>JAPQWV010000007.1:2015000-3265000 GCA_027422505.1 Craterostigma plantagineum
TGTTAATTTTGGACTAAAATTGTGTTAGTGCTAATAAGACAATAAAACCCTAGGTCTGGTTAGGGTTTTCATCCATTTCTTCCAATTGAGACATGTTAAAAAGGGGAGATTTTACTTTTGCCACCCCAATTAATTGCATCATTGATCACTTGGGGACACCAATGCAAAATTTGCGTTGACTATTTGTCCTCCGTGTCTGCAAAAAGGAGAAGACATCAATCAGCTCACGTCAATAGACCAGCGAAAAGAACAGTTAAAAAACGCTTTTCCTAAAGAATCTGATCGTGGATGGGTACTTTGGTAATTAACCACTTAAATCCCCGGCGGCCCCAAAAGTCCGATCCCATTTCCCATGCTACAGAGTTCGCCCATATCGTTCGACCTTCTCTGCAGAACTTTCCTCACCTTTGTTAGCGAAGAAGGTCAATGAGAGGCTGCCACGTCGTGCTCTTCGTCGTCGCCGCCGCCGCCGCGTACCTATTGGTTCTCCAGCCGGCGTGCGGCGTCGAGTCGGGTCTCGACCAGAGTAAGCTCTCCGGGATAATAATCCCGGGGTTTGCGTCCACGCAGCTCCGCGCGTGGTCTATCTTGGATTGCCCCTACTCTCCTCTTGATTTCAATCCTCTAGATTTGGTCTGGCTCGATACTACTAAAGTACGGAGGTGTTGATTGTACCTTTCTTTTGTTTTTGTCTGTGTTTTTGCTTCTGTTTATATCTGTGCGTCTCTGGTAGCTGTGGTTGCGAGTTGTTTTGATCTCGGCATTTCCATCTTTGTGCTCGATGAGTTACGACTCCGTACTGTGAATGCAGAAAACCACTAGGAAAAATCTGCTAAGAACATTCAAGTTATACGTACTTTGAGAATTTTGACTGCGCCATTATTCGTATCTTGGTGAATAAATTAGGAGGGGTGCATTATTTCTTTTGATTTTTCTCCGTGAGTATGTCCATTTAAGTAGCCGTGTCGATGGACGTGTTACTGATCGAACTCTTTAAACTGTACTCTGAGTGGTTGTACTGAATTGTGATTTTTCAATTTTTTGAACTTTTCAGCTACTATCCGCGGTGAATTGTTGGCTCAAGTGTATGTTATTAGATCCATACAACCAAACGGATCATTCTGAATGCAAATCACGTCCGGATAGTGGTCTTTCTGCTATTACTGAGCTCGACCCGGGCTACATTACAGGTATGGCTTTGGATTGGGTAACTTTTTCGTCGCTTAAAGCGCGTCGCAACTAACTAATTATTTATTTGAAATGATTATTGCAGGTCCCCTTTCTTCAGTATGGAAAGACTGGCTTAAGTGGTGCATTGAGTTTGGCATTGAGCCTAATGCTATTATTGCTGTTCCATATGACTGGAGACTGCCACCTTCCAAGCTTGAGGATCGGGACCTTTATTTTCACAAATTGAAGTACGCATCAGCTTTATCTATCGTGTTTTACTTTTATCTAACTTGAGCAGCACGACCTTTATTTTCAGTAATTGGATGAAGTCTTAACAGATTTAGTTCTTGTGATTTATTTGATTCGACTTTTTTCCAGCCTGCTATCTATTATGTTCGAGCTCCTTTCTTCATGTTCTCTTATATCTATAGCTGCAGCTGTATATGAACAATCTTTTGGACTTATGTTTTTTCCAGGCTGATTTTTGAAACTGCTCTTAAGCTTCGAGGTGGGCCAACTCTTGTTTTTGCTCACTCTTTGGGAAACAACGTCTTCAGATACTTCTTGGAATGGTTAAAGTTAGAAATCGCTCCTAAGAAGTACATGAAATGGCTAGATGAACATATTCATGCCTACTTTGCTGTTGGTATGAATGTAATCTACCTGACAGTTTTACTAGTTTATCAGTATTTCAACATTTTCATGTACCAATGTTTTTCTTTCAACCTCGCTACAGGTGCTCCACTCCTTGGGTCAGTTGAAACTATCAAAGCTACATTATCAGGAGTTACATTTGGTCTCCCTGTTTCAGAGGTACAACATTTTCAAAGTCCACGTTAGTATTTTCCTAAAGCTGATTAATCGTATAATATTTTTCTTTTTGGTTCCTAGCACGTCTTCTGTCCTTTAATAATATTTTTGGTACTAAAGAGATTCTGGAGTCATCTTTTTTAGATGTAGGCTGAGGACCTATTATTTCTCTTTTTAATTGACTTCATAGTTCATTAATTCCTTTATTTTAAAAATTGGCAAGTCATCAGGGAACTGCTCGATTGATGTTCAATTCATTTGGTTCTTCTATATGGATGATGCCGTTTTCAAAACACTGTAAAGCAGAAAACCTATACCTGAAGCATTTTTCTTCTGGGATAAGAAAGGGGCAGCTCGGTTACCATTGCAGCAAGCATGAATTTGAAGCCGACTACTCTGGATGGCCAACAAACATTGTCAACATCGAGATCCCTTCAAGTAGAGGTATGCAACTCAGCTAGTCAGCTTCAAGAGATTTTATATGCATCGGGAAATTTGCTAACGCTTGTGCGTTACAATATCTCTCCAGGGGATGAAGCTTATCCGTCATTTATGGGGCCGACCCATATCAATGTTTCAGACATGGATTATGGACTACCAACTCAGCTGTCCTTTTCGGCTCGTGAAATAGCTGATGGGACTTTTTTTAAAGCTATAACTGATTATGATCCTGATAGTCATCGAGTCTTGCACCTTTTAGAGAAGTAAGCTCTCTATATTCACTAATTTTGTTAACTACTTAGTTAGGACATGGTTGGCCATCTTGTAGTTGTGAAGTGTTCGTGAGATTTGGTTTATAACAATTGCTTTTCCTGTTCTGTCTATCTTTTCAATGGCTTTTCAATGCTCTCTTGCATCAGTAAATCCTTTTAACTTACTCTATATTTGTTTTCTCTGAAGAGTGTTTTGTCTCTTCAAAATGTTACGTGGATAAGAGATACTTATAATTCTAATTTTAAGCTAATCTCTAAATTATGTTACTGATGCAAAAAAATAATAGGTCATATCATGATGATCCAGTTCTGAATCCTTTAACTCCTTGGGATAGACCACCTCTGAAGAACATCTTCTGTATCTATGGAACAGATTCGAGAACTGAGGTATGATATTTCTGCACAAGATCC
The DNA here is from genome assembly GCA_027422505.1 of Craterostigma plantagineum. NCBI lineage: Eukaryota > Viridiplantae > Streptophyta > Magnoliopsida > Lamiales > Linderniaceae > Craterostigma > Craterostigma plantagineum. The sequence continues at coordinate 2,018,105 of JAPQWV010000007.1, forward strand.
TGCCGTCTACTTGCCGACCGATCTTACAAGGGATTTATAAGCCCCCCAGTTGGTAATGATGACACTTGATGTCTCGACATGCTTAAAACAGGTTGGTTACTATTTTGCACCAAGTGGAAAGCCTTATCCGGATAACTGGATGATTACAGATGTCATATATGAAGTAGAAGGATCTCTATATTCCAGGTAACCATTTCAGCTGATAATCGTTATCCTTCAAGGCATTTGAGTAGATACACTTTTCACAAATTTTGTATCTATTAATGCTGTTAAAAAATAATGAAGCAGGAGTAATGTGCAATATTTAATAAACTCAATTTCTTATGTAGGATGACATGAAATATGTTATATCAAAGAGACCATAATCTTTTACCATAAACTACTCTAAAATATATATACAATTTAAATAACTCACACCTTGTCAAAGATACCATAAATCTTTTACCATAAACTTCTCTAAAATATGATATACAATTGAATAAAACACACCTTGTCATATTCATTACATTGATCTGCGTATAATACCATGCATTTTCTAACTCACTACAATCTTCTTTGTTATGTTCATATGTTTGCCTTGAGAGTTATATCAACCTGACTCATTATAGATGTGTATTTTATCAAAGTTTAAAGGTTGACATCTCTTTTCTGGGTCATGCATCCGCATTGCTGGTACTTGTAAAATCCAGAAGACTTATGTGGTATAAGAATGACTATATTAGCTGTCTTTATATAATCGTGGAAAGGACATTTGTGCTTCATTTCTTTATCCTCTAATCATGAAAACATGAGTTTGAGAAAGCTGTATCGCCAAAGCCAGCTATCAGACATGCAAAATTAAAAGAAAAAACTACTTTTTGTTATGAAACATGCTTGGAAATTTCTACAGCATTTGCTTGCAATTTTAGAGGGGAAGTTGATGAATTGACTAGTGCACCATTGTCTTAGGTCAGGGAATCTTGTAGAAGGGAACCCTGGTGCTACAAGTGGGGACGATACGGTACAGTACAAAAGCTTAATACAATGATTGGAAAAGTTTGAATTTCACCTTTGTTTCACCCATCTGATGAAAATCTGGTGTTTAGTAGGTTCCATACCATTCCCTCTCTTGGTGCAAGAATTGGCTCGGGTCAAAAGTTAACATAACGAGGGCTCCCCAGGTACATCTTCTTATCAATGCATTTAACTTCCCAATATTTCCACATTTCTTTCTATTCCTCTTAAATATAGGTAACTAATTTGGAATTAATAAACTTGCTTCTTCTTATCAACCCTTCCACTGCCAATTTCTTCAGTCAGAACACGACGGTTCAGACGTTCAAGTGCAACTAAATGTGGACCGTGAGCCCGAAATGGACATAGTTCCCAACATGACGAGATCACCTAGAGTGAAGTACATAACTTACTACGAAGACTCTGAAAGTCTACAGGGAAAGAGGACTGCAGTTTGGGAGATTGACAAAGGTAAAATTTTGTAATATAAAATAGCCTATCATACATACATACATACATACATACATACATTACTCTTTGTTAGGCAGGCTACTCTGTTATCATCTATACTTAAAGTAGCCATAAACATGTTATCCGGCATATTATGCAGCTAACCATAGGAACATCGTAAGGTCTTCAGTCCTAATGCGCGAGCTGTGGCTCGAGACATGGCACGATACACATCCAAACAAAAAAACCAAATTTGTTACGAAAGGTTCTTTTCTTACCTTCGTTGTCAAGTCGTTTATCAATGGTTTGGGAACTCTTCTTTCACTTCTTTTCTCTTACGATAATGTCTATGTATATATTTGTGGTGTTGCGATCAGCTACTCGCGGTCCTCTTAGGGATGACGACTGCTATTGGGACTATGGAAAAGCACGGTGTGCTTGGCCCGAGTATTGTGAATACAGGTATTATTGCACACGCAAACACACACACACACATATATATACAATATGGCTAACAAATTGGATTTTGAATGTGTATAGGTATCTATTTGGAGATGTTCACCTAGGGCAGAGCTGTAGGATAAAGAACACTCCTGCCGACCTATTGACCCGTTATGTGTAATGTAAGTTTGCATATGGCTTATTAGTTATTACCTTAGCTTATCTCAGGCTAAGAATTTTGTTTGCAATGGATCAATCATTACATTAGCCTACATACGTACGTATGTAACACGCATAAACAAGTAAGAAAATGTAAAAACTTTTCGCCTGGAGCGATAGTGACGACTTCCAAATCGTTCTTCTGACTTGAGTATAGGACATATAGAGTTGGTGCATTCGTAGTTAGGCATCTTCAATAATTCATCTTTTTATTGCTAGTTATGGTAGAATATACATAAGGTATTAGATACATGGTGGGAAAGAAAATTACAGATTCATCTGAAGGGCTGTATTGGCTCAGTTTCCTCAAGAACCTCAGCAGCCACAAAACACTCAGCAGCTTCCAATGAACTACTGATACCACCACCAACTTCATAACCATCACTATAATACAACCAATCCCATATTATACCAAGCAGAAGTGTTCATTCTATCATGTCTTAAAGCTTCGGCGAGAAAACTCCGTATTATGCCCTGAGAATTGCAGCCGATCTTTCCTAGGACCGTAGCCATTGAGACTAAGCTTGGGACGTGCGATGGATCGACTTCGAGCGCCATCTCCTACGCCTTTTGCGCTTCTTTGTGCTTGTCTTGAGCTTCGTGTAGTAAGCCTGCATATATAATCACGAAATTCTGCATATAACCGTTTCTTCGTTCGTAGTATATATATTCTAGGACCTATGAAATTAGTGGCAACAGACGAGTTTTTTTCGTGTACCAGTGACAACTATGGATGTCATTTCAAACTACTACCGTATTATGTGGATTTGGGACATATTCACGTGATTCCCGAAGATTAATCTCATCCTAGGAGTGTGTGAAGAAACTCCAGTGTCGGAAAAAAAAAATGGATGCCAAGGTCCTGTTTTAATCACGGAATAATGTTGTAATAATAGAAAGGCAATGTTTCATCCCCCTCTAGGCTCTGAATTTTTTTTACGATCCTGGAGTATTCCCACTCAATCCCACTAGCGATTTTGACTATCGTGTTAGGTTAATCTGTGGCATTTTGACCTAGCCCTGAAGATTAGTCGCAGGCTCTGCAGTTTGGGATATGTTATATTAAAATTCAACGGTATCGTAGCAAGTAAAAATAGATTACGAAAAAGGGCCATAAAAAAAATAAAATAAAAACAAAATTGAAATACCAGTAGCATAGCATGCCATCTTGGAGCAGAAAAGGCGCAAATGGCTTCGGATTTGCGAAGACAGACCTCAGCATCGCCCCAACGCGACAACTTTGTATACACAGAAGCCAAATCGTGCCATATTTCCTGTTCGACGTTCTTCCCGCCCTAAAAGTTGGCAACAACTTTACGCTTTCCACACGCAGCAAATTCGAAGAAAAAAAAAGCGCCATTTTGGCAGAAATTCTTCGAAAACCTTCTTCCCCAAGCCGAAGCTCTTGCTCTGCAGCTGAAGCAACGCAAGAATCTTCAATTAAGTCTCAATTCCCTCCTTCACCATTCCCTGCACCATTTGCAGCTTAGCCTTAGTTCTCAACAGTTCTCCCCTTTCGCAAAGGCCACACAGTTCCATGGCAGCGTCTACGACGCTTTCGGCTTCCGAAAAAGGCTTATTCGGGCCAGCAAAACCCACCCTCTTAGGCCCAACCCGCCTTCCATTTGCCTCATTAAGGGCTCGGTCCGACTTTCTCTGGGCAGCGTTTTCCAAGCAAAGATGATAGACGACATTAGGGCTCATATTTTTCGTCATTTTCGCAGCGATTTCAATGGATTTCAACGACTCTAACTGCCTTTTGGCCCTTTCTCCGTCGGTTATAACAGATCTATTACAGCTGGCAGAAAGTGCGACGCCAAGCGTGCAATTTGCAACGCCCGACATCTCACTGCATTTTCTTCGACAGATTTTTGCAACTGTTCTACGGGCGAAACTAACTCCATCTTTGACGAGTTTAGAGTTTAAGGAGCATGTTTTTGAAGCGAATAGTAGTGCGTGTAAGAAACGTAGCGTCGTCCTCCTCGTTCTTTGATAGTAATTTTCTCCCTAGTTCAAAACACTCGATTCGTCGCCTTCTCCCTGATAACAAAGGGCTAATACGTAGTACATTTCCTTCCTATCGATAACGCATGGGAGAAGCTCTTCGATTTGATTGGCTAAAGGCATTAGCCCGTTGGATACTGATAGAGCAAAGGTGAGGTGATCTGTGTTCGAAGGGTCGAAATTCGATTCTCTTGAGCGAGGCCTTTCTTAAAAGGGTGATTTGGAGAAGTATAACTTCTTCGACGTTGTTTTTCGGCACGTAAGAGCTTTCCATTTGGGACCATAGGTTAGGGGGTAAGGCTTCGGTTCCACTGTATAGGAGAAAGGCTGCGAATTCTTTTTGGATTTTGGACGTAGTTCGTTGGTCTAAGGTCCATGGGTGAAGTAGTGCTCTTCGGTATGCCGAGATTGATTCTTTAGGACAACCGGCGAGTTTATAGTTCGGGGAGAAGCTTGGCGGCCTTGTTGAGCATATCATGCAACTTAACGTCGGGGCCTAAGTTCTCGGGAAATGTCGGTGACGATGAAGATTCGACGAGGTCGAGAATGGTCGAGCACAATTGAGCGGCTTCTGCAGAGGAGATTCGCGAAAATAGACGAGTCAAAGTCTTCGTTATCATAAATTGACACTCAGCTTGGTTTAAGGATATTAGTAGGGAAAGAAAAAAATGAAATGAAAACGAAAAATATTTTTTTTTTTTATGTTTTCTTGCATTGAAGAAATGTAGTTTAAGGGTGCGTTTGGTATGCAGAATTCCATTTGAAAAAAGAAAAGGAGAAGTGTAATGGTACGAGATACTAATTGTAACGTATAATGGTTCAATGCCTACCAATCATATACCCATTCGCATATATACTATATAATATCATAAAGAATTTATTACTTATGAGGCACCGCATATATATTAAATGCCTCTCTTTTTTGTTATTTCTTTCTTATATGTGAGGCAAGGCACCGATATCATTTATTTTTTAAATTAGATGTTAATTGTTTTGTGGTTATATGACTCGAGAATTATGTGTAAGACATAAACTAAATAATCTATACTATTATATAATTGGGGAGAGGGGGATACAAACTGCCAAATTAAAATTGATTTGGTCTGTAGTTTTTATTAATAAAATAATAATATATTCTATTTAAAGTAAACAAGAAATAATAAAATTAGTATACATGAATAACCACCCACTACTCTCAGTTATTACTATGTTACCCCTCTATTTTTAGTTAAAATTAACATGCTTTTTTTTAGATTATTGCACACGCATTATTTGAGTGTGCAGAACATACTAGTAATAATAATCTATACAATGGTGAGAGTGTGATACAAACCGTCAATTCTAAATTGATTTGGTCGGTAGATTTCTCATTAATTAATAAAATAATAATAATAATATAAATTAGTGTAACCACCCACTAACACAATATTTTTATATTCCCAAATTTGTTCTTCTATTTTTAGTATTATGATTTCTTTATTAAATATTGATAATATTATATAGCACACACATCGGGTGTGCAAGAAAATACTAGTAATAATAATAACTAATGGTGGACAAGAATAAGGAGAAACTTTGGGCGATAAATATGCTTTTTTCGTAACGGGTGTTCCGTAGATTCACAGATTTCAAACTCCCTCTTGTGGAAGGATTGCATTATGTTGCGCTACATCAGAAATTCTTCTTACATGATGATATTTTCACGCCCGCATATCTTTATATAAATCACTCATAAGAGATTGAAAAGAAATAAATAAAGTACAAGTACTTATCATCTATTAAAGTCAGTCCTGAATGTACGGTGACATTAAGGTTCTTGATCCCTAACCAGAGAATTCAAATGCTAGTTTTGAGACCGAGCGAAGTTGGTAAAAGAATTTTGAGGGATGAGAGTTCAAAAGGGCCGATGTTGAACGAGTACGGTGCAGGCGAGGGTGGGTCGAGAAATCGAGGGAATAGCTTGAAGAGAAAGGCATGCACTGAATGTACTGAGGATCTTCACGGCTGGTTCATGGGTGTTGTCGGTAAATTAGACGAAAGAAGTATGCTTTTGAAATTTATATATATTATAACCGATAATACACACTAATGATTGAGTTATACTTATATGTATATATGTAGGTTGTTTTCCAAAGAATTGTTTGGTGCTGATGAATGCTCGCTCCTTGTCTCACTAAGATGCAAAATTGGGACGAGCTTCATAAGCTTGAACCGCCGATGATAATGGAGGAGAAGCACTACCCACCGCCTCGTCGCGGCGCGCCACGTGTATCATCAACACCTTATTCCCAACTCCCTTCAATGCCGAAAACAAAACCCTATCCTTGTGTCTGACTACTCTCCCAATAGCAGTACCTAAACTTCCACGACCTCAATCCTCGTCAATGAACTCCACCTTCATCTTTTCGATCCTCCTCCTCTCCTCCTCCACCTCAATCCTCAGTAGGTGCTCAACCCTCATCTTATTCCATGAAAGCCGTTGAAGACATAATATGAACCCTTATGTGCACATTCACAAAATGATGATCATTTGAAAGCGGGGATTGAGACGGAGCAATGCTGGTCAAAGGATTCGAAGATGGGATATGAGACGAGGATCATTGTTGGTCAAATGATTCCGAGGCGAGCGGCTACGCTGCTAGCAAAGATGATCTTCGTACAATGTCTTTTGATCAACATCCATAGGCCAAGAAACACTTTTATTTTCTGAGAGAATCTGTGTAAATAGCATATAACTAGGGATGTTCAAAGTTTGGATAAAACCAAGAAAACCGGCCGAACCGAAATTTTCGGTTTTTTCTGTTCGGTTAATTCGGTTTTTAGGCCGGTTTTGGTTTTGAAATTTCAAATTTTCGGTTTTTCGATTCGGTTTCGGTTTTCAGGACCAAAAAACTGAAAAATCGAAGTGTTTAATAAATATTATTTATACCTTGTTAATTGAGTTGAGCTTCAAACTCAAAGCTAGAAACCCATTAGTAGTTGATATTTAAGTCCAAAACATTATTATATTTATTCATTAAAAATAATGTATATTAAATTCAATTACAAATTTTTAATTTCACCCATATCTCTTAAATAGCAAAGTTCCTCCCGATATATTCCTTCGTCTTTTAGTTTTTTTTTTTCTTGATTTCGGTATCCCCGTAAATGGCAAAGTTCCTTCTAGATTATTATTTTTCTCAATTCCTAATTAAATTAACTACCCTAAAATCTTGTTATTTTAGTTTTGTGATTTAAAAAATACCATATATAATATTGCTCAATTATTTTTCAAAATATAATCTTTATCGTCCTCGTTATACCATTAAAAATAAACTAATTATTTTTCTTTATTGATGAAGCTTTAAACCGAAAACCGAACCGAAGAAATCGTACGGAATTGTAAAAATCAAACCGAACCAAATTAAAATGGTTCGGATATCGGATTAATCATATGTAAAACCGAACACCGAAAAAACGAACCGAAATTTTGGAAAACCGAACGGGCCGACTATGAACACACTACCAACATTTACAAGCTAAATAAGATTAACTCTATAGCTTCTCTGCGTATAATGACTCGAAGAACAAGATGATGTGAATATACCAGAATAAAATAAAAATGTAAAAGTGCATATTAAATTGACGATTTTTATCCGGCACTCATAAGCTATAGATAACTTGATAGTGTTCAAAATCTAATTAGTAACTAAAAATGTTGAAAATTAGGAAAATAAAATAAGAAAACTGCAGTTCCCTCTTTTACATGATCATGAAAAAGATCAACAAGACACTTGTACTAGAAATACTATGGACGACGAATTATTAGAAGCAAATTCAAGTGGTACAATGAATGAAACATACCTAATAGAATTTGTTTGGACCATAGAGCATCATTACAAGAACCCACGGGCCACGATCCTAAAACATCATAAATTGGATGTAATAAAATTGTGAAGTACATAAGAATAGCCCCCCTCTCCACCCATATATTTAGTACATCCAATATATATGTGCAAATATATCTCGTTTTATATTTTGAATATTTTATATTATTATAATAAAAGTTTAAACTAAGGATAAAACTGAAGTAACTAATAATGGATAAAATTATAATACAAATTTATCAAATTAACAGACAAATTTGACAGTTTTTAAACATCCTAATCCATTTAAGAATATAGATACAATATATACATATATATATATATATATATATATTCAATTATATTAAGGGTGATGGTTGTCTATAAACTGCGACTTTGGTCCGTCAAAATATTTGCAATTTAACCCCGTCATCTATAATTTCATTAATTAAACAATTATCATATTTAATCCTTCAATTTTTAGTTCTTATACTTATTCCGATCTCCAATATACATTATTTTCCTTTTATATATTTAAACATTAAAAGATATAAATCTCAAAATTAAGGTGAATCTACAGAAAATACTCATTTTATAAAAAATTTGCAAGTCAGTTCACATGTCAGAATTTTTTTTTATATATTTTCCTTTTATATATTTAAACATTAAAAGCTATAAATCTCAAAATTAAGGTGAATCTACAGAAAATACTCATTTGTATAAAAAATTTGCAAGTCAGTTCCATGTCAGAAAATTTTTTATATAAGTACCCGTTTGACTGTGTGTACCATTTTTCCAGTCTTGACGTACCTTTTTATATGTGTAGTACGTACCACGTCACGCGTTTATACGGTATGTATATACGTTTCTATATGGTTTCTTAATGTGTTATACGATGTACCATTTCTCACTGTATTATGTACCACAATACGTTTCTCTATGGTACCTAAATGTGTTATATGACGTACCTTGCGGCGGGACATGTACCAATGTGCAAAAATTTATTTTAACAGGTACCTACATATAAAAAAATACTGGCATGGTACTGATTTGCAACTTTTAATATAATTGAGTATTTTTCCGTAAATTCCCCCAAAATAATAATAATACAATTTTTTTTAGTACGTGCATAGGACTCAGAAAATTACTTGAGAGTTGAGATAGTACCCAAAAACAAATTAAATAATAATTTTGGATCTTACTTCCCAGCAAAACAAAAACCCACCACATGAGAATACGCAAGAACAACGCATCAACATCATCATCGTCTCTCCTCCATGCGACGTCGAATTTGAAGCCAGTCGCCGTAACCCAAATCCACACGTGTCAGTTGAATCAATCTCCGTGGGACGCCGTCGCCACTTTCTCACCACCATCTTCTCCGCTGCCACCAACGCTTCCGCCGTCGCAGGTACTTACGCCGTCGTCCATCTTTAGTCTACTTCAGGCGCACCACCTATTCGACATAATGCGTAGCCTAGTGTTTCTTTCTCAGACCTCTCTTACCGCAAGCACTATTTCTTGGTCTTCGTCGCTCTTCGATCTTTGGGGGTCTTTCTTCTCTAATCTAGGGTTTCGTTATATTTCATTCCCCCGCTAGAAAGTTCTGATTTTTTTATGATTAATGGAGGTTCTCCGTCGCCGATGTGTTGAAATTCCTTGGCGGGTTTGTAACTTTATCGATTGATCAATTGATTCAAACCTTCTGTTAGGAATGGGAAAATCTTATGCTGGTCGATGGATATGGGAAGAAGAACTATATGCATTTTGGCTCTTCAGTTGCTGCTGAGGAGAGGTAATAATCTTACATTAGAAGTTTAGTGCCCATTACCTAATTTTTTTTGCAAAAATATTTATGCGAATCAACGAGCTTTCACACATCGATTACAGTCCCGAGTTCGTTATCGGGCAAGAATTCGAATCGAACGACCTCAAAGATCGACCAAAAATTTGCTGCAAAACAGACGGTAAGAGCTGGAAATGTCGAAGGTTGGCGATAAAAGGCAACTCACTTTGCGAACATCATATGTCCCAAGTGAAGAGCTATTACAATAACACCAATAATCGCCCAGTTCATCAAGAAAATCGTTCGAAGAAGAAGAAGAGGAAGAAAAAGGAAGTTGAGATGGGCTCTAATAGTCATAATAAGGCAAAGGCTAATTTGGTTTCATCTTCCTCTTCGAATCCTAATGAGTTTTATTACTACGCTGGTTTTGGACCGCGATGGCCCACAAAGAGAGGCGATCGCCGTTGTAATAATAATCGAGGCGACGGTGCTAACTTGGATAGTTCTGATATTATCGCTGAGAATGAGCTTAGTGAAGCTGATAATAGATTAGTGGCTGATCATATTATTGATGGTGAAGGTGATGGTAATAAGGGAAGAGGTTATGCCAAGGACGGTGAGTTTGATTATATCGATGAAGACGATGATTATTCTGGCGAAGAAGACGATGAGGAGAATGCGAAGAAACGACCAAGAAAGCAGGTCAAGGCTAGGTCTCTCAAATCTTTGATGTGATTAATATTGTATTTCATGTTGTATTAGTAGTTTTTTTTTTTCTTGTAATTGTACTTTCTTTCGTGGAATTTCCTATGATTGCTAGTGTATGAATCGATTAGAAATACAACTTGATCGATATAAATTAGATGTGTAGAAAGGAAGTAGAAACTTTGTAAGAAAACTTCAAGGTATCTAAGAGCGCTTTGTAACGACGACATAGTTGAGATGGGATATAGAACTCTATGATTTGGTCGATCGAATTCCCAAGATGAAAATTATCAACCAAGATGAGTTGTAACTTCCTCTCAAATGTATTGGTTTGTTAGATCGAGAAAGAAATTTTTTAGGCCTGAAAATGAAATAATTTTGCAGACATTATTCGTCATTATAACCCACTAGTTGTGAAAAAGGACACATTGATATGATGATCTTGTCACCAACTTCACATTTTGAATTGTTATTTTATAAGAATTTTACGACATTCTAACTTAAAAGGTCTTGTGTGGTGAATAGAGTCCCAAATCTGAACTGAATATGAGGTTCAGATTTATTTCTAACATGACAAACAAAAAGACTTTCTTTAAATTTTTGTGACCTCGTTCTTGTAAACAAATGGAGGCCCAAAGTTGATCGATCATAAATAAATACTACTATAGAATTTATTTTAATTATTATAAGCGCACTTTCTCAGTTATGGTATTAGCCAGAAAGCGGCGGTCCCAGAAATTTTTACTTGGTCATATTAACGGGTCATGTATATGAATGAGATCACTACTTTGACATGCTTCAACACATTTAACTCTATAAGTTAATAGACATGAGATTACAAACACATTTTAAACTTCTATTTAGTTATTATACAATGTAAGCCAACTTAGGTCCATTCTCCGATACACGTGAAGTAATTTAATTCCTTTGGATTTTCTGACTAGTCTAAAATTTGAAGTTTTCATTATCTGTTGAAAATCCAACGGAATTGGGATGGTTACCGATGCGGGTAAGGTATAATAAATCCAATTCTCTGCATTATTATTTTTTCGAAAGAACCATTAATCTCCTTATCATGCTTCAATGTATCACCGCATATATAGACACTAAAATACTATTTTCTTTATATATACAACTCAAGTCATGCGTTTATAATACTAATACTATTGGATATACCCCATATAAGTGACATCTACACATAAAATACCTACTTGAATAAAATTTCTACAGATAAGTATCCATGTCAGAAATTTAGATAGGTACGTTTACCAGTTTCTTCAGTCACGCCGTACATTCATGTGTGTGTATGGCGTACCATAACACGTTGATATATGGTACCTAAATGTGTTTATACGGCGTACCTTATGTGTTATAGATGGCGTACCTAAATGTGCTAATACGGCGTACCATTTTCTCAACATATGACGTACCACAATACGTTGATATAGGGTACCTAAATGTGTTGTATGGCGTACCTGCGGCGGATCGGGTACCTATCTGCAAAAAATTTATTCTACTAGGTACCTACATTTACATATAAAAAAAATTCTGACAGAGTACTAAAATGAATATTTATGTGTAAAGACTCCTCCAGTATAAAATAGCTATATAATCTATCGGTTTCGGGTCGGGGCCGGAGATGGTTCGAATTTAATCAAAGTGAAATGGTAAACCCGACTCGGATACCCGAGTAATAAGGTGCCATATAGATAGACTAGGGTTTCTATCCCTGATTTATTTATTATATTTAATAATTATTATTACCAGCAAAAAGTCTTGCAATTCCAGCGATCTTCAGATCTTAAACGCAGAAAAACAATGGTGCGAACGTTGCTTGGGAAACTAGCGAATCGATCTGTTGCGTTCGCCGGGAAATGGCAACAGCAGCAGCTTCGCCGTCTCAACATACACGAGTATCAGGTGAATGAAATTCGATGCACATATATCCAATTTGTTTGGAGGATTGCTTTAGATAAGAAGTCTTTTGGTGAGAGAATTATCAGAAAATGTTTCATTTGGATGTCGAGCAATGGAGATTTCTGAAAATTTAAGGTCAAATTGACCATTTTATGTTTTTGTTATTTTAGTTTCTGATTATGAAGGTGTGGTTTTAAATATTAGGGAGCTGAGCTGATGAGCAGGCACGGAATAAATGTTCCCAAAGGTGTTGCCGCGGGATCGCTCGATGAAGTCAAGAAGGCGTTGCACGAAGTTTTCCCAAACCAGAGTGAGGTAGTTATACTTTTTATGAGATTGTAATGGATCATGTGTAAGAATTATTCGTGGAGTCGACGCAAATTTTATGTTTTGCCCAACTTTTAATTTCAGGTGGTTGTGAAGTCTCAAATTCTTGCTGGTGGTCGAGGGTTGGGAACATTTAAGAGTGGATTACAGGGTGGAGTTCATATTGTGAAGGCGGACCAAGTAGAGGATATTGCCGGTAAAGCATAATTTCTTATATTACTACACATGTTCAATAGGCTTAGTTAGCAGTTCTCCGCAGTGCCTACCTCTATTGATCGTCTGTTTTTAAGGCCCACTTGACATTTTGTTTCTGTAGAATTGGTATCACGAGCACCTGGAATCAGTGCCTTTGACTTCTAGATTCAGATGTTTTTGTGTTGAGTAGTGTCGATTATTAGCAAATTTGGTATATATTTGTTGTCTTTTCGAGCAATTCGAAACAAGTAGCTTGATCTCACCCATTTAATGGAAGGGAGATATGATTAATTTTTCTTTTGCTTTCAGTGCGGAAGGGGTTTAAGAACAGTTTGGTTTCTGGCATCTAGTTTATATGCTCTTATTTTCTCAGGAAAAATGCTTGGACAGATACTTGTTACTAAGCAAACCGGGCCTCAAGGAAAAATTGTCAGCAAGGTTTTGGCTTTTCTTCTATTTGTATCTTGTCGAGACGTTGAATATATCTAGGAACCTTTCCAAATACTGTCATTAAGTATTTTGACTGTCCAAAGTTTTTATCTGCCATTAAAAATCTGTTGTGCGTCTTCAATATCATTAGTGTTGAGATAATTTACCATTTACTTCTCTGTCTTTGCACCTCTGTTGAGTTGTCAAGGTATTTTGACTTAAAAGTTAAAAGTAAAGAGAACGATTGTTGTTGCAGGTATACCTGTGTGAGAAGCTATCTCTTGTGAATGAGATGTACTTTGCCATCACTCTCGACCGTAAAACTGCTGGCCCAGTAAGTACTTCTCATTTGGTTGCCTTTATATCAAGAGCACTTCTATCTATTATTGTTCGATTTTTAATTTAATATCTTCTTGAGTTGAGAAAGTGTTTCATTCTTATATCTTGCAGATCATCATTGCCTGTGGAAAAGGTGGAACAAGTATTGAAGATCTTGCAGAGAAACATCCAGAATTGATTGTGAAGGTCATTCCATTTTCTCAATGATTTTTAACTAGAACAGAAAAATAAAACTACCAGAATTTACGACTAACTTACTCAAAGACCTGGGTCTACTTCTATGATATTTGTTTGCAGCTCCTTTTCCTACTTGCTTTTTCTGACTTTTAACATGTTGTACCAGGTGCCAATTGACGTTTTTAAAGGAATCACTGATGAAGATGCTGCCAAGGTAGTTGATGGTCTGTCACCTACGGTAGCCGACAAAAAATCATGTATGGAACAAGTGAAGAAATTGTATGAACTCTTCTGTAAATGCGACTGCACATTGCTCGAGGTGAAAATGTTATTTCCTTTTACCTAACTTGGTTTAAATTATGCATTATGAGATGGCTCGAATTCCTTCATGATTTTGACACTGTCAAACAGATCAATCCCATAGCCGAGACTGCGGATAATCAGTTGGTAGCTGCTGATGCAAAACTCAACTTTGATGACAATGCTCATTTTCGGCAGAAAGACATATTTGCTCTTCGGGATCCGACTCAAGAGGATCCTCGTGAGGTATTAATTCTGACGAAGTTCATGAAAAATCGAACCTTTCGTGGATGTATTACTTTTGTTCCATTTCATATTGAATTGACCAAATTTTCAGGTGGAAGCTGCCAAAGCCGATTTAAATTACATCGGTTTAGATGGAGAAATCGGTTGCATGGTGAATGGTGCTGGACTAGCCATGGCCACTATGGACATTATTAAGTTACACGGGGGAACGCCTGCCAATTTCCTTGATGTGGGAGGGAATGCTTCCGAGGGCCAGGTATGTTTTTTTTGTCTCTTTCTATACGTTTGGGGTTAACAACTTAGCTTTATATTATTAATCTGATGATATGATTTTGGGTTGTAAAAGTTGCGAAAAGACAGCCATGGCTGATATATCCGTATATTGTTTTTTCTATGGTTTAGGGTATCTATAAGTAATCCCAATATGGTGATCGGTTTTTCGACAGGTTGTGGAGGCGTTCAAGATTTTGACTTCGGACGAGAAGGTGAAGGCCATTCTCGTGAACATATTCGGAGGAATTATGAAGTGCGACGTAATAGCCAGTGGAATTGTGAATGCTGCTAAACAGGTAAAAAGGGCGTCCATCAATTCATTAGCATGGTTTATGGCTAATTCTGGGAATTATTCTTCGAAACTTTACGAAATTCCTCGCACTTTTATCACAGGTTCAACTCAAAGTACCCGTGGTTGTGCGTCTCGAAGGAACAAACGTCGACCAAGGAAAGAGAATCCTAAAGGTTAGTCATTCTCATCTTTCTAATATGAAATTTGTACAAAACTTACGACGTTTTTTTCTCAATGAACGTAGGAAAGTGGAATGACTCTGATCACTGCCGAAGACTTGGACGATGCTGCTGAGAAAGCAGTGAAATCCATATCAAGCTGAGTATTACATCTTTTTCCCAGTGTAAGTTTTGAAGTTTTTAATTAAAATCTGTGAAGCATGAAGGTTAAATTATATTGCGATGTTATGATATACGCATATGGGATTTTAATCCCAAAAACTAGTTTTGTTTTTCGGCGGTGACGCTTGCTATATTTCGGCTTGATTTCTGAACAGTCAAATAATACACGAAATGAACAAAAAAGATTGTTGCCCCGTTAATAGCTTTGTCAGTCATTAGTTGTTGGTTGTTCGTTAGAGATATTTGTTCCTTTAAAAATTTTAAAATATCTACATTCGTCATAAACAAACACTAATAACAAAACCAGTCGAAGGAAAAATTTAGTATATGTCATATCCGTTATAAGGAATAATTTAGTAGGTGAGCATTGCCGTTTGGTTTTGGAAAGTACAAATGGCGTAGAACCCAAAACGAGTTGGCCTATTTACTACGACATGGATGTTCAAAATTTTAATGTCCGAAAATATATGTTTCGGAAACTCTTATTGCATGTGTATGTTGACAGATCGTACCTCAAGCATGTATTGGAAATTTTTTTCCTTCTTTTTTTTTACGTAGAAGTTATGAACTTTAGACATGCATGATCTCGAATGTATAGCGTGTATTGTGAAACTATGACATGCTTCGAAAATAATTGTATCCCAAGTTTATATATATGTATATATATATAGATATAGATATGTATATAATGTAGATATTTTCAAACAATCGAAAATTAGGAAAACTCACTTTAATCAATGCAATATAGGACATGGTAAAAAGAAATGCGAATCAAGCAACACATGCTTGAGGGGTGTGTTTGGTTCATGGGAAGTATTAGAGAAAGGAAAAGGAAAATTGTTTTCGTGTTTGGTTGATCGGAGAAATACATAAGGAAAAGAAAATAAGAGAAAATTTTGGTTTATTTTTTACTTGAAACTAAGGAAAACTAATTTTCTCACCAAATGGTGAGGAAAACGAAAGAAAAACTTACGGAAATCATTTTCTCCCTCGTTTTCTTTTCCACCCTAATTTCCTCAAACCAAACGCATGTTTTAATTCCTCAAACCAAACACAGTGTTACTGTCATTTACAACACTTCTATAGACAAAAGCCACATAGATTAAAGTACATAACGCAAGAAAATTCACATTTGAATCCGAAAATCCATATAGATATATACCCTTGAGATGATCCTATATATTATTACCAAACCCTTCAAACAAACAAACAAACAAACAAACAGCTAAGGGAACTAACAAACATTCTCTGATTCAAAACACACGTTCCTTTCTTTCTTCGCTAGGAAATCTGCAGCAGCAAAAAAAATTCTTCCTTGGATCACTTTTGAGTGGTTCAATTCAAAGAAAACCACAGCACATAAGTAAAAAAAAAAACATACCAATAATTAACAATTGTCTTTCATTCATGGAAGCAGCTCTAGGCCCCCGCCCGACTCGTGGGGCCCACCTTCCTCGTTGATGGACTCTTTCGACCTCGATCGGTGGCTCGAGCCCGAGTCCTTTGACTTCTTTCTCCTCGACTTCTTCGGAATGTCGGGTAAACCCCTCGAAGGCGATTCAATGGACACCATCGAGCCGCCGCCCGCCGACGGCTCATGCTCGCCGGAGCCGAAGGTCCCTTCTTCCTTTTCCTTGTCCTTTGAGGATCGGCTCGACTTAACGCTTCCCTCCGAGGAATCCTTCGAGGACCTACGCCTCGGCCTCGAGGAGGACGAAGAAGTGTCTTTCTTCTTCGGCGAGTCGGCCGAGTTGCTCTCCTTTGAGGGGCGGCGGCGGGAGGATTTGGGAACGTCGGGCGGGTCCCGCGCCGGAGACTCGCTTCCTTTGTTGCTGCCCCTCTTCGAATCTTTTTGCACGAGTAATGTTATAGATCAGTTTGGGGAAACGTCGTTTTTGGTACTGGACGTTTTTGGTCCACCATGTTTTGGAATGACACTTTTTGTCCATAATGTTGGCAGTTTTGTGGCGTTTTGGTCCCTCGATTAATTTAATCATTAGTTTGGATAGAATTACGAGTCGGACCAACAAATATTACGGGCAAGTCCGAAATTTTGCGACAGAACCAGTAAAATTGTGACCACTTGGCCAGAATTCCATTCAACTAACGGTTAAACTAACCCGAGGACCAGAACGACACACAAAATCGGGAACATTTGGGGCTAAAAGTGGCGGAACATGTGTGACAAAAAACGCCCATATCCGAACATTGAGGAACCAAAAATGGCGTTCTCCCTGTAAGTTTCATAATAATCATATAAACTTAGCCCCCATTTAATAAGAATATGAGATATGAAACCTGAAGAAACCCATTTAATCTCCTCGACGTCGTCTCGGGTTTCTCCGGGGAGGCCTAACGGCGCCGATTGGAACCCTCCCGTCGGCGATTTGTACTCTTTCATCTAGCAAATTTTTGTACGAGTTGGGACTAAAAAAATAACGGAAAAAAAAGAAGTTAGAGAAATTTGTTTTAAAACAATAAGGCGATCGAACCCAAGTTGCGGATTCTGTCGATGGTCCATCCCATCCTATGTGGGCCACGTGCTTTACATCAGTTGGAAAACCGATCTGAATCTCGTCTTCTTTTTCTTCCTCTGCATTATTCGTTTCATTGCAGTTTCAACGTTACGCATGATTCTTCCAACGTTATTAAGATCGAGGATGAAAAGAGAGAGATTGCGCTCACCGAATATGTGAGAAATGTATCTGAGGCCTTTGAAGAGGCCTTTCATCTTAGTAGTCATCTTCTCGTCGTCTTCGTCTTCCTTGTCTTCTCTTTGAGTCAAGGAACTTGCATGGATTCTTAGGGGAAATTTCGATGAAAATACCATCGCGAAAAGATGAAAAGAATAGAAAAAAATAAGGCTTTTCTTCAAGAAATAAGATGGTTATAATCCCATAGAATCAATGCTGATCCATGCAAAAAGAGAAAAAAGAAAAAAGAAAAAAAAAATTGAGTTCTCTGCACCAATACTCAAGAAAAGTCCCTCTGTTTCCTCTATGGATTTTCTTGAAATACTGGACGCAGAGGGAGACTTGAATGAAGACTGGTAAATGTCTCTCAATATCCTTTTTATTTTCCTTTCTTCCTTTTGCTGAAATAATAAAAAAACGAAAAGGAAAGAAAATGAAACAACCTGAGACAAAAATGTTGTAAAAGCGAAGCCTCTAGTTGATGGTTGGTTCATAATGAATAAAACCTTACAGCCGTCGAATATTCAGACAACAAAAGGACAATGTTTATATACTATGAATAGTAAGAGTGAAAATCGATTCTGCAATGAAATAAGAAGATTATTATGTAATGGCCCAAGTCTATATAGTTCTAACTTTGCTACCAAATTAAGCCTTGAGAGAATCCATTCCCACGATTGCCTACATGAAAACGCACACAAGTTAATCGTTTTCATGCGCCGTTGAAGCCAAGCAAACAATAACACGGTAGCAAAGAAAGCGAAGTTCATTTCATTTTGGGTCACAAAACGGAGCAGATGAAGATGGGAGAATTGCATGAAAAAAAAAAGGTTTTACCAAGAATTTGTGATTCTCTTCGAGAAACGGCGAGAAAGTGGTGCAGAACTTTTCTATATCACTATGCACATTGCTGGAGCCACCTACGACTTCCATGAACTTGTTCCTCTCGGGAGCAAGCTTCATAGCAACCTGAACGACTTATCGCATTTATACGGTTAATCTAACTCATCAACAAAGGTTATCACCAGCCAAGAACCTTTCGGCGTACCCTTGATTATCATGGTCAGTTAGTAAACACAGTTGATTTTCAAGTGGTTCAATCGCCACAACTAACATCTAGTATGTATACACAAAAGATCTTTTACGTTTTTCTTTTTAACAGAGGGATTCTTATGTCGTCGTAATTGGATTCAGATTGAAAGAGAGTTTAAACAGATACATTACAATATCGGGTAGAAAATTTACTGCGGATTTACCGTGAAGCTTGAACTTGCTATCCAATTATGCCACTTTTTCAGGGTCTTTGAGTAGGAGTCAGAACAAGCTTGAGACATACTCCAGTCTGGATGTGCAATTAAATTCCTGAATAACTCAACCAAGAAATCCATAGCCCTGTAAAACATGACAAAAGACATTTGTTGCGATTGAAATAACACAAACACTCTTTATCGTAGTAAAACTGATATCATTGCTAGTGAATAAAATGCAGTAAAAGATAAAAAAAGAGATAAACAGAAATTGGCTCACCTTGTCAGCCAGAGGAGACCATTGGTGCAACTAGACGAGCCTTTGGCTGTCTTAGCATCAAGCTCTTCTTGCACCATGCTGTATAAATTGCAACATTTTTCTGGGCTGACAAGGTACTTGTTCTCCAACCTCTAAAGTAGAAAAAAATAACCAAGGGTGTCATTACAACCCTCCTAACAGAAGTGAAGAGAGACAATGAAGCTATTTAACGGTTGAAAATCAACATGAAGGAAGAATATCTCTCACACTTATATTGCCTCCAATATCAGATTTGACAAGTGCCATGGCAGCTCCAAACTTATCTGCACAAGGCAATACTATAGTTTGTCAAATGCATCCAAGGATGTGAGTTATACCATGATGACTAATTTATCAGTCACTTTCCTCAATAGTCCATCATGAAACTAGAAAAAGTTGATGCATTAAAGCACCTGGGTTGAGGTTAAGATGGCAAATCAATATATGAAGCAGACATCAAAGGCCAACAGACATATAATATCAAATCTACAGCATTACAATGCCCGGTACTTCTAGTTCGATACAGAACCTCATTGTACAAAAAAAAACGCGATAAAGCTTGCAACAAAGCAATCGAATTGTAACGTACCTATAACAGGGAGAATGAGTTTGCACACATCCAGGAATGGCTTAGTCAGCATCACTCCACTCTCGGACTCGGACTTAATATGCTTCATTCCTTCAAGCGCAGGGGTGAACACTGTCTGCTCCATCTTGTACCTGACTACAATCAAAATTCATGTAAGAATGAATCTTAAGAACTCAGATATGCGTGGATTAAGTAGCATAACAGTTTCCATGTAACTTCGATAGCACAGAAAAATGACATAATTTTTCATCTTTTAATAAGCTAACAACAAACAGATAAGATCTCATACAGAGGAAATCACCACTCCTGACATTAAAAAAGAAAATTGACTGAAGCAAAATTTCAACAGCAATCATCCAGCTAGGGTTTTAGTCGATCGCGAATCAAGCTATGAAGCGATCTAAGCAATAAACGTAAGAAATCAAATTTACGGAGCTCTCAAAGAATCGACGTCGTTCATACAAAACGCGTAGCAACTCACCCGATTACCGATCACTAATTTAGCAAAGAGAATATAACAAGGGAGGTATAAATATAGATTCGGATTTACCTTCGCCGTTGGTCTGAGCTCACGTCGAGTCGAAGTATGATTCTCTTCTCTATCAGTTGCGATAGTAGTAGCATTCACGTTACGAGAATAACGTGTGTTGTTTTGCACATACTAATATTATATGTATTATTTATCGACGAGGAATGTTACGTGGCTCACCTTGTGAGCACCTTACGTGGGCACGTCGATCATCGAGAGCGGATAAGGGTAAGAGCAGGTGTAGTTTTTACTAGGTAGTTAAGACTGTGTACAAAAAGATTATCCGAGTGGATAAGGGGTCTCGAATTTGGGTTTAAACACGAGCGTTATTTTGTACCGTGTAATATTCTCAAATATAGTAAAACTATTGTCTCCCGTGGATGTAGGCGGTATTGGCCGAACCACGTAAAATCTCGGTGTTCTCTATCGGTGTCATTTCGGCTTTAATTAATATCCCGAATTGTCGCGAGGTCCAAATACAACTATCACTGGCCCGAAATTAAATATTTACCGCTCAACCCCAACAATTGACTCATTGGTCGACATCTCGGACGATGACGTTGCATGTTTACGCTTTATGTGGCACCTGTTAATCGGCATTGATCTACGTGCATAAATCTGTCAAATCATCGTCCGAGATGTCGACCAATGACACCTAAGATTGGTTAATTAATGTCGCATATCATCTAATGTTGATGTGACATGTCGACATAGCACGAATCAGTGCCACATCGACAAGTGCCCAGGTAAGGTGCTCACATAAGTGAACACCATAACATTCCTCATTTTTCTATTACAAATATGCACATATGATAATATGTTTATTATCCATTCGATTCCAAATTGCAATGCAATCACTTGAAAAACGTATAGGATCCTAAGGTACCCATTTCAAAATGCGATCATATTCTACACTTCTCAATATATTATATAATTATTTTGGTATTATAAGATTATGGTTAGAATATATATTAGTTTTATATCATATATATTTCATAGTGAATATATTATATAAGTGATTAACCTTTCGTCAGGAGAAACCGCAAGTAGTAATGGCAATCACTCAGAGATGGAAGACTAATTTTTTATTTTATTTATTTATTTTAAATTGAGGCTTATTTTAAATTTATTATTATATTTAATTTAATATAAATAGTTATATGGCATGCCACGTGGTGGTGCTCACACCAAATATTAGGCCATGATGGTGTGTTTGGTTTATCTTTTTTGCCCTTAATTATTCAGTAGCCCGTCCGCTATAAACTAGGTAAATGTCGTAAGATAAACTATAACGGGCTTACTAAAATAAATTTATAAGGGGCCTTTATTCAGATCATATAAACAAACAAACAAAGCCTTGTGTTTGATTTAAAGAATTTAGTAAGGAAAAGAAAATATATGAAAATGAAAAACTAATTTTTTTTGTTCAGTTGACTAGAGAAATGAGCTAGGAAAAAGAAATAAACTTAAGTTAATATTAGAGATGTCAAGACGGGCCGACGGGGCAGGCACGTGCCTAGCCCGCCCACAATAAAAAGAAAAAAACAATAAAAATGAAATAATCTCAAAATTATTCCTAATCAAATTTAATCTCTTTAAGAATAATTTATTTATGTTATTATACTAAATTGGATCTCAAAAATGTAAAAAAACATATATAATATATATCAATATTTAATAAAAAGAAATATTTTATAATACCTGGCGGGCCAGTCCGTAGCCCACGCGGGCTTATCCACCTAGTTAATATTAAAGCAAAAATCATAAAAAATTATTTTTCTCACCATTATGAGAAAATGAAAGGTCTAATTTTTTTGAACTCACCTTTTTCCTCGATCCAAACACAGCCTTAAAGAAAGAATACATATACGCACACACATATATATTATGTAATAAGCAAATCAATGGAGTCCGTGCGACTAAGGTCTCGTTTGATACGTGTGTATGGGTGTGTGTATGAATAAGTTGTCTCGTGTTTGATATCTATGTATAGCCATACATGCCTTGTATGGCTGTACACGTCTATTACAAGGATTTTGGTTATAGGACGTGTATATGCATACCCACCTCTAAGATGGTTATGGTGTGTATCACTAATCCATGCACACCTATACACACCTCAAACACATCTATCAAACACAATTTATATTATTACACAAATAATTAATACACACATATCAAACATGTTAAAATACAATATCAACAAAGTCCTTGTATCGTCATACACAAATAACTTATACCCATGTAATCCATAAACAAGGATATCAAAGAGCCCAGTAGAAGAAGAATCGTTTGGCAATTGACATTCTCATTCGCAACTACAATAACACAATTATCAGAAAAACTTGGCAGAAGTCAAAACTACATATATAAACCGCTTCAGTTATTACATGGGACTTCTCGTTACGAGAAAGCAGCGACGCCATACAAGGAAGACTAAGTGATGAACCAACCACAAAAAAGATTCAAACAAATTGCATACAATTAACAAATAAAAAAAATATATCTATGAATTCCCAAAAATGAGTTTCGATCACCTGGTGAAAACTATCGTAGCTAAGATTTCTTGGCCTGCATAAGAAAACATTTTCTCATATGCAAGAGTAGAAAACACAGGGAATGGAACATGTAAGAAGGAATAGAAGTCAACCTTGTTCAAGTACTTCTTGTGTATTTTCAGAGCCTCTTTCAGCGCTTTCTTCGCATCCAAGTTCCCAGTGATCTCACCCAATATCTAACATTGCAGAATAAAGTTTTGGCGCATGTAATGACCAAATGTTAAAGTTGGGACAACAAATAACGATAAAAAGGGAGTGAATGAGTGGGTACTTGGACAACATCATCTAGGCCTTGAGCTTCTTTCAGAAGGCGCTTGTTCTTGGTTTCGAGTACACTAGCTGCAAGAAAAACGGCGAGAGCACCTCTCTGATCTGTCCATCCGCTTTTCATTATTTTCCTCTCGAATTTTCCGTATTGTTTGAGCTCCTTGTTGTTCACCTTTTCACCGTTTTTGCTGCCATTATTAGAAGCATCCAAGTCTTGCGACTCTTCGTAGAACGAATAGATGTGAGGATTGTACTCCATGGCCCACATGACCTAAACATTGATGATATCAATGAATCGCGCTAAGTCAGCCCACAAGTACCATAAAATGCAACGCTCTTGAATATATTATCCCAAATCAAAGGAAGTATTCGCTTTGACGCATGCTCGATTTAACGACTATTTTTAGAATGAAAAACCCAAAGGGCATTGGCGAGAAACAGTTTAAAGCAATTAACATGTCATTCTACAAATAACCAAGTACTTTTCATATAGCAAAGAATAGACTCAAAGCCCATGGAACTAGGTGTGGCTAGAGAGGCATTTCAACAAATTCGTAACTAGTTTGTTTACCTCCCAGAGATATAATGCATCAATAAATGAGAATTCCCTTCGAAAAAGAACCATCAGCATGCGAATGGCGAATAAGTATTCACCTCCATCAAGCTCCTCTGGCCAAACGAAAATGTTGCCTCAATCAACGAGAATGGAAAGATAATTGCCTCGGTTAGTTTTCTGTAACATCAGCATTCACTTTTCTAACAAGCACAGATTTTAGTACCAGCCTTCGGCTTCTATTTTGGAAAAATCTTAGCTGCTACCAAGGTATAAGCATTCAAAGTACCAAACTACCTAAAAGCAGTAAATTTTTTTTGATGTGGTTGAAACAAAATTGCCTAAAACCATTCAGATCATAAATCGTAGATGATTAAGATTAAGATGGTGATTGCCAACTCTTCGTGCTCAACTAAGTCTCAGCTATTTCGAGTAAAAAGGGTGGGACCAAATAACACTTCATAAGAGCGTAGCTAAAATGATAAATTTGCAAGTCTATGTTGGGGACTAAGGGGATTCTCTCAACCGAGGAAGTAAGCATACCAAGGCGCTGATGGAGCTTTGGATCTATTGATTTGATAATTTGCGCAAGAGTACCAAGTTGAGATTGCACACCCATTGAACTTTTGGTGCACTTGAAATTTTCTCTCTTTGCAGACAGAAAAAAGAAAAAGACAATGGTTAGTTAAAAAACACATGGCCCGATGATGCCATTGAAAAAATATGCATAGTTTGGTTTGAGAAAAAGCAAAAAACACAATTGCATCCGAAAAATAAAATATTAACTTGCAGAGGGAGGAAAGGACAAAACTCTAATGACAGTGAAATTATAAGTTCCAGCTATTGGAGTAGTAAACTTGTAATTTGATGAGGTTTCCCAAATTACTTAATGAGTGGTGCAATCAACACAAAAAACTTTCAGCTATAGTAAAAACAGGACAGAAAAAGTTCCAATTTAATCCAACTCTTGCATCACTAAAAAAAGTTCATTTCCCAATGACTAGGCTCTTACCAGTCTACGCATTGCACGCTCAAAGCACCAGAAAGCATCAGCTTCATCTTCAAGAAGTATAACCATTGGAGAGCATATATCATTCATACCTGTTCAATGAAGAAACAAACATATGCAAAAGGTGAGATTTTACACTAACAACTGTTATGCATAGGCTTTATACTAAATATTACCTTGAACATACCCAATGTCTTTGTCTATCCAAGAATAAACAGAAAGCACGTCCCATAACTTCCCCTGATTAGCCTCATCCTCATAAAAGATGAGAGTACGATCTGTCCGAACAACATCTAAACCTAAAACAAGATTGCACAATCTCACGTTAGATATGCATCATCAAGAAATTCAGAACTGTATGTGGTGAGGTTAGCATGAATAGCATACGAAACAGAGAAGTGGAAGATGGACTAAAGTATAACTTGTAATAATCAAACTAGACAAATACAAAATTATGCTCCATATCATGAGTGCACACTCTTAAAACCTTGATAACTTTAATTTTAGAATGAACACAGATTTGAGATTGAGTGAGGTCTAAATCCCAACCTATTTGAGGCAAGCCAAGCTTCCATTGAATCTCTCTTGGGTCTACTGAACCACCATCTGACATAACACTGCCGACCCCTTCAATAGAAGGATCTTGTATCGGGTGGCCGTCATCAGTAATTATAGGAGTCGTGATAAACTTTCCACTTCCTATAACAGGTACCATTTTTTGACAAGTAGCTTTCCATGCAGTATACTGTTCCCTAAACATACATGAATAAGTGTACATAAGAGTGTATATCATCTGTGATAATAACTATTCAAACATAAAATACAGGCCAGGCAAAAAAGGTAACTTCTGTGAGAAATGTTTAGTGCCTCCTGTAATCACAACAAAAGATAGGCATATCGAACACCGTTACGAGGTGAAAACCATGTCGTCATTGTTCTCTCAGTTTTACTCATATAAAGAAGATATCTTACATAATTTGTTTCTACATCAGAGAGCTCCCAGACTAAGGTAATCATATTCTTGAAAATATCAGATAAAAATAAAAAAATAATACCTCCGCTGCTGCCTGATGTTATTTCTTTCATCAGATGTGCTATTTGGATCAAAACACCCCAACAAGAACTCCCAAACCGCCCCTTTAATCGTAGGATGTATGCCCTAAATGATAGTTAAAAGGAAATCTATATAATTGTGCATGGATATTAATATTTCCATTAAAGAAGGCCAGAGATAATGCGCTGCCATTTAATTAAACCTTCAGATAAGAAAGTATGTAATCAAATTATTATAGACTTGTAGAGCATGTAGAATTTCAACTTGGAAAATAAATTGAAACTCGACGGCATTCAGAGAAAACTGCAAAATGTAAGACAAGACAAGTCTGTAGAGCAAGTCAATTAAGTTTTAGCTCCAGAAGAAGAGTAAAATGAATTAACAAAGTAGCATTTGCAATCATAATATAAGGGTGACAACCACGGAGGAAATTAGAATTTTGTGTGAAACTAATTAGGGGGACATTTTCCAGTTAAAACATAAAAAACGTTCGCTTCAATAAGGCATATTCATGCCCAGGAAAGAAACGTATAAAGCACACGCAACCTAACAAAAGAAAATCCGAAGGTACCCCTCTCTGAATTCTTCTGAGGACGCCGGCTATATCCAAGTGCCCATCTGCAGAAAATGCTGCATTCCATCTTCTCGGACTTAAGGTTTTACCCACCTGCCAACACAAACAAGGAAACCTCTGACGTCCTAAAAACTATGTCAAGAGCAAAGAAGACATTGTTTTCTTCCATTTTCTTTACTCGTGTGTGCATTGGAATCCTAGTATCGTACGATAAATGAACTATAAACAAACATACGAACCCAAAGAATCTCATATACCAAGCCCTTCCTCCAAACTTAATGCCCAATGAAAGCAACAAACATCAAAGGAAGGCGAAATCTAAGCAGAAAGATGTCAGGCATACCCTTGCTTTGAAACGAGTTTGTGGAACATCGGCTTGACATTCTGGTCTAACAGGGTAATAAGAATCCAACTCCTCAGCTGCTGCCGTGAAAAACATTCTGTTCAACAGACAATGCAATTTTCAAACCACCATCAACACGCGCAAATCTAATAAGTAGCAGAAGCTGATTCAAAGAATGACATCAAATAACATAGAATCACCAACACACGACAAAATTAGCGACGAGAACAAGATCCATTTCCAAATCAAGAAAGACGCGAAGGAGTAAACACTCTCTATACTTGATAAAATGGGTCCTCCGTGAAAAAATAGCTCAAGAAATCAACGATCTGATAAAACTCGAACGTCGAATTTTCCCAAAAGCAAATGTCGATGGAATGTCAACCCATGATTCAAACCATTTCAGATTAAGTAGTCTGACGATGGAAACTGTTCAACATAACGCTGCGCTACGATGTTGGAGGTAAAAAATAATAAAAGCTATGAATAGTATCGGTTTAATTGCATGAAACCCATCTGAGTTTATTAAATTACACGAGACGCTCGTAGATTTTGATTTCGGACACGTTGGTAAATAGAAGATACTTATAATTAACCAATTTATGAACTAGGAGATTGAAAAACAACTAATTACATGAGCCATATAGAACTTGTTCGTTAAATACTATTTACTTCTAATATCCAAATGAATGAGAACATGCTTGGATTCTTAATCTCTGTTAATATAGCAGATCTATTGTTTTACATCTTGTCACACAAGTATTGAACTGATTTAAATTGCACACTAAAGTTGAACAGCTACTTAGTTGAAAAAGAATAATTGAAAAATAGCTACATTATGGGGTTCATAAATTTTGTCTTTTTTTCCCCCTTGTGATTGTTGTTCGTTCCTCTTCATATTCACATACACAACTAATCACAAACATAAGCTTCACTCTCTACCAAAGCCACAATACAATACCTTCACTCGTACCATTAAATGAATCAAGAACAAAATCTGCGTTTTTACCCACGCGAAATAAGCCCTTTTATTACATCAAAGTTAAAACCAAAACCATATAAGTTGCCTCAGGGGTAAAGCTCAATACGCTCCTTTCCTTCAATATTTATACTTCATGAGAGTGAGGGAGGGAGGGAGGGAGAGAGAGAGAGAGAGAGAGAGAGGGGGGGGGGGGGGGGGGGGGGGGGGGGGGGTCCACGCAAAGATTTTTCATTGAGGCCAAGCACACAGATGATCACATTACAAGATAGAACAAAAATTTTCCATCAAGTAGTAAGTAGCGTGTATCTTCTCATCAGAAAAAGGGGGAGAGAGGGTCCAACAACTTTATTTCCTTATCGATAGACACTCGAAGCTTCGAAGAGGATCGTCGCGTTTCGTACCTTTAGTAATTCCAGCACGAGAGAAAGATAAAGGCTTTGAGTCGACTCTTAAATGGCTGCCACTGCTCGAGGCAAATCTGCCCCCCATTCGACTCTCAATGGGCTCTCCGCTCAAAACTGTGGCTCTCTTTGACGTGCTACCATTTCGTGACGTACGCCTTTTTTCCGAATCAGCCAACTGCATAGACAAACCATAATATATATATATATATATTACAAATTCAAGAATGATATTGCAAGGTCATCTTACAGCAGAGAAGATGGTAACACTGAGAATACTCTTTTAGGCGTAAGAATCAAACTAGAAAGAACAGGCAAAGACCAATATGTACCACTTCCTTGGAAGAAGGTGCATCTTCTGATGCCCTTTGCCTACCCGAGCTGCTTGTAATGTTTCGTCTAGAGACTGCACCAGTGAATCTACCGTGGGGATCTCGGCCACCTGTGCCAAAGCATAATCATGGGTTTGTACTAAGCATACGGTTAAAACCAATAAGAGAACTTGCAAAGAACAAACAAAATCACTTCAGTGTTCTTTTTCTTACCATAAACTTAGGGTAGGGTTTCTCATAGTCAACCTATTAAACATCCTAATAGCAACTAATTCATCGTAAGAGCACGCGGAAATACGCATTTCACTTCGACAATTTTCATAACTAAACTTCGGGTAAGCAAAGTTTTTCATCAGACAATTCATTCGGAGAATTGTTTGCTTCACAAATAGGCGTTAAACATCACAAGTAAAATTAAATTGACGTAATTGCAATAACTGAAGCCTGTCACTGTCGTTGTTCGCCAAGACGACCAAACTCTATGCCATAAGTTAATAATTAGTCCACGGCACATTGTAAGGGGTACCAAGTGGGCAACAATAACATGCTTTTTTCATTACAACATGCCCTCAACTTGCAGTAATGTCATTGTCTCATAATCCTTTCTCTTGACGTATTGTTATAACTAAGCCAACATTTTGTGTGGCTCACCAAATTAACCCAAATTGGCACAGCTTAAACCACGATATGGAATTATCTTTTTTTATTAGAAGTAGGGATGTACCTGATGTTTTTCCCAATCTCTCACCTGAGGAACCAGCGATGGCATTGCCATTTGGGTTCTGCAAGAGATTCATTGAGTTTTACATTCACAAAAAGAAACGAACCAAAAAAAAAAAACCATCAACACTTACACTCGCCCTTAGCCTAGAGCTTGATCCGATATGAGGATGCTTCAATATGGTCCAATCAAATACGTAATCAAACTGATAGCCTGCAATTAGTATTGTATAAATCAACGATGTACCTTGGCAGAGCATAATTGGAAGCTAACCGAAGTAAGACGTAATATACCGTCACGAATAAACAACTCCCTGAAGAGCCTCTTCAGATAAGAATAATCTGGCTTGACCTCAAATCTCAACGAACGGCAGTAGTGAAAATAAGAAACGAATTCAGATGGGAATGATTTGCATAAAACCTGCATAAGTGTCAAATTGTGCAAACTTAGACTTACAGCAGAGCAAGCAATCAAAATTCGGAAAATGCATGCCAACTGCTATGAGAAGGAAGAAAATCGACTCTTAACATAAAACCTTAAAGTGTACCTCTATAGGAGTTTGCATTTTCTTCTCACTGATCCTGTCATATTTCAGCTTTTTTGAGCCAGCTTTAAGTCCCTGCCAGGGAAGGCTGAAGAGAAAGATAATGAGTGTAATAATTGGTCGCATTAATTTTCAAAACAAAGAGAGGAAAATGCCCAACACATGAAAGTCGATGAGAGCAAACAAGCCCCACCTTCCTCTTAGAAAATAGATTAAGACATAACCAAGAGACTCCAGATCATCCCTACGGCTTTGTTCTGTCAGGATAAGTAGGTCCCATATTAGATAAATAATTGCTAAGTAAAAATTGAAACAAGAAACATATAAGATTGCATAATACTACAACACTCACCAATTCCAAGGTGTGTCTTGACACTAGCATAGCGAGCAGTACCAGTGAGATTCTTGTTCTCCCTGCATTAATTTAAGGAACACTTATAATTTACATATATATATAAATGCATACATGCATATATGCACCATGTCAGATATGCATCTAAGGTAAGGTACAGCAACAGTATATATTAAACATGCATTTCATTACAAAAGGTACCAAAAGAAGAATTATCAAATGTACTTAGATATCTCCTCAAGAGTTAAGAGATCTCTGACATGATGTAATGGCGGCTAAAAAGCTGAGAAATGAAACAAAAAATCTTACAATTTCTCATACGTATTGAAACCATGCATAAAAAATTTCTGAGCAATCAAAATATTAGGGGATATTACCTGTAAGGAATATGCTTATGAGTGTGCGAATCTCTATACTTTTTGGCAAGACCAAAGTCAATAGCATAGACCTACAAAACCAGAAAATCATCATACAATTGGGAAACAACGAGGTTAAGGCAGCTGCAATAACTTCAAATTCAACATCAACAGAGAATTCACATCTAGGAAACAAACAATTTAAGAGCCAAGAGAGTGACACTGATATACATAGGGACAGCAAGAAGGATGCAAATAAATAATCTCCCACCAACAGAATTATATTTCAATTGATCAAAGGCCGTCTCAGAGTAATTTCGCAACTCAAACTCGTTTATCTTAAACAAATGACATCAAGAATGCTAGGGAACAGATTACACATGCCTGATTTGCTTTACGCCCCAAACCCATCAAAAAATTGTCGGGCTTTATGTCGCGATGAAGAAATCCTCTAGAGTGCATGTATTCAACTCTGTTGATCTGAAAGTAAACATAAAATATGTGATTAACGTTCTTAAAGAAATACAACTGAAAGCGGCCTACAAAAGATACAAAATACTTACCAATTGGTCTGCAAGCATCAACACTGTTTTCAGGGAGAATTTCCTGTTACAATAGTTGAAGAGATCCTCCAGACTCGGACCCAGAAGGTCTATAACCATGACATTATATTCACCTTCAACTCCATACCATTTTAGATTCGAAATGCCCACTATAAGATGGTGAGAATGAATCAGAAGGTTATCATCGAAAACTTCGGTATAAAACTTTCATTGAATTTTTTGAATATCTTATTGTTTTTGTAACTGGATTCGCGGTAACAAATAAAAGAAATCAACTTACTTCCTCCCTGCAGAAGCATATATATTTTTGATTCGTAGTGAAGCTGAGGATGCTTCGTCTTCACAGATTCCTGGTAATTTAAGTGATCTCAGCGGGAGTGATAAAACATTCGAATTCACCATTTGCTAAATGTGATTCACAACCACAAAGTTTCAAAGCAAGAAAAGAAAAACATACGAGCAGTCGCAAGTTAGCACATGAGCCAAACAAGACAGAAAAGCTTGTCGCACATGAGTTCATGTCACATGCATCAAAATTTCAAAACTATATAGCTTCAGATCATCCGAATAATTGCTCAATATAAAAAGTTCAATCATATATGATTTCACTAAACATGTGATAATACGTTTGTTCTACACATTTTGTTTAATCCTTGACTCAACACGAAATTGCAGACCATAAGTTGTACAGAGAAATTCAGGTAAGGCAAAATTGCTTTCGGCCGCATTGTTAAAAAAGTTCAACATTAACATGTAACTAAATAGAAAATAGGGCAAATCCCATCACCCAAATTACATATGGGGCCTAGAATGGTTAGGAAAAGTGTAAACAAAAATTAATTTAAGAAAACTATACCAGCTTGATGGCTACTTCTTCCCCAGTTTGAATATTAGTGCCTACATTGAATTGATAATCACACCAAGACAGACGTCACTTGTATATTTTCCGAAAAAGAAATTAGCAAATAATAATCAAAAGCTAGTAAAAAGCCAACCACTTGATTCCAAGCAATACCTAAAAAGAGCTGGCCAAAAGAACCGCTACCGATTTTTCTACCAAGTTTAAACTTCCCACCAACAACGTGATCCATATCTATAATGAATTCCAAAATTTCCCTTCAAAGGATTGAACAAACCCACCGTGATTACGGCCCTTTATTCCCCAACTGAAGAATCCCAACAGTGGATCCAAAGAGATCATAGCATCGACCAACCAAGGAGATTCTCACCAACAACATCCGCCAATAGATACAAAACCCCCAAAACCCTAAATCTTGACTTCTTTCCCTCTGATGAACTTCCGAAAAAGAAAAAAAAAATCGATCAGTATCAAGCCCGGGTCGTTTATAGGTATCTGGAATTTCCAGTAAAGATTCCGTTTGTGCGATGATTTCATGCGAAACCCATCAATTTGCAAAACAATGAGAAAGAAAAGGGAGAAAGACGATGACGTTAAAATGAATAAATGATACTACGGAGGAAAAGAGAGGGAGACAAACGAGCGAAATTTGAGGAAGGAAAGAGATGGAAATGAAAATATAAAGAGATGAGAGAGAATTGTTTTGTGCTGTGTCTGCTCTGTTGTGTGCGTAAAAGCTTTTGGGAAAAATGGAGAATAATCATTACGTTGCGTTAAATTAAGGGATCTTTACACATAAGTACCTAGTTGGATAAAAACTTGTAATTTAGTACCCTGTCAGGATTTTTTTATATGTAGGTACCTAACAGAATAAATTTTTTGCACATAGGTACCCGATCTCCGAAAGTACACCATACAACACATTTGGGTACCCTATATCAACACATTTGGTACCATATATAATAGAAAATGGTACGACGTATGCTATATTTAGGTACGCTCTATGTAACACATAGGTATGCCTTAGGTACGACGTATGCTATATTTAGGTACCCTATATCAACGTGTTATGGTACGCAATATACACACAGGAAGGTACGACATGACTAAAGAAACTGGTAAAACATAAATTGGGTACCTATCTGTAAAATTTTCTGACATGGGTACCTATGTGTAAAAATTTATCCAATTGGTATTTTTCTATAGATTCACCTTAAATGAAACTATTTTTTACCCGTGCAATGAAATATACTTTTGTCAGTGGAATTAACACGTAGAAGTGAGATTTGTTTGGAATTTTTATTATTTAATTATTTTTTAAGTTAAAGGACAAGCGACGGCATATGAAAAGTACAACATTTCTATAATTTAAAAGGCCCGTTGGCTGTCTCTATAAGCCTAATAATAATCTAATATAGTGTTCAATTTCTAATAAATAATATTATCTAATATTGAGTTTAATTTCTAATTGCAAAGAGAGTTTAACATTTCAGCCCAATACTAATAAAATGTTAGAAGAGTGCTGTCAATTTGGTGGGCGGACCGGCACCCGCCAAAGCCCGCAGTATGGCGGGGCGGGGCGGGGCGGGCTGCCCGCCATCTGGCGAGCCTTAAAAATTGGAGCCCGCCCCACCCGCGGCGGACTGCGGGCCTAGCGGGCCAGGCCCACCCACTTAAAAAAAATGATAATTATTTATTTTAATTTTAAATTTTTTACTTTACTAATAAATGTTTATTAAGTATGGTATTTATTAAAAAATTAAGTTTAATCATGCCACTAATTATGTATTTATTAATAAATATGACATTAATTAGATATAATTAATGAATTATTAATTAAATTATCTAATTAATTTATTATATTTTTTATATGATATATAATAATTATATAAGTAGGCAGGCCGGCCCGCAGTTAGCCCGCCCCGCCGCGCGCCCGCGCGGGCTGGCCGTCGTTGCTGGCCTGAAAAAATGCAGCCCGGGGGCCGGATTGACACCTATAGTTAGAAGGCAAAGAGAAGTTATCATCGGCTCATCTTTCTATTTTATTAAGGGAGAGGGGGTTAGAGTAACTGCTTCCAAATTGATTGGCGTGGCAGTCATAATTTACCATTCTATCCCTAATTTTAGAATTAATCCTTAATATCATTTTTCACTTCTTAATAATAATATAAAATTAAATTTAACATTATAATTTCACCTATTAAATTTAAATATATTAATATTATAAATTTTATATAGTCAAGCACACACATCGGCGGTGTGCCAATATACTAGTAATAAATAATCTGTGATGGGCATTTTTATAACATAACAAACGAGCCCAAAATGTAAACGGGAAAATGGGCCTGGCCCATTAACAATCTACAGCCATACCATAACCCCACTCAATTTCCATTACCGATGAGAAAAATTAGGCACGATTGCACCCTCGAATTTCTTTTTTATCCGTTTTTCCCAATCATGTAAACCCTAAACCCTAACCGTATTTTTAAATCATAATTCTTAGCTCTAATCTTTAAACCATGCATCTTCTTTCTTGGGTGATCAAACTGTCGTTAAAATGGTTATCCTTTCTTAATAGGATCGAATCGAGGCTGTTTGTTCGAGCCAATGTTTTAATGTCCGGACCGGTCGGAGTTCTAGTATGGTCCCTGTTCCCGCTTTATTTAAAAGAAAAAAGAAAACGAAAAAAAATAATTAGTTAAAAAATGAGTAAGTTTGCAGAAAAGTTATGTTGGTAGTAGATAAGTGTTTCGCGAAAAAGTTTTCAATTGGACTTGGGTTCTATCACATTCAAGCAGAATTTTCATCAATCTTTAATTAACATATGAACTCAATATATTTCTTTTCTTTCATTTGACCCCCTAATTTATGAACTTAATTTGTGACATCCCATAACAACTACAATTTAACCACTACACATTTAATTATTTAATTTTGCCCCTAATTTATAACATTCTAGTTCGGAAAAAAATGCATAAAAGCGTGTATATTTTATAGCATTGATTCATTCATTAATACAATATATATATATATATATATATATATATTATCATTAAACATACATGTTTACTCCGATTTGATAACGACATTACGCCTATTAAATCACTAAACCTTAATCACAAAATTTTTCGGTCCATTTCGAAAACCCGATTTCAAAACCATGGTTCTAACTTCTAGCTCTTTCGCGGGAAATATGTGTGCCGTTTGGCTCGAAGCTCAAGCTCGTTCAATTGAGTACTAAAGTCAAACAAATCCCATTCAATTTCGTAGATGCAATTAAAGATAAGGCTCGAGCAAGAAAAACGAGATTTTCAAAGATTCACATTGCGTCGATGCGACGAAGAAAGCGTGCACGGCTCATGACAAAAAGTGTATGTGCGATTTCGTTTCAACAGCATCGAAGAAAAATCATCAGAATTGGTCCATTGTAAGCGTGTGTGCTTCTAACAGTAAACTGTGGTTTTGTCTACCTACAAAATAAATACAGCAGCTGCCTCTTAACAACTGAGAAATTCACACATGGATTATTACAATCATCCCAATGAACAATCATCACTGCCAATATAATTTATTCAGTTGACTCGAAGAAGAAAGTAATAAGCATAATAACTGGCTTTGATGATCCAAAGGCGAACTACAAAGCTTACCTGAGATTACTGGCCAGCTGTCTCAGACGTTTCTGACTCGTCCTCTGTTAGAAACAGATAAGGACAGATTACGATAGCGTTTAAATCACAATTTGATTCTCAACTTCAGTGCAGATAATAGCTCTGAGAAAACACGATTTTTTAAATGGCTTGAATCGACCACAATGTTGGGTTTTCAAGATAAATGAAAAAACTTATACCCTCTTTTGCAACTGCAGACGTTTTCGACTTATTATGATTTCATTTTACAGTACTAATAATGGTTCATACTTATATAGCTATGGATGCTAGTGCATAGGCCAGCATGTAAATGGAAAAGAGTAACATAAGATTACTTGGTCACATATGACTTAATTCATGTTGGAAAAGTTATAAATGCAGATTTAGGACATATTGAAAGGTGGTAAGACGGTAAAAAAGTTTAACAGATGAACATACCAAACAGTGTTTTGATTGACGGCCTCTTTGCCTTGGTATTCTTCTTTTTTAGTTCAGCTGAGGAGAAAAAAGAAAATAAGCTGATATTAGAGAGAGGACTCTGTTCATTGAACTTATTAAAGAATAATGTCCAAGAAAGAGGGAAGAGGGATACCCATTCCAGGAACTTGGTACTCATTCACAATTTCGAAGTTCTTGTACGTGTACCCAACAAAGTTGATGTCTTTGGACGAGAGCATCTGCAAGCAAATAAGAATAAGCCTACTACATGATGGTGGGAACCTAAAATATGTTCAGGACTTTGCCATGCAGTATTCTATTGTAACAATCAAGGGAGGATACTGAAAGAAATAAATAACATAGTCGGACCCTTTTAGGGCAACTGATACTGTGGAACGAACAGAGATGCATCTTGACTTTCAAATTTCAACAGCATATTAGCTCAACTTCTATGAGATTATAATGGAACCCATAGGTGATGAGTACCTCAATCAGCTATAGGTATGCATGTTGCTTTAATGCACATTTCACAATATACATTCATTATTCAGTTCTTAGAAATAGAACCAGCAAATGTACCTTTCTCCATGGAGCTGATTTAGATGAAGTATGAACGTGGTGCTCGGACTGATTGATACAAAGAGAAACAAAAGAACTTAGAGATTAGCTGCACGTCTCAATCATAAATATGGAAGTGGTCATGAAAATTGACATGAAAATGAAGTACCTCTTCAAACTTCTCAAAATTTTGGGTGTCCAATTCGTCTTTGACTTCAGGAATAAATGCAGCGTCCATATTGAATATGTTATTCCAGTCTATTCCGTTAAACCACGGATGGGCCTAAAAAAGAACAACTAATATAACTTCTCATAGAACAAGAAAAAAGACGTCGAAGAACAAAGTGAAGAACAGAAAGCCCACCTTTATTTCATCTGCACCATTTGAACCAAGCCTTTGGGCAACATTACAAAGTAGCCGGCTTATTAGGTCTTTTGCTTCAGCAGAAAGTTTGGCTTCCACGGGAAATTTCAGATGATTTCTCCAGTTCACTATCTGCAGAGGCACAAATAAACGAATTAAAAACATAATAAACATTTAATGGGAAAGGAACTAAAAACAGCTTCACTTAATGCCACAGCATAGCGTGGTTTTTAAAGACATCAGCAATGTCAGACAAATTATTAGAGGCAATATGCAGCCCTTGATATAATTCCACTTTATTTCCTGGCCAGAATGAATGTTTTAACTGATGCATCTATTCTCAGTAAAGTGTCAGTTAAATACAAATGAAGAAAAAAGTCTACTGCAACTTATCCGTTTAAACCTATGACGAGTAAACATATTTAGAATGGAGCACTACAAAATAATAACAAACTATACCTAAGATTTGATGGGCACATACATCAAACTCAGCCTTACCTTCTTACACGTTGACATAGGATCATCTGAATAAAAAGGTGGATATCCCACAAGCATTTCGTACATGATGGCTCCAAGGGACCACCTGCTCAGCAAGGAAGTGATAGACATATAAGAAGAATACAAACATTGTGCTTATGAATCACTTTTCAATAGTTATATTGTTAGGCTAGGCCAAGCAAGCAGTATTTTAAATAAATATCAAGGACATTTCAGAAGGTTGCTTAAGTTCATAAGATGAGTAGACGACAACCGAGATGATGTGTGTAAGTAAAAGCATGTCATATTGTATAATATATCTGTTCGAGATGTAAAATCACACAGAAACAGCAGGCAAACAAAACCGACCAATCACACTCCATGCCATAACCCTTCTTTAGTAGTACTTCTGGAGCAATATAATCGGGTGTGCCAACTGTGGAATAAGCCTGCGGAGTATATATATTTTTGGATAGAACAAAGCCATACCATAAAAAAACAGCATTACAGTAAAATGAAATGGGATCAGTGGTGTACAACAATCATCTCACGTCTTGTTTCAGTAGTTTGCATACTTACAAGCATTCTCCTATTTTTCTGCCAATGCTGTAATTGTTCTTGCTGTGTTCGTCTTGGGGCTGAAGAGTCCATATCACTCCTTGAAGATCCAAAAGAGTTTTCTCCAACTGATAAATCTTCTTGTATGGTACTGCAGTCTAAAGGCTTGCACAGTCCAAAATCTGACAGTCGTAGATGTCCATATCTATCTAGTAATAAGTTATCGGGCTTAATGTCCCTGGTATCAAACAGAGTCAAAAAAGTGTAGTCAGATAAGTTGAAGTCAAAACACAACCAAGAGCAAAATAGAGCATGTAATATGAGATCAAACCAGCATGTACAACCTGTGAATATAATTGTGCTTATGGATCGATTCAATAGCGAGAACTGTCTCAGCTATGTAAAATTTTGCCTCGTAATCCGTCAGTGTATCTTTTCTCATCAGTAATGTCATCATATCTCCACCAGGAAGATATTCCATGATCAGATATAGATAATCCTCATCTTGGAAAGAACAGTACAGCTTGACAATGCAATTACTGTCCACCTCTGCAAGCAAGTTCCTTTCAGCTTTCACATGGTCAACCTAATAAACACACAAAACTAAGGACCGACAGAACAGAGTAAACATACATAATTATAATCAATCAAAACAATAGCGCTGTACCTGGCCCCGACGAAGCATTTCTGATTTCTTCAGCTTTTTCATTGCATAAACATTACCTGTTGTCTTCTCCCGACAAATTCTAACCTGTAGATACGATAAACAGTATCAGAATTTTGTTTCAAGATACGGTAATAAAGAAGTTATGTTCCAAGGCATTTATATCATACAATGGCGCCTGATTAGTTGGATCTTTCATGAATAAAAAACATATATGATATCTAATCCGAAAACCAAGCTCATAATTACTTTATCTAGTTAAATCTTCCCTTGTATGCAGTATGCATTATACTTGAAGTTCTTTTTTTCGTCTTCCATAACAAGATGATGAAATCCAAAACAACAGCTTAATCTCAGAGTGAAGACAGTGGTCGGTCTCGAATTGTGCTGTGATTGCTTTATATGAGCTTATGGACAATATCGTAATTGGTTTTTGGGGCAAAAATGTCTATGTACAATGAACGCTCGAAACTGATAAGGAAAACAGCAAACAAATGCAAACCCATGGTTACGTCGAACAGGCCTCTTATAGAGTCGTAACATAAACGGACATTTGCTGAATAGAACTAACAAAAATACATAATATAACATCTCTGGGTAAAATTAAGTAGTGTCACGGTCATAGAATTAAAAAGTGGACTCATCAGTGCCAATTCAATTATACTACTCTTGGAAGTGAAATGATCATTAAAAACAAGGAAGTTTTTTACCTCTCCGAACGCACCCTTCCCAATCATCGTCAATAGCTCAAAATCATCAGCACCCATTTTGTGCCTCTGAAGACGCATGTATTCACTTTCCCTCTTCTCCAAAAACTTGATCAGGTTATTTTGATCTTCCTCAGATACATCACCATCAACTAGTTTCTTCTCTAGTAAAGTCCGTCTGCTCACAGAGAAACAGTAAGTTAATCATATAAACGGTGACTCGCAATTTCTGAAATCCAGCAAATGGACTTACCGCTCTCTTCTTTCCTGAAGATTTTTCATCTGCTCCTTGTAATGATTCTCGATG
Source organism: Craterostigma plantagineum (assembly GCA_027422505.1). NCBI lineage: Eukaryota > Viridiplantae > Streptophyta > Magnoliopsida > Lamiales > Linderniaceae > Craterostigma > Craterostigma plantagineum. Next base: position 2,057,931 of record JAPQWV010000007.1, read on the forward strand.
TACTGTTTTGCAGCGGCAGCCTTGCGTCTTGTAAGTGTTGAGGCTTCCTCGGACGAAAGAGGTTGAGGATCTTCTTCTCTTGAACTACCCATTGAATCGTTGTTTTTCGTGGATCGCACACGTTCCCGAGGTTGAAACTTATGGAGCCAACTCCTAGCAGAATCCATTTCCGTTTTCCTTCTTCCGTTCACTAAAAGTGGCTTATCACATGATAAAGTTAAATCAATGCCCCGTAACGCAAGCATCTTTAGAAACAATTACAGAAAGTTCACTACCTAAAATCAAGCGTAAACCATATATGCGTATGCATCATTTATAGGAAACCCACACACCCAAGGCACAACACAATAAATTGATTCAAATAATCATTTCGACTCCTACAACTTTTTAGTCTACAAGACATCCTTACCAAGCTTTAAGATTTATTGGTATAACTGGAATAAAACTGAAGTAGAACTGGCGCCTTTCGAGATTATTAAAATTTATTGAAATTAATAGAAACAAGATACAATGATCAAATCCGATTTTTACCAGATTCGGGGTTTAAAGGTCCGGTCTTAACCCTGTTCCATACCATGATAGCCAACGAGAAATAAAATCCCCATCTTAATACCAGCTAGGGTCAACACATTGCATGAACAATTCCACGAAATGTATGCAAATCCTAATAATGCAAGCAAAGCAATCAAGAATGTTCCTTCTTGAAGAACAACACAACGCAGCAAATCCCAAACACTGAAGATCTCTATCACAAAAACACCTCAAATTTCCCACAATAAAAGAAGGGAAAAAAACAAACAGAACCTCAAGGATTTACCAAAGCCGCTCAAAATCGGAAAACAAAACAGTGACAGGTCAAAATCCGTAACATAAAAAACGATTCTAGTGCCTGAACCAAATCATCGCCGAACACGAAAATGGAAAAAAAAAAAAAAAAAAAAACACAAAAACATCAATCAAGAGAAGTAGAAGGAAAGAGCAATAGGCTACACGAAAGGCTTACCGCGAAAATCTTAGACGCAGAGAGAGAATTGATTCGCGAAACGCAACCTCGGCACGTCTCTATATAAGTAAACGTTATTATATTACACAGAATTGAAAGAACAATAAAAGATTGAAAGATTCAACGTATACATTCAATACAGTTCGTAATCATCCACATATCAGATCAACGTAATACAAGACAACGTGCATAAAAAAGGACTAATCCGCCATTTTCGTGTTCAAAAGCGAGCTTCGCATGACCCCCGTTTTCTCCACTATTTATCAGAACTTCTATGTTGTTTCCATCAACGCGTTTTTTGTGCTTCCCTTTCCATCCATAATGACAAAAACCACCCCAAAGGTTTTTCTAACTACAGATATACCACTTACATTATAACTAATTGCAAAAGCTACCCTAAACTTTAGGAGACACGTCCTCAATCAAACAACATAAGTTGAACTTTAATTATTTTTTCACAAACAAGTATCTCTTATCTTATTAGAGGTTTGATCCCATTTGGACTTCTTAATTTTTTGTGATCTATGTGGACTTAAAACGATACACACGTGCCAAAAGAATTAGTCGCGCTGAAAGTCGGGATCATCCCTATTGAGCTTAAACATGTTAGTGCATGTGATTTCTCAGCAATCATAATGTCCATACCTTTTAGGTTAAACACAAAAGTCGAAGAAATTAATTTGCGCTATTATTTGGTTGAAATTTAAGGTTAGCTGAGAGCTTTGGGTTGGGAGTGGGTGATGATCGAAAATTTTGTCATTGTGATTTCTCATGTAATGAATATTCTACCGCCTTGTTGCTTAGGTGGATTTTCTCCAGAAGTTTTTCATGTTAAGTTTTTTTATTCTCTAGTTAATGTTTCTTTAGGTTGATTTTGAGGGATAGTTGGAGTGTATAAATTCTGACAATCTCATAGTCATCGTTGAGGTTCAGAATCACTTCTGTTTGAATTCAATCGAAGCCTGAAAAGTATGGTGGTGATATATGCGAAAATATATATTAAATTACAAACAAACCTAGAAACCCTTGTGCATGAGAAAACCATTTCTTGAGTTCCACTAACCTACTAGTGATGACAATTGCAGCGTTCCCTTTAAAAAAAATGGAAAAAAAAAAGAAAAAGGATAGATAAGTGAAGCAACTATCATCGAGATACGATTAGTAGACATTATGTTATGATATTTTATTGAGGTAGGAGATATGTAATTTTCCGAATGAGCTTTGGCGTCAAAATCAGCACCTTTTCTTTTTTGTTGTGTGCTAAAAAAGGTCATCTACATTGAGTGTTTCTTAAGAACTTGCGAGGCAAGAATTGTTTCTTTATTGTAAACTTAGTACAAGGACAAAAAATAATATTAGGTGTAAGAAGTTTCTCAAAGAAGATTCGTAGAGGCTTTGCTTGTTTTTTCTTTCTTTTTTCACAATAATCTCATTCATTCCAACATTTTGGTTCTTATTCGTAGTCGCTATAGTAAATATGCGAATTTCTTATTCGCCTTTAGAAGAAAAAACATAGGGGTAAAATTTGCATTGTCTTGCAAATTCAATTCAATATCGAGTTCGCCTAATAAATTCAGATATTTATCTTATCCTACTCATGTGAGAACGAGATATAAACCAATTGATCGATTTTCGACATATAAAAAATGTGAATTTTTAATTACGAGTCGAAAACGTAGCAGAATTTAATTCATGCCCATATAAGAAACCAATCCAACTCTAATAATAATACTAACAACGATTTTCTAGTGTTCCGAATTATTCTATATACAATACAATACCGCACCCGCCATTGTATAATTTCTATATTTTATGATAAAGGTCTTTATGTACTCTCTATACAACAACATTTCAATTTTAATTAGCCAGTTTTTTATCCATGCAATGCACGATATTACCTATATATAAATACTATATATTAATAAAATTATTAAATTTACGTTTAATAGTGAGTTATTGTTGAATTAACATGTGGTAGTGGATTTTTTTTGAGTTTTTTATTATTTTATTTATTTTTTAGTAAACATATGAGAATACCTACATAATTGTATAAGATTTGATATGTCAGATGTGATTATAATCCTATCCTTCAAATTTTTAATTATATCTTCACAAATCATTTTTTTCCCTTCTGCACTTACAAACAGCTCTCAAGTCATTTAAATTAAATTATAATTTCATATTTTAAACATCGAAATTAAAAATAATTCCTAAAATATCATTATATATATATTTATATAGTAGTTAAAATACCAGCCAATATAAATTCCGAAGATCACTGTCTCAACTCAAGCATAAAATCACAACAGACACGAAACTCCTCTATATCTCAAATATATATAGATATGAAATTATTTTTTTCATTCAATTGGAACTTATGATAGAAGAAAGTAGAAAGTTGATAATACACTGCTTTAGAATGCCGCCCAGCCAGCAGCAGTTGTAGTACTACTCTTCCCCGACCCACCCGCCGAAGAAGGAAGGTTTTTCTGCAACGTAAATCGATCAAAATAAGACCATCTAAACCATATAAACTTTTAAAATTCTTGTTGACTCATGCAACTACGATACCTCGAGCTGAGATAAATCAGAAAGAGCGCTCTCACTAGAGTTCTCCTTTAGGGCCGAACTCTGATTTTTTAACCTACTTTTGATGGCTGGATCGTTGGGCGGGGGAGGAAGGGGTGACCGAATTTTGACCGCCCCGCCCGGCGGTGGAGCGAGGCCGAGAGTCTTGGGTTTTTCGGGCACGTGGGCTCCGCCCGAGGGCTTGTTCTTCAGATTTATTCTGATCGTTTCTCCTTCCTATAAAGTAAGAGTGAGAGAAGATGGAAACTTGGAGAATGGAGTATTGCATTACACTTGGTGATAAGTATAAGAGAATAAGCAGTCCCACAAAAGAAAGAACGATTAGGGATTCAAAAAATGGTGATTTTGAGATATAAATTGGGTACTTAGAGCGTTACGTAAACGAACAAATTTGGAAAGCACCTTCCTTTATATCTATTTCCACAAAAAGGAATTGAGTTTACCTTTAAAAAAGGTCCACGATTCTGGGAACGAACATTTGTTCAGAGAGTTCACGTCTAAGAAAAGACAATTAAATGCAGTAGATTATGTAGTAAAAAGGCACAAAAACTAGAACATCCAATCCAATGGCTTCATGTCAATTCCTCGTTCAAAATCAGCTTAGTTCCTTCTACGCTGGAAGATATTTGCTATTTAAGAACTTTCCATTGTAAGACGTTGTAATCAGCTAACATCCCAAAAGCCTTTTCGAACCCCAACTCAAGAAACTATAATTATAACGACCTCAAAATCTCAGCGACCATACCCATCCAATTCCATCCAAATTCATAAGCATCTGCTCAGATTTAGATAAATCAACAGGTAATTTCCAATGTCACAGATAATCCCACAGCCCTAAGAGCTCATAGAAACAACCACACATGGTGATCAAAAGCCCAGCTAATAAGGAAGCGCACTTGTAAATTGCGATGACTTGATTTCAATTCAACAATTAGAAGACAAATAGGCTAACGTAAAACTAGGAACCTTCAATCTGTGATTAACCGCAGGGTGAATATCAATATTGCCTCCGCCGGCACCCTCCTCGCCGGCCTCTCCTTCCCTCTCCTCCTCCCTCTTCACATACTTCTCCCAATCGGACAGCGCCACGTTGAAATCGAACGCCTCGTTCCTCTCCCCGAACCCTAGCCCGATGAACGCGTGCTTCCCACGCCCGTCCTCTATCCTCAGCACGAAGTACCTCGACGAGTCCAGGGCGGGCTCGACGGCCTGCTCCCTGCCGCCGGGACTGATGAAACACGCGGCGAAGAGATCGCCGGAGTTGGGATCTTCCAGGCGGATCTCGCACCGACTGTTGCTGGAAGATATGACCCGCAATCTGCCCGACCAGATCTTGTCGGAATGGAGCCACTCGCCGCACTTGTATCCGCCGGAGGTCGGCCGGGGAGGGATCTTGAAGACGGAGACCTCGCGGATGACGAGGAGGGTGTGGGAGAATGACTCTTCGCTGTCGTCAGACGACATCGTTTTGCGTGAATTGGATCGGATATTTGGTTTCTGTACTATTTCTGGGTTCTAAAGTTATCGAGAGTTAACGTGAGGAGACGTGGGTTTTAAGCCGTGGATGTAAAGCGTGGTTTACAAGGGTGAAACATTTAAGCAAAAATAAAGATTAAAAATGGGTATTTACACAAACTTTTACAGAGAGGCTCATTATATTGCTGGGGATAAAACCGTATTTGGTGTGTGATATCAAATTAATTTTAAAAAGTAATCAATAGGAATAAAATTATGGGGTTTCTGCTATTAAATCCCAAAAGCTATAAAAAAAGACCAAATCAGACCCTTGTCAGAATACTTTTGTATCAAAGTACCTAATGACGAAACTTTTTTACACCTAGATACCCAATCGAGTAAGATTACCATTTTACCCTCATTTCATCTCTTTCCCATCCCAATCCCCATTTCCATTTTCATCTCACGCACCCGCTCAATCTTTTCAGAATCGATGGGAGGGGGGTGAACGACACTGAAACGGAGCGAACCACGACGAGCTAAACATCCATCGTAAAGGTTCTTCAGTTGAGCTCATATCCTCCTCAAAAAAGTCATTTTCTCCTTCTTTTCAGTTGAGCTGGTGAGTGTAAATGGTAAACCTACTTTATGGCTCGAACTGTAGGTATGGGAGCTCAATATTTCGTTGTAAATGAGGGTCCTTTGTCATAAATCCTGAATTTTTTTATTTGTCATATGCAGTATCATTTTAAACGTTATTATGTACCTTATACGTTTATATACTGTACCATTTATTACAGTGTGTTGTACTACTTGTAACAGGTGGTATAATCCGAAGCTATGATGTCTGCAGTGTATTTGGTACGATCGTCTTACGTGTAATGAAGTCGTTGCTACGTAACGTACTGTATTTTGCATCTATTTTGTAGCTCTTTTTGATGATTATGGCGTCTTTTTTGACCATCTTAACCATGTCATATTCTTTGGTTATATGGTTGCAACAATTGCAGCAATATTCTTTTTTGTCCAGCCGTAGCCAGTAGGTACGATATTGATTTAGATGCTATTGATGTATTGGTTAGAGACTGTGTTGGTATGCATTTGTATACTTTAGTTGCTGATGTGGATGATATTTTCCCAAGTTGGCTGTGGATATTATTTGGTATATTTTTTGCTTCTTATGTTGGCATGAAAAAGGTACGCAAAGAAAAGCATATGTGATAACTATTATCTACCGAATAGGTACCTTTAAGTAAGCAATAAAATACTACACCAAAGTAACAAAAGTACGGTTACAATACCCCGTTAAGTAGCAGCCTACAGACATTCAGACGTGAGTAGACAATGTCTGATATCGGTTGTGAATATTTTTTCCGTTTACAAAAAAGGTACGCAAAGAAAAGCGTATGTGATAACTGTTATCTACTGAATAGGTACCTTTAAGTAAGCACTATAATACTACACCAAAGTAAAAAAAAGTACGGTAAACTGTACACTGTTAAGTAGCAGCCTACAGACATTCAGACGTGAGTGGACAATGTCTGATAATGGTTGTGAATATTTTTTCCGTTTACAAAAAAGGTACGCAAAGAAAAGCATATGTGATAACTGTTATCTACCGTATAGGTACCTTTAAGTAAGCAATATAATACTACATCAAAGTAAGAAAAAGTACGGTAACTCTTAACTTATTGGTATCCCATATTAGGGTAAGCATTTTTCGTCACCGTTCGGATTATTTTTTTATTCTAAACTCGTCCTAACATGGATATATATAAAATATGTTTCTGTTGGTGTCAAGTTTTGTGGGTTAACCCAGACACGCATAATTAATCCTTTACAATAACACGTTTCCTAATGATATGATGATTCTAGCAAGAACATCTTGCTATATAGTTTGTTTTTTTGGTAAATTGTGAATGTGCAACTAATTTTAGATTTTTTGGTTTAGTATCTTGCTACATACTTTGCTTTTTTTTTTTTTGTAAATTGGGAATCTGCAACTAAGATGTTTTTTGTTTACCAATACGTTATTTAGTACCAGGGGAATGTTCTACATATGGTACGACACTAAGTTTGGTAAGGTACTGTAGTATATGACGATGAGGTACTGTAATATGTGCAACAAGATACGGTACACTTTCAGTAATAGGTACAATTTAAATTGAAGTGAGAGTTCCGTAACATGATAGGGATATTTCGTCAAAAAATACGCCTATCAGAAGATGTTTGAGTCAATAAAGTATGAGACAGTTTCTGACATTTTTCTGTCACGACTGGACATGTTTCTGACTGACGAGGTAATAAATCAGGAAAAGATGGCTCCTTTGACATGTCAGTGCCTTTCATAAAATGTTTGATGTCATATGTAATTTTTGGTACTACAACTGTATCTAAGAAGGGATGCTTAAAATAAAACCAAAGATACCACTACAAAGTCAGGAAAGGTACGGCGTCTATTAAATATGTGATACGTCATACTAGGATTAGCATTTTTCGATATCGTACAAATTAGTTTTTCATCTGGAACCACCCTAAAATACTAATATAGAGTATTTGTTATCTTTTTACATCAGATTAGGTGCACTAGGTCTTACACGCATGAATTAAACATTCAAACTCCAAGATTCATTAGAATGTAAGGATAAAAGCAAGAACATCTTAAAACGTATTTGAAAAATCTGGTGAGTCCTAAAGTCCGAAATTTTTTTCTTTTTCAGTCATTTTGTTATTGTTAAAGTTGGTCAAAATCACGCAGCCCTACGTGATTTGCTTAGGAACCTATTTATTTTCGTGAGTATAACAAACGGTACGGTACACTTGCTGATTAGGATACTATATATGTATACATAATGATACGGTAAACCTGCATATTTTAGTACTGTACATGTAAAAGGTAAGGTACATTATGTGAAAGATAAGATACTTCATATATTCTGTTTATGGTACGCTACATATATACATAACAGTACCTTAAACATGCAGATTATGATACTTTATATGTAAAAGATAAGGTACGTTACTATAAAAAAGGTTTCGCGATCTGGGTCGTATTGAAACCTTGGTGTAACGTCCCGTTTTCTATTACTTTATTCGCGCAGCTATTATATTTTTCCATATAAAATTTTTCGCCTTTTTACATTCATACCTTTATGCATAAACGGGCGTACATCTGTTATCATCACATTCACTCATATTATACATATATATTCACATATATCATATGAAAGATACTAATGATTCTTATACTACATGCACACGATGAACTTAGAGGAGTAGGTGAGAGCGTAGCCGGCCAACCTTGAATCCATGCTTTCGTATGAAGATGTACTCTAAGTTGCCTGCTAGGTATCTACAGCAACTGTGAAAACAACTATTCAGAGTATGATCGCAACATGTTATTCCATTATGCAAATAATAAACAAAACTGTAGCAGAAAATTATCTTCTTCCTTTCGTTTGCTTACATAGACTTTTCTAAAGAATATACCATCGTTCATAGAATCCGTAGATTCATAACACTCGTACTGTAAACATTTCAACTCACATAATCATCACTTAATTAATCATCGAAGGTTGTCAGATAACCATAGTCCATAAAATCAATCATTTAATCCAGACCAATGCAATTCTACATGATTAATTATTTCTGATACTTCCGTTATGACCTGCTAGACTCGTACTATTGACCCCGTAGGGGCCCATGCATGGGACTCTGTAACCGTAAATATATTTCTGTTTGCCTGTACAGGACTCTGTAATCCCCCGATTTGTAGGGATGTAACCATAGCTGTGTATCAAGTCGTCCGATGTCATAGCAGTCATAACGGTTTCTCTTTTCTTTACTGCTTTACTTTCACCTTATATGACATATAAATTCTATATACCATCGAATCACACATATCATACAGTAGCACATTATGGCCACATAATTCACGTTCATTTCAAGTAATACTTTTATAAGAAAATCATCAATCATTTAATTTGCATAATGCACATAAAAACAGAACACATGTTGCATATCATACTCACAGTATGGCTTAAAGCCTCACTCGACTTTGTCCTTGCCTTTTCCTGAATCCTGACCTATTAAAATATTTATCTGATGAATATAAAATTCCTATAATGACATGCGTGCATGATATGCATGCTTTATTATGCATGATCGCTTTTATCCGTAACCTTTACCTTTCTATTCATTACTTAATAATATATTACATTCTTGACAACCTACATAAATCAGACATACTCGAAATCCTCTTAATCATTTTAGTTTATTTTATTGTATTTATTTCTTTATTATTATTATTTATTTTTTTTTTTCATTCCTTGTTAGTGGCATTATTCCACAATAACATGTGAGGATTACTATATATAGACTATGACATTTACCTAATATTGTTAGTATATGAAAATTCTTTCCTAATAAATTTCCAAATGTCGATATGACACCCAAGCCCACAACTCGACATTCTATGATTTTTTTTTTAAAAATGTCGACATGTGTCATAAACAATATCAACATATCGAGTTTTTACTTCATTCATTTCGACATTTTATATACCAAGTTCACTTCGAAATTTATGTCGAGAACTTAATATAACATCTAGAAGTTCATCTCGACATTTTAGCTAATTCAATTTCTGATCTCGACATTATAACTTGAAATGCATCTCGACATTGTACTAGAATTCGATATTTCATCTCGACATTTCCCTAATGAATCTCTATATCATACTCGACATTATACTCGACATTTTATCCAATTAGATTTCAAAGTTTCAACATCCTATCTACTTAGATTTCAATAATCTTGACATTATGATACAATTCGACATTTCATTTCTCTTGACTCGACATTTTATGTAAATCAATATTTAGATCTCGACATTATCATAACTCGACATTGTAATTTCTCTCTACATCCTATCTAATTAGTTTTCAAAAGTCTCGACTTCTATTTAGAACCCGACATTTATTTCATCAAATTCCTTTCGAGATTCATAACTTAATTTATCCGAAAGTTTGAAAGCTTTCGATCAAACCCTAACATTCTCAAGAACCTCAAGAACATCATCTAACTTCATAATTTCAAGAACACCATCAATATCATAAAGACCTTATACATGCTCAAACCTTAGAAATCAAAATCACTATATAACATGGATGATGAAACTTTTCGTGTTTTCTAGTACATAATAAACCATGATTAAAGCAAGCTTAAAGTGAAGATTCATACCCCTTCCTAAAGTTTATTCATGATCTGTTCCAGCTCTTCGTTTCCTCTCGTTGCTTTAATGATAACTAAGTGTTGATCTTATATTTTTTTTTTAACGTGTGATTGTAGACAAGTAATACTAACACCTATACTTGTCCTAAGCTAATGATAATCATTAATAATGTAAACTATTTCCTTTTTGACCAATTTCCATGCTAGGTTACAAAACTTTTTGATTCCACCTAATCCATTCGTCTTTATTAACATTGTTTATTTGCACTCTCAAGACTTTATTTATGGTTGTCTAAAACTCAATGAACCACGAGAACTTTGTAGTACTTATCTTTATTTACTAATCACAAGAGCTTAATGTAGTATTATGATTTTTTTTTTAATTCAAATTAGCAATATCTTTTCGATATCGTCCTTATTGAATTCGAGTTATATATATGTATATTTCGACATCTCCAAATCATTTTCAACACCAATCAACGTTTTCCTTATCAATTTTACACCTTATGTCGATATCTTCAATTGATATCGAGATTTTTGAGTTACAATGTACAGTACATATCGACATCTTCCCAGATAATTTCGACATATCTCGAGATCAACCCTTCAAAATCATGTTCGAACTCATTAATCTCGAGATATTCTAAATGTCAAGACCATGCTCGAAATCTGTATCTGTCGAAATCTTATTTACATATCAACATCTTAATAGCATATGTCGAGATCTTTAATTAATATCGAGATTTTGAATTTCAAATGAACAATAAATTTCGACATCTATCTGATTAAATTTCATAAATCTCGAATCATAACTCTACATCACCGCACGTCCTAATTTATTAATAAATAAATTTTCTCAAAACCTGAGGAAACCCTAGAAATTTCTAACTTCCGTAACACTCCCTTCTATCTCTTTAAGGACTTACTACTATAACACTTTATTCAACCCTATTCTATCTATATTTAAAATGAAATATGAATGCATGAATTTATATAAATGCATGAAATTATGATATTAAATTTCGGTTCCTGACACTTGGCCTCACACTCCAAATATTCTGGTTATGGTACGCTATATACATACGTAATGGTACGGTAAACTTACAGTTTATGGTAGGTACTCTACATGTAAAAGGTAAGGTACATTAGTGTAAATGATAAGATACTTTATATATTCTTGTTATAGTACGCTACATTTATACATAATGGAACCTTCGCCTATTACTCCAAAAATTTTGGTTATTGTACGCTATATACGTACATAACGGTACGCTAAACTTACAGTTTATAGTACTATATATTTAAAAGATATGGTACTTCATATATTCTGGTTATGGTACTCTATATATATACATAATGGTAGGGTAAAGTTACAGTTTATGGTACTCTGTATGTAAAAGATAAGGTACGTTAATATAAAAGATAAGGTACTTCATCTAAACGAAAATCAAGTCTAACAACAACATCCACAGACCAAAATACCAAGTCTAACACAACCACCACAAATCAAAAGATGGGATCAACTAACATCCAAACGACAAAAGCCAGCAATCCCAAAATATCATGAACGGTGTCTTTTTAAGAGCTTCTTTTGCGCAATGGTCATCTTCTTCTTTATGTACATCATTTTCTTCTAAAACGAGAAGGATGAAACCTGGACTAGATCTCATATTTATTAAGCGGTGTCTTCAGTTTTGACGTTGGTGCCATTTCTACAAAAAATAAAACAGAAACAGAACAATCAAAAAATGAGCATACATTACCAATTTGTTCATACGTACATTACCCAAATAACTAACAGAGAGTATCAGTACAATGCGTAAACAGTACCAAAACAGAGCATAACCATAACCCCAATCGAAGGCAGAACTGATATCGTTGTCAACAACTAAAAACCCACCAATGTGAAAGATAAAACCCACAAGTCAAAACACGAAAGAAAACCACAATGTAAGCCCTAATCGACCAGAAATCAAAGAAAATGAAAAATCCCGAATCAAAATAATGATGAAGTCATAATCGAAGTACTAATCGACGGCCGAAGCTACCAAAACCGAACATTAACCTAATATTTGGCTAAAAATTCTGAAAAGACAAACTTACTTGCGATTATTGGGATGTTCGTTCTGCAGAGGGATCCAACTGAAAGTGCTCTGGTGAGGTAGGGTTCGATTAACCTAATAATCGATGCGGGATGTCCGCTTGTGAGATATTTTCTTCGTTTGTGAGGGATCTGCTTCGTTTATGAGGGATCTGCTTCGCTTGTGAGAGCTCAAAATGAATGTGTTCTGATGAGATAGGGTTAGATTTGGGATGTTCGTTCGTTCTTGTTTTTTGTGTTGTTTTCCTTTATTTAATTTAAAACATAGGTTAAAATGTAATTCATATGTGTGTATAGGGGTAATAGTGTCCATCAGGTACCTAATAAGGAAAAATGTTTTGGACGGGTACCTCCTTATAAAATTGGTCTGACAAGGGTCTGAACTGGGTTTTTTTTATACCATTGGGTATTTATTAGCAAATTCCCGTAAAATTATATTATTTACCCTTTTATTTTTAGTTAATCAATATTTTGATATCAATATACATATATATTATTTTAGTCGTTTGAATTGCGGTCTCATGGCGTAATTTTTCGATTGATGCTCAATTACGGTTATTAGGTCCCAATTAGGACTTTTATGTGTAATGTGGAGTCTTTCGATTTTTTCCACAAGTTTTTTTTTGAAGTTTAAATTGGGCCTTCTAAATTTTGTTTTATTTTTTTGGATTTTAGGTTTAATTAGAGCATCTCCAATAGTAAAACCAATCATCAAACCCATTGAATAGTAAATGTCACATCCAACAGTAATTCTTCACCAACAGTTAAACTCATTCTCAAATCCAAAATAATATTCTTAGAATATTCATTTCCACTTCAACTTTTATTTCATTTCAATAACACCCACATTACAAAATAGACCAAACTATTATTTTAAATTTGATTTTGATTGGAAAGTCTGAATAAACTAATGACGTTTTTTAATTACTATGCTTATATGTTGATCTTTAATTCGGTAGTTTAATGTCCTTTTCAATGTGCTAAATTTGTAGAATTTTAATATTGCAGTTTGTAACCTTTTTTTACAAAAAACTATTCATGTATTATAATATAAAAGAATAAAATAAATAATAAACTTTAGTTAAAATATTTTTATGTTGAAAATATAATTATTAACATTTAAGGGGTCAATTGGTAAGACTTTAAAAGTTTTAAGGTAATTAATAGTAGAAACTCAAATATGAGTATAGGAGTAAATTTTGGATATGAGTTCTTATTTGGAGTACGATTGGAGTTGATCTTAGGGTTAATTTTTGGCACGTTAGAGCATCTCCAACGGGTACTTTATTTTTGTGTAAAACACAAAAATAGAGTACTATTCTACTCCAATGGGACTTTATATTTAACACAAATATTGTGTTGATCAGCAGAGAAACTCTAGATCTAGAGTACGCACAATTTTTAACACAAAATAGAGTTTTAATTCTATTTATTATATTTATTTAATAATACATATTTTATTATATTTAAAATATTTGATACACTATTATAATAATAAAATTAAAAATAATATAATTTTATTTAATATAATAAAATTAAAATTAAATAATATGCTAATTTTATCATTTATTTAATTTTTAAATATTAATAATTAAAATATATTGACTTTTTAATTTTATATAATAAAGTTTAATAAGTCAATTATGATAGTAATATATAGAAATTTGATTTTTAGTGTAAAAATAGAGTTAATGGATTGGAGTGAAAACTAGTGTAAAAAATAGAGTTTGTGGGTTGGAGTAAAAGCACTATAGCAACTTTATTATTGTGTAATATTACCTGTATTTTTATGCGTTGCGTTGGAGATGCTCTTATGCATGTGTTTTGCTACGTTACGTGAATCCTCTAGTTGCCGGCATACTATACTCTAATGCGTTACATTGGTATCACAATAGTGCTTCTATAGATTGGTACTGCATGTTTGAGCATAATGGTTCAATATTTTGATTATGCATATTTGAGCATAATGTTTTTTCAGGTTTTTATTGGGGATTTTGTATAATATCAAAATAGTATTTATATTTCAATTTGGACGTATCAAAATATAGATCTTATCGAACGGTGGTCAAAGAAGATTGAAGATTTATCCGATAATCTATAGATACGACTTAGAGTTTTCGCGACGAATCCAAGTTATATAAACCTAAAGAGGACCGCCTAAATAGATCGTAGCCAATAACAACGCGACTACTAGTTACTTGTCACAGTAGCAGACAGAGCCCATTTACGAAGTCGAGCCACAACCTCGCCTCCAATTACCCCTTGCCCTCGACGAGGCGACGACGGGCTTCATTCCATCCAACTCAACGAGGCTGCATTTGCACTGCAATTTGTCCTCGTAATCTTCTTCCAACGCCAACGCCCCAAAATTCGAGACCTTTCAGTCGTCCGTGTTCCCCGGAATGCCGACATATAATGAAGATAAGTCTCGCACTTACCACCAAACAACCGCTCGAAGCCAGTCTTTACCTTACCCTCGGCCCATTTCTGCCCAACATAATCTTCCAAAGCCCAAAGGTAGTATTCGTCGTTCCCCACCACCCGGGCGAGCTCCGGCTTCCCGCCCCAACTACAAGCATGAGCGATTTCTAGTCCGAGAACAACAACCCGTCGTCGAGCGGTACGTCTACTCTAAAAAATGCCTCCTTTTCCATTTCGAAGCACACAATGACGAGCCCTTCGCATTTCTTTCTCGTCGGTGTAAGGATGAAACAGACCCCGTCGATCACCAGGTGTCGGATTTTGAACAGTTCGACCCAGGGAAAGGGGAAATCGAGCGATCTCCATACCTCGTCGACGCCGATGGTGAGGATCTTGAGAAACCCTAAGTTTTCATCGTCGTCGATGCCGCCCCTGAGCCAGGCAATTTTGAGCGTCTTAGTCCTCCAAGTGTATCATTAGCAAGACAACTGCAAGGGGTGCGGGCCAGAGGCTCGAGGCAAACCTAAGGCCCTTCTGGTGGAGGGGTTCCTTAGTCTGTAATCTTTGGAAGTGCGGTGAAAATCGCACTCTAAGATCAAGCCGTGCTCGAAGCTTATGCGCGTTATTCTTCGTCGTCGTCGTCTTTGTAGTAATCCCATATGAATGGGTTTGAACGGGCCGCCTGGGTTTGGATAAATTTGGGATCTCGAGTGATGGAAAGCCACGTCTTGCACACGGTTTTGAATCTCAGGATTGACTTCACCACGACCAGCTCAGTATTTCGGTGATCATATCGTTAGGTAGACGATCTTCTCTCTCGGATTCGGTTTAACTGTGTGATTTGTAATAGGGTTCATAAATAAATAACCAATATAAAGGTAATAAGACTCTATATTGGAAATCGATAGGTCCTTCTTAAAATCAATTCCTGATAGGAGGAAATAGCATCTAATATATTAAGTGAGACAGAATAGAAATCTCAACACGCCTCCTCACGTGTGGAATGATTGGCCTAATGCGTAGACATGAGAATCGGGTGACGATGTGCTAGAAATAGCTCTAGTACCATATTAAAAATCTAGGGGAGATTCGTAAAACCAAGTAGCGATATTGAGATATATCCTCTGATATATTACGCGGATTTACGGTAGAATTATTTGATGTTGGATTGAATAGAAATCTCAACAAGACTTCGAATTTCACAAGATGCATGGACATGGAAAGCACCGAAACTATTTAACCACTATAAATAGTTCTTTATGAATATGAAATAAGTATAGATGGTTAATGCAGTGCATTGCACGAGTAAAAAAACTAGTTAATTTAGATATTAATGTGAAATTTCATAATATTAAAATTTATATTATACACCAAGTTTTGTTTGCATAGTTCTAATTAGTGATGTAGTCAAAGAGGTACCTATGCGTAAAAACTTTATTCTACTACGTACCTAGATATAAAAAAATACTGACAGGGGACGATTTGATGTTTTTTTTTATGATGTTGGGTAACTATGTGTGAACTTCCCTTTATTCTATGTTGGGTAGATATATGTGTGTTTCACTAAATGAATATTTACACATGTCATATTTTTAATGGGAGTGGGTTTATACCTAATTGGGCAGGTAATGTCTTTGTCTAATGGGCATGGTTATGAAAACCGGACCGGACCGGTCAAAAATTCGGTCCGATCCCGATCCGGTCTTGGTTTTAATTAACAAAAAAAAAAAGAAAAACGAAATTATTAATAGGTTTTGCAAAACAGAGTAATATTGTAAAAAGTTGGGTTGGTCTAGTGTTGAGGTTCTTAATGAGTTAATATTCTTGATGGGCCTGGTTCAGTTTCCATCAAATACATATTATTTTTATTTTATAATTAACTTATCAATCCAATATTTTCCTTCTATTTAATTTTGACCCCCACATTGATAGATTTAATACTTCACATCTCATGGTACAATTAATTTTTAACCCCAATGCAACTTACTTTTATTAATTTTGCCCATTAATTTTATAAAACTATAATTTCGAAAAAGTTCATAAAACCATGTATATTTTTCTATTTAATTTGATTGATTTATTCATAAATTATATATTTTTAAAATCTAAAGATACTGGTTTAACACCGATTTGATTTCGATTCTATACCGATTAAACCACTAAATCTTAAACCACTAAAATTTTCGGTCCTGTTCGGGAACCCGTTTCAGAACGTTGCTAATGGGAAAGCGAGAATTTTCTCGCGGTGAAGGTATATAAATAAATAATGAAGTCAAATTACATATTCGACCCAATGTAGAGGATCTAATAGTGATTATACGGAATCAAAGGGAGTTATATCCAATATTTCCTACCGAGCTTACAGCACACTAGTGTCTAGTGAGGGTAGTACCAACACACAAAATACTGTCCGAGTGCAAAGCTTGAAGAATCTCCGGCGCGTAATATCTGTGGCTTCCGATCAACGGCTGATAAAAGGTGAATACCGAGGTTGAAGTCACTGTACCCATGATTTCTCTGTTTTGTTTTTGTTTCGAGGATTTAAAGACGTTTGAAGCAGATGTGCTTTTTAATAATTTCTTCCCTAAAATTTAAGAATTTAAGGGTTCTACATTACCAACGTGCGTTCAGTTACGACATTATTTGTCGGATTACTCTCTTTCATGATTGTTTGTGAGATGCGATTGAGGAGATAATATTTGTTGGGTCTTTGACGTTGTGTTTTGGGTACAACCGAACTCTTCCTGAAAAAGTTTCAAGAGAATTAGGGTTATTGGATGGTTGTTCGTCCCAGTATTTAAGGTTGCACATAGATATCTCCTTAGTGCCTACTAAGTTTCTCATGTTTGTACCTTAACATTGGCTTTGTTCGCTTTATCTCTAGCGTGCAGTAGGACTTGCATTCAACAGATGATAATTTTTTTTTGCATTTTTTGTTCAGATGGGTGCGCAGGACTTTCAAGAAGAAGCAGGAACCAGTAGATCTAAGGAGAAGGTTTCTAATGGTTCCTCGGCGATGGATGTTGACGGCGATATGGACTTTGGGTACTCTGATGATTCTGAAGACGATACCAATAATTGTATGCAAGGTTTAGATGAGGGAGTTTTGAGGGGGTTCGTAAGAAAAGCCTCAACGTCATTTTTCGATCAGTATGGTTTGATCAACCATCAGATCAGTTCCTACAACGAATTCGTCAAACATGGCATTCAGCGAGTGTTTGACTCCATTGGCGAGGTAAAGATAGAGCCTGGGTATGACCCTTCAAAACGGGGAGATGGTGAGTGGAGGCGAGCATCTCTTAAGTTTGGGAAAGTTACTCTCGATCGCCCAATGCTATGGACGGGGGAGAATTTTTCGTCTACTGATGGAGTGAAGGAGTACATTAACCTTTATCCTCGTCATGCTCGCCTTCAAAACATGACTTACTCTTCGAAAATCAGAGTTGAGACCCACCTCGAGGTTTGTATAATTTTGCCTCTATCTTTATGACATTATATTTTCCATTCATACTCAGTTTTTTTTTCCTGATATTAAATCATCTCCCATCTACTGTCAGGTTTACACGGAAGATCTCGCTAGATCTGACAAGTTCAAAACAGGTGCCGATAGGGCTGTTGAGAAAAAGATACTGCATGAGTACCACAGTGAAATTATCTTCGGGAAACTCCCTGTCATGGTTAAGTCGGACTTGTGCTGGATGGGACAGGACAAAAAAGATTGTGAATTCGACGAAGGGGGATACTTTATCATCAAGGGTGCTGAAAAGGTGTATGATTGCCCACTGTTTCCTCTGCGAACAGTTCTTTTTATATTAGAACTGTACACTGGTTAGAGCAATAATCATGTTCTGTTCTTTACCTATTGGAGTGATGCGACGATATCTCTAATACGGTGATATTATCCTGAAGAAACATTATTTTGGTTTTCTTCTTTCTGAAGCTGTTTTGCCTAACATTCATTGTCTGCAGTTTGTGAAAGATTTGAAATGACTTAATTTCCTACTGTTTCAATTGAGACGACGTGTGTACAATGCACTATGATTTGAAACATATATATATTTCGGTGTCTGATTCTGTAAGACTAGATTGTGCTTAAGATATATAATTCACGTGTTAATCATTAAAATTATTTATTTATCAGTTTGTTGTGTTGATTCTTTTTCAACATCTTTTGCAGACGTTCATAGCACAGGAGCAAATCTGCCTGACGCGAATGTGGGTGACCAAGAACCCTACTTGGACCATTTCTTATAGGCCGGTGCAGAGAAGGAAGAGAGTCTATGTAAAGTTAATCCCAAAAGTGGAAAACATTATGGGAGGAAAAAAGATTCTCACCGTCTTCTTTGCAGTCACAGATATGCCCATTTGGCTCATGTTTTTCGCCTTGGGTGTTCCAAACGATCGAGAGGTGATAAACCTCATTGGTGCAGATATTACTGATCCCGATATCTCAAACATACTCATCGCATCAATTTATGACGCCGATATGGATTATGAGGGTTTTCGGAAAGAAGGTAATGCTGCAAATCACATCAAGAGTCTAATGGAGGTCTGTAAATTTCCACCTACCGAGTCGGTTGAAGAGTGCATAGAGAAGCACTTCTTCCCCCATCTCACTAGCCGAGCTCAGAAAGCTCATTTCCTAGCTTATATGGTTAAGTCTCTCTTAGAGGCATATAAAGGGCGCCGAAAAGTTGATAGTAGGGATGATCTAAGGAACAAGAGGCTAGAGTTGGCTGGTGAGCTTCTCGAAAGGGAGCTTTTTATCCACATCAAACATGCTGAGAGGCGCATAACTAAAGCGATGCAAAGGGACCTTTACAAAGATCGTGAGGTGCAACAGGTCGATCATTACTTGGATGCTTCGATCATTACGAACGGTCTCTCTAGAGCATTTTCGACTGGAGCTTGGAGCCATCCTTTCAAGAGAATGGAGAGGATTTCTGGTATTGTGGCTACTCTGAGGAGGACAAATCCCTTACAGACTGTAGCTGACATGAGGAAAACGCGCCTACATGTCACTTACACTGGGAGGGCTGGCGATGTTCGATACCCGTAAGTTTTTGTATTTTGAATGATTGAATTCACAGTCATCTGAGAAGTGATGACATTTCACTGTATAATTCTGTGAGATATGGTTTTCGCTTTCGATCTATGTTGCCTGAGTAGACCATAATTCCTCTTTTTTCATTTTATTTTATTTTATTTTAATGTAGTGTGCAACACTTTTTCGACAAGTATTTGTCGCAGTGCTTCCTGCATCAGTAATCTGCTCTAGAATAGAATGAAACTCTTGTGCTGATAGATACATATGCATCCTTTTCTAATGCTGAAATCAACCAATATCAAGGATATTATGATCTATTTGTACCGCAGGGGCTTTAGCTTATCATCTGTTGTTTTTCTAATGCTCTAACTTGATTTTGATTTTCACTTTATTATTGAATATGAATCTTTAGTGCTGATGTATGATAGATGCTGAATATAAATGTAACCAATCTGCTGATAGATCCACGCGTGTTCTTTTTAGGCTGAATTTAACCAGCAACATCAAGGGTAAGACATTCTTTTCATTCTATGCGATATTCATAGGAAGTGTCATAAATTGTCCCCAAGATTCTGCTATCGCTTACTGCCGTATGACTTTAACTGTATCCTTTGTTATAACGTTAATGTATCGGAGTATCGTATTGCAGCCATCCATCACACTGGGGAAGACTCTGTTTCCTATCCACACCAGACGGAGAAAACTGTGGATTGGTTAAGAATCTCGCTAGCATGGGCCTTGTCAGCACTGCAGTTAGGGAACGTGAATACATTTTTAAAACCTTCTATCAATGTGGAATGGAGAAGCTGATGGATGACTCTTTGGCCTTCCTCAATAAGAAACACAAGATATTTCTTGATGGTGATTGGGTTGGCACATGTAAAGATTCTGCGTCGTTCGTTGCCAAGCTAAGACGCAAACGTCGCGGAGCAAAAATTCCTCACGAGGTTATTATCTTCCACCAATCTAATGATCTATTTGTTGCACACGTTCAAAATTTAAAACATCCTAATTAGTTAACTTGTTGCAACAGGATGCTACATGGCAGTCCGATGTTACTATTAAAGAAATCAATATGTCTTAGTCGGTGCAAGTAGCATGATTTTTTACTCCGTAATTGTAGAATGTGAAATTTTACATATTAAAAATCATAATATGAAATTTTACATTGATAGTTAAGTCAGACACCAGTTAGATTCAACTTTCAGTCTTCCCCTATATCGCACATAGTATTTATCTGTCAGCTCTTTGCCTTGTCATCTGCCTAAATAATCTATCTTCCCGTGAGGATTTTTGATTATTTTCCATTCTTGCAGCTTGAAATCAAAAGAGACGAGCACCGTGGAGAAGTGCGTATATTCGCCGACGCAGGAAGAATACTCCGCCCTCTTCTCGTCGTTCGAAACCTCAACAAAATAAAGGAGTTAAAGGGCGATTTCTCTTTCCAAACGCTGATGGAAAACGGCATCCCCGAAGAGGAAGAAGACTGCCAAACTGCTTGGGGAATAAGATATCTCTACACTGCTCAGTTAGAGAAGCCGCCAGTAACTTACACACACTGCGAACTTGACAGCTCTTTCCTATTAGGGTTGAGCTGTGGCATTATTCCCTTCACAAATCATGACCATGCCAGGCGAGTCCTATACCAATCGGAGAAGCACTCCCAGCAAGCTATTGGACACTCGACTACGAACCCTAGAATCAGAGTAGACACAAACACCCATCAATTGTTCTATCCTCAGAGGCCAATTTTCAGAACCATGGTGGCCGACTGCCTTGGGAAGTCAAAGTTTGACCACCACAAGGGAATGATTCCACACCCCGAATTCTACAATGGGCAGTGTGCTATCGTGGCGGTGAATGTCCATCTTGGGTTCAACCAAGAGGACTCTTTAGTCATGAATAGGTCGTCTTTGGAGCGTGGTATGTTTAGGACCCAACACATAAGGAGTTACAAGGCTGAGGTGGATAATGCAGAATCTTCTGATAAAAAGGCTAAGCTTGACGATTTGATTAACTTTGGGAAGATGCAGAGTAAGTTTGGGCGTGTGGACAGCCTCGACGAGGATGGACTTCCCTACATTGGCGCGAATCTTCAAACAGGCGATATAGTCATAGGGAAGCATTCTGCCACTGGGATTGACCACAGCATGAAGCTGAAGCACACGGAGAGGGGTATGGTTCAGAAGGTCATTCTTTCGGCCAACGACGAAGGGAAGAATTTTGCTGTTGTGTCGCTGAGACAGGTAAAAAAGTTCGGTTTATCTTCAGACAAGCATTGCGTTGGGTTTTTATTGTTTTGTTGTTGTATATTCTGACGTGCTGCTTTGTCTTCTCAGGTTCGATCTCCTTGTCTTGGAGACAAGTTCTCGAGCATGCACGGGCAGAAGGGCGTTTTGGGATTTTTGGATGCTCAAGAGAATTTCCCTTTCACCAAACAGGGAATAGTGCCCGATATCGTCATAAACCCCCATGCATTTCCTTCCCGGCAAACGCCTGGCCAACTCTTGGAAGCTGCTTTAGGCAAAGGGATTGCTCTTGGGGGCGCGTTAAAGTATGCCACACCATTTTCTACTCCAAATGTTGAAGACATAACAGCCCAGCTTCACAGGTAATTCATCGTTTTCTCCTCTTAAATCAAATTACGGAACTTCTAAAGATACAAGTTGCAATTTGTTTTCCTTTTTACTGTTTACGGTCTCATTTTATTCTCATGCCATCATATAAGAGCACATTTTGCCTGCATTCTAGCAGATTTTTAAACTTCTTTCGCCTAGATACGCATTTGGTCCCTCATTTGAAGCAAAATACTTGGAAAGGAGACTCTAACACTGTGTTTTGACCGTGCAAATCGGCGAGGAAAATAGAACTAACGGAAAAATGGGTTTTCACTAGCTTTTTTCCCCTCCTTTTCCTCGCCATGCGGTGAAGAAATCGACTTCCCACGGTCTTTTAGCTATAAACCCATTCTAAAAACTTTTTTTTTTCTTTTCCCTGCCTATTTCTCCAACCAACCAAACATAAAAATTAGCTTTCCTTTTCCATACCATTTTGCTCTCCTTACTAAATCCCTCTGAATGTAAAACAAACAAGAATTCAGTCAAAAACTTCTCTTTTTCCTCTCTCTCTCAAAGGCTCGGCTTCTCGAGGTGGGGAGAAGAGCGAGTGTACGACGGGCGAACGGGCGAAAAGGTCGAATCCCTAATCTTCATGGGCCCTACGTACTACCAACGCCTCCACCACATGGCCGAGGACAAGGTCAAGTACCGAAACACCGGCCCGGTCCATCCCCTGACCCGTCAGCCCGTCGCCGACCGAAAACGGTTCGGCGGCATAAAGTTCGGCGAGATGGAGCGTGACTGCCTCATAGCCCACGGGGCGGCCGCCAACCTCCACGAGAGGCTCTTCACCCTCAGCGACTCCACGCAGATGCACGTCTGCCGAGAGTGCAAGAACATGGCGAACGTGATCCAACGGGCCGTCATGGGCGGGCGGAAGATCCGCGGGCCGTACTGCAGGTTCTGCAAGTCGGCCGAGGAGATTGTGAGGGTCGACGTGCCTTACGGTGCGAAGCTGCTCACGCAGGAGCTCTTCAGTATGGGGATTTCGCTCAAGTTCGATATTGAGCTTTGCTGATAATGAGGTAAGTGTTTGTTTAATTTGGGTTTGGTTTGTGTATGGAGTTTGCTTTTGTGGCTTGAAAATGCTGCTCTTAACTAATTAATTGGTGGTTGTTTTCATTAGTTAATGTCTCTGAGAAGCATAGGTTTTCTAGTGTTTTTAATTTGCTCGACTCTACTTGAAACTGATCGATGGATGAATGAGCTAGCTATGATTTTATTTATCTATAATTCCGAATGTTTTATGGTTAATTGTGTGTTAACTATTGTTATGGGAAAAAAGAAAAGTTAATTTTTGGGGTATAATTTAAAGTAATAACTAGACACCTCACCGTTGGTATTTATAAACGTAACTGGAGAATACCTTAAATTAATTTTATATGGCAACGACAGTTATCATTTACTCTTAATTTTTTAAATTTATTCCAAATTATTTCCATAAATCTTCTTATATACTTTTTTTGGGAGGGAATCTTCTTATATACTCAAACGAACATTTAACCCATTATAAATGCGAGTAAAATACCAAGTATACTATAAATGGTGGCATAATGACGAAAATAATCCAAGCATTTACTATGAAGAAAATTTAAATGAAAAAACATTTTCACAACATCCCAACCACATCTTGAAGAAAAAACGAGATCGAACCTGTAAAACGATCCAAAAACTTGTCTTCTGTCTACCAACTCGACATTCGGGCGGGGACCTAATCTTCCTAAAATCGCAAAATGACCAAATACCGTCCTACAACGCAAAACGACAACCCGTACCATCAAGAAATCGATCAGTATGCCATCCTTTACCTTTCAGCTGCCGAAGAAACGGCCCAAAAACACCGTTCATCCTCTCATAAGCTTCCCTCAAAGCATCATCATCATCATCTTTGCCATTCGATCTCTCAATCTCAGCCACATACGCAGCAACGAGCCATCCCCTCAAAGCATCTTCGCCCGAAGCACTGCGTTCTAACACCATGTGCGTATACTTAGCACCGCGGTTTAGAACAAACCTTTCTTCGGGCAATTTTTCTCCGACTCTGTGCAGCTCGGAAGGCGTGATGACTTTGTGCAGAGGCCTTCCCACTTTGACGTTCCCAGCTTCTTCTATGACTCGCCCCGGGAATATGAGGTCTTCTTGGTATCTTAGATCGGCTGGACTGCTTATCCTTCCGTTCTGATTTGCAGAAAAGAAGAATGAAAAAAGAAGAATTTTAAGCCGTGGGGTTTTTTGCGGTGAAAAATGGGTGGGAAAAGTTTTGTAAGAAGACCTTTATAAATTCTGCTACGATCATTGCAGTTCTCTGGGGATTTAGGGTGTTGATGGGAGTTGCTCGCATCTCTTGCGTGACGCAGTATATGTGCACCACTGATAGAAGTGGCCCAACCACCAACTGCCATAGTTTGCCATGAAATAACAGAGAAAATTACACGGCATATGATGGAATATGAAGTAAGGGGGGAAGCTAGAATTTGAATTACTGGGGGGAATTTGAATTGCAAGTTAGGGTAGGATGATAACACGTAAGATATCTGGAAAATCTTAAGAGAAGAGGATTTGGGCGAAATTA
Source organism: Craterostigma plantagineum (assembly GCA_027422505.1). Taxonomy (NCBI): domain Eukaryota; kingdom Viridiplantae; phylum Streptophyta; class Magnoliopsida; order Lamiales; family Linderniaceae; genus Craterostigma; species Craterostigma plantagineum. Next base: position 2,082,966 of record JAPQWV010000007.1, read on the forward strand.
AATCTTGTTGAAAAGGAATTCATGCAAGTTTATTTACACTACCTTTCCACAGTTTTCTCATAGGTCTTCTTTATGAGAATTCCTTTTATTCCTATGTGAGGAAAGGGTTCATGCAAAGTTATTAAAATACCTTTCCTTGCATGGACGAGCAAACGGTGGATGCTAGCTGGATTCCCACTACGATCCCGAGAACATTGCACAGCGTTGAAATTGCTTCGCCTTTTGCGAAAAGGTCACTGAGATTTCCTTCTTTAGCAAAGGAAGAGTATATAGGTAATCTCGTAGCTCGTGCTGCGACAACAGCCATTCCCTACAAGAAAGGAAAGGAATGATTACAAATGTTATTCACTAGCCTTCTAATACCACCTTTCATGATGTAAGAAGATGTTGGAGTTCCCTAAATGGCAATCTCTTTTATCACCTTAGCGAAATTGCCAAGTCCAGCCATTTCAAGAAATAACTGTGGACATAAAGGGGAAAGTACTTCAAGGCCAGTGCCCAAATCGTAGAGAACATCAGCTGCAAAAAAGAAGGGACACTTTCTCCTCAAATTCCTAATAGGAAAAAGAGAGATATTACTATAGAACATTAAAGCTAATTAAATACCCAAAATCCTCCAACTTTTAGGCTCCGAGTCCATTCTTGCACCTAGATTGCTGCATATTATTTTTCCAACGTGCTGCATCCCATCTTTCAATATCTGTATTTCAATCAGTCATATATACAACGACTAAAAGAGGATTCTTTGCAAGAGGAATTCCAGGATCAAATTTCAGGAAATATACTATAAAATTTTACCCAACTAACGGCAGTGGCCTGAGCTGGTGTGGGTCGCAATCCTGCAGCAAATAGAAGTGACTGAAAGGGAGTAAGTAACTCACAGAAAAGATAATCGATCCAATGTTCACGTGAAGAAAGAAAAAAAGGAAATAAAAATTACACCAACGAATTTAAAAAGACCTGAGTTGATAGTACAGATAAAGTAGCACTGGAGAAGTGTTGCAGAGCTCGGAATTTTGTGTACGTCAGATATCCCTCGCTTACGCTGTAGATTTTATCAACAACGCCAATAAGGACAGTAACCGTAAAAGTTTCTGTTGGAATTCGACTTTCGTTGTTATGAGAAACATTACATTCATTTCCCATTTACCTATATGGATATCCTGATGGAAAGAACTTGTTCAGAAAAGATTCAATCACCCTACGCGAGGCAGGTCTAGTGTCTTCTAATACCTTCACCTGAATTCAACAAGAAACATACTTCGTATACTGCATCAACTATTAATAATATACGTTGTATACGATTCTTTGGTAAGAAAAGCTACATCATAACAAGCCATCCAATATTCATATGATGCTTTTCAAGAACTTCTTGGAAAGATACTCACATAATCAGCCAATAAAAATCACAAAACAGAGAGCAACAACATGTAGAATAACATAAAAACCAGTAAAGTTTTTCGGAATCCGCACAATTTTTCCACTCAAAATTCGGTTTTCAACTAAAATGAGAGACTATCAATCAAACAATAGAGTCACAATACACAAACAGGAAGCTTCGTGAAGCGAAAATCACATCTAAACGAACAACAACCAGCAAAATCAATAAAAAAAACCAGGCACACAAACTGTTTGCAGAAATTTTCAAGAGAAGAGCGAAATGAGTCGAAATCGGAGCTCTACCGAGAGTTGACCATCGGGTTCGAACTCGAAACGGTGAGATAACGAATCGGAAGTCTCTATCCAGCAGACCGGCTCCGGCGGCGGCCGAGGATCATCCATCTCTCTGTTTTTGAAAAATAATCCCTGCGCCAAAAAAAAAGAAGAACAAAGAGGGAATCGTTAAAACCAAAGATCTTTAGAATCTCTAAATTCTTTTCGAGTCTAATTATGGCATATTCATATTTTAATTACCAAAATATTCATTTTTGGATAAGAAAAGGTCGATGGAATGCTGTCGGGATTTCAGCAGCCGCGAGACTCGACACGAGGCACTACTTTGAATGAATTACTATTTTCAATATTGACTATATTTTATTCTCAATATATATATGGGACACTTTCACTTAAATACCTACTAGTTTTATGCTCGTGCATTTCACGGGTGTGAAATATGTGTAATTAATACAATATAGTATTTTCCACTTTGTTAGTGGGTGGTTTTTCATTTTTTTTATTTGTTTAATATAATAAAAATGGACACGTGGCGCATGGAGAACAAAACTACATTTGATTGTATATATAAGATTTGCACACTTTCTATCACATAACTCCTAGTCAGAGAAAAATATCACTTAACTCTTCGTTTCACTGTTCGTACTACATTTTGAAATCACGATGTACCTTTCTATGTTTGTATTGTGTACCACAATACGTTGCTATAATGTACCTAAACGTGTTGTTACAGTGTACCTAATTTTTTCATAGATTGGTGCCCGACCCGCCGTAGATACACCATACAACACATTTAGGTACATTATATCAACATAATGTGGTACACTATACAAACATAGAAAGATACAGTGTGACTGAAGAAATTGGTACAAACAGTGAAACGGGGAGTTAAGTGATATTTTTTTCTGACAAGGGAGTTAGGTGATAGATAGTTTGGTAAATAGGGATTTAAGTGAAGTTCCCCTATATATAATTATGATTAATTTCTCTACGAGTTTTGTGTCCTAATTGATGTCTCTTCCTCGAGATGTCTCTTCCCTTCGATATTTAGCTGTTACCAGATGGACTTATTTGGCTCGTTGGCCAGTTGTAATTCGCTATGGAATATAAAAGCTACCGTTTGAGAAAACAAAAACAGTTATTTTTATGACGATTTGTTTGCATTTTTTCATCTAAAAATATGGATGTCCATTTTATCTTTAATAGCTTAAATATTTAGCTGAGTGTTATTGATCGGCCCCACTCTACTCAACAATTGCTATCAAAGTTAAGCTTGCATTCAAACAATCATGATAGAGATGCTAGTAAAAATATTTCTGATTTAAAGGCCGGATATTTCTCTAGAATCGCGTTTGGAGTTCACTTTCCAAAGACAATATTTCGTCCCGGGATAAGACTAGAGAAAACTCTGTTATTTCGCTCGTGAATTCAATGTACTTGTGTCGAGTGTATCTGCGTTTATTTATAACCCAAGTTTCGACCGGTTGCTTCTATTCATAATAGACATAATCCTTTCAAGGATGATGTCTGTTTGAGAACAGATATTACCTTTTGAAGCCAATCACCTATTCGGGTATCTATGCACCCTTTCGGATGAAGAGGGTTTTGAGAGGAAAGCATGCACACCTTTTGGGTGTATGCCCCTAGGACCCTAGACCCTGCTAGGGGCGCTGCCCCTAGGACCCTGCAAGGGGCGCAACCCCCTTGACCCCCGCTTCGCTTTGAGTTCCGACATAAAATATTCTCCGAGCGTGCACTCCGCACCACTAACCCGGATACATTTTACGTCCCAATATACACTAAAATATATAACAAGAAAAACCTAAATCACATGGAGGTGTCTGGGCAGGGCATCACATGTGACAACAACGTCGAAAAGGAGCGGAGGAGGTGACATGAGCACGAGAGGAAAGCATAGAGATATTAAATGTTGGTGGATTTTTGTGTCTTTCAATTTTTTATAATTTTAAATTAAGGTGAGTAATTCTCCGTCGGCGTGTATGTGGAAATGCGGTTCACATTAATTGTTCACAATATTCGAGCACCATATCAAAACTCTAGTAATCATACCTCCAACATTCCCACTCGGTTAGATTCATTCAACTCCAAGAGGTTGACCTGATGTATGGCGTTGACTTTCAAGTGAGAAGTCAGTGTTCGATTTCTGTTAGGATATTTTGCCTGCCATAGTTTGTGGGATCTTCGGGTCGGTCACATGGATTAGGAGGATTAGTTCGCTGAAGACATGATCGTTCTATGATCGATGATGAGGTTCGAATTCGATTCAAACTGAACTTAGTGGGAGTGTTGGGATTACGGTGGAGTTGTGTTAGGAATTAGGATAATGGACCTAACGGAAAAGAAAATTAGATTCATTGGCTTATCTTTAATTTCCCTTGTTAACCCGGTTGCAACACTCGGACTCGGGTCGGGTCCGTGCTTTTAAGCGTACTGTTGACCCGCTTTATAAATACGGGACGGGTCAAGTTAACTGACGTGGTTTCCTCTGCTAATCGTTCGAATCGTTCCTCGACAAAGCATAAGCAATAAAGAAAATCATTAATCAAAAAGCCAAAAACCTAACTGAGGCTAAACCTCAACGATTTCCCGGAAATTTGATCTGTTGTAGCTTTGGGTATCGTCGGATTTCATCCGTACAGCAGTGAAGAATGCACGGAATTCCACGGAAAGCCCTAACCGAAGAGGAGCAGCAATCTTCGTCAGCTAAAGCCGCGAAACTTCGCGATCTTCAATCTCAAGTTCTTCACTTTCATCACAACAGAATGTAGAGATAATTTTCGTCGCTTGTATTCCTTATGGAACTCCGAAGATTTGTCTTTTCTGATTTTTCGAGGTAAATTCGATGCAGATACACAAAAGAAGCACTTGAGCTCAGTGCTAAGCTTGTGGAGTCGAATCCTGAGCATTATACAGTTTGGAATTATCGTAAGCTCGCGGTTCAGAGCAGTCTTGATGGATTATCTGAGAGCGAGAAAGATTCTGATTCGATTCAATCTATATTCGATGAGGAATTAAGACTTGTAAGTTCTTTGTGATGTTTAAGTTCCTTTGTTTCGCCTTTTTTTTTTTCAGTAGCCGTGGATGTTTCTAAGGTTAATGATAGTGTGAGTTGTAGAAGCAAAGGGGTTCTTTGGTGACTCTTGGTATGTATGTGGCTGTTTATGATAGAATGCTCAATACTTGTATATTTAACCTCATCCGTATTCCCCTGTTACGTTTGTTTGGTTGAAATTTATGCGGCAACATGAACTTGATGTTCTGTGATAATGTTAAAATAGCTAGAAATGATCTTGATGTTTATATGGCTGATCGATTGGTTAGTGTGTGCAATGGATCTAGGTAGAGAATGCTTTGAGGAAGAATTTTAAGTCTTACGGTGCATGGTATCACCGAAAATGGATCCTAAGCAAAGGCCATTCGTCCATGGATAGAGAATTGCGCCTCCTTGGCAAGTTCCAAAAGTTGGATGCTCGGAATTTCCATGCTTGGAACTACAGGAGGTGAAATTTCTTGTCATGCTACGTAGTTTACTTATATAGCATAGCATGTATTGACATATACCTCTTTTGTGACCCAATCCAGGTTTGTGACAGCATTAAAGAACATACCTGATGAAGAAGAACTTCAGTACACAACTGATATGATATATGATAACTTCAGTAATTATTCAGCATGGCATAATCGAAGGTCAGTTACCTACTTTGGATATAAGCGGAAAGATTGAAAACGTTACATCAATTATATTAAATAGCAAATATGTCTTTTGTACATGATACGATGAGCAGCAGACGGCAGATTGAGTTTTTGTACATGTTCATAATGCCACGACATACCACTAATAAGTGGTTTTACTTTTTCCCGGAGGGATGTGCAGTGTTCTTTTGTCTAATCTATTGGAAAAGAAAGAGAAGGGCTACGAAAATAAAGACCATGTTTTGGGAGAGGAATTTGAGTTTGTACGCAACGCCCTCTTCACTGACCCTGATGATCAAAGTGGTTGGATGTATCATCTGTGGCTTTTGGACCAGACTATCAAGCAGAAACCTCTCTGTATTTCTTCTTGGCCTCCTGAGGGCTCGAACCTGTTCTTATTGCTCGAAGGCCACCGCAGTGAGCAGCAAGCATCATCTGTATTTCATTACCAATCTAAAGACAGAACGTTCCCTGTCATTTTATATTTCAGTGAGCCTGTTCAAGGTGTTAGCTCATCTACAGTGAAAATCGAATGTGAATATCACGTGGGCAGTGATCTTCGCTGGACGCCGCTTTCAGCTAATCGCTTTGGCTATGCTAATGCATGGCAGACTCATCTCACTTTTTCAGATGAAGTGCGTTCTTTAGAGGCTTGCCCTATTAAGGTTACTGTTGCTGAGTTTCCTAGTATAAGATCCTCACGCGGCATCTCATGTGATAAGTCTTCTCATATTTCATTCTCCGTGTCCATGTGCTCTGGTGATCAAAAACATGCTGATGCTCAATCTGAGCGTAAAATTTCTTGGAAAGGAGAAAACTTCAACGGCTATGATGCTCAGCCTCACAAACTGAACCTGCTTCTTTCATTTCGCAAATTGGAAGTCTTGAAAGAGGAGATACCACTCCTGAAGGGTACTGTAGAGACCATATTGAACGAAATATCACACTGCCGAGAACTCTTGTCGTCAATAGACTGGTAATCTAGACGTTTTTTGGAGTATCATTGTAGCTTAAATGAAGTATGCATGTGTGTGTTTGTGTGGTTTTCTTTGGCAGCTTCTTTTCTTATCTTTTTCTATGTGGTTTAGTAAAATCGGGAAACTTACCCTTGCAAGACTATTGACGGCACATGGTATGCTGATGTCTCAAGAACGTCCCAACGTTGCAACGACCGATGACTATGCTGAAATTCTTGCACTCTATCTCGATTTAATGAAGTTGGATCCTTCTCACATTCGTTACTACGAGGATCATTACAGCTTGGCCTTGATGAAGCAGGTGAATTGCATTTCTTTCCCTCTAGCATTACCGTATGGTGTATCAAGATCTGTAGGATTGGACTCACTTCACAAGCCTCACTTATTTATTATATGGCAGCCATTGTTGGATTAATCAGTTCTAATCTGATTGCTGAGAAGGTTTTATTAGTACTACAATGGCTTTATAATTTAGCTTGTTTTGCAGCTGACTTCAAATAGTGAGAATCTGCTGAAGTATAGCAAACAGTATCAAGAGCCTTCTTCACCAGATTCACCATCCTACCTATGCCTACGTTTAAATGGCCTTTCCTTGTCACGTATCGGGAGCGTTGAGCGCTTTCTTTGGGTCCAAATGTTAGATCTCAGCCACAATAAACTCTCATCAATTGAAGGTATATTCAATTCCCACCAAGATCATGAGAACTGCATTAATTTAATATTTATCGATATGCTTTATATATTAATATAAACCCATTAACAGGGCTGGAGGCTTTGCGAGTGCTCACCTGCTTAAATCTCAGCCACAACAAACTGAGCAGCTTCACAGCTTTAGAGCCCTTGAAAATGATAGATTCATTACAAGTGTTGGACATTTCTTACAACGAAATCGGTGCTCATTCCATAGACACTAGAAGATATTTGTGCTCTTCTCCCCTAACTAACACCACCTCTGCAAGTGATTTGAACCTCGAGGAATACGCAGAAGGAGATGACATGGCGATAGATTTTTGGGACGGTTTTCTGATATTCGGTAGCTTGAATTTGATACAGCTGGCGATCGAAGGAAATCCCGTCGTCAATGTTCGGCTCAGACGACTTCTGTTTAAATTAATGCCTACGCTCGTATGGCTCGACGACGAAGGGGACAAAATGTAAGTCTTTGTTCGACTCATCGTACTTCTCTGTTTTATTCTACGAAAGTAAGTTGGTATAAAAGCATGTGTTTATTTGATGAATATTTGAATGTTAGAACAATGATGGTTTAATTTGCCCTTGTTTTTTTTTTTCTCGGTATTTATTCACTATCTTTGAGGTGTATTCTATTGATTTTCCAGCTAATGAACGCTATTTTATTGAAAAATGATGTGATATTGTTGAATTATTATATATGTAATGACAATGAGTAATTTCTTTTCGGTTGTTTATTTTTTTCGTAATTTGCGAAATTATAGAAGAGAGTCTCGAAGATTGCATCCAATACTTGTTGATATTCGACCGTAATTTCATGTTAAAATTCGAAACATTTTGGCAAATCAATTTAGACAATTGGTCACCCGTGAATTTAGACATGTATAAAACGTTAATAAATCCTTAAAATCATCTTTTGAACCCCAAAAGTGAAAGAAATTAACAAATTTTCGAAAATAAAAAATTAGAGTGCGTAAGAATTTATACCTTTTTGGATGAATTACGGTGGCTAACGGACGGATGGCGGCCGACGAGGCTGTGGTCGGCTGGTTGATGGCTGACCTGACAGCGGCCAGTGAGCTACGAGGACGGGATGTGTAGTGAGTTTGTGTGTACTGGTGGAGTGGTGAACTGCGAGCCTGTGACTGTGAGCTTTCTTCAAGATTTTATTTTATTTTATTTTTGTATTGGGTTGGACCTAGGGTTGCAAATGAATCGAATTTTTTTCGATTTGCGATTTGATTCGAAATTCCAAGATTCGAAACAAATATTTCAAATACGAATACGAATAAAAATATTTTTTGTGTTTCGAATAATATCCGAATACGAATAAAATATCTCAATATTCGATTCGAATATTTATCAAATAATTCGATTATAAGATAATTTAATATAAAATATACTATACTTCAATATATTTAAATATAATATAAGATAATTCAATAAAACATCTAATATAATATATTATAATAGTAATTCAATATAAGCTTAAATATAAATTATTAAGGGGAATTTACAGAAAAATATCCAATTATAAAAAAAGTTGCAAGTCAATACCCTGTCAATATTTTTTTATATGTAGATACATATTAGTTGCACATTGGTACCTGTCCCCCCGCAAGGTACGTCATATAACACATTTAGGTACCATAGAGAAACGTAATTGTGGTATATAATACAGTGAGAAATGGTACATCGTATAACACATTAAGATGTCATATAGAAACGATATATGTACCATATAAACGCGTGATGTGGTACGTAATACACATATAAAAATGTACGTCAAGACTGAAAAAATGGTACACACAGTCAAACGAGTACTATAAAATTTTTCTGACATGGGTACTCACTTGCAAATTTTTTATATAAATGAGTATTTTTCTGTAGATTTCACCATTTATTAATAATAATATTGTTTAAATTTTATTAAATAGAAAATAAAATATTTCTTTCAATATATATATTCGATTCGAATTCGACTAAGATCGATTTTATTTTTCGATTAAATATTTGAATATACATATTCGTATTCTATTGTTATCGTAATACGAATAAAATATTGTGGTATTCGACTCGATTCGAATTGTTTGCATCCCTTGTTGGACCTTTCATCTTAATAACGCTTTCTTTTCCTTTTGAGCCGAATATTAATAACAATATATTTTTTATTTGGGCCGAAAAAGTCGGGTACCAAATCGGGTAAAACGGGTAGCTCAAAGCTACCCGAAACCCGAACGTTCAAAGCAATCGGGTATCGGGTACCCGATTGATACCCGATTTTTCATCCATTCGGGTGTAAAAAACCCGATTGGGTCGGGTACCCGAAACCCGAACCCGGTTGCCCACCCCTACCACACCACAATATGATGTTTTTATAGGAAATTAACCCCTTTTTTGCTTAGACATTACTATGAACTTTATCAGTGGGCGGAATTAAAGTAAACACAATTTAACTAATATTACATGATACATCACGTCTTCTTTTCAAGGAAAAAAAATCGTCCAAGGGAATAACTATTGGGGTTTAAGTAACACTGGGTTGGTCGTTTGTTACATATACACACATATAAATAATATATTACAAACATATAGTTGGAATTAAAAAAAATGCAAACGAAAATCGGTTAGTTGACCTCGTCTGAAAACCATATTGAAATCGAAACACGTTACAAGCACACGCATACTACATTTATCACACACATATTGTTAAAATGTGAGATTTAAGCTTCGACGATGAAGATTAAGCTATTCACGAAAGAAGAAACATGTTGAACACAGCAGTTACGTGGTTCGGATTCTTTTGTAGAATCCTACATCCACGGCCAACGATCAAAGGCTTTATTGATGATCACCAATATTTACAGAGTAAGGAAGAACACTAGTTTACGGAGAAAAGGAGAACGAAGGCGATACACAAAAGAGAGAGAGAGGAATAGAGCGAGCTGTGTTGTTCCTCAGAGGAGGAGCTTCGTCTTGTTCCAAAGAACCCTAGCTGCCCCTTTTTATAGCCAATATAGCCCCTTCTATTTATCTGTCAGCGGCCCAAGTAATTTCTAAAGCCCAAAGACTGAGATGGACTTTAGACCTCTTTTAACACATATACGTACATATATAATTCTAAGGGTTAATTACATGTCAGACCCTGATAATATTTTCAATCAGTGTTCAGGCCCCAATAAAGTTCTATTTAGTATTAAGTACCTACTTTTCAAAACTCTTAGAGAAAAAGACCCAAACTATGCGATATGACATATTTACCCCCTAACAGATGCAAAATTTACAAAATTTTGCCATCGTCTTCTCCAACGACCAAGCTAATCTTCAAGCTCGATTTCCATCTATAACCTCGACCTTCGTGAGCAGACGAGGAGGCCCGACCCTGACCCGTCGTCGTAGTAGAGCTCGAGGACACCGACCGTTGAGTCTTATAAACCCAGACATCTATGGTGCTAATTAGAGAAAAAAGTGATAAACATCAATCACGAAAATCGTGGAGATTGTAGCGAAAATATCAAAGTTCATGACCAAATATGTTGAAATTATTGTTAGTTTGATCGTGGGTATGATTTGTATTGCTAATTTGCAGCTTTAATCTCGGAAATAACGAATATAGCAAAAAATAACAAATGTCTTATGGATAATAACAAATGTTGACACACAAGTAACACATCACTCAAAGATAATAACGCCTTGTTTGTCGTCAATAACACATTCTGTATACAAGTAATGGATCGAAAGGAATGAAACGAAAATCACAAACTACACTAAAAAACAGATGAAAACTGCATAAATCTCGGCGTTATTGACTCAATAAGGTAAAATAGGCCTCAATTTCTCATGGGTACCTCGAATTTATACCGATTAGTTGCAAGAAACGGATATTATATTTTCCCTAAATCGTGTAAAAAAGAAATACTTATAACATAAAAAAAATAACAAATATCTTATGGTTAATAACTGATATTGACTTAGAAGTAACACGTCGCTGAAAGGTAATAACGCATTGTCTATCGTAAATAACACATTCTGTATACAACCAATGGATCGGGAGAAAAAGAACGAAAATCACAAACGACACTAAAAAAACAGATGAAAATTGCATAAATCACGTCGTTATTGACTCAATAAGATAAAATAGACCTCAATTTCTCATGGGTACCTCGAATTTATACCGATTAGTTGCAAGAAACGAATATTATATTTTCCCTAAATCGTGAAAATAATAAATACTTATAACATAGCAAAAAATAACAATTGTCGTATGGTTAATAACAAATTTTGACTTATAAGTAACACGTCACTTAAAGGTAATAACAAATTGTTTGTCGTAAATAACACAGTTTGTATACAAGTAATGGATCGAGGAACAAAACGAATATCACAAACGACTCTAAAAACAAGATGAAAAGTGCATTAATCATGTCGTCAATGACTCAATAAGGTAACATAGACATCAATTTCTCATGGGTACCTCGAATTTATACCAATTAGTTGCAAGAAACGTATATTATATTTTCCCTAAATCGAGGAAAAAAGAAATACTTATAACATAGCAAAAAATAACAAATGTCTTATGGTTAATAACAAATTTTGACTTAGAAGTAACACGTCGCTGAAAGGTAATAACGCATTGTATGTCGTAAACAACACAGTCTGTATACAAGTAATGGATCGAAAGGAATAAAACGAAAATCACAAACAACACTAAAAACAGATGGAAAACTGCATAAATCTCATTGTTTGTGACTAAATAAAGTTTTCCCGTCCTCAATTTCAGATGTGTCTTACTAATAAAGACGAATTTTTTATGTATCGACTTCCACCCCCAAATCAAAAATTTCGTCCAGAAATCGATTCAATATCAACTTTAACGGCCGAACAAGGTAAAAGCGACTGAATAAGATAAAATCGAATCAAACGAGTCTTAATATTAAAAGAAAAAATAAGTCGGTAACCATGAAATTGAGAAATTTTAGTTTTCTCTAAGACTAAAACGTTTTTAAGTGAGTAACAGTTTACACAACAAATATAACACATATACATGTAAAAAAAACACTTCATTGAGAATATTCTAGAAGGTTCTACCGTCAGAGAATTTAACAGAATTGTCAGAGCATATTTACAGGACTTTCTCAAAATTGTACCACATTAGTTGGAAATAATAACACACGTTAGGTTAAAAAAACAACTCGAACTCAATTAATAACACACTGATCAATACTGATACCTCATAAATGTTATTTAGTACCACGTCAATAATTTGATTAATTCGTACAATAATACACTTTTATTTTGGATGTTTAATATGGATGTTCATGTAAATATATAATTTGATGAAGTTTAATCACCACATTCCTTTAAAATACACATTAGGCGAAATTTGATGTCAATAGAAGAATGTTGATCTCAATAGATATATAAAATGCAAAACATAGACTATCACCGAACATAACATTACAAATTGCACCACAAACATGTTCAAACGTCAACATTAAGTACTAATAACATTTATAGACCATAAATACAAAATACTAAGCTCAAAACCCTAAATTCGAGGCCCGAAACCCTAAACCCTAAACCCTAAACCCCGAACCCCAATTTTTTTTTAAGGTTGTAGAAATACCTGCACAAGTCGTGGATCATTCTCCCAAAATTTCATGTCGTAAACCCTTAATCTTAACCTCGAACCGTAAGTCCTAAACCCCCAAAACTACCCAAAAACCCTAGCGCATAGACGATAACAAATTATCCAGAAACCCTAGTTCATAGATGACAATTTTATAACAAATAATACTCTATTGGTAACAATTAAACCGCTACGGGTACCACAGTAAACTGTCCAGAATTTTTTTAATATCCCGTCGAACAGTTCAGAAATTCTACGATGGCGCGAGAAACTTTAAGGCTATGGGTCTCTCGAATCTACGTGTATTACCTTCAATTTCAACTAGAAACATGCTTCGTTCTATAGATATTTTTATTGTTTGCGTCGACAAAATTTTAAGATTTCGTCCCGACACCGTCGCTCGTGAGATCCGCAACAGAGAAATCAATATTAATTTGTAAATGGGTTTAACCTAGGCAACTATCGATATTATTACATGTGATAAATCCAATTCAAAGAAATTGCTAAGATTGCAGTTGCTATGACCGTATATGTTGAAAATATCGTCAATTTCATATGAATGTTGATAAGTTTCACAAAAATAACAAATGTCTTAAGGATAATAACATATGTTGACTCAGAAATAACACAACACTGAAAGGTAATACACGCATTGTTTGTTGTAAATAACACATTCTGTATACAAATAATGGATCGGGATAAAAAGAACGAAAATCACAAACGAGACTAAAAACAGATGAAAACTGCATAAATCACGTCGTTATTGACTCAATAAGGTAAAATAGACCTCAATTTCTCATGGGTACCTCGAATTTATACCGATTAGTTGCAAGAAACAGATATTATATTTTTCCTAAATCGTGTAAAAAAGAAATACTTATAACACAACAAAAAATAACTAATGTCTTATGATTAATAACAAATGTTGACTTATAAGTAACACGTCGCCAAAAGGTAATAACGCCTTGTTTGTCATAAATAACACATTCTGTATACAATCAATAGATCGGACGAAAAAACGAAAATCACAAACGACACTAAAAAACAGATGAAACTGCATAATCACGTCGTTATTGACTCAATAAGGTAAAATAGGCTTCGATTTCTCATGGGTACCTCGAATTATACCGATTAATTGCAAGAAACAGATATTATATTTGCCCTAAATTGTGTAAAAAAGAAATACTTATAACATAGAACGAAATAACAAATGTCTTATGGTTAATAACTAATGTTGACTTAGAAGTAACACGCCACTGAAAGGTAATAACGCTATGTTTGTGGTCAATAACACATTCTGTATACAAGCAATGGATCGGGGGAATATAACGAAAATCACAAACGACACTAAAAACGGATGAAAACTGCATAAATCTCGGCGTTATTGACTCAATAAGGTAAAATAGACCTCAATTTCTCATGGGTACCTCGAATTTATACCGATTACTTGCAATTTATGTCGAAATCTAGATTCGATTTACCATTATGTTTTCGAATTTGCACCCTAATTAGACAAGTAAATTCTACCTCGTGCTTCGTCAATATCATAATGAATCCAACATGACATGTCGAATCGGTTGGATGGGTCAATCGGATTTTTTTGTGCTCGATTCAGTGTAAGAAAAATGAGTTCGAAAAAATTCTGTTGATAACGTTTTGCAGTAGCAAAGTAACACAATATTGTTGAAAAATAACGTATCTGTTTTCCAAAATAACAATATGCTGTAACTGTATAACATATACTGAAGTAAAAGTAACGCTTCATATAAGACCAAAAAAGCATGTCGTGACTTTCGCTGGAAAAAATGAGCAAAGGGTATTTTCGTGAAATCCTATTTTTGGGTCCTTTACTCGATTTTTACAAAAAGTAGGTCTCTTAAACTAATTCCATTTCTGACAGGGCCTGAATAGAAAATGCAAACTTTATCAGGGCCTGACATGAAATTCTCCCTAATTCTAAACGTGGAAGAACCAATTCTGGTCAACAGTCAGTGAAGCAAAATTCCAACTCTTACAAGTCCACCTGCAAATTCTCGATTACATCCCCACTATAGAGAATTTGAAGAATATGCATAATCTATCAAAACAGAATAGCAAAATAAATTATTAATAATAAATCTTACTGTTGGCAGTTATAAATTAATAGTAAACAATTGCTGCATAGTGGCGCTCATCTGTGGTCCATACAATTGAATGGAAAATATAATTTTATACGAGTAAAAGTTATACACTGCATGCATAATCAGAAGAGTTGACTTTCTGCCATGTAAAACCTGACATATAACCATATACAACTAATTTCATGTAAAGAAAAGAATCTTATTCAAAATCTTCTTTGCCTAACTCCCCACGTTGTATCAAAGTCAACTCAACCTCACTTCTCTCCAAATCCCATGTTTATGTCCCACCATCCCATAGCATCATGGTACCAAAACTATTTTAACAGATCTCAACCATATTTCCAAAGAATTTGACGTTGACTTCCTCGTAAAACTCCAATTTTTAAAGCTCCAATTATTATTTCACACTCTAAATTCAATCTAAGTTGAAGTCCACACATACTACGATAATCTCCATTTTTCTGTCTATCGGAGACTAATTATCTTTAATGGAACTATAATACTACTGATTTTTTCTTTATTGTTCCAACTTTTTAGTCTCCTCTTTTTTTTTTTTTGCCGGGACTAATCTCTGCTCTGTAAAAAGAAACTAATCATTTTAGTCTGTGTAGTGTCCCAAGTCCACGCACACTATGAACAGTCTCCACTTGACATAATCTTAGGACATGAAACTCCTTCATTAATAGTCATGATTTTCATATTGTCTCTCTTTCTTGTCTATATAAGTCGTCGTCTTTACATCTTTGCATCTTAATCATCATCATGACCATCATTTCCCTTCCAAGCATCATCATATTTCACCATTAATATAAGAGAGAGAGAGAGAGAGAGAGAGAGAGAGACCTTAAATGGGCACACTACTACTACACAACTTGACAGTCCCACCTCAATCACCACCTTCTTCTTCATCTTCAAGCAACAACAACAAGAATGGCTTCCCAATGGTGGCCATAGCTTTGCTAGGAATCTCAGCCATATCTTTCTTACTAATCAGCTACTACATCTTCATCACCAATAAGTGCTGCTTCAGACACATCTTATATTCCAGACAGCACACAAGCAACAACCACAGCGAAACCCTAACACCATATTCATCGCCGTCTTATTTCTACACTCCTTCGAGGCAAAGCCAAGGACTCGACGATCAACTAATTCGCCAACTCCCAACGTTCCAATACAGAAGCAGTAGAAAAAAGAACGAAGAAGAAGCAACCAACGAATGCATCGTTTGCCTAAACGAGTTCCACGACTATGATGTCCTGAGATATCTGCCCAAGTGCGGGCACGCCTTTCACTTGGACTGCATAGACGTGTGGCTTCTGAACAGCTCAAACTGCCCGATTTGCAGGTCGGCGGCGGTCTTGGGCAGGAAGAGCTGCCCAGAGGATTATGTCGCTCCGACGAGCTCTTCTCCTCGGGATTTCGTCATGATTGAGATGAGGGGCCAAGTGGGAATAATGGGTGGAAATCAAGAAAGGGGTTGTTCGAATAGATCTGATGAGCCTAGGAAATCGAGGAAGCACAGTCGACGTTTATCGATGATCGTTGGAGGCGAATGGATTGATGCGAAAGATATTGATGAGCCCATAATAAGGTCGTTTTCGATGGATTCTATTGTCGATCGTATAAGTAGAAGCAGAAGAATGTTGTCTTCATTCAGACAAGGCGGAGGATCAAGAAATGTTGTTCGTCCCATTGTGTATGAGTGAACGATTTACTTTTTGTTTCGGTCGTTTTGAATTTGTCGTTTTTGGCGTTCTAGTCGCCTTTTCTCTGCATGTTGAAATAGACAGACAATGTTAGACTCTGAAGAGTTACCGAGAATCTTACGATAAAACCAGACAAAACGTACAACCTTGGTAGTTCTTACAAGCGATCTCAGTAAGAATATTGAGAAGCCCAACACATGCAGGTATGTTCCCCTCGTGGAATCGATAGACAACTACTATATCTTCCTATTGCAGAATCGAAAATTTTCTGATTTCAAGAACATTCAAGAGTAATTCAATCACGTATATAAGTTATTGTCTATAATCAAACGAACCGATCTCATTACCTCACATGTAGTAGGCCAAAAGAAACCTAATAGAACAAACCCCAAATGCAAGAATCTGAAACCAGACAATTCTAAGGGATCCTTAGTTTTTTACCTTAGGCGTCAACAAAGCTTGCCTCCTTGGGGATATGGTTTTTCCAACCCTCTCAGAATTTAGGTGCTGTGAGCTCGCCATGGATGATATTCCATCTAGCAGTTCATCGGCTGGAAAAGCACCAGCTTCCTCGGGCGAAGGCATGGCTTCCATGAGCGTGTCACGGACTTGAATGCTAGCACTTAGCTTCAGTTCCTTCAGCACGCGGATGGCTTCCTTGAGCTCGTCTTCAGCGCTCGATCCGTGGCCTTCCCATGCTTCGACTACTTTCTCCTGAAAGGTGATTGCTAGTGGATAGCTGCAAATTTGTGAAAGCCAAGTTGTCAATGCATCTACATTTGACTGTTTTCAATCAATTGACACAGTCATACTCTAACCTAGGTTTTTACGCTTATCAATCTCAAAGAATGGAGTGGGATGTAATAATTATAGCCAAGAAATGCGTATAATTCATGATGCGCATTGATATTTTCTCACTGAGGATTCCATCCAAGAACGGAGACACTTTTTTTAAGTATCAGGTAGAACTGATGGAGATTTTACCTTCCCATAGCTGCATATGCTCTTGCAAGATTCTGAAACGTTTCGATTGTATCCACGTGATTAGGACCAAGGGAGACTTCTAAGATATCTTTTGCGATAGCAAAAACCTGAGCAGCCGATTGAGGTCTCTCTAGCTCCAAATAAGCTGCCCCCATGTTATTATATACATAGCCAACTCCATAATGTTTTGGCCCGAAGCTCTCTTTCAACCTCTCCACAGCTTCTTCCAAAAATGGGATGGCTTCTTCCACTTTCCCAGTCAAAAGAAGCAGCCAACCTATCCTCGCCGTAACAGTTCCCACAGAGTGCTGTTCTTGAGGCAATCTTTCCAGCATATTGAGAGTTCTCTTCAGCAACAATATAGCAGTTTCCAATTCGTTCATCGCCTCGTACTGCATCGCAACGTCGGTCAGCGCTTCAGACACAACCACGGCTGAGCTCGACTCTTTCTTGTCAAGAATCGAAACTGCCATGTCCAAACACTTCTTGGCATCGTCTAACTTATCTAAGTGGTACAGAGCTTTTGCCATGGAAGTAAAGATGATGGCTCGATCCTCGCTGTCTTTGTCTGTTTGCAGCACAACGCCCTTCAGCGTACTGATAGCTTCTTCGAACCTTCCCAAAGCAAGCTGCATGTTGGCCGATTCCATCTCAGCACGAAGCAAATCAGAATTACGGCCCCATTTCTTCAAAACCTTCTGCGACAGCTGATTCTGCTCCAAAGCTTCGCCATGATCTTCTAACCCACTGTAGACGAGCCCTAAAAGCCTCCTATCATAAGCAACCTCAACAGAGTTAGGCCCTAACTCCTCCATGTGTATATCCAAAGCCTTCAAACAAAAGGGCAGCGCTTCTTTAAAATTCAAGGCAGCATAATACGCCTCTGCCATGTCCCTATACGCCTTACCAAGCTCTTTACTACCTTCCTCCAAAGTCCTTTCCTTAATGTCCAAAGCCCTCCTAAGATGTTCAAGACCTTCCTCTCTCCTACCCATACCCGTCTTAACATTGAACAGCTCAGACTGTACGGCGTGCATAATAGGCAACAATTGCTCATCGCCGTAGCTACCCTCGCCTTGCAACTTACTCAACAGCCTATTAGCCCTATTGAGATAAGCCAAGCTCTCACTGAACCTTTTCAGTCCAAAACAGCAAGAACCTAACAGCTGCAAACTCATCGCAATAGGCAGAGAAAACCTGCCATCACCACCGCCGTCGTTATCCTCGAAGCTTTTCAAAGCCCTTTGGGCGAAGGACAGAGTCTGCTGAGGGTCCTTACCTTCTCTATCTAGCTTTAGACCAATCTTCAAGCACGCCATGCCCAAATCCTTCTCCTCGAAACGAGGCTCCATTTCCTTAAACCTCAGCAGCATCTCCTCGATCGTACCGGCCGATTCGAACGCCTCTTCAAGGTCCGATTTCTGCTTGATTTTTCTCTGCCTTGACGAAATCTGAGGCGCATGTTGGGCAATTGGGTCGGCGAGGGTGTTGAAGCTCTGAGATGGGCCGGTGGTGTTGAAAAGGTTGGAGCGAGGTTTGAGGTGGGTCTTCGAAGGGCTAGTGAGTGGGTGGCTGTGATCGTAGGTGGCGGCGGTGGTGGTGGAGAAGTCTTTGCCGGCGAGGGAAATTAGGGTTTTGGGGTGTGGGTTTTGAAGGCGAGAGAGGAATTTTGATGAAGCTCTTCTCATGGCGTAAAGATAGATATGGAGAAGATCGTTTAAACCCTTTTGGCTATAAATCTCATTTCACCTTTGCTTTCGGCTATTTTTTACGTCATTGGTATTCATCTCGGTAATTTAGGACATACTATTACATCAGACTGCTCATTAACGTATTTGATAATAAAATTCTTTCAAACTTGAAATACAATGTTTTAATTTAAATTCTTTCAAAAAGCACGTAAAATTTAGGCCAAATGATGAAGTCGAACATAGAAAAAATCGATTCATTTACTACCACCCGTGTTGACTGTTGATTTATATAATTTGCTAAAATATGCAAGTCCAAAAATAAAATATATACTAAAAGTCACTCCGCACTAGGGATGACATGGGGCGGGTCCAAATCCGACCTGCCAAAACCCGACCCTAATGGGACAGGTATTTTTTATTATTCGGGTAACGGGGCGGATCCCGAGTCTCAAATGACTCAACCCGGCCAGGTTTGGGGCGGGTTCCGAGTTTGGCCAACCCCAACCCAAAACCCGCATCGGATAATTTTTATATATAAAGATTATAAGAATTATTTAAATATATAGAAACATATATTTAATAAATATATAATTATATAGAAAAAAGTTATATATAGATATATACATTATATAAATATAGTTTACCTATATTCTTATATAAATTATATAATAAATAAACTTAAAGCTTAGAAATAAAAAAGTAAAATAACCGGGTCTTACGGGTCTGGCGGCCAGACCCGTTTATCCGGGGGTTTGGGGCGGGGAGGGGTGGATTTTTTCTGAGGCTGGGCGGGTCTCGATCCGCTATAAAATAAACGGGACGGGTCTCGTCTCGGGTCCTGCCAAACCCGCTTCAGACCCGCCCCTTTGCCATCGCTACCGGCACTCGGCGGTGCGAAATGCCCCTACAAGGGACTTCAAGTAAGAGCAACTTTTGTACAAATCCATTTTTCAAGAAAGCAAAAACAATACAAATCATATAGAAGTGTCAAATAGCAGCATCCAACAAAACTCATCATCAGAAGTGGTAATGAAGTGATGCTCAAGTGATTTTGGAACAACCATAATCATTCAAAGTACAAATCCCAGATTTGAATTTCCATCTTTTGGTATAATATACTATTAATATGTAATTGAGCATTTAGCCCATCCACAGTTTCAAAACTTTATCTTTGCCACCAGATGCTACTTTCTCACCATCAGGGCTCCAATCAACTGCAAATACCTGGAAAAACAGAAAATAATCGAAACAATAGGCATCAAAATGAAGTTCATGTTACAGATAAAACTCAGATGAAGAAATTTGATCTGAGAATTTCTATTAGAAAAGATTTTATTATTTTACGTAATGAATGGGGAAAAAAGTGGAGCTTATTAGGAGCACATAGCTGGTGATTGAAGGACTTACTTCATCTGCGTGCCCTGGAAGGTCTTGTTTCAATTTCCTTGTCCGAATATCCCAAACCTGATTTACAAATCGAAAACATTTAGTACTCAAAACGCATAATCATAAACTCACCGCACGGGTAGAATTATCAACATTTCCAAGGAGAATATGATTACAAATCCATCAAATTCCACGATTTTAGCATTGCAATTTGATATGAATAAAGTTGATAAATAAATTCAACTCTTCCCAACAAAGAAAATGTTTTATGCAATCATCCAACAAGAATGAATGAGTTGAAAAATGAACGGAAATTTTTTCCTTCGCCAAATTTTGGGGGGAAACACATTAAGCAAACCGCCTTTTCCAACAGCGGCAATAGTAGACTCAGATGGTCTACTGCCTACGAAGAAATATAGTCCATAGATATTGTAATAAAGAGATGCTCATAAAGAAATCTTGCCTTCAGAGTCGAGTCTTTGCTACCGCTCAAAAGAAGCCTACTGTCAGCCGACCAACTGTACCAAGTAAAGTTAGATAAATTAGAAATGTACCTATGCACATCACATATATATATATATATATATATATATATAGAGAGAGAGAGAGAGAGAGAGAGACCGAACCTTATTTGATAGACAGGGCCAACATGACCACGGAAAGCAGCCACAAAATTCCCAGTAATTCCATTCCATAACTTAACTGACCTGTCGAAAGAGGCGCTCGCAATCCACAGCCCGTCGGGAGAAAAATAAACGTGATTGACGAGCTACAGATAAACCATTTCCAAAATAAGGAAGCTGAAGAAATGATATACTCATTCAAGCGAATTGTCAAAATACTCATTCTTACCTGTTGGTGGCCTGTCATACGAGTTTTAGGATGTTTACTCACAGAGGGTTCCCATAAAAACATGGTGAAATCATCTGAACCCGAGACCAACCTTTCTGGGGCATTTCCCTTCATCTTGTTGTATCTTTCTAAGGCTACCTGACAAAAATATAAAGAATAATGTCAGGACTCAATATCAAATGCTGATTACTAAATATGCAGTGAAGAGAATAGGAGGAAACGTAATTGCTACTACTTGATTCACAGAATACAGAGCTCAACGCCAATATGCTTACTGTTAGAAAGTGCAAGACGTTTTACATATGAAATAAAATAAATCACCTGCTTCATTTCCTCTGAAGACGGGAACTGTTTACCAGTGTGATCGAAGGCACCCGTTCTAAGAACATATTCAGTACTCAATGCCAATGAATTAACCCAGTGACCGTGGCCCTACATATTTGACAAGTTCAAGTGAATAACGGAATGCAAGAGTCACGATTAACTTCAGCAAGAACATTGCAGAACCGTATATAGAAATCAGCATAAGCCACCCTACATAGAAATCAACATTGCAACTACAATGGAAGACGACCCAATAAGTGTAAACTTTTGTGATAAAGCACATCATTACTATTTAATTGAGCAGGTGAAATTAATTACCGACGAGGCAAGTTAGTGTCACTGGTGTTTCAAATATAGTCATAGCAAAATAGTTAATGGGTGATATGTGACGCATTACTAAGTACTAGACTATCAAGGACGGAAAAATCAAATAGTCCATAATACAGGAGGGAGAGAGATATGAAAATATAGCAAGAAGATTTTCAAGAGTACCTTCAGTTCACGTATTAGCTTCCCTTGGGAAGTTTCCCACATTTTAATAGTGCAATCCTGCGACCTGGAAATTAAAATTAGAGACAATGCTTTACTAAATCGAACTTCTCCCTCTCGTCAGAAAAAGGGACAAGAATCCCAAGTTTGCGTAATTAATCCCAAAGATACAATAATGTTTCCACAGTCTGATTTTTGGTAGAACATTTCACGATATATGAAACTATCTCAAACATCCACTAATTGGGCCAAAATGCAGCAAGCACACAAAAACAAATTGAAGAATGGTTTCATTGGTTCATATGTTATATCCCAATCTGAAAAGATCCAAATATAGTGCAGAAGGCAATCACGAGTGGTGTTTTGCCGTTCATAGTCACTGTTATATATCTAAATGAAATTAATTACAAGTGACCAAAAAACATACCCAGTATATATTATGCCATCACCGCCCCATTTCACACAAGTAATGGCAAGCGTGTGACCCGTTAAAGCCATAACACATTTCCTCGATGAAACATCCCATATCCTAGCATCACCATCTTTACTTGAACTTACAAAGCGACGGCATGGGGCATTAAGATGCAGTGGTTCCCAAGAAATTCCAGTAATCCATTTTTTGTGGCCCTGATAAATAAATATGGTTACACAGATTCTTAAAAAGGGTTTTCCAGGTTTTAAAAAAGATGTTTACAAAAGATGAATGTATCGTGTTTTGATAAGGTAAGTAAAAACAAATCCTTAAAAATTCGTATTTTAATTGCTTCCACAAAATACAGACACCACCAAACTTCGGTTAGTGAATAAATACAAGCTGCATTTATGTTTAGTATGAACCTGGAGAAAAATAAAGATATAAGAAACGAATATTAATCATTCTATTTATCCCAATTTACAATCCCGTTATAGATGTTAATAAAGTTGGACCTCGCCGCTTATGTTGATTGTAGACTATCTAATTGTTGAAGATCTTCTTGAGGTTTCTTATAAACCATTTTGCTTAGATTTTTTTCAAACGAGAAAATTCAAAACGTATTGATATTCATCGATCAATGAAACCATTTGGATAAATAATTTTAAGCATGAACTCACAACAAGTGGATTGCCTGATGGATTTCCAGTTAGCGGGTTCCAGCAAATCAATTCTCCAGACTTGCTTCCGCTAACAAGATGCTTCCCATCAGGCGACCAAGCAATACAAAGCACCCAATTCTTGTGTCCTGCAAGAAATATTAGTAACACACATAACCAGACTCATTCGTTGCATCACGAAAACACAATATACATACATATAATGAGAAGGATACATAATTGAATAAAAGAATTTGTTTCAAGTTAGTAAGATATAAACATTAATGCGATGACTATAAACGATCTTGCATCCATCCAAAATTCCTTCATGAACAGAAGATATGGTCGGAGAGTGTTGGAAATTCAAGAAACAAGCGTGGACTTGGAAGAGACAAGAATACAGTCTAAACTCATTCAAGAAAGGATCATACCTTTACACGTGAACAGAGGCGTCTGCGTACTTAAATCCCATAATCGAACAGTTGTATCACCCGAACCACTGGCCAATTGGCGTCCATCAGGACTAAAGGCGACAGAAAGAACAGCTTCTGTGTGACCTGCGATGTACAAATTCATATATTTAGACAAAAAAACACGTAAAAAGGAAATATGTTAATAATGCCATCCATGACTCAAAGAAATTATTAAATTGCATCGATCCAAGAAAGTGATATAATAATAAAAATAATAATACCCATACCAGCAATAGTCGAAGAGCATCGGGTTACCGGGCGTATCCTAAATACTGCTTGGGGTTGGTAAACTATTGTGACAACCTTCTCGACGGAAACTACAAGAAAGTTTGAGAAATAAAGCACATGTTACAGAACTACAAATTATGGGAAAACGTGGCAAAGCAAAAGTAAAAAAAAAAATCTCACTGTAAATTATGAAAAACGCGGTCTTCATTTTTAACAAAGCAGCATCTCACCTTTATTTTTCTGAAGGTACGATCCTAGTTGCACTACAAGCTCTTGGTCGGCAACATAAAATGCATAAGGCAACTTCTCTTCCTGAAAGCATTTCAAAATAGTCATATCAAATTCAACATGGTAGTTATGGCACTAGTACTACCGTCGTAGTCATACTAACATGCATGAAAGTTCATATCAATTTGTTCGAAAAAAATGCTGTTTGCTCTGCCACGTGCTTTGAGGACCATCTCCATACTATACTGACTAATTCGTGCGTATCTCTACAACTCAAAAAGTTCTACATAAGCTATACACTGAACTCAGTAAAATACCGACCAAACATAGCACAGCCCAGTAGTCGATGAAGGGCCCTTCTCAAATATCAAACAGCAAAAGCGAGCATAGAAAGAGGAAACATTCCATCACCAAATAAAGTACAGTAAGAACACTTACATTGTTGAGGAGTTGATTGACTAGTTGCTGTAACTCCTTAGGACCAGCGTCTTCTGGCAAGAAAATCGGCGCCCCGAGCGGCGTACGCTCCGAGTCCGCCAACTGACACATCACTCGACTGCTCGGCTCCCTTTCGTCTAATTCCATTCCGTTTGGTACTTGAGTAGAGGACTGCACCTCCATTTTGTTTCTAGGCTTTCTCCTTTCGCCCTAATTGATAGAATTAGGGTTTTTGGATACTGTTTATCAGGGTTTAAAAGAGGGACGGAATGTTTTGCAGTTTGGGCCGTATAATTTGGTACTAACTATGCAATTAAAAGATTGCTGACGTGGAATTTACTTGATGGGCCTGACAAATGATATTATGCTACGTTTGGATTGGGGGATTTCGATTTGAAATCCGAATTTCATTCAAATAACCCGTTTGGCAACCGCTCGGATTTGGATTTCGAATTCATCCAAACCGAGGAGAATCCGAGCGCTTGTATTTTGATGGATTTGAAATTCGATCGGAAACGGTCCGTTTTCGAAATACCAAATCTTGCCGTGATTATTTTCTTAAATTATTATTATTATTATTATTATTATTGATAAACGATGAGTCGAGCCGACCCGCGAGCTCGACGAACGACGAGTCGGCCGACGAGCTCGACGACATGAGTCCTCGCGAGCTCGACGAGCCCGCTCGAGCTCGACGACCGATGAGTCGAGCCGGCTTGCGAACTCGACGACCGATGAGTCAAGTCGGCTCGCGAACTCGATGAGCCTGCTCGAGCTCGATGACCGATGGCTCAAGCCGGCTCGAGAGCTCGAGGACATTTTGAAATTCGGATTTTCGAAATCCTAACGTTTGCCAAACGGTGGATTTGGATTTAAAATTTGGATTTCAGAATTCATAATTTCAAATCACGGATTTCAATTCAAATACATCAATCCAAACGCAACCTTAATTTATTTGATGAGCTTGTCTTTAAAGGCCCATTTAGATATGCAAACCAAAAATGTTGATGGGATGGATACGAGTAGGGGTGTAAATAAACTATGCTACGTTTGGATTGGGGGATTTCGATTTGAAATCCGAATTTCACTCAAATAACCCGTTTGGCAACCGCTCGGATTTGGATTTCGATTTCATCCAAATCCGAGGAGAATCCGAGCGCTTGTATTTTGATGGATTTGAAATTCGATCGGAAACGGTCCGTTTTCGAAATACCAAATCTTGTCGTGATTATTTTCTTAAATTATTATTCTTATTATTATTATTGATAAACGATGAGTCGAGCCGACCCACGAGCTCGACGAACGACGAGTCGAGTCGGCCGACGAGCTCGACGACATGAGTCCTCGCGAGCTCGACGAGCCCGCTCGAGCTCGACGACCGATGAGTCGAGCCGGCTTGCGAACTCGACGACCGATGAGTCAAGTCGGCTCGCGAACTCGATGAGCCTGCTCGAGCTCGATGACCGATGGCTCAAGCCGGCTCGAGAGCTCGAGGACATTTTGAAATTCGGATTTTCGAAATCCTAACGTTTGCCAAACGGTGGATTTGGATTTAAAATTTGGATTTCAGAATTCATAATTTCAAATCACGGATTTCAATTCAAATACATCAATCCAAACGCAACCTAAGCCAAGATCGTAAATGTCCTAACTTGACAAGTTTTTTATATTAGAGCACAGAGCTTGAACTTGTCCTCGTAAAATATTTAGGATAGCTCGCTCTACGTCGAAAACGTGCATGGGTGACTTAATGTTGGGGGAAACAATTTAGAGGAATTCAATAAACCTTATCATCCCAAGACTAAGAACTTCATAGCCAAGTTAGAAGGAAACTTCATCAATCCTTTCTCGTGCCAAGAAGAAAATAAAAGCCCCCCAAAGAGGAGAAAACCCCCAAAATAGGGAAGAAAAATCCTACAAAGGGAGAAAGCAAACACAAGCTCCACAAAGGGAGATAAAAGTGAAAAGACCCACACAAAACAAATAGAAGTGGGAAAACGAAAAGAAGCTATGAGCTCCCCAACCTCCATTAATGGAGGAGGGGTTAGTAGAGATTCTTGATTTAGGGTATTTTTAGAGAGAATGTGGAGCAAATTCGGTAGATAGAGAAAACACAAGCGATTTAAGGGGGCATATAAGCGATGAGCTTGAATTTTTAGACAAGCTTTTTTCGAGCTCGAATACAAATAATTAAGCTCGAGCTCACCTCACAAATTCTTTTAATGGACATTTCGAGCTCCAAATTTTCAAATCTAAGGTTAAAAAATCTTTCGCCTCTAATCAAATATAAAAATAATTTTGAGCACAATTAGTATACAAGTGCTTGATGTCCTTAAAGACAATTGATTATTACTAATATTTAGATACCCAAACCGAATCCAAGGATATAACAATATCTCCATTGATTATTACACTTCAAATTGTAGATAAAACAACAAGGGCCGCCATTAAAGTCAATAGAATACGTCTTAGTTAAATATTATATAAATATTCGCAATATATTCCCACCTTAACATTGTTAAACTATGTGCTACTATAAGCTACATACTTTTGCACTATTGACACAAAAATATAAAAAGTGGACATTAATTATTACGCCTGACCAATTTGACTTTGAGGAACGTATTAAACTATAACTCAATGATAATGGAGAACTATGAGGGTCGCTATCCTTGATGATATGCTAGTGAAAAGTTAAGCTAAGAGATCTATTTATGATGATTATTGTAAATCCACCATCATAGTTATTGTAATTAATACTCCCTCCGATTTTATTTACATGTCGTTTTAGCTCTTTAATTTTGTTTCTAATTAGTTGTCGTTTTACAGATTTCAAGACAATATTTATCATATTTCCAGTTTTGCCCTTTTAAATATTATTAAATGGAATATATTAAATAGTCTTAAGCAATTAATTAGGGGTATATTAGACATTTTATTCTATTTCTTAATATGAATGCAAAAACCTTAAACGACACCTAAAAAAAATCGGAGGGAGTATATACATATATTAATAGTCCCATCAATGCTTGACCAGTTTTACCCTATTGGTCAAGATGAAATATATGCAATGCATATATTGATTTTTTAAAACGATAAAATTATAAATGTTAACTAATGCCATTTGGCATATTAAATCCAATTTCCAGAAAGTGGGGAGTCTTTTTGCCAATATATATATATATATATATATATTATATATATATATATATTGTGTGTGTGTGTGTGTAAACAATGAAAAATCAACTTGAGAATGCACAATAATGAAATTACTCAATGAGCACTTAAATGTGTCTATTTAATATTTTAAAAAGGGCAATTTCTAGGTATCATGATTCTCGCAACTTCGTATTGTACTCATGATGCTGCTTGTTCTATAGTTCTGTAATTATACAGATAGTTAGGTGGCTCATATATCAAATACCAGAAAATGATAAAGAATGAAAAATACATCTAAACATATATTATATAGCTAGGGTTTGGATAAAACTGCATCAATGAATAAAATTGATCACATGGTCAGGTACGATTATATTTGGGTCCTCTTAAGATTGATATTTGTGAAGACTTGAGAGCTTGTTATTATGGAAGTTAGGAATCATCACATAACTTGTAATAATGTTCAATTCCAAATATACGTAAAATATATTAGTTTTGTATTTTGTAAAAGAAAAATCCAAAAATTAACTTATTACAATTTACAAGTAAGAAGTGTAGGTATCACACAACTTTCAGCAGTAAAATGATTATTGAAAGGGAATATAAAGAGGGGAATGTAGATTAATCAATGCATGATGGGGATATTAGGAGCATTTTCTTACAATTTGACATCATGATGCTTGCCATATAAGTAGACTGAACTCATTACGCGATCGAAATTTAAATTTCGATTATATTTTTGGTGGTTGGTTTGATTTCTCAATTCTTAAAGTTCTCATACTAGCTAAAAAAATTGGCTTAAAATTGGTTGAGTTGCTTCCTAGCTTCTGTGAACAGTTGTATATTAATCACTTTGAATGATGATACAACGATGAAAATTCCCAAAAATATAAGGAATACTAAAAAAATTAGCCGAGAAATAAAAAAATTACTAATTAAAGCATAAGCATATATATTCACGTAGTTGGTTATGTAACTATATATTACCACATCAATCAATCACACTCGATTTTTGACATAACTCCAAGCGGGTGCTTTACTTTTGTGTAAAACACAATAATAGAGTACTATTTTACTCCAATGGGACTCTATATTTAAATTTAATATTGTGTTGATGAGCAAAGAAACGCACAATTTTCAACACAAAAATAGAGTTGTAATTTCCATTTATAGTATTTTATTTAATAAAACATATTTTAATTATATATTTGATATTTACTAAAAAAGTAAAAATAATATTAATTTACTTTTGTTTAATAAAACATATTTTATCATAATAAGTCAATTATGATAGTAATAAATAGGAATTTGATTTTTATATTACAAAAGATAGAGTTAATGTGTTGGTATAAAAAAGAAAATATAGTTTATGGATTGGAATAAAAGCACTGTAGCAACTATATTATTGTGCATTATTTCCTGTATTTTTATGCCGGTTGGAGAGGCTATTTAACGATCATATATCTCAATCAAGTAGCATATATGATGAAAGAAAACAAAATATATAGATAAATATTTCGAAAAGAAAAGTCGGGGGCAAAAAATGGGAAATAAACAATACGCGGCGCAAAGGCACCATGCGCAGTAGGCGTAGTAGGTTAGTAATGGGAACTGTACATTCGATCATAAAGCTGCTCGCTTTTCACTTTTCCTTTTTCTTCTGTATAAAACGGCAAGTCATCTGAGTTCGAAAACGAGCGAAAAAGTGAAGACGATTTTGACGGAAGAATGGCGTCTAAAGCAGTCGTGATCGAGGATTTTTATGGCGAGCGCCGAAGGTATTCGTCTGAAACGGCCTACTGTTGAAATCAAACTCGCATGTAGGGAAAATTTTTACGTTTTTTTTCTTAATTTTCGAAGCTGCCTGCGTTTAGTTTCGATTAGTTGGAACGGTGATCACTGAAGGAGTCTGTTGCGTGAAGTTATAGTCGTTATGGAATGTTCGGTGTCGTTTGATGTGTGGTAAGTAGAGCCGCATTGGAGCTAGTTTCTTATTAAATCTTTGGTGTAGAAGAGAAGGTTTGTTGAATTTTGTTTTTTGTTTTAGTTGGAGAGAATTTCTGTGGGTCTATTTTGGTGTGTTTGTTTTGTGATTAGTGCGAGTTAAGAGGTTGATTATTGGTGGCTATGGCAAGTTGTGTGAAGAGTGGAGATGGAACTTGTAATTCTAGGTTTTATTTCGTAGATTTTTGCTGCAATTTCTTAAGTTCAGTTGAAACAGCCTACATCCTGCAGCTTGATAGGTCAATTTGGGGTTAAGTACTGTGTAAAAGTGTTTGAGGAGATGGGGAAAGATGAAATGTTATTACCAACAGTTGGGCCTCCAATAAAGAGGCGGTTGAGGAGGAAACAAGCTGGTAGAGGATCATATAGAGGGAGCTAGGATTTACTATTTTACACAAAAGGGAGTGGTCGATTTTAGGGATTTTATTCTGGGTTTCCATAGATAGGATTAGGGTTTTACGGGATAGATTTTTTATATTTGAAAGACGGAATGATGGGAAGCAAGTTGCAGCAAGTGCTAAGGAGTCTCTGCTTCAATACTGATTGGGACTATGCAGTTTTTTGGAAGCTCAAGCATCAATCAAAGCTGTAAGTTCATTAAAATATGGCATCCTTTTTATGTGAAACGCATCGATTTTTTTCCATGTGGAGTAGCCAGTTGTTTTTATGTTTTTGGAATGTTACATGGGATATGAAATGGAATTGAACAGGTTGATCACATGGGAGGATGCCTATTACGAAAGTAAAACCAACCTACAAAAGAAGGGGTTCAATGAAAATGCAGTAAGCTCAAGTGATGGACATTATTCACATGATCCTTTGGGATTAGCGCTGGCCAAGATGTCATATCAAGTGTTTTCTCTTGGGGAAGGGTATGCATTTTAATCATGTAATGAGAGCATGTTTGTGAATTTATCTGTTTACGAAGCTAGTTCATTTTTTCTTCAGTGAAGTCGTAAAAATTTACAGATGTTATGTTGAGAAGATTCTGTTGCCCTGGTGTGTGTGTGATGTTTTCTTAACTGGATTTTGACACTGTTTTGCGTTTAACAGGATCATTGGAGAAGTGGCACTTTCTGGGAAGCATTCGTGGATTTTCTCCGATGATTACATAGCTAAGTTGTCCTCAACAGCTGATGTGGTAATATTTAATGGGTGCAGTAACGCCCATAAGAGAATTTTTTTCAGGTTCGTAATTGTAAAGTTATTTAACATTAATCTAGTTGGCAATTGTTGTTGCAGCATACTGATGGGTGGCACAGCCAGTTTGCTGCAGGCATTAAGGTGATATAATTATCATCTTTCTTATTGTCTTCCTTGCTGATTTTACACACGGAAGCTCTTTGGATTGTCTTAGAAAATGAAGTCTTGTCTTGCAGACTGTTGTAGTTGCTGCTGAACTTCCACATGGAATCGTGCAACTGGGCTCTTTAAAAAAGGTATGTTGATCTTTCGTGCGAGGTTTAATTGGTTCATTTCTCTTTATCGTTTCCTTTTCATGGTAGGTTGTAAATATGATAATTCCACGACTTGACCGTTTCGCACATAAGGAGGCTAATCATGTTGTCCATGGATAAATGACCTAATAAGTTTCTTGTGAATTTTACATGTTGTTTATAAGAAATCTTTCAGATCTTTAGTTTTAATTCCGATTTGATTGGTAAATCCGCATTACATTTGATATTGCTGTTCTCACTTATATTAGTACCCTTCTATGTAGAAGTAAAAGCAACAAAAAATATGTCAAGTAGACCATCCAATTTGCCATTGGGTTGTCTAAAAATGCAAGGGAAAATGAATGTTATCGTTGCGCCATGGTAGATGATGACATAATTCCTAGCAGTTATCTTTAAAACCACTTAAAATGTCAGAAAGTAGTTACTGTTTCTGTAACTTTGACTCCTGAAAGTTATTAATCTTTGGATTCATCAGATCTGGAAAGACATGAAGGTGGTCAATCACATCAGAAATGTTATCTCCGAAATGCACCCTTCATCAACTGGTTCCATGTCCAGTTTATTATATAATAACCCGGAGGACATTTTTTTCGTATGTTCCCTCTCTATTCCTCTGTGTCCCTGTTCTCTATCACTATAATGCATGATGATTAAGTTTGGAACAATGTCTCATTGAGCATATTATTTTGATATGACGTCTTTTCGATTACAGTCAAATATGTGCGCAACAAATGATTCAGCAGGCTTCGATGAAGAGGAATCAAATGTTTCATGGTCTCAATTCTTTTCATCTGCCCTTATTGGGGACAGCTCAGATAAAAGGAAGATGACGCATGAACGAACCGAAGGCTCAGTTTCGGGTATTGAAACGTCAGTCCTCTCAAGTTCCGTAGGTGTTCGAACTAGCCAGCTTGGAAAATCAAAGATTGGATCTTTCGGAGATACAGATTTTGGAAAGACTGTTGAACATCATTTCGTGCCAGAAAATGTTGGCAATCTAGGGGAATCTAACAATCTCCAGGAGCTTCAGAACATGAAGCTGCATCATGATTTTGATAAACTCGAAGTGCCCATCAAATCAAATCACGTCGAGATAAGTGCTTCTTCACCTTTCTCCTTTTGTCCTGGCTATGAACTGTACGAAGCTCTTGGACACTCACTTCACAAACAGAATGGGTACGTTTGGGGCAAAACCTGTCCTGACATGGCCATCGATACCTCCGGGGGCGTGGAGACCACAAGTAGTCTGGTAATGGAGAGCTCAGATACTCACCTTTTAGATGCAATCGTGGCCAAAGCAAGCCATAAGCGGGAAGGAAGCAGCAAATCTTTTCACGAGGTTCCAAAACCTCATTTGAGTGCTGAGAATACACCTTGCACGAGTTTCGTTACCTCAGGTTATTCGTTAGACCAAGAAACATCGGCTAGCCTAAATTCTGTTAAATGTGGTAGTAGAGGGAGCGCACAATCAATCAAGACAAGTAAAAGGAGAGCTAGGCCCGGCGAAAGTGGTAGACCAAGGCCAAGAGACAGACAATTGATTCAAGATCGATTGAAGGAGTTGCGTGAACTTGTTCCTAATGGATCAAAGGTCTGATAATTTTTGCCCATCTTTACTCCTTATTTATTTGATTGACTGTGAATTATAGCCAGGGATTGTTAATGACACAGTGCAGCATAGATTCACTTCTTGAGAGAACGATCAAGCACATGGTCTTTTTGCAAGGCGTCACCAAGCACGCTGATAAATTGAATAAGTGCTCTGCTTCGAAGGTAATGTACCTTTCTGTCCCGAGATTTATTTGCTAATAAATATCTAAAATCATATGTGGGGATGGAACAAAAAAGCAATCGACTTTTTATTGAGCTTGGCCCTTTACTTTACTAGAGACACCACTGGAATTTTCTTTGGCTTCACCATCTTGACTCTCGAGTATCATGGAATTTGAGATTTGTAACACTGCAGTTGCTCAACAAGGAGACGAGTATGCAGAGATTTTCCTGCGGCAAGCAAGGATCAAGCTGGGCCGTGGAACTGGGAAACAGCCAAGAAGCTTGTCCAATAATCGTGGAAAATATAAATATGAACGGGCAAATGTTGATCGAGGTTCTTCATTATTTCTCTTAGTAATTTCATCGGTCTATCTTTTTTTTTTTGCTACAGCTACTTAATTTCCTATATTTGATACAGATGTTGTGTGAGAAGTGCAACCAGTTTCTTGATGTAGCAGAAACCATCACAAGCTTGGGCTTATCTGTTCTCAAAGGCATCTCAGAGATCAGTGAAAACAAGACATGGATGTGCTTCTTAGTTGAGGTATTTAATTAAATTTACTGATATAGGCTTGTCAGTGTGCCATACAACTAAGTAAATCCCATGAAAGTTACCATAGTAAAAAAAAATCCCAACTCACCATTGCGTACAACAAAGTAAAAGGTAACTCTATTCCTTTGTTTGAACTGAAAGTCAAGATCAAACTCTTTATGATATCCACGTTATTGATTTCAAGAACTTCAACAATGAAAGGCTTAGGCTTTGCTTATATTATTACGTATGTACATCGCAGAACAGTCGAAGCCTGCACCGAATGGACATCCTATGGTCGCTAATGCAGCTCGTTCAACGTTCAACCACTGATAAGTAGTTATGGTTTTCAATGTTCTTGTCAAACACCTTAATTATGTGTTGAGTGTGTGATGCTTGTTGCTTTTTTTTTTCTTTCCTTTGAAAGTAGCTGTGTTGTTTGTTTGTGAGATTATTCAACCTTTTTGACATCTTTTTGGTAAGAATTCTGGGATTAGCTTTGTGCATCCTTTTTCTGTGAGACTTTTGGGAGTTGTCTGTCTTGTTTGTTGTAAGAAGAATATTCAAGCATTTTGATTAGGAACATCTTTTTCATCATATTTTGGCAGGTATTGTCCGTTCTTCCTTAAAAGATGGCCTTCGTTTCAAACTCCAAATGTGTAACGAATATTATTATACTCAGTAATCGGCTAATATAAGTGGTTGATAGGTGATTGTATAGTCACTTCTCGAAATAGTATTTCGCAAAATTCATATCCTTATTACAACTATTACTTTGTTTTGCTCGCTATTTTTTTGGCGTAAGACATCTTTTTATCCAGCAAGGACAATTTTTTTTTTCTAAGGAATTTAAATATTTGTTTTCTATAGGGGTGGCAAAATTCCCACGGTGAACCACCCCCGTCAGGACCCGAGGCTATTGGGACGGGAAATTCCCGGTCAAAACGGGGATGGGGAGTTGACGGTGATTCCCCGTTGGTGAAAGAGCGGGGGGATGGGGATGGTAATCATGTTTTCCATCCATCCCCGGCCTCGAATCCGGCCCCGTTTGAATCAAATGGTGATTCACTATTCCCCGATTTCATTTATTAATAAATACAATGATAAACTAATTTGAATCAAGAATTCTCGAAGACCATCCTTTTATTCAGGATCGTAAAAGAAAAAAATCGTACTTTCAGTATATATTTTTCACAATACACTCCTATTTCAATTACATATTATATCAGTTTTCTATACTCTAATATCATATTTTACATATTAATTTGTCTATATTACTTAGTTTATGTTTTTTGTTGTAAAAAAAATTAATTTATTGTATATACATGAATATGGGGAACCCGATCCCCGAACGGTGATTACCCATTCCCGAACCAGTTCATTATAAGCGGTGAATTAGTGAGGATGATATTAAGAACGGGAATTTGGTATGGGGACGGTATGTCCATTACCAGCCCCGAAACCACCCATTGGCATCCCTAGTTTTCTAGATAAATATTTGATTAATAATCACATGGGTCGCATTCAAGTCTATTATCGCCCGTGGACACTCAATTTAAGACTATTTTCGGCAGAGTAGATGTGGTCCAAAGTCGGCCGATGTAATTGAATGAACACAAAACAAACATAGTACCCATAAAAATCATAAAAGTCATAAAAACAAAACATCACTTTCATAGCATATTAGATAGTAGACCACCAACCAAGAAAAAAAAAAGCACAAAACACCATTAAAACAACAGCTCATTATTACAACAAATCCCCAACTTCACCCAACGAAAATACATCGACGACGGCCGCCAACCACTTCTTCATCAGATCCTAAAATGGGGCAAAGCCGACGAGTCGCCGAGCTGCCCCATTTTCTTCTTGTAATGCTCCGTATATTCGAGGAACATAAACTCCCTATACAACGCCGGCGTTTCTTCCGACAAAATCTCCTTAATGGGCCCAAACGGCTTCCCTATCGCCCTAACGCTCGGCGTAAAAAAGCACGCGACCGAAATCCTCGGCCCGACCCCTTGCGCGAGCACTCTGTGCTCCACACTTACAAACCTATCGTTGCTGATAATCTGGTCAAAATAACAATAGATTATCATCACGTCCTAAAAAGGCGGAAAATTCAGACAAAATACACACAAATGCAGGATTATTAGAATACCTACACTTGTATAACTATACAAGATATTGTAGTAGCATTTTGAGAACACTCGTTTCGCGTGCATAGATAAATAGTGATATACTCCCTCTGTTTCATATTACATGTCGTTTAAGGTTATTACACACAAATTAAGAAGTAAAATAAAATCCCCATTATACCGTTAATTAATTATATGATCCCATTTAAAATAGGGGTAAAACTGAAAATAGTCAATATTTTTTATCTTGAAAACTGTAAAACTATCTTGAAAACTGTAAAACGACATGTATTTTAAAACAAAAAAATTTTCTAGAACGACATTTAATCTGAAACAGAGGGAGTATTGTTTTACATTTTCCGAGTTACTTTCACATGAAATCTTAAATTTTACAAATGTTTATTATTTATAAGTTGCAAAACGAAAAAACTTAAAGTATTAATTAAATTGTAATTAATGATGAAATTGGGACACCATGACACTTATTGTGATGGTCTGAGGCTTAATGTAATAATAGTACTCTTTGCATATTCAATGCATGTGCTATAATATATACGTATATAATATTTTAATTTAAAATTTGTATTACAAATTATGATTTAAATTTAATTATATATAAATAAAAAATAAAGGTATAATACTAATTAACTAAAAATTGTAATAAGTTAAAAATAGTAATTACATTACATGTAGTGAGTTTTTTTAACTTATTATTTAATTTTTTTATTGACAGGCCAAATTGGCAGTTTAACCTCACTCTCACTCTTAATAAAATAGAATAGATATATAACTTGCCTGCATGAGGTCGCCGATATTGGCTACAAGGGCCCCACGGACGGGCGGCACGTCGACCCACTGGCCGTCGTGCAGAATCTGAAGGCCGCCAACACCGTCCTGCATGAGAAGCGTCAGAAAGGTCGTGTCGGAGTGCTTCGGCGTGCCCAGAGTCTTCTCGGGCTCTGGGCAGGCGGGATAGTACAGACAGGCCAGTGCTTCGCTCTTCATGCACTCGAGGCTCGACAGGTAACCTTTGTCGAGCCCGAGGGATTCCGACAACAGCTCGGCCATCGTTTCCCTCAGTTCGATCATGCACTTCACATATTCTTGCACTTCTTTTCTAAGAATCAAATAGCATATAACTATTTAGTATTCAACTAAGGTTGAGTACTTAATTTTTCTGTCCTGTAATTTAAGGGACAATGAATTTAGGGCTATACTGAAAATGGCTTTCAAAAGTAAAGCAATTTAGGGACTGGACAAAATCTATAGTCCGAATAATGACACCTCTTAAATTTCTTATTTCAATAATGACACCATTCCTAAATTACAGGGCTGAAACAATAATTAACCCTTATATTGTATATGTATATGTATACCTGCATGAAAGAGGAATCTCCTCGGGATCGAGCATATCGTCCCGGTAGACACAAGTGAGTAAATCCCTCCACGAGGCCGACTCGCCTTGTCGGAGGGTCCCAGTGACGCTGTTGAACTTCACCCTCTTTCGATTATCCGACGAATAAAATTCCTTCTTTTCCTCCGCGGGCATTTCGTGGAACCTTCGAACGGCTTCCACCATGGAATCCATTACATCTAACGAAACTCCGTGGTTTATTACGTTAAAGAATCCCCACTCGTGGGCCGCCTGGCGGATTTCCTCCACGATATTCGTCCTCTTCTCGGGATTCGTGTCGAACCCTCCGAGGTCGATCGTGGGGAGTTCGAGGGGTAGATCGGTCTTTTGGCGGGGATGGCTATGCAGGGTTTCGACTGGGTGGACGAAGATTCTCGGGATTTTAGTTACGCCCGAGTCAACGAGGCCCTTCACGCCGGCCTTGGTCTCTTCGAATTGCTTTATTTCTTGAGCCCATATTTGGTCTTGCTCTTGCTCGTCGGTTGTGGTGCTATGAGGGGCAACCATTTTTTCTTTTTTTCTTTTTTTTTTTAAAAAAAATGAAGAGGTTGGAGGATTTGTTTTTGTTTATATGATGTTTTTGGACTACAAGGGTTTGAGCGTGTGTGGAGGAGGACTACCTTCGGTATTTATAGAGCTTTTTTCCTTTGTTTTCTTTTTCTTTTCAGACTTTTGACGCCATATGTGGATTTATATTATTATTCCATGCTCATGAGATTAATAATTAACTCAATTAGGTTAGATTTTTGAAACGTAATTATCAATTCATTATTTATATGGTACAAGAAATTAGCTTTTAGGTGAAGCGAATGACTTACTATGATATCGAAACTCAGGTCGAGATGTCTTTTTGTATGAATTTTCATAGAGGCTCTAAGCGGAACACGGGACATGCTGTAAATAAAATATATAAAATTAAATTATGATAAGTATTTATAACGTTGTTGAATTAGTCATTTAATCGGTTCAAATTGTTTAAAAGTCCTCTAACTAAAGGAGTTAAAAAATACTATAACATAACACTTGTATAAATTTTAATACATAAAGTAAGATTTGCTTTTTGATTATGAGATTTTATAATTAACGCGACATGAGCCGAACATTTTCCACGTTGTTCCCTTCAATTTCAAACATACTAAGCCACAAAAAAGAAGCTTCTCATATGCTTTTTTTTTCGGGGGGCGGGGGGCGAAGCACAAGGTAATAATTTTAAACATGTTTCAGTATATAAATATCGTTGCTTTTTGAGTAAGATTCAACTATAGGCTATTAAGTTTTGATTTAAGAAAACTACGGGCTAAATTTCAAAATCAGTCAAAGCTAAAAATTTTACATTTTCAACTCTCCTTTCACCACCCATGATATCACGCCATTTGGCATATACTCTCCTAACAATAGTTTTAAACTAAATGAAAGCCACAAATCTTGATTTTTTTGTTGTGAATGCGAGTACAAGTGTAGTCATTGTATTGAGAAACGTTTCATAGTGGAAGAAAAATGAACTTCAAAATCTATCGTAATTCTAGAAGTCCAAAAGTGTACTCTGATAATTAATTTACACGTTATTAATTCGCGCCTAACTCCCTTGCCTTGCTTGATTAATTAATTATTTTGTTTTTTTTTTTCCAAAACCGTGGGCGTATAGTCAATTCTCGTAGGTTTTCTAGCATTGAAAAAAGGTCTTTGCAAATATCCCCCCCTCTCTCTCTCTCTCTCTCTGATCACGGCCGAGCAAGAGCCAGCCTACTTAGAAGTCGGCCCATGAAGACACGATCCAGTAAGGAGCCCATTAAGGTGAGGCCCATTAGGTGAGGCCCATATAGGTTGGAGAATAAAGTAGGAGAGTCAAATATAAACAAACGACACAAAACATTCGTGATAAAAATTAGGGGTGATGGGGTGATAGACCCGTCGGGTTGGATCACCTTCGGGTTCAACCCGATCAATAAATGGGTCGAGATCGAGAACTCCAACCCTAATCTGTTTAGTTAAATAGGTTGAAATATCGTACACAAACCTGACCTGCTTTAACGCAAATTTAATCCATTAATTCGTTTAAAATAAAAAAGAAACAGCAAAAAAGTTACTAAAGAAACGGAATTATAAAAACAATAGAGGAACAAAACAGTTGTTTTTTCTAAAACATAAATTTAACTAAGAAACAATTAATGTTCCAAGTCTCACCAAACATAATCTTATTTCATTGAGAATTAGGGATATGTTAGAATTATTCCTTTTATTTTATTTATATTAAAGATACTTTAATATTATTCGGGTTACCCAAACTCACTTAATAATTGAATTGGGTTCGAGTTTACCCATTGCGGCGAAAATGTTAACCTTGCCTGCTATTTTCGGGTGCAGATCGTGTCGGGTTGATTGATGGGGTTGGTTTTTAGCAGCCCTAATAAAAAATGCACTACAAAGCTGATGAAATCAGATGATGTAAGACCATCTCCAATCGAAAAGCGCATTCTCAAACCCAAACGCATTCTCAAACTCAAAACGCAGTAATTCTTCTCCAACCGATAAACCAATTCGCAAACTTAAAAGACTATTATTGTAATATTCTCTTCTATTCGATTTTTTTAATATTACCCATGAAATTTACAACTTTACAAATTTGACCCATATTATTATTTTAAGTTCGATTGAAAAAATAATTTCACAAAATTAATAATAAACTCAATATTTTTTCATATAAAAGACGTTGAAAAAAATAATTATTAATAACGGAGTCCTTTTATAGATATTTTATTTATTTTTTTTATTTTTATATGTGTATTTTAATAATTAAAAATAAAGGGTATGTATTGTAATTTTTAAAACAACAAACGCATATTTTGGGATATCTCATTCCCAAAACGCATATATGCGTTTAAAACAGGAGAGAGAAAATGGAAACGCATTTTGAGTTTACGTTTGGTGTACGGTTGGAGAACTTTTAGTAATTTTAGGTTTTTGGGTATCGATCGGAGATGCTCTAAGAACTATTTACAGCAAAACAAAACGCATGTTCATAAAATGAGAAACAAAAAGAGGTTGAGTTTGTATGAGAGCATTAGAAATGATGGCCACACTGCATCGAAGAAACAAATAACACTTCATTTGTCTGTATAAGAAAACTCGAATTGAAGAACAACTCATAACCTAGCAATTGAACAACCCAATTCCATCCTCTTTTTTTTTTTTGCGTGAAATCAAAAGCTCTTAAAATTGAAAGCTAAGAACTAACCACAGAAGACAAACCTTCGTTGTTACCCCAGGCCAATTCATCCTCGTCGAGGTACAAATCCTCCGTAACCCTAAACGACGCGTGCAATACAACCGCCGCGCCGCCAATCAGCACCGCCACCAGAACGTTCAGCCACGCGCCGGCGAGAACCAGGCACGCGACGGTCAGAATCCCCAACCCTAGCAGCAGAAGCCGATCGTCCACGAATCGGCCGAAAACATGAATCGGCTCGTCGCGCGAGAAGTAGAGCAGGTACCAGAGAACGAACACGGCGAGGAAGACGATCAGCGACGTCGGGCGGTAGATCAGGCTGAGGAAGACGACGATTAAGACTGCGAGCGCGTAGTTGACGCGGAAGTGGCCGATGTTTCGCCTGATTCGCGCGGCGAAGTCCGCCGCCGTGCGCGGCACGGCGTAGGAGGAAGGGTGGGAGATGAGCTCGCGCCACGGCCGACACGTGGCGAAGTGCGATTGGGTTCGCGACTTCAATCGGCCGAAGAAGATTCCTGAGTTCTCTTGAGGTAAGCTGCTGTATCCCGACATTTTTTGCTCTGATTGCTTCGAGAGAGAGAATGCGAGGGCAAAAAGGGAAAAATGTTGCTGAAATTAATTAAGGAGGGGATATTTAAATGATACCCCTCGATAAAAACTATATAAATAAAATGAGCTTTAATGACGGTGAATGTTATAAATTCTAATAAAAAGAACGGCTTTTATATAGTTTTTTGTCTATAGCCATAATTCGTGGTTGAGATTGAGACAAGTGCCAGTGCCACTGCAATTAATTAGCAATGGAAAATTCGTCGAAGTTATCTTTTCCTTCTTTTGAACTAGAAAGTATGAAAAATAGGTCTTTTGTAGTATCAGAAATAGTGAAAATCTCCCTATTTTGGCCCAAGTTATATCCACCAACGATCGAAGATTAATATTGTAGTAAGAAGCATAAATATCAGATCAAACCCCATTTTTACCCTTTGTCCGTGACCAGAATATATTGATTTGAATCTAATCGTTATTGTTGTGGTTGTTGTCATTAGTTATTTTTTTTTTCGATTACTTTATAGTTGGGAAAAAAAGACCATGAATACTTTGGTAAATTACAATTCTCATTGCTTGAATATTATAAGATTAGTGTTTGGCCAGTTAGTCCAAAATTAGCATTTGATTGGAATTACTATTTTTCCAAAATTAAGAGCATTGCAGTATTTTTACTACGTATTTAATCTTGTGACCAAAAAAAATATCTTTTCAGTCATGAGATTAAGTATCCAAAAAGCTCATGGTTACTCCATAACCCTTACTTGTCTGGTTGGAGGGTTTAAGTATTTTAAAAGTGTGTTTATGAGATCTTAGTGTGTTTGGTTCGCAGTTTTATCTAAACCACGGGTTTATATAAAAACATTCTAAACCCATGCATACGGGTTTAGATAAACACACCCCCTCACATGTGTTTATTTAAACCCACTAACCAAACAACATTTTATTTATACCCATTAATTTGTTTTATATAAACCCTTACTTATTTAAATCCTCCTAAATATAAACCAGTCAACCAAACGAGCACTAATTGTTGGTTGTTCGGAAATAACGAATAAATATAACGGCAATCAACGTAACTGGGAAACGGAAATAACACGGCGAATTTTAACGGGAAGAAACCACGGGATCGATCTCCCAATCCAACGGAATAATCCACTATAACCGCGTCCGACGATTACAACAACAACTCCTCCCGAGAACGTCTCGGGGAAACCAATCAAGCCAACAACACACCCAAAGTTCTACACCGACAAGAGAGCACGTAATACGTCTAGTTACAAACTCTGTACACCAACAATCCTCTAGCTACAAGCTCGGATATACGAAGAAAAGGTCGAAGCGAATTACCACCAAAATGTGAGGAGCCAACCAATCTGACCACCCGATAGATGTGTAGATCACGTCGAGGTGAGTCTCCTCCTGAAGTTTCAACGAAATCGGGGATACGGATCGTCCGGATCGAAGTTTTTCTTCTCACTTTTTTTCTCCCTCTTTTCTTTTCTTCTTCTTCTTCTTCTTCTTCTTCTTCTTCTCTTTCCTCTCATCTGCTCGCATGCGTGCGTGTCTGTTGTATTGTTTTTATCTTTTTTTTCAATAATATGTACATGGGACAGCCCATAAGTATGGGTCGGACCCAATAAACTCCGCCTTCGGTCCATACGGTGAGCTCTAGTAAGCCCGCTTTTCGCCGACAGATCTTGAGCTTCTCCTTCGGCAAAATCTTCGTCAACATATTTGATCCATTCTCGCTCGTGTGTACATTCTCCAAATATAGTTACTTCAACTCGAGCACATCTCATACCCAATGGTATCTGACATTGGTATGCTTGGATCTCGAATGGAATGACGAGTTCTTGGAGAGGTGGATGGCACTCTGACTATCGCTGTGAACAACGTACTTGTCTTGCCGTAAACTAAGTTCTTCGAGAAACTTCTTCATCCACGAAGCTTCTTTGCAATCCTCGGTAATTGCAATGCATTCGGCTTCTGTGGTGGATAGCGCAACGCACTTCTGCAACTTCGATTGCCATGACACAACTCCCCCTGCAAAAGTCATCAGAAAACCCAAAATAATTTTTTTGGAGTTAATATCACCTGTCATGTCTGAATCGGTATATCCAACTAGCATAGGCTATCCGCTACCAAAACACAAACATGTCATGGAAGTGCCTCTGAGATATCTCCATATCCACTTTACGACTTCCCAATGCTCTTTTCCCGGATTAGAGAGAAAACGGCTAACAACACCAACGGCATGGGCAATATCGGGACACAAGGTGTGAGGTTTAAAACATGAACAACGGTATTTAACGCCTCATCCCAGAAAGAATTCGGCAACTGCGACTCACCACAGAAAGAATTCGGCAACTACCGGATTAGCAAGCACTCTCTTGATCAGTATTCTATTCATCCTCTCAGGTAAGCCATTTAACCGAGGTGTCTTCGGAGTTGTCTTTTGATGTTGAATACCGTGTCTCTTGCAATACTCATCAAAAGGACCACAATATTCTCCCCCGTTGTCTATCCGAATACACTTGAGCGTTGTGTTGTAATGCCGTGTTTGAAATCATGGAGGCAATTCTAGTTGGATAGTTGTTGAACGACTCGAATGATCATATAGGAAAAGGGAAGATGGATGATCTTTTATATGTGAAAGATTATTATTCGCCCGTGTACGATTTGGAGACACCGCAAGATAAAAGCGACAAGGAATGAGAATTGATTCATTGTCAGGTTTGCGGCTTTATTCAACAGTGGGTCGACGATAATGTTCTCAACCACATAAGCGACGAGAAACATGGCAGGACCTTATGGAGCAAGCTTGAGCAGTTATACGCTCGAAAGATCGGGAACAACAAGTTTTTCCTGATAAAGCAAATGATGAGTTTGAAGTATCAAGAAGGGAGCAGCATGTCTGATCACTTGAACAAATCCAAGGAATCCTCAATCAGCTAGCTGGAATGGGAATCAAGTTCGACGATGCCAGACTCATGGGAGACATTCAGGATGTCACTGTCTAATTCGGCACCAAATGAGATCTGCTCGATAGAATTGGTTAAAAGCAGCATGCTCAACGAAGATATGAGAAGAAAGTCGCAGGGTTCTTCTACGCAAGCCGAATCCTAGTCACGAAGAACGGAGGGAGGAGCAAGATTCGAAGCCCAGGCGATCGAAGCAAAAGTAAGAGTATGTCTGAAAAGTATGCCAACATTAAGTGTCATTATTTTGGGAAGAAGGGGCACATTATTAGAGTTTGTTGGACGTTTCTGAGTGAGAACAAGAATGCGAAGAATCAAGATCATTAGACGACGGATGCTGATAAGGTTGACAAGGTAACCGCAGTCACAGCAGATTTCTTTATTGTGCGCGACGACGGTGTTGTTAATCTAACTAGTCATTAGACTAGTTGGGTGATTGATAGCGGTGCTACAATACATGCTACATCGTGTCGGGATTTCTTTAGCTCATATAAGTCTGGTGATTTTGGACGAGTTATTATGGGAGACGATGGTGTGGCTAGAGCCATCGGTATCGGCGACGTGCGCTTGCAGACTGATAATGACAATACATTGATTTTGAAGGCCATGAAGCATGTTTCAGAACTTCGCATGAGTTTGATGTCCACCGGGAGCTTGACGATGAAGGTTTTCTCAGCCACTTTGGAGATGGAAAATAAAAACTCACTAAAGGCTCCTTGATCGTGGCGAAAGGTGAGAAGACGTCATCTTAGCTATATGTGACGCGACGGAGCTCACTATTACTGCATTTGACGATGGTGGCGCGATAGAGCTTTGGCATAATAAACTCTAAGCGAGAAGGGTCTGATGATACTAGCCAAGAAGAATCTTTTACCTGTCGTGAAGAATCCTTCGCTAAGAAGACG
Organism: Craterostigma plantagineum; assembly: GCA_027422505.1. Classification (NCBI taxonomy): domain Eukaryota; kingdom Viridiplantae; phylum Streptophyta; class Magnoliopsida; order Lamiales; family Linderniaceae; genus Craterostigma; species Craterostigma plantagineum. The sequence continues at coordinate 2,127,778 of JAPQWV010000007.1, forward strand.
TGATCATTGTTTGGCTGGAAAGCAGACCCGAGTCGCGTTCAAGAACATCACTCACTCGCCGAAATCAGATACACCAGATTTAATTCGCTCCGATGTTTGTGGTCCTATGTGGTGCTGTGTATTTTGTCACTTTTGTAGATGACCATTCGAGGAAGATCTGGTACGCTAAAGTCTAAGGACCAGGTGCTAGACGTTTTCAAGAAGTTTCTCGCTTTGGTGAGATAACGACGAGAGAGATGGCGCTTTGGTGAGATGACGTCCAAGGACCAAGTGCTAGATATTTTCAAGAAGTTTCACGCAAAAGTCACGCTTTTGTCACCATAGTTTATTATGTCAAAGCTCCGTCGCGTCACATATAGCTGAGATAATGTCTTCTCTCCTTTCGCCACGATCAAGGAGCCTTTAGTGAGCTTCCATTTTCCATCTCCAAAGTGGTTGTGAAAACTTTCATCGTCGAGCTTTCCGGTGGACATCAAAATCAGACGTGGTTTTGAAACATACTTCACGGCCTTCAAAATCAATGTATTGTCGTTCCGTCTGCAAGCGCACGTCGCCGATACCAATGGATGTATCAACGCCATCGTCTCCCATAATAATTGGTCCAAAATCGCCAGAGGAATATGAGGTAAAGAAATTCTACCGCGGTGTAGCATGTATCGTAGCACCGTTATCAATCACCCAACTAGTCTCATGACTAGTAGATTAACAGCATCGTCGTTGCGCACAATAAAGAAATCTAACGTGATTGCGGTTACCTTGTCAACCTTATCAGCATCCGTCGACAAATGATGTTGACTCTTCGCATTCTTGTTCTCTCTCAGAAACGTCCCACAAACTCTTTAATGTGACCTTCTTGCCACAATAATGACACTCAATGTTGGCATACTTCTCAGACTTTCTCTTACTTCTGCTTCGATCACCCGGGCCTCGACTCTTGCTCCTCCCTCTGTTCTCTGTGACTAGGACATTGGCCTGCGTGAAGAACCATGCGATTTTCTTCTCATCTCTTAGTTGAGCACGCTGTTTTTAACCAATTCCATCGAGCAGATCCCATTTGGAGCCGAATTAGACAGTGACATCCTGAATGTCTCCCATGAGTCGGGCAACGTACCAAGAAGCCACAAACGCTGCACTTCATCGTCGAACTTGATTCCCATTTCAGCTAGCTGATTTGGAAATTGTTCAAATGATCAGACATGCTGCTCCCTTCTTGATCATCTACACTCATCATAAAGTTTCAAGTGAATGAGTCGGGCAACGTACCAAGAAGCCACAAACGCTGCACTCATCATCTATTTTATCATGAACAGCTTGTTGTTCGTCTTTCGAGCGTTAACTGCGCAAGCTTGCTCCATAAGGTCCTGACATGTTTCTCGTCGCTTATGTGTTTGAGAACATTATCGTCGATCCGCTCTCGAATAAAGCCGCAAACCTGATGATGGATCAACTCCCATCCTTGTCGCCTTTATCTTGCGGTTTCTTCAAATCGAACAACGACAAATAATTATCTTTCACATATAAAAGATCCTCCATCTTCCCTTTCCAAATATGATAGTTCGAGCCGTTCAACATAACCATCCGACTGGAATTGCTCTCCATGACTTCGAACACAACAACGCGATTCAACCTCGTCTAATACCACTTTGTTGGTTGTTCGAAAATAAACAAACAAATATAACGGCAATCAACACAACTCGGAAATGGAAATAACACGGCGAATTTTAACGTGGAAAACCCGAACGGGAAAAAACCACGGGATCGATTTTCCGATCCAAGGGAATAATCCACTATAACCGCGTCCGACGATTACAACGACAATAACTCCTCTCGAGAACGTCTCGGGGAAACCAATCAAGCCAACAACACACCCAATATACTAACCGACAAGAGAGCACGTAATACGTCGAGTTACAAACTCCATACACTAATAATCGTCGAGCTACAATCTCGGATATACGAAGAAAAGGTCGAAGCGGATTACCACCAAAATGCGAGGACCCAACCAATCTGACCCGATAGATGTGTAGATCACGTCGAGGTGAGTCTCCTCCGAAGTTTCAGCGAAATCGGGGTAATGGATCGTCCAGATCGAAGTTTTTCTTATCACTTTTTTTCTCCCTGTTTTCTTTTTTCTTCTTCCTATTTTCTCTCATCTGTTCGCATGCGTGTGTGTTGTATTGTTTTTATCTTCTTCTTTTTTCACTAATATGTACATGGGCCAGCCCATAAGTATGGGCCGGACCCAATAATTTGCACTTGATTGATTACGCAAATTACAATATACGCAAATTCTTGTCCACATTGATTACACTTGATGAACACATAGGCCTCGGTAATAGGGAACTTTCTAGGCTCCGTTTGATATATTCCGGTATGAAAAAGAAAGGTATATTCTATTCAGACCCCCTTGAATTCTATTTACACTCCCTATTAATTATCTTATAAGTATCCCTGACTTTTATACATATAATTCTATTATCATCCTTTCATTTAATAAATAAACCCCTTATTATGAGAAGTAAAATTTAATTTCAAGTTGACGACTATACTGTCTCACTTATTTACCCTTAAGTTGTACTGAATTTTGTTTTTCAATCCTGAAAAACCAACGTAATATGTTTTCACCAACTTAATATGCTGGACGTATTATTATATTGTACTTCTATAGCATTAGAATTTTTTTCTTTTTGCATTATTTATATGTATTTTTTTATTTGACTAAATTCTTCATATTCATTTTTCAATAGTTATTGATTGTATTATTAATAATGCAAAAAAAATGTATAAAATGGCGGAACATAAAGATATATTAATGTTATATGAATATTTCATTAAAATAATTTAAACATTGATATTAATAAAATTACATTTTATATTTTAAAATAAAGATTATATAATATATATATATATATATTATTTCTGTTGAAGTTTAACGTGTTAATGAAAATAAACAATGAAAATAGATTAATAAATGAAGAATAATATTGTTGCTGAATTTAAGGTAATCAAAAGAATTAAAACAAACTATACAAGTTCCAAGGTTTTTCTCACCCCCAAACGGGGTGCCAATAGTAGCACCCAAAAGAAAAGGTGTAATGATACGATACTTTAAATGTTACTTGCTTGTTTTTCTTGGTCTTTTCAACGGACAAATTCTGCATAAACAAACAGAGGTTATGCTTTTGGTCTAAGAATTATTTATGTATTTAAGGAGGTGGATAAATACTTGATCTCAAATCTTGAGATTCATAGTTGATATTCAAAATTGGTTTTTGAATGATCTTCATACTTTTTTACTTGATCCCCAGATTCAGTTTTGTTTTTGAAATCATCAAAATTGGTGTTAATCTGGTTTTAATTATTTAATCTCGAGCTTTAACAATAACTATATCAATCTCGGAGCCCCCCCCTCCTTATGTTTTTATGTTGGATTATGTTTATGACAAAGATAAACAAAGCACAACAAATAAGAAAAAAACATGTAGTAGTTGAACTTGAGACAAGCCATGCAACTATGTAAAAGTTCGATTGCTTTTCATTGTCCTCGACGCTTTAATTACATCACTGAGCACTAATTACAAACGGTTAGTCACAAACTAGGGAGATTATATTATTAGAACCAAGTATGTTTTATTCAATGGATAGAATGGTTCAATATCGTTTTGGGGGGACTATTTCAATTCTCCCAAAAAGCATAAAAGAATCCCATGTATGTACATTTTTTGTCTAATTAATGCTCCATTTTTTTCTCTCTTTTTTCTTTTTAGGAGGTATCTTCATATAAACCAACATAGTGTCTATATTTAGATTAAGTTCAGTTTGAAGTGAAATTGAACTTCAGTATCGATTGTGAGACACCGGCTTCAAGCGAGACTAATCCCTTTATGTAGGTGAATCGTTCTATGTTAACATAAATTACACATGTAGGTAATATACTACATCTGATTTTATAGTCGCTTAAGGAAATTGCACATATATTTAGAAATAAAGTAAAATCTTTATTATACCCGTAGTTAATTGTTTTATCCTATATAATTTTATTAAGACGAGGATAAAGGTATAAATATTCAAACTATTATTCTTACAAACTTTAAAACGACTTATATTTAAATTAAAAAAAGTATAAAACTACATGTTATTAAAATCAGATAGATATATTATACATATTCACCTTCTTTTGGACAAGGTTGTCGTTGGTATATTTAGAAAAGCTATTGCATATAGTTAAAGAAAAGCTAGTCATGCTCTGACATAGAAAAATCTATGAATAATATAAAATTTTGGCCTGCAAGAGAGAGAGAGAGAGAGAGAGAGAGAGAGAGAGAGAGAGAGAGAGAGAGAACGATGGTAAATAATAGTGTGTGTGTGTGAAAGTAATTAATCGACGCGATTAACGTGAAGCAAAAGGAATTAATGTGAATAAACGACAAATACAAACTGCTAATTATGATGACCACTTCTTACTTTTCTGCAACCTCGAAATTACTAATTATTTTTCCAAATCTCCAAAATGCGAATATTTTGCAAGTCTGAGTCAATTAGTCAACGGACACGTCAAAGTTATAGATCCTATTCGGTGTTGTATATAATATTACTTAACCGACCATTAATTACGGAAGATATGTTAGCGGTCGATTAGGTTTGGATTTATTACGGAGAAATTTTCATTATTGGAGATACGTCCGTAGAGTAGAAGCATATCACTATCAGTATATCCTCCTTGTGAGCAATTTAAATTCATTGGGTAGATTTTCTTATATAAATATTAATGAAATAATATATAGTATACAGGATGCAAGATTGATTTTATATTTCTTGAAACAATATTTTCCCGCTCACGATGGTTAGTGAATACAGCAATCGTTTTTTCATATTACTATGACAAGTATATGTCATAAGAGCACTCCAAATTCGAGACCAAAAATGATACTCGTTTTTTTTTTTTTTTTTTGGATTTAACATGAATTTGAATATAAGATATGCAAAATGTATTTCATGATGAGGGAATGAAGAAATACTTGTAACTTCTATGATTTTCTTGGATTTTAGATGTGTTTTGAGGTGCTGGAAATGATAAATTAGTCACTCCTATTTACAGTGGAAATGTCCGGCCATTGATGATAATTTTTACTTTCTCTCTTAATCTAAAGATGTAATCCTTCGTCAAGTCTTTCTTGAACCTCTTTAGCGAGAGTAGCAACCATGGCTTATATATTTTCATTTTAAAACTTTTTAACAGATATTTAATACTCAGAAGGAAATACAAAAGTAAATTAAATGACGTATGAACACTTTCCTTGAATGGTCGCATCGAAAGATCAATTGGGATGAAGATTTCACAACAATATCAAAGTATCAATTTTTATTTTCCCTATAGTCAGTGATATCAAGAAAATGATGTATGTATATCTGTGTGTATTTATGTATATTTTGCTGATTATGTTGCCGGCCTTAGAGTATTTGAACAAGTCTTTGAGCAAACAAAATTCAAAGTTAGTGTCTTTTTGCTTATGATAAATTATTACAATAAGCCCTTGTATTGTCTTTTTCCTCCCAGCCTTTCTTCTCAAATGAGCCTTTCAATCAATTCCCACTATAAGTATAAATAATCCTCAAGTCCCTATTCCCTAAAATCACACCCTTCATTTCCACGATTATATCTTCCATTTGTCACAAAAGGAGAATTAAACCACAAAAGTTCCTCTCATTTTATTAGAAAAATAAGCACCATGGTAATCTATGACAAGAAAGAAACCTCGTCATCTTGCGAAGAAACGCAAGGCAATCACAGCCAAGAAAACGTCGATTCTTCGGGCGTTGGGCGTTTTTATGAGTGTGTTTATTGCAAGAGGGGTTTCAACACTGCCCAAGCTTTGGGAGGTCATATGAATATCCATCGAAAAGATAGAGCAAAGAAAAACAAGCCATCTACTCCAAAGCCTATAATAGAGGATATTTATGAAAACCCTAATTTGTATCTCAAGGGTAATAATTATTTTCCCGATTTGGGTTATTACCAAAGTCGCTCCTCTTCGATGAATCGAGATTACCTTCAGCTAGGGTTGATGAGCAATGGTGCGTATTTTCAAGGTTCTTCGATTTATACTCATAGCGATGAATGTGGTGAGGTGTTCAACGATGGAAGTCAACCCAAAGATTATTTTGAGAATGATTATCATCGAAAACCCTCGAATCCTTCGATGGAAATGTTCAATTGGATGGGGAACTTGAGCTCGGAAGATTCGAATGTGAACAAACAGGTGATTCTGAATCATGATGATGATTTGGATTTGGAGCTTCGACTTGGTTATGATTGATCTTTGAACGTATATATACTTTGCAATATTATGTATTTATTCGGTGTGTATATCCTTGAAAGAGGCTACACGTAGTTCTTCTTTGAGAGAAATAAGTATATTGAGATCCTTGGGCAAAAGTCCTCTGCTGCTTGATTAACTTAACCTGAAATTTTGGGCGATTTGTATCATTAGGGTTTTATCGTTATAATATGTGTGTTGTTAGGGTATGTTCTTGAGTGAATCTCCGTATCGTTATCTTAGGAAGATTGCGAAAATAATCCGTTCTACTTCAATAAGAGCCTCTTCTTGACTCTCGTTTTTGTATCTATCACTTAAATGAAAACGTAACGATTTTTCGGTTCGTCGTTTTAGTTATTTTCCTCGTGGTTTCTGGATGAATTAATTATATTTTTGTCGCGATCCTAAAATTTTCGCTTGTTTTGGTTTATTTACCGTGATGAGAAATGCTCGGTGAATGCCTTCGTTGATCCGATCAGAAGTTCGAATTGAATGACCTGAGAATTCTGCAAAGGCTCATTAAGTGGTTTGATATCGTATACTAACGAGCGAGGCTCCATTCGAAATCAAAAGTTAGCTTACGCTCATGATCGTTGAAGAAGTGCACAATTTATTATAAGTTCGTCACCGTAATAAAAAAAGAGGGAGCGATTCGTCGCATTAAGATTGTTGAAATGAACCCTTTCGGGTTTAGACATTAAGAACCCACACTAGTGGTTTGACAGATTGCTTTGTCTGTTGATCTGATTGATAGGGTTGTAAACATATCGAATCGAATATAATATTAGGATATTTAGATTTGTATTTGATTGACTAAACAAATGCTTGAAGACGGATACTAATAGTGTTTCAGATGCTAATATCGACATGTGTTCATATTTGCGCATAATGTTCGAAGATTTTCCACGGTAAAATTTTAGGCGGAATTGACTTAACTTAGAAGCCTAACAACGTTGTAAGAAAAATCTTCGGAGTATCAACATCAAGAATCCAAGCTCCGAATGACCAATTTCCTGAGCAGTTTCATTCAATTACATGATCAGATACATAATCCAATCATCGATTTTTTATTTGCAAAATCACACGAGAAAGAATAAGTCATTCATCGACCGAAAAGAAAGGCTCAAATGTCTAACCCATTCGGACCTCAAGCATTCTGTGGGGCTTACGGAGGTTTGTAATGTTAGTTACCTCAACGACTTCCCTTGTGACTGCGGTTTTGGCCAACGTCTAAGTAGACGTGTTCAAATGGTTCACGGTTACGGTTCACGGTTATAACCGCCGGTTTACGGTTAGTGAAAATCTCAAACCGTAACCGAACCGCGGTAACCACGGTTACGGTTACGGTTTGTAACCGTAATCGCCGGTTACGGTTACGGTTTGAACCGCCGGTTTACGGTTTTAATTAAATTATTTTATTTTATTTATAAAAAAAACAAAAAATAATCACTTAAGTAAACTAAGGAAATTAATTTATTTAATAATGTCGAAAATTAAAAGAAAACACAATTACTCCTTAGATTTTGTAAGAAAAAAATACAATCGCCCAGTCTTCGTTTAACAATAATATTAGCAACACTTTCAGATATTTTGAGAAAGATGCGATTGCTTACAGGAATTCGATAATGTGTTTGATTTTAACTTGAGAATTGAGAGCAAAAAAATTCTGTGAAAAATTTATACAAATTCTACACATATTTATAGAACTATAGCATGAAAAAAATAAAAGTGGAACTAATAAAAATGATGACGGTAACATGAGAGTCAATTAGAAGAAAGAAAAAACTGAAAAATAAAAAGAAAATGTGAGTGGGAATATAACTTGATGACCGTTGAGTAAGAATATAAGAGAAATAAGGTAACGCCCAACTGTCGAAAAAATAATTAATCATCCAAAATTCAAGTTCAGCCTAATATAAGCTCAGTCCAATGCCTTATTTTATGGAAAACCCTCGGTTATAACCGCCGGTTTGAACCGCCGGTTAACCGCCGGTTATAACCGGCGGTTCACGGTTAGAGAATTCTATAACCGTAACCGAACCGTAGCAAATCACGGTTCGGTTACGGTTTGAACCGTAACCGTTGACTACGGTTAACCGAACCGTTGACCGCCGGTTCGGTTACGGTTCGGTTACGGTTTTTTGAACCTTCTGAACACGTCTACGTCTAAGTAGTTTTCCGATTTATTAGAAGTTTTATTGTTGTATGTTCGAACGATTTCTTTTTTGTTTTTAATTTTTCGAAGACTATTTATTTAATTATGGATACATATTTTAGCTTATAACTTGTTTTTATGTGATTTAATTTCTTTTAAATATTTACTTATTTAGATGAGGAAATCTAAATTTGTTAATGGATAATAAAAATCTAGAGACCGGCCAACTTCTGACTAATATATCAGTCGATGACTAGTCGATTTTCCGACTAAAATTTGAACATTTTATATTATTAATTAAGTTATTTATAAAAATATAATTCTAATTTGAGGATAAATTTGTAAAAATCAAAATATTAAGGGTACAATTGTAATTAACCAATTAAGGTAAATTGTTAATAACCATTATCAAATTGACGGACCAATTTGACAGTTTTTATCCACCTTACCATGTTATCTAAGAAGTATAGATACCACACTATATCTATACTCTTTTATTAAGCCTCAATGCTTGGAATGAACTGCTAAATTTTGGTCTGTCAATTTAAATTAATAATAATAATATTAAAATTAATAAAACTACCAACTACATCTTTTATTGTATTTCAATTTTACCCTTGTATTTTTAGTATACATTTATAATAGTATAACACACACATTTGAGCGTGCAAAAATACTAGTTTATATTATATTTGGCATCAAGGTTAGTTATAAACAGTCATTGGTGTCAGTTATTTTATTAAAAGATAATAAAATTAAAAGAAATTCACTCACTATCTTTAATTAATTACTCCCTATGTCCCAAAGGGTTATGGACATTTGGGGTATGACACGATTTTTAAGAAACTGAATATTTTAATAATATAGTACAATTAAAAGGTAAAAAAGTGTGTATTTTGACACGTCTTTTAAGAATATTTAATATTACTATATTGATTGGTTGTGGTAGTTTTTTGCTATAAAAGGAAATGTACAAAGGGAACGGAACGCCCGATATAGTAAATGTATAAAATGGTTTGGGAGGGAGGGGGTACTATTTTACACATCTATCTTTAGTTAAGATTAATATGCTGTATATATTATAGCACGCATTTGAGTGTGAAAAAATACTAGTACTTTTAATGTAAAAGTTGACACCCCAATATAATAGAACGATATGGGGATCAATGTTATTAAAATTTGGAATTTTAGATTAAAATATGGAGTTCTTTACACATAAATATCCATTTGGAAAAAAACTTGTAATTTAGTACCTTGTCAGATTTTTTTTATATGTAGGTATCTAGTAGAATAAATTTTATACAGATAGGTACCTGATCCGCCGCAGGTACGCCATACAACACTTTTAGGTACCCTATATCAACGTATTGTGGTACGTCATACGTTGAGAAAATGGTATGTCGTACATTTAGGTACGCCATCTATAACACAAAAGGTACGCCATACAAACACGTTTAGGTACCCTATATCAACGTGTTATGATACGCTATACACACAGGAAGGTACGGCGTGACTAAAGAAACTGGTAAAAATCGGGTACCTATCTGTAAAAATTTCTGACACCTATCTGTAAAAATTTTATTCAAGTAGGTATCTATGTGTCGATGTCATTTAAAATATTCAAATCAATAGATTTTTTTACCATATAGTTAATTTGGGCAAACATTTTACATGTACTAAAATCAAGTGTGAAGTGTCAAGTGTGCACCATATTCTTTTATTCCCACCCCAATATCAAGTGCGGTGGGCATCATCTACTATTCTGCCTTATTTTAAGGGGAAATTTTGTGTCAGGCCCCAGAATATTTTAAAATTAGGGATCAGGCCCTGTCAGATATTTTTTTAGTTTTAAGGACCTCTTTTTTGAAAATTGAGTAAAAAGGACCGAAAACTGTGATTTGACGAAATTACCCTTAATAAAAGTGATTTCTGAATGGTATTTGACGTCAGTTTTATGTTACACAGTTATACTGATTTGTTACACATTTATACTGATTTGTTACCGTAACAACCACAAGTGTTACTTTAACGTCATAAGACGTTACTTATCGACAGTAAAATGTTATTAACAGACATATTTATTACATCGAACGATCGAACCCCATTTTTCACACAGATCGAGCGCAATCGATTGTTAACACCTTGTTTTGTTTTCCATCATGCGGTATTACACCATAAACCCTAAACCGTACCCTAAACTCAACGCGACGACCATTAGCGTTTTTCTATAAAAGATCGAATCATTAGCGTTTCGATCTTATTACACATTTCGAGATTGAAAATTGGTAACCCATTATAGGAGCATTGCTCCCTATAATGATGAATTTTCTGTCTAGGGAAACAGGGGGCAGATGGTCGGGTGGAGAGGTCAAGAACAATTATAACTGTTACACAATTATACTGATTTGTTACCGTAAAAACCTTAAGTGTTATTTTAACGTCATAAGACGTTACTTATCGACAGTAAAATGTTATTAACAGACATATTTATTACATCGTACTATCGAACCCCATTTTTTCCACTGATCGAGCATTGCTCCCTATAATGATGAATTTTCTGTCTAGGAAAACAGGGGGATGGTCTGGTGGAGGGTTCAAGAACAATTATAACAATTTTGCACTGAAAAAAACATTTCCTTTCATTTGGATAACAACAGTCTTGTATTGAGTACCATATGACGTCTATTTAGTAACAAACGAAGTCGCAAAAGTACCACATCATTCAAAAATAATACCGATTCTTGCAGTAACACATTAACAAATGATGTTGCAGGAAGCGGTATTATTTTTGAATATTGTGTTACTTCTGTGACGTCATTTGTTACTAACTAGATGACATATGGTACTCAATACAAGACTGTTGTTATCCAAGTGAAAGAAAGTGTTCTTTTTCAGCGCCGAACTGTTATAATTGGCTGGAACGGATTATTTAGGTATACAGCGTAATTTTGACATTTAAACATGTCATTTTGCGTCATTTTAGGGCCTGACAGCTTTGTTTTTCAAAAAGTTGGTCCTTTATCCTAAATGAAATTCGAATGGGGCCTGAACCAAAAGTTAAAAATGTTACTAGGGCCTGAACTGTAATTAACCCTTATTTTAATCCCATATTTTTTGTAAAATATTAAAATCCATTCTCATTATCCATCTTCGTCCTCCTTTGATCAGATCATATCATACGTTCAATTCGATACCCATTGCAGTCAATCCAATTTCAGCGATTGTTTTCTCTCATCCTCTGAATGCAGTGTCAGGTTTCAACATCCCTCAAATCCGTTCATTATGCTCCTCCCCTCCTTTCTCCGTACCCCAACGCCCTGCAAAACCCTAAATTAATCCCCCACAAGAATCCACGTGATTTTGGGGTTCTTAAATGCAGGGGAGTCGAAATCCCTGCGCCCAAGCAGTCCCTGAGTAGCTTCGGAAGTGGTTCGATCGAAGACGAAATAGTTAAGTCGCCCATTAACGTCAAGGACGTCGACGTGGCGACGATTGGCAATCTTTGCGTTGATATTGTGCTCAATGTTCCGAAGCTACCCTCGAAAAACGTTGAGGAGCGTAAGGCTTTTATGGATGACCTGTCCAGGTCTCCCCCTGATAAGGTCAGTATTATTTCTTGTTTTGTATGTGTAATTTTTAAGTTCTGGAGAGGTGGGATGGGAGTGGGCTGCTGTTCTCTTCTTTTTGTTTGGTTTTTCTTGTTACAATCTTTGAGCTCTTTTCGCGGAATGTTAATGGCCTTGATTGTCTTTGCTTTGCGAGGAAATATCGATAGATGTATATATTTGAATGCTGAGATGTGTAACGGAGGTTTCTTGGACTGTATGTTATGTTACCTTTTTTTTTCGTAATTTACAGGATTAGTGAAAGCCTTTTTTTTGTTTATCTATGTGAGAGGATGATAATGAATTTTAGCTGTTTTAGTTTGTTTACTGTAGCCATTAACACTTGAGGTGAGGTACTAGATGTTGGACTTAAATCTTTTAAGCCTTATATCCCTCGAGGCGGGTGTATTATGAGTAATTTTTTATCAGTTCAATCAATTTCATGAGTAATCTTATCAGTCTGTTGTTGATAGTGAGTCAGTTGATGATCATAGCAGTATATTGATCCTTAGTTATTGTTATAGAAATACTGGGAAGCTGGTGGTAATTGTAATATGGCCATAGCTGCTGCTAGATTAGGACTTCATGTTTCAGCAATTGGCCATGTTGGTGATGAAATTTATGGTCGTTTCCTCGTTGATGTACTTCGTCATGAAGGGATCAGTATGGTTGAAATGAAAGAGCATGATGACATAATAAGTGATTACTCCTCCACTAGTTATGAAACACTTCTGTGTTGGGTGTTGGTGGACCCGCTTCAAAGACATGGTTTCTGCAGGTACTATAATCTGTTTCGATTGTTGGCTTTCAATGTTATTGGAATGTTTTCTATGTAAACATAATGCTTCAGTTATGGACCTCTGTCTCTTTACGTTTCAGCCGTGCTGATTTTAGCAACGAGCCTGCCTTTAGTTGGATGACCGTTCTGTCAACTGAAGCAAAGATGGCTATAAGAAGGTCGAAAATAATTTTCTGCAATGGATATGGCTTTGATGAACTTTCCCCTCGCCTACTTGAGTCTGCTTTGGATTATGCTGTTGAAGTGGGTACATCTGTCTTTTTTGACCCTGGTCCACGTGGGAAATCCCTTAGTTCTGGAACTGCTGAAGAGAAAAGAGCCCTTGAAAAATTCTTGAGAATGAGTGATGTTCTTTTACTAACTTCCGAAGAGGTATGGTCATGGCTTATCACAAGCTCTCATGGATCATATGTCATATTTCTTATTGTTGCTCCTCAAACTCTAGGTCGCACATCTTCTTGTAGTGATTTGTTGACCAGTGTAAAGAACGGGCTCCAAATTTTTGTTTTATTTCTTTTGGTTTCCTATAGTGGTAGATACTGTTGGGATTAAGTAATATATTGGCTTTCTATGTACCTGCTTTTGGTCATTTAAATTGCTGTAGCATATCTTGTTTGGTAAACGTTCCATTTATGTCTACATGTAATTTTATGGTGAAGATTTGATTTTTCTATTCTATTTACTATGATACTGAATTAGCCATGAAAACAGTCCTCTGTTGTGTATTTTCGGGCCAGGGATATAGATATCATCCATAAAAGATTTTGTTGCAATCTTAGAACCTGAAGCATTGTGTGGTTCTTGCTAATGTGTTGCTTCAGTATATTTGACACCTCAGCCATAACTCTTACCTTCCTGTTGTCCAAGATTTTAAGTCCTTTTTTGTCATGCATTCTGATGTTGTCTATTTTCATCATTCAATTTGTTGTTATCTCTGATGATTTATGTCATCGCTTAGGCTGGATCGTTAACCGGGATAGAAGATCCTATATCGGCAGGACGATATTTGCTCAAAGAGGGCATTCGAACAAAGTGGGTGATCATTAAAATGGGTCCACATGGTTCCATTCTGGTTACTTCTTCGAGTATATCATGTGTGCCTGCTTTTAAGGTAGTATATTCATATTGCCTCAAAAGATCCTATGTACATTTTAGACCTTTGATACATTATATATTACTGTTTCTCAAGGCACATTCTTCAAGTGTCATGATTTATTTTTCTCTTGGGATAAGGTCAACGTCATTGACACGGTGGGCTGCGGAGACAGTTTCGTGTCGGCGATTGCATTTGGGTTTATCCACAAATTGCCTTTGGTCCACACATTAGCCATCGCCAATGCAGTCGACGGGGCAACTGCCACGGGCTGTGGGGCGGGTCGAAACGTAGCATCGCTGATCCAAGTCTTGGAATTGCTGAAGGGATCGAATATCAATGAAGACCACTTGTTTTGGGATGATTTACTAAATGAACATTTGAGCAGAGAAGAGATCACACTTCTGACGAAAAGAGTGGTGAACGGTAACCATAGTAGTAGGTTGAATCTTACCCCTGTACAGAGTGTGATCGGTGAATTGCTACCAAAGCTTGAATCTTTGCAGATCGAGAAAGTTGGGGCAGGTTTGGAATGCAAGAAAACGTAGAGGGGTTGATTTTGTGGTAAGATTCTATGGAGGATGCAACTGTAAAGGTGCTTTATATTGCGCTTTTCTTTAGGTGAGCTCTCCATGTTAAAGTTTCTTCTCTTTGTTTCTTTCGGTTTTACGGGGAAAAATTAGCTGTAGATCTGTGGATTGATGAAGATTAGTAGTGGTGATCATTTTGGAGCCACATTGTTGAAGATTTAGTGGTATGGAAAAAGCTGTAGCAAAGTGTTAATGTTGTTTGTTTGTTTGTTGGATGATTTTTGAAATTTATTACACGATTGTGTTAATTGGTTTTGGAATTTCTTGAAAAGTTATGAAGCTTTGGGGAGGATCTTACACAAAACAAATTCCACTTATCACCATGTCTTTAAGGTTTTTTCCATACCAAAGTTATTTTCAATTTCAGTAGGTAACTATGTGTTTTATATTTTTTTCAATTCTCAAAGTATTTTTCAATTCCATTTGGGTTATATTTAAGACTTTTCCAATTGTTTCCCAAAGTATTTTTAAGGTAGATATCCCTAACGTATCATGTCGTGATTTTAAACGACCAGAAAATGAGATTTTCTAGGTAAGCCTCGTTAATTGCTAATGAAATTTTAGAAATGAGTACAAACTGTTCCTACACTTAAAGCTCACATTCGTAGCTTTTCAAAATCACGACGTTATACGCTAGGGGTACTTAACTTGACAACACTTCGAACACCAATTGGAAAAACTTTAAACACAAGGTACAATTTGGAACTGAAAAATAATATGGTACAAGTTGGAAAAGTCTTAAACACAAGGTTATTTACCGGAAATGAAAATAACTTTGGTCATACTGAAAAAGCCTTAAACACATGCTACCAATAGAATTCTCCAAAATTAAAGATCTCTACCATCCATGTGAGAATATGTTACCTTTAATGAAACGAATATCGTTCACCATTTCTCGACACATTAAAACATAGATTAAATGTAATTTTGAGATCGAATATTTTCGTTTTAGATAATTGTTTTTTAATTTTTTATTATCGGCCCGCCGTCAATCCTACTGCCCCCACCTGTAGGGCGGGGCAGGCTATAAGCCGGCCCGACCCGGTGGCTCGTTTTGACGTCTCAATATATCAAAAGACAATCCGAGACAATCTATTCTTATCATCATTTAGTTTTAAGAAGTATCAATTAGTTTTAGTTTCTGGAAGTACTCTTATATATACCTAATTTTTTCAAGCTCTATTTAGTAATTCCTTAAATTTGATTTACTAAGATGATCATGTGAATGGAAATCGGAAAATTGCAAGAATCCAAGTTACTATATTATCCAAAAAATCTTAAGACTGCGAAGCTGGCAACAAAAAGCTTGAAAATAAGATCTTATGTATAAGTATAAATTCTGATTTAAAAGAAAAACGAAAAAGGCATTGTTCGTTGTTCCCTAATCACCCAACAACAAAAATAAAAATAAAACATAAGTACTTCAATTTACATCGCAACCCCACTACTGCGACTACGCATTCAGAAAGAACACACTGAACCATCACTTCACTTCTTTCCCCTTCTCGCCGGTCCCTTCTTCCCTGGTGACTTCGCCGGAGCCTTCTTCGCCGGAGACTTTGCCGGCGCCTTCTTAGTCACGGACTTCTTGGCCGGCTCCGCCTTCTTCGCCGCCGCAGCCTTCCTAGGCGTCGATCTACTCGAAGTCTTGGCCACCTTAGTAGCTGCAGTTTTCTTCTCAACCTTGGGCTTCTCCGGCGCTTTCCTCTTCGCCGGAGCCTTCGCTTGGGGCTTCGCCGGAGCAGCCGCCGGCTTCGGCTTTGCAGCTGGCTTAGCCTTGGACTTTGAAGCAGCCGCCTTGGGCTTAGGCTTAGCCTTGGCAGCCTTCGCCGGAGAAGCAACAGCCTTGGTTTTCGGCTTGGGCTTAGCCTTTGCTGCTACAGCCGCCTTCTTCTTCTCCTTGGCCGCCGGCGGCTTCGCCGCCTTGGCCGGAGGCTTCGCTGCAACGGCGGACTTTGCCCTAGAAGGGCGGGTCGGCGGTAATTTGTAGGAATTCTTAACCTTATTGAGCTTCCATTAGCCACAAGCTTCTTCAATTGAATGAGAAGAAGCTTCTTGAAATTCGGCGGCAGATTTGTCTGCTTATCTTCGATGAACTTCGTAATTGCATATTGGCTCGAGCCAGTTCTGTCCTTCAACGTCGTGATAGCATCAGTAATCATCTGCCCAATTCGAAAAGAACCAAAATCAAATCAGCACAAAACCCAACTTCGAATCAACCAATTACAGAAAACCCCCATTTCAATTGAGTAAAAGCTAATCAAAATCGAAGCATAGATAGATCGAACTGTTTACCTCATAGTAAGGTGGGTGAGTAGGTGAGCTACGCTTCCTCGGAGCTGGGACTTTTTTGGTCTGAGTTTTCGGAGCAGCTTTGCCTTTCTTACCTTTGGCCGCTGGTTTTTCCGGCGATGGGTTTTCTTCCTTAGGCTCAGGCTCGGCGGCGATGGGTGGCTCAGGCGCTGGCTCCGCCACGATGATCGGCTCGTCAGACATGGTCGAACTTTGGGGGAAGAATTAGGGTTAGGATTGAATTGATGTTTGTTTGCTTGCTTGAGAATGATATAGCTGAGGATGTTTTTTTATGTTGCTGATTAAATAGTGGACTCTTTAAGAAGTAGGTCAGTTGTGATTGGCTCAGAGGCTTCGACGCGGATTGAGGATATTTGAGGATATTTGAATTTGGATCGTTGGATGAGATGTTGATCGACGGTGGTTGTGGGTCGTGTGTGATGGGGGGGTATGGGATTGGAAGAAATGGGCTGTTTTTGAGACTAAAAGTGTGTTTTCATGGTCGATTGTTCTTCAAATTACTTGAGATTGGGTTGGTGGATTGAAATGAATTTTGGCTTATTTTGTTGGGAATTTTGTAACGTTTCGTGGGACGGGTTAATCGTCGAATGAAGTTATACGGTGATTGAGATATTGCGTTTCGAAAGTGAAGTGGTCGTGACGCTGTTTTGTAGAGAGCATGATGAAGTTTTCGGAAAATATGTCGAAATGCTCGGAAAAATTCTGAGATATGAATTTTGCGAGTTAAATTAGGTTAGCGTACGGTCGTGCGAAGCCGAGAATTGCGAAAATTGAACGTCGTTTCGATATGGAAATGATCGTTCGAAGTGAACTGAAGATGAACACTTTAGCCCCGACGCTTCATTTACTATGAGTTGACCTTATATTCCACGCCGCGCGATATTTTTTGTTTTCAATGCAATTAAATGATCTATAAGTGATATTTTATAATCGAGATTCTAATGTACGGATTATTTTACCGTCGTTGTTACGTTGTTGTACGGTAACAAATTTTTACTTAACAATGCGCATCAGAACGTTAATTTTCTGTATGTCGTTTTTAACGGTCTAATTCAATAGAGAAATAAGCAATCAATCCGAAAACTTTTAGATGTCTCATGCAATTAAACTTATATGCCAAAGAAAAATAATTTGAAATGAATACAAACGGATATACATCAGTCCTCATAGGACCTCAAAAGGAAAGGCATTTTTTTACCTTATGTGATATGTCAATCCATTAACCGATATTAAGGTATATATGTAACAGCATATTCATATCATTAAAATTTTGCTTAATTTACTTATGGAAACATTCAACAACTATTTAAATGATATCTCCTTCACTACATTAGGCACCACTTAATAGAAGATAAGCCAAAGTAAGCATATATCTATTCTAGACGTCTCCATTGATCATATCTGAATAAGATATTTTGAGCTAACAAAATATATTTCCATATGGATTTTCTTTCATAGAGATAATGAATATGATTTCAAAGAGTAGTTTAAATAAAAATTTATAATTTTTTCATGGTCAGTAACCCTAATTAGATTAGGATATGGATCATTTGAACATAAAACTAGTTTTATCTAATGCAAACATTTGAAAGTTATTTAAATGAAATTTATCTTGTTTTACGAGTATTAACCAATGCTGTAAAATTCATTAGGCGCTAGTCGGGCGTCCGGTGCAGCATTTTGACGGCCCATGCAATTACTAGGTGAAAATTAGACTATCATTTATAATTTTTTGCCATATATATCAAGTATGATAACATTCTGCCAAAGTAAATATGCATCAAATTTATCCAAACATTGTAAACAACTAATACAATATAACAATTGTATTAACACCATACCAAACTAGCTCCTTTCTCATCTCACGCCTCACAATATTAATAGTGTGTTGTCGTTGAACGGGCTTCCTCAAGGTTATCATTAATTTATCTTTTTATATTGATATTTCTATTCCAGATCGTATGTATGCTTTTATTATCGGGGATTTTACATAAAAATACCCATTAATATGAAAAATTAGCAAATAAGTACCTGTCAGTGTTTTTTTATATGTAGGCACCTGTCAGAATAAATTTTTTACACATTGGTACATGCTCGCCGCAAGGTACATCATATCACACATTTAGGTACCATATAGATTCGTATTGTGGTACATAATACAGTAAGAAAATGGTACATCACACAGTCAGCCGCAAGGTACCATATGGATTGTATATAGGTACCATATAAATGTGTGACGTAGTACGCGCTCCACATATAAAAAGGTACATCAAGACCGGAAAAATGGTACACACAGTCGAACGGATACTAATATAAAAAATTTTCTGACATGGGTACTGACTTGCAAATTTTTTATACAATTGGGCATTTTTCTATAGATTCACCTTTATTATCATATTAATATTCTAACGAATATATATATATACTAGACAGGGGTCGCCGCACGATGTGCCGCTAAAAATTTAACCCGGAAAAGGGTCAACAGATAATCTTTGGCTCATCGCTACAACCATTTTTTAAGAATTCGTCTACGAAAGCAAGTAGTTGGTCATGGCTAATTCGACCTCAAACAAGAAGCTAATCTACAAAGCACTCATCCAAATGACAAACCTAAACCTAATCATATTGATTCACCACAAATCAATACAGCTAAATTCCGAAGGTGCGAGAGAACCTGCCAAAACAGACAGCAGATCATATCGATTTGGTTCCTTGTGTGCGCGCAGGAGCAAAATCACCCATAGATAGGTCTTTAAAGGTGCGATCCACTGATACCTTCAGTTCTGGCCTTTGACACGGACGCCAAACCTCACTAAGGTGTGCAGTGGCGGCTGCCACAAGTTCAGAAGCTAAGATTCCTATATAGGCCTCCACCTTGAGAGTGCTCTGGAGATTCCACCGCACTCCTCAGTAGAGCTGTCTTCCGTTGACAGTCCAGTCCCACTTAGGTTCTTGTTGTTGACTACTACAACGTTCTTCTATTCAATCAAAATTGTTGATGACGATGATGACGACGATGAGCGTACTCTTTCTGATCATTGTAGGAACAGTAACTCCATCTACTATCTGCCTTTGCTACGTCCTTATTGCTGACAGGTACAAAGATTTATCACCGTGCAAGCGCCCTCTTTTTATTGTCGACATACCCAAAACAGTATTTTCCTAGCCCAATTTCATCGGAGCATTGAGATGATGATTGAAAGTAAACATACCCGACGAAGCATTTAAAAGAAAACAGCAGCATTATGGTGAAGCTGACAGGTACAAAGATTTAACTTCTATGAGAAAAAAGGCGTTAGGGTTTTCGAGAGCACACAAATTCCATCAAAGGGGCAGCATCATAACTTTCTCTACTCATGAACGAGCTTTCAGCTACGATCACTATCAACGTTCTAACGGCCTGCATACAAAAAGTGAGAGAGATAGAGGCGGTTTGAGATAGATTTAAAACATATTCTAGGCAGTTATGAAATTTTAGAAAAGTGGGTACAAAGTGGTCAGTTGAGTTGACGAATCTTTGCAGCTACAAACATGTTTTAAAATAGAACTTAGCTGCTTCCACGCTTCACAACACTCTAATACAAGGGCAATCTTTCAGCTGAAAGAAATTCGATCGAAACCACGAAATTGAAATACCAAAAAACATTTTGTCAACACAAAGAAGTGCGCCGACTGATCGTTAATAAATTTTCTGAGACGGGCATTGACGTACAGTCAGTGTGCCGTGCTTCGCGCCTGTTGTGGCCGATTCAACGAGCAATCGAAGCCTTTACATTTTCACATCTTTATTTCACGCTTACCAATGGAACATACACGAGAGATGGGCTACCATGTTACTCACCCGAGGAACAAACAGAGGCCAAATCTTACTTGCTTTCTAAACAACACACATATATGTAGTACTGTCAATATGGCCCGCGGCCCGCGGGCTGGCCCGCCCCGCCCCGCCAAAAGGGCGGGTTGGGCTTCGCTATTTTAGGCCCGCCTCTCGGCGGGCTTTGGCGGGGCGGGGCGGGCCAGCCCGCCAACATCTTAATTATATATATTATAAATATATATTATATAGATAATAAATATATAATTAATTAGGTAATGTAATTAATGATTCATTAATTATGTCTACCATATTTATTATCAACCATATAATTAATAGCATACTTATCCATAATTTTTTAATAAATACCATAAATAATAAAAAATTATTAGTAAATTAAAATTTTAAATTAAAATAAAAAATAAAAAAATATTTTATTGGCGGGCGGGCCTGGCTTTTTTAGGCCCCGCCCCGCCCCGCCAAATCGACAATACTACATATATAATTCCCTCTGTGACATTCTTTCAAACATCTTATTGAAATAGCAATGCCCTAAATCAGCTACTTTTACCTGCTAGCTAATCTTGATTTTCATGACTTTGACTTTGTGGCGGCGTAGAAATTAGCTTATAGCATAGTTTTCGTTTCACATCAAATTAAACTATCAGATTTTGCGCTCTACCAACGGAATAGAAGAACTTAATGGCATCGTACAAGTCAAAGTTCAAATGTATTGCCAATAGTATACTTAGTTGGCAGAGGCATCTACAGCCTCCTCGTCTGAGACCACGCCGTTTTGGCTGAAGGCATCGACTGCGCGTCGCTTAATAACTCCTTCACCTTGTGGTCCTCGGATTCAACTAAGGGTACAAAGAAAAGAATGGGAACAGTATAAGAACCTGGACAGGATATTATAATTAAATTACAGTATTATCCTTTCCAGATGGCATAATTACAATTTTAGTAGAACTGACTGGCTACCTGAGGGAAACTGGCTACTAACAGGTGGCTTCGTGCTTTTATATATGTAATAGATATATATTACATGATGGCTATATCACCAACGCTAATTCGATATGATGCCCCCGATCAAATATTGTTAATTCTTTCTTCGGTCTGAAGCGAATATTGTCAATTATGGAGGATCTCAATCCTCATTGTCTGTGTATTTCGTCCCAAATCCACATAAACATCGACATTGAAGAAATTCAAGAGGAATCGAACTCATGACCTACATAAAGAGATATCATTACTCGCCTATTTAACCTATCCCGTGAGAATAAGGCCTCCAATATTTGGCGGTTATCTTAAAATTAAGGGGTGAGTACAATTGAATTCTCAAACTTAACTCTCATGTTAGAATAATTTTAACTGAGGTGTCATTTTTAAATTTCTTACACTTAAATGCATGTTCTATTAAAATGACTATCTTATCCTCGATTTATGATTCTTTGATTTGACCATATAGATAAAAAAAAAAAGGAAACATAAAGGGGAAGAAGAGGGAAAATAAAATAAGAAAAAAAAGAAATTGAATAAAACACCTGAAACATTTCATGATTATGAAAGTTATATCCGACTTTGGGCATGTGCATCATGGCCCGTTGGATAGGGCTCAAAAACTTTTGGGACTATTTTGAAGTCCCATGATAAGGTCCAATGGTCCCTAAGTCGATTTTAGACCTCAAATTTATTCTTCCAAGGTGGATGCCCGTGTGGTTAATGGGGACGGACCATAAATTCGTTGGCAATACGTCTACGATGGTTCAAATCCAGCTCCATCCAATACTTTGCCAATCTATTGGGAGACCCATCCCGCAATTCTATGTTTTATAAAACCTCTATGTAACTATTGAGAGTGAAGATATTCGACATTATATAATTATTCCACCCCAAAATTTTCTTTTAGTTCAAAACTAGAGCTGTCAAAACGGGCCAGTGGGGCGGGCGGGCCCGTAGCCCGCCAAAGCTCGCCACCGGCAAATTAAACAGGAAAAAAAATAGCCCCCGTCCTAGGGGTGAAAGATGAGCCGAGCCGGCTCGATAAAAGCTCGGCTCAAGCTCGACAAAAATGAGCTCGAGCTCATTTATGTTGAGCTCGAGCTCGAGCTCATTTAAGTCGAGCTCGAGCTTGAGCCCAAACATGGTGGCTCGAAAGCTCGCGAACAGGCTCGCGAGCTTTTTCTTTTTTTTTTTTATTTAATTTTTTTATATTTTTATATTTTAGTAATAATTTATATTATTCTTTATTTTTTAAAAAAATTCGATTATTTTAAAAATTTTATATTAACTTATATTATTTTTACTAATTTTTTACTAAAAATCTCGATTTTTTAAAAAAAAAGGTATATTTTTTGTATTTTTATATTAATTTATATTATTTTTATAAATTTAATAATTTTTTTTATTAATGAGGTCGAGCTCGAGCTCGATGAGCTTCGTGAGCTCGAGCTCGAGTTCGAGCTCATCAGGCTACAAATGAGCTCGAGCTCGAGCCGTGAGCTGAAAAGCTCGACGAGCTCAAGCTCGAGCTCGAGCTCAGCTGTAAGGGCTCGAGCTCGAGCTCGAGCCCAGAAAATGAGCCGAGCTCGGCTCATTTACAGCCCTGGGCCCGTCCCAGTGGGGTCCCCGCCCCCGCGGAATTCGTCGTCCCCACAAATTATTTTTAAAAAATAATAGTTATAATATAATATAAATTTCTTTGTATTATATTTTAATTATTATTTATATTATAATAATATATTAGGTAAAAAAATTATTATTTAATATTAATTTTATATTTATAATCATATAAAATTGTATAAAAATATTATAAAGTAGTAATTTTAGATATAAAATTTTTTAATTTAAATATTATTATTGGCGGGTAAGGGGCGGGGATCCCCGCGGGGCGAGACTATAATCCCCGTCCCCGCCAACAGGGATAAAAAAATCGGGGATTCTCCGCCTTGTTCGGGGCGGATCCCTGCGGGGACGGGGAATCCCCGCCCCATTTACAAGCCTACTGTTAAGCTGAAGATCATCTGCCAGAGTGGATCAGCAAGCTTTGCTAATTCTGTTAATTATTTGTACACGTGGCGGTTTATGATTGATGGATAGTTTACTTAGTAGTTTACAGTATAAATAGATATGTAAGCTGTAAATAACAAATGGTTGGTTAATTTTACTCAGCGATTCAATTCATATTTCCCTCCAAATATTTTCTTCACATGGTATCAGAGCTGAGACCGATCAATCCACACTTTTTCCAATTACTTCGATTTCTGTGAATCTTGCTAGATCGAAGCTTTAGTTTCTTGATTTCGTTCCAATTTTGTGATCACTGTCAGTCATGGAAGAAATTCCTCAGGAAAATTCGAGCTCAGATGGAAATCTGGAATCGCCACATGAGGTTTCATACCTAAATCCCTCAGATCCTCTCTATCTTCATGCATCAGATGTTCCGAATTTGATCTTAGTTCCAGATGAATTGCGTGGTTCTGAAAATTATACTGCTTGGAGCAAGGCGATGATGCTCTCCCTCAAATGCAAGGGTAAACTCGGTTTTATTAATGGTAAATGTTCTAAACCTAATCCTACTTCTGAGACTTATGATCAATGGGATAGATGTAATTCTCTGGTACTGTCGTGGATTCTAAAGTCTGTAAGTAAGGAAATCTATAAATGTTTGGTATACTATGATACGGCTTTTCAAGCTTGGAAAGAGTTGGAAGATCAATTTAGTAAGGTGAATAGAAGCAGAATTTTTTCTCTGTTTAAGGAAATTAATTCACACAGTCAGGGAGCTGAAAATGTGACTGCTTATTACTCCAAATTGAGACACATGTGGGAGGAATATGAATCACTGCTTAATCTGTCTTTTGCAACTGAGAGGGGACATTCATCATATGATGCTTACATGCGAGAGCACAAGTTAATGCAATTCTTATCAGGACTAAATGAATCTTATGCTCCACTGAAGTCTCAAATTCTGCTCATTATTCCACCACCAACACATCAACAAGCTTATGCGATGATATGTAATGAGGAGATGCAGAGAAATATATCATCTGCTACAAGGATTGAAAATCCTATTGGCTTACTCACAACAGTACCAAATAACAAGAGAAATGACATGCAATGCACCCACTGTGGTGGACAAGGACATACCAAAGAGAGATGCTTTAAACTAATTGGATATCCTGCTAATTTTAGAGGGAGAGGCAGAGGCAGATTCTCTGTTGGAAGAAACAGAGGAGGATTTGGAGGGAGAGGTTTTCTTGTGAATAATGCAACCTTTGATGATGTGCAACCTAGAAATGGCTGGAGTGAAGAAGCATTTCGTTCAGGGACTGAAGTTAGCTCAGGAAAGCAACAACAGTCACAAACCACTCCAGTATTCTCTCAAGAACAGTATGAGCAAATTCTGAAAATGCTGAAAACTGCCTCCGTCAATGATGCTCAACCAGAATCTTCTAAGGTGGTAAATGAGTATTATGCACATCAATCAGGTATGCTATTGAGCAATGTAGTTTGCTTGAATGCTGTCTGTGAACATGAGTGGATTATAGACAGTGGTGCCAATCAACACATGTCTTGTAGCCTCGACATGTTAGATGTCTCGTCAGAAGTGGTATCTTCCTCTACATTTGTGAATCTGCCAAATGGTGATATAGTCTCAGTACAGAAAATAGGGACAATAAATTTGACCTCTGACCTCATCCTAAATCATGTTCTATATGTACCTCACTTTCGATACAACCTCTTATCTGTTTCTAAATTTACCCAAGAGAATCATTGCTCACTTGTTTTCTATCCTAAATTCTGTGTGTTTCAGGATCTATGGACTGGAAAGATCAAGGGGACTGGTAGATTGCGAAATGGCTTATACATATTTGATCCAAAGACCCCTATTACTCCTGAACATTATTCTTTGAACCTCATTCGAACTACTGGTACTATTTTTAATAATGTTTCTGAGAATTATACATCTTCGAATGTGCAATCTGTTGGGCATAAAACTTCAGTTAACATTGACTTGTGGCATCAAAGGTTAGGTCATGCATCAATACAGAGAATTAGATCATTGCTTGGGATTAATACATCACAACATTCTAATACTTTTCATTGTGCAATATGTCCGCAAGCAAAGCAGTCTAGAAATGCATTCCCAATTCATGAACAATCCAGGAAGCATGCACTTGATCTTATACATGTAGATATATGGGGGCCTTACAAAACACCTACATACATGAATCAAAGATATTTTTTAACAATAGTAGATGATTACACCAAAGCTGTTTGGATCTTTCTGATGCAATTTAAAACAGAAGTAGAACAGCTACTAAAAGAATTTTTTGCATATGTAGAGAATCAATTTCAGACAACAGTTAAATGCATAAGAACTGATAATGCATCAGACTTTTTCAAATTTTCATGTGTGAATTTTTTTAAAACAAAAGGAGTAATCCATCAAAGTTCAGTGGCT
Organism: Craterostigma plantagineum; assembly: GCA_027422505.1. Classification (NCBI taxonomy): domain Eukaryota; kingdom Viridiplantae; phylum Streptophyta; class Magnoliopsida; order Lamiales; family Linderniaceae; genus Craterostigma; species Craterostigma plantagineum. The sequence continues at coordinate 2,153,931 of JAPQWV010000007.1, forward strand.
TACACACCTCAACAAAATGGTGTTGTTGAGAGGAAACATAGACATATTCTCAATGTTGCAAGAGCACTTATGCTTCAATCTCACATACCATTAAAGTTTTGGGGAGAGTGTATACTTACAGCCGTGTACTTAATCAATAGAACTCCTACTCCATTATTAGACAACAAGACACCTTTTGAGATGTTGTTTCACAAAGCACCAAACTTAGGACATTTGAAGATTTTTGGTTGTTTGTGCTATGCAAAAATTTTACCATCAAGTCATAAGTTTGCATCTAGATCAGCTGTGTGTGTGTTTTTGGGGTATTCATTAACTCAAAAGGCTTATAAACTGTTAGAATTATCATCCAACAGATTGTTTACAGCTCGAGATGTACAGTTCTATGAACAGTTATTTCCCTTTTCTATGACAGAACCACTCAGACAAGATTTTACCTTGATTCCTGATATAAATCTATTTCTTGATGATCTTGTTACTCCATATAAATCCGTTATTCATCACTCAACACCTTCACTTTCTTTTTCACCCTCTCACCAAGTGTCCCCTGAAGCTGCCAGTCCAAGATCATCTGAAACACCAGGCTTCACTTCTTCAAGTCCTCAGGTACATATTTCTCCTCTTAATCCAGATAATATTTCTCTTCAGCCACGAAAATCATCAAGAATTTCCAAAAAACCCATATGGAGCAATGATTATATATGTCCCACATTAAAATCCAATACTGCTTTATATCCAATTTCTTCCCATATTTCATACCAGCATCTTTCCTTACCATATAAGAAATTCATATGCTCCTTAGCTTCTGTTACTGAGCCTACTTCATACAATGAGGCTGTTCAAGATGTTAGATGGAAAGCTGCCATGGATTTAGAACTTCAAGCACTAGAGGATAACAAGACTTGGACGATTGTGGATTTGCCTCCTCACAAAAGACCTATTGGTTGCCGATGGGTATACAAGACTAAATTGAATCCTGATGGCAGTGTTGAACGTTTTAAGGCCAGACTGGTGGCTCAGGGCTATACTCAGAAGGAAGGATTGGATTATCATGAGACATTCAGCCCTGTTGTAAAGATTGTTACCGTGCGGACTGTTATGGCTTTAGCTGCAATTCATGGCTGGAATCTGCATCAGCTAGATGTTACAAATGCTTTTCTTCAAGGGGATCTTCATGAAGAAGTGTATATGTGTGTACCCCAGGGCCTTGATTTCAGAGAGGAAGGGGGGAAGACTACCAAGGTTTGCAAATTACTCAAGTCTCTTTATGGTTTAAAACAGGCTTCCAGACAATGGAATGCCAAATTCTCTGCAGCAGTTCAAAGCATTGGATATAAGCAGTCGAAGTATGATTATTCAATGTTTGTTAAGAAATCTGGGAGTAAGATGGTTATACTCTTAGTCTATGTTGATGATATTATCATCACAGGTAATGATGAGCTTATGATATCCTCTCTGAAATCACATCTGCAGCAAACATTTCATATAAAGGATCTTGGAGAGCTGAGGTATTTTCTTGGTATTGAGGTGGCAAGAAATAAGAGTGGTATTTGTATGAATCAAAGAAAGTATGTGCTTGATTTGCTGAAGGAGACAGGCATGACAGGATGTAAACCAGCAGACTCTCCAACAGATCCAAATGTGAAGTTGACTAGTTTTGAGTATGATCAACATTTGCAGCAGAATTTGGATGATCAGCTGTTTGAGTCACCTGTGGAATTTCAAAGGCTAATTGGGAGGCTCATTTATCTGGGAATGACAAGACCAGATATAAGCTATGCAGTTCAACGTTTATCCCAGTTCATGCATAGGCCGAAGATGTCACATATGAAAGCAGCAAGCAGAATTTTGAGATACTTAAAGGGAACTCCAGGAATTGGTATTTTTCTGTCTAAAACCAGTGAACTGAAGCTAGAGGCATTTTGTGATGCTGATTGGGGATCTTGTTTGATGACAAGAAGGTCTTTGACAGGCTTTATGGTAAAGCTGGGAGATTCTTTAATATCCTGGAAATCAAAGAAGCAAAAAACAGTTGCTAGATCTTCTTGCGAGGCAGAATATAGATCTATAGCTGCTGTGAGTTGTGAACTGCTATGGCTTAAGGGATTGTTTGAAGAACTATCTATGAAGATACAGAGCCCAATAGTGATTCATAGTGACAGTAAATCAGCATTAAGCATTGCATCAAATCCCGTGTTTCATGAACGAACGAAACACATAGACATTGATTGCCATATGATCAGAGACTTGATTCAAAGGAGCATCATTGGGACAGCATATTTGGAAGGAGAACATCAACCAGCAGATCTATTGACTAAAGGTTTGGGAAATGAAAGATTTCAGCTTTTACTACGCAAGTTCGGTCTAGTCGATGTTTTTCGACAAGTAGACCAAACTTGAGGGGGGATGTTAAGCTGAAGATCATCTGCCAGAGTGGATCAGCAAGCTTTGCTAATTCTGTTAATTATTTGTACACGTGGCGGTTTATGATTGATGGATAGTTTACTTAGTAGTTTACAGTATAAATAGATATGTAAGCTGTAAATAACAAATGGTTGGTTAATTTTACTCAGCGATTCAATTCATATTTCCCTCCAAATATTTTCTTCACACCTACAAAGGGCCACAAAAATTAAAAACAGAGCCTTATTATGTTCGTTGCTTATGCAGTTTTCTGAACTATTTGATGCTGTGGTCCATGAACTTTTTTTGTTTCTCTGTTCCGTTCACGTATTTTTTAAAAATTTTGATATGTTGAAATAACGCAGGTATGTTTGATCAACATATTTATACGAATATTAATCAACACTGAGGTAACATATTATTCGGATAATACTATCTAATTCTATTTTAAAACCTTTTAATTACCGTAATTACAACTATAATTTTAATTTTTTTTAGATGCAAGTATTTAGTTGCACCTTGTCACTAGTGTTCAATTATATACTTCACAAAATCACCTAATCCATAAAGAGATTTCCTTTATCGGATCCCAATGAGCAAAGCTTTGCTTTTTACATGCTATTTGTCTTAAAAAAGAGAACGTGTTATATAACCTAAAAAAGCACCAATAGCCTATTGCCAACATCGAGAAAATTATAACGTTGGTAATTAAAAGTTTTTCCAAAGAACTTCAAAAAAATGAAATAAATTCAGTATTACTTCCAAGTAACTTGAAAGATTGCACAAATTCAAGAAGCAGAGCATTATTTAATAAAAGTAATAAAAAAAGGAAGGAAATAATTGCTTGAACTTTCAAATATCAATAATTACATTTTTGGCTTTTGATCCTTTTTACACCTCAGTTCTCTGTGTTTCGTCGTGTCACGTCATTTCTCGGGCAAAGTTGCCAAGTGAGGTCTTCTCTTACACACGCCTTTCATTCAATCCCAGTTTCTTTGTCCACTGTGCCAAGTGAGGTCTTCTCTGTCCCAGCATTTCTCTGTAAAGAATTCCAATCGAAGATAAGTGTTTTGGTGTATTTTATCTACAACTATCTATTGATTTTTCCAGGTGCTTTCCCTCTAATTAAATCGAACGCTGTTATCGCTGTAGTATCGCTAAGTTTTTCTTACTAATTTGTCGGAATTGGGGATTTCTATGGAGTGGGTTTTGACTTTTTGAGGTTTGATGATTCTTCTTGGTGAAGAAGCTGCTGGGATTTTGGATTTGGGGAATTAGGGTTTTTTTGTTCCTTTTGCGCTTGTTAAATTATAGCTTTAATTTTGGAATGGAGGATGTTGAGAAAGCAAATATTTCAGCAGTGGAGAGTTGCCATAGGGTGATTAACCTATTGTCATCTCAACCTTTAGATCAAAATCAGTACAGAAACTTAGCTGAGCTAACGAGTGATTGTGTTCGTAAGTTCAAGAAAGTAGCTTCTCTTGTTACTTCAAGCCATGGAAGTGCTAAGTTCCGTAAATCCCAGAAATTTCATGCCCCTTTTCCCAGAAACATCTTCTTGGAAAGTCCAATCTGTAGAACAGATGATCATCTCCACCAACCCCTCAAACCGCTCAACTTCCTTCAAGCTAACACCCAAGTTCAAGAATTCGGTTCTTCGAGCGTTAAGAGTAGAATGCTCTCGCTGAAAAACCCTATGATTCCATTCTCACAGCAACAAAACACATCGCCAAATTACCCTTTTCTCCACCACCAAAGGCTTCAGCTTCATCAGCAGCACCACCAATTGAAGCAGCAAGCATCTGAAACGATGTATCTTCGTGGAAACAGTGGCATTAGCTTGAACTTCGATGGCTCTGCTTGTACTCCAACTATGTCTTCTTCGGCCAGGTCTTTCATCTCTTCTCTGAGCATCGATGGGAGTGCTGCGACTATGGATCGTAGCTCTTTTCATATGATTGGGTCGACGAGATCTGCTGATCAAAGCTGTTATCAACACAAGAGGAAGTGCTCTGTTAGGGGTGAGGGTGGCAGTGGTAGATGTCATTGCTCAAAGAAGAGGTGCTTTTTGTTATTTGTTTGTTTGTTGATCTCCTTTAGTCTATGCTAATTATTATCCGAGGAAATTGTCATTATTTTAGCTAATATACCGTACCATGATGTTTGATGTTAACAGAAAACACAGGGTAAAGAGCTCTATCAAGGTGCCTGCTATAAGTAACAAGTTGGCTGATATTCCATCCGATGAATATTCTTGGAGGAAGTACGGTCAAAAGCCCATCAAGGGCTCTCCTTATCCAAGGTATATATGTTTTCATTCTTCACTAGCTTATCGTAAATCTTGATTTTGTTTGAGATTGTTCACAGTAGATAACTCCATCATTTCTGAACATCCCTCAAAGTATGGGAAGACTTTGTACTCTTAAAGTTTACCAAGAAATTAATTCACTGTTATTTTCTTGAAGGGGTTATTACAAGTGTAGTAGCATGAGAGGCTGCCCTGCAAGAAAACACGTGGAGAGATCCGTGGAAGAGCCTTCGATGCTAATCGTCACTTACGAAGGGGAACATAACCATCCAAGATTGCCTTCTCAATCGTTAGCTAATGCATGAATCGAGCACAAGCCCTTGAATTTATCCTAGTTTTTTTTTTTTTTTTTTTTTTTTTTTTTTTTTGCAAATTTGTCTGAAATGGGGTTTAAGAATGATCTTGTACATCATCATGGCTTGTCCAAATCTGAATTCATAGGATGGTAAATGGCTTTGAAACTTTTTGCCGTATTAGGGTTATCATGTGTATTTAAGTTTCTCATACATTTATGGCACTCATTCAATTGTTTTTCAATACAAGCAACAACGAATATGAGCTCTGAATTGGGCCAAGCAAATGGCCCACTTAGCAAATTTCTAAAGCCCATTACGACGAATTGGGCCAGAAATTTGTTGTCGAACTCGCTAACGATGAAATTTTTGAAATACTCTCGTATATTCGTATGGTTAAAGTTTGGCCTAACCAACTCATTAAATTCAATTTCTAGTATATTATATAGAACACAACCTACGAATGCCATCAAAGTCACAATGATGACGAATACTTCGACGTAAGCTCAACTTCTAACATGGGACACGTGGGCTCGACAGCTTTTGTGCATCTATGACAGCCTCGTTGATGGGATAGATATCTTTCTTTAGTGTTGAGTAAAATATAACTTGAAATAAACCGACAACACCACACTACACTACTAACCAATGATCTTTCCTTATGTAATATTATTATATACGTAATGGAAATAGACATGTTGGACGTGGAAATCCCCGATTACTTCAATGCGAATTTATTTTAGGTTATTCCAAACCCTACTATGATTATGAGATTCCACTACAAAGAAAATCTTTTGAAGTCATGACGCCATGATTCAAGAAATTGAGGTTGTGTTAGATTGGACTCACCCACCACCTAAATAATAATAGTCTCATACTTCTATTTATCTATTTAATTTTTCAAATATTTCGCAGAACGTTATTATAGTCACCATACTTCGAATAAGTTCATTCTGGTCATAAAATAGACATAATCGACTTCCATAAGATTAACTTTCATGGACTTTATGTGGTAATCTTGAATTTCATCGAGACTAATTATTCTGGTATGTTTACAAGTCAACACAATGATTTTAATTGAGATAAAATTATGACTATCAATGTACCATTACCCTCCACCTCCATTACTTGGCCTCACGTTGGGATTTGCGAACTTCTAAATAGTTTAGAAACTAAAGAAAGAAGTAGGTAAAAAATGTCTATATGTACACAGAATGGGAACAAGAATTAATTTTCAGAATTAAAATATTATTTTTCCAAATCGTTTTCACATTCTTCCATCCGTACTGTGACTTCATTCATCTCTCCCCCGCCTCCCCCGCGTTGCTCAATTTGTTTAATTTTTTTATAAATACATATTTAAAAAAAAGAAAGAAAATAAGAATAAACTCAAACACACGCCAAATTGATTTTGAGATCTCATTGTTATCGTCGCTTCGCATTAAGGAAAATAAAACCCTAGTGTTTCACGATAACTATTTCAACCTCTTGATTTTTCGTTTCTTGTTTTCAGTCTCAAGATTGCGAAATTTTGTTTATCGATGCGTATGATCCTCGCTGATTGAAGCCGATTGTGTGTTTTGGCGAAGTTTGATGTGGTCGTTTCGGAAATGCACGAGGATTTTGATCCTCTGTTTGTTGTGCGTTTCTATCTTCGTTCCCGTTTTTATGTTCTCCTATTGGCTCAAGCATATCAAATTAGATGGTTTGTGATTAAGCTTTTTTCATTTTTCCTTTTGCTTTCTGTCGATTCAACTTCAGTAACGATGTTTAATCTGATTATCTATTGCTGTTTTGTTTTGGTGCAGGTTCGAAGCCATATGTGGAAGATTTATCAATCATTGTATGTATTAAATGTTTTCTTCTACTGTACTTGTTTGTTTCAGCGACTTGATTTACTGGTGTAAAATCATCCGTGTTGCTGTTTTGTTACGTAGTAATGATCGGAATTCTTGTTCTGATAGTTGATGATTTATGATTCGAGTTAGTGTGGTGTGGTTGACTTTTATGATTTTTCTTCATTATTTACTGTGTTCCTTGGTTTCGTTATCGAAAACCTTTATGTCAATTGCATTAGAAATTCTGTAACTTTGGCCTTTAAGCCTTGATTTATGCTTCTTTTTTTGGTTCACATTGTTCCCCTTTAATCAAACATTTTCATGCTCCATCAACCGATGTTTTATATGATATTTGACGGTGGTATACGGAGTTTGGATCCTGATTATATAATGTGGAATTGAAGTTTCGACATCTCTTTTCCAGAAACACAGGACTGACACTCAAACAATGCTTTCCATAGAAAAGGTAATCCTAGAGACATGTCAGGTATTGCAATCTGATTGAATTGTTGCTGAGAAATTTGTACTTATTGTTGTGTAGGAAGATAGTGAAGGTTTGAAAGAACCCACTCTGGTGGTGTACAAGGATGATAACTCTAGTTTTGCAGTTTCTAATGATTCAAGATCTAGCGAGGTTAAGGATACATCAGATGCTGCTGACTTGTTGGGAGACAGTGGTTGGTATTATTCAAATGCAATGTGATATGGATTTGTTTCGTGATACTTGATGCAATGATTGAAGTAACTCCTCTGTATGCTTTTGTTTCGCCAGCAACTGAAGCAGACCAGGAAGAGAAGCACGACAATAAGTTGCGTGCTTTTGGGCTCAAGGTGTGATGCAATGATTTATTGAAGTCAACATTTAGAGTTGTTTTACTGCGTTAATACTCATCTTTAATGAGGCATCTTGTGACTTTCGATATTCATCATCTACTTTGAACTTGTAATGTTTTTGTTCTGTTTTTCGTTTTACACAAACTGTCTTTTGTTTCCATGAAGGAAGAGAATGTCATGGATGTGGTGCAGCGTGATCAGAATGCACGCATGATGTCAAGAAGGCTTGTGGATGAGAAGGTAAAAGAGATGAAAGACCAGGTTATTAGAGCCAGGGCGTACATAAACTTTTCAGCAGCAAATACCAGTTCTCATTTCGTGAAAGAGTTGAAACTAAGAATCAAAGAAGTCGAAAGAGCAATGAGCCAGGCAAACAAAGATTCTCACATCTCTAGGAGGTACATTCATCTTCTGTGGTCTTCTTTGTATTATTTACCTCGCATCATTGATCTTTAAAAAAATGGCGTGATATGGTGTTGTAGTGTGAGTTCTTGGCAGTTGACCTGCACATTTAGTGAGTAATGGACTGACTTTGAAGTATTAAACTGTAATTTAGTTCTATTGCTACTGTAATTTATGAGCGCAGTTGCAATGAAACAGTAATCTTGTTCGGATTACTACATTCTTTATTTATGCAATAGAACAACCTTGACGGCTCTTCATTACGAAAAAAAAAAAAAATATAGATGCCAGGTTTAGGAAAAAGTGTCGTGTTCAATAAATTGCGTACCATCATACATATTCTACAACATCTTTCTTTTCTCCAGTTCTCTGCAAAAAATGAAAGCGATGGAGCTGACGTTACAAAAAGCCAGCCGTATATACCCTGATTGTTCTGCAATGGTGAAGAAGCTCCGTGCTATGACTTACAATGCTGAAGAGCAGGTACGGACACAAAGGGTTCAAGAAAGATATCTTAAAGAACTAGGCGGAAGGACCATTCCAAAAGGCTTTCACTGCCTCTCAATGAAATTAACCTCCGACTATTTTTCCTTGGAACCTGAGAAAAGGGTGTTCAATAACCAGCATAAGATACAAGATCCTCATCTTCATCACTTTGCGGTTTTCTCAGACAATATATTGGCATGCTCGGTGGTCGTGAACTCAACTGTCTCAGCTGCTAGTGTAAGTTGCTTCTTTTCTTTTCTCGTGACATTCTGTTTCCTTTCTATGACCACTCGTTTTAACTGCCAATATAAGTTGAATTATTTTTCAGCATGACAAAACTTGGCTTGCGTCACAATCTGAACCCCAATTGGGAGTTAATCCACAACTAATCTTACTTTCTCTCTTCATTTATGTGATCCTTTCCTTTCCCTGTCTTATAATTTGTGGAGGATGTGACCAACATAGCAAGTCAAAGTGTGAAGGCTATCGTATTCAAGAACTATTTCATCATCTCACAAGCCATAGATTACAAAATTCACAATATGCTACTTATTTAACTCACTCTTCTTTGCTCGGCAGGTCCCAGAGAATATCGTCCTACATATCGTGACAGATTCCCTAAATCTCCCAGCAATGTCAATGTGGTTCTTACTAAATCCCCCAAGCAAAGCCACAATCCACGTGGAGAGCATAGACAATTTCAGATGGGTAGCCACAAAATACAACGTGACCTTCGAAAAGGAAGGCTCCACAGACCCGCGATACACCTCCGAGCTCAACCACCTACGCTTCTACTTGCCCGACGTATTCCCCCACCTTAAAAAGATCCTCCTCCTCGACCACGACGTGGTTGTCCAAAGGGATCTAACAACCCTTTTCAACGTCGACACGAGAGGCAGAGTCAACGGCGCAGTACAGACTTGCGACGAAACTGAGCCTTCCTTTCGACGTATGGATACGTACATCAACTTCACAGATCCCATCTTAAGGGATCGTTTCGAATCGAATCATTGCACATGGGCTTTTGGGATGAACGTTTTCGACCTTCAAGAATGGCGGAGATGGGACTTGACTGCAGTTTATCATAAATACCTCCATTTGGTGAGTAAACGGTTTAAATATATATAGCTGATATTTCGAAAACCTCATTATTGCATGTTTCTTACAGGACATTGCAAGGCGATTCTGTAAGGCTGGGAGCTTACCAATGGGGTGGATTACGTTTTACGAACACACATTTTCGGTAGATAAGCAATGGCATGTGCTTGGATTGGGCCACGACTCGAACGTGAAGCAGGAAAGTATAGAAAAAGCTGCGGTTATACACTACGATGGAATTTTGAAACCTTGGTTGGATATTGGGATTGATAAGTATAAGCATTTGTGGAGTAAATACGTCGACTATGAGCATCAATACCTTCAACAGTGTAACATCCACGGCTAGAAATTTGAATCGAACGGCGAACTAACGGGTACGAACTGTTTGTAGCAATTCTTTCTGGGATTTTTTTTTTCTTGTACATTTTTTTAACTCAGGCGGTGGTTGTTAGAAGCTGAGTTTCAGTTTAGAAGGAACAATAAATGGAGGTTGTTTACTGAAAATAATTTCTTTATATAAACTCAAGTATTTCAGAATTCTGACATAACCGTTTGTTTTATTTATGCAACTCTTAGTATATATTCTTAGAAGGATTCTAAAATGGAAAACAAAATAGTATGAACATTGGAAGTGTAATGTTCCATTGCTTATATACTAGTATTGTTTTCTTTAGTTTTTATCTACATACAAATTTCGTATGACGAACTGAGTGTAAACTGTTCATTAGGTCAAGCTTCATTTGCCCAACTGATAAATTTTTGCTAATTAAGAGCTATGTAAATAATTATCGATGTTGTTTGACGGTGAAGACTGCTATATAGACAAACTTTGCCACTTGTTATTACACGAGCAACAACGATAGTAAATAAATGATAATCAACATGATATGCTATAATTCCCTCAGCTATGGATCACTAAAGAGGAGAAAAAGGTTCTGATGTTATTTATACTTCCACTGTTAATTGACACTCTAGCTCATTAATTAGCTTTTCTGCTATATTGCAAGTTTCCATGGCCCTTGCTTTGTTGGTGCTGTAAGGACAAGTACAGATACAATGAACTTGCGCCGTATTATTACATTGTACTATATATCTATCTATAATTTATTACGTAAAAATATGGAATAACAAAATGAGTTCTTGTCTTGTCTCTAGGAAGCATATGATTCAATAATAACTATTGCTCTCTCCATTCTATTCTATATTTTTTTTTTTCCAAAGAGCTATTCAGACAGTTATTATACTCCGAATGAGTTCAAGCTGAGGTAAATCTAAACCCCATCATCGAGATAGTGACAATCTCACGTCAGGCAAAACTAATCAATTTCACCCGTTTTTCTCTCTGTTTGTTTGTATGGGCGTTTTAGGTGTTAGCGACGGAAATAGCGACGGATTATCCGTCGCTAAATAAAAAAATTAAAAAAAAATTGATAAATTAAGCAAAAAAAGGAAAAAAATTTTAAAAAAAGAGTAAAAATTCAAAAAAAAAGAGAAAATTACTAATGAATTAAAATAAAATAAGAATAAAAAATTAAATTAAATTAAAATAAAAAAATAAATAAGAATAAAAAATAATAGTAAAAATAAAATAAGAATAAAAAATTAAACAAAAATAACAAAAAATGAGGAAAAAATTCAAAACAATTACTAACAAATTAAATAAAAAATTCAAAAAAATTACTAACAAATTACTAACAATTACTAGCAGTTACGGAGACTGTCACTGCTAAGTTAATGAGGACATAACCGTCCCAGTTCTGTAATTTTTTTTTAACAAATACACTGCGATGATTGCATCCCGTAAAATATACTGCAATCATCGCTGTATATTTGTCAAAAATTCGAGAACTGGGACGATTATATCCTCATTAACTTGGCAGACGGTCTTCGTAAAACTTTTAGAGGCATTTTTTATCATTAATTTTGTTTTTCCTTCTTTTTTAATTTTAAATATGTAAAATCTTTTTATTTTTATTATATTTATTTTTATTATTATATATTTTTATTTAATTTGTTAGCAATTGTTTTGAATTTTTTGAATTTTTTATTTAATTTGTTAGCAATTGTTTTGAATTTTTTATTTAATTTGTTAGCAATTGTTTTGAATTTTTTCCTCATTTTTTGTTATTTATTATTTTTTGTTAACTTTTTATTCTTATTTTATTATTATTATTTTTTATTTAATTTATTAGTAATATTCTCTTTTTTTTTGAATTTTTTCCTCATTTTTTTGTTATTTTTGTTTAATTTTTTATTCTTATTTTATTTTTACTATTATTTTTTATTCTTATTTATTTTTTAATTTAATTTAATTTAATTTTTTATTCTTATTTTATTTTAATTTATTAGTAATTTTCTCTTTTTTTTTGAATTTTTACTCTTTTTTTAAATTTTTTTTTCCTTTTTTTGCTTAATTTATCAATTTTTTTTAATTTTTTTATTTAGCGACGGATAATCCGTCGCTATTTCCGTCGCTAACACCTGCGCCGTCTAAATTGACGCCGGACTGACGGAGTGGACCAATTTGGTTCATTTTTTATAACATCGGGGACTAAATTGGTCCAAACGAAACATCGGGGACCAATTTGGTTCGCAGTGTAAACATGAGGGACCATTTTAGGCTTTATCCCGCGTTTTTTTTTAGTAATTTCTTGTTAATATGGTAAATGAATGCGTCGTACAATTTGTTATCCTGCATGGCTGCCTGCTAATTTAATGTATGTCCCTCCAAAGCGTAGCCTTTTTCTTTTCTTTCTTAAATATGGACCACCCATTCAATATTTCTTGCTATCTTGGATCGACCAAACAAGACTCTCCTTTTTTTCTCTTTTTTGTTTTGTCATTTTCTTGAAAGAAAACAACGTTGTCCCTATCAGACAGCTCAAATTTGTTGTATTCAATCAATAATATTACCATCTTTTTAAAGCCATGATAGAAGTCAACATGCATTGCATGTGGGCTTTACCTTTACACACTTTAAAACAAAACCTTAATAAAATTGTGTTCAATCAATAATATTACCATCTCTTTTCAAAGCCATGATATAAGTCAACATGCATGCAGGCTTTACCTTTACACACTTTAAACAAAACCTTAATAAAAGGGAAAAAGAAAAAGAGGGGTGTTTGTTAAGCATTTAGGTCTGTTGGCGCTGAAAACCGTAATCCATATATCCACGGGCGAGATATATTCCCCTTGCCCTGTTTCTACATTTATTCCAAACTATAACATTATCTTTTACGATTGAATTGTGTCGAATACACGAATTGGATCGACTATCAATCGTTCCCTTAGCGGGAGAACGACATTTTTAGGCACCGATGTTTGGGCCATGAGCGTTTTTGGTCCCACATGTACCGAGGTGCAGCTTTCAGTCCCCAATCTTACCGATTTTGGGCCATTTTGGTCCTCCGATTAACGTAATCACTAATTCAGATGAAATTTAATACATGAGAGCACATGTCTCCTTTAACTTGACTTAACACCTCACGAGTCATCATCTTCTTCAACTAAAATACACGTGAGCATCATCATTACGTATCACATCTAACTCATTTCAAGGTTGTCAATCATTCCCTAAATTTGATGTATAATGATGGTCATGTGCATTTAAATCGAAGAAGACGTGTTATGAGGTTTTACGTCAAGTAAAAGGAGATCATGAGCTCTCACGTGTTAAATTTCATCTAAATTATCGATTAAATTAATCGAGGGACCAAAACCGTCCAAAATAGATAACACTGGGAACTAAAAGTTGCATCTCGGAACATGAGGGCCAGAAACGCTTATGCCTCAAATATTTGGACTAAAAATATCATTCGCCATTTATCATCGATGAGCGAAGCTGCCTATACGTCATATATTAATATGAAGAAAAGAAAATAATTTGCATGTGATCGATCGTAAACCAACGAACTATGTCGCATATTTCGAATAATAAGAATAATAGGGGTTAACTGCAACCGTATACATGAATTTGGCCAAATTTGCTATTCGGTGCCCGCCTCGCCAAGTGGCGGGCTACGGGCCCGTCCGCCCGTTGGCTCGTTTAACAGCTCTAGGAAATATAGCAAGCATAGTGTAATAAGAGTAGGCCCAAAGCACAACGCACGCGTGATGGTTGGGCCCACATGCATTAAACGTTTTAACGGAACAATTAGTTAATATAAATTTTTTTTGCAATATTGAGGGAAGTTTACACTTAAGTACCCAACAGTATAGAAAAATATCAAATCAGTCCCAATATATCAGTAATTTTTTTATATGTAGATATCTAATAAAATAAAATTTTTAAACATAAGTACCCGTTTAGCTGAAGGTACGTCATATTAGAAATTTAGATATCATATGAAACGTACTTTGATAGATAATACCTTGAAAAAAAGTACGTCATGCTTACATAGATATCACACAATATATTTGAGAACTAAGTACCACATAAACACATGATATGATCATGGCCGGATTTGGGCCTGTGCAAGCAGGCCTACAACACAGGGCCACAAATCCGGCCCAATGTACATAGGGTCACAATTTTTTTTCTTTTATAATATATGGGCCAAAAAACAATTATGGAAAGTCGAAATTTTTTTAATAGGACCACATAAAGGCCAATTTTTACATGGGCCAAGGAGTCAAATGGCCCACGGAACGGGGCCCAAAAAACAAAAAAAAAAAAACGACCCTGGATATGATACGTAATATACATATTAAAAAGATACGTAATCGATGTTAAAATTATACTAACAACCAAATGGATAACTATGTGCACAAACTCCATTCTACTAGGTACTTATATACAAAATTTTTCTGAGAGGGTACTGAAGTGATAATTGTTTATCTTTTAAGTGCAGATACACCTCGAAAATATTAAATATATTTCCTTATTTTATTTCGAAAAAAACGAAATAGTTCCCAAGTCCTTGTGTTTTTTTTCTTTCCTTTCCTTTTTACATGTAAAGGTACACGTAAATCTTATCCACTATGGTTCGATCCATCCATGCTTATCCACCTTCTTTACATATTAAGTGGTGTTATACAAAGCAAAATGTCTCTTAAAAGCTTCAATGTTTTCTTGAATTAATGGACCCCTTTTGTCCGTGGTCCTTCATGAAGAAAATAACGAGTTGAGGAATGGCAATACATTCCTTGTAAATAATTCATAAAGACATCTTTGGTTGTCCAACTTCAACTATCTTATTTCTTTTTGTCTCAATCAGACTTCTCCACTTACACTACTCTTTTTCTTAGCCGAATTACTAAGTGACATTGGTTTATTGGACGTCAGTCAAAGAAATAGTCTCATATATAAGATAAAGTTAGATTTGACACGAGACATTGAATGTCATAACAACTTCTATGTAAAATTTAATACCCATGGTTCATGCATCATATGAATTCTCGTGCAACACCTAGTTTTAATTATCTGTTTTTCTTGTTACAATTAAATGCTTCAAATGGTCGATTTATAGGGATTTTGGACATAGGGTTCTTATTCAACGGGGTTGCAGGCTTCTTTAGTTTCTTTCTCAAGTCACTTTTTGAAGTTGCATCTTTTAAGGATTACTCCACTTTTTAGAAGAAACACATGAGGTATTTGAAGAAATCAAGAATAAATTCAAGAAAATAAATTATCGTAGTGATTTTCCAATTGAAAAAAAAAAGGAATTATACAAGTGCGTGGACAGCCTGTCCTTTTTTTAACTTCCCCCGACATACGAATCTACTCTTCTCTGTCCACACGCTCTCTAACGCTCAACAGCGCGTCGACTTCACACACCTCAAACCCCTCGCTCGTCAAACCAACTGGCGATAACAAGAACGAATGAATCACGGGTATGTTATTCATGCCCCAAAAATGTTTTAAAATACGATTAAGATTCTTTTTCGAAAAAATATTAGTTTAAAGGACCCAAAATTTAGAGATAAAGACCTAAAATATGAACTGTTATCGGATTATCGTTTTGTGTTATTTCATAACAATAAAGTGTTATTTCAGAAAAATAAAGTGTTACTGCAGAATAACGAAATGTTACTGAACAAATCGAGTCCATAAAACTAACTTTTCTTCCTCACATTGCGTGGACGAAAATTGACCCTTGAATCACAATTATTTTTCCTTTCCATTCACTCACATCTATAAAACTGTCCCCCATTCACAGCTACCATTTCTCTCTCTCTCTCTCCTTACAACACAAACCAAAAGATGGGTTTCGTCGATGACGACTTGAATAATATGAAAGCAACTGAGTTAAGACTGGGATTGCCCTTAGCAGAAGAAACAGAGCAAGAATCTCCATCATCGTCTGCTTCAAAGAACGTTCTTACCAGCAACAACAACAAGAGAAGAACCTGCGAGCAAATCGAACACCCACAAATCAATGGCCCAAAAGCTCCAAAGTAATAAGCAGCAGCCACCATTTCTTTCAAATTCTTGCCATTGCCCATCTGCTGCTTTTATCTTAGTACACTTTTGCCTAATTTTCAGGGCACAAATCGTTGGCTGGCCGCCAGTTAGATCCTCCCATAGCAGAAGAGCTTCTTGTAAGAAAGAATCTGAGGTTTCGGAAAAGATGTTTGTAAAGGTGAGCATGGACGGCGCGCCTTACCTTAGAAAGATCGATCTCAAATGCTACGAAAGCTACGCAGATCTGCTCAAGGCATTGGAGAACATGTTCAAGTGCTATTCCATTGGTAATAACTCGTCTTAAACTGTCTGAGTCTTTGATTGAAGATGCGTTGTCGTTTCATTTATTTACAAATTGTATTCGATTATGAAATAATGTTCAGCAGAATACACGCCGACGTACGAAGACGGAGATGGTGATTGGATGTTGGTTGGCGATGTTCCATGGGAGATGTTTACTGTTTCTTGCAAGAGATTGAGGATTATAAGAAAAGGGCTCTACTTCTCAAGAATTGGAATGTCTGTAAATAAATTAATGTAATAGTAACTGCAATTTTGTTATGTGTGTACATCCACCTATCCCAAAATGTATTTATTTTTGCGAAATTGCAAGTCCCTTCATCAAATTATTATTAGCCATTTGCTTTCTTTTCTTGAAGAACTTATAACCAAGCCATCATAGTATTTTCGGGAAATAGCCTTTGCTGGCTGTCAAATTTTGTTATTGGGCCTAACATGGGCCAATTTTGTTATTAGGCCTAACATGGACCATCAATTTATAAGCTACTCAATCTCTCTCAAATTATCTGATGTAGGGCGTATGTGACTTATAGGGTTTTATCTAGCTTAACACTAACCACGTTGGAAGCAATCAAATATCGTAGAATTTTTGAAACATTGTCGAAATTTTGGATTTTCAATGACCTGCTCGGGTTGGTTTTACCAATCACTGGCTTAAAAACTAAAGTACCAAAACCCGTATGATTGTAAATCGCGTAAAGCATCCCCGTTTTTTATTTGAACCGCAGTCCTAGTATTTTCACCTCCTAATTAGGGGGTGTAGTGTGAAGTTTTAGACAATATCGAGAGTACGATACTGAATTTAGATAATATAAAGGGGTAAAGTGCAAAGTTTAGACAAGCACAACCGAGTTTTACGCAATAAAAAAAGGTACAATGTAGTGACATACATTATAATTAGGGAAACTTTCACTAAAATCCCTATTTGCAAACTTTCTATCACATAACTCCCCTGTCAGAGAAATATATCACTTAACTCCCCGATTTACTGTTTGGTATACCATACAACACATTTTGGATCAACGTATTGTGGTACATCATGCATTGAGAAAATGGTACACCAAACATCTCTTTTAAGGTACGCCGTAACAACACATTTAGGTACATTATAGCAACGTGTTGTGGTACACAATACAAACATAGAAAGGTACAGTAAACTGGTACAACAAATTGGGGAGTTAAGTGATATATTTCTCTGACATGGGAGTTATGTGATAGAAAGTTTGCTTAATAGGGAGTTAAGTGAAGTTTCCCCTTATAATTACCCATCAAGAAATAAGTAAGTTACCTTTGGAAGCAATTTCCTGTAAGTACAATCTTATATCATAACAAGGCCAATTTTTATTGGGAAATTGGGCTTGACGGCCCATTAATGGTCGTGTAAACCACGTGTCCGTGACCCAATCCAATACACCTTGCTTGAAACTAGCGAACTGCGAGCTCGATCTCTCTCCACAACCTTTCTTCCCCAGTTCTTCAGCTCAGAATCGTTGAATTTAACGGAGAAGATGCTCGGCCGGCTTGCCTCTCAACGCCTACGTGAGATCCGTCAAGCTTTCTGTAGATTCCCTCAGGTAATTCTCGTTTGTGATCTAATTCGCCTGTTTTCCATTGATGTACGAATCTTCGATTAATTTATGTAATTTCCGATTTTAGAGGATCTGTTGAACTAATCTGAAACTATGTTTGGTGCAGGCGTCGCGATCATTTTCAACGGCATTGAATTATGTTAGTTTATCTTGGTTCTTCTCTTTTTATCATTTCTGATAGTAGTTTCTTTTTTGTTTCTATAGTGTCCTATTTCGGTTTGACTTGATCTTTTTTTTTGTGTGAATGAAGCACATTGACAGTCCCGATAACAGTCCCGACCTACCATGGGAATTCAACGAAGCTAACAAACAAAAGGTAATTTACGCTAGTAAATTCATATTTCTTGATAAACTTTGGTTTGGTTCATGGAGTCCTACATCTTATTGTTTTTAATGATTGGGCACGTTATGTAATGCACCCTTTATGCGTGCTAGGTCAGTTATTAGCAGCATTTTTGGTTTAGCGAGTTTGTGGCCTGATGGTTGAAGTCTATTACAAACTCTATTTTGGCTTTTTATTGCTTAAATGAAATGCCTTTTTTGTGGAGGTGAATCATATAAGTATTTAGCCATCTTAGAAGGTGATTATAGTTATATCGAGGAAAGGATAGGTGCAAATGGTTTATCCTTCTAATTCCTGTGGCATCAATGTTTCATACTCACGTTAGATTTACGTAATATTTGTATGTGTTTTGAATCAAGATATGAGCGTTTACTGCTCAAGCTTCTATTTTCTTGTATCGCAGACGTAATTAAATCGTTAAATTTTCGCAGGTTAAGGAGATATTGTCCAACTATCCATCCAACTACAAGCAATCAGCTGCAATACCATTGCTTGATCTTGCACAACAGCAACATGGTGGTTGGCTTCCTGTTGCAGCCATGAATCATGTACCTTGATACTACTTATCTGCATAAGATCATCACATGTGAACATTAGATTCGATTTAAACTAGTTATCATATCAAAATGGTCTTGCATGCTTTATTTTTCTGCTTTCCGTAGGTAGCTAAAATCATGGAAGTTGCTCCAATTCGTGTGTATGAAGTGGCAACCTTCTACTCAATGTTCAACAGAGCAAAGGTACAATTGTCAGTTGTCACTCTTCCGACCATTGCTGACTTGTAACTTTATGGCACAGTTAGTGCTGCCAATATTGAAAGAGTTACGTAATTGCAATTGAAGGTTGGCAAATACCACCTTTTGGTGTGTGGCACTACTCCTTGCATGATTCGTGGTTCTAGAGAAATTGAAGATGCACTGCTGAAACACCTTGGAGTCAAGCGCAATGGTAAATTCCTACATGATATTTGTGACCCGAAAGTCGTACCCTTTTATAGGCTGCTTTACTTCTTTTTTCTCTCTCTCTGACTTATACCCATCTGATCTACATTGCAGAGGTAACTAAAGATGGCTTGTTCTCTGTTGGGGAAATGGAATGCATGGTCAGTTGTATTTTCTTGATTTGATCTTTTTGCATTGAGCATTAAGTGTATCTCTATTATACATTATGCATGAATCACTTCATGCCAAATTTGAATATACATCACATTATGATGACACTCATTGGTCTGCGTAGGGATCTTGTGTGAATGCTCCTATGATTACAGTTGCCGATTACTCCAATGGGTCGGAGGGGTACAATTATAATTATTATGTAAGACCTTACCCTTTTTGTGGTGCTCCATTAAAACACTAATGTATTTATCTTACCAAACAAGGTCAGAATTCTATCACAGGAGCATCTTTTCTGAATTGTTACTTCTTTATTTTTTCTTCAGGAGGACCTTACCCCAAAGCGAGCAATCGAGATCGTCGAGGCCTTCAGAAGAGGGGAGAAGCCAGCGGTGAGTTTTTGCTACTAAATTTATTCAATTAATTTGCCACCTATAATACAAATTATATAACTCTACTTTTGGTATTTCAGCGGGGAACACAGAATCCTAACCGCATCAATTCGGGACCTGAGGGCGGGAACACGACTTTGCTATCCGAAGCTAAGGCTCCTCCCTGTCGGGATCTCGATGCTTGCTAAAACAGAGTTATTAACTAACTGGTGAATGACTCTCATCAATAAAATATTGCTTTGATTTTTCGTTTACGACTCTGCGTTCTTCGTTAATCAAATGCGAGGGGCTTGCTTGAGTTATTTGAGATCGACCCAAAAGCCCATGGATGTTGTGCATTGTTTGCTTGCAAGTATCACCTCCTTGAGAAGGATTTGTTTACAGTTCCTATTTTTCCATGAAAGACGCAAATTCCTTGATGAATAAGATGTTATTCGAGATTCGTATTGATCATAATTTCTGAAGAAAATCGGGTAAACGGTGGTTGATTTAGACACCGCTATAATTTTATGGGTGGTGTTGTATTATCAAGAGTTAAATTACATCAGAGCATGCAAGAATTTATGTTGTTCAACTAATATCGTCTGCCCCTATGAAAGAGGTAATAATTTCAGGATGTTGAGAGTCATTACAAATATCGTTGTTGGATGTTTGAGATGAATTTACCATTCATGTCGATTAGTCCCACGTGATGGAATTTGTGTTCTTGCTTGGCGTATCCTCATAGCTTGATAAGTACTGTGAAGCCGGGCGGTCCCGAAATGGATGTAAATACTAAGTTATAAAACAGATGTTGGATGAAATGTTGCGTGAACACTCTCTCTAGCACTCAAGCGCACAGCGGAATATATGATTACTTAGTGATGAAATCTGATGAACACGAGATGTAAATTTTGCAGCAAGTCAGAAAACTTGCTGCGTGCCTCAAGGCGTAAACTCCGCTATAAAGATGGATTACAAAAAACTATCGAAAGATCGTAAAATCAAGCCTAGCAAAACTACGAATCAAATGATTCTGAAAACTACAAAATCTTTCGACCTTTGGAAAACTAGGCTAGAAACAAACTCTCGTGCTCTATAATACTCGCTCAAACTCGCTCGTAAAATCTCGTTCTCGTTCGTCGTTAGTCCTCCTTCAAACGGTAAAGTACCTTCGCTATATATATGTCTTCGACTTCTAAAGGACTTCTCCAACGACTTGGTGCAGCCCACTAACTTCCACAACGTCCACTAAGTGATTGTGACCGTTGGGAGTTAGTTTGGATCAGCTCAATTGACTCGGTCTTGACTTGGGCTCCAAACATCCTATATTAGCATGCTCCGTTCCTTAATTCGTTTAAGCACATCCACTCGGTTCTCCCACGGTTTGACTTGTTCCTAATCTTTATCCAAGTCCTGCATAACACTAAAAATAGCCTAGACACGGATGAAACCCGTTTTCGGTATGAAAGATAAAACTCAGAAAGGAGACATTCTCGCCAACAAATATTGACTAGAATGTTCCCCCAACATTGCCAATGTCAAAGTCTCAACATTAACATACTGAATTGCTAAGACTATGTTTATCAACAACCTAGCAACCGTTCTTGCACTATATAAAAAAACAAATAAAAAAAAGTAAAAACTAAAATAAATTGTCGCAACCGGTGGTAGACCAACCTTGACTTGACATGGTTATGCACAAATCTCAGTGTCTAACATTATCCAATAATGCCATTTGTCAAAATGTGATTGTTTGCTTTTGAGATTTTTTATGTTATTTTCAACTATCTCTTAATTTTTTTATTTTTTATTTTCACCAAAATCCATGATTTTTTTCTATATAAGTAGAGACTAATATTGATACATTTGAGTCACAATTCAAATCATCTTATGTTGTGATTTTAATTTTGTAATTGAGATTGTAGCTTATTTGTGAGTACCATATTTTTTAATAATTAAGAGCTTTTATTAGAATATAATTTAATATATTTTGCACACATTTTCAATAATAAAAATAATTATAAAATAAAAATATATAATAAATAATAAAATAAATACTTCCTCTGTCCCAAACCTTTATGGACATTTGGGAGTTGACACGGGAATTAAGAAACTAAATATTTTAATAATATAGTGTGATGAAAAGGTAGAAGTGTATATTTTGGCACGTCTTTTAAGAATATTTAATATTATTTTATTGATTGTGTGTGATGATTTTTTTGCTAAATATGAAAATGTACATAAGATGTGGGACGCCGATATTGTAAAATGTATAAAATGGTTTGGGACGGAAAGAGTACATGTTATGGGTTGTGTTGGGTTGTTGGTAAAGTATACAAATTATTGAGTTTGGATTGAGGTAAGTTATGTAAGTGAAGGAGAGATAATTTAATATTTCGTTCTCATGGAAAGAAAAGGAAGTGTGCAATGATACGACGCTCAAAGTCTAAAGCTGCTATCATTGTTTTCCATTTGTCCACACACAAATTCCGCCTACCAAAAAGGGTGTGATTACGAAACGAGAAAAGGGGTCCCATCAAAAGCCACTACAACACCATCTAGTCCTTATGTACATCCCACTACTAAGACAAAAAAAAAGGTGACACAACTTGACCAAATTTTCATCTTCCACTAGCAAAAAGGAAATAAGGCGTGTTTGGTTGACCTTTTCCACTAATACTTTCGAACAATTACGACTGGGGATCGGTCTCGGGCTCGGGCGCACGGCAAATCGCGGAGGCGAGCGAAATGGGCACAACGCAGAGCGCCTTCGACTGGAGAAACTGCATGGCCGCCCCGACGTTCTCCTCCATCAGCTTAGCCACTTGTCTTTCCGTGCCTTCGTTCGACCATCTTTCCCACTCATATCTTCTTCCCCCGCCGCCGTTTTCGCCCTTTTAAGAAACGAAAAGTTTGCAAGAAATTAGTAGACTGAAACACGGATAACTTTAGGAGCGGCATTATAGGGGATTAAAGAATTTAGGGCACATCACCTTTCAAAATTAAGCAATTTCGGGACATTTAAGTCAGAACCTTATATTTTGTCTCAAAATTGCTTAATCTTGAAAATTGTAGATGTCAAACCCAAAATTAGCTGGAACCATATTAATCTCGAGCAAAATCTAGGTTTCTGACGTATAATGTTTTAAATTGCTTAATTTTGAACCCTATAATGCCACCCATTAACATACATACGTGACTATTAAGTATAATTAGAAACTACTCCTTAGTACACTACACCTCTAGGATGGTGGGCATATCTGTCCCCCCTCTTGTGTCTCCTCCCAATCTGCTCATGCTCAGCAACTCAAACATGGCACAAAATAGATAGGATGGATTCAGACAATGAAAGAACATTAATTACATTTAATTTAATGTTGTGAAATGGTAATCAATACCTTCACTTGGAGTCTCAAGAACTTGACATAATCCACAACTTCATCAACCATGGCTACTCTATCAGTCTGCACGTAATAGAGTAGGAAAAACTAAGGAGGAAATAAAGACCAAAAGAATTAATAAAAGCATAGAAAGATAGAAAGATGAGAGAACCTTGTTAACAGTGGGAACCAATTCTTGGAGTGCTCTTATCCTTTCTGCGATCCTCTCCCTTCGCAGCTGTCGTATTTTATAATATAATACAGCAGAAAAGCAACATTAATTTTCGTTACAGTAATTAGAATCGAAGATTTTTAAGGTTGTCATCGTCATACATACCCTCTCTGCTATGCTGTGAGGGTCGGTGGCTTGGCCTCGCCTGGCTCGTACCCTCGGCCGAGTAGTCGTCGCCGGCGGCGGTGGATGTGGGCCCACCGCGGGTTGAAAGCCCATCTGCAGAAAAATTCTTTCTTTTCAGTCATATTTTTTCCGCCAATAAGGCAAAATAAAATAAATTAGAACAAAAGAGAGTGTAATAGCAGCAGAAGCAAGCGCCTGTTGAACAGATGACGACGAAACGATGGGCTCGCCGAGGAATAAGTTGGGTTTACCACTCGCCGTCGCCGGCGCGTCAATCGCATATCCGCCGCCGATTTTCGCCTGCTCCAGGCTCAGACCCAGAGGATACCCACCGCCGGCGAGGTGGAGCATCATCGGAGGTGCGGCGGCGTCGGCTATGGGTTGCTGGGCGGAAGCGCTGTAGTTAGGAAAGGAGAGTATTTGGTCGAGGAAGTCGTCGGACGGCGGCGTATTGTTGGCCATGGTAGAAATGATTTGTTAAAAGTATCGTTCAATTCTTCTCCGTTTTGTGCTGTGATTCGCTTTGTTATTGAATTCTGAAGTTATAAATACAGACTACTACTCGCAAGAAGGAATGCTATGGTTTTAACGATTTTACATGAATACCCCTTGCGTGTGATTTTTTTCTTAGATTATTTTGACTTTTGCAATGTGTTTGATAAGCTAATTTGGTTTTCCACGGTGCTTTCCAAGTTTCCACACAGTAATTTCACGTAGCAAACGTGACCTTAATTAGTGTTCTAATGATTATTGGATTGCATCCATACCGGTTAATTTAAGGTGAATCTATAGAAAAATACTCAATTGTATAAAAAATTTGCAAGTCAGTACTCATGTCAGAAAATTTCTTATATAGGTACCAGTTCGACTGTGCGTACCATTTTCCCGATCTTAACGTACCTTTTTTATATGTGTATTGCGTACCACGTCACGCATTTATATGGTACCCATATATGGTACCTATATGCGTTCCATACGGTACCTTGCGGATGACTATATGATGGTACCATTTTTTTAGCTGTACTACGTACCACAATTTGTTTTTCTATGGTACCTAAATGTGTGATATGATGTACCTTTCGGCGGGCAGGTACCAATGTGCAAAAAATTTATTCTGACAGGTAACTGCATATTAAAAAATACCGACATGGTACTGACTTACTAATTTTTTATATTAGTGGGTATTTTTATGTAAAATCTCCAATTTAATTCTTGCTTTGGTATCAAATGAATCCTGCGTATTTTAAATATATTTTTACTGACACGTAAGTCATTAGTGGATTACGTCGAACATTACCCTTTTTAATGTAATTTTGAGGGAGAGCTCTAGAATCAATTTTCCCTGCCAACATTTTCTCGAATGAGCCTATCGCATGTATCTGGACGAATGTTTTGAGCAGTTGACATAGTTTGCAGGCTATTGCACCGACCTGCAGTTTATTCTGTTTCTGATCTGGGCACCTCGGTTTACCCACAAGAAATAAATAAATAGTATTGGTACAAAGAGATTTGAATAGAAGATACGAAATCCAAAATGATCGGTCAGTCTCCGTGTAGGTCAATGTTTCGAACCTACTAAGACTTCTTCACTATAATAGTATGTGCAGACTTTGGACGATACATTTAGGTCAGGAATATTTGGTCCTTTTGGAGTTCGTGGTCGTCTCATAGCAGCAGATAATGAGATAGTTTCAGAAAGTCGGAGTTGTCTCACTCTCATAGCATGCAATGAGGTTTAGATTAATCCCATATAAATGTGCTCTGAATTTGACGTTGATAGTGGTGATCTTCGATCCAGCATTCCTCCTAACCTGACAATCTAGAAAGAGCAATTTTCAGGATATGGGGTAAGTGAGTGGGAGACCTGGAGGTCAAAGGTACTGTACAAGCATAAATGGCCCTGACAAGGAGATGTTGGAGAAGGCGAGACATTGTTCATGGCCGACCAAAAGCACGTGGAGGGTATCGATTGGAGGACATTATGGCCAGAAGAAGGATATGCCTGTCTGACAATAGTACACATGCAGCTGCTGCATCCTAGGTTGTGACAGAATGCTTTTAAGTAGTCCCAAAGAAGGCTAGCTAGGAAAGAGAGACGAATGGATATATTGGGGAGGAAACAGGAAAAAAGACATAAGATTCAAGAGATATTTTACTCGAAAAAGCCCACCACCATTAAAACACTATAATGAGAGAAAGTGAGCTTGGTGTGTTCCGATTGTGAATAGTAATACTGTTTCTTGGCGGTCCGTGGAGTAGGATATATATCCGAACCACGTAAATCTAGCACTCGAATGTCGATCTAAACACATGTGAGACAAATAACCGAGTCCGTTTCATCCTTCAAATCTTCATTTCGCGGATCAAAATCTTGTTGATCGGGGTCATACCCGCATGAGACGTTGTGCGAGTATACCTCCAAACAAACCAAAAATATTATGTAGAGGAAAATAGTGAAAACTTGAAAATAAGAAAAAGTCACAAGAAGTAATTCTCACAAAGAAAAAGGACAAGCGCCATAAAATCTAAACATTGATTTTTAGGACTAGCTGAACATTTCGTCGCAAATAAAGTCCTCCTTCCTCTTGAAAACATAATGTGATAATGAAGAAAAAAGCGAGTACTTTCATGTTGCAAATTTCAGACTAATGGGGCCGAAAATAAAAATAAATTCCAACGTCTTTCATGACTTATGAATTTTAGTGATAAATGAGTTTCCCAAATAATGATGATGGGCAACTCAATCAATATACAAAAAGGCAAAGTAGTTATATAGCATTAAAGAAGGTAAAGCAGATAATATTTATTAATAACCTATGATGGTGTGAATGTGATCATGGATCATTATGTGTTCTTTTGTTTTCTATCTTTTATTAGTTACTTAAGTGGAACGTTGGAGCTTATATTATTATGTTCTCATAACTCATGATAAAGCAAGAAGAAAACTGTAACAGCGTCTATAATATTTATTGTAACAGAAACAAATAAAATATCATAATTCACCCAACCAATCTATAAAATAAAAATGAATACTAGTTTTGAATAAACATCCTACACGATGCAATAACTAATGCTAAACACTCTCAACCAATTTCTAGATCGAATTCTGACTTGGGAAAACTGTTCCTTAGAGTCGAATTAGATACATATCAACATTTTTTCATAGTTTTATTTTATCTATTACATAGAAACTACTTCGTGTATTCTTTACCAATTAAATCGAGACTAATATCTATGCAGTTCATTCGCCTAACAAGTCTCACCTAGGACTGTGTGTATTTTCACACAGTTGAATAGGATTAAATATTGTTCTTACCGTAATTTACCATTATTTGTTGTTCTTTAGTGCAATAAAACGAGATTAACGTATTCATTAACATCCAAAAAAGAAACCCCTTTTGCTCATCTGAGAAAACCCCACCACTATACAAGAGAGAGAAGAGGCGCTAATTTCTATCTAAATGGCGAGCGGCAGTGTAATAAAAACGCAGTCTTGCCTCATCCAATTGAAGCCTTCTTGCAATAAACCTCAATGCCCACCGTTTCGTAGTTTTCCGACGGTGAACTCACGGAGGTCGAAGCCTCTTATGGCGGGACTCGCCGTCGTTCGCCCAGCCGTCGGACTCTCCGAGACTTTTTCCAAGCTAAAACAGCAGGGAAAGGTAATCCATTCCTTTTTATTTATGTGTTTTTAATTCGACTTGTATGATTCCATCCTTGTGGTTTTGAATTTTCTTCTTTTATGTTTTCATTTAATTTCTGGGTTGGATTTTGGCATTCTTGCTTCTCTGCAATTGGGCAAATGACTTGATTTATCAGAAGCTTCCAAGTTTTTGGCGTTTGATTGAATAGCATTGAATATTTACTGCACTTGTGTTTAATCTGTGTTTGGTTGAGTTTGTTCTTGATAATATGATTCAAATTGAGATTGATCTGATTTGCTAGAAGCTTCCTAGTTTGCGGAGTTTGATTGAAGAGCAGTGAATATATATTACACTTGTGTTTAATTTATGTGTATTGAACTGTTCTTGATAATTTGATTCAAATCGAGATTGATTTGATTTGTTAGAAGCTACCGAGCTTTCGGATTTTCATTGAAGAGCAGTTAACATTTGTTACACTTGTGTGTTGAACTGTTCTTGATAAGTAATTCGATATGAGATTGATTTGATTCGTTAGAAGCTACTGAGTTTTCTGCTTTGATTGAAGAACAGTGAATATTCATTACACTTGTGTTTAATTTGTGCGTGTTGAACTGTTCTTGATAATTTAATTCAAAATGCGATTGATTCGATTCCTTAGAACCTAGCCGAGTTTTCTGGCTTCGATCGAAGAACAATGAATATTTACTACGCTTGTGTTTTGATTCAACAATGAGTCATTCCTCAGACGAAAAAAAAGGGATTACAAACTTGTAATAATAAACCGTGCTTTTTCTCTGTTCGAAAAAAAGGTGGCATTGATTCCTTACATCACCGCGGGCGATCCAAACCTTTCTACTACGGCGGAAGCGTTGAAGATTCTCGACTCATGTGGGTCCGACATAATCGAATTAGGAGTTCCTTATTCCGATCCTTTAGCTGATGGGCCCGTCATACAGGTCGGCGATATGATTAACCGAGTTTTAAGTTCGATTTTTATTACAAATGTATTCGTTCTTGATCCGAGTTTAAATTATTATTTTTTTCTTGCAGGCTGCTGCCACGCGTTCTTTAGCTAAAGGAACTGATTTCGATAAAATCATTGCTATGTTGAAGGATGTAAGGGCTCATTAAATTAAGGCTTAAATATGTTTTCGGTTGTGCAAGTAAAGGGGGTGGCACTCTAAGGACACGAACTTAAGGAGTTGCAATTTTAAGACACTAACTTTCAGAATTCGAAGCAATTTGAGGACAACAAGCATGACGTGACGTCCAGTCGTGATGGGGGCGTTCAGTTGACTTCCACTGGTGTTTGGCTGTCCTTAGATTGCTTCGGTTTTGAAAGTTAGTTGTCCTAATACTGCAACTCCTTAAGTTGACTGTCCTGAAAGTACCACCCTCGTTACTTATAGGACCAAAAAAGTAATCAAGTCCAAAGTTACTGATAAAAATAAAAACTGGGTCGGGAAATTGTTCTCTTCTATAATAAATGTTTGTGTATATATAGGTGGTGCCCCAGTTATCTTGTCCCATTGCTCTCTTCTCGTACTACAACCCCATACTCAAGCGCGGCGTGGACAAATTCATGGCTACACTGAGTGATACAGGAATTCACGGTAACTAACATTCGTCTCACTTCCTTCCTTGCATAGCCTTTTTCGCAATAATTCATCTCTTATTCTTAAAGTTCGTTTTCCTTAAATAGGTCTCGTCGTCCCCGACGTGCCTCTAGAGGAGACCGAAATACTTAGAAAAGAAGCCTCAAACAAACATATCGAGCTGGTTTTTTTCTTTCTTTTTTCCTTTTGGAGAACGACCTCACCATTCTAATGGGTGGGCTTATTAGTCGTTATTACAACCTTAATCGTAAATCAGTGTCAATTACATTAAAGGTATTGCTGACGACGCCCACCACCCCAACCGAACGAATGAAGGCCATCGTAGAAGCATCAGAAGGATTCGTCTACCTTGTAAGATTTACTTGTTTCTCTGTATTTTTTTCTAAGGGCGTGTTTGGTTTGTGGAAAGTAGTAGGGAAAAGAAAATGAAATGGAAAAAAGAAAATCTTTTTTATGTGTTTGGTTTCGAATAAAATCACTAAGGAATGGAAAAGAAAATGCAGTTAAGTTTATACTTAAAACTAAGGAAAACTAATTTCCACACCGAAAATGAAAGAAAAACTCATTGAAATCTTCCATTTTCTTTTCCACACTACTTTCTTCAAACCAAACATACTTTAAATCGTCGAAAACTATTGAAAAGCAAAAACATCCGTAACCTTCCACATTCGTAGGTGAGCTCCGTTGGAGTCACTGGTGCTCGGGCATCTGTTAGCGAGAAAGTTCAATCTCTTCTACAAGAAATCAAGGAGGTATGTACTTTTGTATCTCTATATTTTCGTCGCATATGTATATATATAATATATATATATATTTAGTCTTTTTTTTTTAAATTTTGGGAGGCTACGAGCAAGCCCGTGGCAGTTGGTTTCGGGATATCGAAGCCCGAGCACGTTAAGCAGATTGCTGGGTGGGGAGCAGATGGAGTCATTGTTGGCAGTGCAATGGTTAAAATATTGGGAGAAGCTAAATCACCTGAAGAAGGTCTCAAGGAGTTGGAGAATTTCGCCAAGAGCTTGAAATCTGCACTTCTGTGATTTTTTTTCTTTTCATTTCAACTGTGTTTTTTTTCACTCTGATTATTTCGAAATATTCAGCAGCCAAAATGTTAGTCTGACCAAGTGTAGTAACTGTTAGAGCTGCAACTTTTGAATGCCAAACATCGTTTTTTTTATTTGGTAGACATAAATCATTATTTTCTTGGTTAAAGCTTTTTTCAGTTTTTGGGGGTTGCATTATAAGAGGAGATAATTTAGGCGGTGACAATACATAGATAATAAATTTTAAAATTATGCAATTTAAGAATATCATACGTCCGAATCCTACATTTTGTTTTAATTGTTTTATTTTGAAGGTTATTCATTACACAAATTTAGTCGAAACCCTAAATTGTACGTCGAATTCAAGAAATTGGGCAAAATTTAGGGTTTCGCGGCATATAACATCACTAATTACTTACTTTTGAAAATTATTGTCCATATAATCTTAAATTCATTGTCTTAATTACATAATCAAGAAATAATTAACCCTAATTCCTCCATCTGCGAGAAAAAGATTGATATGCAGAATTATTGACTGAGCCATGATAGGTATTTTATTACATCCATTTAAAAGGTAGTGCAGATAGAAAGCATATCAGATTGCTTAAAGGCTCAAAGAGCAAACAAAGGGGAATAGGGACACAAGGAAGCAAATTGGAACGAGCAAACACAAACACGAACGCTTTTTCGGGCGAATATTTCAACGCCGATCAGATGCGACGGACTCTGTGTTGAAGAGAAACTTCACCCTAGAAAGGACTGAGTCGTGGGCGGGATCGTAGGGATGATCCTTGGAGGGTATCTCCAAGATTGCTGGGACTGGCTTGTTGTAGCTGTCTACCAAGAACCTTATCATATTAGCAACCTATTATACAAGAGAGACAAGCGAACACATTACTGCTGCGAAAGATTTACTGCAAATAAAGATTTCAACTATCTCTTGGCTTTTATGATATTCTTGTAGTGTTGTTTCCTACATATGAAAACTGAAATCCCATAATCCCCTTCAGGTCAAGCAAGCAAACGGACAGATATAGGTGCAACTTTATGATCAAGGTTGATGAAAGAGAATTGAGAGCGGAAAAGCTGAGAGCTTACGTATTGACTGATCATCACTATCGCGATGTCTTCCCTTGAGGTGAATTCCTTGAACGAATCTTCGATCTGTTTCACAGTTGTTTCTGATGCAGGGATTCTAGGTTAGCCGACGACAATTGTCAAAACTGATAGTAGCAACTAGAGAAAATATAAGCATTTCGCATACTTGAGTCCACGATGAGGTAATTTGTTTTCCTCCTCAAATCAACATTACCAACGCCAGCCAGCAAAAACCCAGTGATTGTGTCCTGCGTCGGAATCATAGTTATTAAAGGCGAGAGGCGCAAAGAGGCGATATGCCACCGCCTTGCCTCAGAGGCGAGGCGCAAAATAAGGCGCCCGCCTCATAAACCGAGGCGAAATTTATTATACTAATATTATATATGATAATACTACTCACACATAAATAAGCAAAATTATAATATATAAATAAATTGAATTAAGTGATATGATACATAAAGAATTGTTATAATTATATTTAGGTTTATTGAATTTTTACAAGTATAAATGTTTTTTCCAATAATTTTTTAAATAAAAATGTTGTATTTTAGGGTATATTGAATTTTTTTTGTCGAAGTATTGAATTAAATAGGGTTAAAATAGGGTCCCAACAACTATTAAAACCGGATATTATTTTTTCATTGCCAAATAAATATTATTTGTAAAAGAAATTAAATTATTTTATGTAATAAAACGTAGTAAGTGTATAACTATCAATTCTTTCTTTAATTATCTTATTTATTAAAAATTGAAAGGCCCACTAAAAGAATAAGCCCAAGACACGTTAAATTAGGGTTTTTCTGTACATCTTCTTCGAATAGTAATTTCAGAGGCGACCAATGAGTTGCTTTTACATCTCTTTCACAGAGTAATTTTCAGAGGCGACCGCCTCTCTGCAACTCGTACCACCGATTAGGCGACCGCCTCATACCGCCTCTTCAATATACAACGCCTCTATGTGCTTAGAGGCGATTCCCTACCGCCTCTACTCATTGAGCGCCTAGGCGCGCCTCAAATAACCTTGGTCGGAATGTGTATTAGGAATGTGATTCAGGCTTCACAGCTATAATGACTCTCATTTACGAAAAAGAAAAAAATAATTTCTCGCATCTATGAAGTTTCATATACGGTTACCCAGATAATTGGGTAAGGCATATCAAGACATTACCACCATTAAACACATAAACGTACACCTGATCATCAACTTTCTTTAGTGCCACCAATAATATCTCATAAACTACCTTATAACCCCCCAACCAATGCTCAATGAACCATCAGCTTAAAGATTTAGTCAACTAGAGGATTCCAATAAAGTCAATTGGCCAAATTGTCAAAAATTCCACAAAAGAAATGAAAAAATGGAAAGGGTAGAATGCTTTGAGTACAAGCTTTTAAACCGCATCGCATATCGATGCCTGTTTTTCAAACTTTACAAATGAATATAACATTAATAAACTCGAAACGTAAAAACGAACCGAGATATAAACATACAGAACAGGACGACCAAATATACACCGTTCAAATGGATCCACAATTGAATCAGGTCGCTAATAGAGCAGACCCTAGAAACATAACCAAGTAATGGAAGAAATGTTCACCTCATCAGCAATCATTGCTATGAGCGCCGAGTTACTTGTTCGGATCTGAGGCTTATTCGCCATTGATACGGTACAATTTCCCGTCTACTACCGACCTGCTAAGATGCGAAGAAACTTCAATAAATTAAGCCACACAAAAATCGACAGGGCAATATCTTTTTCAATCACCTAACCGTCAGAAATCAAGTGAATCAAAAAGAAGATTGATGAATCTCACGTCGTGGAGACTGTAATTGAAGCTCGGATCGTGAGCGAGTGTTCGAGAGAGGCGAGAGATCGCTAACTTGATGGAAGAGTTGAAAGATGATAATCGAAGGAAAGAAATTAGATTTGCAAATTTCAATCTGGCCCTTGAAGAAAAGGCTTATTATACTACTCGTACGACTACTAAATTTTTTTTTTCTCCCATGTCTACTCTAATTGCAATCTAGCCCACTTACTTCATATAAAGTTCAATAAAATTTATTCAACAGCACATAATTCAAATCTGATCCCCATATTTCAAATTCTTTTGAGTCCACAATGTTATTGATGTTGACCGTTTTAATAGTTAGTTTAAACAGAATATAACACATAATTTCACTTTGCTCGACTTAGATTTTATAACTTTTCAATCTTTTTCGACTACTTAAACGCAAGTAAAATATATTACTATTACTAAGAAACCCTCTCTCTTCAGACCCTCTCTCTTCTCTCCCCCGAAGAAACCCTAGCCGCCACACTCCTCCATCTCCGAACAGCTTCCTTCCTCCCCCCTCCTCCGCTTGCGGAGGTTGGGGGAGCCACGTCTTTTCTTTGTTCCTATTTTTTTAAGTTTCTTAACTAAAAAAAAAAAAAAATATTAGATAAATCTTGGCTGCCACTACCACCACCACCCACCAAGGATCGTCGGCGCTACTGTCTTGGACTCCGAGCTCGACATAGCGGTTGGGGCAGGGGTGCTTGCCCACCCACCTTCTCGCCGTGTCTCCCCCGCCGCTCGATCTTCTGGCTCGCTGCGTCAAACTCCATTTGGGCGAGTCTCCTCCTCCCAGTCGGCTGCCTCTCAACTCCCGTATATCATCCCACCTCCGCCTGCTCCCACCTCCACCTCGCCGTTGTCAGCTTTGAGTTCCCCACAGTGGGATCTCGTCTCTCCCGACCTTTGGGTCGGGAGCCTTTTCTCCCTTGTGGAGCCACCAGTCCGATGAAGACAGAACCCAGAAGTCGATGACCTAAGAAAGTGAAGGGTGTCGTAGATTTAGCTTAATAGCTTTTTCCGTGATAGGTTCTTTAGCTCTGGGCTTTAGATAATGGAGTTTGTTTTCTGTCGGTTTTTGTCCCTTGTGGGCCTTTTTCTCCCTTCGTGGGTGCCCCCTTGTGGGGTTGTGTTGTGCTCGTTGTGAGCCTTTGTTCTCCCGGTTGGCGATGTACCGGTGAGACCCTTTGGGCTATTTAGCCTCTGTATCTTTGTTAATTAATGAAAGCTATCGTTTCGAAAAAAAAAAAAAAACGCAAGTAAAATATCGCGCAACACATTTTAATTGTCAACGTTTATTTACCATTACCCTATTCCAATATTCATGATAGAGAAGTAAAAGCTTCAATCCTAAACACAAATCTCTCTTGCAGATCCTAACACTTACTCAAGTCAAATCCCCCCATTCTTACAACATTAGATAACACAGAAAATAGATCTTTTCTCCAGAAAACTCTCAAGAGAATGAACAGTTGTATACATATACTAAAAGAGATCAAATAATTGCGTGCATTGTGTGTGTGGAAAAAGAACTAATAAGCACGTCACCATTCTGCTTACTAATGTGTGTAATAATCTAACATCTCATAATCATTCAGATCTTCTTTCATCCTTTTGACTGTTGTACAGAGGAAGTAACCAGCTTGTACCGTGTTTTCTCCTTCCATAACATCGCCAATATAGAACGAAAATCACAACTATGACGCCCAAAGGAATCGCCCATCTGTGCATCATAAACACATCGTATCTCACTATCATCAAAGCTAAAACCGAAAAGAAAAAAAAAAATCAATCTTTTTTTATCCTTTTAGATGCCCATGTCAGTTTATTGAAGCGTATTTTATTTACCTGTCTAAATCAAGAATAGGGCTGTAGACGACAGTTTCCCAGGTTGCAACGATGAAGTGCCAGACGGGGTTGTAATAAAGAGATTCCGAAGACCAAAACATTCGAGTGTACGTCTCCAAGAATATGAAGAGCACCCAAGCACCGATTTCTATGAGGAAGAACTTTACAATGAATCGACCCACGACGACCATTACCAAGGAAAAAGCCACCAGCCAATTGAATAGCCTTTGGTTGTAATCTTTGATGAACAGAGATTTCGATTTTCCCAACATCTGCAATTTTTCTTTTCATTACAAGAATTGGTTTGGTTTGAAAGGGTATGATTTCATGAAGAGAACTAAGGGCATAGTTTCGGCTTGGAACTATAAGCACAAAATTACCTTCATCATACGCATTTCATAGTTACTTTTTGAGGGGCCCACACACTCTTTTTCGAAGCTTTGGTTGCAATGGAGGAATCCCGCGTTAAATTTGGCCATCGAAGGAAGTCTGAGGACTTGAAGTTGGTCCATTTGATCCTCGCATCTCGTATATAATGCCTCACACAGCTTCGAAGATTGATATTCGTTAGCAAGAACATAGTTCTTGTATACCTACATATAATACAACCATGAAACAGGTAAAAAAGAATAGAATTCATGTGATAAAATTTTCCATATTCTCATTGACCTTCTCCATCTCTTCAATCAAGTTATCAGCAGATCTCTTTGCATGGTGGCGACCAAATTGCTGTTCATCGAAAGCTCTCATCGATGCTTCTTTGGACTCTTCATGGGCTCGTTGGAGAGATTCTTCTTCTCTGGGTAATCCGAGCTTACCCATTCGATCGCCATATATTTTCAGACAACGTTCGAGGATTCCTTTGTTAAACACCTCCACGAGGGACCCCGTCGATGGGATTTCCCCTTTGTTTAAGGCCTCGAGAATCTGGGATTAACGAATTATTCAATTTGGTGCAATAAAGGGATTTGTGTATATCCTAAAGCCAAGAATAAGAGAGATGGCTATCTCAGCCTCATCTAGCAATTAGACGGTAGAATAGTATGTCTAATAAAGTCATATAGATTCTAAAATTTGACATGCACTTGCAATGTTCATTTCTGAAACTAAGATGCAGAGAGATTGACCTTCAATGTGTTTTCTTGTACATTTATGAAGCAATGGTCCCAATCCTAATATGAAAATCTCTAATTTGGGTCTGCATAGGCTAACTATTGCTTTATTATAACAACCAACAACGAAAAAGATCATTGAAATAAAGAGATGTGTGACATGGAATTTGCAAATATTGGAAAAAGCATTTACCTGCTCCAAGAATGATACAAATTCCTTTCCATTGAGGGATTTGCCCTGCACAATCTTAGGACGTATGATTGAGGTAACGACTGATTTCAACTCCTCTCTCTTCTTGACATAAGAGGGATCGAGTTCATCATCCTTCATGTCACAAAGCTTCGTGCGTTGTAAATGGGGCTGTACTTACACAGATAGATGAGAAAATAACTCATTTTTCGAAGATGATATTACCGGAAAAAAAATATATATATATGAGATCGACAGTATATAATAGAGAAGCACTAACCTGGGGTAAGCTAAAAGCTGTACTATTGTCGCCCATGATAGCCAGAGAGTCACGGATTTGGTTCACCTGCAAGAATTTGTGAAAAGCAATGTAATTGATTGAAGAGATTTCTTTATAAGAAGCTGAAGATTGCGCACACCTGATTGATGTTCTTGTCACCTAGTCATAACAAGGTCCCATAAGTACTTGTAAATTGTAATCTGTACCTTAATAAGATAAGCTTGTGAAAGACTGTAAGAAAGAGACAACAAAGCTTACCATTTGCATTAGGGACATGTCGAAGAGCATCATCAACCATTTCTTTCACCGTTTTCCCTTCTGAAGATGTTAATAATGACGAGTGACACATTTAAATTGAATAAATAATCTTAGAAAAGAAACAGATGATATGTGTATCTCTATGTGCAATAGAGGTTAGAGAGATGAATACGCTTACGTAGAAAATCACGCTGTATTAGCCATAATAACTTAGCAGGTTCAAAAGCCACATCTTGCCCCTGGAAAAAGCAATTCAAACTTGTATAAGATATGCTAAAGCTTTCTTTCTGCTCCTACAACCCCGACAAATAAAAAAGAAAAAAGACGGAAAAATAACATAATTACCTTAACTCTGTTCCTCACGTGCATGCCAGAAACAGAACCAACAAATATTCAGTAATAGAAGACAGAAACGGAGGCCAACAACATGGCCAATGAAAGAGACCAAAGGAAGGCTTCAAATATCAAACCTTCCATAAAATTCTTCAGCAATCTCAACAGCAAATGACAACCGAGATATGTCTGCTTCGCGTACCTAAGAGAAAAGCATTTCATATCCAACACAAAGTATGGAACTGTAACAAGGATTAAGGATATTAACTAATACACGGAACCAAGAAAAAATGCACGAAGTAACACACCGTTTCAGGTAGATTATATATGAGAACAGAACTCATTACAGTTGCAAGTGCAAAAATCCTGCAAAACAAACCAGTCCATAAGCAAGGAAAACATATTTATCGGCCGTAAAAAATTAAACAAGACGGTCCTTTTTCTTTTTCTATTTACTAATATCTTTTAGAAGGTACCTATCATCGTATACGTTTGACTTCCCAACACTTTCGAATCCCTCAGTGTCCAGAAAGAACACAGATGTTTTGACCCCATCGATATCCAATTCAAGTGGAGTCCCCCATACCCATATACCTTTCGTTTTAGTATCACGCATGTGCCCAACGCCAAAACCTGCAATTTTACAAATATCAACAAAATCAATAATTAAAGCAGTAAGTAAGAACAAAGGTTCTGTCTATCACCTTCATAACAAGACAGCGATAGGAGCTGATTGAGAAGAAATGATTTTCCAGAACGATATGGACCAATAACCTGAAGCAGACAGGAAATGCTTTAAACCATCATGCTTTAAACAAACAGAATAAGTTATCATTCAATCAAAACTGCAGATTAAAAAGGTATTGCGAAGGTAATAGGCTTACAGCAACAGCTGCAATAGGGGTTTTGATTCTCGCAATAGTCTCCAATCCTTCTCTCGCTAGGCGAAGTTTAGTGTGGCCAGGATCAGGTTCTACAATTGGAAACCTGCATTGAGGAGGGGACAAAAAAAAAAGGAACATAACTATTTTAAGACATGCCTTGATTCTCCTCTTCAAGCCAGATTGGGACACCAAACATTACACTGCATGCAATCCCATATGAGTCCAAACATTTACAGAGATGTGTTGATTTGTTACAGAACCAGACAATAATTTATTTCAGTTGTCACCCAATCCAATCAATTTCATGAAGTTTCTGAGCAATACCCACAAAAAATTAGTATCATACCAAATGATGAGAACGATAACAAAAACACTTAAATTGTCTGAAGTCCAAAATCTTCTTCCAATCAACGAACCAATAAAAGACAATGGCAAGAAGATACATTCCCATCGATAAAATCAAGAATGGTCATCAAAATCACGAGAAAACAAAATGAACCAAAATCACACAATAGATGTAAAAAGGACTCACGGCTGACGATAATTATCAAAAGTGCACGAACCATACGCCCAAAGCAAGGCCAATACCAACAAAAAAACGCCGCATTTAAAACCCCACATTCTCCGATCTGAGAGAAATACAAAAATTACGAGAAAACACCCCACAATCTTCAGGTAATGCAGCGAAATTAGGAAAACCCAAACGGAAGAAAAACAAGGGATCAGAGAAAATCAGAGAACGATTGCGTAATTCTTCTACTTCGGGGCAGTGAAGAATTTGTTATCGTGATATTTTTTGGATCTTGTGACGTTTTTTAGTTGACTGTATAAATTATTTCTAGGTTTACGTTAATTTGTAGTAATAAGAATTAAATGATTTAAAGTATAAACAAACAATTTAACCAATTTAATACATAGGTATATTTGGGGAGTTCTTTCCTTCTCATGAAGTTTCAACTTTTAAGGCTGTAGTCGCGTGCGGACAACCAGCGACTTTTAGTTTATGTCAAGTGGAATCAAAGAATATCGAGTTTGCGGCTTTTTTCTTCTTCTTAATTTCCATTTTTGTACCTTTTATTTTTTTTATTAAGATTCATTTTATATTTTTATGGTTTTACATCTAGTGCTCTTGATATAAAAAAACCAAAATTCAGTCTATAAAAACGATTCGGTTAATAATTGTCAAATTGGAACTGTGCAAATATGTTTACTAGTACAGTTGCACACTCAAATGCGTGCATATAAATATGTGTAATTTAAAATAGTTAACTTAGATTATAATTTAAATTTGATTATGTATATATAAATTATAAAATTAAAGGCATAAGAATTATTAAAAATAGTAATTACCTAAATATAGTAATTAAATGATAGTGAGTGATTTTAAAAAATAAACTTACATTTTTGTGAAATTGACATACAAATGGGTAGTTTATACACATATCTCATTCTTGATAATATAGAATAGAAGAATAGATATTTTGAATATTATATATTATTAATTATGTTATTTAAAATAAG
The DNA here is from genome assembly GCA_027422505.1 of Craterostigma plantagineum. Lineage (NCBI taxonomy): Eukaryota > Viridiplantae > Streptophyta > Magnoliopsida > Lamiales > Linderniaceae > Craterostigma > Craterostigma plantagineum. The sequence goes on from JAPQWV010000007.1 coordinate 2,193,112, forward strand.
GATAAAACTGTAATAAATTAAAATATTAAAGGTAAAATGGTAAAAATACTTGACCAATCGACAATTTCTAGATCCCCTAATCAACATACAATGTGATTTTTTATTGATCTATAACCTACACATGGGGTTAGTGAACCCGTCAGGGGTTGATTTGGCATGTTGACGTGGCACAAAAAAATGCCACACAACAGGTGCCTACGGCGTGAGCACCATAACATTTATATATATATATATATATATGTTATTATAAAGTCCGATAAGCTCTTAAAAGCTATGAGGATTAGTAGTAGTACCCAACTATTAAATGTTGGCCACACCTCATACTAATATCAAATTTAATTCTACTTTAGTTTAAAGTAAATGAAATCCTCCCCAATCTAAGATGTGTACTTCACTAATTTATCCACTAATTAAAACCCCAACAAAGTAAATCCCAAACCGTCTTGGAGATTCTTGACTTTGTTCGTTTGTGTTCTTTTTTCTCGTCCAATTGAAAACAAATACAAAAACTTTCAAATAATATAAGATTCCCTTTTCCTTCTTACATCAAACGACAAAGTGCATTGTGTTAATATAATATACCCTCGAACAAGGTTTTGTTCTCTTCCTATAATATGTTATAAAACTATTTCTTCATCTCCATCGATCATCTTCATCATCATCTTCTTTACAAACGCCATGGATAACACAGCAACAATCCTTCGATCAAACCCATCGATTAGCCTATTTACAGCACCATATTCTTCAATGGTTCGAAAGGTTATTAGATCTCCTTTTATTACATCAGTTGTTTCGACGAATAAGAATAGTATTCTTACAAAAGAATCATCAGAAAAAGATAATTTTTTTGATCTCTTGGCTATCAATCATCTCTCTAGGGCTTTACAATCAGCTACAGGTTTTTTTTTTTTTTACATTCTTGACTTTGCATAATTTCTGTGTAGTAATATGAAACTACTAACGTTGATGTAAACACACACATACACATGTGTATGTGTGTGTTTTTACAGGGCTGAGAAGCAGTAAGAAAGATTACGAAGGACTAATCGAAGCTGCAAGAATGGCATCGCAGTGTTTCGATGCTATGGAACAAAGAGAAGCTGTGGTTAAAACTCTAGAGACTGCATTTCCCAGGCCAATACTTTCTTTGGAAAGTGCCTTAAATCTTTTTTTTATTTATTTTGATGATATATTTATCATATATATATTTGCATTATTGAAAATTGTATATATTTGTCTATAATTTACAGATCAAGACATTGCTACCACCATCAAAGTTTGCAAGAGAATACTTTGCGGCCTTCACAACAATCTTCTTCGCATGGCTTGTTGGCCCTTGTGAGGTAATAATAATTATGAAGCATTAAGCCAATAATATATTTATGTATGTATATATTGAATTGTACTATATATATATATATATTATGGTGATAATGGTAATTTTAAGGTATTTTCGACGTTCATTTTTGTTAGGTCCGCGAGTCGGAGATTAACGGGAAATTGGAGAAGAACGTCGTGCACATACCAAAATGCAGGTAAAATAAATAATGTTTATTTGATAGTGTATGTTAATTAGCTATCAAGAAATTTATGCATAAATAAAATCCCTCAATGAATAGCTACCCCTAATATGAACAAATATTCTGGTTATTTGTGGGGTACTCTAAATTAATACACGATTAAAGTCATAACTGCCCAATTCTATATTTATTATGTTTACTTTTTTATTAAATAAATATTAAATTATTAATAACAAAACCGCCCGCTACTAATCCATTTTATTTTATGGACACACATAGGATGTGCCAACAATACTAGTATTCATTTAATCGAGTTGTTCTTATTTATCAGACATAACTTTAAAGTACTAACGAAATCTCCATCTGCGGTATGGAATTATTGAGAAACATTAGCCCTAAACAAATTGAAAACTATTTGAAGGCTCAATAAAAATTGGTCTAATTGCAGGTTTTTGGTGGGGACAAACTGCTTAGGAATGTGCACTAATCTGTGTAAGATGCCTTCACAGTCCTTCATCAAAGAGTCTCTTGGAATGCCAATCAACATGGTCCCAAGTAAGCACAAGATTTTACCCTAATTCTCATCAACTATATATATATATATATATATGATTTAGATATTATTACTAGGTTATTAACTTACGTACATGTAATTGAGATTTCGATGATATGAGCTGCGAAATGATATTCGGAGAGGAGCCTCCACCACAGTCTAATGATCCAGCATTTTCACAGCCATGCTACAAACAATGTAATAAATATAATGCACTATCTATTTTTCTTATTTTATTTATTTATTTATTTTAATGAAATGATGGATATGGCTCGAGATATTTATTATTGCAGGCAAGGAAATAAGGAGGCACCATCCAAATTGCATATGAGATATTACCAAGTGTTGTCCCTTCCCTATATTCTCTATATCAATCGTTTGATTTGAGTTGTTCTTTTTCATAATGTATGGTTTTACGGTGGACATTTTTATAGCGTCTTTTTTTGTTTGTCTTCCACTTAGTTTTCATGCATTGTGTTTAGTAGTAAGTGGCAGATGTAATAATTTATTTTCGACCCACCTTTGGTTTCTTGTCTTACTGTGGGGAGAATCACAGTGATTAGTAACTGTTTATTATTCTCGTGAATGTTCGAGTAATTTAGAGTTAAATGGTGTACGATTTTTACCCAAATCAACATGAGATTCATATTCAAAATTTTCTTACAATTGTGGACATGTCACACATAGATATCCTAGTGTACCTTACATGCGTAGTTTGCAGTGCGAGCACCGATGTTTACTTGGTCCATAGACCAATATTTACTTGGTTAAAAAAAAATATTCACGAAAAACTGATGATAACTCGATTCTCCATATTGAGAATATAAAATATTATTCTCAATATCATTATCCCATAATCAATGAGATATAATCCTATAATTTAGTCTATCATTATTCCTATCATTATTCCTATTAATTAGTTAATTACTTGGGATTCTTATTTCAATTTCTTCATCCTCTTTATATATGTACATTACGTGATTATGTTATAGTAAGAGATATAGTCTTCTTCTCCAATATACCTCTTCATTTTAACTCTCCATAATTTTTATTTCAATTGATAACTTCCCAAAGAAATATGGGATTATTACATTTTTTTTTTTTGTTATTGTTAAAATTTTTGTTTGTGTTGGGAGGCATAGCATACAATAAACGTATCGTAGCCTTCACGTCCCGTTAATTTCACTTGTCGAATATACCGTCATTGCAGTTCCTATATTCCGATTAAATACTAAGTTCAGTCTAAGTCACATATAAAATTCATTCACTATCCTAGTCCTTATACTCCTATTCAATCGGAAGCGAATCTAAATCTATATATGTCGGCGGGTACCGATTTGACTCACATGTTTATGAGATGACCCCAATTTCTGATCGAAATAAAAATTCTAAGGTTTGTATCGTCCAAAAGTTTCATTCAGATAAAAGTCGAGTAATACTTCAGCTGAATTCGAAACCATAACCTGCGTGAGAAATAAGAGTTTGTTGGTTAATTTTAGAGGTCCTATTATAATTTTATAGTAACTTCGCTCAAATTGATTGATATAACAATCATCATCATTACTATTTTACCCTTGATTTTAGGTTTATTCCTATTAAAAATCAATTTTTTATTATACTAATACGTAATAAAATTAAACTAAAAAGATCAATTTGCCAATTAGACTCTTTATAAAAAGAGTATAGATGAAGAAACTTGAGAGGAGAATATTGTAATTAAAATACTTAGAGGAGGCGCAAGTGTAATTATCTACCGATCGCTGATCTTCTCGCTCGTCATCAGTTCACCTCAAGGAAAAAAATGCCACCAACTCAACCATCACCTCCGCCGACCTACGACGACGAAGACGACTACTCAGCGGCGGTGACCCTAACCCAATTCCCCCACCACCTGCCCCTCCTTCGCCGACCCATCAAAGTCGACGACGACCCGAATTCCGACCCACCTCTCAGCCCTTACATCCTCGCCTTCGACTCTCCCCTCAAATGGGCTCAAGCCAAAGAACGCTGCGAAGCCCAGCTCACGGAGCAGTGCCTCGCCGGAGCACGAATTGGGTGCTCGCTCGCCGCCTCGGAGAAATGCAAACCACCTTGGTGGAAATCGCTGTTGGTAGGAGCGGCGACGTCGCCGTCGAAGGCCGACGGGTTTAGGGAGAGGGAGAAGTGCGAGGAGATTGAGACGAAGGCGTGCGTCGAAGTTGCCGAGAAGAGGTGCGGGGAATTTGCGAAGAAGAGGTGTTGGGAAGCTTTTGGGAAGGCGAAGGTGTTGTCGACGGTTAGTGGGAATGTTGGGATATTTAGGTTGATTTCCGATGCGTGCTTTGGCGATAGGAGAAGAAGCTTTGGGGTAGGTTTTTTATGGGGGAATTCGAGTGCCATTGTTAAGGTTGTCCAAGGTAATGATTTAGTGTTGGATGATGACGTGGATTTTCTGAAGAAATGAGACCTTTGTTATATGCATTGCATAGCTAAAGAGGGTTAGTTATTCTTGTTATTAAGTAATGGCATTTCATTGTTTTCCAAGAGAATGCTTGATTGATACATAGCAGCAAATTCAATGGAAAAGACTATTTCTGGTAATAGAATCCTTTCCTGCCATGTCACATATGTCCTCCTCTTCAACAAAGCAGTTGGCGTAAAAAGTCCCAAGGAAACAACAATACTTTTTCCTTTTACACCCAACCTCAGTGGTGTATACACTGTTCTGTAAATGTAATCCCTAAATTTATATACAAAAACCCAAACAAACCAAACATCCTCCCAAACCACACACCAAAACCCGAAAATCAATACGAGACCTCGTCCCACCACGTCCGTTCAAATCAAATTCAATCTTTTTTTTCGCACATCTATACTTTCCAGGAAACGAAGACGACTGACCGAAATTAAACAACACTTACCTCTCCGCCCCCCCCGAATCACCCCTGATGATGGCCAACAGCAGCGTTCGACCTCGAGCTTCCCTCGTCCTGCAAAGTCCAAGAAAGCAAGTGCCCGCCCGAATCTCCGGTCAGCAGCTGCTTCAAGTCGTTCGACAAGTGTATCGCAGTGACGGGAAATTTATGCGCCTTCAGCACCTTATGCAGCACCAACCTATACTCGGGCGGCGGCTCCACACCGTCCCCGAGCCTCAGCCCGCCCATCGGGCTCGACGACTGGTGCTTCGCCAGCTGGCCCGACGACTCCTCGCCCGACGAGTGAACCATCTTCCAAACCTTAACCGCACCGCTCTGATGGCCCGAGACGAACCAATTCGCCTGGAGCCAGTCGGAGAAGGCCGACGAGCCGGCGATTGATAGGATGAAGTCCGAGGGCAGCTGAGAGGCGTTGACCACCGCAAGGCAGTCGCCGTTGATGCTCCACACGGCGAGCGTCACCCCGGCGGCAGTAACGATCTCCCCCGTGAGATCGTTCACGCCGACGGCCGAGATGGGGGACGGGAATTTGGGGAGCTGCCTCGTGAAGGAGAGCGAGCTGAGGTCCCATAGGATGACTGTGCAGTCGTCTGAGCCGCTGACTATGGTCATGTAGGGCTGGCTTACGTATAGGCACGTGACTTTCTCCGTGTGGCCGCAGAGGGACTTCTCCAATAGGAGTAGTTGGGTAGAGGCTCGGTGGGGGCCGCCGTCCTTTTTCGGGGTCGTGATTCTCCAAACGCAGACCATGCCGTCGTCGGCGCCCGTGGCCAGCGTTTGGCCGTCGTGGCTCGCGCCGACGCACTGTATTTGGTGGCCACCGTGGAGGTTTTCGTGGGTAGATATGAGTTTGTCCTGGTCGTAGGTTATGAATCGCAGGCTTCGGTCGGGGAAGCCCCAGGCGACGTACTTGGTGAATGTTCTTGGCTTTAGAAGGGTGTTTGCGCTTGCGATGAAGATTTTGTCGCCGATGGTTACGATTTGGGATATTGGAGATGGGCTTTTGCGGATTTCTTGAGGGGAGAGGAGGGACGAGTGCCTTAGGGGGTGAGGGGGTGGTTTTCGGTCGGTGCGTCGCTTTACGTGGGGTTTTAGGAAGAGCTGCTTTGGGGTTTGACCGAAGTGGTTGATCTGTGCGAGGATCGAGGCTTTAAGGGCGGGATCTGTGACTGAGTCGATGTCCACGCTGCCTTCGTATGTGTAGTGGTAGAAGACGTTGACGGCTTCTTCTGCTGCCTGATAAAGAGAAACACAAATCTTTGAGACAACTTAGAAATTACGTACAACAGCGTTAGAACCTTATTAGAACTGACCTTCCCCCTCTGTTTGTATCCAAAAATGAGGTCAATCCAATGATGAAGATTCTCCGAAACATAGTCGGACTCAAGGGCCTCCCTATGCTTCCTAACAAACTCCCTCATGCTGCCCTTGGCCCACGGAGGCAAGACAACATCGCCGACCTGACAAAACACCATTTGTTGTCAGCAAACTACTTCTGGCGAAGGCGAAGGGATTTGGAAGTCATTTAAGGGAAACTTGCTGAGACTGATATGCGAAACTATAACAATTACCTTCTCTCCTGATTGTTTCTCGCCCAGGTCAAGATTGAACCTATTCTCCAGGAATTCTGGCATGTAAAAGAACTCGGGAATCAATTCCTTAACGTCCGATGTGTTTCCTTTCCCAGCTGCGCTCAACCAAGTATCTCGGACGCTGTTGAAAAGCCGATCTGCGTGATCGAATTGCCCTCCCTGCAGCTTTTGATTCTCACCACTAAATGGAGGCAGACGTAAGAGGTAGAAGAGAACGATCCCAGCGCTTGAATAGTGAGAACCATAGTGAAACTTTGGAACTTCAGGATCATCCCAACTCTCATATCTGTATGCACGCACACACACACGAGAGAGAGTCAGAAAACAAATCATGAAATTACTTATAAAGTGAAGCCAAAGGGAATAATCAAATTGGGGATTAAGAGCCAACCTTTTCCTGAACTCCTCCTCTCCTTCCGGTGTTTGACAACCCATTGGCTTATCGAGCTTACGGAAAGTTTTTGAACTTGACAAATCTAAATTCTCACTCTCATAGTCTGCAAGTATCCAGGGAAACACTGGATACTGCGTGAGATCGCTGTATCCACGACCTGCCAGAGTGTTTAGATGCATAATATACTGAAAATTACTGATTTCTCCATTTTGCCACCTCTTTGAGAAAGATTTGGCCATAATCTTGAAAAGACGTCCGCCCTCATTGTTGTCCTGTTTAGTTGACCCAGATATGGTGGCATCTATACTGTGAAATGTGTAAATAATTGTGAGCCCAAAACAAAGTTGCATCAAGAGACTGCAATGTATACTAACTGAAATACAAGAGGCAATTTTGTCAACTAATCAACTAAATGACTGAATTGGATACCAACTATTCAACCAACAAATCTGTGCACGCAGCTATTTTTATCAATTACTTTCAACTAATTGCCTGCTGTATAATAACTATTCAACCAAAAACGCGCGCACACAGCAATTTTTCATTTAACTATTCAACTAAATGACTGCAATGTATAAGTGAAATAGAGGCAATTAATTTGAGGAAAAAAAAATTCACAGTTAAAGAACAAAAAACTAGCACGGCTGCACATAGTTGAAAACATCCAACAATATATGCATATAATCATCACGAAAAACGTAGAAAAAGGCAGGGACCCCAATAGGGACTTAAACGACTTACATGCTGTTCCTTGGTAGATTCATGGCCACCAAATTTCTAAAAACTTCTTCTCTCTCCTTTTTGTGGAAAACCAGCAAGTCATTGCAACCATCCATGCTAAATATTTCTATAGCCACCGGGCGAAGCTGATAATCACGCTTCAGGAGCTCATGAACGCTGTCAAGCTTCCACATCCGCCAAAGGTGTGGCACAACACTGCTACTACCGACTTTTTCCTTACCCCAGGCACCGCCGTTGTATGCCCATGCCCTACCACCTGCATATGCCTTCACAGCAGCACTCCACGATGAAGTTGACTTGGACTGAGAGTCCAGGCTACATGAGAAGTCTTTCTTGACACCCAAAGCCTGATCAATGACGGAGAGTTCGTCTTCACTTTCTTTCTCACACACACGCCCAGATTCGTCAATATAGAAGTTTTCGATGACGTACAATGAGATTTCCCCTATTATAAATATGCCATCATGTTTGTCAAGTCCCCCAACTCTCTCACAATTATACTTATACTTGATCCTCTCAAAAGGTTCCAGATAAGGTCTGATCAAGTATTCACCATTATCATTCAATTCTTTATCAGATTTAGCATCTGCCACTATCGCTTCGTCAATCCTTGCCGAAGAAGATTTCCGAGGTGATCCTAATTCAGATTTCCCGAAAATGCTTTCTGCTCTCTGAGTGGATGCAACACTAGACTTGACACCAAATTCAGTAGCTGAATGCAGACTTTCGTCATTAATACTACTCTCTTGATCATCATTCCATCCAAAGCCAGAGAAAGATCTGTCTCGCGCATCATCTGTTTCTTTGAGAGAAGATTCATCATACAGTTGGGCACTCAAGGATTCATCCTTTGGTACTTCAGTTAGAAGATCCAAAAAGGAATATGACTCATCATTCACAGTCTTCTCCTTCAGCTGATCTGATTCACCCAAGTCAAATTGTCCATTTAGCACATTTTGGATGGTTTCGACCTTTAGTTTACACCTTTCAAGCTTCTTGCGCATCCTATATGGGCCTTCGATGGGGCAAAGCTGCCACCCAGGCTCCTCTTCATCCATAGAGGATTTGATGATGGGAAATATCCCTCGATCATGCACGAGTTGTTGGAGATGAGTTTGCCACTCACTTTCGGCATGAAGCACCCATCCATACTTATCCTGGCGGATAACACGGAGTTCAGTTGCCATAGCATCACGAACTACCTCCAATGCAATTCTCCGTTCATTCACCTGATCCCAATGCCTTTGCTCAACCTTTGAAACATCCTTATATTTTCTCCCCATTTCTCTTTTGCGGCGGCTATCCATGCCTTTTATCCTCACACCAGGGAATTTAGCCGACCCTGCAATATACTGAACCCACATGATGGCAGCTGACTGATCCAATACTTTACTCACAACTGAATCCGAACTGTGAAACCATTTGAAAAATTCAGATAAATTTCCTGTAAGCAGCTTATCAAAGCCACCGTGTAGAACATCGATCGATAGCCCTTGGTTTGGTTTAGAGACAAAAAACTCTTCGAGAGCAGCCCTGCGGTGCACTAGAAGATATTTGAGAATATCAACAGCCGCATTAAGAACACTCTTTCTGCTATCATGAAGCAGAGAGATCAAACTGACGCAGAGACAACAATTCAAATCTGTTTCGATATTACTTGGACAAAATATTATTCGCCTGTGGGCTACCAGTAGCTGCAGAAGTGCATAAATGTCAATCCCCCCTTCCTCAGATGATGGATTGAGATTTTTCTTCTTCTTATCAGGTTCACTAACCTTAAGCAAGCCCAGCCGCTGGAGTAGGTCATCTTCCCCTATAGTAAACAAGAACGATGGCAAGAAACAGAACATTATCATACGGTTTGTGTTCTTGAAAAGAGCATGAACATAAGTATCGAGTTGTCTGCTTGCTCTCCCAAGGGAAAGGAGCCCCTTTCCAGATGGAACAGCCTCTTCAATGCGGCCATCTTTATTCGCCAACTGTAGCATAGATAAGAGGAACTCCAGGATTTTCAACACAACAGGGGGCTGTGGAAAAGCTCCCATGTACACTCTGTCCACTATCATCCAGGACAGCGCGTCTAAATTTAAGGACCATCTGATCTTATCTAACTTCTTCTCATTTTCCTCGTCGTCGCGGAGGAGGCGTCTTTCAAGAAAATTCATCAATCTAGCAAGGCATAAACCCTGAAACACTAGAACAGATTTCTCATCAGCATACAGAGGAACACTCTCAAGAACTGCTTCTAAAACTGATACAGCTTTCGGCTGCTCTGCCACAAAATCAGAAAGAACTTCTGCCATAAAATCTAAAACAGCAGTAGCACCGGCAGAACATGGACCCCCACCATAGCCAGCATCATCCACGTCAAGAAGTAGCGTCGGGCTTATTTCACATAAAGTGTTTGTAAAACTTTGACCCTGTTCCGCATAGTTCGAGTCGGACGAGGGTTCAACGTCAATCACAGAGATAAAAGACTCCATGGATGGAGTAGAAGCTGTTTGCGATTTTGACTCATTACGATTACCACCCCCTAGCCAAGAAGTCAATGCTAAAACTGGAGTTGAAGATGGTGAAGCCAATGCAGTTCTAGAATTAGATTTCTCAGGCAAGATAGGAGATTCAGCTGCACTCGAAAAAAGAGAACTCCGTGAGTCATTTTGTATAAGATCCGGCGCACTTTTTATCTTGTGGACATCAATAACAGGAGGGGCTTTTCGCTCAATTGCTTCGGCGTCACGACCATCCACAGCCTGCATGGAAACATCCCTCAGTTCTGGTTGTGCTAAGGCATTCACAGTTTCTAGTTTCTCGCCAGCAGTGTTACTGGTGAATATTGGCAAATCTTCAGAACTTGCACTTGCGTTTCCCTGTGGAAAACTCCCTATACTTATTGACGTTTTGGTTGATTGCTCCTGTTCTTGAGGCAAGCTAGCAAATGTATTCTGAGAGCTACTGCTATCATCACCATCATTCAAATTTTTGTCTTCAGCCTTTATATTGAGATCTTTTGCCATCCTCACAGCGCAGGCAGCCCTGCGATAACAGACATATATGTTAACCAAGGTTAATTAGCCAAAGATCATGTGTCTTCTTAAAGCATTTGGCTCATATCAATAATTGGAAAAGCATTTTCAGAGGAAAAATTTATATCAGTCTTCGAAAACTATGAATTGTGTATATGACCTGACACAGGAAAAATAGAGGGCAATGCAGCTTTCGAGGAACTCAAACCGTTTACACACAGCTGAAAAGGGTGGGCACATTTTTGCAAGATCGACCATAAATCTCAGAACCGAAGTGGCTGCTGCAGGAGCTGATGCCTCTCCACCCATAAGGCGAGCGGCATACGTTTTGTGCATCAGAGCTTCGCCTTGGAGATCCCCGGCAATGTCAGCGCTTCCCTCTACAAGCTCTGCCACAAGGCTAGCACCAAATAGAAAAAGATTTCCAGTTTGGTGTGCCACCATTGACTGCACATATAATGTGTCAAATGTTGATTTTGCCATGCTGATTATAGTTTCCAAAAGATCTGTGAATTTCAACTCTAAAAAGCTGCTGCCATCGGTAGGCATGAGAGCATGGAAATCGAGCATGCGGACTTCTGGCAATCTTGGATACACAGGCTTCCCAAATATCAGACAGAAGAGGATGTAATATATATCGGGAGAATCGTAGAAACTTGGAAGCACTTTTGTCAAACCCTGGTAACCACCACTAGAGCGAAATTTAAGAGCAAACGTAGGAGATGAAGCAAGGCACACACCAAGAAGAGTCATGATCCACCTCATACTGGTGGGGTGAACTGCCTCATCGAGAAAACAGGTAATTAGTTTTGACGATACAATTTTGTGCCACTGCTCCAGTAATTCCTCTGATTGAATGGTCACTTGAAGATCGATTAGCATCTCTAGTAACATGTTTCTCACAATAACATGCTTCCCCATAGATTCTCTCGCTATGTGGTCACGTGATGTGAGTTCAGGCGGATGAAATGTCATGATCACAAACCTCACAACAAGTTCCAATTCAGAAGGAAGAAATCCATCTTCCAAAATAACACCTAGTAGTACAACCAATTTTTCCAACACAGGCACTTCAACATCACCCCTCTGCAAGGTCACTAGTAAATATTGGACAAGGTTGATTTTACGGAGAATTGAAAGGTTGTGATTTCTGTACCAATGCATAGAGACAAGATGCTCAAGAAATCCTAGTAAAGATATTTGAATAGGGATTGGAGCGGCCACCCAAAGTGTCCAATCCAATAAAACATGTTCAACCATGTCCGAATTTGACAGAACAATGCAATTAGATGTCTCCGTCTGGATATCAGGGTTTTCCAACTCTGAAATGTGACTGAATGAATCTTTCGGTACAGAAAAGTCATCCATGTCCACTTGAGAACCAATCGAAGAGATCTCATCCCGTAACTTTGACAGGTTAAGATCTTCAAAGCTAGTTTCGTGAGCGGTGGCAGGAGGGGAAGGTGTGGTTTTAGCTGCCCCGATTTTTCTCGGTTCAGAGAAGGAAGCCTCACATGCAGCAATCTGGAAAAAGATCTCAAGTGACTTCATGTCAAAAGAAGACATCTTCCGATGAAGGAAAAGACCTAGCAAGTGATATCCTCGGTATTTCTGCATGTCTCTCACATTCTGAGGATTCTGATGAAGAGCACATGCCAACAACGTTAATGCCATGTGGAGCATTTCCCGGGTCTCAGCTGCTTCGATGAGTGCAAGAACAATAGCCATGCCTCCAATGGGCCGAATTGCATCTCCGATAACGCATTGCTTGCATACATATATGTCTCCAAAAAGCCGCCCATACCGCGGTATCCCTAAATATATTATCGAGAAAAACAGTGAAATCAGCTATAATTAAAATATGATCACAATGTCAAAAGTCAATAAACTACGGACAAAACTATGTTGATCAAGAGAAGAACATGGCTTCATTCACTCACCCCCAATAGGAGACGCAGCAGCAGAGAGAGGGTCAACTAGATTGAGCATGGATAAAGTTCCAGATGATCTGATAATTTCGGTACATGTTCCATCGAATGCAAATATCAATTTCTTTCCCATCAACTGGAGTGATAAATTTCCCAGTTTATCATAGTCCCAGACAAATCCACTAAGATCAACTTTAGAGTGCCCTTGCCTTACAGCACCATCAGTCTTCTGTGTATTAGTCGTAAGAGGCAAGTCAGTATCTAAGGAATCCAAAATAGCCATACTGCCTCCACCACATGCCTGATTCGGAACAAATTGCAACATATCCGTGTCCTGGAAAATTCCCCTGTATCCCCTTCCCAGAATGTACATAAAGCATATAGAACCCGGAGACAGCACCTCTTCAAAAAGGTAGCAAGATCGAAGCTTCCATGATAAATCGCAGACCCTAGAAAACATGACAGGTGTCCCAATAGTCACCTGAAGGGACTTACCCGCAGGTGATGGAGAATATCCAAGTTTACCAGTGTGTCTCAGCTTTCCATTAAGATAGACATAAGCAACACTAGCTTGAAATAGTCCGGCCAAAGCATTTGGCTTGCTGTGAACAATTGCAAGGTGATGCCACCTGTCTTCCTCCATTTCTAGCCCAGAAAATGTCAAGGATGATGAATTGCTAGTTGCAAGGGTCAGAACCCCGTCGTCCTGCAGATGAAGTTCTGCATAAAAGGATCCTGCATTATCTGCAGCCCCTACAGAGAATATACGGAGAATCTGAGGTCCACTTGTTTTGTTCCTCTTCGAATGTCCTCCTACTTTAGGAACTTCACCATCCTTCGCAGATGATTTTAAGAGATTTCGGAACTGAAACCAACAAATGAATGAATAACCAGCGGCTGGAGGCCATGACCTTTCCCCTAACGGCACTTGAATGCAAGCATGACCCATCTTACTCATGTCTAACTCCACAAAGGGGGCAAGAGAAACATCATCTGACCCCATATCTTCGGAAAGGACTAATCTTTCCATCATCTCAATAAGAGAACGGCCAGCATTTGCAAGTCTCAGTTGTAATATATACCTAACAAGAAGCCTAAGCTCTGCTGTTGATAGCCTGTTTTGTTGATGAAAACAATTCACATAATATAAGGCATGCATGAATAAACCGGGTTAGGGTTAAGTGCAGCAGTCAAATGACTTATGAATGAGGCTCGACAGATATTTGTACTTACCTGTATGAACCAAGAACTTCCATAGTCTTTAGAGTATAAGAGACAAGAGTTGATGAGCTCGACATGAAAGGGTATATTGTCTCCAGAAGAAGTTGCACACAACCTATACAACAGTAAATATCAATATTGCCGAATTGGTGAGACAACAAACGGGAAAAAAAAAAGAAGAAAGGATTACGAATTCGCACCAACGGATGTGAGATTTTCCTTGTTGAAGGAACTTGCACATGCAAGTTTTTCAATGAAGGATAGCAATTCTAGTTGCACCTTTGGAGTGAACAGAAGCAAAGAACGTATGAGCACTCTGATAGCAGCAGCGTTATACACTCGTTGCTTGTCAGGAAGAGGTGAATTTGACGGTGTGACTAAAAGAGCGCTCGATGGCCCGTTTTCTGCATTTTGAGAGGAAGGACCGGCTTCTGGCGTCAAAAATGGAGGAATGACCATCTCCAAGGAAAGTTCCAGCAACAATTGTATAACTTGACGCTCGCATTCAACACAGATCAACCCAGACTCAGAAAGAAGATCAGAAAAAGTATGTGAGGACAGGACCTTGTGCAACTTGGTCCGGTTAATAGCATTATCAGAAGCGGCCACAGTCATTACACGCAACATGTAAGTAAAGACCTTGATGTGTACGTCTGACACAGAAGGGTTGTCCTCCGCTTTCCCATCATTCTGAAAAGAATGAAGAGTGGTGAATAAAAGAGAGAAGCCAGTTGATTCCCCAAAAACACGCTGAGCAGCAACATTAGCCACCAATATGCGCCACAAGGCTCCAAGAGCATCACATTTCGCATCATCTTGAAGTTTATACTGAGATCCTGATAAACTTGTAACCATCCCACTTTTTACAATATCAACAAGAGTGCCCAATTCTTCTGGATGACTCTGTAGACAAAACATATACACAAGTTCATTTAATACTCCAAAAACCTTACAATGGGAAAAACAAATATTAGCAAACTTCCTCATATGCAGAAAATAGTACATACCGGTTTGACATCCTCAATAATCAAACACGACAACAACCTTAGGACACCTGAACGATGCACATCTGATGCAAGAAACGGAAGCACTATAGACACCCCATTAACAGAACGAAAAGATGCTTGATTTGTTTCTGATTTCTTTATTAACGAAATCAAACAATCCCAAGCAACAGCTATTGTCTCTTCTAGTTCAAAAAGTGGATATTTTCCAGAACCAGATTCCAAGAGTTTTGGAGAAGAGAGAATAGCATCCTTGCTGTCTAAGTGCTTCTTGAAGCTGCTAGGGCTAGTTTTTCTTTCCAATTCCTCAGGGTCACTGCTGAGCTGCTCAGGACCAAGCAGAAGTTTATGCTGTTTCAAATCATCTAAGAGAACTTCCAACACCCCTACCTCTCTTAATATTTTCTTGTATTGTTGATCAAATGATAATAGCTTAACAAAAAAAGACAAAATCGTATGCTTTAACTCAGATGTTATCGGTTGCTGAAGTAAGCAGCAAAGCGAAAGCAATTCCTGCTCGGGTATAAGATTCAAAACGGTCACTGCATATTCAAGAATCTTCAGTATTATATCTTGCAAAGACGATGGGTAACCAGCCATGTTAAGAATCAACAGAGGAACAGTTCTCAGCTCCTGGCATAATCTGTAGTTATCAAAATGACTTGAGAACATCTTAAACATTCTATTAAGCACTTCAGCCTTAAGCTCTGTACTTTCTGCTTTGATTAAAATGTCCTGCAAGATTTGGACAGCCTCTAAATCTTTGATCTTATCTTTATCCTTCTCCCAGATATCATCAATTAATTGGTCAAAAGAGGATGAACGGCTTCTGCTATGGCTCTTTGTTGGATGAGAATTTCTTGATGTTTTCACTTCCGGCTCAGGACCACTGGAGGGGCCCGTCTGGCCAAAGCTAATAATAACATCAAGAAGACGAGAAAGGGTAGGTGAAAGACCGTCTGATGATATTTTCGCTCCGCTTTCTCGTGAGTCAGTTTTCTCTATATCTGGACTGCCCAAATTGGAATCACCAGGAAGTGGAGTCTGATCACTTCCATTTCTAGACAAAGTCAATGCAAATTGGACAAGGAAATGATATCCATGCGCGTTATGAATATCCTCCCTTAGTCTTATGCCACGGGCCTCTACAAACCAATATTGATGGAAGTTGTAATCCAAGTCGATCAAATAAAAAGAAAAAGAAAGATAATCCATACATTTCTGAGGAGTGAGGAAATCAATTAAGGTTAGATGGATTAATGTCTAATTGAAAAAATGTAACTGCGAAATAGATATCATATGCAGAATCAGAACCCAACTAGAATGTTGTCGCAGTACCTTGATGTAGGACAGATAACAGAATGCGAAAATGCATACAGGAATATAAATATATATACATATACAGAGAAAGCTAGAGATTAAGAAGAAAATATAAGACAAGAAAGGGAAAAAGAGAAAGAAAGAAATGAATCGAAATGAAACTTAAGTCAAATTGCATAGTCAATAGATAATATGATGCGACTTTACCAGGTCTATAAGACAATTCAACACATCCAAGAAGCAAGTCCACAATGCCCATCGTATATGCAGGATCCCCGGAAACAGGATTAAAATCCTTGATAGCCATCAGAAGCACCTTTATCTAACACAGAGAAGTACTAACCAATGTTAAACACAAGTGAGATTGTCAAACTACAAAAATATACAGAAGCGAGAGCTGGGATCGAAAGTTGGACATCAATTTCAGACAGCTAGAAAGCTCATTCAAAGAACTATCAGAAACACTACACAAGAAGTATATCTAATAATAGGGGATCACCAAAAGAAGATAACACAGAAGAATTATTTTAAGTGTTGCTCTTAAGAAATAACAATAATTATAAGAAAAAGCATGAATGTCTATGACTATAAACCCAGGCAGGAGGGAATACCAGATGGTGCTTCCTTATATATTTGGCTGTGCTGCCATTGTCATTCGCCAAAAGAAGACCAAGAATCTGGGACAAAAGTATCGAGGACAGTTAGTTACCAACCCAAAAACAATGGTTTTCAGCATGCTAACTTCATCTATAAATTGATTTACACATGTACCTGCATGGCATGTCTATGGAGCTGAATGGAGTGCAGAGGAGTAAGGCCCTCTCGGTATTGAGTGAACACCATCACAGAACCATTGGCAACCATTTGGAACAACATTTGGAGCGAATCGTCCTCTATCAAACTTTGAGCAGCTGTCGGATGACTGGCCAATGCTTTCATTATATGTACAACACTTGCCTCAACCTGATAAGGAAAATGTTAAGATATTACAAAAGTAATCATGTTATACCTACAAGTTCAATGTGGGAAAATACTCACAAGACAAAACATATCATAACATACACACCAAGAAAAGCATCAAACATCTACAATAAAGTGCTGAATATTTGATCGAAAGTGTGTCAAATGAAACTTCATGTGTTTATCATGCGCATAAAAAAGCACCTCCAGCCGACGAGCAGGTCTGGCGTCCAAATCATCAACTTTATCAGCTAACAGAAGAGCCTCACTCGCATTCAAATTTTTGGCCAGGGCACCTCCATCAGGAGCAAGGAGAGCATTTAGGACATGAACAAGACAGCATAATATCCCAGAGTCGAGGAAGGATTGCCTATCAACAGGCTGTAATTGCATAGTCTTGGATAAGTATTAATTATTGTAATTTTGATAAACAAAAGCACAGGAATTCAAAATTTATTGTCACCATAAAATGAGATAATTTACTCTTGAATACGACAAAAAGAATTCACAGCAAATATATGCTTCAAGCCAAATAGAAATCAGTCAAATTCATCGAACTATAAAATTACAAATCAGACATAACGATAACAATATCAGAAAACTTTATGGCGCTCTGCTTTACAAGAATCAGAATATCCGCATTAATTCCACTTACAGGTCACCAGCGGCTTTTTGAGTTTTGAGAGCAAAATATATCTGTGCTAAAGGAGTAACAATTGAAAATTTTCAAACAAAAAAATGAATAGAACACTTTGCATACCCCAAATACAAGAACTTCCACAGCATGCAACAGATTGGCACCAGGTCTGATGCCATCCTGCAGAGAATCATAATTTTTAGTTGTCACGAAGACAAGAAGCTTCATTATCTTAGAGGACATTTAACTCATGTATTAATATCTGAGAGCACCTTAGTGGTTTCTGAGAAAAATATCAGAACTTTGTCAACCTCCAACACTCTTGTTTTACTGCTTAGCTTCAGCTTTTCTATATCACTAACAAAAGCCCTTCCAACAACAAAAGAAAAAATGTGTGTCTCCACTAACCTGCAACATTACAATCATAAACAGTTTACTATATACTCGACATAATGTCAAATTCAAACAATAAGAGGAAAAAGAAAATTACAAAGGTGCTTATGAACTTTCTAAACAATATTCTTTCTAGTTCTAAATGCGCCTGTGGATGAATCTTGCAAACCCAAGGTGCAAACAAATTATATATGAAGTGAAAGAACTAATAAATGCAACACTAACACAATGGCATCTAGAAATCTTATTGAGGGTCAATGGGTATTTCAAATGATATAAAAAGAATTGGAATACAATAAAAATTCCTTGTACTTGGCAACCGGGTCATTGGCAGCAAACATAAAGTAGCATATCATTCGATACAGAATCAAGAATGTAAGTTCTATCTTCAAGTACCAGGTGTGGGAGCAGTGAGAAAAGATCAATCTTACATGGTAATCATATGAGCAACATTTGTGTGCTGCCTCACTAATCTACAAAAATATTCTACAGTCCAATTCAAGGCATTTTCTTTCTCCTGCACACAAGAACATAATAATGAGAAGAAAAGGATTCGAACGATAAGTTTAGACGCAGATGTACAGCAGGCTTAGTAATAAGATTTGTACCTTTTCCAAATTAGACGAACGGAACTCTTCCCAGTGTCTCTTAAAGTCCAGTTCCAGTTCATGAGTATCTCTGCTTCAATAATGATAGAAATAAAAAGTACTTATATCACTGTGGAATAACAGCAAATCAAAATTTCAGAAATAAGATAATGAGGACTTCTGAAGAATCATATTTTTCTCCAAAAGCTACGGATTAAGAAAAATTTACCATGTCTAACGAAACTAGTTGGCTTTGATAATTAACGCACATTACAAGCAAAAGCTCTAGCGGTAGTTAATGCTGGTCAAGTAAGCGTTTACTATTCTAATCAAAACTCATATATCATTCATTCCCTTTTCGCCCTTTTACATCGACATCCTATTCAATTTCAAATACCAAGCGCCAATGCTATTTCCAAGTATCGATGGACAACTTCGTTTCCCGGATATAACCATACCAAAAACTTATTACATAAAAGGCACTTAGACATACAGATAGGGAGAAAATCGAAAATAATAGAGTTTGAGAGTCAACGGAAACACGGAGTCCCAAAATAAGGAAACGTGCTTGTAATTCAGCAGTCCTCTTACATATTCAGATAATTCCTGAAACTTATCGTATTAATTTGAATAGAGTATCGAATGTATTAATTACAATAATAGAACAGTTGGGCTCTGAAGAAAGAACATCGAGCGACATCATAAGTGGAACCTTAAAACATGGTGACAGAACGATAAGACCATATCATCTGTTATGGGGCAAAATTCAAGAATTGTGCATGAGGATAGCAAAGTGAGCACACAAGAAACAACTGTCATAGAACTTCAACCCCTGTTAAGTTATCAAATGGCAAAACCTCCTGGGACCTAGTTAAGTACTACATTTGCAAACAATTGTAAAGAGAAATTGGCCACACTGCTAGAGACACTCTCCTCTAGGTCATACGAACAAGTTAAAGAATCACAAAGTATCCTCAATAAATAAGTCAATTCCAAGACTGATAAACAATCTCGGAGATTTTGAATAGATGTCCAAGCATTAATTAGACACCAACCTTGAAATCCTGGTTAAGAATGAGAGTATAATGAATCATGCACTAGCATTACACGCATGTTGATTAAGTTATCGTATTGTCATTGACAGCACGGACATTCGACCCCGAACCAAATGCAATAGACCAAGAAGAGTATGTTTTTCATTCTATATTACTATCAAATATTAAAATGGTAAGTGAAATATAGTACAGAAAGCATAACAAGTTTGAATGTTATTTAGCATGTTGTAATATAACGTGACGTAAAGACAGCACAAACAATTATATTGTATCTGCTCAATCTCCAAAACTAAAGTTTATTTATACAGAACTCTAAAATCAAAACAGAAAGTAACTTTAGCATGTCAAAATCGAAAAAGACAATATACCAGACATGTGCAACTTAATTGGACGCCATCGACGACATATTGACTGATTCTATCGCAACAGAAGAAGCAAATGATAAACTTTCAAATTGCCACCACCTTCTATATATAGTATGTGGCTAAAATTCTAGACCTATTAGATACAAATCAATTAATCAAGTATCGAATTAAAATTGGTCCAACGGTCTTACTAGCCCTGTAGAACAAAACCAGCCTCAGCATTACAACAAATAGAACCGCCGGCTACAGCGGCATAACAATCTCACCTGATGAATTTGCATTGAATCCATTCTCACTTATAATTGAAGACACTACAATTGCTTTCACTGGCACTGATACACTTCACCACCTTCACCCAAAGCTCCACTAATTGAGGAATTAAAGAGAGAAGTATAGGAGAACATCTAGGTATCAGCTACTAGCACACCTCTATTACTAAAACTACCAAATACCACACAGGCCCCAAATGGAAAAATTGAGACCCACTGGCCACTAATTCACCAATCAGTTGATCAATCAAACATTTCAAGAGACCAATATGAAACGAAAAACAAACCTTGACTGAGACGACGTAGAATCTTGTCCAGACACCGACCAATTGCTGAGATTTCCACTCTCTCTTGACTGCGGGGAAGACGGAGATGACGAGGAAGCCGACAAGGAAGGTGTTGCCGGCGAAAGACCGACCTTTTCCTTAATGTCTTTAAGCAATGTTGACCATTTCATCGTTTTGCTCGACTTCCCAAACATGTATTACATACAACCCCTCAAACTGGACCACCCGACAGGCAATAGACAACAACAACAGAAGAAGCTGCGATAAATATCTACCACAAAGCACCAGCAAGAAACCTCCCTCGCCAAAACGTCTTTTAATCAGATCGGAATGTGCAAACCCTTCTAGAAAAAAATCTAGAAGGATCCCTCAGCTCATTTCTCAGAAAATCTCCAGTGAAAAAACGCGTAGACCAACAAATGTGGAGTCAACAAGATTTAGGAACATCGAGATCTGTACACGCTTATGCCTGAATGCGTGTATCCAACCTAATCCCTGCTAATTACGTAAAACCTATCCGATCTGAACGTTTATCGTGCGTAATACGTCGATTAAAACATCATAATTATCAGTTTTCCAAAGTGGCGATTTCAAATATGGATTACGGTGTGCTGATTCGACTGCCCTGCCCTACGAACTGGTGTTGAAATGTCAAGAAATGAAAAGGAAAAAACAATAAAAGCAAAATCTCTCTCTCTCGGTCTCGGACGGCCTCTCCTCCGCGCCTTGTCTCTCTCTCTATACTAGTAACCGTGCACACTCAATGCGTGTGAGCCTATATATCTTTCTCTCTCTATAATCTGTAAACGCCGTCTCTGCTTTTTTTCTCCCCCTAAAAACGTTAGAGACGTATGAAGCGTATAATAATTAATATCAAATCAAACTTATTTTCTATTTTTTTCTTTTTTTCTTAACTTTTTTTTTTTGGTCATTCGCTTTATTTCCCTTCTTGACTTAAAACCCTTCTATGGGTTCTTGAGATACATGCCACGTCGGAGTGGGGTCCACGGAGACATAAATCGCCACGTGGCACTTGACGATGGATGGCTTGGTTATAACGTGATGGCCTGTCTGCAATTTTCCTTTTTTTTTTTGTTTTCTAATTTTCGTTTTTCTTTTTTCTTGTAAAGTAATACTAGTGCTTATTCTTTTTTTCATCATTTTGTCGTTCATATTTATGAATTGATCCGTAACTACAGAAGGGATTGATAATTATTTTTTACTTACGTAGAACCATCTCTTGATTTAAAAGACGAAAGGACAACGGAAAAAAAAAAGAAGAACTGGCCCTGTTTCATAAGAAAATGTAGTAAATTCATATGTTCCATATAAAAGTCAATCAAGCATCGCCCCATATTGGATTTGAACTGATAATTAAAGGTAAAAAAATATTTTCTTTTTTATATATCAACAGATCTAATCTAAGCCTACTTTTTAAAGAAAATGGCTTTTCACGATTCATGTAATAATAATAATTTGGACCGGATCGGGTCAATTTTTAACACCTAAAAAAAATGGATTTCTTTATAATCAAGTGATAATGAGGTTGGCTGGTTAGAACTAGTCTTGTCGTATATACAATTAATGTCAACTAATGACGATTCGTTGGTTTCACATTTATGGTCTGAAACTTGTTAATATAGATAAGCTAAAGTGAATTTTCTGCTCAAGACATTATGGCTACTAGCTAATATAATTAATATAAGAGGAGCGGGAGCTCATGTATATAACTGTTTTCGACAAAAATAATAAAGAAAATTCAATCAAGTGAAGAGGTGGTTGGGTAATGGAGAATGTATTTTCATTATTTTTCAAAGATGGAGAATGAGTTCGGATCTAGGATGGTAGACATGGGGACTCAATAGGGTCGAATTTTGTCCCGTTCATCACTGCCTATTGCAAATGGCAACAGACCCCTCGAGCCCCGCTGTAGATTCGTCTCTGGTTCGATTTATATGGTTGATAGATATCGTTGTATTGTTCGTGATATTGGAAGGGTAAAAAATGATTGACGCAGATTGCACAGTTTGGGCAATGCAATCTAAATTGCGTAGAATCTAATATATTGACCTTGTTTGGATGGATAAAATGACAAAATAATTAATAGTTGAGGTGATATGGTGATATTAGCTAATATTTATTTTTTTTTGTTGGAGCTTATCACAAGAAGGCTTTTATTTATGAGTAATTTAGATAAAAATCCCTAAACAGAGTTTGGTCATAGGAATCAGTCCCTACATATTTTATTTTGTGATCTAGCACTGACATTAGGTGAAATTTTAGTTAAAACTCCCTTGGTGCTAAATTACAATACTGCCCATTGTCTTTCCCAAACAAAGAAATAAAGAAAACAAATTAATGTATATAAAAAACACACGATGCACGATAGATACTAAAACCCACTTAATCCAAATACAGCTATGCTACGCATATACAAATTAATGGATAAGCTGCACAAAGAAATGATACTTCCTGCCAAGATGATTGAAAAAAAAAATCCATTTAAGCTTCTTTCTGGTTCATGGACAAGGTACGATGGGTGATACAGATGCTTTTCGCATTCTTACATGAAGGATTTATATAGAAGGGGTAACTAATAAAGCTTGTGAGTTATTACACTCTCAAAGAGAAGGATAGTAAGGTGAACGAAGTCATGTTTACTGCTCTGATTGATAGATGTCCCAGCATGAAAAGGAGGAGTTAGCTCGAGCATTCAGAGCTCTTGGAAACATGCCGACGACAACGAGAGAGAGAGAGAGAGAGAGAGAGAGCGCTGCACAGGATTAATGGAGTTTAATTAATTATAAATGTTTTGGTTTTTCCCCCAAGTCAATTGATTATCACCACTTGTTACAGGATTTTCTCGAATAAAAATGGCTTCCATTAAAGTATTTTCTGGATAAAAACCAGTATTTTAGAGCTAAAATTGGGTACTTTTCTGTCAGATTTATGTATTTTAGGGTTGAATTCAAGTACTTGATTTAGTTGAATGTGAAGGTTCCAAAAACTTCATTTTGGATTGGTGATGATGGCCAATGTGCTTACCATCTAAGATATTGATGAAAAACTATCATGTTATACTTAAATGACTCGTCACACTTTTAAAGTAATTTCTATATCAATTACTTAAATTAGTTGAAGGTGAAGGTTCCAAAAAACTCGTCACACTTCAATGATTTAGGTATTTTACAGTTGAATACAAGTACTTAAATTAGTTGAAGGTGAAGGTTCCAAAAAACTTCATTTGGGTTGGTGACGATGACCAATGTCCTTACCATTTAAGATCTTTGATGAAAAAACTCTCATTTTACACTTAAATGAATGTGAAGTTGCTAGAAAACTCATTTTATGTTGTTTATGATGAGTAATGACCTTAATTTGTAAGATGTTGATTAAAAACCATCAATTTAGAATTATATAACTCGACCATATACACAAGTATTTCATGCATACAAATCAGTATTTGTGGCCTTAAATTAGGTACTTTCAGTATCGATTTAGGTATTTTGTTGCTGAATTCAAGTATTTGACCGTGAATGAATGTGAAGTTGCTAGAAAACTCATTTTATGTTGTGTATGATGAGTAATGTCCTTAATATGTAAGATGTTGAT
Source organism: Craterostigma plantagineum (assembly GCA_027422505.1). NCBI lineage: Eukaryota > Viridiplantae > Streptophyta > Magnoliopsida > Lamiales > Linderniaceae > Craterostigma > Craterostigma plantagineum. The sequence continues at coordinate 2,217,491 of JAPQWV010000007.1, forward strand.
TAAAAATCATCATTTTAGACTTAGATAACTCGACCATATACACAAGTATTTTTATGCATAAAAATCAGTATTTGTGTCCTTAAATTAGGTACTTTCAGTATCGATTTAGGTATTTTGTTGCTGAATTCAAGTATTTGACCGTGAATGAATGTGAAGTTGCTAGAAAACTCATTTTATGTTGTGTATGATGAGTAATGTCCTTAATATGTAAGATGTTGATTAAAAATTATCATTTTAGACTTAGATAACTCGACCATATACACAAGTATTTTTATGCATAAAAATCAGTATTTATGTCCTTAAATTAGGTACTTTCAGTATCGATTTAGGTATTTTGTTGCTGAATTCAAGTATTTGACCGTGAATGAATGTGAAGTTGCTAGAAAACTCATTTTATGTTGTGTATGATGAGTAATGCCCTTAATTTGTAAGATGTTGATTAAAAACCATCATTTTAGAATTATATTATCAAGATGAAATGTCATGGATAATCACAAACGTTACAAAATAGGTTGATTTACACTTAAGAGTACAATCTATGAGAAGTACTCGAATTAGGGACTAAAATACCTAAATCGGGATATAAAGTACTTAACTATTGGTACTAAATACCGAAAATCGGCCTTAAAATACCTGAAAGTTAGAGCGAGTCATCTATAACAAACATGCGTAGGTTTAATCAAAATAGCAAGATGAAATGTCATGGATAATCACAAACGTTATAAAATAGGTTGATTTACACTTAAGAGTACAATCTATGAGAAGTACTCGAATTAGGGACTAAAGTACCTAAATCGGGATATAAAGTACTTAAATATTGGTATTGAATACCGAAAATCGGCCTTAAAATTAGGGACTATCAGTATTTTACACATGAATATCAGTATTGAATTAGGGACTATCAGTATTTTACACATGAATATCAGTATTTACATCATGAAATTAAGTACTTAAGTCCCCGATTTAGGTATTTTATCAATGAATTCAAGTACTTGACCGTATACGAAAGTGAAGTGGCTAGGAAACTAATTTTGTGGAGTTGATGAGGATCAATGTTCTTATTATGTTGAATTCTTGATAAAATCAACCATTTTAGTCTTAGATGTTCTCCCCCAATTCGCAAGTATTTTATACATGAATATCAGTATTTACTTCATAAAATTAAGTACTTTAGTCCCCGATTTAGGTATTTTATCACTGAATTCAAGTACTTGATCGTATACGAAAGTGAAGTGGCTAGGAAACTAATTTTGAGGTGTTGATGAGGATCAATGTTCCTATTATGTGGAATTCTTGATAAAACCAACCATTTTAGTCTTAGATGTTCTCCCCCAATTCGCAAGTATTTTATACATGAATATCAGTATTTACTTCATGATATTAAGTACTTTAGTCCCCGATTTAGGTATTTTATCACTGAATTCAAGTACTTGACCGTATACGAAAGTGAAGTGGCTAGAAAACTAATTCTGTGGTGTTGATGAGGATCAATGTTCCTATTATGTGGAATTCTTGATAAAACCAACCATTTTAGTCTTAGATGTTCTCCCCCAATTCGCAAGTATTTTATACATGAATGTCAGTATTTACATCATGAAATTAAGTACTTAAGTCCCCGATTTAGGTATTTTATCACTGAATTCAAGTACTTGACCGTATACTGGCTAGGAAACTAATTTTGTGGAGTTGATGAGGATCAATGTTCTTATTATGTTGAATTCTTGATAAAACCAACCATTTTAGTCTTAAAACAATTATTTTTGTGGAATGTATCTCGCCCCTTTCAAAAGTTTTTGTATCAGATTCGGTATTTTGGCACCAAATCGGGTATTTTTCGTCACGATTTGGACATTTCTCCATCAAATCCAAGTACTCGACTTGGTAGGAAGGTGAAGTTGAAAAAAACTCATTTTATAGTGTTGTGATGATAAATGCACTCAATATGTAAGATGTTTGATTAAAATTACAATTTTAGTCTTAGGTGTCTCACCCAATTCGCATGTATTTTTCACTTAAAAATTGGTATTTTAGGTACGAAATCAAGTACTTTTAGTTCGATTTAGGTATTTTTCCATCAAATTCAAGTAATCAACTTGGTACGAAGGTACGATGTTTGTGATGATAAATGTACTGAACAATATGTAAGATGTTGGATTAGAACTACAATTTTAGTTTAGACGACTCATCCCTATCGCATGCAACAATAACAAAAAATTAGACACGAGACTGCAACGAAATAAAGCAACGGAATAGCAACTAGCAGTAGTGGTACGTATACCATAAATTTAACTGATACAATATTGTAGCCACATACTAAATTATCAACCGAACAACCAAACCATAATACGTTCACGTGTACCCCCCTTGCAACCTCATTTCAGACAAACAAGCAAGCAAGGAATCAAATGTATTTCGTAAAAAACACCAAAGTCTATATCGTAAACACTTCCAATGTCATACTACTCCACAATCTTCGTAGCTTGTAGCAGCGCATTCTCATTATTCTCCTTTGAGGCATTTCGTCGAACATCTGCTATGTCTGAGTCTACTATCATCTTCTCCAAGTGATTTTGATATTCTAAATCACCTAACCCACCCAAATCTGGTAGCATTGGAAAGTCCATATCACCACCATCACTCTTTATTTCATTATTAGCACTTGGGGGACATCGATATAAAACAAGCGAGGTGCCATTGATGAACTTGTTGTTCTTGGATGCAAAGAGCTTGAGAAATTGCTTCAATACCACGGACTTGAAGAGAAAATAAAGATTTGGTATCAAATCGAACCTTAAATCGGGGTAGCGTTGTGGGGAGTTCCATATCTGGCCCTGTGGTGGTTCTTGACATTGCAGGGAGCATGTGTAGAAGACCAAATGGAGGTTGAAGATGAAGTGCCATTGAAAACCCACTTTCCATCGGTCAAGCTTGTAGTCGAACTTTTTTATTCCAGCTTAGAATGCTTTTGGCTCGTCTCCATGGAGAAATAGTTCATTATTTTATTCTTTTTTTTTTAATTTGGGAAAGAGAGGGTTATGTAGTAGATATGGTACACGGGGAGTTCAAACATATTTTTTGCCTAGTGTCAGTACCTCTTCATAAATTAAAACATTGAGGGACTGATCTCTAAGATTTATTTCATGTCAGGTATTTTTCCCTAAAATCCCCTTTATTTATTGTATTTTATATTTTTGAAGATACCGAAAGAATTTAATATACCAATATTTTCGATATGGTTACTTGGTTATAATTATAATGATAGTTGTCCGCCTTTACAACTCCTAGCGGACGGACACCATGTCATGACTATGAGGAACTTGCGAATGATTTACAATATATGTTATATATAAAAAAAAAAAAGAAATTGTGAAAGAATTATTTTAGAGTTTATTTAATTTTGTTGATTTATTGCAGTATTGCCAATGCCATTATGGAAATCACGCCGTAATTGATGTGAATATTTATAATATAAAGATATTCAAAAAGCATAAAGTACGATTAATATAGGGGTCCACGCGCTTTCTTTCAAACATTAGGATGGCGCCAACTTCACACTGGACATATCAAGTCGTTATTCACTCGATTAGTATGTTGCATATCAACTCGTGACGATATTATCGATTAGTATGTTGCATACCCATATCGCAAAACTAGTCTAAATTGCACACTCACATGCATGTGCTACATAATATATAAATCATTTCTTAAATATTAAATAACAATTACTAAAAATAGAGGATAAATGTGACAATACATAAATGCAAGTTAGTGGGTGGTTTCTAATTTTTTTATTTTATGTTAATTATTAATTTGAGAAAAATTTTGATGGCCGATTGATAAACCAAATTGAGAGGTTAAGACCATCTCCAACCGATAAACGCATTCTCAAACTCAAACGCATTCCCAAACTCAAAATGCAGTAATTTTTCTCCAACTGATCAACTCATTCTCAAACTCAATTGACTATTTTGTAATATTCACTTCCAGTTCAATTTTTACAAATGTCAATACTATCCATATATTTTTTTACAACTTTACCATAGACTTGTTATTTTAGATTTAATCGAAAAAAATTAATAAAGTTAATAATAAAATATTTATACATATAAAAGGCATCCATTAAATTAAATGGCTTAATTTAGAAAATGGAAAATATGAGAGAAGACACAAATAATCAAATAAATGATAATATTTCTTCTCTCGTATGTATTTATATTTTAATTTCTAAATACATATAAAAGGCATCTATTGAGCTGTTACAAAAAGTTGATTTGACAGCTCAATACAGTTCAAATAAAATGACAGACGAAGATCAACTTTGTCTGACAGCTCAATACAGTGCATCTGTCATTCATCTGCTTTATCTTATCTGACAGATACATACGAGAGAAGAAAGGGAAAATTAGGACTTCGATGCAAATTGAAAAGTCTCATCGCATAATAACTGACCGAAACGCAAAGATGCGTTTTTTTAGGTGAGAGAAATTAAAAATCGGATTTTGAGATTGGTTTTTGGTATCGGTTGGAGTAAATTTATAAAAAAATTTAGTTTTCCAGGCCGGTTGGAGATGCTCTAAGAGTATAGATATACCAACTTATGTAACATATTGAATATTTTATATCATTATTTAAGTTAAATTTTAATTTAAAAATAAAATTGTAATAAATTAAAATATTAAGAAATTATAATTAAGCAATTAAGGGCAAAATTATAAGTTAATATCAAATTGACAGACCAATTTGATAGTTTTATCCACTCTACGTAAATTCTTACAATTCATTCCATTTTAACTATTGTTTATACATAATAAAAATAAAAGGGGAGATTTTCGTAATTTTAATATGAATCCCACCTATCCCCGTCCCCGCCAACAGGGAGAAATTATTCCCCATGTCTGTCTCGCGGTGATTTCCAGTCCCGTTCGGGATGGATCACACAAGGACGGAGAATCCTCGCATCATAGAGACAAGCATAGTGAAGTGGATAAAAAACTGTCAAAATTTGTTATGCAGGTTTAAAAGTTACATTTTTATTATTAAGCGTTAAATATATTTTTTAACATTCAAATATGTAATGTATGTAACTAAAAACCTGGATAAGAGTATATAATTAAGGAATGTTAAAATATAAGGGCATGTTTGTCGTGCCAACTGCCAGACTCGATAATATATTAAGGATTTTACTTACGATTTGCTATTTTCTGCCCGAGTTTAATAGAAACTTCTACTAAAATCTTAAACGCGAGTATAAACAGTTTGATAAAATGACCGGCACATCACATTGAAGGATCACCTAGCTTTATCTAATTTTATTTTTTTGTTTTTCCGACTTTTACGTATCCCCACTCAATCGGCTATAAGCACACTCCAAGACGGGACTATTCTCCTGGAATCATGTGAAAATATCACAAATCCTATAAAATACATGTCATGGAGTTTGAACCCATAATCTAAGTGATAAAATATCATCCTCCAAAACATTAGGCCAACTTCATGGAGACATCACCTAACTTTATTCAACACATGTAGGGGGTGTTTGTTTTGGGGTGATCTTCCAAAACATCATCGTGATCCTCTCGTTTACCACTTATCACTGTGTATGTTTAGTCTAGGTGATAAGTCATCACCGGAATGATGGATCACCTAGGTGATGAAATGGGGTGATATTTCATATTTCAGATCACCCCAAAAAATCTAGGTGATCCAACATCACGGTGATGAGGTGATCTATCTAACTTTTTAATGGACGAAAATACCCCTCATATGTAACATTATTACTTTATATGCCATTATAAATATTTTAATTACACGATTAACCTTAAAAATATTTTAGTTATTTAAAAATATTTAAACTTATATTTAAAAAAGTATAAATATAAATAGTGGTTATAAATTAAATGTTAATTTTAATATAGTAATGATTATCACATAAAATATCACCTTAAAAAATTTAACACATTATTTACATCATAAGTATAGGCTCAAAGATGACATTTATACAACATCACCCTACACATCACAGTGATTAAACAAACAAAATACTCCAATATCACGTTAATCTGAAAAATGAAATATCACCTTAAAATAAACACACCGATGACATATCACCTTGATCTACATTCCGGTGATACTCATATCACCGTAATGTTGGATCACCTGAAACAAACACCCCCGTAATATCATCCCATTATCACCTGGTCTTCGCCATTCTGTGATGAATCATCACTTACACTGAACAAACACAGCTATATGAGATAAATGAGAGGATCAACGTGATATTTTTATAGGATCATCCCAAACAAACGCCCTAAACCCTACTCAGTGAATACAAACCGTATTATGGAATATTATATAATTATAGAAATGTAGGTGGCTTAGAATGTTGGCACGTGTCCGGTAATAATTAATCATTATAAATTTAAAAATTCATTTAAAAACTACTATCCACTATCACATGTTAATTCGAGAATAGTTACTCATTATCAAACATAAAATTTTATAATTTTATTAATATATAATAAATACAGATAGTGTGAAAAACTAGTATTCTTTTTAATGAAGTTTCACACTCCAATGCGTGGGTGTAATCACTTAAATTTCTTAATTTTACAAAATTTACTTTGTTTTTTTTTTCAATTTAATAATACAACTAAATAATAATTGAGATTAAAAATATTCTAATTCTCTTGGAACCCAATCAGCCCATCTAAAAGTAACGTCATCAGCGGTAATTTTAAATCGTCATCATCATTAACCAGAGAAAAATAGTGAGGTTTGCTGCATATTCTACGATTCATTGATATAGAGGCAGCTGAAGAATCTGCATCGGAGATTGAAACTGAGAGTGCTCTTGCGCCTGCTGATTGTCTAAATAGTAACATGAAGGGGAGGCCGATTTTTAACATCGAGAGAATATGCGTCTGCCGAAATTGTGAACCTTGTATGCTTTGATACGATCAGCAATCGTTACGTTAACCAGCATAACTTGCATTTTTTTCACAAGGACCATGATTCGATGAATTTATATGAAGAGTTTATATTGGTTTGATGAGTTAGCTTTGTTTTTCCCTATTGTTGATGTATTGAAAATGGTAACCTTGGGTGTTTTGGGCTAAATTCTGAAGATAGAGAAAATGTTTAGCGTCAGATTGAATGCCTATTTTTCATGCTTCCTTTATTCAACAAATGCCATGCTTGCTTTGAGGCCAAAGGGTTGGCTTCAGTGAATCTGTGGATGAACAATTGGACCGCTGCCGCTATCTTTTATGTATCATCTTAGGATATTCACATGTTATCGGACTCTAGACATGGGATTCACATGTATTCATATTATCAGATATATCTGACGTGTAATGATTAACTTCGGCTAATGACAGTGTATCTTTTAGGGGATCAATTGCACGTACAAGGTATGATAAAGATTCTTGTAGCTACCATGTAATTAACAATTGCAAAATTCTTGAATAGTTGAGATTCATGGAATATTACTCGGGAGAGTTATAGAAGGTTACAAAAGTGCCCACTGAATATTGGCCGTTTTATAGATTACATGTTATGGTTCTAGATTTTTAGATTTAAACATGACCTCTGAGCCTATATACGGTGCTTTGTGTCTTCATTATGATACAGAGAGAGATTGGCGATATTACATATTTACAGATCTCCCAATCATGTTAGGAACTTTCTTGAGGCCTTATGCAGGCCTGAAATTGAGCTACAGTGTGATTTTTGGAGCCTATGCAACCAAAATGGCCATATTGACTATGTGAAAGGTTAGTCAGAAGGTGTGCATGTAACTAAAAAATTTTAGTTAGGAGATGCTTGTATAACTTTGGGTTCTTACACGTGTTATGTGATGCATTGAGCAAACAATCTGTTATCAGTTTTATGTTCCCTTGAATGCACTTGTAATCGATACCAATGTATCATGAAGTAAGTAATGGATGCTATTATTCATTCATTTGACTATCAGTTTTCAGATTGAGTTTAGCCTTTTATGGATTATTGACCTCGTGTTCTCCATACTTCAATAATATGATATCAAGTCCAACTAGCAGAACTGTGTGATTGCCTTGTAGTTAATGGAGCATTTACCTAGTTAATGTGTGTTTTGGGGTCACGAGGTTGAGCAAAGGATCCGTGATTGATGTCATTCATTTTTATGGACTCAATAGTATTGCGTATGGTTCTGAAATATATCCCCTTCTGAAATATCATTATGTTCTTCTTTGCTGTGGTTAGTGAACAATCAGCAACAAACAGAAGTTACAGAACCTAAATGATTCCTAAAATGTTGCTGCAGTTTTCTTCCAGTAGCTGTTAGTCTCTTTACCAGAATTTGTTGCTTTAATTCTTGATTGTTTGTTATCATTTTATATACAAAAAAGATTTCTTCCCTATGTTGTTCTTCTTGTAGGAGTTTTTGTGGACTTTATCTATTAGTTCCTAATATAATCTGGACCTGAACCCGCTGCTCGTATTGTTTTTGACTCTTAGGTGGTGTACCTTCAAACAACCTCTCTTTCCATGGCAAATAATTCATATGACTTTTCAGAATATTTTCTTTCCTCTTGGATTGATGCATGAACATGAGAATAGACAAAGAAGGGACAGACAAATTGGAGATGTGCTTTATTATGTTGTTTGAATGTACTTTAGTTTTTCAAATTCTTCATTCAGGTAAATGCGGACCACTTGTTCTACTATGGGTGGAGATGTAAAAGGCACAAGTAAAGCTATATATCCTGTTTGATTATGAATACAAAGAAAACGAAGAATTAACCGTGATAGAAGCTAAACTTAAACCGCATGTCAATCATCTGCTGATGGATGTTTCCATCCTGACATGCATGCTAAACACTTTTTTCAAATGAGTCAGGCATAGAGAAGTAATAGAACTCCAACCATTCATTAGTAGTATTTGAAGATAAGAATGATATATTAGTGGTCTGAGTAAATCAAATCCATCAGCTTCTGGTATGTTGGACTGGAACATATGACAAAACAGGAAGAGTTTTCTCTTTTGTTTCTTCTGTTCTGTATTTATTCCGATCACTTTATGGCCCAGAATTATTTTGTTTGCTTGTTCTACTCTCTTTGCAATATTTATGAGACTTACGTGTAACCTCTATTTCCTCCCTGTTCTTAGTTTCTCTGTGAGAAGATGTTTGTCCTAACTGAGCGTTGAGTAGAAGTCTTGCAGATCATAATTATGGTTTCAGTTTTCCTTCTTGCTTAGCTCCTGTTTCATTTTGGCAATTTTCAAATTTGTTAAAATAGTTTCTCAAGAACCGCAATTTGCATGGACTTTCTTCATTGTGTGTACGAGTCCTCCATGGGAAATTTGAGTACAAGGAGCAGGTACCTTGCTGTTTATCCTCTTTTGCATTCAATATTCAATTTATGACATCGAAACAGCAATCATTTACCATCTTCGTGGATGGATTATCTGAGTTGAAAGTGCTTGTGAATTTAATTAGCTTGATCATTTAGTTAAGAAATAGCATTTATGGTGGTATCAAGCTGGGATAGCAGGCATACTTAGCATATCAAGATAGGGATGATCAACTGAAGATATACATGGTTTGAATTACTGTTCCTTTTCTTTCCAGGAATTCATATTCAAATGTTTTTACGCCATTTGGATAATGACAGAGCTATTTTACCTATTCATTATTATGCTTGATAAATGACTAAAACATCCATCCGTGATTTTCTGTATACTCTGATTTTCTGTAATATCATGTGCCTAGTATATTTAAATGTAACCCTACTTTCATACTTTTTTTTTTCTCTAATGCCGGGACAGATTTGTGCGAACTGTGGGGAATTACAGTAGATATTTTATTTTTTTTGTATGTGCAAGGCTTATTTACTGATAGGTAGTTTTGTCTTTCTCTTTTTTGGTAACACACATTCAAGAATGTGGTCCGATGGTTGGTCATTGGCCTAGTCTTGATGGGCCAAAACCACTTTTTAACTAAGAAATAGAGCGACTCTGTTTGATACCTATCCGTGCTTGGGATCGCTTTTAATTTTATATTGACCAAGCATTTTTCATTAATATCAGATTATCCTTCTGAGTTGCAAGTTGCATGCCACAATTTTGGTAAAAAAATGTATGTGATGAAAGGTGGGATTTTGTTCAAATGCAGCGTTATACATGACCTAAAAGTTTATCAATAATTATGCCAAAGATTTCTTCAATCATTAATAGCATGCCCTTGTGTGTGTGAGACTGAAATCTAAATAGTGACATGTCTTTTTAAGTAATTATCAATTATTGTTTTAACAGGTTGATATACATGGCTATATAGATTCGACGCGTGATTTTGGCGTCCTGCTTTAGGTTTTATTTTTTTTTCCTCTTCTTTCAGAATCTTGAAAGCTATGAGGACACACATGCTTTTTATTTTTAAGCTTATTGGCGGAGCCAACAATCAACGATGTTATAACGTTTTAAATTCTATCTTCTCGTAGTTTTTACCAGCTCCCTCTTTATTCGTTACCTTAGCGACACTCAAAGGTTTCGTGGACAAGACGAGTTGTAGTACTACACTTGGCTTGGCATAGGGATTTGAAGCGCAAAGAAGAAAGAAGAATTTAAAAGCACAAGAAAGAAGGTTTGGTGGTTATGGTCTGCTTTAGAACAAAGAAGAAAAAGGAATAAAAGGTAAGGATGAGATTGAATAATAAAATATATGCTTTTGTCTTGTCTCATTGTGATACACAGTACACGAAGGAACTTGATACTATGAAGAAGGGAGCTTTCTACGAGGAGGCAAATGGTATGTATCTGTATGCATGTATTGTGCCTTAAACCTTTCAACTTGCATGTACAATCAACTTTTTAAAAGCTTTGTTGTTGGGTATATACCAAAGCAGCCTTGGTGATTTCTCTTTGGGTCCACTGCATGGTTCTCATATTCCTGATTTGAATATTTGCCTAATTATTGATTCCCTCTTCTTTTTTTTTTCTAGATATACTCTAAATTCCTTTTATCTTTTTAATCAGTTGGATGAATATCTATCTTATCCTAGATTCCTATTATGATATCCTATTATGCGTTGCTAATTTCAAGTGATCCATATATGTCCGTGCATGCATCTTTAGCTACGTGTTTCTTACAATTTTATGTGGTGGTTGGTTGAATGGGCCTAACCTCATGCACAGAAATTGAGACGAAAGAAGTCAGCCTCTTTGTGTGCTAATCTCCTAACTTTCTTTTAATCAAGCATCTTTTTTTTTTTTTATAACCGTTGACATTTTTTATGCCCTTTTATTTCTCTTTAATATTTGGTGGTGGGCTCTTCTTTGAACCTCGGACCACCACTAAGCATGGTACGAATGCATAGAGCTGCAACTCTTAGTCACCTTTTATTCTCACGCTTATAGCAGGTTTTTTTTAAGCATCTATTGTCCTGCTTTAGAAAAAGGCTTGTCAGCTTTGAATTCAATCTGGTCCTTTTTCTTGTACTGCTTAGCAGTATTATATTAAAAGGGTTTTGGGAGAATTGATATTAAGACGAAACCTTGAAATCATAAAATCTCTCTGCTATCACATATCTATTTATGTCACGTGATTAGTCATGTTAGAAGTCCAATTATGTCCTAATTTAAGTCGGACCTTTCAAATTTTGGGAAGAGGTTTCAAGGTAGATTTGATGCTTCCCCTGAGTTCGAACATGAAGCTGTTGAACTTGGTATACTATATGAATTTTAAACCAAAGATTGACCGTTAATCGTTATACATGTGGTGACAAGTTCTGTCCCATGAATTAGCTCCATGCACAAATTAACTGTCTCCTTGAAGATTTCCAGCCTTCAACGTTTTCTTTAATACTGCTGTTTGATAAATTTTAGTGCTGCAAAGTATCTCTCGAATGTAACATTTGATAAAAACAAACAAGTTAACTACAAATCTTATAGCTCACTGAATGAAACAAACTGTTCTTTATTGCTCATAAGATAAAGAAAGCCATGATATTACTTTAGCTTTAACCGATAATCCTATCTTCACTTCTCTTCTTTCAGGTAGGAGAAACGAATAAAGCACATCTTTTGCAATTCTTCTAAGTGAATTCGAACCCTTGGTCGCCCTTCAACGTCGAATGACCATCATACCCATTATCGAACGTAGAGAAAATATCCCTCACACTATTATTCTCACCACCACTCTGATTATACCCACTGAGCCCCAAGAAATCCCTGGTGAATCGATGATCCCTCGCCTGCTGCCAATTACTAGTCGAATCTTCAAAGCCAGCCATAGCAGTGAAACAGCTCTGATGCTGATCATGGCCGCCCACCGCCCCCACGGTGGCCGCCTTTTGAAGGAGGGCGGTGGCCGAAAGAGTCGGCGGCGGCGGTGATGACATCATCATCATCCTCGTCATCATCGTGCTTCTTTCTTGGAACAGCTGTATTGTTGGTAGGCTTTGGTAGTAGGGCTCCGATTTGATGACGTGGCTGGGATTAGCGGTGGTGGGGCCCATCTGGTCGGCGGCCGCCCTAAGGTGGTGATGGTGGTGGTGGTGGAGCTGTGGTGGTGGTGGGTTGAAATGGAGCATTGGTTGCACGGCGGCGGTGGTAGGATTTGGGGCAAAGTGGGCGGCGGCGGCGGAGAGCCTAGCGCTTTCTTCGGCTAATGCGTCGCAAAATGCTCGGTGAGTGATGAAGCTATCTTTTCTGTGGAAATTTTGAAAAACAAAAAAAAAAGCAAATGATTTATGATCAGCTTATTTCCGGGAGATCTGTCTCATTCTTAAAGTGCCTATTTGAGTGAGGATACTCGGGGTCAGAGAAAAAAAAAATTCATGTTTTAAAATCATCGAAGGTAGTCAGTGATTTATGATTTAAAATCATGTTGACCTAATTCCCGAAGATTAGTCATATCGCTGAAATGTGTGGCGCATGCCCATGGCCAGTTGAGTGAGGATATTCAGAGTCGTAAAAATAAAGAAAAAAACTTCATGATTTGAAATTTGATCAAAGGTTTTCTGAATTTTCTAGTGTGAGCCCCAAAGTGTACGTACGTAGAAAGTGATGTGCATGCAAAAATGTGCCTAGACACACAAACAATGCCTCTGATAACTGTCGTATTAAAAAGCCTTGCAATAATATTTTCTTTTTATGGGAGATGACGGAAACAAATATGAAATTTTGAAATAATATGATGATCTACTGTTTCGGGCATGTGCGTGAAACTTTCGACATTCTTACATTTTGCAATAATTGTTCATACGAAAGAAAGCAACGTGACGATGAGCAAATGCACTGTTTTGACTTGGCAGTTTTTGAATGATTATCACTTTAGGAGCTACCATAGAAGTGTCAGAAAGAAAAGAAACGCTCGTTCATCATACCCGTAAATGAAAATCACCCAAGCATATATAAAAATCTTTAAGTAAAAAAAAAAACATAAAAAATTGCAACAGCTTTGCATGCAAATACGAGAGTGTGTGCCCACTTTGCAGATAATAATCAATTCATATACATATAAATTTATACTTTACTTGTTTTTTGTCCCCCCATTTCCTTCTTTTCCTCAGAAAAATATGAATGTTTTGCAGGCAGTTCAGAGTTCGGATATGTCTATCAGTTTTCCAAGAATTCTTCTTTTGACCAAATTATTACAAGGGACCAATTCGTATCAATTATCTCCACCTAAAAATCTTCCTACAATAATTGAATGTATGGTTTAAGGATGTGATTTAGCAAGCATGCAGCGAATGATGATCAGCTTCAATCAGTATTTATTTAGTCTCTGATGATTATAGTAATATATATACCTGGAAAATAGTGTCCCACAATCGCATCTATACTCCCTCGTACCACACGTCTTACTATGCGCTTTCCAATCAGACTGAACTGCGTAAACCTTCGAACACTTATCACACTTCCATTTCTTCTCTCCATGTTTTCTGCAGTAGTGCTTCTTAATCCCAGTAAGATCTCCCAAAGCCCTTGAAGGGTGGTGATGGAGACACGTAGGCTCAGGACAAACGTAAGCCCTCTTTCTGTTGCTGTCTTTGTTGCTCCTTTGCTTGAGCTTCCATGGAAGGTTGTGCCCTCTTCTGTGTAGCTGAAGGTTTTGATCCCTTTGAAACCCTTTGTTGCAGATTTCGCAAACGAATCTGTTCGTAGCCAAAAGGGTCTTTGGTGATAGTGCTATCACTTCAGCTTCAGGATCTTAATATCAAAATATTGATGATATAAGGATGGTAGTAATCAAGATTTATATTATATATATGTATGCATATATGATGAGAACCTGGATTTCCTGGTTGGTTTCTCTTCTTCTTGGATTTCTGGGACTGATGATGATGATGGGTTGAAATATTGATGGGGTTATTGTTGAGTACCATTGAGTTTAGGCTTCCAAAATCTTGAACCCTAATTCCATTATTAGAGATGGGGCTAGCTTCATCGGAGACAGTGGTTGAGCTTGACATCACTGAGTGAAACATGTTTTGATGAGGATATATGAGAAGAAAAAAGACAAGATTATATGTAGTTTGTGCAAGAAAAAGAGAAGTTTGAAGGGTCAAGAAACCCTTTATTTTTATGGCCCTTTTGAGCAGAAGAGACTAGATCAGCTAAATCTGAGAAGAGTTGTGATATTCTGTATGTAATAATTAAAGATATGATGGATGATTTTGAAAGACAATAAACTCAATGGCAAAATCTAACCATGGATTGCTTCTCTGAACATTTCTTCAGACATCTCTTTCAAAGATCTATCTCTGCAGATACACCATGCAATGAAAGAAGACACACGGTCTAAATTATTCTTTTTTGATTTTTTTTTTTTTGCCGAATCCACTCTTTTGTAGATATGAAGCAAGTACCAAATGTAAGCTAATAAAGTAGAGCCAATGGTGTATACACGGGAAATTCAGTAGGTTATAATAAGATGTGATGATGATGATGAAAAAAATCGTACGTTAAAAAAGTGATGATTACAATTGCAGACTTTGGAGAGGAGGGTGGGCAATGATGTATATAGGGCTCTGAAAATATAAACTATAAAAATAAATTAGAATAAATAACATAAGCTTTAATGCACATTTTGTTATTTTTTTATTTCTTTCGCCAAAGTTGAAGAATTTAGATGGGGGCGCATGGGTGTTTTTTGTGGGGTTGAAGTTTAATTAGCTTGATGTCGTTTTGACATATTTTATAATGATAACATTCTGATCATTTCATCAACCTAGTGAAGAATTAAGGCATTGGAAATAATGACAAAATTATAAATTTGATAACTGGAAAAATAAGTCAGTAACTCCATATCTCGGAACAAATTTGAACCTTTGGCACTTCGAGAGAAAGCAAGTCATAATTCAAATCAGCAGTCAAGTGGGATCGATAATATTTCGAAAACTCAAATTTACTGATCGAAAATCCATTCGTGATCGTATGTTATAACGTTAGCAAGCAAATTATGTAACAAATAATATCATTATTCACATTTAGTAATCGTAAGAAACATATATATTTTTAAAACTTTAGGGTAAGTTATTTCCTTGTTTTCTCATCTTCCCAACTTCAAATGCCTGAAATGTGCATATCGAATCTGAATTCTGTATGCTTTTTCTTTAGTGCCATATTCCCTTCTTTATCACTAATGTGCAAGAATCTCTATGCTTGCTTAAAAGGCATATATGATAATCCATGAGATATTCTATTAATTGTTCCCTTAATACTCTCATCTTTAAACTTTGAATCTGACATAAAGAGTTTCTGGCTTTTCTTTTCTTCTTTTATTTACTGCAACAAAACACCCAAATCCTAGAAAGGGCTTTGAAGCAAATGCATGGAATTTTCATTTCTTAAAAGGAGGAATAACTGTTGCACGAAAAAAAAAAGAAAGAGAAGAAGATAGTAATTGTGATTAAAAATCTGATTGATAAAAGCATAAAGATTAAAGTAAGAAGATGATGACCACTTTTCTGTAGCCCCACGTCTTATCATTATTGAATTATCGTGTTTGACTTACCATCTTACGTCTAAAAGTTCGTGCAATAATTCTTAGTTTAAGATTTTTGATATGTAATAATTATTAAGCTCAAAGGTGTGATAATTATGTCTCTTGCTATCTAATACGCAGTCTTTGCATGCAAGTTAATGTAATAATACATCTTTGGTCGAATAGGAACTCCAATTGTGGGATATAATATAGCAGAATTATAACTTTGGGCAACTAGTTATTTCGATTTAGAAAGGCCACTATATTTGATAACTAGGAAACTAGTTCTCTAACTTCGTATATTGAAAAATTATTTTTGACTATGATAACGATAAAATAATTATAAAATATGATCGTAGACCTATAACTGTTCCAACATATGGATGTTAGTGGTTTATAAAGTATTGGATTCAAAATATTTAATTATAATTGATAAACAGTGTTGGAGAATAAGAGCTTAGTAAGTTCTGCTGGCGATATAGAGTTGCACTGCGTCGATCATACTAGGTCTTTTAAAATTTTTTTATGATGTATATCAAAGAATTAAATTTTATATAAAAATGGAATACACTACAATATACGTCCAATTTATTTTTCTCCTTCACACCTTTCGCATATTCCATCTCTGTACTTAAAAGCTTAAATTGCGACACTGACGTTTTGTTCATTGATTCGTCATTTTCATTATAATGAAAATTCCTTGTAAAACTTGGTTCCAAGTTAGTAAAGATATTTCAAGTTGTAAATTTGGGTCACTTAAAGTATATTGATTTTTGAATTTAAGTAAATGATACGTCATCATTTACCTATAGTATTCTTTTCTTTTTTTCAATACCTAATCAGTAATCAAGTTAACGAAAAACATTAAAAGTCACACGATGACGTCGGTTTTTTTTCTTGGAAAAATAATAAGAGATCCATATTTATTCTGACATATAAATCTAGGAAACTATTTTTTTTTTACCTAAAATCGAAAATATGTATAAATAAGGACCCGAAGTTTACCTACAAAATTTTAAAATATAATACGAACAATTTTAATATTAAGTTTCAGGCCCCAAAACATGTTTTAAATAAGGTTTCAGGCCCCTGTCAGAAAATTCATAGTTTTAAGGACCTGAGTTTTATGAAATTTAGAGATAAGGACCTAAATTTACGCAAGTGTTATACAGTGTATATGAACTGGTATCGGAGAACAATGAAGTGGTATTTCAGAACAATGAAGTGGTACTGTAGATCCATGAAGTGGTACTGTAGAATAGTTAAGTGGTACAGCAGAACACTTAAGTGGTTCTGCAGAAATCGGATCCTTAAAACTATGACTTTTCTGACAGGGTCCTAAAATCTAAATGAAACTTATCTTGGGGCGTGAAACGAAAAAGACCCTTTAATTAAATGGGAAAGGGACAATTAGTTTGGGCTGTAAGTACCTAAATAATATATTTGAAATAGCACGGCGTAATGAGAATCCTATGTGTTCTTGGATCATGTGTAATACTTATACGTGTCCATAGCTTTCATACGATATTTATCGTTTCCTTTTCCTTTTTGTAAGATAAGGTACGATTTACACATTCAGCTTTAGGATAGCGGTTATTGATCTTATTATATATAAATCTTATTGATCTTATTATATATAAATCTTATTGATTTTATATACAAATATAAAGATATATGCGTGTTTGAAGAAAAAACCATTAGAACACTTGATGCATTGTGAAGTTTGCTATATATGGAATATACGATGCACCGATAAATATTAAATATCACTACTACAAAACAGGCATATTAGACACGGAAAATTCGGTGACTAAAACCAAAATTCATATCTATTGAGTGATTAGACACGGAATTATCCGTGTCTGATGTGTATGTGTTGTTCTCGTAGCAAATTCGGACACAGATAATAATAATAATAATAATAATAATAATAATAATAATAATAATAATAATAAATAACAATAATAATAATAACAACAATAATAATAATAATAATAATAATAATAATAATAATATCAGTGGTGGACAAGAATAGTAAGGAGAAGCTTTGGGCGATATGTATGCTTTGTTCATCACAGATTTCTTTCTATTCACATATTCAAACTCCTTATGAATGGGCTGCCTTATGTTACGGTACATCATAAATTCTTCTTACAAGATGAGATTTTCACGTACTGCATATCTCTATATAAACCACGGTATGGGGTGGAAGAGAAATAAGAAAAGTAATGTATTTATCATCTATTGAAGTCAGTCACAGATGTACGATTAGGGTTCTTGATCTCTTGGGCTCATTCACATATTCATCATATAGCAATTCATATATAACATTATCAGGATGATGTTGGAACGACTATTACGAAAATATTAATAAACAAGTATGACCATTAAACCAATGGATGAATTTCCACTTGATCTAGGCATGAGCCTAGTTAGCCAAAGGATTCGAAGGCTGGATTTGAGACCGAGCGATGCGATGTTAGGTTGATGAATCGAGGGAATAGCTTGAAGAAAAAAGCGTGCGCTGAGTGTACCGAGGAGCTTCATGGAAGGTTCATGGATGCTGTGGGGAAACTAGACGAAGGAAGTATGTTTCCTTAACATCTATATATATATATATATATATATACATATCGCTTAATAATAATTATTGACGATTGGGATCTTGTTATATAATATGTGCGTGTAGGCTGTTTCCCGAAAAATATCCTTCAGCTGATGAATGTTCCTCGTCTCACAAGGATACAAGTGGCTAGCCATCTCCAGGTATCATATAAGTTAGAGAAAATTATACATGAAACATTTATACTTATTTGAACTATAACATTTAACCTAACGTTAACTCTTTTAATTATTATTTTAACTAGAAATGCTGCAATAATGGCCCGAGCTCTCCTGAACAGTATAACAAACAAGAAGCATTCGAACGGTCTTTCAAGAATCAATGCAAGAAAGACATCATTCAAGGGCCACTGCACTACTAGTAGAGGCCGAGAAAAAGATTGTCGCCCACAAAAGGGGCAATGGAACATGAATCGATGGAATAGTATAACAAACAAGAAGCATTCGAACGGTCTTTCAAGAATCAATGCAAGAAAGACATCATTCAAGGGCCACTGCACTGCTAGTAGAGGCCGAGAAAAAGATTGTCGCCCACAAAAGGGGCAATGGAACATGAATCGATGGAACAGCTTGAAGTGAAAGGCGTGCACTGAATGCACCGAGGATCTTCACGGCCGGTTCATGTGTGTTGTCAGTAAAACTAGACGAAGAAAGTATGTTTTCTTGAAAAAATAAATAACCATAGGTGGATATCTAGTTGATCTATACATGAGCCCAGTCGTAGGATTGGAAGGCTGGACTTGTGACCAAGCAATGCTGGTCTTGAAGGATTCATAGCAGTGCTCGTTCTCAAATCCAGCCTTCGAATCCTTTGACTTGAGCCATGCATGGACCAGCGTGAAATACAAGTCCTATCATATGTAAAAGATTTCATGGTTATATTTGGTTATGTATTTTTTTTCGTAATAGTCATTCCGACTAAGTTCGGTCTTGCTTGCAATCTTTATGTTGTGGCTAACTCAATCGCTATGTTCAACCGAGCTGTGAACACTTCAAGGCTTCTTTCATCGATATAACAATACTCGTTAGCAAGGCTCGATCTATATTGTGATTGGGGTTCATTGTGAAACTTTTCGAAATTTTTATACTATGTATAATATAATATGCATCTTTTAGTGGATATATATTTGTGTTATACTTTATGTTATCTACTTTTATTTATTTATTATGGGTCGGCTATAACTGAGGCCAAAACCTTTCGTTTCATCTTCTGAAGGCGCCCAGTTGTAAACTTTGTCATCATTTGGAAATCGTTAATTTGGTGGTAAAATTAAAACAATCACTTATCGATTAGGAAAGCTCAAATTTATTAACTAAAAAAATCAAATCACACTCGTCATCTCCACAAAACATGAAACGTAACCATTGAATTTCGAGAAACAAATCATGTGTCTCTTAGTCGTCACGCTCACAACATAGTCAATGAAAAAAACTTACCATATCTTTTGTCTTACTATTCGATTGCAAACCAGTAATCAATTCAAGACGAACTGGTTATCAATACAAACCAAAAAGCGCACAAAAATCCTACATTTTTATTCATTCTCTCTAAACATGCAAAATCAATCCGATCAGTCTTAGGTTTTCAATGTGATATTAATATATGGTCGGTAGAAAGGATTATAACGATGCACATTTTCAACATTACGCAAATAGAACGTCATATTATTAAGTGTGGAGCCTGTCATAAGCTTTTAGGATCGGTTTGTGTGTTTAGAGGAGGATGAGTAAACACTCGATTTCTTATCTAAACTTTACCGACAGTGTGGAAGATACCAGTCGGTCTTAGAGTGAAACTGGACGTATGTGTGTGTGTGTGCGTTTGTATGATGGACAATGTTTGTTTATGGAACTCATATATTTTTTTTACATTTCATCTTGAATCCACAGTAAATGTGCATGTCTCAGTTCGAGAAGTCAGTTTTTAAGCTCAGTTGTCTTCATCTTTAATCAAGCAACAATCATCTATAAATACTCGAGTCTAGAGAGGGGTCTGAGCTCGACTCACATGCATGACCAGTGTTGATCATCCTAAATCATAAGAATTGTTTAATTATGTATGTGATAGAAACCATATTATATTAAAATAAGGAATACTTATTGTATATGTTTGTCTTTATTTTAATTTATCTTTTAAATAGATGTTGATCATTTTAGTTAGGAGAATAATTAATGTGTAAGCAACAAATTAATAATAATAATAATAGTAATATAATAATTAGTACGTAGTCGTACATTGTTTTAGTGGTGGAAAAGAATAACGAGAACTTTGGGCGATCTATATGCTATGTTCATCACGGCTTTTTCTTTCTATTCATAGATTCCATACTCCCTCCTACGAACGGATCGCATTACATTGCGCTACATCATAGATTCTTCTTACAAGATGAGATTTTCACGTACTGCATATCTCTATATAAATCACGATAAAGAGGCTGAAGAGACATCATAAAAGTATATGTATTTATCATCTATTAAAGTCAGTCCCAAATGTACCGTTGAGTAACATTCTTGATATCTTGGGCTCATTCACTCATTCAGCATACATCAAGTTATGACATATTCTGGAGATGTTTATTTTGTTTCATATTATATGATTATGATGTCACACAAGGAACACAAAGGAAGAACACATCGAATCGCTGAGTGTCAACAAGCGTCGATGCCAAAGACCTTGAGGAGTCAGCTAGGTAGATGATGTTAACGGTGTCAGAACGACTATTACGAAAAAAATAATAAAACAAATATGATTTGGAGGCGATACTTTTTCCGATGATTCAATCAAATATACTTTCAATTCGGCAGTTTTTTGTTTATTACATCTCAATTCATGGTGCAGATATGTCGTCCATTGGTTTCAACGAAGCACTCCTTGTGATTGATTTTGTAGGCCGGCTTCCTAGTAGGGACGTAAAATCTAGAACTTTGTCTGATGCTGACTGCGTGATGGTTGGACCTACATATGCTCTTTATAATCCTTGCGTGCAAAAAATGAGGTAATATTGATGTAAAATCCAACAAACTCAGTTACCTTTTCTCAAGGTTGGTAATAAGAAGAGGCGCACCTATCTGCCCATGGAGGTATACGTGATAGTTGGGGGCCAGAGATGTATGAGAAGGCTAAGTGAAAAGTAAATCACTAAACTGTTCCAAGAGACACGTGCGTGCGCCCCAGATATAGAGAGCAGGGTATACTTGAGGTTTTTTTTTGGACAAAAAACGTCATCCCTCTTGCCCGTTTCAATCTTATCAACTCAAACTTTTCACTTTGTTGGGTTATAAGAAGTTCTATTTGCACCTTAAATGGCTGTTTTACCTTGTTTCAAAACTTTCGTCTGCTCGGCAAGCAAATAAAGTTTTATTATGCTGTTATTTTTCTGTTAGACTGTGCGGGAAAATAAATATGGCGAAGGCCCTTATGCGAAGGAGTTTGGGATAAAGATAAGTCAGAGAATGGACGACACGCGTCTTAGCTGCACCCCGAGTAATGCGACATTTATTATTATAGTCCTTGCAAGTAAAAATATGATGTTGGATGTGTTTTCTCACCACTTCTGTCACCTTTTACAGCTCAAGCATCACGATTCAGGCACGCGGGTGACAATCATTTTCTTGGCCTGAATCGTGATGCTTGAGCTGCAAAAGGTGACGGAAGTAATGGGAAACACATGCAACCTCATTTTTTACTCGCTCGCATTACACGGGGTGAAGCTAAGATGCGTGCTTCAACCTGATCGGCCATTCGTTCACTTATCGTTATCCCGAACTCCTTCGCATAAGGGTCTTTGCCATATTTATTTTTGCGGGCAGTCTAACAAAAAACAAAGCAGCATAATAAAGTTGTGCTACAAGGTAAAACAACCATTTAAGACGCAATGCTACAAGTTACTTGCCGAGCAGAAGAAAGTTGTGCTACAAGGTAAAACAACCATTTACGACGCAATAGAACTTCTTAGAACCTAACAACGTGAAAAGTTTAAGTTTATAATATCGATAATGGGCAAGAGGGATGGTATTTTTTGTCAGAAGAAAAACCTCAAGTATACGTTACTCTCTCTAGGGCGCGCACACGTGTCTCTTGGAGAAGTTTAGTGATTTTCTTTCATTTAGCCTTCTAAAAAATCTCTGGCCTGCAACTATCACACATACCTCCATGGGCAGGTAGGTGGGCCTCTCCTTGTTACCAACCTTGAGACAAGGCAGTTGAATTTGTTGGATTTTACATCAATATTACCTTATTTTTTGCACGCAAGGATTATAAAGAGCATATGTAGGTCCAACCATCACGCAATCAGCATTGGACAAAGTTCTAAATTTTACGTCCCTACTAAGAAGCCGGCCTACAAAGTCAAATCACTGGGAGTGCTTCGTTGGAACCAATGGACGACATATGTGCACCATGAATTGAGATGTAATCAACAAATATCTGTTGAATTGAAAGTGTTGGGAGCTAAAACTTCATTAGTTATAGCCGGAAAAGGATGAATATGAGCTCAGATGATCAAGTTGAGAAGGAACCGATGAAACCTGAAGAAAATATGGCCAAGTGTTTTGCTTCAACAGGTTTAAATGAGAACC
The DNA here is from genome assembly GCA_027422505.1 of Craterostigma plantagineum. Lineage (NCBI taxonomy): Eukaryota > Viridiplantae > Streptophyta > Magnoliopsida > Lamiales > Linderniaceae > Craterostigma > Craterostigma plantagineum. The sequence goes on from JAPQWV010000007.1 coordinate 2,240,659, forward strand.
GTAAGATCAGGCGTGAAATGAAGATCAAAGGCTGAGATTATAACTTATAAAAGTGCCAGCGATTTATAAATTGGAAAAGGCATGGTACATCTTGAGAGGCGGCTAGTAAAATCTCGTCAAAACACGAGCTGAGAAATTCTTCTCTATATATTACAGCTTATCAGTTTCGAGTAGGCATCTTGGTGAGCTTATACCTTTTGTGTAGAGAGCGACTCTTTGAGAGCTGAAAAAGAGAAAGTTGGAGAGTGTACGAGAGACTTGTAGATCCTTCTCTTGGATTAATAAGCTCTGATTGGTCCATGAAAGTAGACCAAAGTTGGGCCGAACCACGTTAAAAATCGTGTTTTTCTTGGTTTTATTTTCAACTGTTTTATTTTTTCGATTCAATCTTGTTATTTTTTCATAGTATACACATAGAAATAAAAGAGAAAGGCTTGTATTTCATATCTTATTTCAATCGAGGATGGACTCATTATATGGCTAATATTTTCTAAACTAGCCATTGAGACACAATCATTGATTTAGCTAATCTTATCTTTCCCTTAATTGCATAACTTTGACTTGGTTCTGATTTTGTGCCTTGATCGGTGGAGTCTTTCCTTCCATCTTCAACACTTCCCCTCAAGTTGGGTTCATTTATATATTTATAGGATCCAACTTGATAAACAACATTTCAAATATTTGTCGATCAATTGACTTTGTATATATATCAGCTAGCTGATTCTAGCATTTGACAAATGGTATCTCGATTTCTTTAGCTTGTACTTTTTCACGAACGAAATGTCAATCCACTTCAATGTGTTTTGTCCTCTCGTAGAACTCCGGTGTTTCGCTGCATTATTGTCGCAGTACAACTTCGGTTCTTTCCATTCTATCTTCATGTCTTGTAGTAGTTGTTTTATCCATATTAGCTCACATGTTGTTAAAGTCATAGCCGTATTCTTCTTCAGCACTTGATCCGGCTACGACTTTCTGTTTTTTTGTTTCTCCATGTGACAAGGTTGCCTCCAACAAATGTGAAATAACTTGTCGTCGATCTTCTATCATAGCTTCCTGCCCATTCAGCATTGGAGTAGCCAACAATGTCGTTTGTCTTGTTTGGTCTCATCCAGATTCCACGTTCAGATGTCCCCTTTAGATACCTTAAAATTCTGTCTATCGTTTCGAGATGACTGGACTTGGGAGCCTGCATAAACTGACTAACACAACTAACGACAAATGAAATGTCAGGTTGTGTAGCAGTCAGATATATAAGTCTTCATACTAATCTCTGAAATCGACCGATGTCTTCAAGAGGTTCACCATCTTCTTGATTCAATGTTTATTAGATTCCATGGGAGTTCTAGAGGGTTTTACTCCCAACCTTCCAGTTTCTTTGAGTAAATCTAAGGTGTATTTTTTGTGGGAGAGAAAAACCCCCTTTTCTGAATGGGCGCTTTTTATCCCTAGAAAGTATTTGAGGTGTCCCAAATTTTTTTTATTTTAAGTAGTTTTTATGTTATTTAATTCTTCATTATTTCCAGTTATAATTATGTCATCACATATATTAAAATTATGTTAATAGATTTATCTGAAACATTGATGTATCAGCAGAGCTTTTATGAAATCTCGTGCAAGAAGCGCATGACTTAATTTAGTATACCAAGCTCTTGGAGATTGTTTTAAACCGTATATTGACTTATTGAGTTTACACACTAACCTTTTATTGGTTTTTTCAAGTTTGTGGCATGGAGGTAGGTTTATAGATTTCTTATTCCAGATCTTTCTGTAAAAATGCGAAAGAACGACATTTTTAGTCCCCGATGTTTGGGGCATGGACGTTTCGGGTCCTCCATGTTCCGAGGTGTCACTTTTAGTCCCCCAATGTTACCGATTTTGAACCATTTTGGTCCCCCGATTATCTTAATCATAATTTAGACGGAGTTTAACACGTGAGAGCACATGATCGATCCACCTTTACGCAACTTAACACCTCATAACACTACAAAAAAAAAGCGATTTTAGCGACTACAAAAGCCAGTAGGAACAAGCCAAAAGTTAGTCGCTAACGGGTTTAGCGACTACGATACGTAGTAGCTAAACGGCTTGTCGGTAAACGTCTGCAGTCGGCGTTAGTCGCTATTTACCGACTACACAGCGACCGAGGACTGTAGTCGGTAAATTGCGACTACACAGCGACTAACTATTGTAGTCGCTAACTAGGGACTACAGCCGACCAACTTGTAGTCGGTAACTAGCGACTACATAGCGACTGACGTTGTAGTCGCTAAATAGGGACTACAGCCGACCAAATTGTAGTCGGTAACTAGCGACTACATAGCGACTGAGATTGTAGTCGCTAAATGGGGACTACATCGACCAACTTGCAGTCGGTATTTGGCGACTGAATAGCGACGGCAGTTGTAGTCGCTAACTACTGACAACAGTCGCTTTTTCTTTTTTTTTAATAGTTTTATAATTATATAGTTATAAATTAATAATTAATAACAAAATATAACTTAAAATAAAGATTAAATTGCAAAATAGTTCGGAATGCAATTAAAATCACGTCGTCTACACGAAAATAAAAGTCTCCAACATTAAATAAAAAGTCTCCAACATCAAATAAAAAAGTCTAACATCACATAAAAAGTCTAACATCACAACAAACTAAGCCAAGCCGTGGCCGGAACCATCCCCATCCGAAAAGTCATCGTGGCGTCGACATTTCTATTCAGAGACGCCGCTGCAGAACATGTCTGCGTGTCATCCACGGTATCTAACTCGAGCCCCCCTACACCACGTGACTCTCCACGAAAGCCCATATGCTGCCGTAAGAATGAAGTAACCTCGTCGTAGCTCTTCTCGAGCTTAGCGTACTTCGTCTCCATCCGGCCGCATTTTGCCTCCATCTCACTGTATTTTGTCTTCATCTCGTCAAGCTCGGTTTGTAGCTGAACACTCTGAGAAGGCATGTAACTATTTGCAGTCGACGAGGATGGCTGCGAAGGCGTCTCATAGAAGAGTTCCGATGCATTTCCCATGCCTGGTATGGTTTGGAACCTCGTCCAACCTCCAGAAACCTTGTAGAATGCTTCAGCATCGGTAAGAGATGGATTAGCCGCCTTCATAGCGTTAAAATCTGCCTGTTAACAGTTAATACTACAAGTTAGAAACAAAAAAAAAATACCAATGTATATAAAAATCCGGCAGAACTTCCCCTGTAAAATGACCATCCCAAAATTCAAACAATCACAAAAACATACCAACTCAATAAATACACCACAACGAACGAATATGAACAACTCAATAAATTCCAACAAATCAACTCAACCACAGCACTAACAACGATAAATATATCGAATACTTACCATCCTTTGCTCAGCTTTATCATCAACGAGCTTCTTTTCCCTCTTCTTCGTATGATTCTGCACATACACTTCATGCGGTGGTGGAAGGCGTCCGTTGTTTTCCGCAGCCTGCCAAAACATTCCATTTAACCCACGTAATAGCTCACTTTAACTAAAAACATTACAATGAATGATTTAATGAAACATATAGTTACCATTTTCTTAGTAAGGTAACTCGTGGCGCACGATCCTTGCGTGGACTTTGCGGCTGCTCCATCCCGACCTTTACGGTTAGTCTTTCGTGCTTCGGATCTCCATTTAAACTCAGCCGTTGACCGTTTCTCTCTAAGTTCTTGAGCGACCGTATCACTCAAAAACTTAGACTTGTATGTGGGGTCCTTCTCCAATTTAATTCCTTCGGCCCGCATAGTATCTTTGATCCGATTACGAAGTACATGTAGAAAACCGGTGTACACTTCCTTCGCCGCAGGGGGATCCCACGAATACCTCTCCTAAAAATTTCACGTTATTATAACATAAAAAATTAAATAAGTTAAGGCTACTAACCCAAAAATGAAACCACCAACGCTCCACAATGGCATCAGGGACATCACTAAGGCACGTCCACGGTCCTATCATGTAGGACTTGAATGCCTGAGTCACCGAACTAACCACCGAAGGCTTGTCGAACCTTAATTCGACATTGCGATATATTATCCATCTGATGATAAAAAAAAACTAAATTTTGCTAAATTAAAATACATATCATTCTAGACTACCGGGAATCAACTTAAGCTTCCCCGGCGCTCCTTGTTCGTCAGTGACGGGTGTTATAGATGCTGTAGAGGATGATGGCCCAGTAGTCGATGTTGGTCCTGTTCCCAGTGGCGTAGGCGATGGTGGTTGGGTCTCCTCATCATGAGCATCATTGGAGGACGAAAGGCGACTCCCAACGAACGCAGCCAAACGGCCTCTAAACGATCTTCCCGTCATATCTCAACAACCTGAGATCCAAAAAATAAAAAACCTAAATATGATTGAATAATATATGTACAATTCGTAATTGCCATAAATAACATACATAATCATCTAAAACGATTCGGAGGACGAATGTGATGCTTCAGAACTTTCACTGTCACTCTGGTATTCGTCACCCTCGCTCTCACTAGCTTCTACGTTATCTTCGTCATCATGTGCATCAGATGCATCGTCTTCCCCTACAACTTCAACTTCTTCGATGATTTCGTTTGGGTCTGATAATAATGGTGGATCACTGATGAGATCTTCTTGAAAAGCTACTTGTTCTTCATTAACTCCATTATTACCATATTGAGGTCGAGGATGAGAATCAAAAACGGCTAACCATTTATTTCCCGTACTTGTCAGACAAGGATATGGTGCGAAATAAACTTGGTCAACTTGATAGGACATGACAAAAGGCTCATATGTTGGGTATTGCTTTGTGCGATCTACGTCGACCAATTTATAACAATTGTGGATGACGGTGCCTCTGGTTGGATCAAACCAATCACACCGAAATAAGATGCATTTAAGCACTGTACCGGACTTATAGTAAACCAACTCAATGACTTCTTGAAGAATGCCGTAATACGAATTATTTTCATCGCTTCTAACTGATACGCCATAATTGAAAGTAGCCTTGTGTTGACCATACTCGAAGGTATGAAAATTGTATCCGTTAATGTAGTAACGATTCCAACATCGAACTCTTTTGTCAGGCCCAGCTGCCATAGCCCTAACATACATCATCGGGAGTTTTAAATCGGTTATTCCAACAAATATTGCAGGGACACCGTATTTTCCCCCCGATATGAAATGACTCTGATTAAGAGCCCATTCTACAAATTCTTTCACCCCATCAATATATTCTTGTTTTAACCACTTTCCATCTCATTGATCGTACATCCATTGTCTATACGAACTCATTATTGTATGAGGGACCGAGAAATTTACCGAGCAACTTTAAGCGACAACCGTGGCTGAGGAGCGTAACTTAGTGAGCAAATTAGGCTGCAAATTGGGATTAACAAACAAATAAAACACCTAGCAATCAAAAAAGAATATCACTAATTCAAATACACGAATCTAATTACCGAGGTGATTGAGGGCTGCAGGTGCGGGGTGCGGGCACGGGACAGTCGGGCACGGGCTGCGGGCACGGGACAGTCGGGCACGGGCTGCGGGCGACGCGGGTGCGGTTCGTGTGGCGACGACCTCGGGTGCGGAGGGGAGGCGGCAGTGGAGGCGGCGGACGCGGCAGTGGAGGCGGCGGACGCGGCAGGGGAGCGGCGGACGCGGCAGGAGGCGGCGAGGGCACGGGTGCGGACGCGGCAGGGGAGGCGGCGGACGCGGCAGGGGAGGCGGCTACCGCGGCGGATGCGGCAGGGGATGCGGACGCGACGGAGACGGCGATTTGGGTGGGGAGGGCTCGAAATGTCGGGTTCAAATTTTTTGGGGTCGAAATTAGCTTTAGAAGTCGAAATTTAGCGACTACAACATTGTAGTCGCTAAACGCAGTCTCTAGGTAATTAGCGACTACATTTTCATTTTTAGAGACTACTTTGTAGTCGCAAATACCGACAAGAAATCTGTAGTCGCTAATATTTAGTCGCTAGTAATTTAGCGACTACGTTTTCGACCTTACCGACTAATTACTAGTCGCTAATAGCGACTACAATATCGTAGTCGGTTATATGCATTCGTAGTCGGTAATTGGCGACTACGATTTTGTGGTCGCCATAGGTAGTCGCTAATAGCGCCTTTTTTTGTAGTGTAACTCATCACCTTCTTTGACTAAAACGCACGTGAACATTATTACGCATCACATTTAACTCAACTTCAAGGTCGTCAATCATTCCCTAAATGTGATGTGTAATGATGATCATGTTCATTTAAGCCGAAGAAGAAGACGTGTTATGAGGTTTCAAGTCGAGTAAAAGGAGATCATGTGCTTTCACGTGTTAAATTCCGTCTAAATTAGTTATTAAGTTAATCTAGGGACAAAAAAATGCACCTTAGAACATGGGGACTAGAAACGCCCATGCTTCAAATATTGGGGACTAGAAGTGTTGTTCGCCCTAAAAATGCAATTTTAACATCCATTTGAGATAAACTCCAACCGGAGTTTACATCAGCAGATAATAAGATTCTGATAGTGTTCATTTATGCAACCGGAGCAAAGGCGTCCTCGTAATCTATGTCATAGTGAAACCTTTTTGCCACCAGTCTGGCATTATATCTTTCTATAGTTTTATTACTGTTAAATTTTATTTTGTAATCCCATTTACAACCGACCGGTTTTCTTTACCTTTTGGTAGTGGAACAATATCTCAAGTATGATTTCTTTCAAGTGCGTCGACCTCTTCCTCCATGGCTAATTTGGTTTTTTAAGTGCTTCATTTTATAATTTGCTCATAATTCATTCATAGTCGAATATCATCATATACTTAGACATCGGATTAAATATAAATCGAATTGCTCAAGTTATAGCCCCAATATCATTACAATTACATAAATCATCAAAACTCTTTAACGCACACGGAGCAAAAAGGCAACAAATATAAACTAGTTCAGATTAATATCTGTTTCGCTGATTGAACAAACAAAACACAAACTGAATCGAGCCACACGAGCTCGTCGAGCCTTGAGCTTGAGCCAAAAAAAGAGAGCTAGACCCAGAAAATGGTCTGAGATCGACTCACTTACGCGACCATTGCTGATCGTCCTAAGTCTACTAGAATAGTTTTATTTCGTATGTAATAAATAGAACTCATATAAACAGGAATACTCTACAATACGCTACAATATGTGTTTATCTCTACTTTTAATAAATTTAATTTCCTTTACAACTATATATGAGGCAAGGCACGAATACTATATATTTTTAAACAGATGTTGATTGTTGCAGTTATGAGACTGGACCGAAAAATAATATGCAAGCCACCAATTAATAGCAACAACGATAATAATTAGTAGTACATAATTTGAGTGGTGGAAAAGAATAAGGAGAATCTTTGTGCGATATATATGTTTTGTTCGACACGGTCTTCTTTCTATTCAAAGAAAAACTCCTCTTATGGATCGATTGCATTTATTACGCTACATCAGAAATTCTTCTTACAAGATGAGATTTTCATGCTCAATGTCTCTTTATATAAACCACAGTACGAGACTGAAGAGAAATATGTATTTAGTCAGTCACAAAAGCAAGGTTGCAGTAACAGTTCTTGATTTCTTGGCTCATTCACACATTTAGCATATATCAATATTTATTATATATATGTGTATAACATTATTTGGAGACGTTTATTCTGCTTGTGATTATATGATTACGTTGCCACGCAATGATGGTAAATGAGTACAGTGCGGTCGATGAATTAAGGTCCATAGGTTGACAAGGAAGGCGTATATTGTTTTCCTGAAATCTATAAATATCATTTAATAATACATTTGATAATTGGAATCTTGTTATACCTATATGCGTGCATGTAGGTTAATTTCGACGAATATCCTTAAGCTCATAAACGTTCCTGGTCTCACAAGGATGCAAGTGGCCTGCCATTTGCAGGTTTCATACATAAAAACTTAGAGACAATTATATATAAACACTTATTTTGATTTGAGCTATGTATTTAACTTAAATTTTACTCTTTTGATTATTGAGTTTAACTAGAAATATCGAAATAATTGTCGAAGTCGCTCGATGACCAAGGATATAGTCCCGAACCGGGGGAAGAAGATAGTTTGCCGGAGGTTACTACAATTGTTGCTTCTTAAAAGACGCCGCCAACCTATGCAACCTTCTGACTGTTATGTCTTCAACTGCTTTCATGGTATCCAACAAATGTGAGAATATTACATCGTTGCATTCCATGAAAGCAATTGAAGACATAATATGAACCCTTAAGAAATGATCTTGAGGAGGTATTACATATATAATACATACATTAGCAGAATGAATGTCAAATGATTTGAAAGCGGGGATTTTGAGACGGAGCAATGCTGGTCAAAGGATACGAAGATGGAATATGAGACGGATCGTTGTTGGTCAAATGATTCTGAGGCGAGCGGCGAGACTGCTAGCGAAGATGATCCTCGTACAATGTCTAATATGTCGTGAAAGAAGCTAAATACAGGCATTTGTTGTTGGTAGTGTGTAAGATTATTCGATTATTTCCATTCTCCGTTCTTCATCAAAGTTCTTCGATGAATCGCCTCACGAGAATGTACCGAGGGTTAATTCTTCGGCTCATACAGAAGGTCTATTATAATCGGTTCACTTTTATTAAGAATGATGTGATTTGTGCAAATAAAACAACAATTAAAACTTTTATTGTAAGTAGTAATAATACGGACTTCATCCATGAAAATTGAAAAATGTGAGAATCTGACCGATATAGGCTAGCTTTTTCCGTGAACGATTTCTTGTTTTGTGAATGCAATGGAATAGTAAACATGAAGAAATCACGGGGACAAGAAATCGCTTTGATTTTCGGCGAGAATTTGTGTTCGAAAAAACTACCCACCGTTACAAAGCTAAACAAGTTTAGCTCTATGGCTTCTCTATGTAAAATGAGTATATGAACAAGATGATATGAAGTGAGCTCGTTCTCAGCTTTATTCTAAGTCCACTTGAGTGCTGACTTAAAATATGATTCCAACTTATGTTGATGGAAAAAGTTATTTGAAGAGCATAAGATACGAAGTTAGTGATCTCTTTTTCACAAATGCAGTGACCCAAAATATTTAATATCATTATAGTTTACTCATCTTTTTTCTTTTTATTTAATGTCATGTGCGGTGTGCCCTTCTTCCTTCGGAAACAAAAAAAGTACGGTCAAAATAATTTAGGTAATCCCTAACATGCGAGAATCTACGTGCTTTAAAAGGATACGTGATCATTCAGGATATAAGCTCTAAATTTAGTACATGTAATTAGGTTGACATATCTTTGTAGCTTGTGGTAGTAGAATCAAGCAGGGCCGGCCCTGAGGCAGGGCGAAAGGGGCGACCGCCCTGGGCCCAAGTTCTAACAGGGGCTCAATTTTATTGTTTAATACTGTACTATATATATAAATTTAATATTAAATAGTATAAAAAAAGCCCATGCTCAACATATTTATTGAAACAAACCCAAAATTTGCTATAAAGCTAGCATTTTTTTTTCTGTATTTCGCTCGAGGGCCCAGTAATACAACTAAAAAAACTAAAGTCGCCCAGGGGCCCATCTATTATTAGGACCGGCCCTGGAATCAAGCAACGGCTATATACTGATACACGATATGTGACCTATTGTAATATGATTTTGAGAATATATGACCTACAAACATTTATAAGACCGATCAGGGTTCGAAGGTAGGGGAGGGCCATTATCATTGTTGGTCAGATGATCCGAAGATGGGCGTGAGACTGGGAATTGTTAGTCAGATGAGTAGCATGTGAGGTGAGCCAACAAATGTTAGTCGAAGGATTTGAGACCAAGCAGTGTTGTTCGAAGGATTCGATAGGCGGGGATATGATAATACGTCTGCATGCACACATGGTCTCTATCTCGGGGTTGAACATGTGACTTAACAAGAAAGCATATTGGGGGAGGTCACCATGGTAACGCAATTTCGGGGAAGTGGAGGTTTATTTCGTGGCGTTTACCTCTATTAGCGCAATTCGCTTCTTGCTGAGGACACTCTTTGATGTCTGCAAGCACAAGTATCTCGAAATCAAGGTTAGTTTTCCATTTTTATTTCATTTTTTGATGCTCATATAATTAATATATCGTATTTCAGTTGCAATTCGTAGGGGCGATGGTGGTCGGGTCGGGCCACAAATATTTTGGCAGACGAACTAATAATGTTCTCATCGTTCAACGCTACCATCTATGGGGACCTGACCATGCTCTCGTCAGCAAAGTTTAGTCTCTTCATCTACAATATGCTTCATCTTACGTCCCGATAGAGACGTAGTACGGGGATCACGCTTGCATGCAGACAAATAGTGTTAAGTCTCACATCCCCCCTTCGTATTCTTCGCTTGAAATGCTGCTCAGTATCGCATCCCCCCCGCCTTCAACCCTCTGATCGCATGAACCATTCATTGTGTCGAGAATCCTGAAGAAGGTCTTTGGTATAAATCTACTTGGGGATCTTGACTGTCATTGTTGGTTTGCTTGTCCAGATTGAACTTTGGCAAACAAGGATTGGTCTCATCCTCGAAGTGTGTGATGCAAACTCTAGTCGATTGATTGTAAATTGTTAGGTTGCTAAAAAAAAATGTTTATGAGAATATCTGTACAGTATGAAAAAAACTAAAAATTATATTGAGACATATTTATCATAGTTAAGTTAAGAATTAGGTTGAATTAATGCTGGTTACAAATCTATGTATATTTTATTAAAGGAGAACATCTTAGAGTAATTGCTCTCCTAATCAATTGGTATGTCAGTCATCAAAATTATTATTTTACCCTTAATTTAAAAGTATTCCAATTATATCCTCAAACATCAATTTTTATATACTTATTTATAATATTAAATTAAACTTATTATTATAATTTCACCTAGTAAAAATAACTTAAAGTATAAGTTAAAATTATATAATTATGTAGTCACACACATTGTGTATAAGAAATACTATTATATATTATAGCCAAATCATTTGAGCTTCATATAAACTGTCATAATTCAATTTGCCAATTTAGATTAATTAAAAAACTATTAAAATTGAAGAAACCATCCATTACATTTTCTCATTTTGTATTTTTTATATTCTCAACTGTATCCTTTTATTTTAGTTAGTTATTATTTTATATTTAATATAATATGTTTATATGTTCTTTCACGTTTGAATGTGCAACAAATATTAATTTTAATTATGATGTAATTTGGTGAGTAATATATTTGTGCTTCGTTAAATCATATCAAAAGTTTTTGAATAAAAAAGAAGTTATTATGTGTATCTTGTATTTTCTCTAATATTTATCTATTATATTCCTTTCATGCTCAATTTTGACGATGATCTGAAAATTTATCTGAACCTTTGCTCCGCCGCGCATCTTGCCGTGTCTCAACCCCAGTCTGATTTGCTTGTCCATGATTCAGTTTGAACCTTCGACGCCGATTTTACTACTTGCGCTATTATTTCTCGGGCTCGCGAGCTCACGCGTCGCCGGAGAGTCTCCGGCGTGCCTGTCGGTGTACTGGGAAGGCGGCGCTCCGGCGGTGCTGCAATCTCCGAAATGCCCTCGATGGACTCTCTCCAATATCAAGTCAGGCTATCAATCGCATTTCGCCATGTGCCAGTCAGCGATTCTTCAAGGCAAGCGAAGGTCGCTGGAGGATCGGGCTTTGTGCAATCTTGATCTTCGCATACCGTTTCCTGGTAAGATAATCGCGATCACGCAAAAAGTAAACATGAGTAATTGTGAATTTTAAAGGTCTTTGGAAAATCCAATTCACGAGTAAATGGTTGTTACTGTTTGTTAAATGTTCTTTGAAATATATTAGTTATATGTTGGGAAGATTAATACATTTTTAAAATTTTTTGAAGGTCCTAAGGGAATTAAGGAGGTGATGGTAGGATTAATGGCGGTGTTTGATGGGCATAATGGTGCAGAAGCTAGTCAAATGGCCTCGGAGTTGATGCTGGAGTATTTCGTATTGCATTTGTATTTTATGCTTGATACGACTTACTCATTTTTATCGAGAAATGTGATGAGGAGCATTCTCGATCAAGGAGAAGCTGGTCCCGATTGTGAGAAGATTGGATGGGGCAAGGATGTCGAAGATCGTTTTTTAGATCTTGGGAGGTTTATCTTGAATTTTGTTTGTTGTTTGTTTATATATTTAGGTTTAAATTATGTCTTTCAACTAATTATATCGAATATGGAAGTGGAAGTTATACTCTTAAAAAGGCAAAGGCATTTTGAACGTGTAAAGCTTATTAAAGATTATCTGGAACATCATGATTAATCTTGTGAAAGGTATACAGTTATTGTCGTCATTGGACCTGAGGTGATCCATGTGTTTTTTTGTATATGCATGTTATTGGAGAAAATTAGTGCTTATGGTTCAAATGTTGCCCATCTGATCAGCTCATTTATGGAGTTATGTAAGGTTTTGACTCAACTATGCATTATGTAGGTTCAAAGTGACAATGTCAGCTATCTCAGATGGGTCTTTTCCTTTTGATTTACTGAGAGAAGCATTGTTAAGTGCAATCCACGATGTTGATGCTTCATTCTCAAAGGTTAGTCGATCATCTACTTGCAAGAAACTTCATACGATTTTCTCATTTTCTCTCAATCCTTACCCTTTGTATATTTTGTAGGATGCATTTAGACACAATCTCAATTCTGGTACAACAGCTACGGTTGTACTTCTGGCAGATAATCAGCTCCTAGTTGCTAATGTGGGTGACTCGAAGGCGCTTTTGTGCTCTGAAGTATATCAGTCCCCGTCTGAGGCTAAAGGTTAGATCATCTCTTAGGTAGATCCTAAATTGTTATGGTCATTTAATTAACGGGCTAGCCCTATGACATTGAAACAATTCAATTTTTTTCTTCGTGGTTCTCAATGTTGCTTGACCTTGAAATTTACAGCTACGGTGTTCAGGATAATCAGGAAGCAGAGAAGTATAGATTCTTCTTCATCATTAGAAGAGTACCGTCGGTTAAAATCGGAAGCATCTAATGGATGGATGTTTTTAGTGGCAAAGGAGTTGACAAATGATCATCATCCTGATCGAGAGGATGAAAAGTCACGTGTGGAATCTGCTGGAGGTCATATTTCTGAGTGGGGTGGTATTGCCCGAGTTAATGGCCATTTGGCCATATCCCGGTCGATTGGTGACATACAGTTTAAAAGGTAAGTTTTTTAATGTTTTTGCATGCATGTGCATGTGCCTTCAAACAGTTAGTTTACACTTCAAATATAGGCAATTTTTGATGACATTTCAAGTTAGATTGTTCGGGATTTTGTCTTATTGGTTTGCATTTAATATAATGAGAATCGTTACAGATATGGTGTGATATCAGTACCAGAGGTTACTGATTGGCAACCTTTGATGGCCAACGATACCTATTTAATCCTTGCATCAGATGGTGTGTTTGAAACCCTGAGTTCTCAAGATATCTGCGACATTTTATGGGAACCACTTTCTGGTTTTGCTCGGCCACCAGAGCTGAATTCGTCATGTTCACACTCGATGGCCGATTGCATTGTGAACACTGCATTGCAGAGAGGTAGTACGGATAACTTGGCAGCTGTGATGATTCCAGTGAGAGGATCAGGATCTTACGAATCTATTCTCAAAGACGTCATTCATACATCAAGCAAATTTGATATATTGGCTCTAGGAGATCAAATGCTGCTTGATAATAAGTCATGTAATCTTCCTTCCTTAGTTCTTTTAATAGTTTATGATATTCGGAGTTGGCTCACCTGAAAGTTCTAAATTGTTATGTCAATTTGGAGCAACCTTGATCTGCATCCTCTCAAACGTAATGCATTTAGCCCATTTTTTTCTTCTCACTTGATATGTGGATTCGTTGCCATTTTCTCTGAAAAAACTTTAACAAAAATTAGCTTTAGCAGTCATTCATGATCTTTGTTTGTTGCATAACTGAGAAACTATATGTTATATAGGCGTCCGTGATATGTTCTTATTTAGCCAGTTTTAGGAAACATAAACGATTTCAGAGTTAGCTTATCAACATGTAATGCTAACATTTCTTAATTGTCTTATTAACTCCGCTGCTGATCTACTTTCCTTTTTCCCCATCCTGTTAGCAGATGAAAACACTTCTCTTCTCCTGGGACTTCAGCCTCGTCACGGTGTTGCCAAGTTCGACAGATTATTGGTAAGACTGCAAATCAGAAGCGTAACTTCTTAGGTGACATACAGTTCCAATCTCATTCGTCTTTTTTATATATTCGTATGATTTTGCTTTATATATTTCCATGTGCGTTTGCTTTAGTTTAGAGAATCTATTTACAATCTTTACCTATATAGATTTTGGGTTCTTTCATGTCACAGATTGAAGGCAAGAACGTCAAATATAAATCCTTTTATCTAGCTGAGAACCTTGATGTGTATGATGATTACACGTTTTGGATCCATAAAGATGACCCTGTCACTGACCTTTCACCTGCTTTAGCAGTCGATCAGTATTTTTTGAGTAAGCTGCTTTGTTAATTTTGTGCAAATCAATTGGTTCTCGTACTTAATTTGAGTTGTGTTCTATGCATCTTGACTTATGTTTTTCCAATTAATTCCTTCAGATATTCATTGATGCAGGTGGACCTGTAGATCTATACGATGAACAACATGCATGTGTGCACTTCGGTAGATATATTGATGAGGATAAAGATCAATGTTTGAATTCTGACAGCTTTGCAAGATTCCTTGGTTTTCTTGAGTCAATTCCTTTTCATAGTTTGGGTCAAAGTGAGCATGTAACATCAGATACGAGGTATCTATTTTTCTGTATAAATGCTTTTCCAATCTCGCCAATTTTTATTTTTGTGGAAGAACTTTAAATAGTTTGGCCGCTACATGAGACTCGTATGCGCTTCGGCATCAAGTGTGACTTTATTTAAATGTGAATCTAGTGGACATTTTTGGTGCACCTAAATGCTCCTGTCAAATTTACTGTCCATGAATCTCACTGCATATGGTGTGATTCTTTCTTACACATTAGGTAGTCTGTACTGATATATAGCTCGTATTTGGTCCCCCCCCCCCCCTACTAAGTCTGATTATTGATTCCTCTATCTTTTTCCTTTCTCATCAACTAATGGTTTTCTCAGTTACTTTTTTGGGAAGTATTCTTCGATCATGCTTTGCGCTGCTTGAATTAATTGTGTGCCCTTTTATCTCTAAACTGGTCAATAATGGTAATCATCTTTCTGCTTTCTGATAAACTGCCTTAAGTTCAGGTATATATTGAAGAAAAAGTTTGATCGAGGAGCATTTGGTGAAGTTTGGCTTGCGTTCAATTGGCATTTAGGAGCATGTGATGAAAATTTTCATAAAAATGTCTCTGATGACTGCAATAGCACAGATTCTGACGACAATGTGTTCATTTTGAAGCGAATAATGGTATGTTACAAACCTTCATATTGACATGATTACATTTTTCCGTGTTATTTATAATGATGTTCTCATTGGCTATTTTCAATTTATACGTGTTGGAATTATAAAATATTATGTCCTAACAAGGTACTATTGTTGTAATCCCTTTGATCGAAATGATAATGTAACAATTCCTAATTGTTTACTATTAACATCTCTCTCTTTTTGCTCTTTTGAATACATTGATTCTGCCAATACCAAAATCTTGTCAGTTGTCTGGTATTTTATGGGTTGATAAGAGTTTTGATACAGGTGGAAAGGGGAAGAACTGCTTACCTGAGTGGTCTAAGGGAAAAATACTTTGGCGAAGTATTTTTGAATGCGTCTTACATTTTACGAGGTTCATCTCCGTCACGATTATTGGAGTCAGTGTGGAGAATACCACAACCCAATGGCCCCAAATATTTTAATAAATCAATTGAAGATGATAGGGGAGAAACTTTTTGTGGTGAGAACGTGAGATTTGAGGGAAAGACATTTAGAGATTCTCCACATGAAGAAGGACTGAATCATATTGCAAGATACGTTGAGTCTTTTGAGTCACGATCCAATGAAATATGGCTTGTGTTCCGTCATGAAGGTATTTCCTTGTCAAAACTTGTGTACACTGCTGAAGAAGTTGCAATCGATGGAGGTGATGAAGAAAGAAGTGAGCATGGAAAGCGCATTCAGATATTGCGCCCCTCAAAATGGTGGCACTGGCTGAAGACTACAGAGGAGGGACAAGAGGAATTTCGCGACATAATATGGCAATTGGTATGACTATATCTTTTGCTTAAACTAAAGTTCTGTTACGTATTAAAAGTTACGCATTTTATTCCAGATTCCATGCACTTGACCTTTTAAAGTGGAAACAACTAATCAACGACTTCTTAGAGTTGGTATAGCTATTTAATTAAACATTGCTTGATAGAAAATGGTATATTGTTATATGCATGACCTTAATATCAAATGAAAATGGTATGTCAATGAAATGACTAATTTCTCAAGGATCACCCAGCACTCTCATAACATGCTTCTTAACTCTTGGCTAGTTGATGGCGCTTAAATCCTGCCACGACAGGAATATAACTCATAGAGATATTAAACCTGGTAAAAGCACATGTTGGATTTAATGATTGTTTGCGTTTTGCAAGTCATAAGCTAATAAAGTTAATTAATTTTTTTTTTTCATTCCAGAAAATATGGTGATGTGCTTAGAAGATCCAAGCTCGGGAAGCTGCTTAAGACAAACTCCTAGTACTGATTTGAATTACACCACTACAATGTACAGCTTATTACAGACTCTTTTTGCTGTTTTTCTTTGCATGTATTTTCATTTTTCATATTCTGATGGTATTGATGCAACATCAAGGTAGGCTTCACATTTTGGTCGTCCTTACTTGTCAAGTGATGCTATATTCAAACATCGCGTGTCGGGTCATGTATAGCGACAACATTCCATAAAAAATTAGCAGAATAACTTTCATTGATTTTCCTATCAATTTCAGGCGCATTATTGACTTTGGCAGTGCTGTGAATGATTACACAGTGAAGCATTTATATGGGCCAAAGGGGCCTTCAAGGTATTTATCTTTCGTCTGGCTTAGTACTTTCATAGTTGGCTCTGATGCTTGTCATCCCATTATCATACGTATTTCTGCGGTTTTAACTGCAGTGATGAACAGACTTCAGGATATGCTCCTCCAGAGGCATTTCTAAATGTGAGTTGGTATCATGGTTCATCAACTGTCACTGCAAAGTATGTTCTACATCTTTTCCTGGCAATCAACTTCTTCCTAGTTTCTTTGCACTAAATCGTGGAAGCTGATAGACATAATAAACCCTGCGTTTTGCTTATTGTCGTTGTAATTCTACTGTAACTAGCATACATTTTTTTTCTATGGCTGTAGAAATCTTGTTGTCATCTTGTAGTGCTAGTTTGTTGATTATGTGGTCTGGTGGTTTGTTTTCTTGTTTGGCATGTCTTCATCCCCATAGGTTTGTTATAGGTGTCTTAAAATTGATCATTTTCTTACGTAAACTATACGCAAACTACTTCAAGTACCTATTCTATTGCAAGAAACTCTGTCAAAGATACTAATTTCATTTAATAAGCTATTAACAATAGATGTTGAGAAATGAATCACCAGCTATAATTATGTGATTCATTTCTTATTTTGAATTAACTAGCATTTCGTTTGGTTTGCTTTCCTGGACAGGTATGATATGTGGAGTGTTGGAGTAGTAATGTTGGAGCTAATTTTGGGTTCACCTAATGTGTTTCAAATAAGTTCTATAACCCAAGCTCTTTTAGATCAACACCTCAAAGGTTGGAACGATAACTTGAAGGAACTTGCTTACAGGTAAGTCACAAATGCTTTAAAGTATACGCGAAAATTGAAGTTCTTGGAAATTGAATGGTCATAAAATTCTGTAACATGGGCATGTATATCTGGCTACTTGAGTGTTCTTTTTCAGCTTTTAGATTGAGTTTCAAGATAGTTGGCCTCTGAAATCATTAGCTGGAATTTTTTTACGTTTTGTATTGAAGACTTAGAGCATTGATGGAGATGTGCATCTTAATGACGGGAAGTTCACCAAAGCTTCGTCAAAATTGGGGTGCGAACTCCCAGGTCAGTTTCTTCCATATGAAGCTTATTACTCTTGAGCTCTGACTCAGCATTGCATGCCCCTATCGGTTTACATCGCTGTTAACATCCAAGTCGTTCATTTTCTGATTCGAATTATCATATAATGTTTGTCTTTTGACCAATTCACTCTCTTTCCCTGAATGAATAAGGCGTATCATAATACTATGACACCCATGCATACCTCCTGAATACAGTATTCAGAAGCTTATGGGAAGAACATTTCGTCTCAGTTTATCCTTTAATTCCTCTTTGACACATTCTTCGCCATCCTTTAATTATCAACTTCATTGGATTCCGAATCTGGCCGTTTTAATGGTTTAAATCGTATTTTCGTGTATCTACCATAAAACTGAATAAGCTCGGTGTTAATTCAAATAATTATTCATGACAGATATATATATATATATATATATATATATATATATATATATATATATACACATACATATGTTATATCTGTTTAGTTTTATAAATATATGTGGACTTCATTTTGGGATCATATGTTTGGTTAGGGTTCAAGATCGCCAGTTCCTTGGAAGTGCTCAGAAGAGTATTTTGCTCAACAAATAAAGGGTAGAGATCCTCTCAAAATCGGGTACGTATTTAACTTCTCTTTCATTCTACTAAGTCACGTGCTTGTTAGTGACTCAGTTCTTTTTCCACGCCCTCCTTTATCAAATCATTTATCTCAGATTTCCAAATATATGGGCTCTGCGCTTGGTACGCGATTTACTGATCTGGGATCCTGTAAGTTATCCCCTTTAAATTTTACCTAATTTTGTATCTCTTACACTCCATCCAAACCATATTATCTATGTTATGATATGAACTAGCTGATTATCTGTTCTGTGAAGTCATAAACGTTGAACCAATGTGATTTTTGGAATCAGGAGGATCGCATCGGTGTTGACGAAGCTCTGAGACATCCTTACTTTACAGCAGTTTCTGAAAAGACTGGCTAAGGTTGGTTGTTCCGTATCTATTTCACCTCTCTTTCGCATTCATCACTCGAAAATACTTTTTTTTTTTTATTTTAACATCGCGATTTGAAGGTGGGTAGTTAAGCTGTGTTTCGTTCATATATCTTTTTTCAACAGATCAAAAAAATAGTATGCAGCCATCAAATGGATGGATTGAGCAAATTGGGGCAAAGCAAACCTTATCTTGCTTTTATCTTATTTGCAGATGGCATTTTAGGTCGATGGTCTTCTGGGCTAGGTAATTTTAATCACTTGCCCATCCATGTTATCAATGTTCGTTCGTTTATAGGCAGACTGATATATAACATTTTGTTGATTGTGAAAAGTAGAAAAGAACTATTATCATTTTAATCACTTGTCCATCCATGTTATCAATGTTCGTTCTATATCATTTTGTTAATCACTAAGTACGGAAAAAAATATATAGTTCAATAGTTTTGGCTCTTACCAGTTGAATCATGCAAATCTATTATCATCACCCATGACAATGTTTCGGATTTCAAAAATTGAATGAACTCAATATATTACCTTAATGTATGAGCCGTTTCGATTGCAGACCACTCCCACCATAATACTGCCTCGTCGTTTCGCTCGAAAACTCAGCGAAGGTTATCCCATCTCTCAACCTCGACGAAAGAGGAGGAACAATCTCCCTAATTCTTCTCCCAATAAGCCCATCGCTCGAATCCCTTACACAACCTCGCTCTTCCTCTTCGCATTGCCTTCGATGGTCTGACGAAAGGGACAGAACCTTATCCCACGCAGGCTGTAAGAAGACGACGAAAGTCTCCCTACTCAAACCATCGATCTCAGTCGTTCTACAAACGCTGTGAAGAGTAGCCCTAAGCTTCCCCTTCGACAGAACATCGGCAGATTCTCCCACCTGAACTATGACGCTCTCCTTATTACCTGCTTTTACCTTAAACACTCGATTCTTGTCTGGGCAGAAGATCTGAAGATATGTGTGGTCTTTCGGCGATTCGCATTCTTGGCCATCGAATCCTTTCGATGATGTCATAAACAGAGGCGAAGTTAATATGGTGAAAATCCCATAATCGTAGTGCCATTGCTGCCACAGATCAGTAGCACCTTCGTTAGCCCTAGCGTCGTCTTTCGAACCCTTTCTTTTCTTCTCTGTTTCTTTTATCGAGAAGTTATCGAGGACTGAATGGTAGTGTATCAACCTCCCTTTTGCAGTCCCAGATTGTAATAAGCTATCCTCGAGTTCATTGCCTCCTATAATCTTGTCGCAGGCGCGCGAGAGGTGAAGCCCGAGTTCCATGAAGCAGCGCCCTAATTCGCGGAAGGTAAAGCCTAAATCTTTGAAATCTTTTACGTCTATGGATGGATTGTCGTTAGACTTTGGTGTGACGTTGAAATTTTCTTGATCGTACTTCATTTGGGCCGCAAAGGACGAGATGACCCTGTCTAGATTCTTCAGTTGCACGTCGCTCCCTAAGCTGTGCTCCTATTTTCGCTTGTTTTGAAGAAAGAAACGTTATGATCAGAAAAAAAATGGCATCTTTGCATCGAAATTACATGAACTGCAGCACAAATTCGTGACGTTTTTCGTATGATTTCGCCCGTGCTAACTTGCAAACAGAGTTGATGAAAAGGATGAAGCAGAATTTAAACACATCTCTTATGGCTTGTGAAGAGTTTAAGCAGTTGTTTTGACCAGATTTAGGGAATTCTAAATGCCTGGGTATGTTAATTTATGATCCACTTTACCAATTGAGATGGGGAGGAAACAGTTGTGGACTTCCTACAAACACCTTGTCTACAATACGCTCATATAACAGAATTCTAAGCCATCGCAATGGTTTCATCAAACGGCTTCCCATACCTTGAGAACGCTTTTCCGATCATCGTTTCTGAGGAGAGCGAGTTTTCGGGCCATAGGAAGGAGGGCTCGGCGAACGGCGGCGGCCTTGGGGACGCCGCTGATGGATATGAGGCCCGGCCCATTCGGCCCGAGGTTTTGGATCATGGCGTCTGATACCAACTCCAGCCGTCGGATCGTTTTGGCCGCCGGCGCCGATCGACGGTCGGAAGACGACAACAGTACGAGGTCGGAGTATTCGAGCTCGTACAGATCGATTGTCTCTTCAGCCATTTCTTCGCTCTGTTTTCCTTTTCGGAATTTTTGGTCCAATTTTTTTTAATAAGAAATTCAAATTAAGCAAAATCAAGCTTTAGCCCACTCGCTATCAATACCATGACATCCTCAAAACACTCCCAAGAATAGATTTTTTCAACGGTGTAAGAACTGATTTTTGATTTGTTTTACAGCCCCAGTTTTCCATTGGTCATACAATTAATACTAAAAAGTTTCAACGTCTTCACATTCGAAAGATAAGTTCTTTTCCACTCTTACATTCACATGAATAAGGTATTCATGCCATTAGTACACACAGAGATCATCAGCATTGCATTTCATACAAACATTGGGAAGTTAGAAGAAAGCCGTGGAAACAAAGATTAGAACAACCCTAGAAAAACTGGTTCTTACACAATCCCATCCAAAGTATCAAATCAAGCATTGGTCTGCTCCTTGAAGCTCTTGGTCAGCCATATAGCAGTTTCTCTTGGGGAAACCTTTTCGGGCCCAAAAGGCCTAAGCAAAACCTGCAATTCGTCCAACCTTTCTTGCTGTAATAACTGTGCGCTGAATTCGAGCAAACCCTCCAACGCTTCGGCCCTTTGCTGGTAAGAAGAGGTGTTGAACCTCCTCTGCTTTGAATCTGAAGACATTGCAGACGATGAAGTTCGATCGAGAATCTGAACCATGCACTTGTCCTTTGTGGTGATGATCGAACGGTCGATCGGCGATGCAGACGAGCTTCTCCTAGGGTTGGGGAGATGAGCTTCGTTCGAGGACGAAGAAAATGCAGCTGCAAATTCGACCATCTTGTCGATTCTTGGAGCGTTTACAGAGACGTTTGGAGATTCAATGTCGTGTAAGAGATCAATATTGCTGGGCTTGTAAGAAGGAAGAGATGATCTTCGAGCCATTTGGGACGCTGTTTTTCTAGCTGGGGTATGCGAAATTGGAAGCTGCAATGAGAATTTCTTGTTCAATAACCTAAGAGAGAGAGAGAGAGAGAGAGAGAGAGGGTCAAACCAGTTCACGGGTCGACCCGGGATTAGATATCCTCGAGGGGGTCAACTGTCTTCTGAGGTTGGAAGATGGCTTATACGAAGAAACTCTAGGAGTCTTTGAGGTCATCTTTGCTGTTGAAACTCTGTTTGTGGGAAGTCCTTCGTTGACGCTATCCATGGATAGATCTGAGAATCTATCGTTCAAATGGCTGAAAGAAGATCTCTGTGCTCTTTGCGAAGAACAGTTAGAGCCCATTTCGTTGCCCGATATGCTCGGATTCAAAGCTCTGTTGTTCCCATAAGACAGCCTTTTCTCGTTTCGAACATTTTGCTCGGGAATTTCTGTTCTCCTCCTCAGAAACGCTGTATTTGATTCTACGGTAGGGAAGGTTTGCCTCCTAATGGGATTGTTAGACACGAGATGAACGTTGAGAACGTAGGGACGAAGATGAGGGTGCCTAAGCAAATCTCCAGCCTGGGAAAAAGGAAACAAAAAATGAATCGAATCGTAAAAAAAAAACGAAATTCCAAAGGATATAACGAATAAATATTGAACGTATGTACGCTTGGTCTAAGCTCGGGATTTTTTCGCAGCATGCTCTTGATGAGCCCACGACTGGAGAAACATGGAAAAAAGAACGCTTTTTTTATTGCAACGAACAAATGAAAGTAATCAAATTCAAGAAAAGATTTTATATTAGCAGTGGACTACTCACAATGGGCCAGAATACATGGTAGGAAGCGGAGAAACGATGGACTTATTTATCTTGTTGATAAGACCTTGAATATCCTGAATTCATGAAGCAGAAAAATATATATCTCAGCAAAGCAAATATTTAACCGTATAAATTTATAAAATATATAACGGGCCATCAGAAAGATATGACGAAAAACAGAGTAATGCGACTCACAAAGGCTTTAAAGGCAGGTTTATAAGCAGCCATTTCATACATGCAGCAACCTAAATAAGACAAGAAGCATGGTCAGAACAAAAGACGGTAAAAGAGAATATTGATATAGCGAACGAATCGAAGAGATATTTCGCTAATGTTAGAAAGATTTACCGAGCGACCATATGTCTGATTTCGAACCATATGGTATATCAGCAAGAAGCTCGGGGCACATGTAACTAGGTGTGCCGACTACCTGGAATTATTTACATGTAATAAGCAAAAAAAAAAGGAGTTTTTCTTTATTATGGTTTGAATTATTTCAAAGTACAAGAATTTGAGAAAGGGAGAGATGCTTTACCGAGGAAGCGAGGTCATTGTCAGCTAATACTTTAGCAAGGCCAAAGTCTCCTGAAAATGCCAGCAAAAATAGATGGTAAATCTAATGATATATATCGATGTTTAATTTACAGAATTAGGCGTAATAATTAATCCTCACCAAGGCGTATGTCTTGATCCTTGGTCAGAAATATGTTAGAACACTGAAAAGAAATGAAGAACCTAGATTATGCCATGAATGGTTTTTCGCAGGTTTGAAATGTTAATTTATCGTATATATATGCACCTTGACGTCACGATGAAGTATATGATTGGCGTGCAAGTAATTGAGTGCCATTAACAATTGAACCAGCCACTTACAATGCTTCTGTAATATAAGAAATTATATAATTCAGACACAAAAAAAGAAAACGAAAAATGGAGGCCGTAATGGAAACAAACCTCCTCAGAAAAGTGAACTCCATTCGCCTTTTTAATGGCTTCAGCCCTACATATGATGAGAAGAAAGACAACCAAAAGTTCAGGTAAAACGAAGAACAAACGCTCGCTTAATATATGTGTTATATATAATATAAAATACAGACTATACATAATGCTTACATATCTCCACCTTCACAGTACCCAATAACGATGCATACGAAACAACCCTGAAGATACAAAGCAAAGTCAGGTAATAAATCAGAGCAACCTAAGGAAATTTTTTCGAAGCTGATAATAGAGTATGATCTAATTTGATTAGATTGTAATGAAGAAGGTTATCTCGCGCTAAACCTTCAATGCACTAACCTTTTCCACCCATGAATCTTTGTACTCTACAATGTAAGGATTGCATACACTAGAAATAAGCTCCATCTGCACACACAGTGAGCAGCAGAATATGTGTCATCTTTCTCTGTAATAAAAATTGTTTTCAGTGTTGTAATAAAACAAATTTCAAAACAGAATGAGTTACCTCCTGGTGAGCAGATCGGCGGGTTCTATCACTCTGTCGAGCAAGTCTAATTTTCTTCAGAACATATCTTTGAAGAATAGCAAAAAAAGAAAAAATCCCACAATCACATCATACATCCAAATTCTACATCACCAAAATCTTGAAATATCTGAAAACAATGTAATGTAACCAAAAAAAGGTGAGAAATTTCCATACTTTTTCTTCTCTTGTTTATGCCTAACGAGCAAAGCTGAACCGAATGAACCTTTACCGATCTGCTCTAGCACGTCGTATTTCTCCATTTCTTTTTTTTTTCCAACTCTAGACAATAATTCTCAAAAGGAGCTCTTCACCTGCGATAATCATGGATAAAAAAGCAATGATGGTTCAATAACAAGCCAGTGACAGAAAATATGTAAGAAATGGAAAGTAAATCAATGCAAACAAGTGCCTCCATATCAGGAAATTCGAAAGACTAACAAAAATGGTAAATCTCCCTTCAACATATACAATGGCACCTCAACTCCAAGCAGCCTAAATATCACTGACATTCATGGTGAAATGCATCTCTCAATATACGGAGGCACGAATCTTAAACATTACAACCCCAAAAAAAACCTAATTTCTTACATTCCTAATCCTAAGACCGACCCAACAAGCTTAAACGCTAGTGCTTGAGGAGAGAAATAGACCTATCCCAAGTTAAAAATCAAGAAATAATGACGAAAAAAGCGTCACAAAATAGTAATCTTGGAAACATCTATAATGCACCTACGAAGTAACCCACCAAATTAACTCAAACCTTCAATTACATGTCCAAAAAAAACAGTCACACTCGGACCAAGAAACTGCAAGAATCTGCGGATTACTTTACCACGCCGTACCAACCCAGAAAATGAAGGGAAGAAAACGAAAGAAACATGCATCTAGAAAACCCACCCATTCGTTTGCTTTATGTTTTAAAAAACTTGGAAGATTGCAGAACACAAAAGAAGCCAAAGGGAAATGTCACCCACTACTTTTTATGCACGAGTATAGCGACTTTGTCAGGATCTTCTTCATAGGCGGGCGGGATTCATACATAATCAAAAAAAGTAAATTTTGGGGCAATTTTCGTTCAGGCCCTTGTCATAATTTTCATTTAGGATTCAATCCCTGTCAGAAAAAAATTTAGTTTTAAGGACTCGATACAGTACCACTTCAATGCTCTAAAATAACAATATGTTGAAATTTTATAACACAAAACGATCATCTGGTACCAGTTAAGGATCATCCGATACCAGTCCATTTATGCATTATCACTTCATTGTTCTGAAATAACAATATGTTGAAAGTTTGTAACACAAAATGATCATCATATACCTTCATATAACTTTTATACCACTTTTTTCAGTTAGGTCATTATCTCTAAAATTTACAGAAATTGGATCTTTAAACTAAAGTTTTTTTCTGAAAGGAGTTGAATTTTAAATTAAATTTCTGACGGGGCCTGAATTGAAATTAACCCTTGAATTTTTAAATTTCAATTAAAGGTCATCAGTCAACTAAAGGATATGAAATCTTGGTTTCTTGATATTCTTGAAAACGACGTCGTACCGTTATAGGTCAAGTAGGTAGGGAGGATTATCGTAGTTATGTAAGATTCAAATCAAACTATTTGTAAGAAATTATTAGCTTTCGCAATTATTTGATTACTATATCTATACTCTTTTATTAATCGTGAGGGGTGTTTAAAAACTGTCAATTTGGTATGTAATTGAAAATTAAAATCACCCACTAACTCTATTTACTATATTTAGTTAATTACTATTTTTGTTAAAAACTATTATATCTTTATCCTAGTTTATATATAAACATAACCAAATTTAAATAATAATTGTCAATTAAATATATTAAATTTAAATAAATTTCATATGTTATATTTATATTTTATAGCACACACGATAGAGTGTGCAGGATTACTAGTAGTGATTAATGTATTGAAGAGATGTCAAAGCTATTGGGGCGCACAAATATCATTTAATTCACTATAATTTAAAGCATCTATGTGTATCATATGTAAAAGGTGAGCGGTCAAGCGATGATATAAATGCACCAATCGTCAATATTTATTATTTACATAAAGAGAAAGGGGTGAAAGTATGTGTTCGATAAGATGCTTGTGAGTCTATTAAAAGCGAATTAATTGTATGTAACCAAAGTAAATCAACTCACATGATCAAGAAATGATAAAACTAATTACAATCGCGTGATCACATATATTTTATTATTTCATTTTATTTTTGCGTGTGCGAATCTATGTATGGGTGTGTTTAGTTGTGGTAGATATGGACACTTTTGACATATACTCTTATCTTGTGAGAACATTTAGTGGTGGAGGTCCAACTACTATTTCTTTTTAAGGACTTCAATGCTATGTTTATAAATAAGTTGATATCATTTTATCTTTATAAATATTTAGATGTGAAAAATTAAGTCAAGGCAAGGCAGGGAAAGTAATAATGGTGCTTCAATTATAATATGCATATAATATCTAAATAATTAAAGGACAATAGAGAGAGAGAGAGAGAGAAAAAAGAAATGGGCCCGATTAGAAGGTATCTGAGGCCCGTGAAACTTAACTTTGGGCCCGTTAAGACACAAAGAAGCCCATTGTGATTGTTCCATTAACATAATTGCAGTTTATATGTATGTATATCTATCTATCTATTTTATTAAGGGAGAGCACCACATAATAACTGCTATTTGGTGTGTCAATTTTATTATAATTATCATTTTGTCATTAATAAATAAAAATTAAAAATTAGTATTAATTTAAACACTATTACATTAAACATGAAATCAGAAAATCATCTTAATTACAATTTGTCATTAAATTACAAATATAATTTTAAAAAGTTTTTTTTTTTTTTGGAGAGAATAATTTAAAAGTTATATTACTTAAATTAGTCTAAGATTTATTTTTAGATAGTAGCACATGCATTGATGTGCCAACTTACTAGTAAATATTATGAAGATATAAGTAATTCTAATTAAAAGTTCTCCGAAAAAAACTAATTCTAATTAAAACGAGTCAAAGTCCTCCTATGCCATGATTATCTTCGTCTATTTCAAGTAATCGTTTTGAATATTAGGAATCGTTTGGAATGCAGAGATTTGCTTTTTTAAGGAAGACAATTTTTCAACTTTCACATATCGTGTTTTGTCATTTTAAATACGTACCAATTAAATCATAGTGCGCTTATGTCATAACTCACATTATGTACGTATGAAAAGTGGCGAAACGATGACGACGTACATGCAGGAATATTTGATATTACTATCACCTCAAACTTAAAATACATTCATAAAAAAAGAAGAAAAAAAAAACGAACTTGTTAAATTTAGATTAGTTTTTGGTTTTGGGTTAATATATATCTAAAAGTTACAAAAACATGTGTCATCAACATTCAAATGTCCGAACAAATTGAAAATCATATGTCATCTTATGATGCGAAACTTTTCCAACCATTTGAGAGTTGGCTAGCATACAATAAATAACTGGTTTAGTCGAACAAATCGAAAATCGAACAAAGAATCGAAAATCCAAATTTATTTTAATGTACGAAGTTAATGACCTATTTTATGATTATAAAATATAGTTCCCAGGATGAAAAGAAACTATACTTAATAGCCAAGTTAATAATTTTGCCAAATGAAAAAAAAAAATAAAATTGTTTAAGTTATAATGAATTTGACACAACTCTCTAAACTATTTAGAAATGAATTTCATAGATGGTGAATAATTGTTTTGTAAGTAAAAGTTCAAGTAAATAATCATTAAAGTACTAATAATAGAGGGTAACTAAAAGTTTGAATTTGGTGGACAGAAGATGACCGACTATTAAAAAATTTGTAAATTAGAAGAAAAAGAATGGGGAATTATAGAAAAGAAATCTAATTTTCTAATATATATATATATATATATATATATATATATATAATATAATATTTTTTTATATTAATTATAGTAGAAAAGGTGAAGAAAAGAATATGAAACATTGACTTATAGGACATAACTGTCCACACATGAGAATCAATCGATGAAAATAAGGATAAGCAAACACAAGAAAGCTTTGGCCTGACATTGACAGTAATATAATATTTTTTTTTTTTTGGCCTTTTCTTTGTGGACTCATTTTCTTGAGGAATAATCTTTCGGCAAGATCATCTCTAACCAAACGTTACATTAAGGTTTTCAACTTATAAATCACTTGAAAAAATATCGACTCATTTGTCACGCTATATATGTATGATTCATATTTTCCCAATTTCCATACATTGTTCTTACATTTATATGTACTAGTTCTTTTACTCGTAGGTAAAATTATGGTTGAATTAACATGTCATGGTGGACAGTTTTTAATGTTTCTTATATTTATAGTGGTAATTTTATTTTTTATATTTTTTTAAATTTGTTTCAATTAATTACTAGTGGACACATGGCAACATTTAAAGCAACTACATTTGTATAATTATATAAGATATATATGTGTGTGTGTTATTTTCAACTGTTGTCCAATCTTTTTCTATTCTAGAATACTAAAAAAAATAATCGTAGTTGGAAGGTATATCTTTAATGGAGTTATGTGGTGCTTATGATATGAAAATAAAATTAAATAAAGACGATTCTACTAATAAGATGGGGAGTTGACTAGTCTTGGATCATCTTTTTTTTTGGGGGGAATTTCACTAAAAAAAGAAAAAAAAACAGGAGTACATGATATCGCTCATGTCGCGACTAGCGGTAAAATTATACCGGCCAGACAGCACAAAGAACCCAACAACCCAGACAACCTACAAAGTCCCTACAAGACCGAAGCCAAAGGAAAATACAATGAAGACACAGGCTAGGGTAGGTTGTGAAAACCACATCCATCAACAGGTTCCTAGCACCAGATGTAGTACCAGCGGGGCTACCAGGCAATGTGCCACATACGGCGCAGAGCGCACAATTGAAGGCTATATCTCGGGGAGATAGTCTTCAAGCGGAGTTGTAGAGTTGCAATCACTTCATCCGCGATTCTGTCCGGTGTATTACGGGCGTTCTCACGCCATCTCTTGTTTCTTTCCATCCAGATGTTATACACAAGTGCGGCAAGAAGGTGGCAGTTGGAAAGGTTGATGATGTGTCTTGGATCATCTTTATCTTCTAGAATAGAATCATTACAGCATTGAACCTTACACAAGAAAGAAGAAATAACTTCCTTTTCGGAAAAAAAAAGAGCCATGTATGTTATTGTCGAGGTTCGGACCATTCTCTATGTTAACCACATACCTCGACTTTAGTGACTTTGCCCACAACTCATCTCTTGTGAATATCATGGCTTTGCATGCATTATTTAATGGTGTGGGTCTATTATTATTATGTACAATTACAATTAGTGGCCAATATCTAGTGTAAATTCAAGAGAATTAGGACAAAAAATATGAACTTTTTATGCACTCAACTTATCTAGGGTTTGTGTCGTTCTAAACTTTTCATCTCACACAAAAAAAAATGTGTAAATGACGATTACATTCGTTTTGAATGTTTGAATATGATATCTCCAAAATAAACTATATAAATACGAGGAATTTTATCGTGCTCACCTTTACGTGGGCATATGTTAATGTTGCACTGTCGTGCAATGTCAACATCTCACATCGACATTCGACGTTATGTCGATTTAATTGACATCTTCTATGTGACATTGATTGACATACCGGGTGCTAATGTGGCTAATTTCATTGACACGTAATATGTGTATCAGCATCCGGAATTTAAATCAATGTCACTAAAATTGTTAATTAAATCGACATAACATCGAATGTCGATGTGAGATGTTGACATGATACGAATCAGTGCCACATCAACAGGTGTCCACGCAAGGTGCTCACCTGTGAGCACTATAAAGTTCCTCATATAAATACACAAAACATTCCCTGCCTACTAAGTGTCCCACTAAACATTTAAATGAGATTAGAAGTGGCAATCATTTCCCCAAAATGACCCTCAAAATCAATTTCTCTGGACCCTTCATTCAAAGAAAACCCCAATTTTTCTTATTATTTTAGGTTCAATTATTGTTCAATTATTGTTCTTATCACTACCAGTGATCAAACGTTACATTTCCTCCTTATAATATTGAATTATGAAAGAGTTTCAGATGATGCATATGTATATTCGATTCTCTATAGCCACCGAATATTCAAACAGTATCGAGCAAATCATATTATTGTTCTTTTGAAGGCATAAATAGGAATTTACATATGGCATGTCTTCAAATGCTTGGAAAAAGAAACCTTAGCAAAGTCAAAACAATAATGCAATAGTGAGGAGAAATGAGTAAAAGAAATCAAAGAATATAGAAAAAAACCACGTGATTGCATTACGTATTATATACAAATAGAACTTTGGATGACTTACATTCTTAGTGCTAAAAAAAAATTCTCTAAACTTAATTAATTGATTATTTAATTTTACATCTTATCAAATATTGTTTATCTAGTTATTAATGAGATCGAATAGTCAAATATAATTTATATGTTATGTGTGCCTCATTTGCCCATAAGCAACCAAAAGACGTTAAATGAAATTGACCCCCTATATGCTTTATGTAAGGCCATTGTTTTACCATATATGATGTTTCTATCACATGAAAGGTCACTTCTTTGTTGGAAATTACTAGCACTTGTATGGTCGCATTATTAATCAAATCATTTATTCGATCTATAGAATCATAATTTTCTCTTTTTTTTTTTAAGAGGCGTGCCACTAATAAATAAATACCCAGCAAACCATACAATTATAGATTGACAGTAATCATTCTTTATTAGAAAGGTCTAAAAAGTTGCATAACACCGATGCCTTTCCTCGTAAGTCTGATAATACATAAAATGTCAACGATTCCGTGTAATAATTGAGACTTTCACTTGAAGAAAAATAAATATTTAATTAAATTGAGGTTTTATCTGGATCATTTTCAACTCGAGTAGGCATTTCTCCGACAGTAAAGTAAAATGCAGAGTTGTATTTCCACTTTGTAAATCTTATATGGATTAAATTAAAAAAAAATGAAATAAGTAAAAAAGGTTTGTAACACTACGAAATTAGCTAGTTGCAGCACAAGGTTGATTTCTCCACTATCTTCGTCCTCTTCAAAAGCGTGTTAGAATATTTCTTCAACTGCTCCTTAACCATATTATGACATCAAAATTTCACCACCAATTAAAAAACAAACGTATTTATTTAGTTGAATTATAAAATTTTCATCAATTATAAATTTGGATCACTAATAGCATCTCCAATTCGTATGGTATTCAACTCCTTTTCAAAACTTTATTATTAGTATAACACTATTCCCGCGGCAAAATCGTGTTATATAATTTTATAATTATTTTATTTTCTTTTATTTTAAGTCTTACTTGAATAGTATTGAAAATTACATACAATAAAAAATAAAATTAAAAACATTATTTTCTTTTTAAAATAAAAACATTATTTTCGTTATTTATTTATATCTTCATTTTTAATTTAATAAAATTAATATCAAAATAAATGTTCATTTGTTTTCATCTTTAATAGTTTTTAGGCATAATTTTAAATCTATGTATATTGTTTTCGTTATTATGATTTACCTAAATAATAATAACTACGTATGTAGTGCAATAGAGTTAATGAGTTGGAGCAAATAGAACGGAAAATAGATAAAATGAGGTGGAGAAAAAACAACGTGGCAAATGTATTTTGTGAAAACTTACTGTATTTTTGTACTGTGGGTTGAAGATGGCCTAAGCTAATTTTTAATTTTGAATCCATAGTTCTGCAAAAAAATGGTCGCTAACTCAACTCATATGTTGGAACACTTACATGTAATACTGACAAGTAGGAATTCTGAATTATTTTGCCGGTAAAGGATCGAATCACTAAATTTGTTACAGCGTACGAAGTTAATGACCTATTTCAACATTCATTAACTATTGTGACCAAAATAGAAAATTAGGACACAGTGACCCACCCTTACAATTTTGTTTTTCGTAAAACGACCAACCAACTTTTTGATTTTGTATTAAATAAACGGCTAGCGATTCTCGATATAGTTTTTGGTCTAATGCAATTATTATACCGAATTTTCATGACCAATATATATATAGTCTAGCTCGACAAAGAATACGACGCACATTCGATAAAGTGAGTTTTACGTTAAGCATGTTTCCAAATACTTAATCATTCTTCGATGAAAGGGGTGTATTAAAATGATACTTAATATTGAAAATTTATAATTTTTTGCTCATCTTTTATCATACTGTATGAAAATCAAGCCGCAAGCAACTGGCGATGGTTGAAACATCCGTGATCCCTACTAATAGTAATATTTATGTATACATTGAATATGCTTTCATTTTGTAATTATGGGTTAGGTGCAACGTATCATATAAATATTAGTTTTTTTTAATTCCTTCTATCAACTTATATGATGTAATTAAACAACCCAATACGCCACATAAACATAACTACTCTTTGCACATTCAATGAATGTGCTATAATATATAGGTATATAATATTTTAAACTAAAATTTGGATTACAAATTATGATTTAAATTTATGAATCTATATAAATTATAAAAATAAAGGTATAATACTAATTAGCTAAAAATAGTAATTACATGTAGTGTTTTAATTAATTATTTATTTTTTTTGTTTACTTGACATGCCGTATTGATAATTTAACGTCACCCCACGCTTAATAAAATAGAGTTGATAATTGTAGTTATTTCGAGATAATTCTACCATATTCGATTTCAATCAGCAACATTATTAAAATATAGTATTGGATGTAAAATTCAATCTCGCATCGATTAACACAAACCATTGGTCGCAAATCGTGTAATTTTGCGACGAAATTGCGATGGGATTCTATTGGGGCTGCTTTATTTTATTATTTTTTTAAAAGAAAACTGTATTTTATTATTTTTTTTTTTAAAAAGGAAACTGTCATGTTAGGTCAATATGGAATGAGAGTAAAAATAAATAAATAAATTATAGGTGTATCTACACTTAAACCGAAAAATATAAAAACAACTATTAGTTCAATCCATGCCAAATAAATATAAGTACCTAATAGAATAAAGTTTTCACAGATAGATATCTCTTTCCATGAATACAATTTTACTATCCTTTAATACCTTTTAATATGTATTTTACGTACCATATCACGTGTTTATGTGGTACCTAATTGTTAATGATGTTATATAGTTTGTGAGAACGACTTACTTTTTTCAATGTAGTATGTACCATAATACGTCTCTCAATGATACCTAAATTTTTATATGATGATGTACCTTTTCAACCAAGCAAATACCTACGGCTACGGCCGTGTAAAAAATACTGATAGATATACTTTTATACTTTTGAATATTTTAATTGTAAGGTTTTCATAAATTTATGCTACCCGCGTAATTTTAACAGTTAGATAATGACGACGCTTGACCGAGCAAATGACGTAGACACGTGTCAAAAGGTGAGTGGGGTAGCCCATGGGAGGAATTGAGATGTGGAAGCAGGCGATCCACTTTTAGTGCTTCATCGCTTTTATCAAATCTAATGGGCTGTGGACCAACGGATAATACCCGTCAACCTTCGGTCCACGATAGTTACACGTCATCACCTATTCCAATTTTATTACATCTTTTCAAATTTTTTGACTATCGTTGACCAATTTCTTCTCACACGTGAATATCAAATTGACGATTGGTGGGATCCATATAGGACCTGTCATGAATATTTTTTTTGGAAACACGTGACAGCATACATACAAACTTGTTAATTTTTTTTTTGAAATATTGTTATATCTTATATCTTTTGAAGCCTTGGTTTTTAAATTATTTAAGGCCTCTTTAAGGGTTGATTTATAAAACAGACTTGAATTTACAAAAAAAAAAAGAAAAAAGAAAATAGCCATTCTTGTTTATACTAACCGATTATGAGGTTTTCTTTATCGGTTTTGTGGGTTGGAGTCCACATAAATATATCGTTTTCATAATCATTATTCAGTATCAATGTATCGTTAGCGTTGCTAGCAACTGTTAACGTATGGATAAAGATATTTGTATTGTATTGTATTGGGAAAGCTTATTAGTATCATTGTCTTAAATAGCCTTGAATGAGTAGCTTCATTAGGTGCGTTTATTTTGTCCATAATTAGCGTTAGCGCTCTTACTCTTTGTATTGAATATGTTGTACGTCTTATGCAGTAAAGAATAAAGATACAAGGTCATCATCATATTTCTGTTCATCCTTGACCATTTAGCTCTCATGTTCAAGAAAATACATATTTTTGTCAATTTGTTATAACTATTTTATTTAGTATGTTAAAAAAATATTAATAATAGAGAGAGAGAGAGAGAGAGAGAGAGAGAGAGAGAGAGAGAGATGTCAATTTTTATCCATAAATGCAAATAAAATATCTGGCTGTGTTTGGCATGGTTAGGTGTGAAAGACGAATAAAATATCATCACGAAAACGTTTAGCTATGGAGACTCTTTCGTAACACCTCATTTAACATGATCCAATAATATTCGAATAATAATAAAAAGTACTCTCTCGAGCATATGCATAGGCACAAGCAATTAATTACCCCACCATTATGAATCATAAGCATATAAATATATAAACATAAGCAAATCATTTAATTATCCCATAAAATTCAGTTTGGTCCGAAAATGGAACAATCAACACGTAATATATATTTGTATACGTGCGTGAGCGACTAGCACTTTGCTTCTAATTTTTGTTTCAACATAAATATAAATATTTTCCGCACTAAAATTTTAATAATAATAATAAAAATAACGGTGGGATATTCGAAATAAGTCGTCATCGACTTTATCAAATCTATCGCTTGTGCAGATTAAGCTCCCATCTTTATCTTTTACGCATGTGCTCGTAAAGTTATTAGATTTCATTTCATTTCATGACACGTTATATTCCACTATGATGTCGAATAATCTTTGATTAATCAAATCAAAATCGAATTTTCGAGCTCGGACACAGAAGCTTCCCCTCTTAATTAAACCCACCTTATCACGGGTGTTTTACATTTCTGGGCACATTTTGCAAAAATAGGCACTTGTGTTAATTGTTACAAAAATAGGCACAATTTTTTTTATAATTTATTTTCAAATTTTTTATGGGTACTATATAAATTATAAGATTCTTCATCCTTCGATTAATGGAATCGAAACGATGTCGAAATCGTTTATACCGATTATAGAATCATATTTTTAATTCGGTATTTGGTTTCTAAGTTTCATAAAAGAAATTTTTCGGTTCGCCGAAAACCAACTTTTATTTATTTTTATTTTTAAATATTGTAATATATACATATTTTATAACTACATAAGTAACATTAAAACTATTCATAGCAAGCAACTATCTGGAACCACATCGATATGTAAATATTTTCGTTGATTTAATTTTCTTACTTTCTAATTATTCTTGTTCTGTGTTGGTTTCACTTATTCAGGACAAAAACTTTGATTGATCCAATTTCCCCCGAAATTGAGATATTTTGTTGGGTTATCGAGTCAATTTCGGTTCTTCAACCATTCTCGAAAACGAGGCTGATGTCTTGACTCAATCGACACATTCATGTCGACGAAAAGTACTGTAAAATTGGAACAATACTTTATTTTTCTAGAAAAATGGAGCAAAATTTTATTAGTGATTCCGATTACTATGCTTTTTTTTTTTCAAATTGTGCATTATCTTTCTTTTATTTGTGTGAATAGTGTGCCGTCTTCTTTTTTATTTTTTTATGAATTATATATTTAATATCTATTGTATTTTTGTTTTACTTTTTGTATATTATAAAATTAATTCATACAAAAAGATAAATTAAAAGGATGCCTATTTATGTAATATTCTTGTGCACATAATAAAATTAATTAAAAAATATATAAGAATGCCTATTTTTGTACTCCCTCCGTCCCGGTAACTTTATCACATAAGTTGCCGGGCACGTAAATTAAGGTGGTATTATTATAATAATATAGTACAATGAAAAGGTAATAAACTGTATATTTTGACACGTCTTTTAAGAGTATTTCATTAATTGTTTGTGATAGTTTTTTTGCTAAATAAGGAAAGGTGATAAAATTAGTGGGACGCCCGAAATGGCAAAATGTGATAAAATTAGTGGGATGGAGGGAGTAATATAATACACATAGTGCGTATTTTTGTTGTTAAGGTTGGAAGGATGCCTACTTTTGTAATTAACTCCCATTATCACACCACCACCCCACAATTACCTTAACCAAAGTCCAATTCGGACAATAATTTCCCTTACATACAATAAAAAAATATATAATTATTTCACACAGTGTGTGTTTTCTTGGTGGACCCCACTCACCACCACCTATTATTACGTGGATTCAGTTCATCTTCTTACACAGACCCCTTTACTCTCTATATATACCCACTCGCCCATAACCATCCTCACACACACACACACACACACGCCTCCGAGCAATTCGCCGGAAATATTTCCTCCGCCCATCTCACACACAACCGCCGCCTCGAACCGCCGAGTTCTTCCTCCTAACAACCAACCAACATGGGAAACGCCGGCGGCGACGACGACGTTGATCATCAGAACATAATGGGCCATTCTCCGGCCGGCCGAGTGGCCGTACCGCCGCCGCAGCCGTTCGTAAAGTCGTTCAAAAACGCACTGAAGGAAACCTTCTTCCCCGACGATCCCCTCAAGCAGTTCAAAAACCAGCCGGCGAAGAGAAAGCTCATGCTCGGATTTCAGTACGTATTCCCCATACTCGAGTGGGGCCCACGCTACACCCTAAGCTTCTTCAAGTCCGACGTCATCGCCGGCGTCACCATCGCCAGCCTGGCAATCCCTCAGGGCATCAGCTACGCCAAGCTTGCCAATCTCCCTCCCATCCTCGGACTCTGTAATATAAGAACTTAATTCTCACTACCACAGTTTACTGCTAACTGCTATATATAGACTAAGGTTTTCTTACTGTGTGTGTTTGTGTGTGTGAAGATTCGAGCTTTGTGCCGCCATTGATATACGCTTTGATGGGAAGTTCGAGGGATTTAGCAGTTGGAACTGTAGCCGTTGGATCTTTGCTGATGAACTCCATGCTTAGCGATGCTGTGAGCCCTTTGGAGAATCCTAAGCTTTATATGCATTTAGCTTTCACTGCTACTTTCTTTGCTGGGCTATTCGAAGCTGCTTTGGGAGTTTTCAGGTAATCTAATTAATATATATCTATATGTATGTATGTATGTATGTAAGAGTTTCAGACATGAATTAGGTCTTAGTTTGGTCTTGTCAGGCCGTGAAAGTATAGTACAACATGCCTACTCAAAGCTACCTGAATTTTTCTTGTCTTGTTTCTTTTGATATCACATGTATTTGTTCGCATAATAATAGCATGACTGGCACATATTATATATATGTATAATGCATGGCTAACGTATAACATATGTAGAAGAATGATGATAATATTAATTTATTACAGGCTAGGGTTTATAGTGGATTTTCTATCGCATGCAACCATAGTAGGGTTCATGGCTGGGGCAGCAACGGTCGTTTGCTTACAGCAGTTAAAGGGAATTTTAGGGTTGGATCATTTTACACATTCGACTGACGTCATCTCTGTCTTGAGATCAGTGTTTTCTCAAACACATAAGGTATAATAATATTATTATTATTATTGTTACATTAATTTTGTTTGTGCGTGTTCGTAGATGAATAAAAGGTGGTTCTTGAATGATGACGAAAAGCCATGTTACTTTCTTGGCTTGGTGCTGCTCTATGATTGATTGAGTTTGGGACTTTCTAGAGAATTTCTAAATTGTTTTTTTAATGCAAATGGAATAATATCATCAGAATTTAGATTTGTCATTTTCATGCATGATTCTTCGACACACAATTATATATTTATTACGTGGAGTTACCCTGTTCGTTATGCATCAAAATTATATATTTATTACATGGAGTTACCCTGTTCGTTATGCAAAGGGCATATACCTGTTTTATATCGAGTGCCTTCGTTTTCGTTTCTTTCCTTAATTTTAGGAAAACTGGTTGTCAATCATAGTATATTATAGTAATATTCGTGCCCGTGATTTAATTTCTTTCTAATTGAAGATTATTATACTAAATTATTTAATTAATTTTTGCAGTGGAGATGGGAAAGTGCTGTGCTGGGATGCGTATTCCTTTTCTACCTTCTCCTCGCTAGATTCTTTGTAAGTTTTGTTAGTTAATTAATTATCTGTCATTATCGTGAAGAATCTGTATTACTATTAATTAGTACAATTATATTCATTTATTGGACAAGGTAAACATATAGTCAACAAAGATAAAAGTCACTCCCTTTCAACAACCTCTTTCAAAAGAATTCTACAGCACTACGAAATATTTCATAGTTGTCAAAACAAACCCAACCTGCCCCAACTTTCTTAAAAGTGAACAAAGTAGTCAACTATAGTCTTATTATACATCATTAAATAATAATTATAATAATAAATGCGCAGAGTAAGAAGAAGCCAAAGATGTTTTGGGTATCTGCAATGGCTCCATTGACATCAGTCATATTGGGAAGCGTAT
This sequence comes from Craterostigma plantagineum, assembly GCA_027422505.1. Taxonomy (NCBI): domain Eukaryota; kingdom Viridiplantae; phylum Streptophyta; class Magnoliopsida; order Lamiales; family Linderniaceae; genus Craterostigma; species Craterostigma plantagineum. Next base: position 2,279,667 of record JAPQWV010000007.1, read on the forward strand.
TGGTATATCTCACCCATGCTGAGAAACATGGAGTTCAAGTGGTAAGAAAAAAATAATAATAATAATAATAACCTCCCCATTTTATTATTATTATTGCTTAATATTTATTTATTCAAAAAGCTATCTATCATTGTAGATAGGGCACTTGAAAAAGGGCATAAACCCACCCTCAATAATGGACCTCAACTTCGACTCCAAGTATCTGACATCTACGATTAAGACTGGAATTGTCACGGGCATTATTTCCCTGGCTGTAAGTCTATTCTTCAATATTCATTATATTTGTATAATTTCATAAAATGGTGTCAACTTGTATATTGTTTTTATTCTATTATTACAAACATACGTCTTTGCATTGCATGAGCCTACCTGTTTCATAGGCGTCCATGTGCCTCTTTTGTGCAGACATTAGGTTTCCTTATTTACACGCCTTAGCTTGTCTTGTTCCATTGATTGTTTCCATTTTAGCCCCCCTAAAACGGAGAAAACGTCGTCGTCTTAGTTTCGTCTCCACGAAAATAAACTCAAAATAAAAAAAAGTAACGCTCCGTTTGGATCGTAATCTAGATTTCATCCAAAATATCCGTTTGGCAATCCACCGGATTTGGATTTGGATTTCATCCAAATTCGGGGATGATTTGAACCTTTCATTGGATTTGTAGTGCGGTGATATTTGGTCAGTTTTCGAAATCCAAGCCGAGTCCGTAAAAATATAAATAATATAAAATACATAAATAAAAAAGCTCGCGAGCAAAGAAAGGTTCACGAGCCGGCTCGCGAGCTCGAGCTTGCAAACATGAACTTGAGCTCGAGTTCAATCAATATGAGCTCGGCTCAATTAATATGAGTCCGCGTTCGATTTTCACGATCTCGAGCCGGCTCACCGAGCTCACTGACTCGTCGGACTCATGAGCCAACTGGATTGTTCATCTTTCACCCGATGTTTACTACTCTCGAATCCAAATCAAAATCCTAAGGTTTGCCAAACAATAAGTTTGGATTTGAAATTCGGATTTTGAAATTCATAATTTGAAATTAGTGCAATTTCATTCAAATATATATCCAAACGCAGCCTAAATAATTTAACATAATTATTATTTCTAAATGACGCAATGTTACTGGTTGGTGCGGCATGAGCTTTATCGTCTACGCTGTCTTGTACCACTTATTTATTTATTAATAATATACTAGCATTTTCTCAAAAAAAATATTATTATTTCTATCAGGAAGGCATAGCGGTGGGCCGAAGCTTCGCAATGTGCAAGAACTACAACATCGACGGAAACAAAGAAATGATCGCAATCGGTACGATGAACATCGTCGGTTCCTGCACTTCGTGCTACCTCACCACAGGTGCGTACGTCTAGATATATATTATATATATATATATATATAATATATGTGGCCTGTCTTCGAACAAAAAAACAAAACAAATCTCAATTTCGTTATTTTTTTTACTTTTATATTAGGGCCGTTTTCGAGGTCGGCGGTGAACTTCAACGCGGGTTGCAAAACCGCGGTATCGAACATAGTCATGGCGTTGGTCGTAATGCTCGTCTTGCTTTTTCTGACACCTCTGTTCCACTACATGCCACTCGTCGTACTGTCGTCGATCATAATCGCGGCCATGCTCGGGCTCATCGACTACGAGGCCGCGATTCATTTATGGCACGTCGATAAGTTCGACTTCGTCGTGTGCATGAGCGCGTACGTCGGGGTAGTTTTCGGGAACATCGAGATAGGCCTAGTCATGGCCGTAAGTAATATCCCTCTGTCTGTCTCTTATATTTATTACGTTATTGTCATAGAGTTTGTTGAGCACTTAGGTGGGGTGGTCGTTCATTTTCTGAATGTTGATTTTATTTGGTTGTTGTTGTTGCAGATTGGGCTTTCTGTGTTGAGGGTGCTTCTGTTCGTGGCGAGGCCCAGGACGGTTGTCCTCGGAAACATACCCGACTCGAAGGTGTACAGAAACGTAGATCATTACCAGAATGCGCACGGCGTTCCCGGGATCTTAATTCTCGAGATCGACGCTCCTATCTATTTTGCCAACTCTAGCTACTTGAGAGAAAGGTAATACGTTTTTTTTTCGTTACAAAATATATATAACCACAAACAAGCAATCTTGGTCTTGCAGGGCCGGTTTTCATTTTTTGTGGCCCGGTTCTATAATAAATAGAGGCTAAAATAAATTAAAATTTATCGAAATTGGTTTGGGCTCATTTTCATGAATTATGGGATGTAAGTCATAAATGTGGCCCGAAATATTTTGAGGGACCCAGTGCAACGGGTCAGGATGCAAAGGTCCAAATCTGGCCCTAGGTCTAATGGTCAAGATTGATGCCTCAATAATTATAGGGAAAAAATTGTATGATCAATTCTTCCTGCCAACATTTCCTCGAGTGAGCCTATCCTCAGACATGTACTAGTGTGGTTTGCACGCTACCGTGCTGACCCCTCGGTATCCACCTGGTCACACATCAAATTTTCTTGGGTGGCCCACCAAATAAAAAGAAATTCACACGTATATAAGACACTTGACGATTGATTGAAATGCAGAATCTCGAGATGGATCGATGACGAAGAAGATAGAATCAAATCGTGCGGAGAGACAAGCTTACAGTACGTCGTACTCGACATAACAGGTGAGCAAAGAACACATAATAGCACATCACGAATTCGAGTGACGACTAAAACTAACTAACTAACTAACTAACTAACTCTCTTCTATAGCCGTCGGGAACATAGACACGAGCGGGATTAGCATGCTCGACGAGGTGAAGAAGATCGTCGAACGGAGAGGGCTCAAGCTTGCGTTGGCCAACCCATGCGCAGAAGTGATGAAGAAGATGAACAAGTCGAAGATGATCGAAACGATTGGGCACGAGTGGATATTCGTGACCGTCGGGGAAGCAGTCGGGGCGTGCAACTACATGCTTCATTCTTGCAAGCCGACGTCGGGCGACGACAAGTACTGCGCAAATGTCTAAGGCTGTCGTCCTTTTTATTACAAGTGATCATTTCTGATCATTAATTAGTATATGTAAATCGTTTGAGCTTTTGTAATGTTTGATAGAGTTGCTAATTAGACAAAATGCGACTCAACAAGAGCCGAGCTGAGCCGACACTGCCATTTTCTTTGTTTGGTATGTTTTACAAGTGTAATATGAAGTTGTCGTTAGTCGCGTACTTCGCTTGGCTTCAAACTATCGAACTCAAACTTTCCCCGTCTCATTATAATTTGGGCCTAAAGCATTTTTCTATAATGAGCTTTTTTTATAATAAAATTATTATAATTTGACAACAAATTTACGCTCTGATCTAACACAAACTTTTCTCCTTTATTCAAAATTGGGACGTGCAACTATAACACTAAAAGTTTATAGAAGACGGAGTTAAAAAGTTAAATTAGAAAAAATATTCCAATGGAAAGTTTTTTAAAACAAAAACAATATTTTTTAATGAAAAACACAGAGAAGTTAAATAATTAGAAAGACACTCGACAATGGAGAATACGAAAAGACAAATGGGAGTAGGTGTTTAGGGTTAAAAGGCTAATTAATAATCTTAATTAAAAGAATGAAAATAAAATGTATATATTTGTAATATGGCCTCAAAAATATTTGGCCTAATTAATTTTTTTTTTACATAACAGCATTCGTAAATCGAGGTTTTGGGGAACTAAAAAAGTTAGGGACCTAAAGCCCTTACTTTAGTCGCTTTACGCAATAATCGACCCGACCATGCCCATATGCAAAAGCAAAAACATGACTTACAACATGGTTTTGTTCCTCTAGAAAATTATATAGTGAGTTATGGTTTAATCTGAAAATAAAATTAATTAGCATTACGGATTAAGATCATCGCTGCCCGATCCATGTTGGTACACCAATCCAACTCCTTAGATTTTCGATACGTCGTCGAAAATTAAATTTTTTGACAAAGTATCGAAAATCCAACGGAGTTGGGTTGCTTTCCAAGTGCGTAGAGAAGAATAAGCTCTGAATTAAGTTCTCTTTTCCCCTAAAATTCTCAATATTATGTAACTTGGATTTCTGATCATTCTTTTTTTTTTTTTTTTGTGTAAAAGATGTTCATTGTACACACCACACATCCCAAACTTCAATTATGTTTACTTTGACTCGAATTTTCACATTTCAACTAAGGCTATCTCCAACCGGAAAATCTATTCTCAAACCAAAATACAGTAAATGTCACATCAAACAGTAATTCTTCTCCAACCATTAGACCCATTTTCAAACTCAAAAGAATACTCTCATAATATTCTTTTCCACACCAAATTTTACAACTTTTTACCCATGTATTTTACGACTTTACAAAGTAGACGACAATTACGCCAAAAAAATTAAACAATGATATTATTTTGAATCCAATAACATAATATTATTAGTACAATAATATTATATTATTGTACAATAATATTATTTTTAATTCAATAATATTATCAAAACAATAATATTATTTTTAATTCAATAATATTATTTTGTGTGGGAAGTCAAAATTAGTTATTCAGCTAGTATGATGGCACTAAAGACAATTATTAACTTTAAGTGGGCTTATTTGTAAGAGTTGAAAATTTCTCAGTTCATGAACAGTACAAACGTAAATATGAGTTCAATGGAGAGAGAAAATTGCATAATCCTATTTTAGATATAGGAATGGGTATCCATATTTTTGTGTTTTTGCTGGATAATAAGTCTCCATTGGAGATGCCCTAAGTTCATAATAGACTCTGGTCATTATTTTCAGCTACATGTCGATCTATGACTTTTAGAGGAACTATTTCACAAGGCTCATGATAAATTCCCCACGCTCCAATTAAGTATAGCTTTAATCGAATATAAACACCATTTTTAACTATGAGATGACCTTCGCCTTCGAGCGAAACTAGTTCTTCAAAAATTTATCTCACTTGACCTAACTAAAATTTTATTTCCTTTAACTATTTGCTAGGGCCCAAATAAAGCCCAATAAGACGTTTTAACAGAACTAAATGGATCGACGGCCCACATAACTGGGTTAAATTCCGACATCTCGGGTCCACCCGACCCGACCCGTAAGAAGTTGAATTACCAATTTCAATCGAAGTTTCTTCCCCGGCCACCGACTGGCTAACTCTGCTGTCCGATTTTCAACAATTATGGCACCTCACAGCAGTAAAACGAACAAATTGAAGAAAGATTCAAAGAAGCTTCAGAAGATCAGAAAGAAGAAGAAGAAGATTAAGAAGAAGAATGGCAAAAGAGTTCGACAAACAGTAGACAACGCAGCTGTTGATTCTGAATGGTGGGATGTTTTCTGGGAGAAAAATTCTCCAGACCCAGGTAACAATTTTCAAATTCATTCTCCTCTAAGTTCAAATTCAACTGAGATTCAAACTTTTCAGTGCTGATAGATATCTTCGCTCGATCTGTTGAAAAAATTGTTGGGTTTCATCTCCAATTTGGTGCCATATTCTGTTAGCCATTTGCCTATTCTGATACTTTTTTTGATCTTTAATTGTAATGGGGATTTTTTCTGAGATTTATCGTTTCCATTCAATCTTTGTGAGTTCGTATGTGTGGGTTTCAGTTTATTCGCCGAGTTCCACTAGAGAATGTGATGATGATTTCTTTCCGATGTAATTTCCCTGTTATTTAATTCGCCCTCTGCCTATTCTGATAATTATTTGTTGAATCATTAATCGTAATAGGGATTTTTGTCAATCTCTGCGAGTTCTTTATGATTTCTTATGCAGATGTTCCCCTCGAAGAAGACGTGGGTTTCAAGCACTTCTTCAGAGTTTCCAAGACAACATTCGAATACATATGTTCTCTGGTAAGAGAAGACCTAATCTCCCGCCCACCTTCGGGCCTCATAAACATCGAAGGGAGGCTCCTAAGCGTCGAAAAACAAGTCGCAATCGCCTTACGAAGATTAGCCTCGGGCGAATCCCAAGTCTCAGTAGGCTCATCCTTCAACGTTGGGCAATCGACAGTTTCCCAAGTCACCTGGCGATTCATCGAGGCCATGGAAGAACGAGCGAAGCACCACCTCACTTGGCCCGACTCGTCATCCCAAATGGAAAGAATCAAATTAGGGTTCGAATCGATTTCTGGGCTGCCAAACTGCTGTGGAGCCATAGATTCGACCCACGTCGTCATGACATTGCCAGCTGTCCAAACCTCCGACGACTGGTGCGATCAGCGTAATAACTACAGCATGTTCGTACAAGGGATCGTTGATTTCCATGGAAGGTTCCTCGATATAGTGACTGGGTGGCCGGGGGCAATGCCCATTTCGAAGCTCTTGAAATTCTCGGGTTTTTACAAGCTCTGCGAAAATGGGCTGAGATTGAACGGAGATTTAAAGAACGAGCTGAGGGAATACATCGTAGGTGGCTCGAGCTACCCTCTTCTCCCGTGGCTCGTAACTCCATTTCAAGGGGAGGAAATCTCCTCGGGCCTAATAAACCCTAATCTTGAATCTGTGCTTAGGGTTTCTTCGAAGGCGTTTTCGCAGCTGAAGGGTGCATGGAGGATACTTAGTAAAGTTATGTGGAGGCCAGACAAGAGGAAGTTACCTAGTATTATCCTCGTATGTTGTCTGCTACATAATATAATCATCGATTGTGGGGATAGTTTGTGCTCAGATGTTGAGATCTCGGGCCATCACGATTCTGACTATAGACGACAGATGTGCAAGCAAGCTGACATGGCGGGCAGGCTTCTTAGGGACAAGTTGGCCGAGATTGTCTTGGGCGAGAAAGATTAGGGTTCGTTTTCTTGAACCTTTTGCTGTATCTGTGTAATGATATCTGTGTCTTAAAACATTCGTATCCTCTGAGCAATCGAAGTCTATCTAAAGATGTGTTTTTATTGCTCTTTTGTTCCGTATGATCGTATGCTTTTAAAAACTAACATGAGTTACAGACGCAAAAGGGACCTACGAAACCAGCGTTTTCTATGCACTGAACTGTGGTCGAAGCTCCAAACTTGTCCTTGCAGAAAGACTCGCATTTCGTTGTCATTTGATTTTCGCAGAGTATCTCGGGATGTATTTCGTAGCACTCCTTTTGATTTCCCTGAGCGTTCGTCGTCTTTGCTGCGCTCAGACGAAAGAAAAACCGCTATTTTCGTTATTTTTTGTTTCTTAGATATGAAATTTATTACGGCGAAAGAGGAAGAAAGAGTACAGACGAAATACCTGAGAAGAGAGCTGCTGTAATGACGAATATGCAGAAGATTTGTAAAGTTATTGAAGAAGCCATTTCTTTCTTTGGGATAAAGTTGGAACAAAATATTGCTCAACAGCCTAACATCATCCTATATATATATATAGATAATATTGGGCAGTGGCTTATTACATCATGTAGGTGTGTACGTGTATGCTGAATATTACACGGAAAAAAGGTTGACTTTTTTCTTTTATCTTCCACTTGGATTAGATTGCGACAAGATGATGTTTTGATTACGAGGTTCTTCCATGTAACGTATTGCAATTTATACTGTTTCATAGTCATGATCTCTAAGAGCCCAGCTGAGAATGAGATCATATTATTACGTATTTAGGTTGTTTAGCTTTACAACTCTTCTTTGTTTTCTATTACGCGTAGCACAAATTAGGTTGCCTGGACTGGAATTTTCCAGATTCTTTCCTTTTTTATTTTTTGTCTTTTCGTTCATCCTAAAAGATCGAATTTTTCAAAGGTCCTCTAAGTATGAATAACTTATTCCCCTCCCCAGGATCTTTTTTCCTTCTTACGGTATTTTAAAAAATAACATCCTCATTTCAGTCAATGACCTTAATTTTAAGCCCATATAAGCTTGTGGGTTTCCTCTGTAAAATCAATTGTTAATAGAGGGAGTTAGCCCGCAAGCTTATATACTAGTCCAACTTCTTCGATGTGGGACTTGGGTTTGACACCCAACATAGAAAGAGCAAAGAAGCTTTGTGATCGTGATCAATTAAGAGAAAATAATTATCTCCCGTGATCGTATGATTCATATTGAATCCGAACCACGTTAACTTCCCGTGTTCTTCGTTTTATCTTCTATTTTGTCGACTTATCGAAATCTGATATCAGTCGAATTTTCCAACAACCTGTAACCCGAAAAACGTTCTAAAACTCGAAGTTATTCGAATTCCATCTACTAATATAAACACAAAGACCATCCATTACAAGCAAGCAGAGGAAGAAAAAAAAACCCAACACTCAGTTACACATGAAAAGTTCTCATTCACCGGAAACCCAGACACCATCACAAGAAAAGGAAAAAGCGCTCGATTCAATCTTCGACGGTCGAAGGCTGCATACACGCGCAGAAATTTCCCGCCTTCGTCCTCCTCTCCGCCGTCGTCCTCCCTTTTCCTCCCCCACCGCCGTAAAGATAATCCCTCAACAAAACCCTTCGTTTCGACTCAGACAATAACTTACTACTCTTCCCTTTGTTATCGTCGTCCATTTTCAGCAGTACGAACTGAACCCTCTGTACTTCCATCTGCAACCTCCCAATCTTCTCCGACGCCCTCTTCGCATTCTCCAAAACCCTCCTCATCACCTTCCAACTCTCCCCATCCAAATCGAACGACGTTTTACTATTACTACTGCTATTATTACTATTACCAGAAGCCTCTTCCACGTTCTTCGTGAGCCTAGCGTTGACTTCCAATAGCTTCGCCACCGCCACGTCAGCGTCCTCGAGCTGTCCCTTCATGGCCTCGCATTCGATCACCGCCCTCCCGCGCTTCCCCTTTACGGTCACCTGGAGAATCCTTTTGAGGTCCCTAACTGTTATCTGAAGGTTTGCCAGCTTTTGAACGTCCGAGTCGAGCCTCTCTAAGACCTTCCTTTTGTTGGTTTCTTCAAAAGGGTCGTCGATCGACGATCTTTTGCTCTTCGAAGACCTAACGCGGTGGAGTTTGTTATTGTTCTTCGGAGGAACCGCCTTTTCGGTGGTTCCATCTGTGTGCCCCCAAAGCTCGATGATTTGGTCGTCTGAGTCGATTTGATGTTCCCTTTTGCTGAAACCGTAGGACGAGCCGTCGCTCACTTGGTCGAGGACTATGTCTTTGGTTAGGAGATTGGCGTTGTCTGCTTCTTCGGTGATTTCGGACGCGGGCCGCCTCCCGTGTAATAACTCGAGCTTCGACTGAAGGGTAGCGTTTTCTCGGAGAATTTGTTCCTTTACTTCGACGGCCGACTTGACGACGGACTCGAGTCGAACGCGGAGGTCGCGCAGCTCGTCAAGGGATTTCTCGCCCTGACGAAGGCGAAAAAGGTGCAAAACGAATCGTCTCTCACACGGTTGGAATTTGCCAGATATAAATTGCAATCGAATAAGGGAATGGCTGAAATGCTTACCTGGCGATCTTCGGGATTTTGAAACTTGATGTGTATGTCGGTGTGATTCTCCAGAGACGTGATGCATTCTTTCAGGGACGCTATCTCGGGTTCGTACGCAGCTAACTGAGCTTTGAGGGCTTCGTTTTGGTCTGCGTAGCCGAGGCTTTGATGGCGAAGGGCGTGGAATTTTTGCTCGTATGAGAGACGAATGATAGATAGGCACTGCAATTCGCCGAATATTAAAGCAGACTCGTTTTCCAGCTCGTCGATCTCTTTTATCTTTTCTTTCAGCTCGGAATTAATCTGCTCGTTATCAGCTGAGAGTTTACGAATATGACCCTCGTTTTGATCTCTTACAAGCTCGAGCCCGCCGAGTTCAGTTGTAAGATCGTCCAATTTCTTCCTCAGCTGCAATTTTTCGTTCCCTTCTAAGCATAATTTACCTTCTGCTTCCTTTAGTTTTAGCTCCACGCCGTCTTTTAATGTCAGAATCTCTTTGAGTTGAGCGTTTTCGAGCTCTGATTCTTGCCATTTGCCCTCGAATTGCCTCAGCAACGCGAATTTCTCGCCTGCGCAGATTCTGAAGATCGAGGAGGAATTCTCCAGGCCGAAGAGTTCTTCAGACAGTAAACCGTTTTCGTAGGACAGCGAATCGTTCTTCCCTTCCAAGGATGTTTTCTCGTAAGAAGCTTCTGAGTTCTCCTTTTCCAGGAAATCGCACTTTTCTCGCAAATCGTGGATACGATTCGTCAACTCTTCCTCCCTCAACTCGCCTTTCTTCAATTTCAAGCTCAGTTCTTCATTCAGCAAAAGGAGAGCAGAGATTCGATCAGCCTTCTCTCTAACATCGAACTCAAGCTCGTTCTTTTCCACCTCGATATTTCGCAAGTCCATCTTCAACTGCTCGATCCATGCGATAAGAACCGAAGAATCGACACTCTTGAGCAAGCTTTCTTCTTCGAACCTCAAAAGGGCTGCTTTCATTTCTTGAATCTTTTTCACCAGGAATTTGTTATGCAACTCATCTTTCTCCTCTATATCCTTACAGCTACGATCCTCGAAAATGTCAAGAGCCTCGAATAACTTTCCATTACCAGCCCTGAGAAGATCCACTTGAGCTAACAAAGACTCGATCTTCTTTTCAGACAGGGCAGATTCTTCTAACAAGGAGCAGTGGCCTTCCTTCATCTCCTTCGAAGCTTGTCTCAGAACGAAAAGCTCAATCTCACTATCCATGGCATTAGCCAACACATGATCGATTTCCACGCTTTTGCTCAAGCTTTCACCTTGCAAAAATTGCACCCTGGTTTTGCTCTCCTCATGTTCTTGCCTCTCCATCTCTAAATTCATCTGAAGCTCTTCGACCCTACGAAGGTTCGATTCTTTCTCATTCTCTAAATCCAAGCATCTTCCCTCCAATTCTCTGTGAATTTTCTCAAGCTCTTCGAAACGAGCCCTTGCCAACCTCAGCTGATCGTTTAAGCCATCGTTTACGCTCGCCAAACCCGCCTTCTCATTCACAAGCATTTGGCAAGAATCTTCCAAAATTTTCGACTTAGCGTTTAACGCCTCGAGCCTATGCTGTGCCTCGGCAAGCGAGTTCGCCAAAACAGAGTTTTCCTTCGAAAGTTTCTCAAGATTCACGTTGGCCTCCTTCAATTGCTTGTCGAGGGCATTTTTCTCTTCAGAGAGGGAAGATTTCTCTTGCGAAAGGGCTTCGCATGATTTCTCTAAAACTTCGATCTTCCCTCTGACGGATTCCACCTCATCGTTCAATTCAGACAGGGAAGTCTCTAACAGCGAGTTCTTCTCAAGAAGCTTGTCCAAAATCACCAGCTTTTCTAACAGGGCTGCCTTTTCTTCGGTTTCCCTTCGACAACTTTCCCTCAGATTCGAATTTTCTTCTTTCAGCTCCTTCACCGAAGACCCGAAAGATTCTGAGCTCAGTCCCACAATATGTATTTGATCCAAGAATGAACCGTGCTTCTTCCTCAGATCGTTGAGTTCTTCTTTCAGACAGTATATTTCTTGCTGCAATGAGTTTCTCTCATCGACCCTAAGCTCAACTTCTCGCTGAAGCTTACCGTTCGATTCTAACAAGCTAGAAATTTCGTTTCTCATGTCTTTAATGGACAGTGAAATAGAAGCATTGAGTTCGTCGAGGCTCTTCTTCTCTTCCTCGAACTTCGAAACCTTTTCTTCCAAGTTCTGTTTCTGTTTCTCCACAGCGTTGAGAATCTGAGCCCTATTTTGAAGCTCAAAGGCAGTCGCCCGAAGCTCTTCTTGCGTCTGAGCGTGCAATCGCTGAAGTGTCTGAAAAGCAGTTTCTGCCTCGACGAAACGCATCCTTTCTTCTTGCACGCATGTCCAAAGCCTACCTAACTCCTTCTGCTTCTCAGTTAGTTCTTCGGTTTGAGTTCCCATCTTCGTAGCCAGAGATTCCAACTCGCTGTGCAGCGATTCGTTCGAATTTTCTAATCTCAGGCACTTTTCTTCGAAGCCCTTTAATTTTGACGCGCTATTATTTACTTCATCGTTGAGTTTCTTGGCTTCTTCTTCAGCGCGGGCGAGTTTGAGCTCTAAGCTCGAGATTTTCTCCAGGCACTGATGGTACGAAAGGGCCGAAGATTCTTTTTCTTGGGTCAGCTTCGAAACTGTTTCTCTGAGCAATTCAATTTCGTTCTCTGCCTTCTCCGCTTTCTCCTTCAGACGAATTGCGTCCTCTTCAGACATCCTTAACTTGTTCTCAAGGCTCGAAATCGTCTCGAGGGATTGCATGTACTGACTTAGAGCAGATTCTTTGTCAGAACTTAACTTTTCGACTTCGACTTTCAAGGCACTCACTTCAGATTCTGCAAAATCAGCCCTTTCCTTACAGTTTTGAAGATTGGATATCTTCTCCAAGCAATTTTGGTACTCATGAAGATTAGACTCCTTCTCAGCTTCTGCTTTGGACAAAGATTCCTTTAGGACAGCAACTTCTTCGTCTGCCTTCTTAGCATAATTGTTAAGCGCCTCGAAATTTTCGCGCGATTTAGACATCTCCGCTTCGAGCTGGGAAAGCTTGTCCAAACTCTGCTGATACTTAAAAAGCCCATCTTCTTTCTCTGCTTCAAGCTTAGCGATTGCTTCCTTTAACTTCACAATCTCCTCAGCTTCGCAGCCATTTTCCTTGTCTGATTCAGACAACTTTCGATTCTCTTCTCCCTCGTCGAAATTCAGACTTCTTTTCACTCTCTCTCCCGAACCAAACGCGCTCTTTCTCTTAGCAATGGGCTCAAAATCTCCGTCCTGTTTTCGATTTTTTTTGCAAGAATTTCTCATCATTAGGAAGAACGAAGCACAAAAAGAACTCAGGCCCATAAAACTGTAAGTAGGAAATATACCATCGTTGACGTGTCGGGCGTTTTCATATCAGTATTGCTCGAAGGAGAATCTTCGCCGAACATCATAGGAAAATGGTCGGGGCAAGCTTCAGACATGGTATTGTGGGCTTGTCTGATTACCCCCGTCGCATGATCGTACCTCTCTGCCAAAGCACGGTAAGCTCTGTAGAACTCTTCAACCATTTTCATCAGCTCGGGGCGTTTCTTGTAGTACATTTCAGCCCTTCTTGCGAAGGAATCTGCGTCTTCTTCGATGAGCTTTATCATTGATTTGACCTTTGCATCCATATCTGAGGATGTAATAAGAGGCTTCGATGACCAAAAGCTTCTCTTTAACTTTAAGGGATAAATAAGAGGAATGATGAATGATTTACATACCTGTGAGATTTTGTTGAAGCCATTTCGAGTTTTTAGGGCTTATATGACTATCCCACCACCATGAGTACATTCGTCTAGAATCGTTATGCGATAACTTCGCCATATGGGCCCGAAAATTGGATAAAGAGCAGCTCAATTCAGTGTTAGTGAAATGGAAGCTTAGTTCTTAGGATCTATTGTCTCCCTGTTTCCGTAATAGAAGAGAAAACAACATATGTGATAATTAATATATGAATTTCATACCATTGATGACTCGTCAGACAACATAAATTTACTATACCGAGAAATAAAAGTGGCAACAAACAATTAAAGGTATCTATGAAGTAACCAAAGCACGGATTACTAAGGAATGAAAGCAGAGATTCCCATGATCAGCGTAGATCGTCGAAACTTTCACCATTTAGACTCCACTTTAGACAGCTATGAACTTAGGTAAGAAAATCAGAGTCAAGCCCGTAAAAGAAAAACCTTAAATTAACTAAGAATTGAGAGATATCTTAAGATCGGTAAAGAAATACAGAGCTCAGATCATTACAAGCAACTCAAGAAAAACCAAAAGGAAGTAAGAACTTACAGGGAAGAAACACAGATAGCCGACAGAATTAGGTTTGGTAGAAAATTCTTCGTCGATAAAAATCAAAAAGACAACTCCGAAAATGCTTTACGTACAGTGTTCTTTCTTTGTCTTTATAATTTCGCTTTGTTATTCCTCTCTCTCTCTCTCTCTCTCTCTCTTCAATTACTTACCTTTCGTTGAAATAAATCCACATTTCCGTGCGTTAAGAGATTTCTGTAATTACTCAAATTGCCAAGAATTGACTCATACAATAACAGCTGTATTGGTCTAAATAATGCTATTAATTTCATTTTTTAATTTTAATTGGGAATTTCTCGATAAATAAGATAACAAACGGTAACTCTTTATCCCACGCAATAATATAGGATCCGACCATATTGTCATTGGGATTCTCACATAAGTGACATAGATGGTAATAATTCGTGTGTTTCTCGAAGTTTTGAAAGCATACACGTTTTTCTTTTAGTAATTTAATTTATTTAAATTGCACTCTAATTTATTTTTCTTTTTAAGGCGATTGACTTGTTTCTGGTCAAATATCACGCGTTGATTGATCGCAAGCAATTAAAGACCGCTCTCTCCTTTCATATATTTAATGTCAGAGCTTACGTTACTTTGCAATCCATGGCTTGAAATTTCTGTATCTTAATTTATCTATTTTCTTATTAAGCTATAGAACTTGGGGCAACCTCAATTAAATCCCTCTTTCCAAACTTTTCATCAACTAACTCCCCATCTCATTTAATTTATTATAAAACTCCCTAATTCAAAACATTCATACACAACACTACCCATTTTACTGAATGGACGAATTTGCCCCTCATTTATAATTTTTTAAATCTTTTCTTCTCCAATTCAATCGACGACACCCACTTTGCCCAACGTTCTCAGACCTCGTCACCCTGTTTTTGTCCCATTCGTCTTCAGCTCCTCGCCGGAAAAGCTCCTAGCCTATCCAATCACAGTGGGTTTCTCGGTCCAGGTAAGCTTAGGTAAGTTTTCTGTTTTTTTTCCACCGATGGTTACTCGTCGAGGTTCTTGACTCGAGCTTACGGACTTGAGCTCGATCGAACGGAGTTGAATCTCGACATGGGCCAAGCACAGAAGCTATTTGACCTCAAAGGGACGTCGTGCTGTGGACTTATGTGGTCGATGGGTATGGCAAAACTGGAAACCTAAAGAAAGCGAAGGAGTTGTTCGACGAAATGCCTGAAAGAAACATCGTCTCATTGAGCTCGATAATGTCCGCCTTCGTCAGAGCAGGAGATTACAAGCAAGCGCTACACAGAACGATGCAAGAATCAGAGTCCTCCATTCGCAACGAGTCGATCCTCATCAGCAGGCTCACTGCGTGTGCCCATCTGTGCTCGCTTGCTCACGACTCGTCGGTCCACTCTTACTAACTTCATTTAGTTGGCAACTTCAGATAAGAGGTGATTATTTGGTACTGTTCAAGTGTTGAAACATGTTTTCTAATAACTGTTCAAGTGTTGAAACATGTTTTGGTACTACAAAAAAATAAATATAGGTACTGTAAAAAACCAACATAGGTACTGTATTCCTTTATCTTTTGGTGCTAATGCAGTTTTTATGATTCAGTGGGTTTACTGTATATATTGTCATCGTGACTCAGTTGCTGTATTTTTTGGTACTACAAACGTCCACATGTTGGTATTGCAAACGTCTTTATATTGGCACCACAAACTAGAGCTAGCGTATTTCGACGCCGTTCGCCAGGTACGTAAAAGGTACTACAAATTACCTACGAAGTGTACTACAACATAGATGTTTATGGTACTGCAAACAACCATGTTGTGGTATTGTAAACGTGTATATATTGGTACTACAAATTAGAGAGCGTATTTCAACGTCGTTCGGATTATTTTTTGGTCCGTGAGTACGTTACCATGGTTAAATATACTAAGTTGATCGTCTGGTACTACAATAGCCTAAGTTATGGTACTGCAATCATCCACATGTTGGTACTTCAAATGTCTATATATTGGTAGCAAAAATCAGGGCTAGCGTATTTCGACGCCGTTCGCCCAATACGTAAAAGATACTACAAACTACCAACCAAGGGTACTTCAATAGAGACGTTTATGGTACTGCAAAGAACCATGTCGTGGTACTGCAGACGTATATATTGGTACTACAAATTAGAGAGCGTATTTCGATGTCACCGTGTGTTTAATTTTTATTGTGTGCCGTATTTTGGAAGTTTACATGGCTTATTTGCACAATAATCTACGTGTTTTCGATAATTAAAAACCTAGTACGACAAAGATACTACAAGTAACCTACGGATGGTAATACACTAGCATATATTATGGTACTACGTGAAAGATACTACAAACAACATACAGATGGTACTACGATATCATATGTTATGGTACTACAGTAGTCCATATATAGGTACTACAAAAGTGTTTACATTGGTACAACGATTAGAGGGCGTATTTCGACGTGTTTTTGACAATCAACTGAGGGGTACGACAAAGATACTACAAACAACCTACCAGTGGTACTACAATGGCATAAGTCACGGTACTTCAAATGTGTTTATATTGGTACCACAATTAGAGCTATGGTATTTTGGGTTATTTTTAGGTCTGTGAGTACGTTACCATGGTTAAATATAGTAAGATGATCATTTGGTATCATAATTGGCGGGTTGACATTTAGAATCAAGGATTATCACATTGAAATGCCAACTTTCCTTCTACTTAAATGATGCTAGTTACAATATCTTACTCCATAGTGAATATTTTTCGTATGTTGGAAGTTAGTGTATGTTTTATGTTGTCATATGTTAATTTTTGTTATTTGCCACATTATGTAGGCTCTCAGGCGTTAATTGCTCAAGAATCTACGTGTTTTCGACAATCAAAATAATGGTACGGCGAAGGTACTACAAACAACCTACGGATTGTTCTACAATAGCATAAGTAAAGTTACCACAAAAGTTCATATGTAGGTACCCCAAACGTGTTTATATTGGTACCACAAATTAGTTTTGAAGTATTTCAACGTTGTTCGCCCGGTACGTAAAAGATACTACAAACAACCTAGAGATAGTACTGCGATAGCATATGTTATGGTACTACGGAAGCGTATAGTATGGTACTACACGTGTTTTCGATAATTAAAAACGTGGTACGCAAAAGATACTACAAGTAACCTACCCACGGTAATACATTATCATAAGCTATGGTACTATAAATATCTATATATGGTACTACAAATATCTGTATATTGATACTACAAACTGGGGCAGGAATTCCTATTGTTAGAAACGTGGTACGAAAAAGCTACTACAAGTAACATACATATGGTACTACACTATCGTAGGGTATGGCACTATTGACATCTATATATTGGAACTACAAACATATGTATATTGGAACTACAAATTTGGGCAGGAATTTCGATTGCTAGAAACGTGGTACGAAAAAGATACTACAAGTAACATATGTATAGTACTACACTATGATAGGGTACGGTACCACGAACATCTATATATTAGAACTACAAACATATGCATATTGGTACTACAAATTTGGGTAGGAATTTCAATTGCTAGAAACGTGGTACGAAAAAGATACCACAAGTAACATACGTTTGGTACTACACTATGGTAGGTACTGATACTACGAACATCTATATATTGGAACTACAAACATAATTATATTGGTACTACAAATTTGGGTAGGAATTTCGATTGCTAGAAACGTGGTACGAAAAAGATACTACAAGTAACATACATATGGTACTACACTAGCTTATGATACGGTACCACAAACATCTATGTATTGGCACCACAAATATATGTATATTGATACTACAATTTGCGTAGGAATTTCATTAGTTAAAACGTGGTACGGAAAAGATACTACAGGTAACCTACTCATGGTACAAACTAGCTTATAATATGGTACCACGAATATCTATATATTGGCACTACAAATATATGTATGGTGGTACTACAAATCAGGATAGGAATTTCGACTATTAAAAACGTGGTACGAAAAAGATACTACAAGTAACCTATGCATGGTACTACACTAACATACGATACGGTACGACGAACGTATATATATTGGTAGTACAAATATATGTATATTGATACTACAAATTCGGATAGGAATTTTTCGACGTAGTTCGGGTTTTTTTTGGTCCGTGAGTGCGTTACGATAGTTAATGCTACTAAGTTGATCATTTTGTATCAAATAGTCAAGATGCTAGTAACAATATCAAATAGTCAAGATGCTAGTCCGTGAGGGGCGTCGTTCGGGTTATTCTTTCTACTTACTTGATGCTAGTAACAATATCTTACCACATTGTCAAGATTTCACGTTGCCATATATTTAATTTTGCTATTTGCCGCATTATGTAAGCTCTAAATCCTTAGTGCTCAAGATTCTACGTGTTTTCGACAATCGAATGATGGGCACGGAAAAGGTACTATAAACGACCTAATTATGGTACCACGAAAGCATAATCTACGGTACTGCAACAATCCGCACTAGGTACTACAAACGTCTATGTATTGGTACGACAGATTAAATTTGGCGTATTTCGAAGCGCTCGTTCGACACAGAAAAGGTACTACAAACGACCTAATTATGGTACCACGAAAGCTTATAGTATGGTACAGCAAAAGTCCACATCTAGATACCACAAATGTGTTTATATTGATACTACAAATTAGAGTTGGCGTATTTCGACGTCGTTCTGGTTACTTTTTGGTCCGTGAGTGCGTTACGATAGTTAACGCTACTACGTTGATCATTTGGTATCAAAAAATGCGGGTTAACATTTACAATCAGGGATTGTTACATTGAAATTCCAACTTTCTTTCTACTTACATGATGCTAGTAACAATATCTTACCACATAGTCAAGATTTCACGTTGCCATATATTTAAATCTTGTTATTTGCCGCATTATGTAAGCTCTAAATCCTTAATGCTCAAAATTCTACGTGTTTTCGACAACCGAACGATGGGCATGGAAAAGGTACTACAAAAGACCTAACTTTGGTACCACGAAAGCATACACTATGGTACTGCAACCAACCACATCTAGGAACTATAAACGTCTATGTATTGGTACGGCAAATTAGATTTGGCGTATTTCGAAGCCGCTCGCACGGCACAGAAAAGGTACTACAAACGACCTAATTAAGGTACTTACAAAGCATAAAATATGGTACCGCAACTGTCCACATCTAGGTACTACAAACACTATGTATTGGTACCATAAATTATATTTTTCGAAGCCGCTCGCACGGCACAGAAAAGGTATTACAAACGACCTAATTATGGTACTACGGAAGCGTATAGTATGGTACTGTAAACGTCCACATTTAGGTACTACAAACGTGTTTATATTGATACTACAAATTAGAGTTGGCGTATTTCGACGTCGTTCGGGTTATTTTTCGGTCCGTGAGTGCGTTACGATAGTTAACGCTACTACATTGATCATTTGGTATCAAAAAAGGCGGGTTAACATTTACAATCAAGATTGTTACATTGAAATTCCAACTTTCTTTCTACTTACATGATGCTAGTAACAATATCTTACCACATAGTCAAGATTTCACGTTGCCATATATTTAAATCTTGTTATTTGCCGCATTATGTAAGCTCTAAATTCTTAACGCTCAAGATTCTACGTGTTTTCGACAATCGAACGATGGGCACGGAAAAGGTACTACAAAAGACCTAATTACGGTACCACGAAAGCATACACTATGGTACTGCAACCAACCATATCTAGGAACTATAAACGTCTATGTATTGGTACGGCAAATTAGATTGGCGTATTTCGAAGCCGCTCGCACGGCACAGAAAAGGTACTACAAACGACCTAATTAAGGTACTTACAAAGCATATAATATGGTACCGCAACCGTCCACATTTAGGTACTACAAACACTATGTATTGGTACCATAAATTATATTTTGCGTATTTCGAAGCCGCTCGCACGGCATAGAAAAGGTATTACAAACGACCTAGTTATGGTACTACGGAAGCGTATAGTATGGTACTGTAAACGTCCACATCTAGATACTACAAACGTGTTTATATTGATACTACAAATTAGAGTTGGCGTATTTCGACGTCGTTTGGGTTATTTTTTGGTCCGTGAGTGCGTTACGATAGTTAACGCTACTACATTGATCATTTGGTATCAAAAAAGGCGGGTTAACATTTACAATCAAGGATTGTTACATTGAAATTCCAACTTTCTTTCTACTTACATGATGCTAGTAACAATATCTTACCACATAGTCAAGATTTCACGTTGCCATATATTTAAATCTTGTTATTTGCCGCATTATGTAAGCTCTAAATCCTTAACGCTCAAGATTCTACGTGTTTTCGACAACCGAACGATGGGCACGGAAAAGGTACTACGAAAGACCTAACTATGGTACCACGAAAGCATACACTATGGTACTGCAACCAACCACATCTAGGAACTATAAACGTCTATGTATTGGTACGGCAAATTAGATTTGGCGTATTTCGAAGCCGCTCGCACGGCACGGAAAAGGTACTACAAACGACCAAGTTACAGTACTACAAAAGCATATACTATGGTACCGCAATCGTCCACATCTAGGTACTACAAACGCTATGTATTGGTACCACAAATTAGATTTTGCGTATATCGAAGCCGCTCGCACGGCACGGAAAGATTTTGTGTATACTACAACTATTCACATCTAGGTACTACAAACGTCTATGTAATGGTATCACAAATTAGATTTGGCGTATTTTGAAGCGCTCGCATGGCACATAAAAGGTACTACAAACGACCTAAATATGGTACCACGAAAGCATACACTATGGTACTGCAACCAACCACATCTAGGTACTACAAACGTCTATGTATTGGTACGACAAATTAGATTTGACGTATTTTGAAGCCGCTCGCACGACACAGAAAAGGTACTACAAACGACCTAATTATGGTACTACGAAAGCATATACTATGGTACTGCAACCAACCACATCTAGGTACTACAAAGGTCTGTGTACTGGTACGACAAATTAGATTTGGCGTATTTTCAAGCCGCTCGCACGGCACATAAAAGGTACTACAAAAGACCTAATTATGGTACTACGAAAGCATATACTATGGTACTACAACTGTCGTCATCTAGGTACTACAAACATGTTAGTTCAGGTACTACAAAAAAAACTGGAACAGAAACAAACAAATCAGAGAACTCAAGATCAACAGCATATCAGTCCCAAAACACACATACATAACACTCAAACAGGTGGAGCGTGCAACTAAAATCGTCCGTAAGTATCGTGGCAGCCATGAAGCCACGATACAATTCAACGTCGACTTCATCAAGATACCTCGCACGTGCTACCAGTCCGACGTGTATCGATCCATGGACAGTGCATTTTGTACCCCGCAATCCACGCCCTCCAGATTCTGCTCCCTCGTGGACTCAAACATCGTGATGTCATCTCGTAATTCTTTCTCGATTTTCTTGAGCCGGTGGGTTTTTTCAACTTCGATGCCATTTCTGCATGCGACAAAAACGAGAAAATCAAATAATGAAATTACGGTACCAATTAACTATGTCATACGGTACCAAAAAATATATACAAGCACCAATTCAATTATCGTACGCAAAAGCAACCGAGACTCATACCAAGATAGTCACAATGTACCTTTACATCTAGCAGCGAAATTAGAAGCTAAAAAAACCCTAATTTGAATAATACCAAGTTCCTAATTTGAAGAACAAAATAGTTAAACCCTAATTTTGCCATAAACCCCAAATTCGAGCCGTAATCACAAAATTAAACACAGCCCGACATTAAATCCTTCAGGAAATGCAACTATGAAAGCCCTAATCTCTACATTAACTCAAAACGCCACAAAAAACGAAAAATTAAAGTAAAAAAAACGGTGTCAAGAGGCCGTTTTTACAGTATACCGTTCTTACAAGTCGAATAAAGGTGTGAAGCCCTAAGAATCTCATTCGCTGCTCGTTGTGAAGGTGAAGCTGAGATTCGTTCTGCTTTTCGTCGTCTGTTCGTCGTCGTTGTCTCTGTAAGTGAATTCACAAGGTTATTTTGCAATATTTATGTTTTACAGGGGTATTTTTGTCCATTAGGTAGCTATGTGATATAATAGTTTGAAAGGGGGAGTTTAGTGATAAATGAATTAAGAAGGGGGAGTAAGTTGATGTATAGTTTGGGGTAGGGGGATTTATGTGTAGATTTGCCATAGAACTTTGGAAAAATTATTTTTTTTCCCTATCTGCGATACGAGGGCATTATTGTAATTTGAACACGCTGTCCTTTAGTAGTTAGAGTGGGCCCTTGTGAATGGGTTGGACGGTGTTTTAGGTTGGGCCCACATGAATCATTTCATATCTTATCTCATAATGTGTTATGATTAATTTAAGTAATCACAATTTATCAAATTGTGTTCTAAAGTAATTGACTTAAAAGGCAGCAGTTATATGTTTTAGACAAAATAAGATGTTCATTTGAACTAATTGTAAGAAAAGAGAAGGCATGTCTCATTTAATTTAATATTAGATAAATGAATGAGATGTGGGAATCGTTTTGTTTAATGTCACCGAAAGGGAACTATCAATTGCATATATTTATTGGGTTCGGTTGGTGAGAAAAGACAAGTTTCTAATAAAATCCCGAAAATAATGACATGTTTATAACAATAGTACATGGTCTATGGTCTAAGTCTTTCCTTGATGTTGATATATATATATATATATATATATATATAAGTCTATCATTTAAGGTCAAAATTACAAAACATAAAAATAAAATCAAATGGGATAAAAAATAGAAGGCCCAGAGGGAAAGAAGGTGGAAGTTGGTTGGTTTGATTAGTGGGGTGGGGTGTCTTCTAAGGTTGTCTTCAACTCATTTGTTCTTTAAGGCAAAGAATCTCTCGAGTTTTTCTCTTTTTCTTTTACCCTTTCTTCATTATCCTATATGAAATTAAACAACCAAATTTCACCGTGTATATATTCATTTATATGCGCTTGTGTAAGATCCCGCCTTAATAGATCGGTTTCTTACTCGTAATTTTATCGAACTGTTGGTGAGCGCGCTTTTATATTCGAGAAGAGAGAGATCGAGGGAGGATCGAAGGGAGGAGAGATCAAGATAGAGAGAACTGAGAGAGATAGAGAAGATCGAAGAAGCTGTGAGGCAAAGATGGAAGATCATAGACGAGTAGAAGAACTAAGAAGAGAGTTAGAATATAATTCTTTTGCTTAATCGTTTCATACCACTCTTAAGACATTATAAAGAAAATTAAATCAAATGCATAAATGGGCCAAACCATAATAATAATATTATAGACAAATGGGTTGATGAATGGGTCAAAGCCCAAGCTTCCATGAGCCCATTTACTCAATCGTCGTCGTCCATTCTTCGTATAGTCGGGTCCTGACAGCTTGACATGACTGAAATTCATGTCCCCACAACGCAAAAATTTAAAGAGAAAATGATTGTTATTAATCTATACTATCCCAAACTATTTTATACATTTTACTAAATCGGGCGTCCCACATCTTTTGTACATTTCCTTATTTAGCAAAAAAACTATCACAAATAATCAATATAATAATATTAAATATTCTTAAAAGACGCGTCAAAATATACACTTTTTTATCTTTTAATTGTACTATATTATTAAAATATTCAGTTTCTTAATTCTCGTGCCAACTCCCAAATGTCCAAAAACCTTTGGGCAGAGGGAGTATATATAAATGGTGAGGGTGTGGGATACAAACAGTCAATTCCAAATTGATTTGGTGTGTAGATTTCTCATTAATTAATAAAATAATAATATAAATTAGTGTAACAACCCACTAACACAATATTTTTATATTCCCAAATTGTCCTTCTATTTTTAGTATTATGATTTCTTTATTAAATATAGATAGTATTATATAGCTCACACATCGGGTGTGCAAGAAATACTAGTAACAATAAATCATCATAAAACAAAAATTAAACGATACATTTATTTGCTTTTATCATGTAATCACAAGAAATAACGAGGAGTTTTTTGTTAAATAGGATTAGTTTTGTGTGAAATAAAAAAAAGGGATTCTAGGTTTTTTAATTAAAAAAAGGGAATGAGTGTTGAAAAAAAAAATCGAAGGTTTGATTATCATTTTGATCCGCTCGACTGAAATTTCATGTCGAAATGAGTTGTTAATCGATGGGTTCGTGATTATTAAACATAACCCCAAATCAGAGTGAATTTTCGTGTTTCTGAGCCTGAAATCGACGTTTTCGAACAGAAATCGATTTATTCGAGTTTTTGTTCGAATTATTCGACATCGAATTGAGTTACTCGAATAACATTCGGGTAGAAAATTAGCATTTATTCGGGTAAAAAGAAATCGAATTGAAAATTCGAATAATTATTTTTATATTCGAGTTTTTTTTTTTTCACTCGAATTACTTATTCGAATTGAAAAATAATTATTCGAATTTTTTTTTACTCGAAAAAATCTGATTAAGTTGGGATATTTCGGTAACTTTTGGTCCACCCCTTTTGTTTAATAAAAATAGGGGACGCTCGACGATTTATGATTTAATCCTTTGCTCTGTATAAGCTAAGCCCTAGCAAATGACAGGTGATCCATTTTCTCTCTCGTAATCTCCTCCTCAAAATCAACGTCAATCGAACCAAATCTTGGGCATAGCGTAGGAGAGCGTTCTGTGATAAGTTAACTTCGATTTGTGTTCGATATTTTGATTCTATCTATCATGGGAGGTTCGCACAGTCGCGAGGGACTCGAATTGTCCGATTCATCGGAATATGCGTCGGAGGAAGAGGGGAGTGGGAGTGAGAATAACTCGGAGAACTACGCCGATGCAGGTGATCACACGCCGCGGGCTATTGATAAAACCCTAGACGACGTCGAGTCTAGGCTGCAAGCCTTAAAGCTGAAGTACCCGCAGCAGAGCTCGTCCAGCACGCCACAGAAGCCTAATAATGCCAGAATGATTAAGAACGCCGTTAAATTATACCGCCACGTTGGTGGAAGTACGCCTCAGGCGAATTGGGTGGTTTCTGAGAGGATGACTACTTATAAGTTTGTGAAGAAATCGAGGATGGATGACGCGGACGAAGATGATGAGAGCGATGGGGATGAGGCGAGCGATGGGTTTTGGGTTTTGAGGATAGGGAAGAAGATCAAGGCTAAGGTCTCCACTGATTTGCAGATGAAATACATCGGGGATCAGAGGAGGATTGATTTTGTGGACGGTGGAGTTTGGGCTTTGAAATTTTTAACTGACGAGGAGTATAGGACATTCCTGACTAGGTTTCAGGACTGTCTGTTTGAGAATGTTTATGCGATGAAGGCTACGGATGAGAATAAGGTGAAGGTCTACGGGAAGGAGTTTATTGGCTGGTTGAAGCCCGAGGAATCGGACGATTCGATTTGGGAGAACGCTGATGAAGGCATTTGGAAGACTCCTGAGAAGAGGCCCATGGAAGAAGGATTGGGTAAGGACTTGTTGATGGAGTTTGAGGAGGCTGCCACAGGTGGTAGGATTCAAAGTGTTGCATTGGGGGCATTGGACAATAGTTTCTTGGTCAACAATATGGGTGTCCAGGTTGTTAAGAATTTTAATCACGGGATTCACGGTAAAGGCGTCTTTGTAAAGTTTGACGACCAGAAATTTGGGAACAGTTCCAGCGGTGGGACACCAACAAAATCGTTGTTGATGAGGGGAGAGACGAATATGATGCTCATGAGTCCGTTGAAGGAAGGGAAACCTCATTCCAGAGGACTTCACCAATTGGATATTGAGACGGGGAAGGTTGTTACGGAATGGAAGTTCGAAAAGGATGGAGCTGATATTGCGATGCGGGATATATCCAGCGATTCGAAGGGGTCACAGTTAGACCCTTCAGAGTCCACCTTTCTGGGATTGGATGACAATAGGTTGTGCCAATGGGATATGAGGGATAAGAAAGGTATGGTTCAGAAGATTGCTGGTGCAGATTCACCAGTGTTGCATTGGTCTCAGGGGCATCAGTTTTCAAGGGGGACGAATTTTCAGTGTTTCGCAACTGCCGGGGATGGTTCGATTGTGGTTGGGTCACTCGATGGGAAGGTAAGATTGTATTCAAGGACTTCAATGAGGCAGGCGAAAACTGCTTTTCCTGGGCTTGGTTCTCCTATTACATCGGTTGATGTTACTTATGATGGGAAGTGGGTGCTGGGCACAACAGATACCTACTTGATCTTGATATGCACTTTGTTTACGGACAAGGATGGTAAAACCAAGACTGGTTTCTCTGGTCGAATGGGTAACAAAATACCAGCTCCGAGGCTTCTCAAGCTCACTCCCGTGGATGCCCATCTCGCAGGATCTGATAACAAATTCCGCGCTGGCCATTTCTCATGGGTATGTATTACATCTTATGCACGAAATATAATGTTCTTGATTATGTTTTATCATCCTAGTTTCTAACTCACTTGCCTGTTTGTTTGGTTAGGTTACCGAAAGTGGGAAGCAAGAGAAACATCTGGTGGCAACCGTAGGCAAATTCAGCGTTATATGGAACTTTCAACAAGTGAAGAACAGCGCACACCATTGTTACCAGAATCAGCAAGGGCTCAAGAGCTGCTACTGCTACAAACTAGTGTTGAAGGAAGAATCAATCGTCGAGAGTCGGTTCATGCACGACAGGTTTGCAGTTACTGACTCTCCAGATGCTCCGTTGGTCGTTGCTACTCCTAATAAAGTTACTTCCTTCAGCATGTCTAACAAGAGATGAGGTCAGGTGTGCCCATCAGCATGGCTACAGATATTATTTTTTCTTTCATCGTTTTTTTTCACTTCATTTTAGTTGGGATTTGTTTCTGCTTTCGTAAGATTCCATGTAGATCTTGTAATGGCTTTGTTTGGTTTTCTGTTTCTGCAACAGACATCTCTACCTATGAAGCAGTCTTTCTTTCCATAATATACTGTAATAACACTCATAAAAACAGAGAGAAATTTGCTTTATGTAATAAACAAAGTACAACTATCCTAACAGATCCCGCAAAGGCAGTAGCATGATGGGATGATTTGTTTATCTAGCTAGCAATTAAAACCAAAAATACATCTCAGTTGATCATCTGATAAACCTTACCAATAGTCATTACAAGAGCATTTCCCATCCTTGAAATGGTGAAACCGTTTGTTATCCCTAACGATCAGCTCCCTCCCGACTATCCTCGACATGATCTTGATGGCATTATGACAGTCGCCGCACACACGAAGGTTCTTGATAATCCTCAGGGGCGTTCGGGCGGGCGTGCTTATCAAACCGTAAGCAATAGCAAGTCGCTCGCTGTGATAAAGCAGCGCCTGTTCTTTCGCTTCTTGGTCGATATCGTGAAGAACATACCTCGTATCGGGCACGTACACTTGCTCTTTCATGGCAGCCCTCAACTTCTCATCATCCTTGTAAAGAGTCGGGCTACGAAATTCGGGTATTCTGTTCCTTCCCACGAGCATGTTAATCCCAGTTTGCTTCTTCGGCGGGGGAGTATGGATCTTTTTGGGGTTAGCTTTAGATGGGTCGAGATTTAGCATCAGTTCTTCGGCGCGATCTTCGAGGTCTATATCTCCATGCATACGAGCGTAGTTCATTAATGCCTCCCAAACTATAGCTGTTGGTTCGAATGGGAGGGTTTTTATATACGCCTCTGCTTCAGCGAGGTGACCCAATTTGCCAAGAACGCCGAGAATTCCCAGATAGTGTTCGATCCCGGGAGATATTCCATAATCGTTCTTCATCGACTCAAAGTGTATAGAAGCTTCTTCGATAGCATCGGCGCTTGCACAAGCGTCGAAAACGGCGAGAAAAGTCTGACCATTGATAGGTAAACCCAACTTTCTCATCTGCTCAAACAAGGCCAGCCCTTCATCTCCCATCCCATTGAGAGCATAACCGCTAATCATCAGGTGCCAAGAATCCATATCCCTGTCGGGCATGTGATCGAAGACTCTCTTAGCATCAGTCATGCTACCACACTTTGAGTACATATCGAGAACCTTGTTATTCAGCTTCAGCTCGCCCCGAAATGGTGACCTGAGGAAGTAATCGTGCACTTTCTTTGCATCTTCGAATTTCTTTGAATTCCCAATCAACTGAAATAGCAAGGTGAAGCACTCTGCATCCGCCTTCACGCCTTGGTCCATGTGTTGAATCACTTCCTTTACTTTACCCTCACGACACAAGCTAAACAGATCAACACTGGGCTCATTGGCACTCATCGCCTCCTTATCGTTCACGATATTCTGACCCAGTGGACCCCATTGATCCTTGTTGTCATTCCATCGAATCTTTTGCCCATTTGCAAAACCCTGACTCTGATTAGCATTGGGAGGATATCCTGGATTCTGAAAAGACCCACCCATATTTGGGTTTGAATTCTGCAAATACCGTTGATTCATACTACTATTACTACCACCGACTTGTTCACGTTGAGGCGCGTAATTGTAATTTTTCCCAAACCCCTGGTTGGGAAAATTGGGGCTAGAATTCACCCTTCCATTCATATCTGAATTAAACCCACCATGATTATCACTGCCCTGACGCATCCTCCTACCGCCATAACTCTGGTTCTGACTGAAATGGGCGTTTGCTTGATTAGGGTTTTGCCGCTGGAAATCATCTGAAACAGCTGAAGCTGAGAAGGCTCTGATTGACAGGGTTTCGGGTCGGGTTGAGATGAGCAGAAGAGAACGACGCATATTGTGCAAAGAAGCAGCCATTTTCATGGATAATCGAGGATTGAGAATCGTAGATAACTGAGAAACCATTGATTTACTGAGCTACTGATGATAAGATGCAAAACCCTACTGAGAAATGGCCACGCTACTACACATGGAGATAATATCAATTTCAGAGAAAAAGAAAAAGAAAAAGAAAATTCGAAGTAAATGAAGCCGACCCAAGGTCCCAAACGGGTCAGCTTTACCCATATCATGACCCACAGAAGCCCATTAAAAGCCCATCAAGACCCACATGGGTCGTTATAGCCCATACGAAAGCCCACTGTAACATGAAATATATGCGAGTAGAATAAATGCTGGTCTAGAATTTTGTTTAGAAACACTAAAATATACTTAATGTGATTTGACTTATTTTTTTCTATATATACTAGTATAGTACGTGTGGCACACCCAAATGTGTGCAAGTTATTTTATATTTTGCACATTTTTTATTATTAAAGTAGTTTAAAGAAAGAAAATTTTGATTTATGGATAAATGTGTAATAAATAAAAAATATTAAGGGTAAACTTTTAATTTGACAATCAATGGTAAAATTGTAAATAATTATTTATTGTATTGACAGACCAAATGTGGCATTTTATAGCCACCCTATACTCTTTATATAATAGTATGGTATAAATAGTATAGATATATCCAGCCTTAAACAGTTGATTAAGGGGGCATGTAATTGAAATAATTATTATTTAGTAATTCGTTAACAAAACCCGAAGCAATAGCAAGCCAGTAACATGATGATAGTGAAAGAAAAAACCTTATCCAAAGAATAATCATACGCTGTCATAACAAGTTGAAAATATAACCAATGTACAAAGTACCAACTTAGGGGAAGGAAAAGAAATGATTTCTTGACGGCTTGGTAAATGGTGCCAGGCAAAAAGTTTAACGAACACAAATTAAAAAGTTGAGAAAAAGACAAAGGTTGCTTGCTATAGAGGAGACCATAAGGTAACATAATGCCCTTAATCTCATGTACCTTTGCATGGGGAATCATAAGACAGATGTTAATACCTCATTTGACTATTCGTAAGCTAAAGAAAATAAATAAAGAGGAGATCTTACAATACAACCATGTGAGGGTTCACTTTGAATTCCAATCTTGGTAAATTTTAACTACGCACCTCATAATATTTTATAAGCAAGTAATTAGACCTTAAACAAAAACAATTTATAAGCTCCTTATAGCAAACTCTTCAAATGAGCATCTAACAATGGAGAATTTTACACCTTGCACATCTATTCGTTAATGTTTTGCGTTTAACATAGCCGATTATATTCAAGGTATAATAATAGTCTTTGATATTTGAAGGCTAGACTATTTATCCTTTTTTTTTCCCAAATTCCTCCATTGTGGTCTTTTTCCTTCATTATATCTTTTCCTTTTTCTATTGAAGTGTATCTTCATGTCATGTGTCTGAGATTTAAGACTTGGTCAAAAGACGAGTGTATAAATTAATAATGTGTCGGTCATATATACTTATCTGTGAAGTGTTCAAAACTGCACATGTTCGCCAGTTCGATCCATCTTTTACATATATATTTATTTATCTTATCGACTAGAATTTGATTGTTTTCTTACACGAGTGCCTAATGCTCCACTGAACGTTGTTACAGAGATTTGACCTGAGGAATTATGGATCTCGGAGTTATTAAGTTCTGATATTTTGAACTATTGCTACGAATAAACAATATCCAAGAAAATATAGATCACATATAATTTCGATCATCAAGGCAAGGGCTGGAATTTGAATAAGTTTGCTATAACAACTTACTCCAAATTAAATCTAGTAAGGCATGTGCATTACATATAAATATCATGTGATATTATTCTCATTTGCTTCAGCTCAACTCTATTGACTGATGGCCAGAAAATGCCAAACTCATCTTGCCTTAGGGTTTACTCTTTATCACAAGCCCTTAAAGTTTACAGCTAAATGTTTTGAAAGCAACAGATTAGTCTTTTTATAAATTTAATACATCATATATATATATATATACATATATAAAGAACCTTCTTATGATGAATGATAAGACTACGTGAAACCTCTAAAATTAAACTTCACGTCCATAAGTAACATTACTAGTTAAAAACCCTATTTATTTTGGATTATATCTACGCGAAAGCAAATATTTTTCCGGTCAATGATGTCTAACTGTACTCGATCATAGAAAATACAACAATATATTTAATATAAAGATTCTGATATCTTATTACATGATCCAGCATGATATTAGATCTGATAAAACCATTATTATATATACTAATCCCACATTAACCAACCAAGCACGGTTAAACTCTAACCGAGCTCTCTAATTAACCTACATTATCACTCTACCTTGTCCTATATACATATATATATGTATATATAGCTTACCTTCTATTCTATCATTGTATGTGAAGTGCCCTAGTAATCCACGAACACATTATTACTTCTCAAATCTTCTTCTTCGAATCATATATCTTGTAAGAAAATGGCATGCGTAAACATGTTCAGTAATGATCAACAATATCAAGGGCCACTATACAACACAATGAATACTACTACTCCAAGAATCTCATTCTCAAGCGACCTCTGTGATTCTCAAAACCCCATAAACAAACACGAAAACAGCTATAGAGAGGCGCCCGTTTCGTCAGATTTCGAATTCTCGATCATCAATAACAGCATGATTTCCGCCGACGAGCTTTTCTCAAAGGGAAAAATGCTGCCTTTGAGGGAGAATACTAAGGCCAAGATTTCAGCGACGACCACTTTGCGAGACGAACTTCTTGCGGGCGAAGGCGATTTTTGCGATTACGAAGTTTCGCCGAGGCTGACGAAAGCGACGAGCAGATGGATTAAGGAGAGATTGGGCCTAAAGAGGTCGAAGAAATCGTATGAGAAGATCAACTTTGATGGGGCTTTGGAGAGGATAGATGAGATGAAGGCGTCTTTCGATGATGTTTTTAAGGATGTTAATGCTGATGGTTAATAAGGGTATGGATTGAAGAAACTGTTCTTGGATTTCTGGGGGTTTTTTTTTCTTCATCTTGTGTTGCAATGTTCTTTTTAAGGAGGATAGTTACTACTTTTTTTTTTTGTCTTGGCTTGTGCTGTAATGTTAGGGAAAGCCATGATTCAGGGGCTTGGATTATGATCTAGTTAATTGTTGAATTTGATTTATGATTGGATTTGTGTAGATCAACTTGGGTCGTGTGTATTAATCTGCTCGTGTTTTGTTTTGTACAAAGTGTTGAAGCTATTTTGATGTAATAATAGCTATTGCATCATTTGTGAATTGGCCAACGTTTCTTGAATTGAATATAAAATGGCTATAAATGAAAACTGAGCATACGGACGGGCATTTCTATCTACAAATTATTTTTTTTCTGATAAATAAAGAATGTGTTCGAACCTGGGAATAATACTAGTTCAAGATCAAGATTATTCACAAATGAAATAAATATACATAATCAAGTTAACATACGAGGGAAGAAGAAAACAAAAAAAGAATACATGACAACGATGATACTATAAAGCTCCAAGCCCCACAATAATTATCCAACGCACACACACACCACACTATCTACAGATTCTCTGTTCCAAAGAACTTCAAAGCACCCTTATAGTTTTTCATCTTCATATCTATTTGGCACACCTGTAATCAAAAGGAATCCTATCGTGGGTCAGGCGAAGAAGATGATATGTAGAAAAGTAAACAGTTCTTCTTATAGATTTTCGCTAGGTGTCGTTATCCATCAGTAATGAACATATCTGCCTTTCTAAATTGTCTTACCTGATAAACTAAAGAGAATATTCACAATGAACTCAGCTCTCATCTAAAGCTCTGGATAGATTTCAATTGCAGGGGCAACTTATTGTGAGGATTCATGTGGAGGACTTCCACCTGCGTACTTCTCGAGAGACTCTCTCTTATGTTCATGGTTGAAGCTACACAAACATAAATTCTCCGATATAAGGCTCTTATTTTATTTACGAGAATGTTAAGTAGTGAACAGAGATTTAAGGGACGGTATAGAGAGAGGAAAAAAAGGAAACCTGTTTCTGAAGCCAAGGAAAGCGCAGTGCATAGCACGAGCAGTAGCAACAGCAGGAGCTATGCCAGCAGCTGGGGCGGATTGCACGGCTGAAGCCAAAGCAGAACCTACGCCAGAGCCACGCTGATATTTTTTCAAAGGATTTTGTACCAAAGCAGACGCTGATTTGCCCAACCCATCACTAATGCTTTGGCAAGCCTGTTAATTTTTGTCAATTTTGGAAAGGATTATGTAACTTCTCCTAACAAGTAGTCAAGCTCAGCTCGAGTTATTCGAGGTTTAAATTAAGAAAAATTGCACTAAATACAATGGTTGGGATTTTAAAAAGAATGGAAAGTATACAAACCTGCTGAAGTCCCTGTTGAACATCCATAGGCTGATTTGACTTCACATTTGTACCTCCTCTGCTATCGGTGGGCCACGGTACAGATGGTGGGATGCTAGCAAGAATATACTCGGCTTGGAGAAGAATTTCATGAGCCCCAGCAGCTAAATGTACTCCTAGCCCAATGGCTTCGAGGGAAATGCTTCTAAGGAAAGCAAAAGTACCTATATATCAACAAGAACCAGCATTCTGTTTACAAAAGAAGCAAAAAACTGCAGGTGGTGTGCAACTTGTTATTGGACGACACAGAGAAAGTATGCAATTGCCTTTAGAATAGAGTGCAAAAAAGGAAGAACTACCAACAAACCATGCCAAATCTATGAATATTTTACCTCTCTGCACCCCTTTGAGTAACCTACGGTCTTTTTTGTAGCTCTTGATGGGCAAAGAAACCAACTTGGCAGCACCAGAACCAACAGCAACAAGCGATTTGATGGGAGGCAAGCCTTTCACAAGTTTATGGACCTAGAAAAGACAGCTATGTCAACACCCGGTGTGCTCATTGGTATCAAAATAACCAATATTCATCCGAACCTGATTCTGTGATATGTCCTCCAACCACTCCCCTAATATGGCTTCGCAAACGCTTCCCCAGCCGTAAAGACCAACTCCCTGAACATGCTTGAGTTTTAACTCAATGCCCTGCATTGAAAGCCAACAAAGATATAAAAATTGCTTGAGTGAATATAATTGATATTGGCATGTTTATATCCTGAAAAATGAATTTATATTTCGATTAGTAGCATCACAGGTGAATCAGCGTAGAGTTCATGAAAAACTATCAGATTGGTCAAACACAGCAGCAAAAGTCATTCTATGTACGGAGACCAGGGCCACAGACCCAATCATCGTCTAAATATGGTTCAATTTTGATATATTTGCCAAAACTAATATGTACAGGCCATGCTACCAAACCCAATAAATATTTTAATATTTGGATAGGAAATTACCTTCCAAGGTACAAGGTTAACCAGTTCAACATACTTGCCACCCCTTAATGCAGTTAAGTCAAAACGGCAAGGTCTGTAATCAACTCGAATCAGCATCGGTGATATATCGAATTTCTGTAGGACAAACATAGAAGAGGAAAACTGAATCAGGTCCTCAACAATGAGAAGTCTAATAGCATGGTATGCCAACGCTCTATAAGAAAAACTGAGCAACAAAAGCAGAAAACAAACATCAGAGATGTGAACTGAACCACTGTCATAGAAATTAACCACCACCATTTTAACCAAAGAACTCATAAAATGAGTATCCACAATGTAAAAGTTTCAAATCAGGCTGAACAAAGAAAACTAAAACTAATATATAAGGCCCTGTATGCTGATGTCACTGCCTCTTCCATGATGGATTTTCAATTAACTTCCAACCCACATACAACTTTCATAAAACAATAAATTCGACTGAAACTTTCCTGGAAGTAGGGAAGAAAAGCTTCTTCATTGATGGCACAATTCTGTAGATTGTCGTTCATCTCGTGTGGCTTCGCTGGTATGTCTGAACTGGTGGAGGGCTCATCGAATGAACTCTTTCCTCCAAATAAGTTTATGAAAAAATCAAGCTGGTTCTGATGAAGGTGCAAACGGAGAGGAAGGAATGAAATGCGCAACCTGGAAAGAAAGACCGAAGAACTTTTAACAAAATCCAGGGGACGGGGGGGTGTTCGTTGTAGAGCATCACAATATATTTTGGAGATTAAAATTATTTTTTGCTTTTCCATTTACCTTGAATATCATATAAATGTTTCTCATAAAAATAAAATCACAACTGCAGGACTAGCAGTAAATCAAGCATGACGTACAAATACAATCAGATAAGGAAAAGCGAGCATAAATGAAATAACATTGCACCAAAAATTAGCTTCAAGATGGCTGATATGATATGCCAATTAGACAAAGAACAAGTTCGCAGAGTATAAGATTGCCAGACACAAACATTTTCATAATCACATAGTTTTCCCATCCACATGCACTATCATCACATCATCAATCAAACGAGACGATTTCTCTGTATCCAATTGTAATATTCAACGAAAAAGAAGAGTTGAGAATGAGATAACAAATGCTATTGCCAAGGAGAAGGGTTGAGACTATACCTGTTTTCTTCTATGTGGATTGAAGGTTCTGGCCTAACAGTTTCTAAGTTTATCTTCACCGCACACGAAGAAGACTTGCGAGGATGTTTTTTGGATTGATAACAGCCAAGAACCTTGAAAAAGAATAAATAAAAATGTAAATCAAAGAATAGCGCAACAGAAGTTTTGAAAAGTACACAATAGTTGAAAGATTACCAGCTTCCATGGTGCATTGGCACTTCTGTCTTTCAGACTCAAATCCTTAACAGTTAGTGAAACAGTAGATGCACATACTTCACCATCAGGATAAACATCACAGTTAAAATCTATCCCAGATAACGAAAGCTCCATACAAGTTTTTGAATCCCTCCCAATTGTGGACGTTTGAAATGTACTCTGAACATAACACCAGTCGGAACCATCATACATTCTCCAAGTTAGGTTCATATTCTTAAGATGTATGTGGCCCTCAACCTTTCCAGCATTGCTATTTTCAGAATCACAAGAAGCAGCCTCTACATTAATTGGTTTCTGCTCGCCACTCCATTCCACTTCTGACAAATGATTGTCTAATATTCGTAAGGGGGAATTCATATACCATCCATCATTTCGAATTTGAACCTCTTTAACAGCAAATGTTTTGTGATAAATAACGTCAGACGACAGGCTTTTTGCGGTGGGGTGTAGATCTGACAGAAAGTACTCATCTATAATATCTGATATGTTATCTTCAGATGAAGAGGCTTTACAGACGACATGTGAATCATTTTCTAATGTATGACTGCGTGATCCGAAAAGTTTATCTTCGCTATTGCAATTCCCATCCAGCTGAAATATATCGTCAAGCACTTCATCCATCAAACTTCCAATCTTTGACCTCTTATCAGCACTTGAGGCTTCTGCCAAAGAAACTGATGGGGACTCACAATCTGACGTCTCTTCATCACTTCTTCCACGCACTTTCTGAATATTGTTCTGAATATTGTTCCACCTATTTTCCAAGTGCACGGCATAGTCTTGCATGTCAGGGGCAAACAGCTTTTGGAGCTGACCAGCCAATGTAATTAACCCTAAAGTCGTATCATGGCATGTGCTCAACATGATATGTGACTCAACACATTCTAGTTCCCACAGGTGGCCATTCTCGCAATTTGTCCTCAAAATTACTTCAAGGTGTGCCTCTTGAGCAACTTTCACATAACCAATCATGCCAAGACGTTGTGCGCTGTAGGTGCCACCAATTGACTTTTCTTGATAAACTGGGCATAAAAGAAGACCAAGATCTTGCAATCTGATTTTGTATTCCCCAGTTGGACAATCAACACATGTATTACTGAGCATAAGGTTGGAGGCAGCCAACAAACAGGCAACTGTGTACTTATTCTCTGATTTTGTAGAATTTGAATTTAAAATTGTAAAATCTGTATCTTGACTATCCTCCAGTTTCTTCAAGTAAGGCTCATAACTCAATCCCGCATCAACCAAGTTAAGAACGAATGAAGATTCAGATGATTGCTGCTCTCTGTTACTGCTCACTTGATCAAATTCATCAGATGGCGGAGCGAAAAATGATGACAGTGAGCTAATCCAATCCAGGCGACCCCCGTTGGCAATGACAGTTGCACCTCTGACTGTAATTGAAATGAGATTATGACCGGTATTAGGATCCCAAAAGTGAATGAAGTCCGTTCCTGCATACCCAGAACATAGCACATTGGATCCTACTCCATCACCACGGCCAAGAGACGAGTTACTGCATGATATAAGGAGGAACTTCTCATTCATGCATTCAGTAACAGAACCCCACAAACTTCCCTGATGATGCGACACCCACAGAAAACTAGCTTTCTTTACCCCACCAATATTCGATGTAGAAATTAACTCAAACTTGTCCACCTGTAGAGTTAGACTAAGCCAAGAGCCAGAAAGTTCAGAGAGTGTGGAGGACTTGACGTTGGCTAAAAGTTCAACAACAATTGCTACATTAACAGATTCACATTCCAGAAAAACTGATGTTTGAGCTGCGCATGGGTTTTCATTAGTATTTCCTGAATCCGGAAAAACACTGGAAATCTGATCAAACATATGAAGGAGGTCATTTATGTTTCCATACTGAGATTTTCCAAGAGATATAGCAACTGGAGGTACTTTTGCATGCAAGAAAAGTGCGGAGCTAGAAAATATTTCTTGTCGAGAATGAGTATCATAGTTGGCAACATCCTTAGCTGTAGTTACAGATGCAAACTCGGAATTTTTCGCTACACGAGTACCTTCTCTCCTCCCATTTTCTGAAGAAGCCAAATGCTTTGCTTTCTGGGTTATCCAGGGACCAGTCTCGGAACCAGCTCGCCAATGTACACTAAAACGAGAAAGATAACCAGATTTATCCACAGCAGAGAGGATTTTTTCAACTGTGTAGTTAGCCTCCTCCCTGCTATGGGCTTCACTTCTAGAAATCTCCTCGTTGAATACCGAGCTAACAGAAAATAGATGGAAATTACCAATGTGGACACTCAAGGAGGACGAATTTGCCACAGGATCTTTGTTGTCAAAACTAGCAACAGGCAATGGCTTAGAAGATAAAACTTTTTCCACTCCAATTGTAGGTGAAATAATGTCAAGAGCAAAAACTTGGTGGCACGAGGAATAGACTCTGCAATCACCATGCTCTTTGAGAGGGAAACACAGTAACATCCTAGCATTTGGAAGCACTATATTGCCTTTGAATGAATTATTGGTTGACGTGCTTTCTGACTTGAGTCCTAATCCATTTCCTGCGCGAGTGCCCTCGAAACAATTCGCTGTCTGTATCAGAAACTTTATTGTCGTGGTTATCAGATCAAAATCCAACCAGCAAACAAAAGGTGCCAGCTCCAAGGAAAGAGATAATGGCCCCACTGATGAGCTACCCGAAGAAATCGATTTCATTCTGACCTGGCATCGAGTAACTCCTGATGTTTTAAGCAGAGTCACAGTACCACCGAGATTTTTTCCATTTGTCATGTGGAAACATTTTTCTGCGTTCTTTAGATCCAGAGAAATATCAACCTTTTGAACTATACTAGGATCTTTGTTGGTCTCTCCGAAGGTAAAAAGAGCACCCTGAACATCGTGTTGAATCTTGTGGATCACTGCAATCTCGTTTTCACAATTGCCACTACCATGCATACTACAGTTCAAGATATTGTTGCAGCACAAGTGATCGACTAGTTGAATATGTTGCACAGTCACGTCAAAATTCGTTTCTTGCGGGAGTACCTGTGGACCTTGCAACATTATTGTGTTAATGGAATAAATAAACAATTACATCAAGCTGATTTGCAGTGACTATGTGCTACAGAAGAAAGGTGATGTTCCAATCCTAAAATGATTAAGATTATGTTATGCTGCAATCATTACCTGCAACACAAAACCTAGGCCAACAAGTTCTGCACACACAATATGATGCAAACCAGTGTAGGCCTTGTCATCCTTCACTTCATATTGTTTCTGGTCTTCATCAATGAAGGACAAACGAAGACATACTTTTGCTATAGTTGCATTAAACTTAGTTTCAATATGCATCTGTTCTGCAAAGTCAAGAGCAGTAAAGTCAGTTTCCGTATAAATGCATTGATACCCAGGGTGCAGTAACTGATTTCAATGACTCATATACACATCAACAACTAGTAGAACAATACATTAAGCAGAAGATAAGCAATCCAGCAATCCCCAGTTCATATTGACCCACTTCAATATAGGTATTAGCATAGAACTCAATAAACAGTAGGGACATTACCAGCAGGGACACGTAATGATCCTGAGGCAAGGTTGGAAGCAGCTGTTATCGCACTAAATACAGAACATGTCCAGGTCCACATTCCACTATTCCCCAAAGCTGACTGTGAGCTTCTCAGTTCATCAAAACACTCAAAAAATTGCTCCACACTGCCAAAACAATTGAAAAGAAAAAAAAGCAAAAGTGAAGCAGGAAATAATATAGCAAATCAGATGATATATCCCTGTGCAGTTTTATCTCCAGAATAAATAATTTTTTGAATAACCTAAAATACTCAGGAATAAACCAACCTTGCTTCAAAGTCCGGTTCTTCTTCACCTCCAACTCCGTGGCTTCTGGTGACCCAATCTGATATGAGCTGAGACTCCGACAGAAGAAAATTGGCTGGTTTTTTATCATTTAAACAATTCTTGTCAACACAGCC
This sequence comes from Craterostigma plantagineum, assembly GCA_027422505.1. Classification (NCBI taxonomy): domain Eukaryota; kingdom Viridiplantae; phylum Streptophyta; class Magnoliopsida; order Lamiales; family Linderniaceae; genus Craterostigma; species Craterostigma plantagineum. The sequence continues at coordinate 2,318,885 of JAPQWV010000007.1, forward strand.
TTCTTTACACAAAAACCCTTTGTCAAGAGAAGCCGTGGGTGGTAAGTTCTCCAATGGTTCAGGATGACCTGACTCCTCAGCGCGCTCACAGGCACCTTCAAATAGACCCCACATAAAGATGAAACATCTGATGGTGCTGGGTTGTAGTTTCACTTCAAAAGGCTCAATCTCAAGATCTGCATCAACTTTATGAATGTCTAATGAACCATTCTTCCAAGGCAAACTTAGTTTTAGACTCCCTGAGAAGCCTCCCTTCTCTCCCGAAATAACTGTTGTAATATTTTTATACGAATAGCAGCATTCTGTGAAAGAGTCGCACAGATCAGATTCAGTTGTTGGGTGGGAATGACGACCATCCCGATGAAGTAATTCAAGTCTTGCACCATGAAACCTCAGAAAGCTAGTCAATCGACTCGAACCAAGAGAGCTAGGTGCTCCATAGTTACTACTTGCAGAATTATCCTCTGATAAATGTGTCCCACATTCGATTTCACTGAGATGAAGCACCAATATTCTGTCAAAAATTCTGTCTTCTTCGTCGAGAAGTGGATCAAATGCAACAATAAGCTTTTTGATTTTCACGTGAAAGCTAGTCAGTAACCATTTCACCCAGTTGGCAATGGTTTTAACTCCATCATGAACACCAGCAAAACCTGCTCCCCCACTATATGGAGCCTCACTGTCCATCTTTCTAGAACCAAAACTTTCATCGTCTCTTTCGTTCTTACTAGGACTGAAGGACCCAACTTCGTCTCCATATACCTTCACCCTACGAGGAGCAAGAACGATTTCCAGTTCATCCACCTCAATCTGACATCCACCATCCTTCCAAGGCATGGTCACCGTCAGCAACCCAACAGATCCCTCTTTCACTAAAACCGGAGCTGTCGCAAACTGAATGGTGATGAGAGTTAGACCAAAACATACAAATTCTTCCTCAGACAAGACGGTACTTTTCGAATTTCCTTTTCCAGTAGTATGTCGTTTTTAAATATAGTCCAAGAAATTACTACGAATTGGAAATTTAAAACGTAAACCGCAGACTAATGGAATCACCACGGTAGAACACAATCTAAAACTCGCCTACGTTCAGCTTCGTTTGCTCGAACAAACCACAGTACACAAAACTAACAAGTCTATGCCACCTCGCAACTACACAAGAAACAAAGAAAAAAACAGCAAATTAGTTGAAAACTAAGACTGCGTACCTTTTCGTTGATATAATCAACATTGACGGCAAGATCAGATAGCTTAATCGTGCCATCACCGAGCTGAACATCCAGCTGATTGAGATCAATATCTCCCAATATAAACTTCCCCAGCTTCTTCTTCAACAGGAACTTGCAAACACGCTTAATCGCCCACCGCGAGAACATCGCCTCGGCCGGCTTCGAGAAGCTCCAGGAGAACATCTCTTCGATATCTATCCACTCACGCCCACACCTTATCAATTCGCGCACTTTTCCTCAAAGAAATTAAGGTTTTTGAAACTCGTCGGAGGCCGACGGAACCTCCATCGATGGGTTGAGAGAACCAAGGAGATTCGATTTCTTCTTGTTTGTATCTTTGCTACCTTCAGGGGAAAGAGAGAAGGAAACTCTCGGTCAAGCAAGAGAGAGAGAGAGAGAGAGACGTGTTTGGATTGTGCTATGATTTCGTATAGCAAAGCAATGATTAAAAGGCTCACTCGTTTAATTCTTTGTTTATTGTAAATTCTAATTAGAATTTGATTTGGACTTTGGTTATCGCTTTGCTCGTTCGGATTTGTGATTTTTAAATTCGAAATTTAGTATGGATATTCTTATATCGCAATGTTTAATATTTAGTACATTATAGCTATTCTTAGCCGAGTCGGCGATATTAACATAATTAGAAAAAAAAATGTCGTTGTCTATCTCTCATATCTATTCTATGTCCTATTATTAAACTATTTTAATTTGGACTTAATTTGATCTATAAGAATACTTAATTAAAGGGAAATTATAACTTAAAATAACCACCCACTAACAGCAGATGTTCAACATCTATTTTTGGTCATTCAAATTAAATAGTATGTTTGCAATTTTATCCTTATTATTTTATTTTGTATCCTTAATTTAAAATTAACATACGTAATTAATAATATAATAATATAAAATAACAAATTTGCACAGGCATTGGATGTGCGTACTAGTCTCATTAATCATCTTCTCTAACATCTACCAATCCTAAACACAAATGCCCATCTCTCTTATCCATCGTTTTGTTTAAAATGTAATATAATCACACTATTTTTTTTTCTCAATTTAGCTTCTTCATTCTTGATTCTTTCTAGCTTTTGTCTCTTCGTTTTTATTTTCCTTTGTAAAAGTTTTGTAAAAGTGTCTTTCTTGAAAAAAAAAAAAAGACAAGGTCTTTAGAGTTAACGGAACAAAGTAAAGAACACCATAAATTTAGACTTAATTTTCATTATTTAGAAGCTAGTTTATACCAGGTTTTGTTATCGTTCTTATCTGCCTTGCTTTACTTTTTAGATTTCCCTTGACTTCTCTTTTTGGCCGAAGATCATCACAATTCTTTAACCCCAACTATCGCTTAAAAAAACAAATAAAAAAAACTTGAAAAATAAGCAAAACCAAAACCTCCTTGTCCCTATATCCAAATTGTCCACTTGCGCTAAATTCCCGCAAGTAAAACTTAGTCAAACTCAAACCCTCCAAAAAAAAAAAAACAACTAAACTCCAAGGAGGTTTCACGACAAAAATGATGCCCGCCCGCCCGACGAACTAAACAAAAGCTAACCCTTCCCGACGAATATCTCCCGAGCAAGGCCGATCCGTAGCTTCGACGCCTGTAAATTTTCAATATTCGATTCAAAACCTACGACCTCGTTCAAAGAATATGAATTCTTTTTTTTTTCTTTCGTCACCTTCAAGAGCGGGACCCACATCACTAAGACTCGAAGAAGGCGCGTCGCTCGTCGAGGGTATAGGGCCGTCTTCGAGCACCAAGCGATCATCCGCGTCCCTACGCTTTCTCCCGTCTTTATTTTCATCGCCTTGTTCATTTTTTTTAAGACGAGCGAACAAAGGGAAATATAATCAGCCGTAAAGTTGGGCGGGTAAGAAAATTTAAGAGAATGGCAAAAAAAAAGGCGAGAACTAACCGGCGTCCCCTTCTCCTTTGGAAGGTTCGACGCTCTAACAAATCGGCAATTGAAATGTTTGTGTGATCTTGATTGAACAATCGATGTAACGTGGTTCGGATTCTTGATAAATCCTACATCCACGGAGCTAAGAACACTCTATTAATCACTTGAGATTTTACAGAGTGTAAAGAAGAGAAATAATCATAGTAAACACACACATATGAGAGAGACCCATCTACAGTGAAATGTACGCGATCTTTTTAAAGGAGAGCTGAGCGGTTACGTGAGTCACGGCCAATTGCGCACCGTGTCACGGCCGTGACTCAAACGATGTGCAAAGTCGCTAGCCTCTGTTCGTCGTCACGGCTTCCTCCGTTCGCGTTCACGCCCGTGACATCGGGCAGTAGCATCTCTCGATCGGGTCACGGCTTCGTCCTTCATCAGTCACGGCCGTGACCCTGAGTTCGTCTGCACAGGCTCCCTTCTGTCGCGCGTCACGGCCTGGGGTGCAAACCTCACGGCCGTGACCTTTGCCTGAGGCGCCTCTATTCTGCCCTTGTTTCAGCTTAGCTTGAGCTCTCTGTTCCAATACCCCCCCACAAGATGGGAGGTATAGGTTTATAACACCCATCTTGACAAGAAACCGCTGCAGCTGCGGCCCAGAAATGGCTTTGGTAAACAGATCTGCCACCTGATGCTCAGTCCGAACTGGTAAGAGTTTGATCATCCCGTTTGCCACTTGATGCCGCACGAAATGACAGTCAATTTCGATGTGCTTTGAGCGCTCATGGAACTTGGGATTAGAAGCAATCTTTAGGGCAGATAGATTATCACAATATACAACTGGCATCCGTGTTAAGCTCAGACTTAACTCTCCAAGCAGATTCTTGATCCATAGAACCTCTGCCACAACAGATGCAAGAGCTCTGTATTCTGCCTCGGTGGAGGATCGAGACACCGTAGCTTGCTTCTTGGCTTTCCATGTGACTAGTGAATCCCCTAAGAAGGTACAATAACCTGTGACTGATCTCCTACTGTCCATGCATGAGCCCCAATCTGCATCTGAAAAGGCCTTTAGACCAAATTCCTGAACTGAGCTAAGTAGAATGCCTTGCCCCGGCGAACCCTTTAAGTACCTCAGCAAGTGGTGGGCAGCCTTGAGATGGTCTGTTCGAGGAGCAGCAACATATTGACTGAGTTTGTGGACAGCAAAGGTTATATCTGGACGAGTAAAGGTCAGATAAAGAAGCCTCCCAATTAACCTTCTGTATTTAAAGGGATCGAGTAGAAGTTCACCATCTTGTGCTGAAAGCCTTCCACTGGGGTTAATTGGTGTTGTCAGGGGCTTGGCATCGACATAACCAGTGTCTTCTAAAAGCTGCAACACATATTGTCTCTGTGTCAAATATATCCCCTGCTCACTTCTAGCCACTTCTATACCTAGGAAGTATTTGAGTTCGCCTAAGTCTTTCATCTTGAAATGAGAGTTAAGGAAGTCCTTCGTGGCTTGCAGTGCTTGAAGACATGGTCCAGCTAGGATAATATCATCCACGTAGACAAGAAGGATGACAAGCTGATCAGCCTTGCCCTTTACGAAAACAGTGTGATCAGACTGTATTTGCTCAAAGCCAAAATCCTTGATGGTAGAAGTGAACTTCTTGTTCCATTGTCTTGAAGCTTGCTTCAATCCATAAATTGACTTATGAAGCTTGCATACCATGTTACCGGATTTTGCTCCACCCAAGTTTTTATAGAATCCCTGAGGCAATTGCATATAAACCTCTTCGTGGAGATCCCCATTCAAAAAAGCATTGTTCACATCCATTTGAACGAGGCTCCATTTCAGTTTTGCTGCCAATGATAGTATTATTTTGATGGTGCTTGGCTTAGCAACTGGGGCAAATGTGTCAATATAGTCGACACCCTCTCGTTGATCATACCCCTTTGCCACCAATCTGGCCTTGCATTTTTGTACCTTACCAGCTGCATCAAGCTTTATCTTGTAAACCCATCGGCTCCCAATAGCTTTCTTCCCATCTGGAAGTGGAACTATAGTCCAAGTATTGTTGTCCATGAGTGCCTTAAATTCCTCATTCATGGCTGCAATCCATTGCTTTGATTGGGCAGCTTGTGCATAACTCTGTGGCTCCTTTGCCACTGAAGCATTAAGGATGAATTCCTGAAAATTATCTGAGAAATTTTCATAGGACAGCACTTGTGAAATAGGATATAGAACTTTCTTGGACGTCTGAGTTTGGCAGACATAGTCTTGTAGGTAGGATGGCTTCTTGGAGTGCCTATCTGACCTCCTCTGTGCCTGTATAGTCTCCTGTTCTTGATGCACCTCCTGACTCATTGTTTCCTGATCAGATATTCCCAAGTTTGTATCCTGAGAACCTGGTCCCAAGTCTGTCTCTGCTTCTAGTTGTGTAGTATTATCAGAGAAGTCATTTAGCCATTCCTCTCCCTGATTCCTTGCTCCTTCCAGCTGAGACCTTGGTAACACCAGTGTGGAAAATGGGTCCTGAGTTCTGTGAGCCGTTGCTTCTGTTTTGAAGGGCATCTCATGCTCCTTGAACACGACATCCCTAGATACTATGATCTCCCTACTTTGTAAATCCATCACCTTGTATCCCTTCACACCATTAGGATACCCAACAAAAGCACACTCCCTAGCTCGAGGATCAAATTTCTTCCTACCAACTGCTAAAGTGGAGCTATAACACAAACAACCAAAGACCCTTAACCCACTATAATCTACCTTCTTTCCATATAGAAGTTCAAAGGGGCTTTTGTTATCCAAAGTCAAGGAAGGTGTTCTATTGATGAGGAATGTGGCTGTGAGCACACACTCTGACCACAGATCTAAAGGGATACCAGACTGAAATAAGAGAGACCGAGCCACATTGAGTAAATGTTGATGTTTCCTCTCTACCACAGAATTTTGTTGTGGTGTTTGCACGCATGATAAGTGATGCATAATACCTTTGTCCCTAAACAGTTTGGTTAAGTTCAACTCTTTGGCATTGTCTGTCCTAATGGTTTTCACCTTGGCTTTAAATTGTGTCTCAACTATAGCTAGAAAATAGGATATAACAGATGCCACCTCTGCTTTGTGTTTGATCATAAAAGCCATGTGAACCGTGTATGATCATCTACAATAGTGACAAAATATTTGTGGCCTAAATGAGAAGGGACATGAAACGGCCCCCATACATCGCAATGAACAAGGTCAAAACTAGAGCAAGCATCTTTTCTATCATTTGGGAAAGAATTTCTTTTCTGTTTTGCAATTGGACAAATCTTACAAAAGGATTCATGAGGTCTGTTGTCATGCATCAAAGACAACTTTAAAACATCTAGGACCCTATCGGAAGGATGCCCTAATCTCCTATGCCACAAATCAGAAGTTACTCTATTAAGAAAAACAGACTTTGCTTCAGGGAAAAGTTCAGAGGACATTTCGGCTTTCATGGCATATAATCCTGCTATTTTGCTACCCCTGCCAATCATTCGAAGTGAATGATCCCGTATGAGAAAGCCATTAGCATCAAAAATGAACTTACAGCCTAGTTTGCTAGCCAAATAACTGACTGAAAGCAGATTAAAGTTAAAGTCTGGCACAAATAAAATGTCTGTCAGCATGATGTGCTTATTCAGCCTAAACGTTCCCGCCTTTCTGACTTTAATGGTTGTATTGTTAGGCAAAATGACATTTGATTCGGCAATATCATGAAATTCAGAAAAAAGCCTATAATTACCACATACATGCCTAGTTGCCCCGAAGTCAACTAACCAAACATTCGAGTCACCTAGAACTGGTAGATTAAAGGAAAGACATATACCTGTCCCTATACCTGTCCCCTTATCATAAGACTGTGTCGGCTCAGCGTTCTCTGACGCGAATCCAAGGGTAGGTTGGTTGAACAAGTTCCTCAGACTTTGCAATTGGAAAGGAGTGAATTGCAGACTCACCAATGGATCTGTTGCAGCTGAGTTTGTCCCATAGCTTGCTTGCAGATTCTTATCATTTAGTCCTGCATTGGCTTCCACAAGGACCTGATTCGCTCTTGCCCCTTTTTGCTTGTAGCCTGTCTTGAAACCTGGCGGAAATCCATGTAGTTGGTAGCAAGTATCCACAGTATGCCCCTTCTTGCCACAATGTGTGCATATGGGCTTCATGGAATCTTTCTTCTGACTGAAAACCACTTTCTTGGATTGCTCAAAGTTTTTCTTGGCTGCAAACATAGCCATGTTGTGTGCTTGATCTTCATTGAGCTGGGACAGACCATTTGCCATGGACCTCTGCTTTTCTTCTTGGATCAGCAAAGAAAAAACTCTATTAATGGTTGGCAGAGGTTCCATGAGGAGGATCTGGCCACGAATTTGGGAGTATGATTCATTTAATCCCATGAGGAAAGACAACGCATATTCTTCATCAAGGTAACCTTTCATGGCTTTGATTCCTCCACACGTGCACTCACAAGGAGGTCTGTAATTATTGAGCTCCTCCCAGATAGTCTTTAGCTTGGTGTAATACACAGACACTGAGTTCGACCCCTGAGAAAGATTCATCAGCTCCTTCTTTAATTGAAAGACTCTCGGCTTATTTGACTGCCCAAATCGTTCCTCGAGATCAAGCCAAACGTCCCGTGCCAGAGGGCTGTACAAAATACTGGCTGAAATCTCCTTAGACACGGAGTTGATGATCCAAGAAATCACTACACTATTGTTCCTTTTCCAAGCCTTCAATTGGTTCTGGGAAAACAACGGATTCTGTGGATCTGGGTGCGGCTGCTTGAGGTCTCCATTCACAAAGCCTTCCTTGTTCCTTCCAGTGAGAGCGATCATCATCGCCCTACTCCACGTGGCGTAGTTATCGCCATTGAGCTGTTCATGGACGAGCAGCTGCCCCGAGTTATCGTTGTTGGCTAGATAGAAAGGATCATTTGCCTGACCCGTGATTCCTGAGTTTTCACTCGACGATGTTGGAATTACTGATGCCATAGGATAATCACAGCAATGGGGAAGAGAAATTGATTTTAATCTTGATTTCGATCTTGATTATGAAGCAGCAGCGAACAGAGTTTTCCAAAGCTCAATCAGTGAAAACTGCTCTGATACCATAACAAATCGGCAATTGAAATGTTTGTGTGATCTTGATTGAACAATCGATGTAACGTGGTTCGGATTCTTGATAAATCCTACATCCACGGAGCTAAGAACACTCTATTAATCACTTGAGATTTTACAGAGTGTAAAGAAGAGAAATAATCACAGTAAACACACACATATGAGAGAGACCCATCTACAGTGAAATGTACGCGATCTTTTTAAAGGAGAGCTGAGCGGTTACGTGAGTCACGGCCAATTGCGCACCGTGTCACGGCCGTGACTCAAACGATGTGCAAAGTCGCTAGCCTCTGTTCGTCGTCACGGCTTCCTCCGTTCGCGTTCACGCCCGTGACATCGGGCAGTAGCATCCTCGATCGGGTCACGGCTTCGTCCTTCATCAGTCACGGCCGTGACCCTGAGTTCGTCTGCACAGGCTCCCTTCTGTCGCGCGTCACGGCCTGGGGTGCAAACCTCACGGCCGTGACCTTTGCCTGAGGCGCCTCTATTCTGCCCTTGTTTCAGCTTAGCTTGAGCTCTCTGTTCCAATACGCTCCGAAGGACAAGTGCGGCGTCTAACATATCTCGCCCCTGGGCCCTTACAATCCTCACCTGGATTGACGGTAAGAAATGATGCTTAGTAAAATAACGGGCGAACGAATAGAACAAATAGACGTTGTAGATAAGAAAGTTGAAATGATAAATATAGACTTGAAATACGATTGCGCTTTCTTCAGGTTTAAGCTTTCAGGCAAAACAGACATTCAGTATGGTATCAGAGCCCGGTGCCTAAAGATCATGGATCTAAATCCCCACAGCCACCCGTTAGGGTGCGTTTGGTATGCGGAATCCAATGCAGAAAAGAAAAGAAAAACGTAATGATGCCCACTAGTCATTGTACATTACGCTGCGCGTGTCGTACCACAACAAATTTACTTTTCTTTTCCGCATCGAATTCCGTGTACGACTTGTGAAGCTGTACAATGATCCGACGCATAACATTACGTTTTCCTTTCCTTTTCCGCATTGAATTCCGCATACCAAACGCGAACTGAGTTGGAAAGCGTTGGTAATAACATACGAAAATATGGGTGCATTCTATTCAAGCTTAAACTTTCAGGTAAACTGGTCATTTTAACAAGAAAATAGGTTCGAGCCCTTTCTTCCTTACTAGCGAGACGGGAAACGCTCTAAAATAAACTCCGAAATCCGTATAAAAAACAACCTTAAACTTTTGCGCCCCCGTCCGATGGAAAATGAGTATGTCCCCCTTCGTCAAGCCGTGGGCCAACGAGAAGCCCCTCCATCCCGCGCTCAACCCGCGCCTCTCACTGAGGTACGTCGTCTGGTACTCCTCTCCCGACTCGTCTTCCAGCACGAACGTGGCGTCTCGATCGGGCAGGTGCGCCCTGCAGAATTCCAGCGGAAGGTGCTGTTCGCCCTCGGATAAGAATGAAAGATTAGTAACGTCGAGAATTTCGTCGACTTTCGAAAAAAAAAAAAACGCACCAGCCAAAAGCCGTGGGCGACGTTGGAGGGGAGCATGCATTTCAGGAAGAACGGGACGTCGTTTTCCAAGGAGGAGAGAAGCTTATCTGCCCTTTCGAGGACATTGAACCTCGACTCTATGTCATCGTACAAGTCGCACAACCTCGTCCTCATGTGCGCGCCTCTCCTTATTATAAGTATTGAGAAATTTTGGGACGGTGAGCGAAAAAAAAAAGTACGTAAGATTAGCATTACAATATTCACCTCGTCTTTTCCTTGGATTCATCAGGGGCAACCTGCTACGCAAATTTGAAAAAAAAATAAAAAGCCGAAGTATCAGAAGAAGAACGATATCCGAAACACAGATGTTCTTACAGTGATGATTATCAGTCAGATAGGTTAAAATCACAGCGTGAAAATTTCCGGGAATTTTTTCTAAGATAACATAACGCATAGCCTACATTTTGCGAGGTTGTGATTTTGCCCCAAGTTCACGCTAGAAACCCAAAACTCAGTCCCCGCGACGAGGCAATTTAACCGCGCAAAATGCCGATGGTCGGAAACTAAGCTCAACTCTGAGACGTTTAAACGATTGCATGTTTAAACGCACATGAACGCAGCTCAAAGAGTGCAATCGCTTAAACGATTCTCTAACACGAACGCAGCTCAAAATCGCAGCTCACAGATCTAAATTCTAAATGACGCCAAATTTTTTTACGACAATTCATCCAAGAATAGAAAAAGATAGAATCATCACATAGATCTATCTATCACCATAGAAATAGAAAGAAGAGTAAGAAACACCATCGGTGCTTACCTTGGGCTTTTTGGTAGCAATCTTTCCTTTGCTCACTGATGGCATCATTATCTTCCTTTTCTTGCTTCTCTTCTCCAGAAAAAGAAAACCACAAATAAGAGGAAAAAAAAAGGAAAACTACAGTCGAGAAAGCACATGAACCTTCTTCCCACACGCAACAAACTGAGGAAACAAATAGGAAAAAGAAAAAGAAAAAATCATTAAATAGAAATAGATAAAGAGATACCTCTGCATAAGAACTTATGTTGTCTTCATTGGACTCATCGCTCGAGACAGAGCTTTCGCTCTCATCCTTTTCTGAATCTTCTCTTTGCTTCTCGATGGAAACTGCTCTCTTCCGTCCTATTCTTCTTTCCATGGCAAAGATGAGTACTCTGTTTTTTTCCAACTTGGCAAAGAGAAAATATGAAAAGGTTTTTTATTTTAGTGACATCTACACATAAATACCTAGTTGAATAAAATTTTTACAGATAGGTACCCATGTCAGAAATTTTTACAGATAGGTACCCGATTTAATGTTTACCAGTTTCTTCAGTCACGCCGTACCTACCTGTATATGTACGGCGTACCATAACACGTTGATATAGGGTACCTAAATGTGTTTATACGGCGTACCTTATGTGTTATAGATGGCGTACCTAAATGTGCTAATACGACGTACCATTTTCTCAACGTGTGACGTACCATAATACGTTGATATAGGGTACCTAAATGTGTTGTATGGCGTACATGCGGCGCGTCGGGTACCTATCTGCAAAAAATTTATTCTACTAGGTACCTACATATAAAAAAAATCTGACAGGGTATTATATTACAAGTTTTTTTCGAAATGGGTATTTATGTGTAAAGACCCCTTGATTTTATTGGTTATTTGTTAAATTACTTCTCATATTGCTCTTTTTAAGGGTAGAGTGAAGTATGAGCCGAGCCAGCTCGGGTGAAGTCGGTTCGAGCTCGAGCCCAAAAAAGTTGCCGAGCTCGGCTCGACCTCAACTCATTTATTGCTCTTTTAGGTTATGAACATGCCAGCTAAAGCAGTCCTGGAAGTTTACCAAATCGACACGTTATGAAAAATTCAAAATTTTGATGGCGCGGTATACATCGGCGCGTCAAGCAAAATAAATTTTATCCTGGGAGCGTTATGAAAAATTAAAATTTTGATGTCGCGGTATAACTCGACGATTTACGAAAAAGACAAATAATTTGATGACGCGGTATGACACCTTATAAAAAAAATTGGATAATTTTTATGACGTATCAATGTAACGTTAAGGTGTAGGTTAGATTTCGCATGCAATCACCTGTCCCACAAATTATGCCCCCTCTATGTCCCAAATGACCTGATTCGTTGAATTTAAATCATGTGGTTCACAAAATTTCGTTTTTATTTAATTATTTTAATCATATATTCCACCAAATCATAAAATCATCTTTACTTCATGTGATTTATATGATAAAAATAAATAAACACATCAATTTATTCCTTGTGATCAATTTGATATCCATATTATATATTTTTCAATAATCATAAGAATCATTTTTAACAAAGTGGAACAGTAAATGAGACAAGGATTGTGGGACATATGATTTCAGCAGGTTAGATTTTACCTACAAACTTATACAGGAAATGTATTTCTCTGTTGAAAAAGTTCAAATCTATTAGGTCGTGACGGTAAAGTAACCAAGATGTTTCATCTTTCATGTATTCTCAATCTAATATATAGATACTAGTAATTGCACGTCAAATAGGAATACATTCTTAATATTTCTTAGTCTCTCAATCTAATATTAAATAGTTTGTGTCGAACCCTAAATGTAAAATGCTAGTTTAGCATGATACCACTTTTATCCCAAATTTATTACTTGTTTTATCTAAAATGCTTACGCTATTTGTTGAAGTTGGCTTAATTATCAGTCGCGCTTAGTAATATGGAACTGTACTTAAATTGATGGTTATCTCTTAAAAATTGAATGTTTGTGTGTGCTACATATCAATATTTCTGATAGTCTTGAAATTGTAGTCATGCAAGTTATATTATTCACCGGTAAAAGGAACGTCTTCTCTATATGTTTGATGAGTTATGAACTTTTATTACTTCTTCGATTTTCAGCATGTTATAATTAATTTATAGTGTTTTTCTTATGTGCTATCACGAGCATATTCATGTTTTAGATTTTATAGATGATGACTTGTAATAAAATAATTTTGAAGTCTTCAATCAAAGTTATTTCACCACGTGTTGCATGTGATGCCACACAGCATCACTAGTAATATCAAATAGTAGACGTGTTAATAAAAATATATTATGTTTCTTCTATTTGAAACGGGTTTTATTATTAATATTATTATTATTTTTTGGGAAATGATAGTTTCAGTACTAAAAATAAATTTAGATGGCAAGAAATACCCAAATGGTCCATCTACTAGGGAAGCGAGCTCGTCAACAAAAAAAGTAACACTAATTAAAAAAGGAATAGAAAAGGTAAACAAAACCTAACATGATAATCATATATCAATTATTTATTTATATGCAATTGCATAGTAACAGTGAGAAACCAAGTACAATCATCCTTTTTACTACACGCTAAGGCCCACTAATGAAAAGGGAAGCCCAACAAATTCTTCAACTCGTACCATAACTATTGGACAAGAAGGTTTTCTTTAGTAGCTGTCTATGTTATGTATGTAGTAAAGCCCATCTAAGAATTGCATTCAAACACAAGTGTAATAAATGGATCTTTCCAAAGGCATCATATAATGACTAGGCCCAAGATTAGACTTTAAAACCAATTGACAATAGAAAGTCAACAATTTTATATGTACAATACACGAGATTTGTTATGCTGCACATCTATCCTGAGCAACCACCGTGACCACCATAAGCAAATCTCTCAATTTTTTTGCGTTTTTTCGATTCCCAACGCCGCCAACATCTCCGTAGACCCTCTCATATCCATTGCTAAACTAAATCGCCCTCTTTAACACGTTAAGAAAATCATCACATCAGTACGTCGTCTACATGTGAATAATAAATAATGAATACCACGATGTTCGAATCCATTGATCCATGAATGAAGATGTCGGCAGGAAGGCATCTGGTGGTTGTTTATCTTGCTCTGTCTGATCTGGGTCTTGGTTTCTCTCGAGTTTACGAGCTATCATAAGGGTATTCACTGAAGGATGTAAGCGAATTCCTAGGCTCATTATTTTCTTAAAAATTAACGTGTTTGAGAGGGCGATTTATGTTAGCAATGGATATGAGAGGGTCCACGCAGATGTTGGCGGCGTTGGGAATCGAAAAACGCAAAAAAAATTGAGAGATTTGCTTATAGTGGTCACGGTGGTTGCTCACGGTAGGTGGGCACCATAGCAAATCCCTATAATACACTTTTACTTAATCGAAATGGGATTGAGTCTGATATCCCAAAAAGTCATACATTATTAATTGGCCATATAAATTAGTCTCATCCTCGGAGTATGTGGTGCTAGTCCATAACTCTTGGCTCAGTGATATTTAAAAAGAACATAGATGTGCTTTGCCCTTTGGTCCCCTCTTTCATCTACTATATGGGAGGAACCTTAACCCATAACATGCATGCAAACGCAGCGTTTTGTCCTTTGTTGTGGTGTGGAAGCTGCCAAAAGGCCATGTCGAAAGCAAATAAATGTTTTTTTTTTCCTCTTCTGGCCAAAAGGGACATAACGCAAGCCCTTGTTTTGTGGGGGTAGTTTGCTCTTCGTTTGTTTGAGCCATCTTCCAAGTAATACTTTTTTGTCGTGGGCTCAATTTACTTTTTCCTTTTTCATATTATTATTATTATTTATTTATTTATTTATTTATTATTATTATTATTATTATTATTATTATTATTATTATTTCAGTAGTAAGAGAATCCAATGTCATGCATGAGTGAGAATTGTTAGGCCGATTTATCCAACCTTGATCTGATTCATAGAATTAGTATTACCTTAGATGATGAATTACGGAAACGATTGATCAGTAATACCACTAGATGGATTGTAGAGTTGGAACGAGAGCGCGCGCGAGTTCTTCAGAAAAGTCGTCAACTCTATTAATGAATCAGCAACCCTAAACAAAGCATTGTTTAGGGTATTTATACATAAGCCCTAATGGGCTATTGGGCCCAATATAACTAATATACCCACAAGTCAGGTATATTTACAATTAGGTCCTAGCTTAGAATAAACTACAAGATTAAGATAATCTATTTTAATTGAACACAATAAAATATTCCTAACAATCTCCCCCTTTGTGTTCAATTTGCAATTTAGCGCTGGTTATCTTCGTCTTGTGATCGTATTGAGTCCTCAAAGAACACGTATCGGAGTTGTGTACGCAAAAGCGCTTGCATGCGTGTTCTTCTTCAATCTCCTCCTCATTTATCTTGTCTTGTGACTTCTTCTTTAGGAGATCAAAGCTCACCGTGTCTTGAACTTCTCTTCTCCTAAGTGTTCAAAGCTGCTTGTTGGATCTTCTCTCTTGTGTTCGATCTCTCCATTGGATAGTCACCACTCCCCCTACGTTTGTTCAACCTTTTGTTGGGATTGTGGAGTTCTCATTAAACTTAAGAGACATACACGAGTCGTATCTTCTCTTTAGGTGTTCCAGCTCTTCCTTCTATTGTCGCAACTCCCCCTACATTTGTTCAACCTTGTGTTGGGATTAGGAGCTCTCTTTAAACTCGAAGAGTTGTACACGAGTCGGCAGCTTTGATTCTTGAAGTCCATGCTGAAGTTGTTGGCCGTATCTTGTCATTTGAGTCCGATCTCTCCGTTCAATTGTAGCTCAACTCCCACTACGTTTGTTCAACCTTGCGTTGTGATTGGGGTGTTACTTTAAAATCGGAGAGTCGTATATGAGGCAAAAACTTCAATCGTTGGACTCTGTGGTCTTCGCTTGATTCTTTGACGACGCTTGAGATTTGGCATTTTCTGATCTATATTGCACTTTCGTCGTGGTGTTGCTCCCATTTTGCTTTAGTACTCCTCCCCCTCATGAAGATCGAGCTGGGGAGATCGTCATGCGATGGGTCAAAATGGGGCGTCGTTTTTAGCAAAAAAAATCGCGTCGTCGGGACAAGAAGAAGGTGTACGCGTAGTGTGTATTTTCCGAAAATGTCTCTGGGCTCCTTCAGATTGTCCCCCAAAAGAGCACGAGAGCAGTATGCACGGCGGAATTGGTGGGTACTCAGGTTGGGTAATAACCTGACGGAGCCACAAAGGCAGTCCGTCGACACGACTTTAGAGTTAAACTCTGAGACGTGGCCTGTGAGAACAGGGCTTTATAAACCGGGGCCACATAGGCGTCCCGTTAACATCAGTCTAGGAGCATAGCTCATAGACGATGGCCTGAAACCGTTGTTGTTTCGATGTTGCAACGGTAGGACTTCCTTCAGATCATCGAAGCATGTCGTAGTAGGACATGTCTACGAAAGTTCTGATCTGGTCACAAAGTCCAGATAAGAAAAAAGTGTATGTGTCCTAACAAGATATAAAAATATTTGGATGGTGAGGACACACTAGACTCGATGTGATCAATAAAATTCAGTGGTGTGGGGCTGACTACCACTTAGTTCAATATCTCCTGCTTCCAAGTGAAGCAGTGATAGATTACGCGGCTCCCCGTGATATAGTGAAACATCGGTCTGTTGGGAGACGATGAGTGGGTAAGGGTCGGTTGTGCATGCGCCGTTGGACCTAATGCGGCGACTTCTACCCGGGAGCTAATCAAATTAGCACCTGTACCTATGGGGGTTGGTCAGAGTAATTTGTGAGGTAAGGGAGTTTTGTATCTTCCGCTCTTCGGTCTATCAAGAATATCCAATATGGCTTTTATGAACTTGAATCGTCACTAACACTCGGCTACGTTCCGGGGTTAGGTTCAGTTTGGTCTGACTGAACCATGGGAACTTATAATCCATGCATCTGTCAATTTGATGAGTGCTGCTTGATCAGCGAGTTGGAGCAGGTCGGTTGAGATCATCTTCGTGATAGTGTACGGTTGTCACACCTTTTGGAATTCTTGAACTCTTGTAGGCTTGAGATTCGTCCTTCAAATTTATCTTTGGAAGACAGGGGAATTCTTTGAAGTAAGATTATGAGAGTATGAGGCCTTTTTTTTTTTTTTCGGTCTTTCCTTTTTTTTCTTTTTTTTTTTATATATATATATATTTATTATCTTATTAATAACGTAATAGTAACTATATATTATATTATTTATATAATAAATATAGATATATAATTTTATATATATATATATATATATATATTATCTTATTAGTAACGTAATAGTAACTCTATATTATATTATATATATATATATATATATAGATATAGATAAATATTTATATATATTTTTATTCCTCCCCCTCAAATCATGCTTATTAAAACTGAATTGCTCCCCCTCAAAAGATGCATATTCGGATTAAGATTATCGTTCGAGAGTCTCTTTCCCTAAGTTCACACATTAGAGTTCGCTCCCCCTCAAAATTTAATTATTGTTCCCATTAAGACAAATATAAGAGTTGCTTCTCTTTAAAAAAGAGTAGCTCCCCCTCAATGCATGCACATTTAAACATGTAAATTCTCTCCCAATTAAATAAGCGTGAACGTATTAATTTATTTCAAAGCAGATGCAAACTAAAGAGTTATTGTTCTTTAAAAATGCATTCGAATGTACTTTTATCGCTCTAAAGTTAGAATAGGTATTTTGCGCTTCAGCTCATATGCATACAGAAAATTTAAGCTCGAAAATTCTTTAAGATGTATGCATAATGAAAATGTACCTATGACATGGTATTTATTGCATTTTAGCTCATGTATGCATGCGAAAATTTGGAAGTTAAGATCTTTTTGAAGCATGCATAACTATAATGTACCCTTTAATTTCAAAGTAGGTATATAGTCTTTTCATTTCGATATGCATGCCAAAAGTTTAACTAGGGAATGCATATATAGAATTTACCTACGTCTGGTTGCTCGCATCGCTAACCAGTCGTGTCTGTGGAGCAACCCGAGATGCCATACACACTGGATGGTTGGCTGCCCTCGTCGCATACCAGTCATGAGTGTGGAGCAGCTTTCTTAGTACCTACTCATGCTGGGATATCTGCAAAATATTATCGCGCATTTGGTACCCATTTTTGGATGGGTCCTCCCTTGTTAGCAGAAAACAAGTTAAGCACATTTGGTTCAGATATTGATCCTAAGTCATCATTTGAAGTCGTGTTCAATTTGATTTGTGATTTAGGAATCCATAGCTTCAATCCTTGTTTTGAGTGTTGAGGGGATGTGGAGTGATGTTTTTGCTTGGGCACCCAAATTTGTTTAACATTAGGATTATGCCCTGTGGAGTTCTTATGCATCAATCGATTGAATACGGGAGTGTTCGAGACGTGGCTTGCATGAGATGATGGCTGTCGAGTAGAAGAATGATGCATCTTACAAATATTAGATTTATTAAAACGGGAAACATCACAATACTTAATAGTCTTCGATGAAATGAAGTTATGTTCATCAGAAGCATAGTTTGTAGAGTAGAAAGCCTTGGTACGAGAGGGTTTAGATTTTGATTTCCTGACCCAGTCCATCGTCTTCGTCTTCTTGGTTAGTTTCTTGCCTGTAGCTGAATTTGACACTTTGTTAGGAGTTAAATCAAAAGTCGAAGAGGAACCAACTTCAGATGAATGATCGTTGAGATTTCTTAGGAGGAAAATTTCATTTAGTAGTTTATCTTTTTCGAACTTGAAGATTTCAATTTGATTTTGGTGTTCCTTTGCTTGTAATTTATTGATGTTCTGGAGACGCGAGATTTCAGCTAGAAAGTCAGTCGTTCCTTTTGTTTGTGTCTTGTCTGGTTGAGTTTGCGAGGCTGACTTAGCAAAGAAGCGTGCATCATTCTTGATTGTGCTAGCATTTGCTAATCTAAAACGAGAGTTTAGGGCAAGTGCATCTTCATAGGAATAGTAATGATTTGAAGGAGAAGCATATTTTTCAAATAGCAAATCATCTCTTGTGGCTTTCTCCTTCCCTTTCATTGTCTTGTGAAGTGATGTTTCTATTTTCGACTCGGCTGGAGGCGGTTGTGGGCAGAAACCTATGGGATTGTTGATATGTTTTTCGAGTGACGATATGACTGTCAGAAGTACGTCTTTTTCTACTTGAGAGGCAATCTTTTCGGACTCAAGAGTCGAGCGCAAATCATAGATTTCTTTGATAACTGCAGGGATATATGTACTAGAGGTATTTGATCTTTGGACATCGACTTCTTCTGAAGAGGGTGTATATAAAGGTAAGTAGTCATCAGATAGAGGTGTCTTCTTAGTTCGGTAACTTTTATTCAGTTCCTCGTAGTCAAGTGGAATTTCAGCCCAGTCCTCTCTATTTCTCTTTTTCTGCTCTAAATTGTCAAGTGTATATGAGCTAGTGAAAGGCATGAGACTAGGTATATTTAAGCCTAGGAAGCTAATATCATAAAGAGGGAGGGGTTTCTTGACTGTTTGTACGGAACCTGGAACAAAGCCTAATCCTTCACGGGGATCATAAAATTCTATGTCTCTAGGCTTGTTTAAAAAAATCGTTCTATCTGTTTGTCCTCTTTTTGTTAGGAGATCCTCAAGTTTTTTATTTTGGAATATAGACGGTTTCGTTCCTTAGATAGAAATTCATATTGTTGGGATAGTGTGTTTCGCTCGTCCTCGCTCTTCTTGAAATCATTTTCCTTTTTGAAAAGTTTTTCTTCTAGATCTCTTATCCTTGTCTCATGTCTAAGGGATGTATCCTGAGCTTGTTCTAGAAACGAAGTTAGCCTAGCCTTTTCTACTAGTTCGGTTCGCAAGACCTTTTCATTGTTTGCTAACCTAGATTCTAGTTTTTTTAATGATTGGTTTTCACTAGACATGGATGTTAGTCTATCCTGGAGAAGACATAATTGTTCATGTAAATTGGAGTTGGAGTCACGTACCTCAGTCTCTGAAGATGAGTCAGTTGTAGAAGTAGTTGCAGTGTTGTGCTCTTCATCTTCAGACTCAGCCTCGACGTTTGCAATTAGCGCCAGGTTTTCATCCTCACTTTCGGATGTGTCCTCGAGCCATGATTCCTGTTCTGCCATAAGTACAACTCCCGACTGCTTTTGTTTGAGAAGCTGTGCTTTTTTGGTGTAGTAGTCAACGTCTTTTGTCTTAGGCAGGAAGCAATCTCGAGCGAAGTGTCCTGGTTTGCCGCAGTTGAAGCATTTCTGATCTTTCATGGATGGCTTAGGTTCGGAGTCATCAGTCTTTCGGTCCTGCTTAGACATTGATATTTTTATAGAAGGATTATTTGGGACAGGTAAAGGCGGGGAACTTTTGAGATTTGATATCTCCTCTAAAAGTTTTTGTTTTTCTGTTTGAAAAACTACTCTTTCTGATTCCAAAGTTGCGTTTAACTTGGAAATTTTACTGGCAACCTCTGGAATTTCCAACCACGAGATCGGTCTATTACAATGTAAATCGTTTTCCCCGTCAAGCGCCGAAAAAGAATTTTGGTCGACTAGCTTCGCAATAATTGTCTTTAAAGGGATAGGTCTAGTATACCATTTATTAAGGTATTTAAAAATAATCTCATATTGTTGAGCGGCTACATTCCACTCAGTTGCTATGAGTTCTAGATGATTTAGCTCAAGTAATTCATGCTTTAATTCCTTAATTTCTTTAGCTTGTTCATTCGCTTTCTGTTCCCAATGATACGACATATTGAAAGTGGATATTGAAAGTTCAGTTTTAGAATTATTTTGGTTGGATTGAGAGTTACCGTGAAGTTTCGAAAATTTTAAGCGTTGAAAACCTTTTGGTGTACACCAAAAACTTTTGAAGTAATGTCGAAAACTTCGAAAAAGATACTAACCACCTTTTATAAAATGTGCCAATCTTGTAGTAGGTTGGATGTGGATCTTAATCGTGTTGATCAGCTTATCTTAGATGAATCAAAGAAAGTTAGAAAGATAGATGAAAAATAAAATAATCACAGAGAATCAAAGAAAGTTAGAAAGATAGATGAAAAATAAAATAATTACAGAATTTAGTAGTTAATTGATTATTAATACTAATAATATGAAAATTTATAGATATATATTAATAATTTTATTTATTTATTTTAATTTTTTTTTTAAACTGTGATTATCCAAAGGATGATAATAAATATACGAAAGGCGATAATAGATGATAATAAAATAATGGCAGGAGTTTCGATGATAGAGGTCAGATCTTATGTAATTCAATAAGTTAATTTTTTTTTTCGAAAGATCTGCTCGAAATCTTGATGAGGCTTTGCAGATAATTTGAGAGGTTCAAAATCAGGGATGAAAAAAAAATGTTATCGAGAACTGAATTGTCCGATTGGAAAGACAAAGGATTTTGAATTTCGAGATGGGATGGTTAAAATATATGACTTGTTGAAATATGAAATCTCGAGTTAGTGTAAAATCGTGAATTTATGTTATAATTAAATAGCAATGATGAGTAAGGAAGAGCTAAAGCCACGTGTTTGCTGAAGTTATGACTCAGTGATGGATTTCGACAATGTAAGTAAGCAATAAGATGTCGAGATAAAGCCACGTGTTTGTAGATCTCGAGAATCTTGGAAATGTCGAAATTCTTAATTTTAATAAAGATGTCGAGATAGAGACGTCGATTTATAGAAGAAGTCGAGATGTAAGGAAGATGTCGAGGTTTGAATGTCGTGAAGAAAAGTCGAGAGATGTCGAGAACTTCAGAAATAAGATGTCGACAACTTTAAATGTCGAGATGGATAATTAGCAGATTTCGAGATGGGAAATTCCTAAGAGAATTTCGAGAAAGAATCTTAATTTGTCGAATGAAATGTCGAGAAGTGAAATGTCGAGATAATAATGTCGAGAAGTTGAAGATTATCGAATGAAAACGTCGACAAAGCAGATTTTAATATCGAATGAAATGTCGAGAACTTGAAAATGTCGAGATATCTTAATTTGTAGAGGGAAGTCTTCAAATGTCGAGATCTGAAACTCGACAGTTTGCAAAGGATCTCGAGAGGCTCGAATTGAAATTAAGATAGGATGTCGAGATAACAGTTGGAAGATCTCGAGATGTCGACTGAAGGATCTCGATAAGCGTCTGTTCTTCAAAAAAATCCTGTTCGTCGCTGATATCCGGCGAGCAGAATATCAGAAGACTTCGATGAATTTGATCCACGATTTCGGCTCTGATACCACTTGTTAGGCCGATTTATCCAACCTTGATCTGATTCATAGAATTAGTATTACCTTAGATGATGAATTACGGAAACGATTGATCAGTAATACCACTAGATGGATTGTAGAGTTGGAACGAGAGCGCGCGCGAGTTCTTCAGAAAAGTCGTCAACTCTATTAATGAATCAGCAACCCTAAACAAAGCATTGTTTAGGGTATTTATACATAAGCTCTAATGGGCTATTGGGCCCAATATAACTAATATACCCACAAGTCAGGTATATTTACAATTAGGTCCTAGCTTAGAATAAACTACAAGATTAAGATAATCTATTTTAATTGAACACAATAAAATATTCCTAACAAGAATGAACTTAAAAATAGAAAATATTGGAGTTTATACACTTTTCTCTCCGTGCATTTTATATAATTTCTATTTTAAGTTGTTGCAACTGAGCATTAATAACGACTTTCTAGCAGCTTTCGGATGTTTATTACTTTATAGCAATTGTTTTTTTGGGTCGACTAACGAGCATGTCTCCTTCAATAATAAATTACGTTGTTTTCAATATCTATATATATGAAAAGGGTATGGGGTTGCCCTCGTTACGAGGAAATTCCCACTTTAGTCTCGCTACTACAAGTTATATATAGGTGTATTGCATGTTAATGCAAGAGATATAAGTAATTAATATTTTATAATTTTTTCAATGGTGAAGATGCATATGCATGTCTTGTTTATTATGAAGTGCGTGCAACGTACGTAAACCATAAAGATATAGTAAAATAATTAATAACTCGGCATTTATAATTCATCCTAACGGTAATCAATGGGGCATCCGTAAAATTTGATAATGGACTGTCAATCTATATTTTCCTATACGCCTCGTTATTATTACAATTTTTGTTTGGGTAGAATCGAAGAAATATAATGACAATATGTGGTCCTAAAATTAATGATACTTACTTCAGTGGACACAAAATAGTTAATAAACACTTTCACGGTCCCCAATCCCAAAAAATATATCACGTGTTAAGATAGTTTTGTTGGGGTTGAGCGGTAATTTTCGGGCCCAGCGGAAGGTTGATTTTTGAACCGCGACGATTTTGTTGGGATAGTATAAAGCCGAAATGACAACAAGAGAGAACACGAGATTTTTACGTGGTTCGGCCAATACTGCCTACCTCCACGGAGAGCACCAGCTTTACTATATTGAGAATATTACACCGTACAAAATAACGCTCGTGTTTAAACCCAAACCCGAGACCCCTTACCCACCCGGGTAATGTTTTTGTACCTATTCCCAACTACCCAGTAAAACTAAAACCCGCTCTCACCTTTATCCACCCGGATAAGTTTACCTCTCACTATTACTCTCTAACTGAATTTCTCACTTGATTTGGGATGATAATAACTGAAGAATCCTAAGCCTATTTATAGATGTCTTCAGCTCTTTTGGACCACTCAAAACCGGTGGCCAGGAATGCGCCGCGTCGCTCAGTTCTGGGCCGCTTGAAACCGGTGGCCAGGAATCCGCCGCGTCGCCAGTTGATATGGGCCGCTCATTTTTTATCTTTAAGATTTTTCTTTTTCTTTTATATATATAAAATAATATTATGATATTATATAATATTATTTTATTAATATCTTTTTTCTTCTTTTACGGCTGGCCTAACAATTCTCCCCCGCCAGCCGCATTCGACACCTATCCGAGTATCGTCTTCAACACCGTCAAGCACTCATCCCAGCGAGTCTGTCTGAGAGTAACCCGTTCGTAAATACCACGAACGTCCATTGGCCTTCCTTGTACCAGCTACACAAATTCGAATCAAGAATTCAGGTCCTACCAACTTGATTCAACTGCGGCCAATCCTATGTGCAGCTGCCGAACCGACTCTATCCGTCGATTCTGAAGAGGGACTTCGACGCAACCCCTTCTCCAGCAGGACTTTCCTTCTCACCATCGTCTGCCTTTCCACCACGCGCGCGCGATTTTCGTGAACCCATCGAAGTCGGAGTATTATGTACCACACTCCCGCCCAGACGATATAAACCTCCACGCTCTTCTCCCTTCAGTAGGACTTTTCCACCACGTGTGATTTTACAGACTCCCCCTGCTATGAAACTCCCATAGCCCTTGGAATCTAACTGGCTCAAGGATATCAAATTCTTCCGTAACTTTGGGACAAAGATCACACCATCCAAAGCTCGCACTGCTCCGTCAGTCATTTTGATCTTCACAGTTCCAACACCACGAACCGCCTGACGGTATCCATCAGCCATGGAAACCGAACCTCTTCGTATCTTCTGGAACGTATCAAAATATTTTCTTTCGGAGCAAATATGGTACTTCGACCCCGAATCAAATATCCATTCATCCTGAGAACGAGCGTCATCGTTGTAGACTGTGAGAACGTCTACAACATCATCCGTATCCTGTGCTATCATGGTTGTGGAATTTTTCTCGCCGTTCTTGTCCTTCCTCCAAGTCGGACAATTCCTCTTGATGTGTCCCGGCTCACCACACTTGTAGCACACGATGCCCTTCCCGCCATCCTTTGATTTGGACCTGCTGCTACCTCCAAATTCCCTGGCGTGAAACCTTCCTCTACGATTCTCCCCGTGTATAGCCAACGTCGAATTTTGGCTATCCCCATAATTTGATCGTCTCCTCTTTTCATGCGCCAAAAGAGTTGACTGCACATCCACCATCTTCACCGTCGTCTTTCCGTACAAGATGGTTGTGACCAAATTATCGTAAGAATCAGGAAGCGAGGTAAGAAGTAAAAGGGCTTTATCTTCTTCCTCCAACTTTACATCAACTTTTATAAGTTGATCCACAAGTCCGTTGAACACGCTAATATGATCCATGAGATTCCCACCTTCCTCCATCTTCAGCCGGTACAGCTCCCGCTTCAGATCTAACTTTGTGGTTAAGTTTTTCCCGAGGTGCAGCTCCTCCAACTTCGCCCACAAGTCTGGTGCAGAATCTTCATTAACAACATTATTGATAATGTTATCCGCAATGTACAGACGGATTGTGCTGACACATCTTGACCCCAAATCCTCCCAGTCTTCTTTCGTCATTTTCTCCGGCTTTCCCTTTTCCCCTTTCAAAGCCTTAGCCAAACCTTGGTGAACAAGGATATCCTTCACTCGTCTCTGCCACAGAGTGAAACTCCCCGTACCATCAAATTGTCGCACTTTGAAACTGCTTTCCGTCGCCATTATCCTTGCAGAAATTCAACAACTTTGGCCCGACACGACAATAGCTCCCCCGTAACGGAAAACCTTCTTAATATCTTTTCTGATGTGGAAGATCAGACAAAGCTGCAACCACAGAGCATACTCAGAATATTAATTAGGCTTGGCTCTGATACCACTTGTTGGGGTTGAGCGGTAATTTTCGGGCCCAGCGGAAGGTTGATTTTTGAACCGCGACGATTTTGTTGGGATAGTATAAAGCCGAAATGACAACAAGAGAGAACACGAGATTTTTACGTGGTTCGGCCAATACTGCCTACCTCCACGGAGAGCACCAGCTTTACTATATTGAGAATATTACACCGTACAAAATAACGCTCGTGTTTAAACCCAAACCCGAGACCCCTTACCCACCCGGGTAATGTTTTTGTACCTATTCCCAACTACCCAGTAAAACTAAAACCCGCTCTCACCTTTATCCACCCGGATAAGTTTACCTCTCACTATTACTCTCTAACTGAATTTCTCACTTGATTTGGGATGATAATAACTGAAGAATCCTAAGCCTATTTATAGATGTCTTCAGCTCTTTTGGACCACTCAAAACCGGTGGCCAGGAATGCGCCGCGTCGCTCAGTTCTGGGCCGCTTGAAACCGGTGGCCAGGAATCCGCCGCGTCGCCAGTTGATATGGGCCGCTCATTTTTTATCTTTAAGATTTTTCTTTTTCTTTTATATATATAAAATAATATTATAATATTATATAATATTATTTTATTAATATCTTTTTTCTTCTTTTACGGCTGGCCTAACAAGTTTTGCCTCTTTATTTTATTTTTTTAGCTTTCCATTTTCAAAATCCTGTTACGTGTAAGGATACAGATGACTTAAAAATACTACATAAAGAATTTCTGTTTTAAAAAAAGGATAGAACTATCTACATAGTTAACATTATTTTTTTGCCCCAGATATGTTGAATCAAATACAATAATTACGAAAACATACTATTTCACCAACTGAATTGATATCAGTATAACTAATTACCGTACACCGAACTATATTTACTTCTCGGCCAAAATGAACAATGAATTTGAAGATAATATAAAATGCTCCTTTCAATAAAATTAATGCCATTAAACCAGACAAATACATAATAACCCATTAATCCCTTTTAAACAAAACCATACATAGAAACTCTGTTATCTTATTGAATACTCATTTAAGTTTTCACCGTCGTTAGGTTACGCCCTGCAGTATTTCTTCTTGCATGGCATTTGAAATTCTACTATAATAATAAAAAAATACTATTAAAAATCCATCACAGATGCATCATGTCAAACTAACCGGTTATAGCCGGTCAACCTAACGGCCGGCCACGTGGCAATTTTTAATTGGTCCATCAACTGCAATGTATTCCTTCAAATACATTCCCCATCTTCTCTTAACGGCGCCGGCACGTGCCTGTCGCCGTTAACGGAGTCAGGACCACATGTTGACGGCAACGGCCTCATCAAATCTCAGCCGTCCGATCAAATCGGCATTTTATGTCAATTTCCGTATTTACCCCTGCTCGACCTTTTTATCTCATCTCCAGCGTTTTTATAGCAGAGAATAAAAGGGAATTTGAGCTTTCACCTTTTTTTTTACATGTCACTTTTGATCACCAGCGCAGATACCTACTTTGCGAATCAAACACACATATAAAACCTCATCGTGCGATAAGCTGGGAGTAGTTTTTATGCATAGTGAAGGAGCAATGGAGCTGAAGGAAGATGGGAAGCTGTTGACGTGTAAGAAAAGGAAGCTGTACTCTGAGCTTGAAGATGATGCGTACTGCGTTGACGGTGTTGATAGTTCGAAGAAGGAAGACGAACTGTTGAAGGATACTGTTAGCTCGAGATCATCAGATCTAGAGGTGAAAATTTTGAGACGACGTTCGATCAGAAATTAAACTTGAAACGTTCTCTTTAATTTTTTTTCTTTCGTTTAAGTGTTTAATCTCTAGCTCGTTAATTTTTCTCTCGTATTAACGTGTCGATTTGTTCATCGCCTGTTGTTTTCAGAAGGTTGATTTGGAGTCCGAGGGTTTGGGGACGGCGGATATTTCCCCGTCGATTAATGCCGTTTTCAGGTGAATTTTTAACACTTATTAGTACACAGTTTTTGCATTTAGCTCG
This sequence comes from Craterostigma plantagineum, assembly GCA_027422505.1. NCBI lineage: Eukaryota > Viridiplantae > Streptophyta > Magnoliopsida > Lamiales > Linderniaceae > Craterostigma > Craterostigma plantagineum. The sequence goes on from JAPQWV010000007.1 coordinate 2,346,038, forward strand.
TCGTTGAGTTTCACCTTTTCTCATTTTATGTTCACGAAACACGTACGCACACTGATTTGAGTCCGTTTTCAATTTCATCCGCTCATCTTTAGCTAAGCATTGAAGCACAGGTTTATGTGTAAAAATTACGGAGATGCTAAGTTTTGAATCTGTTCAGTCATATTAAGTCTATCGTAAACACTATTGTTTATTAATCATCAAACCTAAGGCTTTTCCTTAATATTTGCTGTTTCCTTGCTATTTTTTCAGCAGAGGAACTACTACTACTCCAACTAGAGATATCAGTGAAGACGACGACTCAAAACAAGTGTTGATGACGAAGCTCTACTTATCATCGCCACCCACGCCAAGGAAAATAACTCCATCTCCGGCCAACCTTCGCCGGAAAATACCACCGGAGATTTCTCCATCGGCAGCTGAGCTAGACGAATTCTTCACCGCATCTGAAAAGCTCCAGCAACAACGCTTCGCTGAAAAGTGAGTCATACATACATACATACATACATACATACATACATACATACATGCATGTGCAAAAACTTAATTTGTTTCCATGGCATGTGCGCATGACAAGACGGCTCACTTTAGCGAGTCTATATATTAATTTTCCAATAAAAAAATCGTAACCGTAAAAAGTTAAGAAAGTGGAAGTTACGATTTGATTGAATGTCGTCTGATTCACGTTGTTGTTTCAGGTACAACTATGATATAGCGAAGGACGTTCCATTGATGGGCAAGTACGAGTGGGTTCGTTTACTGCCTTAAAATGAAAACCATTGCTTTATAAGGTGAAAAGGCATCTTTCCACTCCCTTTTTTATAGCTCTTTCAAGTTCAAAATGAAAGGTGATGATTAATAAAAAATATGCAGCAGGCTATTCTAATTTAACACTTTCTGTTATAGCTTAATGCGTGGCCCGTGGGTCTTATTGGTTGTATAGCAAGTATATGATTTGCATATGTGTAAAGAAGCTATTTGCAGTGAGGAACATGATTTATGTATATGTGATGTCTTTTCTCATGAATCAGATGTGATATTTTGCAGAAATCGATCAAAATTAACTACTACAAAAGTGGTTAAAGGCATATGGACCTATTTGTCGCAAGATTCTGATTGTAATTACTTCTCAGTTTTCTTTTACATTTTTTTCTGAAATTGAAAAAAAAAAAAAAAAAAGGATTTCTGTTTGGGTGCGTATTGCATCCATTTTGTTTTCGACAGTTGTCATTTTTTGGGTCGAAATAGCAGCTTGCATGGTTTGTGGGCACGAATAAGAAAACTACAAACAACATACTTGTAGTATATGTTATTTATTTTTGTTTTTCTCTTGGGTGGGGGCATGTGATTTCGATTTCATGTTTGATTGGAAACTTTGTCATTTTGCAATTTGGGGAATATTAGTTGAAGAAACAAATGGAAGAACGTACAAGTTGTTTATTTCAAGATAGATGTTGTGGGATTAGTTCGAGATTGTTCCACTCTATAAATGCATTTTATATTAAATATAAAAGGGGCAAGCATGATACCCCCCATCCAATGTGTTACATAATTGTTAAAAAGACAATTGAGAGTCTTTTCTTCTTTATATTTTCCCTGCGATCTGATCTATATAAAAGCAGCAAAAAAAAGAAAAAATTGTCAGACACTTGTTGTAATGATTGCTAAAACGACAGTTGGGGCAAGAAACTGAAGCAGAATATCATACTGCTATATAGTACCTGGCCCAATATATATGTGTGTTAGTGTGTCTGTGTTTTGTAATTAATTCGTATATGCATATTTCAGATACTCAATAAATTTCATATAAAATGTCTCATCTGAAAGAGAATATAAAAAGAAACAGTGAACTCACAGTTAGGTACCTCGTCTTTGACTGGCGATGACTCGGTCCGATGCAATGCATGTGTGAGTATCTCTTATCATATCAGATACAGTAAGCCGTTTGTTTTATTATTCACAATTAAAAAAAATTGATTAAATTTTTAATCTATCTGTGTCCATTTGAAACGGCACTGAGAGATGAAATTAAAAGTATTAGCAGCGACTCGTTGAAAATTGAGATCGTCTCACCGACATTAATTGAGGTTCACATTCGCTTGAAATTTGCCTGAGTGCATGAACGGATTGTGGGCTGGGCATATATAGTTACGTTGATTTAAAATTTATTTTGTTAATTATGATTCAGGCCCTACTTCAGTTTTAAAATCGGATTCAGGCCCCTGTCAGAAAATAGTTTTAAGGACCCGATTTCTGCAGTAACACTTCATTGTTCTACAGTACCAATTTATTGTTCTTCAATACCACTTAATTGTTACTACAGAAAAATGAAGTGGTACTACAGAACAATGAACTGGTACTGCAAAACAATGAAGCGGTACTGAAGAACAATGAATTGGTAGTGCAAAACAATGAAGTGGTACTGCAGAATATTGAAGTGGTACTGCAGAAATCGGGTCCTTAAAACCAAAAATTTTCTGACATGGGAGTGAAACCTAAATGAAACTTATGTTGGGGTCTGACATCAAATCGCTCCAAATTTATTACCAACGGAATCGAAACTAATAAAATAGAAGAAAATTGAAAAAGTATACACAGACACGCATATATATAAAATTACGTATAATATCCACGTATTCGAACTTTGGAATCCAAAAGCGCCACTTTGCAACAACCATCGATGGTATGTAAGAATGCTGCAAAAATGAGAATATAAATTTACATACTAAATTTAGATTTACAGGAAAGATTGTGGGTGCTTTTTACAATTTTTTTTAAATATTTTTATTATTTTTTTGAAAAAATTGACAGACCAATTACGACGGTTTAACCTAGGCTCTGAGCCTTAATAAAGTAGTATAGATACTGAATAAAAATAGAAGCAAGGTTGGTCCTCCGCGATTTCAAGAAATATCTATGATTCATTAACACAAATAAATAATCTTTTACTATCTAAATGTTGGCATTGCTTCCGAAGTCGACATTTTTTCTTCTAAATTCATACATCTATTCTCTTTTATTAAGGGAGAGGGGATTGGTTAAACTGCTCTAATTTGAACTTAATTTGGTCGATATGAATCCTTAATTTAAGGGAAATTATTACTTAAAATAACCACCCACTACCAGTAGTTATTTACACCAATAATGCTTAATATTAATTTTTTTTTGTTTTGCACATACATTTGACTGTGCGGATTTTACTAGTATCTATAATCTTTCACTAAATTAGAGGGCACGATTAAACTGTCATAATTTGGTCTGTCAATTAAATTAATATTAAAACTGAAAGAAAACCACCCACTACATTTTATCATTTTATATACTCAATTTTAACTCTTTATTTTTTGCTAGTTATTCAATTAATATAATACATTTATATATTAGCACACGCATTTGTAAAAAGTACTAGTATTTCATTGCTATGCAATTAAGTTTGAATAATTTTTACCACGATTGATGGCCGGCCCGTTAAGAATGTTGTTCTGTTTCATCGGGCTACGAGGCCCAAAAAATATTCTTTTGTAGCCCAATATACAATTATCGGCCCAATTGCAGCTCCTCGCTCGCACCATGGAGTTTACCTATTGTTTGTAAAATTATATATATATATATATATATATATATATATAGGAATGATATGGTGCTCACCTTATGTGAGCACCTTATATGGGCACTTGCTGATTTGGCACCAATTCGTGCCAAATCAGCAGGCCACTTCAATATCAAATGTCATGTGGCATTAATCAACACATCTTAGTCGTCATAGATCGACACATATAATGCTGATGTGGCATGTTCACGTGGAGTATATCAAGGCCACACAACAAGTGTCACATAAGACGTGAACATGCCACATCAGCATCATATGTGTCGATATATAACGACTAGATGTGTTGATTAATGCCACATGACATTTGATGTTGAAGTGACCTGCTGATTTGGCACGAATCGGTGCCAAATCAGTAGGTGCCCATATAAGGTGCTCACATAAGGTGAGCACCATATCATTCCTCTATATATATATATATATATATATATATATATGTATATATTGAGGAATTTTAGGGTGCTCACCTTATGTGGGCACCTGTTGATGTGGCATCGATTCGTGTCATGTCAACAACCCACATCGACATCCGAGGTTATGTCGTCTTAATTGACACCTTCTAGGTGCCATTAATCGCCATTTCGAATGCTGATGTGGCATATTGACGCGATATATTTCATTGACACGTAACATGTGTTATGTAAGGCGTTAATGTGACACATTAGCATCCGAAATGTCGATTAATGGCACCTAGAAGGTGTCAAGTAAGACGACATAACCTCGGATGTCGATGTGTGTTGTTGTCATGGCACAATCGTTGCCACATTAACAGATGCCCACATAAGGTGATAAAATTCCTCTATGTATTATAGGTAGAAGGAAAAATATTTACATGTATAAAAAAGTAGTGTATTTTATTTGGGGACAACCCAAGAACTCGAAAAAACAAGCTCAATGCAATGACCAAACAAACCTTATCAAACCAAAGCTGATCCATAAGTGCGTACACACTCTCAGGTGAATCGGATTATTGCAGCAAATAAGAAAAGACAAGACACACAAACTACTGATCATCGCTAACAAAGGAAGCCAATCTCTTAAACATAGCAACAGCATTCTCAGTCTTAGGATCAAAGACGCTGAAAACATGGCCTTCACCTTCAACCTCAACGACCTCAACCTTTCCATTCCATTCGCTCTTCTCCAAAACCTCCTTATAATACCAACCTCTATCTCTCAGCACATCTTTCTCAGCAACCAAGACAAGAACTTTCTTACATCCCAAGCTAGAAATCTTTGGATCCTTACCAGGGTTAATCAATGGGTCGTCGCAGTCCAACGCTTTAGGACAAGCAAATCGCCATAGCTTCTCCAAGAAACTCTTCTGATACAGCGGATTCTTTGCTTCGTTGCCCACCGAATCATTACCAAGAAAGTACGGACAGTTTAGGAAAATCCCATTTACGCTGATCATCCCATTATTGCCGAGCTTCTCCGACCCGATCCGTACCGCCATGTTGTGAGCTATGTTGGCGCCGGCGCTGTCTCCGGCCAAATAGACCCGACCCATATCGGCAAACTCGTTGATCCATTCCTCGGTTTGAGATTTCGTTGACACCCATTTTAGGACTTCCCACGAATCTTCGTAGGCTGTCGGGAGAGGATGTTCGGGGGCAGATCTGTAATTTACGGACAAGGCCACCACTTGTGCGTGGGAAACGAGGCGATTGAGGTGGTTTTGGTACGTCGGAGAGAAGGCGGATTCGATGACGAAAGCGCCGCCGTGGAAGTAGATTAGGAGGGGAAGTTTCTTATTGGATGGATTATTAGGGTTTTTGGGAAGGTATAGCCTCGCCGATAGGCTGATCTCCGGCGAGATGACGACGTCTTTTGATCGGACGTTTGTTTCTTGGTCGAGCGGCGACGGCGGAACGAAGCCTAAGCCCATTAATCGCTCGACGCGGCCGTCTTTGTAGGCTTTGAACAGAGGAGATAAATCGTGGAGGAGCTCATTTGATGCGTTTGCGTCGGCCATTGGAGAACCCCCCCTTTTTTTTTTCTGTCTCAACTCAAGGTAGAAGATTAGTGAGTGAAGTGATGTAAGTATTATTTAAGCTATTTTCTTGGTATCTATTTTGCTTTTCCCGAAATTCTTTTTTTTTTTTTTTTTGACGTTTTTGCTTTACTTCCCACCACATAAATAATCAGATTTGTGATGCTTATTGTGGGATCGGATATGATATTTGAATTAATTAAAAAAAGAGATGGGACAACAATTTAATGTTTGAGGGAACCAACCACTTTCTCTGACTCGATATTCATTAAAAGTTGAACGAGTTTTCCTCATTTTTTTCAACACGTGCGGCGGAGATAAGGGAAATCAACGATGTGGGGAGGACAAACAATGGTAAGAAGATGATACATTAAATTACGTAGAGTAAACTATCCTTATTAATATTGATTTATTTATTTTAAATATTTCATCATCTTTTCTTCTCGCCTTCTCACGGCATCCCAATTTTCCACTTTCTTCTCGCCTTCTCACGGCATCCCAATTTTCCACTAGGCTATTACGTTTTGTTTTTACGACTTTCTTAAAGTTTAATATTGGTTTTATTTCCATGGTCACATTCACATATATAAGACCAAGCCAATATTATTTCATTCAACTCGAAAAGTACGACCAAGAAGAAGCAAGCAAGCACTTATTACCCTCATACAAGAAAGAAGCTTAATCATTCATAAGCATTAATAAAAGAAGCAAGTTTCTTCAACATAGCCACACCATTGTCACCCTTTGGATCGAAGACACTATACAAGTGACCTTCTCCTTTAGCCTCAACAACCTCAATTCCCCCAACCCAACCACTCTTCTTCAACACAACCTCGTACAACAATCCTCGGGCCGCTAACATGTCTGTCTCCCCCACGAAAACGATGACTTTCTCGCAACCTAAGCTCGAGAGCTCCGTGTCCTTCTCGGGATTGAACGCGGGATCGTCGCACCCAGTCGTGTCGGGGCACGCGAATCGCCAGAGCTTATCCACGAAGCTCTTCGTATACTGCATAGGCAAGAAATTGATATAAGAAACATAAAACGCGTACGACGATAATATCTTTTATTTTTCTTTTAAAGACAATGGAGCATCCCCGGCTTAGGCCCGTGCTGCACATTTCGAGGGCTGGACTAATCTCCAAGAGTGAGTCACACGAATATGTCTCAAATTCACTCATCACGATAATTATGCAATCAGGACTCATACCTATACTTTGGCATGCCAATTTCTAAGCCAATAGACCCAACCCAAGGGGACTTACCTAAAAGATTAAGTTTTAAGTTCGTCCGTCACGTTTTAGTTTTTTTACAAATTTTCTCAAGACAGCCCTTTCAGACTGATTTTCTTTCTTAATCGTCTTAAGACGTGAGATTTTCTCTTATTGCGATGATTCGTACCCACGAACTACTGTACTGAGCTATAATATCAAGTAAAATGCTCAATTCAGCCGAAAGGCCTAATTCTTTAATATGTACCATATTTCAATTTTATTACTATTATTATATATATAGTAATTTTATGGTGCTCACCTTATGTGGATACCTGTTGATGTAGCACCGATTCGTGCCACGTCAACACCCCACATCGACATCCGAGGTTGTGTCGCGATGGTGATGTGCCATATTAACGCTTTACATAACACATGTTACGTGTCAATGAAATATATTGCGTCAATATGCCACATCAGCATCTGAAATGTCGATTAATGACACCTAGAAGGTGTTAATTAAGAAGAAATAACCTTGGATGTCGATGTGGTTGTTGACATGGCACAAATCGATGTCACATCAACAGGTGCCCACATAAGGTAGCGTCATAAATTCCTCTATATATATTCTATTTTCAACACGTCCACGTGGGTTCGGATTGTTAAGCAAACCTGTGGATGAGTCTCTTCGTTCCCAATGGCGACCTCCCCTCCGAAGAACGGGCAATTCAAGAACAAACCCCTCAGACGAATCCCGTCGATCTTCTCCGTCCCGAACCTTCTCGCCGCGTTGTGCGCTATGTTCCCTCCCGAGCTATCTCCTCCCAAGTAAACGTTTTCGAGGTCCGCGAAATCCCTAATCCAATCGTCCTCCGAAGAGACGACCCAGTGAAGCGCCTTTCGAGAATCTTCGTACGCCGCCGGCAAAGGGTTTTCGGGGGCCAACCTATAGTTCACCGAAAGGGTTACCGCTCGGGCGTGGGAGACGAGGTGGTTGAGGTGGTTGTGGTACAGAGGGGAGAATGAGGATTCCGCGACGAACCCTCCGCCGTGGAAATAGACGATCAGGGGCAGTTTGGTAATTTCGCCTGTGGTTTTTTTAGCGTCGTTGGGAATGTAGAGTCGGGCGGATAGGTTGGCGTCGGGCGAGATGACGACGTCTTTCGATAAGACGTTAGTTTCTTGGTCGAGGGACGGGGGGACGGTTTCTAAGCCCATGAAACGTTCGACTCGCCCGTCTTTGTGTACTCTTATCAAGGGAGAGAAGTCGTGGAGGATATCAATGGAGGCCATTTTTTTTTGGAGTTATTTAATGTGATGCGATGAGTTTTATTGTGGGAGATGATGCAATGGATGAGGAGGAAATTATAGGGTGCTTTATATAAGTGAAGTGACTTTGGTCACTTGGGGATATTTCTTCAACCTACGGAGCACGTTATTTGGAAAGTTCAATTGCATGTTTTTGAATTTTATTCGTTGTGTAGCGTGGAAGACTATTATTACATTGTTAGCAGCCTTTCTTTGACTGTTCAAACTATGATCTTATTGGATCGTGCAAAAACCTTCTTCTACGTCTAAATTATTTTTGTTCACTCGGTCATGGCACGGGACACCTAATTAATTAAGAATGAATTTTCTCCCTTTCCTTTAGCATTATGTCATTCATCACATAGTTGACTATACTTAAAACGTGTGTAGAATTCCGTAATATGTATTTGGGAGTTGCAAATGTTTATCTATGCATTACTATTTACCAAAATTTTTCAGGAACAGCTTAGCTCTTTTCTTTTATGCAATTTTTCCGAGGTTTAAATTACATAATTGTCACATGCAAAAAGCAGAGACAATAATCCCATTTAAACACACAACACAAATAACTTCAATTCTTAATTTTCAAGAGTTGATGAGCCTTTCCATCACCAGCCTTACAACCTCAGGCGCATCAACAGTAACGGCTACTTTCACGCTGGGCTTATCGGACCATTCCGTGACTTCTTCGAACCTTTTTTTCAGCAGCGCAGCGACGAGTAAGAACAGTAGACGTAAAAATCTTTAAATTACTTTCACAAATTTAAACGCTCGTTACAAAAAAGAAAATCGTACCGTTTCTGTTTGTTGTAGAATATGGTTATGCCCCTTGTGATGCCGATGTCTTGGACACGAACTGCTCCTTCTACGTATGTGAGCAGCGATGGATTAATGGCGGCTAGAATAGTCGTAGGGTCGTGAAGGTACACGCCTGTAAATATTTTTAGTGTAAGATTATATGTGAGAAAATATTTCTTACAATACGAAGTAAAGAATTCAAACCTTTCAAGCTGTAGGCGTCGTGATGGTAGGAGAAGTACACGCCTAATATCTTCGCCATATACTGTGCGAACTTTCCGTTAGATTCTGCAAGCTTATCCCAATCAGCGTCTGTAAGAAGATTTCAAGTTGTAAATATCGGCGGTAAACTGCGTTGGTAATAAGAAAGATAGTTTGAACATAGATATAGACAATGATGACCAAGGGTAGAGATATACCAGTTAAAATAACTTGATGGGTAACGTTTATTCCTATAGCTACAACATCAGCTCCGCTGGTGAATACAATGTCAGCGGCATGAGGATCGCCAAAAATCTTGTTGAGAAATATGAAGAGAATATTAACATTTGATTATTTTAAGATAAATAAACAAATACATGGTGAAGTAAATAATATTTCCACTCACATTGGCCTCTGCTGCTGGATTCACATTCCCATTGACTGAAAATGCACCTCCAAGAAGGACAATTTGCCCCACGTTCTTAGCAAATTCAGGGTCTGATTGTATAGCCTGAATTCGTCATGAACAAGAAAAGTCGAATTTATTAAAAATAAGGTTTCTTTCCATCGAGGGATAAAATGCCACAACACCTAAGTGAAACAAGAAACTGACCAGTGCAATATTTGTTAGAGGACCCAAGGCCACTACGGTTATTTGTCCAGGATGGAGACGAGTTTGCTCCACAAGAAAATCCACTGCAGATTGTTCGATTGCTTTTCCATTGGGTGGAGGAAAGTTTTGGTTCCCCAAGCCGTCGGTACCGTGGACAAAATCCGCAATTCGAAGTTTTGTGCCATTCTTTGACGGAAAAAGATCGATAGGTTTGCTCAAAAAATTCTATCGTTACCAAAGCAATTGAATGAAGGAACTATGATATGGCAAAGCATGAAGTTACAAATGCCTTTTAAGTGAACCAGACTTTCTATGTTGGGCTACCAATTTATCCACAGCATGCTATAACAGGTCCGAAAAGAGCACAAGGGAAAGCAGGAAATACCATCCAGGCCTTGAAAAAGACGCTATTACTTACAGTGATGGTAACGTGTGATCCTTCGGCAACAGGGATATCAGTTCTCCCAGCAATCTCCAACTGTTATTTTGGCCACGAGTAATAAAACTCTTAGCACCAAAACTTGACAAAATATTAAGGAATTGTTCAATAGGAGTGACATTACTGAAGCGAATGACCAAGTAATGCGAGGCCCTATGCTTAATTAGCTACGTGAGACCAAATCGAGGATGAATCCAAGATTAACCTTAAATTCGGATGATATCATCCTCTAATGACGCAAAATCAAGCAAAAAATAAAAAGTCTGCACCACTAGTTTGATGAAGGCAAAAGTCTCACTCTTAGTCTCACCCAATTAAATGTTCATTTCACCGCTTTGCTGAATAGTAAAAAGGCCAAATTTCGAAGTTCAAGACTAGAGCATTGACAGCAATCATAAGCTTTCTAACAAGCTGACTTAGTGCAATCAGCAATCCGAAGCTTTCTAAATAGCTGATTTAATGCAACGCGAGGAACATTACCTTACAAATATAGTATCAACGCGCGGAAAATCCCCAAAAAATATCGCAAAAGATAAAAGACGATATAGAGAGACTATCTCGAAAACAATTGCGTGGAGTTAGGCGCATCAGCGTTACCAAGTGCAGAGCGTTTCTCGTGGCGAGAGTAGTATACACATTGCCATAGATCGTAGTCAGGCCAATCACTTCCACTTCAGGTGATTTAAGTGCTACGAATATCGCCATAGCATCATCTAATCATCAAAACGAAACCTTCATCGAATTATAGAAAAAAAAAACAAGAAAAAAATAGATATGTGTGCGTCTCCGCGTGTGTCCGGTTTACCGACGCCGGGATCGGTGTCGATGATGATCTTCTTCGGTGGCTCCATCGCTTGCGACCGATTTCCCTAAGTTTTTTTTTTTTTTTTATCTTCTGTTGATTTGATTAATCTATTCATCGTCGCTGTCAAAGCTAGTGGTGAGCAAAACCGGATATCCGGTTTTTCGGATATTCGAAATTCGGATATCCGGATTTTCGGATATCGAAAAATGGTATCCGTATCCGCTCCGGTTTTAATCGGATATCCAGAAATCGGATATCCGTTTATCCGGATATTTACACCGGATATCCGCATCCGGTTTTTTAATTTATTTTTCTTATATTTTTTATTATTTTCTTTTGAAAATCATATTTTTTATTTCTTATCACAATAAAAAAAATATATTTTTTAATATAAGAATTTCTAGACATATTAATTGAGACAATATGTGAATTTATGATTCAAAATTACATAATAAATAATAAACACAATACCACAAATTCACATTAATTTTTTAACTCGCGTCTCGATGTTTTTATGTTTTTTTTATCTCAATTCTCTAACAAAATTTTTTGCAATAATAAAAATAATATAAATTTAAATATCTACTTGATGATTTTTTTCCTTTTTGGACCTTCATTTTTCTTTTTGGACTATTTTTTATTTTTTTTTATTTTTTTTAAAATAAAAACCGGATACCGGATATCCGGATTTTAGACAAACCACTATCCGTATCCGATCCGGTTTAGTTTAAAATAAATCGGATCGGATATCCGATCCGGTTTTTAAAACCGGATATCCGTTTTTTCAGGTTTTGAAAACCGAATACCGGATCGGAATCCGGTTTTCGGATATTTTTGCTCACCCCTAGTCAAAGCCACCTAAAATGAAATATTTCAAGGTGAGCCAAAATCCAAAAGCAAAGGATTCGTCGGCATACATTTCATAAAATTAATTAATTAAACTAATGGAAGTTTCTGCGAAAATGCTTACTTTTGGATCCAACACTTACGCTAACGACCCACTTACTTTTTGCAAACCAATCAATTTAATCTTAAGGGCCCAAAAGTTTATTAACCTAAAAATAAATTATTTAACAAAAAGAAATGATCATTAATAAATTATTTAACAAAAAAAAAAGATCATTAATACTGTTACCGCACATACAATAGAACGAACATTCAATGAATCCGTGGCCGCATGCAACTTTCGCTCGAGATAAGCTGTTCCATTTTAACGTTTCACTCTGTGTGTGTTGACATATTTGAGAAAATTTTATTTATATATTTATTTTTTCTCTAACTTTTTAAATACATATTGCACAAAATCATAAAATCATCATGATTTCACGTGATTTATTGACAAAAATAAATAAACATAACTTACTCATTCTCTGTTTCACGATGATCATAATGATAAACATATGTTATATTTTCGATATTTATATTAATCAATTTTTTTTAAATTTGTTTGGTGGAATATGTAGTGAAATATTGGTGGTGGAACAGAGGATCTGAATATCCTCTAGTCGTAGAGGTTTGGATCCTCCGTTCTACCACCATATGCTCCCCATAATAAATTTACAGATTCTTATAAAAATTGAAATATAAGTGTATATCAATTTGATCATCTTGAAAGAGAGAGAATTACTCAGAAATGTTTATTGGTTCGTATCATATAAATTACAGGAAAAATAATTAGTAAAAGAAAATTTCTAAAATTTCAGCTTAAAAAGATTGGAACATTAAAGTGGAATGATCTCAAGCGAGAATTAGGGTATTTTTAATTAAACAATAAAAAAACAAGTCACTAACGAAATAAATAAGAAATGAAAAGCATTAACAAAACAGCAAAATTCGTATCATGATTTTACGAGTTAGTTAACTCGTAAGAACTACGTACGAGTTAATTGATTAGCTGGCGCGGCGTACACGTGGAGTAACTCGTATGCAGTTCTTACGAGTTATAACCCGTAACTCGTATAAATAGCATACGAGTTAGATCTAGTTTTAAAAACCTAGATCCGAAGACAAACAGACGAAGAAGACGAGAAGGAGCCGGCGAAACTCCCGCCGCCCCGCCTAGAAGACCTCCTGCTGCCCGCCGCCGCCGCCGCGACCCGCCGCCCCGCCTCGTCGACGTCATTCTGCCAGCACTCGACTGCCGCGACCCCGCCCCGCCTCCTCGACGTCCTTCTGTCAGCCGCCGCCCGCCACGACCGCCGCCCCGCCTCACCGACGTCTTGCTGCCCGCCGCCGCCCCGCCTCGCGACCGCCTCCGCCGCGACCCGCAGCTGCCCGCCTCGACCCGCCGCCGCCAGCCGCGACCGCCGCCCCGCCTCATCGACGTCTTGCTGCCCGCCGCCGCCCAGCCTCGCGATCTCCTCTGCCGCGACCCGCAGCCGTCCCGCCTCGACCCGTAGCTGCCCGCCGCCGCCCCGCCGCTGCCCGCCTCGATCGGCCGCCGCCTTCCGCGACCGCTGCCCCGCCTCGTCGACTATTTTTGCCCGCCCCTGCCCGCATCGACGACCTCCTCCGCCTCGACCCGCCGTTCCGCCTCGACGAGGTCCTCCGCCTCGACCCGCCGTTCCGCCTCGATCCGCCGCTGCCTGCCTCGAGCCGGCGCCGCCAACCGCGACCCGCCGCCGCCGCAGCTGCCCGCCTTGACCCGTTGACGATCTACGCGCAATTACCGTCGGTGGCCTCGTTATATGCTATTTTTTATTTTACGAAGTATTTTGTTTTATCGTCGATATTTTTACAATAGTAATCATGATTGATTTATTTATACGTCATTTGTTTTACTGTAGAATGGATTTGGATTCTCATTACGGGCCTTTTGATAGTTCGGTGTTGACGATGCAGTCAAATCACCGTATTAATTATTTATTGTTAGATGAGGGTGCGATAGATAGGACTATTAAGATTAGGTCCTTAGAGAATGTTGTGTGGGGTACGAGAGAAGCACCGAATATTCTACACGGTCGCTTATTAGATAAGTTGAACGATATGGGTCTATACAGTGTCTACAGCTGTATGTCGCAGAGAGTTGACCCGCATTTGATTACAACATTGGTAGAGCGTTGGAGGAAGTAGACTCATACGTTTTATTTTTTGTCGGAGAGGCGACCGTTACTTTACAGGACGTAGGAATTTTGTGGGTTTGCCTTTAGATGGTAGTTGTGTCTCCGGTGTGATCCAAACGAGGACGGTCACACAGTGGATGGACGAGTGCGATCGGTTGCTAAGTTTTAGACCGCCTGCTGAGAAAATTAAGGGGTCATCGCTTTCGATGAAGTCGTTAGCGAGTTGGTTGTTGGCCCATCCGATTTCGGATGATAGTGACTGGTATCAGCACCCGTAATTTCGAACAACAACGACATAAACTCCGAAAAACTGGTGTTGCGACGAATTCGCCTATACGCAATATGACGGATATTATATTTAACGATTGAATCGGATGATTGAATTATTTCACCGCCGACATATACTACGACTTGTACACGACTCGACACTATTTTGTGTTGTGTTTTAAATATGGAAAGGGGTGGGGGTATTTATAGAGAAGTAACTCGTATGTACTATATACGAGTTATAGGAATTATTGCACCGCCATGCAACGCGCGTAACTCGTAACTAATACGTACGAGTTACCCTAATTATTGCATGAATTATTGGAATAATTCGAGTAACTCGTATCTACTACATACGAGTTACTCAGACACTGCATGCCCATGCAGGTTGGTCGGCCACGGACCGTAATTCGTATATTTTATACGAGTTACTAAGTAAGTAACTCGTATAAACAACATACGAATTACTTGGCTAACGAGCTGCCACGTCAGATCAGCGGGCCCGTTTACCATTAACTCGTATTTCTATCACACGAGTTAGTAACTCGTATAAAATATATACGAATTACTCGGCACATGAAGCCAGGTCAGGTCAGCGGCCACCGTGTCCATGTGATTCGTATGTTTTTTATACGAGTTACTAACTCGTATATACCGCATACGAATTTCGCTATTTTATTAATGCATTTCGGTTTATGTTTATTTTGTCAATGCTTTTTTTTTATTTTATTAAAAATACCGAGAATTAGAGCATAAGATTAAGAATGGCCAACTCCATTGAAAAATCCAACGACGTTATAAACACTCCCACTCAAGGCATAGTTTAGTAGAGTAGTAGCACATAAGCATAGGTATGAAATATCATTACAAAGATATCATATTAGTTACATACAACTAAAAATGCGATAAAGCACGAGCCTTGGAATTCACGAACTCGACGACCCTCGAAATGAGCTCCGCCGCCTTCGCCGACGCCGAATCTAAGAGGTGAAAGACGTGCCCTTCGTCCGGCGTCTCGAAATACTCCACCGCCCCTCTCCACTCGCTGCCCTTCAGCGCCTTGTGATAAAACTCGCCTCTCTTTCTCAAGAAATCCTTCTCGGCGACGCAGACCAAAACCCTATGGACGGCGAGCTTCGACAGCCGTCCCATATCGCCGGTCGGCCGCAGCCTGAACTCGCTCAGTAAGCTCTTCTCGCGGCAGATGAAGTCCCACAATTTGTCGGGCTTTTCGTTCCCAAAGAAGGGGTGGATTAAAATTAGGCCGGAGAGTTTGAGCCCCAGCCGCCGGCGGTGCTCTTCGTCGTCGTCTTCGGCGAGGCGGAAGACGACGTCGTGGGCTATATTGGCGCCGGCGCTGTCGCCCATGAGGTAAACACGGTCGAGATCTGCGCGGTTCGCTATCCACGGGTCGGATTTAGATCCGACCCATCTGACGGCTTCGAGGCAGTCGTCGTAGCAGGCGGGGATTGGGTGCTCCGGCGCCAGCCTGTACTCCACCGAAACGACGACGCTTTGGGACTTCGAGGCGAGGGAATTGATGTGCGTGTGGTAGAGCGTGGAGAAGGCAGATTCGACGCAGAAGCCGCCGCCGTGGAAGTAGACGATGAGGGGGAGCTTGGATACGGCGGAGGTGGATTCCGACGAAGGGAGGTATATTCTGGCGGAGACGGTGTTTTCCGGCGAGATTTCCACGTCCTTGGAAACGACGCCGTCTTGTGGTGGGTCCGGCGATGGGGGCGTGAAGTCGTGATTCATGTACCGCTCGACTTCGCCGGAGGCGTAGACGCGGATCAACGGCGGGAAATCGAGGGCTATCGATCGGGTCGGGTCGGACTCCATTAGTTTCCTTGCTATGGCTATGGCGATGGAAATTAGAATTAGCGTCTTTTAAGAAGAGGGATGGTATGGTCAATGGTGGGTAAGGTAAGATAAGAATACGTTTTGGTGGGTCGCATTTATTTTGGCCCAAATGAAAATAAATGAATAACTGCCGAAAGTAGTGATATTTTGGAGATGATTAATCATTCATTTGACAAAATGATAACATCATCTAATGAAATATCGAAAGGATGTTATAGTGCAAACGTCGATATTAAAACAGTAGGCCAACTAACAGCATACATGTCGTCGTTCGAATTAATATTCAACTAAATATGTATAATAATGATTGGATTTTTCAATTTAATAAATTGTCACTAGTTAATTGTTTTATGAGATTCTATATTCTACACGTCTTGTAAAAATAAAAGAAAAATTCCATAGTTGTTGATAGCACGCAATTCGGGTCATATACGACGTGCAAAACATTATTTGGTGAGGAATATATCTATGTATATTTAACGATAATAATTTTAATGAGATTATTATCCAAGTTAAATATATTAATCTTCCGGCTAGAATAAAAAAAAAAGATGATCAACTTTTTAGTTACAACGGTAGTCATACATACTTCTCTTTTCTTTAGTTGTTTGTTTTCTAAAATATGTAAATTGTAATTTGATGTCGGGCTCCTAAGTCAACCGAAGGAACGTAAGTGTTGCTTGTAATCTTGCCTTATTTTCTTTCGTGATCAGCTGAAAACTTCTAAAATTCAATTTCTTTTACATATTTATACTATGATTAGTACAATTGTACGTCATATCCAATATTTATTTGTCTTAATAAAATTAAACTTCACCTAATCTCCTACATAAGCATTTATTTAGGCGGCTCAGTCAAACGTTAACTCACTTTCCAACCCCTTTCCCCTTTCTCTCTCACACACAAACACCTATATATATAATACATATATTATAATACATATATATATGTATATATATCAGTTCACTTATCTTAAACCTACCAACAAAAAAGATGGACATCAAAGTGATGAGCCAATCTTCTAATAAGTTAGACTTGTTAAACTTCGACAGCGCATCAACTTCGCCGTACGTAAGCGCACCTTCGAGCCCACAGCGGCGCTTCGCCGCCGACTTCTACTACAGCGCGCCGGCGAGTCCCACAAGCCGCCGCGCCTCCGCCTTCTACGCCGACGACGCCGGCGGTGAAGACGACGACGGCGCATCCTCCGTCGCGTCGTCGTCCGTCCCCTTCGTCTGGGAGGAAAAACCTGGGCTACCCAAATCCTCCGCCTCCTCAACCTACGGAGACGCCGGCGAGGAGGAGCTTAACAACGATGGCGATGACTTCGCTTTCGACTTCAGCGGCCAATTCGAAACCGCCTCACTCCACGCCGACGAGCTCTTCGACGGCGGTAAGATCAAGCCTCTGAAACCGCCGCCGAGATTCGATTTCAACAGCAGCAGTTTCAAGCCGACGCCGCCGCCGCCTGAATCTCCGAGGTCGTCGCCGAGGAAGATCATCCAAGGAGCGTTTCTCAGAAGGAAGAATAACGGCTACGATTTCGACCCGTTTCAGACGGCCATGGATATCCAAACCCGTAAGGAAGAAAAGGCTACCATCACGTCAGCAGAAAATCGAGGAAGATCGTCGGTGAAAAGAGCTGCCGACGCTAAGCAGCGCAAGAACAACGTCGGCGGAGCAAGGTCACTTTCACCTTTACGGGTCTCGGATCTTTTACTCGAACCAGAAGAGAAACCCGACCCGAACCCGTCTTCTTCTTCGTCGTTGTTTCCCTCTTTCTTCTACAAGAAGTGGAAGATCAAGGACTTGCTGCTTTTTAGGAGTGCATCGGAGAGTCGAGCGACGGAGCTGAGGAAGGCGGCGGCGGATGTTAAGAATTCGAGCTTTCGATCCATGGATGGAAGTGTCGGGTCGGGTTCGAGCAGGAGGCGGGCGGGTCGGCGGATATCCGCCCATGAGCTCCATTATTACAGTATGGGAAGGGGTGTTTCCGAGGAGATGAAGAAGAGGACTTTCTTGCCTTACAAACAATTAGGTGTGTTAGGTTGCTTGGGATTCGTTCCAAGTGTTCCTAACATGCCTAGATGATTCTTATTTAATTTTTTAGTATATTGCGATAATCAATGGTTAATTGGATTATCGATTGATTTGTTTTTTCTTGTTCTATTATGCTAATGATGTATATGGATCATTGTTGAAATTCATAGGATGAACAAAGGACTTTTCATATATTTTCTATGTATCGCAGTGTACATTGGAGGCTGATATCAACTATTCTTATACAAGCAATCTTCCATAATAGCCGTTGGAGACTAATTAGTGATATCATCCAATTTCCTATTATACATTAATTGAATTAATGATAGGATAATGCCTTGATCTTTGCCCTCTTTGATGGTATCTCGATTAGGTAAGCGGCAATCATTGCCTTGATTAGCTGAGGCTGAGAATGGTAAGAGATCAATGATGAAAATATTCTGAGATCTTTCTTATTCTTCAACACTCCCCCTCAAGTCGGGCTTAAATAAATTAATTAAGCCCAACTTGGCGAGTATGTCTTCGAAGGAACGAGCATCCACGGCTTTGGTGAAGATGTCGGCCAATTGCTCTTTGCTGCTCACAAATGGCGTTTCTATTTCTTTGCTCTGCACTTTTTCTCGAATAAAGTGACAATCCACATCAATGTGCTTTGTTCGCTCGTGAAAGACAGGATTTGTTGCGATGTGTCGTGCGGCTTGGTTGTCACAATACATCATCATTGGTTGATTGCTTTCGATCTTTAAGTCTTGTAAGAGCTGTCTTATCCATACAAGCTCGCTTGCTGTAGAAGCCATGGCTCTGTATTCCGCTTCTGCGCTCGATTTTGCTACAACCTTTTGTTTTTTGCTTTTCCACGTGACCAAGTTGCCTCCCACGAATGTACAGTATCCCGTTGTGGATCTTCTATCAAAGCTTCCTGCCCAATCTGCGTCTGAGTATCCAATCACGTCATGAGCACTGTTTCTTTTCATCCAGATCCCTCGCCCTGGATTTCCCTTGAGATACCTTAGAATACGTTCAACGGCCTCAAGGTGACTGGTCAAGGGAGCCTGCATAAACTGACTAACACAACTAACAGCAAATGATATGTCAGGTCGTGTAACTGTTAAATAAATAAGTTTCCCTACTAGCCTTTGAAATTTTTGGATATCTTTCAATGGCTTTCCATCTTCGGGGCTCAACTTTTTGTTGGTTTCCATTGGAGTTTTTGAAGGTTTAACTCCACTTTTTCCAGTTTCCTTTAGAAGATCTAGGACATATTTTCTTTGGGATAGAAATAACCCTTTAGGTGAATGGGCAATTTCAATTTCCAAAAAATATTTAAGTTGTCCGAGATCTTTGATATCGAATTTACTCTTGAGATATTCTTTAACTTTATCAATCTCATATTTGTTGTTTCTGTTATTATAATGTCATCCACATAAATAAGTACAACTACAATGATTTGATTAGTTGTTCTTACAAACATAGACGAGTCCGCTGAACTCTTTATAAAATCGTAGTTAAGAAGTGCATGACTCAATTTTGAGTACCATGCTCTTGGGGATTGTTTCAACCCATAGATTGACTTATTTAATTTACATACAAGTTTCTGATGAGAGTTTTCAGGTTGATAACCTGGTGGGAGATTCATGTATATCTCCTCATTCAGATCTCCTTGTAAGAATGCATTTTTGACATCCATCTGTGAGAGACTCCATCCCGAGTTGACTGCTACAGATAGAAGAATTCTTACTGTGTTCATTTTAGCGACTGGTGCAAAAGTCTCCTCATAGTCTATTCCTTGAGTCTGAGTGAACCCCTTTGCCACCAGTCGTGCTTTGAATCGTTCAATGGTTCCATCACTATTGTATTTAATTTTATATACCCATTTACAACCAACTGGTTTTTTGTTAGTTGGAAGAGAAGTGATTTGCCATGTTTGATTTTTTTCGAGGGCTTCTAATTCTTCCTTCATAGCCTTACGCCATTCAGATTTTTTGTTTGCTTCTTCAAAATTGTTAGGTTCACATTCATGTGCAATGTTACTTAAAAATGCGTAGTATGAGGGTGAAACTTTGTCGTAAGATATGTAGTCTTGTATTGAATAAGTAACTTGATTTGACACGAAGTCTTTTAGTCTTTCTGGTGGTCGAATGTTTCTTGTGGAACGTCTCAAGTTTTGGGGTTCTATTGTTTCTCCCCCTGAGTGAAATTCAGGTGTTTCATTGGTTTCATGAATTTGTTCTTCAGTTGGATTAAGTTCTTCTAATTCGTTTGTTTCATGGTTCTGATCGTTTATTGATGGTCTTGAGAGTTCTGGTAGTGGTATAATATATTTTTCTTCATGATTTGTGTTGTCATGTACTTGGTTTGAGTAATAAGGTTTATTTTCGATGAATGTTACGTCTCTAGAAATATATAATTTTCGTTTCTTGGGGTCATAACATTTATATCCTTTTTTCTGTGAGGAGTATCCTAAGAAGATAGTCTTAATGGAATGGGTATCAAGTTTGTCGTGTCGTTTTATATGAACGAAACATGTACATCCGAATATTCTTAGATGTTCAATGTTGGGTTTTCTTTTTAATAAGATTTCTAAGGGACTTCTATACTCTAGCTGAGCACTTGGGAGTCTGTTGATTAGGTATGCTGCAGTTAGAACTGCATCTGACCAATATTGTTTTGGTACATTTGATTGAAATAGTAGACATCTTGTTATTTCTAGCAAATGTCTATTTTTCGTTCGGATACCCCATTTTGTTCCGGAGTATTGATACAAGTAGTTTGGTGTAATATACCTTTGATTTTTATTAATTCAAGGAAATTTGTATTAACATATTCGGTCCCATTATCAGTTCTAAGAATTTTAATTTTAGAGTTGTATTGGTTTTCAATAAAGTTTGAAAATTCTTGAAACTTTGAAAGAACCTCAGATTTATTTCTTAAGAGATAAAGCCAGGTTGTTCTAGAGTAATCATCAATAAAAGTTACAAAATATTTAAAGTTGTTGTAGGAATCTACAGGAGCAGGTCCCCAAACATCTGAGTGTACTAATTCAAATATCTTATTAGTTTTATTCATAGATTTTGAAAAAGGCAGTCGCGTTTGTTTAGAGAATTTGCATACATCGCATGAATCAATAGAAGTAAATGGAAATAATTTTCTAAGAATCTTATCAGAAGGATGCCCCATTCGTTGATGCATTACATTATTTGCTCTTGAAGACTTAGGGTTGGTTTCTACTATATAGAGCCCATTTTTTAGCCATCCCTCACCAATCAGGTTCCCTGTGATCCGGTCGTGAAAAATTACTTTGTTTGGTGAGAAAATTACATTGCAATTTAGGTCATTGGTAATTTGTCCTACTGATAGAAGATTTGAGGTTAATTTTGGTAGATAGAGTGTGTTTTGAAGACTTTTTGAGAATAATTTGGAGGTTCCAATTTTTTCAATTGGTATTTTGTTACCATTAGCAACCGTCACAAACTGCATGGTCTTTGGGTTGATAGAATTTTCGATATTATTTGGATTGCATGTCATATGATCAGACGCACCAGAATCAACTACCCAAAAATCACGTGAATGATTTAAATTGGAATTAATCATGCCAATAAAAGGTTGATAAATACCTGTGCTGTGTTTACCTGGTTTGAGGTGGCCCGAAAAATGACTGGTGGAGTGAGAGGTTGG
This sequence comes from Craterostigma plantagineum, assembly GCA_027422505.1. Classification (NCBI taxonomy): domain Eukaryota; kingdom Viridiplantae; phylum Streptophyta; class Magnoliopsida; order Lamiales; family Linderniaceae; genus Craterostigma; species Craterostigma plantagineum. Next base: position 2,367,917 of record JAPQWV010000007.1, read on the forward strand.
GCCTGGCCGAAGCGATCTGTTGGACCATTTTCTGACCATTGGGCCTTGGAAGAGTCTGCAATAGGTCCAGAAGCCCCACCATAAATTGAATTGGGCCTTGTATTGGATTCAGCCACATTTCCCTTAATCGATCATTAAGCCATTTCTCTCTCTGGGCCCATTCTTCTTCTTTTCTTCTGCGTCATCTCCTTGAGCGATTAAGCCACGAAACCCTCGATCACGATCCTTAGGTCCGCCGTTCCTTCCGTCACGTTTCGGTCGGAGATGAGGGTGGAGGAACCAGCACCCATCTCGACTGTGTCCTTCTTTCTTGCAATTATCGCATCGGGGTTTGCTTGGTGCTCCTTTTGTCTCCGGCCGAGATTTAGGGTTTCCCCCTTTGGCGGTCAGGGCTTGATTTTCAGATGAGAGGAGCGGGTCCGAGGTCATCGCCTTCCTCCGGGACTCCTCCGACTCGATCGTGGCTACGACATCTTCGACTGTAGGTAACTCTGTCCCAATGAGAATCTGAGTTCGAACTTGTTCGTAGGATGAATCCAGACTCGCCAATAGTTGGAATACTCTGTCTTGCTCCCTTCTTTCCTTGAGTGTTTTTGCCTCTGTCGTGTGGGGTTGGTAAATATCAAGCTCGTCCCACTTGGCCTTCATTATCCCAAAGTGCTGAGTGAACGATTGAGTTGGTTGTTTTCGTAACTGTGCGATTTCATTCTTCAGTTGAAAAACATGAGCGAAATTCTTCCTTTTTCCGTACATAGCCGTAATTGAATTCCACATATCGTGGGCGCTCATCGATGCAAGAAAAAGCTCAGCGATACTGGGCTCCATCGAGTTCAATAATCCAGCCATAACTTGATTGTCGATCATCACCCAGGCGCTGTCATCAACCTTTGGTTGTTGCGTAGTTTCACCGGAGACGTTGCTGCCAGTTGCCTTCGGTTGTTTGATTTCGCCGGAGACGTACCCCCATTGCCCTTTGCCTTTGAGGGAAATTGTGATTGCACGAGCCCAGTTTACGTAGTTTTTTTCATTTAGCAGAATGGAGGTTAGCCTCGAGAAGTTTGGGTCTGTGGTAGGTTTTGGGTCGGCCATGTTAGCCGATTTGTTTTATTGTGTGATTGTTGGCGTGGTTTGGTTTGGAGCTTCAAAGCTCTGATACCATGTTGAAATTCATAGGATGAACAAAGGACTTTTCATATATTTTCTATGTATCGCAGTGTACATTGCAGGCTGATATCAACTATTCTTATACAAGCAATCTTCTATAATAGCCGTTGGAGACTAATTAGTGATATCATCCAATTTCCTATTATACATTAATTGAATTAATGATAGGATAATGCCTTGATATTTGCCCTCTTTGATGCTATCTCGATTAGGTAAGCGGCAATCTTTGCCTTGATTAGCTGAGGCTGAGAATGGTAAGAGATCAATGATGAAAATATCCTGAGATCTTTCTTATTCTTCAACAATCATACATTGTATTTAATGTAAACTTGTTTTCGCTTGCTTGTTTAAGTAAGACTTAGATGTTCCTTATCTAAATTTTTTTTTCCGAACTTTGATTAACCTAAGTACCTTTTTAGGGTTAATTTTTTTGGACTAAATATCGAGTGGAAATTAGTTTTCAAATGTAATGATTGGTGAAGGGGCCGTCTTAACCATATGTTTCATATTTCAATACATGTGTGCCCCACGACCGAAGACTTTTTTGCGCAAAAATAAAATGTGTAAAAATATGAATAATCATGGTCGAATTTTTTTCTCCAATATGTGTTGCCGTATTCCACGCATTCCGAGTAAGATCATGCCTTTGACCAGCTAAACATACCTTGTATTTTTTAAGTAATATTCGGAAATAAATAATCTTGCAAAATCAGATTATTATGTCGTGCATTATTTATTTTATTTATTATCTTCTATGCACATGTTTGTCGCCCCTCACATAAGAATGAGTGACATCATAGTCGGCTTACATTAAATAGTGATAGATGTGATGTCTTTGAAAAACGGAAATTCTTGTAATGAAATTACATTCTTATCTAAAATTACATCATCCACTTCAGCATCATATATATAAATACACATCTTGGATTACTATTTGGGTCTTTACACATAAGTACCTATTTGGATAAAAACTTGTAATTTAGTACCCTGTCAGGATTTTTTATATATAGGTACCTAACAGAATAAACTTTTTGCACATAGATACTCGATCCCCGAAAGTACACCATACAACACATTTCGGTACACTATATCAACACATTGGGTACCCTTTATAACAGAAAATGGTACGACGTATGCTATATTTAAGTACGCCCTATGTAACACACAGGTATGCCGTATGTACGACGTATGCTATATTTAGGTACCCTATATCAAAGTGTTATGATACGCAATATACATACAGGAAGGTAAGACATGACTAAATAAACTGGTAAAAATTAAATCAGGTACCTATCTGTAAAATTTTCTGACATGGGTACCTATGTGTAAAAATTTTATCCAATTAGGTATTTTTCTATAGATTCACCTTACTATTTTTATTATTATCATTATTATTGTTATTATATTCAATATAAATATAAATAAAATAGCGACCACTTAGGATTGATTGATTTCTCCAAATTAAACCGAAAGAAGATGGAAGCATCATTATTTATTTGATACCCTCTGCTGGGAAAAGTGAAGCCACCAACCTTGGGCCATTAGCTCTAATTTGAGGTTGTTGGAAATAATATAAGCAACAAATTCAAATGAAATCCTTTAATTGTGCCGCTTTTCTAACTGATGGTGGACGTAATCATTTGATCACAGGTAATTAGGGTTTACTTATAGCCTTTATAGGTAGAAAGATTATTGATTTACTTACAGGTACTACTCTTCTTGATTAAGTATGTAATTATAAATTGATATAAATTATGATCACGTTATATATATAATCTATTTAGTGAGTATAATTTGGCTTCCAATCAACTATTATCATCGTCATTACGTGCTCAAACTGCATTGTTCTTATTCGTCTTTATTGACCATCGTAGCATGGATAGTCCAAACACATAATGACATACATTATTATTTAATATTTCGTATTTAATTTACGAAATTGTTTAGTGCGCCTTATGAATTATAACCAAGGCTCATAAGTACGAGATCCGTCTAAAACGAATAATAAAATAACATTGACATCGTATTGTATATGTGCTTCAGCAGCTATTATCTTGACAAAGTTGAAGAGTAGAAGTAACTTATTATGAATTAACCACGTGAAAATTGTTAAACAAAAAGAAAATTTATATATTTCACGTCCATAAATATATTAAAGAAAGATTGGTATGCAATGGCATTCAATGTGCATTGCAAGTAGGGTTGTAAACGAACCGAACCGAATCGAATATTTGCATTTACTATTCGTATTCGTCAATTTTTTCTGATATTCGTATTCGGTATTCGATTCGTGACGAATCATAAAATCGATTCGATCGATTCGATAATGATATTCGGCCGATTCGCGAATATTCGATATTCGAATTTTTTTCCTAATTTTTTTTCCCCAAAAATACCTGAAAATACTAAAAAGTGCAAAATAACGCCATTCTGGTAAAAAATAAAATAAAAAACAGCGTAGTACTGCGATTGCGACCGACCAAAATCAAAAACACCATTTTTATCAAATAAATCTAGCAAAAGTTCTACCAACCAAAATCATTAAATTTCAAATAAACAGTGGTGGCGCTGCCGGTGGTCGACGCGGTACTGCGATTGCGATCGAGAGAGAGAGCCGAGCGTGGTGGAACCAGTGGTGGCGCTGTCGGTGGTCGACGCGGTCGTGAGAGAGACCACTGGTGGTTGTGGTGGCTGCCAGTGGCGGTGTGTAAGAGAGAGTGTTGGTGCCTGGTGGTTTTTTACTGTGGTGGTGGCTGGGAGAAAGAGAGACGAGACAGCGTGAGAAAGAAGAGTCCTTAGGGTTCAAAGTGTTCGGCTTGAAAATTGAAATGATACTCCTCACGTGAATTAAGAATGATTTTGGGGATTGGGTTGGGCTAATAACTAAATAACTAAAAAATGCTTAGTGGGCCTTATTATGTATATAATATATATATATTTAATTTAAATCGAATCGAATTATTCGATAAGTATACGAATCGAATAACGATATATTCGTATTCGTATTCGATAACTATTCGAATCGAAAAAACTATTCGTATTCGTATTCGATATTCGAATATTCGAATTTGAATACGAATATTCCGAATCGAATCGCGAATCGAATCAGAAATATTCGATTCTTTTGCGTCCCTAATTGCAAGAGTCAAAACTACAGCCACCGAACCACCCTTATCATAAAAAATCCCATGCATTGTTTGAAAAATCTTGAAGTTTTTCATAATAAAGTGATTCCTATTAAATCAATGACGAGATAGGTCGACTAGAATTCTAATAAATTTGAAATTTCACATAAGAACAACCACCTTTTGCATTGATTTCTCCAATCAACTACATAATGAAACCGCACTAAAAGTACAAGTATAAAGTTATGGAAATACTCCTTCGTACTCTCTACAAATTGAAAAGGAGAACGAATCATTTATGGAGAAGAAATTGAATATGACTTCATGGGATGGGACTGAATATATGTGGGACTAAGAGAGGACATCTTTTATATTTCGTTTGACTAATTGACTTGAAAAATAAAGGAGGAAATGGAAATGTGAACACTTTGACTTAGATCTCGTAATAAAAGTCCATATATGGCAGAAGCAAAAGGACAAATGACACCACCACGATAAGCCATTGTCATCAATACAAACAAATTACAGCCGTTTTCTCTGAAAAATGTCAAGTCAATAATTGAATATTCAATCATAATATAATATAGTATTTCTAAAGTATCTATATAGATGTCAGTGAGTTAATGGGTCAGTAAAGAAAATGGGGCAATTCTATTCTTGTGCGAATCAGGGCAATAAATCATACATTAGGTTTTCCCAAGCAATATAAAGACACAAAATAAAAATGACAACACTAAACATAGTAATTGGGCTGGCGTTGTATGAATGAAAAATTCGGGCTTTCTTTATGGTTAATGGGCTTTCCTGTAATTATACACAGTACAGATAATATTACATATCTAAATTCTGTTCAATTCTTGCAATAATTCCATGGGAAAACTCAAGACAGTTTCCATCGACAGCAACTCTTTATTCATTAATCACACATACACACAGAATACACACACACACACAAATAAACATCCGCCATCGATCATCATCATCTCAGACAACCTTAAAATCAAGAATCTGAACATTTTCAACATCAAGCTTCTTGAAATTACTGAGTTTCCTCGCCGCAAAGAACTTGCCAAAGTTATAAGCCTTATACTTGGGAGGATTTCTCTCACTAAGCAGCTCTTCAATGGGCTCTACGAAGCAGTAATGCGCAGGATTCACAAAGAAAGGAATCGAAAACCTTTCCCTGTAAGAATTCACCTTCACTCTGTGTTCTACGCTCTCATACTTGTCGTTGCTCCATACCTATATATGCTTGTCCCAAGAACAGTGTAACAATGGTAGAATAAAGATTACATCAAGAGCCTATGATCATCTTCAGTTAATAGATTACTTATTACCTGGATAATGTCGCCGACGTTGATGATGTAAGCATCAGGCGTAGGTTTGACAAGAATCCATTCTCCGTCGTATTTTCTCTTCACTTGAAGCCCACCGACGTCGTCCTGGGCAAGAATCGTCAGCACGCCGGCGTCTTTGTGCCTGCCGACGCCGAGGGCTAAGTCCGGCGCCGGGCACGGTGGGTAGTGGTTGAGCCTTATGAAGCTCGTTTGATCCTTGAGAAAACCATTGAATCGATCCCTTTCTAACCCTAAGCTCAGTGCTATGAGTTCAAGCAGCTTTTTTCCCAGTTTTTTCATTTCTTCAGCGTACTCTTCACATACTTGCCTGAATACGTTAAGCAAGAAAAAAAAAAAGATAATCTTTTTGCAGAAATAAAAAATCCTGCAAATTCTGCATAACAAATCAAACCTCATTTCTGGGAAATTCTCTGCAGGCCAGCGATTGGTCAATTCCCTGAGACGATCGTCGCCGGGATCGGAGGAAAGAGGGATAATCGTCGGATTCTGAACGGTGAAATCGAAGACTTCTTTCCAATCTCTTACATTCTTGGTATGCTCAGTGTCGTAATATCCGTAGGGGTTGAGTTCATCCCTGGCGACCTTCTCCCTCTCTTCTTTCTCAGAGTGGAAGAATTCCATGGAAGCTGAGAAAGCTCTCTCTCGGACATGCGAGGGAACGCCGTGGTTCGTCACCTGGAAAAAACCCCAATCCTTGCATGCGTCGCCGATTTGCTCGATTAGGGTTTCGAGGGAGTTGTTTGTAAGGGAGAGATCGATCGTTGGGATGTTGTCGGCGGAGATCCTTTCGGGTTTGGGTCGGTGCTCCGGCGCCTGAAAAAACGCTGGGTCGATTTCTACCATGGCTGATGAGAGCTGAGTTTGAAGGTTGAGCTGAGATACTGTTGTTTTTTTTTGTTTTTGAGGTTGTAAGAAGAAGATGATGATCTTTAGGATGGAGAGATGTATATTAACACGTACATTGAATCTAGACATGTTTGTGAGTGAATGGGAGGAGTTTGTTTGGTAGGGAAACGACGTAAAATAGCAATTATTTTTTTTTTTTTGAGAGGTAAAACTCAGCAATTATTTTACAATTTAGGAGTCTTATTATTTCGGCAATGATTGTTATTTTAAGGGGAAATTTACATAAAAATACCCAATTATATAAAAAGTTGCAAGTCAGTACCCGTCAGTGTTTTTTTATATGTAGGTACCTATTAGAATAAATTTGTTGCACATTGGTACCCGTCCCGCCGTAAGGTACGTCATATAGCACATTAAGGTACCATAATGAAACTTAAGGTACCATAGTGAAACGTTTTGTGCTACATAATACATTGAGAAATGGTACATAATACAATATAAGTACCATATAAAAGGGCGGAGCTAGGAAATGTTTTGATGGTGGGCTAAAATCTAAGGGCTCGTTTGGTTCCTAGGTTTATATTTAGGAGAGTTTAAATTAGTAAAGTTTATATAAAACAGATTAATGGTATAAAATAAAGTATGTGTTTGGTTAGTATATTTAAATAAACACATGTGATGGGGTGTATTTATTTAAACCCGCGCGCATAGGTTTAAAGCATGATTATATAAACACATGAATTATGTATACCTATGAACCAAACAATTGAACATGTGCTAGACCCACCGTTAAAATAACTAAACCCGTGAATCAAACAAGCCATAAGAGATAAAATATATAATAATAAAAAGTTACCTTACAAATTATAATTGTTTTTTGTTTTTTATGAGTCTTCATGTTTATAAAATCATTGTATTATAGCATCATTATAAACACTAATAAATATTTTTCTTTACCCTAAAATTAATATTATACTATGCAGAGTATAGTTTCTTTAAGGTGAGCGTTTCATCGCATATCAACATACATCGTTATTTTCTCACCAGTTGCATACAATATACACATATATATACGTGGATTTTTTTTTTAGGGTAGACAAGTGCCTACCTAGGCATGAGGTGGCTCCGCGCATGCATATAAACGCGTGACGTGGTACACAATACACATATAAAAAGGTACGTCAATACTGAAAAAATGGTACACACTGTCAAACGGGTACTTATATAAAAAAAATTTCTAACATAGGTACTGACTTGCAAATTTTTATACTGTTAAATTGAGGGTTCCAACCTAAAACCAATTGGTGTTAGGTGGAGAGGCCTCTTTGATTTATATACTCAGCCGGGTGATATTAATTTTCCGATGTGGGACATAGATTCTCAACACGCCCCCTCACGTGTGGCACGATTCAAGCCTAACACGTGGACATATGAAATCGGGTGACAGTGAGTGAAATATGCGCGATATAACACGCAGATCGAACCCGCTCTGATACCATGTTAAATTGAGGGTTCCAACCTAAAACCAATTGGTGTTAGGTGGAGAGGCCTCTTTGATTTATATACTGAGCCGGGTGATATTAATTTCCCGATGTGGGACATAGATTCTCAACATATACAAATAGGTATTTTTCTTCACCTATTTTAAGTTAAGGAATCGGAATATATAATATATATATATATATATTTTATTACCATTGTGAAATAATTCATCAATTTGTTTTAATTTCTATTTATATACAAGGTAGGGTTTTATGTCAATTTTGCTAGATATTGAATAATGCATGTGTTATATTCGATTTTTTGTAAGAGAGAGAGTGTAGTGGTTTTTTTCTCATATATATATATCATTTAATGTTGAACCACCTATTAATTATGTATGTTATGGCCCATGGGCCTATAAGCTTATAAAATGGAAGGCCCGAAAGCCTAAAAAGTTCTGCCGCGTTTGCATTATGTGGTAAAAAGAAAAAAGGAAAATCAAAATTTAGCACTTCAGCTCAGCCCTAAGAATCTGCTGTGAACACTGAACAGCTTTTAGGACTGTTGAAGGTAACTCTGTAATTTATCAGTTCGTGTTATTCCTATTTTTTTTTTCCATTATAAGCTGCCAATTTTCTGTAATTGTTGGCATTCTATACCTATTATTGACTTCTGTGCTTCCTTCCTTATCGTGGTTTATTTGTTCTGCTATACATTTGAATGGGCGTTGCGCAGGTTTAGCTCGTCGAGTGCTGAGGCTTTGTTTTGATTGCAAATTTGTCATATTTATGTTATTTATTGCGGGACAAATCATTAGGTCGAGACTGTTATGGCAATTACAGAACTTTATTTAGTGGGATTTTTTTTATTGGTATTTGCAGATGGCTAGATGGGATGCCATTTTGTCCCTGCCCATACAAAACCCACCTACGTTGGAATTCTCATCCTCTGACCTCGTATGGTCCAAGATTGAGGGATGGAGAGACAACATGGATAGGCTCGCTCTGATCCCATATGCTAGAGTGAACGATTTCGTGGCTGGCGAATCGAACAACAAAGATTGCCCGACGAGGTTCCATGTCGAGGCAAGGAGGAAACGTGCTAAAGAAACAGCTTACAAGCCTAAAGTCGATGGGATTCTTGAATACATACTGTATGCCCATGCTGACTGCTGAGAATCATTTTTTGCCTCAGTGCTTGGTTTTATGTTTATTTAATGGTGTCTATATTGGTTTTTAATAGGTACTGGTGCTCGTTTGGCCCCGATGATCATCGCAAAGGGGGCGTGGTGCGTCCCAGTAGGTCTACTTATGTCCCTAAAAACAAATCTTCTGGCCGACCGAACACAAAGAGGGGTTGCACTTGCCACTTTATTGTTAAGCGTTTGATTGCAGAGCCAACTGTAGCACTTGTGATTTATAATCAAGACAAGCATATTGATAAGAATGGCATGCCTTGCCATGGACCTCAGGACAAGAAAGCTGCTGGGACCCGTGCCATGTACGCACCGTATATATCAGAGGAGCTTCGCCTTCGTGTATTGTCTCTTCTCTACGTTGGCGTCCCTGTGGAAACTATAATGCAGAGGCATAATGAGTCTGTGGAAAAGCAAGGTGGCCCGAGTAACAGAGATGATCTTTTGAACCATCGATACGTTCGTAGTCAAGAGAGGAGAATAAGGAGATCTAAATATAAGCTCGATGAAGATGACTCAGTTAGCGTTAGAAAGTGGGTTATGAGTAACCCGAATAACGTCTTTTTCTATCAAGATTTTGGTGATTCTGACCCTTTTGTGGTGGGAATTCAAACAGACTGGCAGTTGCAGCAAATGATTCGATTTGGAAATTGCAGGCTTTTAGCTTTTACGTCGAACTTTGGGTCGAGTAAGCTGAAGGTTGGTGCCAATTTTTGTGAATATCATTTGAGCGTTCGACTTAACTCGGAAGCTTTCTGAATCATTGATTGACTTACCTATTCCTTTTATTTTGCAAAATATCCAGCATCCTATTCATAGTCTTGTTGTGTTCAACTCAGACAACAAGGCTATCCCAGTGGCTTGGATAATTACGCCCAAGTTTGCGAGTGTAGACTCTCACAGATGGTTGCGAGCCCTTTATAATAGAGTTTGCGCAAAAGACCCGACTTGGAAATTAGCTGGATTTATCGTGGATGATCCTTTGGCAGATATTCAGGCAATCAGGTTTGCCATGAATATCCTATTCTATCTTGGGCCCGATTTGTTTTTGCTTATATCTTTTTTTGTTCCCCTTTTCCCATATTGGTTTGCCCTAGTTCGATGGTGATAGATGAATTTTCTGTTTTATTTTGTTTGCAGGGAGGTTTACGAATGCTCTGTGCTGATATGCTTTTGGCGTGTTCGCCACGCATGGCACAAAAATTTGATGAGGAGATGCTCAGATGCTGAGACGCGCGTTGAGATAGCAAAAGGTCTTGGTGAAGCATTTCGTAATATCTGCAAACGTTCTGAAACCGTTGGTCTGCTCAAGGATTTCACGGTCGATTCTGTAGATGCTGCAGAGTTTATGGAATACTTCAAGGCAATTTGGAGCCCGAAGCTAGGTAATAGTCGTGCTTGGGCAAATCAGTATTGTGTGTTCTATTTGCTGACGTTTTATGAAATCAAAACTTCCGTTTTCCCTCTCTTTGAATTGAAGTTAACCTCAGTTTCCAATAAAAACTCGTGAAAAAGAATAGGTGTGTGGGAAAGTGCAATTAGAGCCCATCCACTTGCAAGCCAAGAGACATGCTCAGCAATGGAGTTCTACCACAGCCAACTGAAGCTGAGGCTACTGAACGAAAAAGACCAAACTATGTACGAATGCGCCGACTGGCTAGTAAACAAGCTGAGCACCAAAGTACACTCCTACTTTTGGCTCGATGAATACTCGAGCAAAGAGGACTTTGCCCGATACAGAAAAGACGAATGGAGTAGCGGGCCCACGGCGTGGCGAAAATCCCTGCAAATCCCAGATTCTCATGTAAGAATGGAAGGCGAAGAACATGCAAAGGTCTTTGGTGAGACTAACAGAGACGATTCCACGCATTTGGTGCACAACCCTGGCTCAGAATTCTCGATCTGCGATTGCAGCTGGGCTAAAATGGGGAATCTTTGCGAGCATATGTTCAAGCTAATCAGACTTTGCAGGGATAAGGGATTAGTTGCACCTTCGATGAGCATGTTTCATTACAGTCGAGCTTTGATCGATATGCTGAAATGTCCTCCTTACGATTCCTTGGTTAGGGATCACGCCGTTTCTCTGGTGGTTTGGTTGCAGAAGGAGTTGAAATTACAGATACGTCCCCAGGAAAGTTCGAGTGCCCACGAACAAGTGCCTTGTCAGAATCGGCTGAAGCGCAAGCGATTGGGTGATGAAGCAGAGTGCGTTTCTGGCAATGCGAATCATCGTTTAACGGCTAACGAAGATAGTTTTAGAGATGAAGTGGATATAGTATCGTCGTCAAGTCAACTGCTAGACGTCGTAGAAAAAGCTGCAGATGTTCATGGCTGAGGTATGACCACAAAATCTATGGCATTTGTTGAGGTGATGCTTATATGAGGAAGAAACTCTAATAAATATATGTGCAGATAACAGCTCGTGGTAGCAGATAGTTGTATTTATCAAGTGTTTTGCTGAATTGAGAACAATGTTGTCTTTAGCAGATACCAACATTATGGCTTAGTTGCAATAAAAACTTGTGCTTAGATATAGAAAAACGATAAGAGTGATGAAAGATCAACGAATTCTTCAAGGTGTTGCCTTTTTTTTTTTCCTTACCTTCTGCTGAGATTATATTGAAAATGTCGAAACCAAATGAAGTACGCAAATACGTTTTTCACAAACCATGTGGTGGCATTCAATGAAACACCGAAGCAACAATATACACGTCTTTTTTTCTTTTTTGTGGATAAGTACGAACCCGACAAAAACCAACATAAATTAATTAATGGGTCATTATAATTTTTGGTCCCTAATGTTTAACCCGTGGGCGTCCGCGGTCCCTGATGTTCCCGAGTTACATTTTCCGTCCCTAATGTTACAATTTTTACTCGCTTTTAGTACCTCCATTAAGTTGAACCGTTAGTTTTAACCCAAAAGAACACGTGTCAATTTTTGACCAAAAAAATTAAGAAAATGTCGACATTCCCTCTCTCTCTCTGCTGGGCGGCGACGGAAGACAGTCGACGGGCGACGTGGAGCGCCGAGCGGCGACGGAAGACAGTCGACGGGCGACGTGGAGCGCCGTGCGGCGACGGAAGACAGCCGAGCAGCGACTCTGGCGGTGGAGTCGGGTTTCTACGAGCTGGATTCCGGCAAAATTCGAGGCACTGGCGAGGTCGGCGATGGCTTCGAGGGGTGTCGGCTGCGACCTCAGATCTGGCGGGCGACTTCAGATCGGGCGGTGGCTGGTGGCAGTGGTGCGAGATTGGGTGCAGATCTGGTGGTGGAGCGACGGTGGTGGATCTGGTGTCTGGTGGTGGTGGCTTCGGAGAGGTGTGGTGGTGGCTAACCTCCGCAAGAACCTCTGCGTCGCTGTAATGAGTCACCGCCTGGATTATGGCTCGAGCCCTCTTCGCCGGGTCACCGCTCTTGAAAACCCCCGACCCCACAAACACCCCATCGCACCCGAGCTGCATCATCAAGCGCAGCGTCCGCCGGCGTCGCCACTCCGCCCATCACAGATCGCACGTGCCTGAATGGGAATAGGGCTCGAAATCCGCAGAAAACCCTAGAAAAATTTCGAAATCCGACACATACCTCACGGCGTCGATGCTGTTGCCGGTCCCAGCCTCGCCTTTGGTCCTAATCATGGCGGATCCTTCCCTGATTCTCCTCAGCGCCTCGCCCAGATTCCGACACCCCCAGACGAACGGAACCTTAAAATTGTGCTTGTTGATGTGGTTGTCGTCGGCGAGGGTCACGATATGTCTGGGTTTGATCGGCATCCGATGGCGACGAATTCCGGCTAACGGCGGCGTGCGACTGCTGGGAGGTGTGAGGCTGAACGGAACCCTAAAATTGTTCTTTTCTTAATTTTTGTTTTTTTTTCTGGAAATTTTATTTTTTATATACTTTATAAATTTGAGGTGGAATGTAAGCATGACACGTGTTTTTTCTGTTAAAACTAACGTTCAACTTAACGGAGGTACTAAAAGTGAGTAAAAAATGTAACATGAGGGACTGAAAATGTAACTCGGGAACATCGGGAACCACATACGCCCACAGGTTAAACATAAGGGACCAAAAATGTCAATCGCCCATTAATTAATCTATAACATTATATTGATCATCCCACAACTATCAGTCAATCAGTAATCGGAGACGGAGAGAACCCATAAGTCAGAATTCTCTGATTTCCCCGAAATTTAGTCTGAAAAAGGAAAATGGTGGGAAAAAGTTACCTGACTATGAAGGCTGATGACGCAGTAGCTGATGATTTGATCAGCTCTGATCTCAAAGAAGTTGGAAATGCGATGAAGAAATTAGCCAACCACGCGATTAAGCTTGGCGGCCTTGGATTTGGGACTTCGTTTCTCAAATGGGTCGCTGCTATTGCTGCAATGTAAGAAATCCCTCCTTTTTCTTTTTTCCTTTTCCCTATTTATTTACCTGCGCCATGAAAGCGTATGTTAGTGTAAAGCTGAGCTTTTTATCTGCAGTTACTTGCTGATCTTGGACCGTACAAATTGGAAGACGAACATCCTCACCTCACTCTTAATCCCTTACATCTTCTTCACCCTTCCCAATTGGCTGTTCAGACTTCTGAGGTAATGAAAAAAAAAAAAGCTGCATTTCCCTTCTTTCAAATCAGCTGTTTATCAATTCTTGATTTTTGAATCTTAGGGGAGGAGTTGGGCAATGGATCGCTATAATAGCTGTGGTTCTACGCCTTTTCATCCCACGACACTTCCCAGGTTCTTTTCCACAGCTCTTCTCTATGATGGAATTAACGTAAGAAACAGAGCATTCTTTTCTTGATTTCTTCTATGTAAGTGCAGATTGGCTTGAATTGCCAGCAGCTCTGATCCTTCTCATAGTTGTCTCGCCGGGCTTATTCGCCCACACAATAAGAGGGGACATAATAGGGATCATAATTTGCTTGATAATTGGGTGTTATTTGCTCCAAGAACACATAAGATCCCATGGTGGATTCAGAAACTCTTTCACTAAGAGCAGCGGTTTGTCGAACTCTATTGGGATTCTCCTCCTCTTCGTTTATCCCCTCTGGGCGCTCGTTCTCTACATTCTTTAAGACGGTAATATAATCTGGGATTGTGTTTGTTTGTTGAATTGGCTACTATCATATGCATATGTTTATCAGTTTGCTGTGAAGAAAAACACTCAGATTATGAATGTCTTGCGTGTGTGCTCTGTCTTTTAAGCTTGTTGCGAGCATGTTTTTGTGCATATTGTGATGAACTATACCGTGATGTTTTGTTCCCTTTTCGATTCGTTTTAGGATGAGATAATTCAAAACGAAACATAGATATAGGTTTTTAATCCTCGAAATCACTCTTTACAATATATATGTATAATATGTGACATAAACTGAATTGCAGATTTTGACTTCACTCATCTTCCATAAGTCTGAAGTTCTTTCTTCTTCATGCTTTAGTTCTTTCTTTTAGCTTCAGCGTACAACTGATCAACTTCTTCCTACAAAGTTCAAGAACAAAAGAGATGAGAAAAAACATGGTTTTACTTTTAGTAACTTCTTCAAGACATTACTACATAAGTTCTCCAAGAGATGAGAAAAAACATGGTTGTAGTAATTTCTTCAAGACAATTACTACACAAGTTCTCGGCATGAATATATACGTATATATATACCTTGTAATGCTTGAGAAGTTGTGGCCTCTTAAGTTTGAACGTAGGCGTAATAAGATCACGTTCGATGTCGAAAGGAACAGGCTCGAGATGAACCGCTCTCAAAGCCTCGAAACCTCTTAACTGAAAAAAAAAAAGAAAAAAAAAAGGGTTGACGAGGGAACAAAATCAACGAGAGAATTATCTGAGGGAAGGAAAAAAGAAACCAACGTTGTACTGTTTTGCAGTGATGTTTAGCTCGTCGAGGACGTACTTCCTCGCCCGCTCGTTCTTGCATAGAGATGCAAAGTCGTCTTTTTCTTGGTTGTTCTTCGCCCAATCTTCGAGACCGCCCTTCTCCGGCACCACCACCGCCACGAGGAACGACTCGAAGCTGTTTCCGTACACCCAAATCTACGTACGAAAAAACATCGATAAAAATATATTAAGAAGTGTTGAATGACTGGTCGTTTCACCTAGAAGATTAAGTTTCCGAGGAATGTATCATATTTTAAAATTTATATTATCTCTAACTCTAAGGCTCTCCCTCACGTCTAGGCTGGTTTATGTCTTATATAACTATAGGCGTGAAATTTTCATTTAATGAACTTTGATACAAATGCCATGATGAATGATCATTTCATAAGATTGAATGGAGCGTATCATATTTTAAATTGATATTATTTCTTACCGATGCAATAAGAGGGCATCGAGAGTAAGTACTCTCGAGCCTCTCGACCGCCACGTATTCGCCCTGCGAAAGCTTAAATATGTTCTTTTTCCTGTCGATGATCTTCATCGCCCCGTCTCGCTGCAATTCTCCGATATCGCCTGCAAATTTATGATTTTTTTTGCGAATCCATTACATTATGCAACTATGATGTCTAAAACTCCTTAAAAAAATCTACGTTTACGTTCCTACCCGTATGGAACCACCCGTCGACTATCGCCTCCTTCGTGAGCTCGGGACGCTTGTAATAGCCCGAGAACAATGTGGGCCCGCGCACACAAATCTCGCCCCTCGGGATCTTCGCAAGGGCGTCATAGCCCATCTCGGGAACGGACTCGAGCCTCGCCTCCACCGCGGTCATGGGCACGCCAACCGTCCCAATCATTGGGAAAACGTCGGCTATCGAAGTGAAGCATCCGCCGCAGCTTTCCGTGAGCCCTTCCAGAAATAAATAAATAAATAAAATAATCGGAAAAAAAATTTCGTCGAATGATCGTATGTACGCAATATAGAGTACCATATCCTTGCGAAAGCGTGCAGCACATCGTGACCCTCAGAAACTCCTCGATGTGCTTCGGCAGTGGGGCCGCCCCAGACAGCATTAGGCGCACTCGCCCGCCGAACGCTTGTCTAATCTGCACACACACACACACACATAACTATCTTCGAATCGTAAGAATATTATTGCGGCCCGCCGTTAATTACCTTATCGAAGACGAGTTTGTCCATGAGAGGCGATGCTTCGTCTTGCTTCAGTCCCTTCTCGAGATTTCTCAGCTTACTGCGCGATAAATATTGTACCGAAAATTCAGCGAAAAACGTCGCATTTTTTTATAGGGCCGAGTAACGAGGTTTTTGCGTGCGTACTAGTAATAAGCGAGGTTGAAGAGTGACTTCTTCACTAGCCCGCCTCGGTTAATCTTGTCCATAATGCCTGAAAATGGGGACACGACTATTAGTGGAAAAATAAATATAAAAGCGATCGACGCGAATGCGCTTTCTATTTTTTTATTTTTTACCAGCGTAGATGCGATCGTAAACCCGAGGAACTCCGCAGAACATGGTCGGCCTCAGCACTAGGAGATCTTCGATTAAGTACCTAATGTCCTGTAAAAAAAAATCGACGAATAAACGCACATTTCTCTTTAGTATTATTACAACAGTAGCTACGTGTTCGTTACGTACCCCTTGCCAGAATCCGATAGACGATCCCCTCATAATGCAGTAAGTCTCTATGATCTGATCGAATATGTGGGCGAGCGGAAGGAACGAAAAGTACACGTCTTCCTCACTTCCCTGTAAGAATCACTTCGATCAGATTAAGGACGTTCCATCTATTGCCAATTGATTTTAAAATGGAACCTCCCCACAAAACTTATATCCTGGCCTTCTGGGCTGGACTGAAGGGGGATTTTAAATCCCAATATATACGGCGAACCATTGAAAGCAAGCAGAGGTTTTTTTTTTTTTTGGTTTATTACCACTTTGTCGGTGAGAAGGAGAAGTTGATCCATGGACAAAACTCCGGCCATGAAAGCGCCGTTGGTTAGAATCACGCCTTTAGGTTCGCCCGTCGTTCCGCTAGTGTACATTATCGTCAAAACGTCGGCCTTCTTCTTCTTCGGAAGGGTTTCGTCGGCATTTCCCTGCGAAGGAGTTGAGAATATGAGTCCACACGCATAAATAGATCGATCAAAATCTTTTGTAACAGACGACTAACTAACCGATTGAGAAAACTCGTCCCAAGAGAAGAAAGCTACTCCAAGTTCGTCGGCGGCTTCTCTCTGCTTGTCTGAAACCTTTCCGAAGCTTACGATTGCTGAAGAAATCATTTATCAGAAAATCGACGAGTAAGACGATTATCGCAACGAACTTGTCTCGGTTTTCTTTATAACCTACTTTTGAGATTGTTGGCGACCTTAGGCAGGCATGTCAGTATCTGTAAACACAAAGGAATGAATGCATGAAGAAAGTCTCAAGAAACAAAAAGGAAGAAAGAAAGAAACTGAGAAAATGTAAGGAAAGTTATTACAGATGGTAATTTGCTCTCCTGGACAAAAGCTATGGAGACTTCGGCATGGTTGATGATGAACTCCACTGCATTAGCACCTGCAATAATTTGTCGAAAATCGTTTCTTCGAATTCTACGAAACACTCGCGAGAATTATTCTCCGAGGGAAAAAACTTATGATTTCTTTTATTTCTCTACTATTCATAAATCATGCAATACCAAGTGTGTCATAGAGAGGTACGTATGTGATTCCATGGCCAACACAAGCCTGCGCAGATCAAGACACAGTCAATGAAGGTAAAATTGACTGTTACATAAAATGAATATCATGTATGTATATAAATATATATTTATAATACCTCCATGGATATGATCCATTCGGGACAGTTAGCTCCGTATATCCCACATTTATCTCCCTAAGTCAAAAAAATCAACAACGATTTGCTTAACAAAAAAAAATGGTAATTAGTAGTAATAATGACATTTTGATTTAAAATTGACTGTTACATAAAATGAATATCATGTATGTATATAAATATATATTTATAATACCTCCATGGATATGATCCATTCGGGACAGTTAGCTCCGTATATCCCACATTTATCTCCCTAAGTCAAAAAAATCAACAACGATTTGCTTAACAAAAAAAAATGGTAATTAGTAGTAATAATGACATTTTGATTTGAAATGTAAACGTTAGAATAACACTGACGGGATTAACTCCACGACGTCGTATAGCTGAACCAATCTTCAGTGCTGCGTCGTAGACTTGTTGGTACGTCAGCCACTGATAATCACCTGCCTGTTTAAAAATTTTATTTATTTAAGTGAAAGTTAAAACATTTTTTTGCACATTAAACATCATTTAAAAATATAATCAATTCTAATAACTACTTAACCTTTCCATCCTTTACATGTCGACGGCCCAACATCTTGTTGCTCGGGTTCCTCTTCACAGACTCACTGATGTATCAAAAAGAATAAAAAAAATCATACATTGTTGTAAAGTTACGTAAATCAAGAATGAATTTTTTCATGATCCCATTTTACGTCACACACATACAAAACATAATACATATATACACATATATACATACCTGAAAAAATCCCATGGAGAGTTTATTTCATGAGGAATTGCCATAAGCCCTTCTTTGGCATAAATGGACCGATAGACCGGTCCAACCGATGGCTTCCCAATGGACCGAACCGTTCCTTCTTCCACTTTGACGATGTAACTCTCCATTGTTTTCTTTCCTAGCAAATGGTGACAGAGAGAGAGAGAGAGAGAGAGAGAGAGAGAGATTGTCTACAATATTATGGCGGTATTTATGAAGTGGGCAGTGAAGGTAGGTAATTTTGGTGCTCTTACGGATGAGAAGATAACAAATTTCATTTATGTTGGTAGTTGGGGATTTCTTTTTTTGAGTTTATATAATAGTATTAGATTTTTCCGTGATACATATTATATTGGGATGAGTCTTTTGCATTTGGCGTGAATAGGGGTGAGCAAAACCGGATATCCGGTTTTTCGGATATCCGAAATTCGGATATCCGGATTTTCGGATATCGAAAAATGGTATCCGTATCCGCTCCGGTTTTAATCGGATATCCGGAAATCGGATATCCGGTTTATCCGGATATTTACACCGGATATCCGCATCCGATTTTTAAATTTATTTTTCTTATATTTTGTATTATTTTCTTTTGCAAATCACATTTTTTATTTCTTATCACAATAAAAAAATATATTTTTTAATATAAGAATTTCTAGACATATTAATTGAGACAATATGTGAATTTATGATTCAAAATTACATAATAAATAATAAACACAATACCACAAATTCACATTAATTATTTAACTCGCGTCTCGATGTTTTTATGTTTTTTTTTATCTCAATTCTCTAACAAAGTTTTTTGCAATAATAAAAATAATATAAATTTAAATATTCTACTTGATGATTTTTTTCCTTTTTGGACCTTCATTTTTCTTTTTGGACTATTTTTTATTTTTTTTATTTTTTTTTAAAATATAAAACCGGATACCGGATATCCGGATTTTAGACAAACCACTATCCGTATCCGATCCGGTTTAGTTTAAAATAAATCGGATCGGATATCCGATCCGCTTTTTAAAACCGGATATCCGTTTTTTCGGGTTTTGAAAACCGGATACCGGATCGGAATCCGGTTTCCGGATATTTTTGCTCACCCCTAGGCGTGAATGTATAGAATGACTGCTTTGTATAATACATGGTGTTTACAGTCAAACATTCTTTCAAATTCTAATAAAACTGTAATTGGAAAAAATATATGCTAGGCTATGCCTATTAAAATAGAGAGTTTGTTTAGGACGAATGATCTATTTATTTTTCGGTACCAAAGTTATAATATAATTATAAATGATTACGTGACCCAACGTTCAAGTGTGGAAAATGTCTACACGGAATAATGTGAGATGGACTTCTAAATTATTTATGGTGATTTTCTAAACGGTTTTGAAGACATCTATTCAACTATATATATTAATGATGCCAACAAATATTGAGGTGGGAATGTTATTAGTAGGTGAAATTGGATGGATATATGACGAGTCTCTTTGACATTATGTTGGGCGGCAATAATGATAGGGCATAATAGTAAATATGCACAAAACTCGTTCCAATCTGCATTAAATGGTCATCCTATGTTGTATTCTTTTATTTTTGAATTGCTTCCTATAGTCGACCCTAAAAACTCAAAGTTACAATCATTATTCCGTAACTTAAAAAGAAAAGAAAACATTTAAATATGTTAACAAAATTTCGATTGATATCCATCTATGAATTTCATTACAACAAGTGTTTAAACAAAAAAAAACCACATTATTACGTATTTTCTATTTTAATATAATACTAATTTTTTCTACTCCATATTAGAAAAATACGTAATAATGAGGTTTTTTTGTTTAAACACTTGTTGTAATGAAATTCATAGGTGTAATGATGTTTACGTGTGTTTTAACACTTGTCGGGGGAGGTGTAACGATTTTCGTTCGTTGGAATACGAAGTGGATCTCAACCTGTGCCACATGGTGATAAAAACTTGTTTGACATCCATAGAACTCAATATTTTCTTTTCGTCATGTTGGCGTAGCAAATATAGTCCACAAATGTAATAGAACTCAAATATTTTCCTTCTTTCTTCTTTTTTCCACAGAAGACTAAATTCAATCTCTTGACAAAAAAAAGACCTTTAAACGCACAAGATCCAATGATGGGACAATCTTGGAACTTCGTTTTCTTTCACAATTCAACACTTAGTGGCAAGTCAAGCAATCATCATAATCCACAATTTCCCAAATTTAATTGAACCCATCTCGTCAAAATAAAATACCCCATAATTCAACAATAGTTCTAATCTAACCCAGCCAATTACGAATTCGTATATGATTTATGAACATCAAACATGCACTTCAAAAAGGCCAAACTCTACTAATCTACCTACTTACATTGTCTTGTATTGTATGTATTCACATTGAATAATTAAATAAACATAAAGAGATCCCCACATTCACAAGGGGAACTTAAGCCCAAGCCATATTAAATGCTCACATTGCATTGAATTCAATGTAATGAAGGATTATTTACTTCTTCCACCGCTCCCTCAATTAATGCATGCGTTTGTTCATTTAGTATTAATTACCACCACGCTATTCCTCAACTGTTCACTCATTTACAAAAATCTTACCTTTAATCTCGGCCCGGCCCAACGTTTTCAGCCCATCCATACAATATATATCTATACATGGTGAGAAGCATAGCCTAAAAGTACAGTTTTTTGGTCTTATTTGTATGCTATTTAGTTCCAACTTCCATATGCTTTGTGGGATTGGCGAGTTACTTTCTTCTTATTATGTAGTTATCTTTTCTCAGAAAAAGTAACAAGCAAACCCTTCTCTGACTTTCCCATCATCAATTGGAAATTGCTGTAAGAGCCTCTCATGTCAACTTCAATTATGTTAAGCTTCATCTTTTTGATATATAGAATCAGATTCATGTTGCCTTTTCAATATTCTTCTCCAAGTACTAATTTAGCTTCAAATCAAATACATGTCAGTTTGCCAATATACTGACATCAATGCATTTGTTGGGCATATTGTTCTTTCTTCAACTCATAAAAAGAAAACACGAAAAGTGAATAAGCAGCACCAAGCAATTGATTTGCGTGATGCCAATACATCTTAACATTTGATTTACTTTGACCGCAATTTTCCAATGATGTTAGTTAGAAGCTTGCTTAAACGATTGGTGATGCTTTTTGTTGCTGTTAGATTACCACGAAAATGTATGTTTCTTGCAAGCTTGTCTTATGTGGACTCGTTTTCTCTAAGTTAAGTAACACGTATCTACTCGATCAAGAATCGCCTCTATGATTTTAGTAAAATGGGTAGAAAAAATGCCAAATCTTGTATGCATAATTGATGTCAACAGCACAATATATATTATATTCTCTCCTTGTCATCATAACAATAACTAAAAGGAACCCTTCTTAGTTCTAATCTATCCGTGTTCGGTATATTATCCTCATAATTCAACTTGCTAATATTCTCATTCTTCCTTACATTTATTCTCTATTACCGTAGATGGTACAATATTCTCGGACAAATTCTCCTCTCCATCAAATAAAATGTCCCAACTCTTAAATCAAATTAACACACAAAAAAAGCCAAAGTACGTACATTTCAACAAGACCATCAAAGCAAAAAATCCCAAATGAACCTTATGCTCCTCCCCTTCCCCTTCAAGAAACAATATCCAATCTCAATAATTCATCAACTTTAACATCTCTTGTCACAACAAAACCCATTACTTCAATGGTGTCTTAGCCTAGCCCCTCAATATAAATAACACCCAACAGAAAAAAAAAATCTCCTCCCAATATACACACAAACAAAAACCCTATATCTTATTACATCATGAAATACACCGAAATATCCCATTTCAGCCACCCCAAACACGCCCTAAAGCTCGACCCGAACGCCAAGACTCCGTTCAAGTGCGACGGGTGCAAAGAGGCGGGAATCGGGTCCCACTACAGGTGCTCGAACGCCGACGCTTTGCACGCCTCTAATTACCCTTATTATTATTCTTCTTCCTCGGCGTGCAATTTCGACCTGCACACGCACTGCGCGCTACCTTCGCCGACCATAACACATCCGTTCTACACAAAGTGTTCCTTCGTATTCCTCAGCAGTCCACCCGGAAACGCCGAGCGCTACTGCAACGCGTGCGAGAAGGACGTCTCGGGATTCGTGTACCACTGTAGGGCATGCGGCTTCGACCTCCACCCATGCTGCGCCAAGCTTCCAATGGTATTGGACGACGGCGAGCTAAAGCTATATCTTTACAAGAAGGTCGCCTCGCCTTGCCACAGGCATACACGCACGCTTTTTTTTTTTTTAAATTATTTGTTATTTTAGGCTGAATGACTGCTTCTCCTAAAAGATTAAGATTGTAGGTAGCGTATCATTTTTAATATTTCCAGCACGCCTTCTTACGTATCGACTGAATTTTTTTATTAGCTAGCATTAGACGTTTAATTATCAGCTTTTGGGTAGAGTATCATTGTTTTTTTCTACTTTATATTATATTTTATACGCGTCTCCTCACATCTATGCTGATTTCTTTATTATCTAGGTCTAGACATGTAATTTTCTTAAATGGACGTCATCTAACGTCTAGACTGAATTTTTTATTAGTTACCATTAGACGTGTAACTATTTTAAATGGTTGGTCAGCTTGTATGGAGTAGTATCATTTTTTAATATTACATATTATTTTTCCAATACGATGCTTCACGTTAGGTCGATTTCTAACTATCTAATCTTAGATGCAAAATTTTCTTAAATGGATGGCTGTGAGAACTCATAGCCCTAGACCCTCCCTAAATTCCGATACCGTGTGGAATGACTACTTCGCCTAAATCCTTAAGCTTGTAGGTCAAGTGATCGTTCGACAACATATATCTGATTGTGTCTGTTTTGGAATGATCATTTAAATGTACTAAGTTTCTCGACTTAAGTAGATGCTCAAGGAAAGGGAGGAGTTGGAGCTACAGATCGTCGTGTAAGAAGTACAACTTCCACGTGGCGTGCGTGAAGGAGTTGCTGGCCGACAGCTGGCACGAGATTTACTACGGAAGGCGGGACCCGTCGTCGAGGATCGCCCCGAGCTTGAGCTCGACGCTTTTGGCGCACAATCACAAGCACGCGAGTAAGGGCAAAAGCGGTAATAATAAGAAGGCGTTGAAGTGCTGCGAAGTGGCCGGCCTTGCTTTGCAGGTGATAGTGTCCGCCGTCTTGGGCGATCCCACGGCGTTCATCGCCGGGCTTATCGGTAATTTGATCTCGTCAAAGTAATAGTATTCTTAACTTATTGGAAACCGAATGGAAAAGGAAAAAAAAGTAGAATATGTTGGACGGAGATGATAGTTTATTTTATGGAAAGGGAAACCGGAAAAAAAGAATGATTCTCTGGCGATGGCTTTGTGAGTATTAATGCTATTGGGACATATACTATACAAGAGTTAATTTATTTATCAGTCTTTGACATAATTAATTAATATTTAATACTCATGTTCGCCCTTTTTTCTTTATCACACACACACACACACACACACACACATATATATATATATATTATATATATATATATAGCTTTATTAACGGATAAAAGGTCTTGTCGGAACTTGGGTATTCCTATCGAAGGCATGCCCTTCATGGCCTACAAAACACACGCATGTACATACACAATACAATATATTTATATATAATACAAGATACATACATCTATATGAGGTTGAACATGATCGAGTAATCAGTCAATGGGAAAAGTTCGATGATTTTGATACTTGAACTAACAATATGTTTGAGATATCAACAGAAAACTGGTCCCAATTGTTGAATTGAAAAATAAAATTGAAACCATCGGAAATGACGAGCAAAACAACGTACGCCACAAGACAACAAACGAAAACCGGACCCCTCTTTTGGAAGGAGAAGATACAATATATAATGCCCGCAAAAACGCGTTTCTCATATATCAAACCTCCATAAAACCTAAGACATCAATCGTCAGATGCAATAATAATGGGTAACAACTGTGGATTATGCGGTCGAGTTCAGTATCATCCTAAATGCAGGCCGACGGCCAAATTAATATCGGCCGAGGGAAATCTCAAAGAATTCTCATACCCCATTAGGGTTTCGAATCCACTTCTCGGCCAACAGCACATCATATGCAGCTCAGAATCAATGGAGTTCGATGAAATTTTATCAGCCATGGACGGCGACGAAGTTTTAGAGGTTGGCGAGCTCTACTTTGAGCTGCCTTTGAGGTGGAGAAATCAACGGCTGAGCAGAAAGGACATGGCTGACTTAGCCGTGAAGGCCAGCGTAGCTCTTTCAAGTATTAATGAGAGGGTTATTGGATTTAGTTTGTGTTGTGGGCTGAGAGGTAACAATGTATTGGCGTTTAATGAGAAGGAGGCACCGCTCCTAAGGGGGGATGTTAATGGCCGTGGAGGGCACAAGTTTGTGGCGAGTTTAAGCGCCATAGTCGAGGAGTGAAATGAAAAGTACTTCATTTTCTTCTCCTATTATTTCTAAATCATATAGATCATCATGTATTATTATGACACAAATACAACTACAACAGATCATGATATTTAAAAGATTCAAGTCGCTCGCCCCTTAGAGATATTTATACAGTAGACATGAGGCGTAGATGATCTAAATTATGTTTACCTGCCTACGCCAATTGCAGCAATTCCTCGCGCTTTATGTCGAAAACCTTCAGAAGAACATCTTCGACGGACTGAGTGTTTAATATTCGCAAAGTCATGGTTAAAATGTGAAGAGTTCGAAGATGAAAGAGTTGTTAGAAATTGAAGTAAAATACCTTGTCGGGAGTTGAGGCGCCAGATGTTACGCCGATAGTGATGGGTCCTTCTGGCAGCCAGTTCTCTGTCTCGACGAGCTCGCCGTGCTGAGAAAGAGGCGAATATGAAAACATGATTTAAAAAAATATAGAAGTGCGCTCTTTTTCTTTTCCGAATTATGTTTTCTAAAATAAGAATGACTTGTTACCATTAATTTGTGGCTGATTTTGTTTCCCGGGCCAATTCTTCGCTCCTCGTCTATCCAATAAGAAGGGATTCCGCGTTCCTCTGCGATTTCTTGGAGGTGAGAAGTGTTGCTCGAGTTCCAGCCACCGACGACAAGTATGAGATCAAGCGGTTGTTCGACAAGTTTGTACATTGCGTCTTGGCGTTCCTATTATTTGACGAAAAGGAAAAAAACAAAAAACCGATCAGATGAAACCATATTGAGTGATTTTAATCGCTCTAACTTGGTTAGGAAATGAATTATCCGATCTAAGGTAGGGAATATTATTACCTGCGTTGCATCGCAAATAGTGTTGAAACTCATGAAGTGGTTGTTAATATTTTCCACCCCGAACTTTTGCATAATGGTTTTCTCAACTAATTTGCCTGCAAAGGAAGCATATTTATATATGTAACTTCCGAGTAGCCTTGTGCATAGATAAAATATATAGTGAGTCAGGGTTAACACAGTGTCAACGAAGTGCAGTCAAAATATAATCAAACATGTGACTAACCGATATCCTCTGTTTCCCCCTTTAACATTGTAGTTTGATTTGCGATTCCCACTTTTATTAGGTCTTCATCGGGATCAAAGCCATCAGATACGGCATATTTAAATTTCTGCACAAGATTAAATGAAAAGAAAAACGTAAACAAAAAACTGGGACTGTCCAAATATAAGGCATGTAACAAACCATACATCCATGAATGCCTCTTTGGTTGAGCTGGATCCATCTAGAGCACCACCCAAGATATAATCGCAAACATATGTTGCCTGCAACAACGAACAATCAGCTTTCAAGGAGCCCAAAACAAAAGAAGAAGCAAGTTTTATCATTGAAAAACATACGAAAAGATGGAATGAAGCTAAACTAAAGGCACCTCTTTCATGTTCTTTACAATGATGTACTTTCCAGCAAAAGAAGCAGTGGCCACTGTCTCTTCGTGAGAGTATTTACCGTGGATGATCGATGTGTAATCTCCCTTCTTGTGCTTTTCAACAGAGTTCCAGACCTGATATGCATATTAATTTGTCAATGTTAGATTTGTTAAGATACTTCAGTATAAAAGATTCGTTGATTCAGTTTGCCTATGCGTACGGGATTTTCTTTGTACTTTGTGACTAGACATCTCTATGTTTATTTATAAGGGACATATTTTTACCTATTCATTTTTACAGTAAACACATCAAAGACAGAGTCATTTATGTAAAATCTCATGGAACTGTAGGCAAAGAAAGTTTACCTTCGAAACCCATGGGCAAGTTGTATCGACTATTTGGACATTCCTGTCGCTCAACACCTTCATCTCATCTACAGCAGCACCAAAAGCAGGCAGTACCACGACATCACCCTTGTTGATCATGTCAAACTTTTTCTCGCCATCTTCAAGGGGAATGTTCTTCACGTCCATATCTTCTAATCTCTGAAATAAGATAAGATAAGGTCATCCGTATCATTTTATTATACCATATAATCAAGCAAGGTCCAACCCTCTATAACGAAGCAGTGTTAGCTAATCAAAAGCTGAAACCAGGATTCTAGACAGTGATTCGTTTACAGTGTTATACCATTTCACATGTAGTGATCCTAAAATCCAACACTTGAAGGCCATAACTGTGCAACAGACGTTGAGAAATAATACCTCATTAACAGTAGGATTGTGAATAATTTCGTTAGTAAGCCATATATTCTCGGTTGGAAACTGCTTTCTAGCCTCGTAAGCGATCTGTACAGCTCGCTCAACGCCCCAACAGAATCCATAAGCTTCGGCTAGCCTCACGGTAACGTTTCCCCAAGTGTATTCATAGCCGTTCTCCTTCAGTTTCTTGATGGTGTCACCTGAGATTGCAGGACACACATCAACATCGATTCAATTCAATTCAATCTCAACAACAAAAGTCAACCACACACGATCAAAGAAATCATAAGAAATAAACCTCCAAAAAAGCAAAAATCGCGGCAAATTAAAACCGAGCTTACTCGTATACTCCTGGCTCATCTTCTCAAGAATCTCCGCTTTATGTCCGAAACCCTTGCGATTGTAATTCGCGCTTCTCGTCAAGTTGCGTCGGAAAATCTTGGTGTCGAACTCAGAGGAAGAAGACGGCTCCACGGCGGTGCATCTGACCAAGCAACGCCTCCAGCGTGGAATCGCGGCCGACTCCCGCGAGTAGCGCGTGGGTACGGCGGCGAATTGCAGAGAGATCGACGCCATGTGATTGTTTCGCTATCGCTAGTACAGAATAATGTGCGAAGGAATAGGATTGAAAAAGGTTTTTGTAGGTGTTTTTTGTCTTTAGCTGGTGAGAGGTGAGCTCGTGATCCATGGACGGCATTTATTTATTAGTGCTTGGGACGAGGGATGAGGGATAATTTAACGTAACGGACCGCCTTCTATTTTTATTGAACATAAGGAATTTGACCGAAGATTAAAAAATACTCCAACTTAAACAGTATTTAATTCGAATAAAGAAAATTTGAATTAATTTGAATTATATTTTTAAATTCGAATTTATTCGAATTAACCAATTCGAATAACAAAAAATTTCGAATTAAAAATAATTTATTCGAATTTTTATTTGAATAAATGCTAGAATGTTATCCGAATTACTCAATTCGAGTTCGAATAATTCGAATAAACCGTTTCTGTTCGAAAACGTCAATTTCAGGATCAAAAACACAAAAAATGAACTCAAATTTAGGGTTTATATGATGAATAATCACGAACCCATCGATTAACATCTCATTTCGACATTAATTTTGAGTCGAGCGGATCAAAGTTTGATTAAACACTTGGTTTTTTTTTTTCAATACCCAATCCCTTTTTTCAAATTAAAAAACCTAGAATCCCTTTGTTTTAATTTAACACAAAACTAATTCTATTTAACAAAAATTCCCTTTGGATGACGGTTGGACTACTATATGACCCAAAATATATTTTATTGTTATATATTCACTATAAATTCGAAATAAAAATATGGAATTTGAAGGGACTTTACACAATCATTTGCATAAAAACTTGTAATCCAATATCATGTCAATGTTTTATTATATGTAGGTACCTATTAGAATAAATTTTTGTACACTGATGCGCCGTAGGTACGCCATATGACACATTTAGGTATCATATAGCAACGTATTGTGGTGCGTAATACGTTGAGAAAATGGTATGTCATATAACACATTAAGGTAACATATAGAAATCGTATAGGATACCGTCTAAACACGTGTCGTGGTACACAATAGACACATAAAAAGGTACGTCAAGACTGAGAAAATTGGTACAGACAGTAAAACGTGTACTTATCTGTAAAAATTTCTGACATAAGTACTGATTTGTAAATTTTTTATTTAATTCGGTATTGTTCTATATATGTCACTAGAAACAACTTCTTCATACTATTTGTATTTCATACTTTTTTCCTGGCTCTAAATCCTTTTAGGAAAACGAAATTGAAATTATCATACTTATTTTTCATATTTTTTCCTGGCTTTAAATCTTATTGTCAAGACGAATTCTAGATTTCAGTGTATTAATCATTTAACGTTTTGGTACATGTGGTATGTTTAAGCCAACATGAACAGAGAGAGATTCAATACAATCTAATTAAATCGAATGCATAGTAGCTATACGATCTCCAGACAAACACAAAAAAACTCCAATCAACACTCAAATGCATACCCAAAATGGATTTTAGTCATTTTCTCTCTCCTATAAACGCGTACAGGCGTGACACATACGCATAAGTTTTTATCTCTTGCAAAGCAACACATACTAAATTTAGAATTAACTTTTATGACATAAATTACTATAATTAGTTTTTGTTATTTAGTTACTTATATACGACATGAATAATCTTCAAAATTGTAAACAAAATATTTATAATATTGACTTAAAAAATTTAGTCTAAGAAAATTTCATTTATTTATTTAATATATGGGTAATATTGAAAAGTTGTAACATATGTAGGTCGTATTGAAAAATTATAAAAGTTGATGCGAAAAAGAGCATGACAAAAATATTCTTTTGAGTTCGTGAACGAGTTTCATGGTTGGAGAAGAATTACTGCATTTTGAGTTTGTGGATGAATTTGCGTTTGAGAATGTGTTTTTCCGTTGGAGATGTCATTATTGACATGCCACTTTTCACGATATCATTTTCTATTCTATCTATATTAATAGAACTAACCAAGAGACCTTTTTAAAAAAAAAATAGTTTATATTCTTCATAAATTTATAGCTAGGAATGAGCAGACAGCTTAATACTACTACATATGGACTTCAGTAATTAATTACTTTGATTTGTCATCTATTGGATTTAATTATGCTAATGCCAAAAAGACGATTAAGGGATATTTTCTTGATGAGTTTTGAGGTTAGGTTGAATGTGCTAACTTTTGTCGTCTTTTAAACTAAACGCGTTTTCTAAACACTAGCAATGCAACAGAAAAGGAACCAACCCACTTCACGAAACTGCGAAATACCGATTATTTATTACACAACGAGTACGACAACGTCGATATGTACATAAAGTTCAACAGATGATCGTCATTTATTTAATAATCCATTCCAAAACAAACAGCCCCTAATAATATGCTCCATTCCCTTGGC
The DNA here is from genome assembly GCA_027422505.1 of Craterostigma plantagineum. NCBI lineage: Eukaryota > Viridiplantae > Streptophyta > Magnoliopsida > Lamiales > Linderniaceae > Craterostigma > Craterostigma plantagineum. The sequence goes on from JAPQWV010000007.1 coordinate 2,398,219, forward strand.
TCTACTCCAACTGCAGCATCTCCTTATGCTTCATGTCGAAAATCTTTACAAGAACATCTTCAATGTCCTGTCCATATATAATCTAGACATATCATTCTATGTTGAGATTATAAAATGTAGGCTTATTCCCACGTCGAATAAATCAAGCTCATCACTCCACTTAATATATCAAGAGATAGTCTCATTCCATCACCAATTAGCTTTAGGAAGTACACCTTAATTTCTAGTATTTGATGTTTCATTTAGACTTATTCGTCACTGAGGTCTAATATAATAACGTCAAACTCTAATAATACCTTATCAGGAGTTGATGCACCACATGTGACTCCGATGGTTATGGGTCCTCCCAGTAGCCAGTTCTCTTCTTCGACGGAGCTCGCCATGCTATTTTCAGAAGAGCGTTTTATTTTTTATTTTTTCTTAAAGAATAAATAAATAAATAAATAAATAAGACCGATTCAGCGCGCACTGTTAGGAAAGTACGCAAAAAGAAAAAAAAATGTACGTAAAGTAATGCTTATTAATTACCGCTAACTTGTGGCTGATTTTGTTCCCAGGGCCGACTCTTTTCACGGTGTCGACCCAATACGAAGTGATTCCGCGCTCGTCGGAGATTTCTTTTAGGTGCAAAGTGTTGTTCGAGTTCCAAGCCCCTATCACCAGTATGAAGTCCAACGGATGCTCGACGAGCTTATCCATTGCGTGTTGGCGTTCCTATACGCATCGATGAAATAAACCCTAACTCGTTCGTCGATAAATGGACGAAGAATTGAAAATTTATGTATGTATCACCTGCGTCGCGTTGCAAATGGTGTTGAAATGCATGAAGTGGTCGTCGATATTCTCCACCCCGAACTTGCGCATCACCGTCTTCTCGATTAATTTTCCTGAGAAAAGGAAAAATAATCGGGCTTTTTTTTGCGTGTAGAAAAAAAAAACGCACAAGTGCGCTTTCGATTTTCCGACTGACCTATTTCCTCGGTTTGGCCCATTAACATGGTAGTTTGATTCGCAACTCCTACTTTTTCTAGATCTCGGTCGGGGTCGAACCCATGAGACACGACATGTCCGAATTTCTGCACGGGAAGGAAAATATACGAAGAAAATGAAACAACTACTAATTTTATATGAGGTGAGCAAGAACTATATATGTCCAAAGCATACTTCCATGAACGCCTCTTTGGTCGAGCTCGATCCATCTAGGGCTCCTCCCAAGATATAATCGCATACATACGTCGCCTGCAAAACCGAGCAATCAGCTTTCAATTGGGCCTCTCTGATTCATTATATTGGGGTCATAAGTGAAGTTACTCGGGACACAATTATAAATAATAATCTCAACCCGCTATGATATTACTCTGTCAAATTGTGGGTGTATTCTATTCTATCGTAAAATCCATGCATATATTGAGTGGGCTGAAGTTAAGTTTTTCCACGTGGGAAGAATAACTATTAAAACAGTACATATAAAGTAAACGCAGCCCAGACCTCTCTCAGGTCCTTTACTATGAGATACTTCCCGGCAAAAGAAGCAGTAGCCACCGTCTCTTCATGATAGGAGCAGCCATGGATGATCGAAGTGTAATCTCCCTTCTTGTGCTTTTCAACAGTATTCCATACCTATGATATGACATATATATAATGCTAGAGATTCGTTAAGATATACTTGGGGGTAGGGTTGCAAACGAATCGAATCGAGTCGAATACCACAATATTCTATTCGTGTCTTGATGGCAATCGAATCCGAATACGAATATTCGAATATTTCATCGAATTATAAAGTCGATTCTTATTCGTATTCGGAAATATTCGAATCGAATATTCGAATACTAGAAAATGGATTATATTTGACTATTTATATTTACACTTCATAAAGATATATATATTATTATATTTAAAATATATATTTTAAAAAATATATTGAATTGTAATATTATGTATTGGCACCCCCTTTGAGGGTGGAAAAAAAAACCTTACAAACTGTATGATTTTTTAAAATTTTGTTCTCCATCAATAATAATGTAAGTTTTAATTTATTACTCCATTTTATTTCATGAATGCAGTTATTCAAAGGAAATTACATAAATATTAACTTTGTATTTTATGGTGGAAGTTAATTCTACACTTTACCATTAGAAATAAACAAAACTTCTAAATTTATAAATATTATTCTTTGATTTATTTTTAAAAATCCTTTTCATACCATAAATATTTCATATTAAAATATATAAAATTATTCTAATCGAATAATTCGATAAATATTCGAATCGAATATTGTGATTTCATATTCGTACTCGGATATTTCTCGAATAAAAAAATAAAAAATATTCTTATTCGGATTCGTATTCTAAATATTCGAATCTTAAAATTTCGAATCGAATCGCGAATGAACCAAAAAAAAGTTTGATTCGTTTGCAATCCTACTTGGGGGTGAAATTAAAAAGTAAGAGACGGAGAGATTTAAAATTTACAGTATTACCTTAGATACAGCCGGGCAAGTTGTGTCGATAATTTGGACATTCTTGTCGCTCAAAACCCTCATCTCTCCTACAGCTGCGCCGAAGGCGGGCAGAATTACTACGTCGCCCTCTTCGACCATGTCGTATTTCTTCTCGCCACCTTCAAGGGGAATGTTCTTCACGCCCATGTCCTCCAGTCTCTATATAATTACTTTAGATTCTGTGAAATTTCATTATTGGGCCCATGTCAATAGGAACATAGACCGATGGGGTTTCGTCCTAAAAACTAATTGGCGATAGCTAGACTGGAGTAGCCCACCAACTTATATTAATAAGCTGGCAAACTTCTTCTCAATTATCCAACGTTCGACATATGTGACTTATAAATAGGGTTTCTAACTAACAGGTTTCGTATTCAGTCAATTAGATATATTCCATTCCATGCATACTGACGACGATTGATATCATATATCAAGATACAATAAAAAAAAAACCTCATTAATAGAAGGGCTGTGAAGGATTTCGCTAGTAAGCCACATTTTCTCGGTCGGAAACTGAGTTCTAGCCTCGTAAGCTATCTGCACCGCCCTCTCAACTCCCCAACAGAAACCATAAGCTTCGGCTAGCCTCACCGTAACGTTTCCCCAGGTGTATTCATAACCATTCTCCTTCAGTTTCTTGATTACACGTCACCTTTTATTTTATTGCATACACATTAGAGTATTAAAGGAACGACGTCGTACGTACTCGTATAGTGGAGCTTCATCGTCTCAAGGGTCTCGGCTTTACGACCAAACCCTGTCCTGTTGTAGTTCTTGCTCTTGGTCAGGTTTTGTCGGAAGACCTTCGGGTCAAACTCGGAGTAAGGCTCGACGGCGGTGCATACGACGGAGAAGGGTAGTCGCCGGTGGAGGAGTGCTGCCGTCTCCGGCGAGGAGCGAGTGTTGATACCAGCAGCGCCTCCGCCGGCCAACTGCAGAGTCGACATAATTATTGACGACGGGAGATGATGATGCCATGTTATGTATATTTATGGGGATGCGCGCGATATTTATTATATATTTTTTTTCTTAACAGTATATCGTGTAATGTGTGCGTGCTAAGGTTTTGTATGTGTCTGAGATGGGTTGCTGCGTTTATATAATAGAATAGATCGAGTGTTACCACGCGCGGCCTAGCAGATCAAAACCATTCTTGAGAAAATAAAATTTTAATATAGTTTCTCATTTATTTATTAGGAGGTGCATTGCATGGGTTTGAGGAAATAATATAATATGAATGTGCATCTCTACTTCGTGTGCAACCTTTCAAGACTGTTAAGGTCGGATAAACGAGTTTGCTGGTTAGTAACGGGGGCTTAATTATATTTTTAGTCTTATATGTTTGGGAAAGTAATGTTTTTGTCGACATAATAAAAAAAAATAAGGAGAACGTGGCTTTGACTATTCAAAGAAGGCAAACTTCAAACGTTTGTGCTGAAGATTTTTTGGTCGTTCACATCACATGTTCACATGGCAAAATTTGTCTATAAAAGGCCATCCAACGAACAGATGAAAGGGCATCCCACAAAAGAAATCCAAACGGATCAGCGAAGAGAGAAAAAATAGAGGGAAATAATAGAGAGTTTGTCGGGTATTTTCTCCGACTATAAAGAGAGATATTGAGAGTTTTCTCCTTTGTAGTACGAGAGGTTGTAACTCCTACATTTCCCCTATAGTGAATTCTTCTTCCTTGCCCGTGGTTTTTACCCCGATTTGTTTGGGGGTTTTCCACGTTAAATCTCGGTGTCCACATTTTATCTTTAATAACTCAAAAGCTGCGATATTACTCGACCGGGTCCGCTGCCACGCCAACAGTTTTAAGGACACTTAAGTTAACGATGACAGTTTTAGTGATGTAAGTATCAAAGTTTTTGCAATTTATCGACATCTAAGTTATCGGTGGCAATTTTAGTCCATCTCCAACCGATACCCAAAAATCTAATGTGAGGTAATATCACTCCAACCGAACTCTAAACCCAAACTCAAAATGGGTTTTATATATTCTCTCTCATGTTTCGGACTCAAAATATTCGTTTGCATATGCATTTCCCTAAAATTAAATTTAATATTTGCAAAATTATAATGCATACCCTCTATTTATTTTAACTACTAAAGTACCCATATAAAAAATAACAACGTACGTAAATTATATAAAAGTATTCGTGTTATTAGTAAATATTTTTCTCGATGCTTTTTTTATGAGATGATTTTACTATTAACTTTATAAGAGAAAATTTTTCATTCAACTTTAAAATAATATCTTAGTCTAACGTGTAAAGTTGTAAAAACGTGTATGTAATACTGAATAATTGGATGGAAGTGAATATTACAAAAATAGTATTTTGAGTTTGAGTATGAGTTTAATGGTTGAGGGAGAATTACTGCATATTGAGTTTGAGAATGCGTTGTTCAGTTGGAGATGGTCTAAGTAGCAATTATAGGATAGATAAACCAAAATGTTTAATTTTACCCCAAATGTATGCACGTGCGCTGAAGATACTGAATTAGACAAAATTTATTTTCTCTTTCCTCCAATTAAGCGTCACCTCATAGTCCGAGTTAGTATACGCCATGTGCATAAATTTGGGACGAGAGGTTTTGGAATTTAGTTGTCCTAAAATTACATTAAACTTGTAAGACCAAAATTTGTTCCCTTTACTCCAAATTACCTCCTTTTTTTTTTAATTATGATGTGACGCTTAGTTGGAGGAAAGTGAAAATAAATTTAGTCCAAATCAACATTTACGACACCGCGTGTATAAATTCCAAACAAAATTTCAGGCTGCGTTTGATACTTAAAAGGACTAAAATTGACACCCAAACTTAATTATCCTTAAAAAAAAGTGCCTCATCAAACACGCGTGATTAAAATTATAATTAAGCCATTTAGAACTCGTCAAACTGCCACCGGCCAGCAATTTTTTAAGGCTAATTAATATATTCATTAAATCATCTGTAATTAAAACCATCACATGCTAATGCACAATCAACACTTTCATAAATAACGTCGTTTTTTCCCTTCCTTTCCCCCAAACACCTCCAATCCAAGAACTCATCGCTAAAAGGGTCACACATAAATGATAAAAGATTCGATTTTTTAATAAGAAAATCGAACTCAATGGTGGAAGAAGAAAGTTCTCTGACCAAATTACTCTTATACTAATCTGAACCCACCCATACACAAACTTGGGGAAAGATTCAATTTCTAACAACTAAGTGACTTCACAGATATGGTCAATAATAACCCAGAAAGAAGTGAACTAAGGGAGAAAAGATTCCATCAATTCTTCGCATAACCAAGCAATTAAATGCGCATGTATCTCGGAAACCCAGAAAAAAAAGATTCAATCTTTGTTACTTAGAAAGAAAGCCCAGGAAAAAGCTTTGATTTTGTTGGGCCTGGGCTGGTCGTATGTATGAATGAAGCTTATAAATTTTTTTTTTTCTACTAATCAACTAAAATTGAATGACGAGTTCGATTAGTTTTATGTTGTGGGAATATATTTGGACCATACCTTATTTTTGAAAAAATATATATATATCGATCATTAAATTTCAGAGTCAACTTTCTAAAGTCGACTCATATATATGTCCAAAATAAGAACGCAAGTACAAACGACCCATACGCATCTAATGTTGACCAATGCGTCACCTAACAGCGAAGCACAAGCTGACACTGACAGTGATATAATATTTGCTTAAATCTTTGACTATTATTATTACGCCTAATTAATATTTTAATATTTGTTGTTCTCTTCTGTTAGCTTTTGACAACATTTATTATTACACATGGATTGATTTTGGGGCATGTTATGCCTTAATTTTCTTGCACGTATTTGATTAAGAAGAAAAGTCTTAGGTAATTGGACCACCACAGACAAGATATACAGAAATTGTGGGCATGTTTTCTCCAATAATTGCAGCCATGGAATTTTACAAAAAAGTGAAATTAATTGCTTTTGCTATTATTTTCAAAGCACGTGAAATTGACTATTCGGATTTTGGCAAATACATATGAAAATGATGCGTTACGCCTCTCTAACTGCAAAGGCCATTGGAGTTGGGTATACTATGTTTTCGATCATGAATTAAGAATTGCTCTGTTTATAGTCGTAATTTAAACATTCGAGTAATATTAAAAAATAATTGTAAAAGAAAATACGAAGATATTAGTAGATATAAATAATAGTGTAGCAAGTTACCATCGTATCATTTACATCTCTATTTAAATGTTATTTAAAACTAATTAATACATATCATTGTCACTGCTAGCTAAGGTGCAATTTTGTCCTATGTGTTATTTTAGCAATTTATCCAATGTTACCATGTGCTGTGTTCTTCCTATGGCATTTTCAATTATCAATGATTTATCTCCTGTTAATTTATTTGTCAACAATTTACAGTCGTAAAACTGGTATAGAAAATTATCCAAATCGAGATAAGATAAACTTAGACATCACTGTGGAATATCTTTACAACACTTACCATATATCCAATTTAACACTATTGCAATCTCATGATAAAAGGAAATTGAATATTACTCTTTTTAATCATAGGCTTAGTTAGAAAGTTAGGTTCTCATTTGCCGTTTTTCCAACGTCGTTTCCCCTTTTCTACTAAATTATTTAATTAGAAGTTTTCTTTAATAAGGCCTCAAAATCATCTCAAATGCTAAAATATAATAAGCACACCCCCAAACGTCGTTTAGTTCTAAAGTCAACATAGGCACATAAAACTACTTTTAAATAGAAATATTTATAGGTCCATAAATCAAGAAATCATATATATGATTTCAGCATCAATAGTGATCATAGAGCAATAAGTAAGGCATTTAAGTTGAATCTAATTGGAGCAATGCGTGCTAAGACCATCTCCAACCGAGAAATGCATTGTCAAACTCAAACGCATTCTCAAACTCAAAATGCAGTAATTCTTCTCCAACCGATAAACGCATTCTCAAACTCAATTGACTATTTTGTAATATTCACTTCCACACCAATTTTTACAAATTTCAATACTACCCGCATATTTTACAACTTTACAAATTGAACTACAAAATATTATTTAGATTTAATCGAAAAAAATTAATAAGCTTAATAATATAAATATATTTATACATAATAAAAAGCATCGATTAATGTTAATTAAAAAGATGACAACTACAATATATTTATACATAAAAAGAAGTATCGAAAATATTTATTAAGAACATGACAACTACATAACACGGGAAACAAAAACTAATGCATATAGAAATCATCTGTATATTGATCATCTTTATTTCTAATTTAATTATTTTTATAATATATAGATTTATTGAAAAACTGAATTATACTTTATTTCGAATATTTTAATTTTAGAACAAACTAATTAATACAATACATAAATATTTTAATCAAATTATTACATTTATTATTTTCCACTTAGATTAACCAATCAACACATCCTCTCTCTCATCTATGCACTGCAGTACTGTTCATCGTCTCTCTCCTGACGTCTTCTTCCTTGCCTTCCAGCAATTTATCTCAATTCCCAATCTGTCATTTTTCGTCTTCTTCATCCCATTCATTTCCAACATTTTCCTGTTAAATATGTTCAAATCGTGTTGTAGACAGAGCTTAAATAAAAAGGCAAAAAGAAAAAATTGGATTGCGGGTGAACAGTTGGTGTATGGCGTTTCCTTGGAGCTCCTCCACGCTAAATTATCCAGTCCAACGCCATCTATAGAGGACGTTCGTTTGGAAGCCTTCGTTCTGCCAGCGAGAGGGGGAGAGAGAAAAAAATATTTAGGGGGGCTAGTGTGCAATTTAGAAAAGAGGAAACGCATATTTTGAGATTGGAACGCATCTTTGCGTCAAATGATGAGAGAGAAACTGGAAATCACATTTTGGGTTTAATTATTGCGTTCGGTTGGAGTAATTCTACTCCATTTTTTGGGTTTTGCAGCTCCCTTGGAGATGCTCTAAGAACCTAAATTGATATTTAACATCATTTATATGGAATAAAACTCGAAATAAAATAAAATAATAAAATAAAACTCGAAATAAAATAAAATAATAAAATAAAACATAGGAAGAACCCTAGAAACTGCTGTAATAACAGAGATATGTCGAAAGTGAACTCTTACGATATGCATTATTGGGTCCCCATAATTGGCCTGTCCTCAATCCTCATCAACCCATCGCTATTAACAATATTTCATTAAATGATTCATATCTTCTTATTAAATAAAAATTACAAGTTCGTTCACATTTACGTCATCAAAGTATGATGCAATACACTTCTCCTTTGACTATGGAGAAGCAAAAGCCCTTCTTCACCATTTAAAAAAAAACTAAAAAATTAAACCGTGGGCCGACATATACCATACATTGGTATATGTATCTATATATATTGTAATAAAAAAGGAATTAAAGATGGCCAATTCATACACGTCGTTGAATTTCGGGGATTTGTAGTCATTATCGAGTAAAAAAATAAATTCAATAAAATAGATATAATATTGTCATCTTCCTCCTTAGAAGGCAAGCTTACAATTTGATCAAACGATGTCGTTCATATATTACAATACAAGTCCCAAACAATTGATTAATATATGATACATGATGGAAGACGGAAAGGCAACAAGCGTAACAAAATGCAACAGTGTAACAAAATCTTTGACCTTATTTTCATGGCAATGAATCCAACTTTTCAACTCTATTAGTCCAACTTGATGATTGGGATCCCAAGAAAATACCACAAAAATCTCAAATTAAATAAAATATGTGATGTGAAAAAGAAAATTCGTACGTGTGGATGGTCTTAACGCTTCAATTCTATCCATATTTTATTATTTTTTGTCTATATATACCGTTAATCTCACACCCTCACAACTATTACTTCATATCATCTTCTCAAACACCCAACCAAAATCATGGCCGAGGTAAAACCCCAAAACAATGGCGGCCTCGGTTCGGGTCAGCCCGTTATAACCAGTTTCGACCCGCCCCAGAAACCCAAGAGAAACAAGTATGCTTTAGCTTGTTCTTTCCTTGCTTCTATGACCTCCATCTTGCTCGGATACGGTATGATTATTACAATATTATATGGGCTATTTATTATTTCTCGTTATTACAGTTTTTAACTTCAATAATCTAACTTTATTATTACTGAAACGTATTTTTTCAGATATAGGAGTGATGAGTGGAGCAATAATCTACATAAAGCGCCAGCTCGGACTCAACAACGTGCAAAAGGAGGTCATAATGGGAATTTTAAACCTCTACTCACTCATCGGCTCCGCCGCCGCCGGCCGTACCTCCGACTGGATCGGCCGGAGGTACACCATAATCTTCGCCGGAGCCATATTCTTCGCCGGAGCTCTGCTCATGGGTTTCGCCACGAGCTACGCCTTCCTCATGGTCGGAAGGTTCGTCGCCGGAATCGGAGTCGGCTATGCCCTCATGATAGCGCCGGTGTACACGGCGGAGGTCTCGCCGGCGGCGTCTCGTGGGTTCCTCTCCTCTTTCCCCGAGGTGTTCATTAACTTCGGTGAGTTGTCATTTCTGCATATTATTTTCTTCTACAATAATGTTTTTTTTTTGTCGCTTCCATGCAATAGGTCTTCAAGTTAACTGTACCATTTGTATTTTCTTTTTTTTTTTGTCTCATTGGAGAATATTCGGATCACGGGTCGGGTACATCTTGTCCTAACCTCAACTTGCAAGACTTACCATAAGGAAAAGTAAATTAGGCAAACAAAAAAGTTAGTTACACAATCACTAATCGTTATTCATGCATGGGCATTCCTTAATGGTTGTTGTTCTTACATTATTCTATCTATAGTTAGCGTGGGAATTTTCTAATTGACCATTAAGCCCAAGCTCGTAAGTTTTGTGCGTTTTCATCCTAAAATTAATTTAAAATAGAGATATAGCCCATAAGATTACGAGGAAGGATTTTCTCCATCACTTTTAGCCCAAAACTACAACAAGCGCTGGAAATTTCACTCTTAAATCAAATTGTCAATAGAGTAAACATAAACACACATAAAAAGTAAATTGTTAAAATAACATTTATCAACACAACGACAAAACACGCAGGAATCTTATTGGGATACGTATCGAACTACGGCTTCTCCAAACTCCCAGAAAACCTAGGATGGCGGTTCATGCTCGGAATCGGAGCCGTCCCGTCGGTGTTCATCGCCCTAGGCGTCCTCGCCATGCCCGAGTCCCCTCGGTGGCTCGTGATGCAGGGCCGATTAGGCGACGCCAAGAAGGTGCTCGACAAAACGTCCGACTCGCCTGAAGAATCCCGCCTCCGCCTCGCCGAGATCAAGGAGGCCGCCGGGATTCCCGAGGACTGCCACGACGACGTCGTCTCGGTCTCCAAGCAGCAGCACAGCGGCGGAGGAGTGTGGAGGGACCTCCTCCTCCACCCCACGCCGGCGGTGAGGCACATACTGATGTGCGCCGTGGGGATACACTTCTTTCAGCAGGCGAGTGGGATCGACTCGGTGGTCCTCTACAGCCCAGACATATTTGAGAAGGCGGGGATCACCAGCGATAATCAGAAGCTGTTGGCCACCATGGCCGTGGGATTCGTGAAGACGACGTTCATCCTCGTCGCTACCTTCTTCCTCGACAAGTTCGGCCGGCGGCCGCTCCTCCTGTCTTCGGTGGCTGGGATGATAGTCTCGCTGGTGGGTTTGGGCTTGGGGCTCACGGCGATACACCACTCGCCGAACCACAAGCTGGAGTGGGCGGTGGCGCTCTGCATCGCGACGGTGATGTCCTACGTGGCTTTATTTTCGATTGGAATGGGGCCCATCACTTGGGTCTACAGCTCGGAGATTTTTCCCCTGAGGCTGAGGGCGCAGGGGTGCGGATTGGGGGTGGCGGCGAATAGGGTTACGAGCGGCGTTATTTCGATGACGTTCGTGAGCCTGAGCGACGCGGTGACGATAGGAGGCGCGTTCTTCATCTACGCAGCCGTGGCGGTGGTGGCGTGGCTGTTCTTCTACTCCCTGTTGCCGGAGACGAGGGGGAAGACCTTGGAGGAGATGGAGAGTTTGTTCGGGACGTTTTTCGGTTGGAGGTCGACGCTTAGGGCTTTGGACGGGAAGAAGGAGTCGGATGTTAGCGCCGTCGGCGGCGATGGGGTTGAAATGGTGGGGGGCAATGATAATAGCAGCGGTGGAGCCGTACGTAGTAAATAAGTAATGATGATAATTAGGGATTCCATACGGTGTCGTTTTGGGAACTAAGACTCTGTCCGAATGTCATCCATGTTGTGTGTATGTAATTTGTATAAGAAGAAAATCCTTCAATGAGGTGAATTGAGAAGACTCCAATGGTCGTTAGTCTAAAATAGAGCATGTTTTAATTCTCTTTCCGTTAATGACTACATTTGAAGTTCCTTTCTACCACATAACAAAAATTGCAAGCTCAACTAGGAAATGAGAGAGATCTTTACACAGTAAAACGTCTGGTAATAGAAACAGCATATGAACAAGGAAATTCCAAGAAACGGTTTTTCCGCTTTCAGCCATTTACACACAGACGAAACATTTAAAAACTCAACCCAACGAAGCTTCTGAATCAGAACAACGCACAAAACATTGACAATAAAAAGCAACAACCACCACAATTCTCAGGCACATTAAATCCCCTCATGTCGACCGATAACGATTTTCCAACAACACCGAGGCTCCTAACTTACTAGATCACTCTTCTATGTCCTCCAAATGCCCAAATCTGCCGTCGAACCAAAAAAGGAAGAAAAAAAAGAAAAGATATTCACACCCTCTACAGAATACCCATGAAGTTTAAAAAGTCATTGCAACTGTCTTCTTTGAGATTATAAAAATGGAGTTTGTCCCACATCGACTAATTCAAGCTCTTCGAGCCGCTATATATATAAGAGGATTTCCCCTCCTACCACCAATTAGTTTTAGAAAGGACCACTCGATTTCTAATATGGTATCAGAGCGAGTTCGATTCTGCTCACCGTCACCGAATTCATATGTCCACGTGTTAGGCCAGTTATGCCACACGTGAGGGGGCGGTGTTGAGATTATAAAATTGGGATTTGTCCCACATCGACTAATTCAAGCTCTTCGAGCCGCTATATATATATATATATATGAGGCTTTAACTTCCTATCACCAATTGATATATGAGGCTTTAACTTCCTATCACCAATTGGTTTTAGGAAGGACCTCCCGATTTCTAATATCTTCCATTCCATGTACCTTTGGCAGATTGTGAAAAGATCGACGGTATTATAGTACAGTACAACTAACCTTCAGGGTTGTGTCCCAACTTCCTGTACATAAGGCACTCCCATCAGCCGAAAGCCCTAAGCAACTGATACGCCCGTTGTGTGAAGTCGGCAGAGATCCACCCAAGTTCAGAACCACCTAAACAATCATTTTCGCGTATTTTATCGAAGGCCACAAAATAATAGCAAAAAAGGGACCATGTTTCAAGAGTAATCAAAGTGTACTCTCTAACCTGAGCCAAAAGCGTGTCCCAGACGTAGCAATCTCCGTTTGCGTAAGCAGCAAAGAGAAGCCTGCCCGACGAAGAAAATGCAATCGAATTAACGTTATGAGCCTCGTTGTCTGCATGGGGCTGATTGTACACTTGCAACTGATGCCCTGTTCTAATATCGAACAGCCTGCAAGTCCCGTCGTCAGAACCCGTCCCAAATCTGATCCCATCTGGGAAGAACTTTACGGTGTTAACGTCTCCCTCGTGGCCGTAGAACGTACCTACAGCCCGGCTAGCCACGCGCGTGTCCCACAGGCGCGCGGTCGAATCGCACGAGCCAGATACGAACATCTTGGGATTGGATCCATTGATAGAGACGCTTAGGTAGGAGAAAAAAGAAGAGGAAAAAGATTCATGGAGGTGCTTGATATGATACTCTAATCATAGAATCTAAGCAAAAATGATTAAAATTTGCTTCAAAGATAGCTTTTAGAGTATAAAACGTGGGTTGTCCCAAAATCAAGCTCTCGAAAAGGTTTCATTATATCAAGAGCCAACTTCACCTACTACCAACTGGTTTTAGGAAGGAGCCACTCGATTTCTAATATGGTATCAAGGGTCAGCGTCACCCACTCATAGGCCAACGTGAGTGGGGGGCGTGTTAAGAAAAGAAAAATATCCCACATCCGATAGTTCAATTCACCCGACTCAATTAATTTAACAAGAGAAAGATTCACCTATTACCAATTAATTTTAGGATGATGCCCTCAATTTCAAGTAACAGGGTTATAAGATACCTAAAGACATCGGCGGTATGCCCAGACTGATACTCGCCTCCAAACACAGACGTCCTCAAGCCCGTGTCTATATCCCATAGACCGCACGTGTGGTCGCCAGAGGCAGTGATGAGGTGAGACTCTTCACTAGGAACGTACTGGCAAGACGAGACATATCCCTTGTGCCCAGTGAGCGTTCTTGATATTGGCAAATTCCCGTCGGGGTCTGGCTGAGCGTTAAGGTTGAAGATGGAGCACATACTGTCTAAGCCACCACAGGCAACAGACTGACCCGTGGGAGAAAAGGCGCACGTCATGAGCCAGGCACAAGGCGGTTTGATAGCATGAGTCTTTTGGCTCGTTAGAGCGTTCCATACGATTAACCTTCCGTCTTGAGATGCACTGACGATTCGGTTTTTCTCAGGCGTCCAGTCAAGCGAGTGCACCTGAGACATACGTTAGGCGCATTCAACTTCATGAGATTCTCATAACCGTTAATTAAGTTATAGCGAAAGAAAGTTGCATATGTTTAACTGTAATAAACTCAATGCCATTCAAGATGGTTTACTTCTTTCCCATTTTCGAGCTACGATAATAACAAACAGTGGACTGCAAACCCCAACTAAAAGACAACCAAAATACTTAATCTAACTCCTGATATTCAACTGCTAAACCCTAGAACTAAGATAGAGTATCATTTATCGAAGAAAACTACCTCCACACTATAGATCAAGTAATAATCCAGTGGAATAAACATGATATCCATGTTTTTTCTGGCATACACATAAGAAAATCTAATCGAAATTACTGTACTTAAGAACGCATAAAATAAACAATTCAAGAAGTAACCATGTTCAAAGAGGATTTTAAACCTTGCCAGTATGTCCTTGAAGTGTCCTACAACAGACCAGATCAGTCGCGCCGAAAGTCACAGCAGTCTTACCCTGCGACCGCGCGTACCCAGAAAACTGCCCAATTCGACGAATTACAAATTAAGATCAATAGGAAAGCAGATCTAAGCACCGTGGCTCAGCTCAATTTGGTAATAGAACTAAAAAATGCAGAAGAAAAAACCGCAACCATCAGTGTCGAGCAACAGAAGACGCCTCTGCTTCAATAGCTCCCTCAAGGAATTAACCGTCTCCGCGGCGGCAGCGTGCCGCTCTTTGAGCTCAGCAAGCGACATTTCCCTTCTTTACAATTCCAGCCAATTGAAGCGAATGGTCAACAAAAAAATAAAATTCAGCAGCCCAGCTTCATAGTTGCGTCTAGGTTCGAGATCGGGCAAATGTGAATCGACTGTTGCTCAGCTCATTTTCCAGGAAGTTGAGAGAAGAAAATGGGTTATATATGAGAGAGAAGGTGCGAAGAAAATGAGTTTTTTTTTTCTAGGTTTTTCTTTGGAAGGCGACTCTAACGATAGAGAAAGGGGCGTTGAATTGAAACGTTGGGGTTGGGGTGATTTTAGTTGACTCTTAGCCGTCGGACCCATGATGACGTGGACATTTCAATTAGCTGACGTGGCATATTAGATGAATTGAAGACAAAGATTAAGAGAAGAGGTCTTCAGTTCACTTCAACTTAACTTGCAACAGTCTCACTCAGTGTGGACTCTATGAGAACTATACTGCGCGATACTATACTTCAACGAGATATAGGGGGGCTGTTGGAAAATAATTTATTCTATCCCTAAAGAAAATTAAGTATTAAGATTAACCCAACTACTTCACATTTTTAACACGTTATTTTATTACGCAATCGAATTTCTGATGATTATTATTAGTCAACAATTACAACAAATTCGTCTCTTTCTCGTAGGAAAAATGGGTCACAGCCAAACCGAATAGATCACCACAGTCCACAAGCACGACTTGCAAACCTCCAACAAAATCATTCACAACAAATAAATAAAGGGGAAATTTTGTATCAGGCCCCAGAAAAGTTTAAAATTAGGGATCAGACCCTGTCAGATTTATTTTTAGTTTAAAGGACCATGTTTTTGAAAAATTAAGTGAAAAGGACCCAAAACTATGATTTGACGAAAATACCCTTAGTAAAGTGATTTCTGAATGGGTATTTTACGTCAGTTTTATGTTACACAATTATACTGATTTGTTACCGTAAAAATCGTAAGTGTTATTTTAACATCACAAGACGTTACTTATCGACAGTAACATGTTATATTAACAGACATATTTATTATATCGGACTATCGAACCCCATTTTTCATACTGATCTAGCACAGTCGATTGGTAATACCTTGTTTTGTTTTCCATCATGTGGTATTACATCATAAACCCTAAATCGTAAACCCTAAACTCGGCGCGACGACCATTAGCGTTCTCCTATAAAAGATCGAATCATTAGCGTTTCGATCTTATTACACGTTTCGAGATTGAAAATTGGTAACCCATTATAGGAGCATTGCTCCCTATAATGATGAATTTTCTGTCTAGGGAAACAGGGGGAGGATGATCGGGTGGAGGGTTCAAGAACAATTATAACTGTTACACAATTATACTGATTTGTTATCGAAAAAACCGTAAGTGTTATTTTAACGTCATAAGACGTTACTTATCGACAGTAAAATGTTATTAACAGACATATTTATTACATCGGACTATCGAACCCTATTTTTCCCACTGATCGAGCATTGCTCCCTATGATGATGATTTTCTATCTAGAAAAACAGGGGGATGGTCGGGTGGAGGGTTCAAGAACAATTATAACAGTTTTGTGCTGAAAAAAAACACTTCCTTTCATTTGGATAACAACAGTCTTGTATTGAGTACCATATGGCGTCTATTTAGTAACAAACGAAGTCGCAGAAGTACCACATCATTCAAAAATAATACCGATTCCTGCAGTAACACATTAACAAATGATGTTGCAGGAATCGGTATTATTTTTGAATGTTGCGTTACTTCTGCGACGTCATTTGTTATTAAGTAGACGACATATGGTACTCAATACAAGACTGTTGTTATCCAAGTGAAAGGAAGTGTTCTTTTTCAGCGCAGAACTGTTATAATTGTCTGGAATCGGATCATTTAGGTATCCAGCGTAATTTTGGCATATGTCAGGGTTAAATATGTCTTTTCGCATCACTTTAGGGCCTGAACACTGAATTTTTCGAAAACTTGGTCCTTAATACTAAAGCCCATTGTAGTGGGGCCTGAACCCAAATCCAAATATCTAAATGGGGCCTGAAATTGAATTAACCCATAAATAAAACTATAATCAAACATCACTTTATATTACTTGGGGAATTGTCACATTACATACACGATATACATCGTCAAAATAGTTAGTGAAAACAATAATGAAACAAAAAAAATGGGACATTATTCTAAGCAAGCATTTGTGTTCATCTCCCTCCAGGGTACACGCAGGAACCGTAACCTGCCCGTATGTGTTCAAAATTATTACCCTTTTTTTATCTTCTTAAACTGAAGAAACATAACATTTAAGAAAATAAAAAATAAACACACTTACTAGGATTAGCAGTAGTAATAGTTGCCGTCTGCGAAAAATCGCAGTTCCACGGATTCTTACCATCACTTTGATACAACATATTCATGGCATAAGCTGCGTGGGACATAACCGTGGGCGGGTCGAAACACGGCCCGCCGGGCTGTATAGCGCTGCAATCCACGGCCGCCTGACCACAAGCATAGTCGAGATTCGCCTGTAATTGATCATCGGACGTTCCCTGCTTGGGCACGCACCAACCCGACGACGACGGGCTCGGGCTCGGGTTTGCGGGGCCCGTCGGGTTCGGAGGCTAAAGAAGACCGAGACATTGAAGAAAAAATGGTTACCGTGTTAGTAAATTCACTCTATGGGGAACAAGTTATGATTAACCTGTTTGTTGTTGTTGTTGCTGTTGCTGCTCTTCGATAGTCCGACATCGTAGGTCGCGGAGAGGTCGGGCTTGAAGAGCCCGAAAGAGCGCTCGGAGGTGGGCCCGGGCTTGAGATCCTCGTCGTACAGGGCGAAGAGATAGGTGTCGACGGATTTCCCGGGCATGAGGGGCGTGCCCACGTTCGACCTTAGGTGGTTTATGAGGTTGCCGTTGTAGGCCCTCGCGTTGTCCGAACTCGGGCCGACTTCGTTTGGGTCTCCTCTGTAGGGCCAGCCCGTCTCCGCCACTACGATCTCTACGTCCTTAAATCCCATCGATTTTAGAGCGGAGTGCACCGCGTCGACCTAACAAAATTTATTCCGGGGTTAACAACATTATGCCTGCTTATGATGATAAAGTAAGGTTGCGTTTGGCATGCAGAATTCGCGTGTGGAAAAACTAAACTTTGCGCTTCCAACGTTGTACCTTTCACGCATTTCCTTTTATTTTTCTTACAGAAATCCTCGCAATGCAACCTAACTATTGAATGATTAAGCATAAAGCTTAAGATTGAAGGGAGCGTCACATATTTTTTAATTTAATGAATCATATTTCCAACACGCTAGCATAATATCTTTCCTATTTAGCCTTAGACGTGTAACTTTCATGTGATAGTTAGTCGCGAGGATTCATACCAAAGAACGTGTGATCCCTAAGCTCTGATATCATGTTAAATGACCACTTGACCCAACTTTAAGAGAAGTGGTCATTCAACACTAACTGTCTGAATATTTGTTTGTGATTTACCTGTGCATCGAACATGTTCATGTACTTAATCCCGGTCCCCGAGTCGACCCTTCCTGCATTCGGCTGGAACAAACAAAACGCTAGAGTCTCGGGCCTTGGGTCGCTCTGATACGCAAAGAAAGGGTACGGATTGATCATTAGGGGTGAAGCGTTTGCGCTGAGGAACTGTAGTAAAGCTCTCATGTTGTCTCCGAAGCCGAACGATCCCGAGGACGGCGGGTCGGACTGCGTTAGAATCGACATGGCGTGTACCGTCGAAACCTTTACTTTTCCGCCCAAAGATGCTACAAATATAACAACAGCAAATTTCATGCCGAAACGACGAAGTTACAATAAGGGAGAAATAATATATGTTGTCTGAATCTTATTACCAGCATTGAGGGCATTTTGGACATTTTGCATGGCTGGGAGGAGCTGAGAAACGAGGTTAGGGTCGTTCGACGTCACCACCTCGTTACCCACCGACACGACGATGATGTTGCTCGCCGGGTAATAAGCCATCACGTTGGCGTTGACCCAATTTCCGGCGAAGTTGGGATCGGAGGCCAGCGCCGGGATGTCGCCGTTCGCCGCTCCAATGACTATTCCGATGCCGGTATTCGCCAACGCTCTAATAATCGCCGGATCGGCGCCGTACAGACGGACTTTCTCGATTGCCGTCGACTGGAGCAGCTTCGCGGTTGCCTCCGGCGGCGGGAGGTTGTCGGCGACTTCGCCGTAGTTCACTCCGACGAACGGCTCGGAATCTGAAGGAAAGAGATCAGGTTAAGAGATTAGAAACGCAAACCCAACCTCAAATGGCAGAGGATTAATCGAAGAAGGAGAAGAAGAATGAATTCACTTACTAGTGTAAGGAAGAGATGCGAGCAATAAGAATCTAAGTAAGAGCAAAACAGTGGGAAAATGGCGTATATTTAGAGCCATGGCTCGTCGATGATTTGGTGAAACGATGAGCACTGTGTGTCTCTGTGTGTATGTGTGTGTGAGAGTGATTACAGCAGATTTTACTTTGCGAACGATGAAGATGAAAAAGAGTATCTCATCTGTAAAAGGAGAAATTATTAATTAGGCGGGGGTTTATTTCTTGCAAGTGAAACGAAACGTGTGGTGGTGTGCTATGTGTAATGAAACTATGTATTGTTCATTAATTATATTGTACGACTTTGGAAAGGCGACGATCATTATTCGATTTGTGAATTACACGAAAGCCAAAAAAAGTAATTGCGCCTTTTTATAGTACCAACCAACCCAATCACGAAATAAAGTATTACGGAAATAAATAATAAATACATAAATATATAGAGAAAAGAAAAGCAGAATTCACTTCGTCTCGCAATAGCGAATTGGGAGCTAGCTCGTCGCTTCTGCAGCTGAAGGAAAGGGAAAAAAAATGGCTTCGCTCTTAGCTCGTAAATCGATGTCTGCTCTGCGAGCTAGTCACCTCGTAAGTTTCATTTCGCTATCGGCTATTTGATTGTGTTCAGTATGAGTACCATTTGATTGTAGATTGACAATCTGAGTGGTGGCTAAAAGTCGTTGGTGTTTGAATTGTATGCTACGATTTAGAATCTGATACATGAAGGTGGGATTCATTGAGATTGATCCACATCGTTATTGATGTCGTGATATATGTGATTGTCTAGGGCTATTCTACCCCATGTTTTTTTTTTAATAACGGTGGCTATTTTATGGTACCATAGACATTGATATTTGGAGCAGAGCGTCAATAGATTGATTTTTTTTTTTTTGTGACCATCGTGAGTATTTGTCAACGTGGATCAAGAGCTGTTTTGTATGTATGGGTATGCAATTTCTTCTCAGAAACTTTTATTGGTGGTTTTGTGGCTCGAAAATGTAGGCTGCGGGTCGTTTTGGGATGGTATACGGTGAACGGTCCTTTGCAACAAAACACTCGTTCTCGACTGATAAAGGTCAACCCCGATTCCCTAGAGCGTTATTTTCTGCATTGGGTTCAATTCAATCTTTTTAGTTATGTTTCGGCTTCGCAAAACAGTGGTTTTAGCTCTCAGCTATGCAATGCCAATCGCATTAAGAACGAGTTCTTTTATTTAGGATGTAAATGACGCTCATTGGCTAGACAGTTTCGAATCTCTCATGGTTGATTGGTATTCATTTTTATATTTTGATTCTCATAGATGATGAAGAAAGGGAAAAGCTTGCCAGGGAGATATCCAAAGATTGGAGTTCTGGTGAAGTGTTTTATATTTTCTTGTTCCAATTTTTTGCTCTGTTTGGTTGAGTAATTGGTTTTTCCAAACGTGTGCAGTTTTCGAGCGAAGCATCAACACTTTATTCCTCACCGAAATGGTTCGTGGACTAATGCTGACACTCAAATACTTCTTCGAACCAAAAGTCACTGTAAGTTGTTTTCCTTCCTTCTTACCCTTTCTATAAAATATCAGTTTTCACATGCTTGCGATAGCTTTCAAATTTATACTGCTTGCCTAAATCGTTATTGCAGATTAATTATCCTTTCGAGAAGGGCCCACTTAGTCCACGCTTTCGTGGAGAACATGCTCTCCGACGTTATCCTACTGGGGAAGAACGTTGCATAGCTTGCAAACTCTGTGAAGCAGTAAGGACTTAACTTCTAGCTCATTGTTTGATTGATTTCCCATGATATATATCATACATATCACTATATTAATATTTCTTTGCCATGCTCAAAATCCTACAAAATCTGTTGTTTCATTCACAGATTTGTCCTGCGCAAGCCATCACCATTGAAGCTGAGGAGCGAGAAGATGGTAGCAGAAGAACAACTAGGTATATTAATTAATAAATCCCCCCGAAATATTCTTGCATCAAACTCCATATGTTTGTGTTTCTTACATCCCAAAGTTCTTCAGGTATGATATCGACATGACAAAGTGCATCTACTGTGGATTCTGCCAAGAAGCGTGCCCAGTCGACGCCATCGTTGAAGGGCCCAACTTCGAATTCGCAACTGAGACTCACGAGGTAATGTGCTTCTTATCGCCCGTTTGCATTTAAGCAAAGGAAAAGAAAGAAAGTTACTAATTTGTGAAGTTCGTATATGATAGGAACTTCTGTACGATAAAGAGAAGCTGCTCGAAAATGGCGACCGATGGGAAACTGAGATTGCCGAGAACCTTCCGTCTGAAAGCTTGTATCGTTAAACGATACCATTTTTAACTGATGAGTTAGACATATGATCCTTGGCAGATCATACATAACAGGTTTAATAAAGGCAACAGATATGATAATTGTCAATTGAATGTGACCATAATCAAGTCTTATTACAATGGATTTGGAATATGCATTTTGTACAATTCACTTATTTAAAAAATCGTTATTGGTTGCAGAAATCATATTCGTACCAAAAGGGTGACCTAATGGATTTATTTACCGTGGATTATCGACTGGCTGGTGTTCTCCGAATAGCTACTTCGACTATCGTTTTGGGTGAGAATGAGACTTTCTCATATTGGATCGTCAAAATATATATATTTGAAGGAAAAATATTTAATATAGTGTTGAAAAAAAAATCATTGTACTTCTCCGACAAAATTGGTTTATGAGTCACCCACATGTATGGATTTGTGCACATATTTGTCTGTTTTTTCTATCACGGTTTATTGTACTTTTGCCTTTGGTTATGGGGGAACAAATATCTTCAAGTTTCTATATATTATATATTATTATAAGATGATATTTGAATTCATACCAGTCGGAAGTTTAATTTAAGATTCAGACCCTATCAGGAAAAGTTTAGTTTAAAGACCAGATTTCTGTAAAATTTAGAGATAATGATCTAACATAAAAATGTGGTATAAAAGTTATATGAATTGGTATGATCGTTTTGTAGTACAAATTTTCAACACATTGATATTTAAGAACAATGAAGTGGTACTACAAAAATGAATTAGTATCGGATGATCATTAACTGGTATCGGATGATCATTTTGTGTTACAAAATTTCAACATATTGTTAGTTTAGAGCAATGAAGTGGTACTGCAGAATCGGATCCTTAAAATTAAATTTTTTCTTGACAGGGCCTGAATCATAAATGAAACTTCTGACGGGTCTAAAATGAAAAGTCCCCTTATTATAAAGGGGCGATTGCTTGTCAGACCCCATTTGAATTTTTACATAGAATTAAGGACCATGTCAGAAAAAAATTAATTTGAATGACCCATTTCAGAATTTTAGTTAGAATTAAGGTTGTTGGACGAAAATACCCTCATAAAAGAATAGTTATGAAGTGGTATCCAGCACGCATGAAGTGGTATCTAGCGCAACATAACAGGAAGTGGTACTGTAGATCCATGAAGTGGTACTGTAGACCCATGAAGTGGTAGGGGTGAACAGTGAAGTGGTACTGTAGACCCATGAAGTGGTACTGGTGAACAGTGAAGTGGTACAAACGTTGTAGACCCATGAAGTGGTACTGTTAACTAGAGAAGAAGTGGTACGGGAGACCCATGAAGTGGTACTGTTGACACAGAGAAGTGGTACAGTATTTTGTAGGCCCATGAAGTGGTATTGTTGAACGGAGAAGTGGTACAGAAGAACTCTTACGTGTTTCTTGTGCAAATATTTACCCGATTTCTGCAGAATCACTAAAGAATTCTGCTGTACCACTTCTCCGTTCAACAATACCACTTCATGTGCCTACAAAATGTTGTACCACTTCTCTGTGTCAACAGTATCACTTCATGGGTCTCCCGTACCAGTTCTTCTCTGGTCAACAATACTACTTCATGGGTCTTACAATGTTTGTACCACTTCACTGTTCATCAGTACCACTTCATGGGTCTACAGTACCACTTCACTGTTCACCCGTACCACTTCATGGGTCTACAGTACCACTTCATGTATAGTGTATACCACTTCTTCATGGTTGAAGAAGGCGATGGCAATTCTGTGTAATTTCCGCACACAGGCAGGGGCAAATGCGCCATTTTTTGCAAAATTGGTCCTTAACTCTAAAATCAAACTTCAAATAGATCCTTATTTCTTTTTCAAACGTTAATGGATCCTAAAATCTAATGAAAATATTGTAAGTGGGCCTGAAATACAATTAACTCTATTATAAACCACCAAACTTGCCGCACTCCACACCCACAGCACAGAATATAGATGAGCATATCTAAACTTTCTCACAGCCGATGACACAAACCACGGCATTAACTGCGGTCAACAAACTAACCAGAGTTTGTTTCTCCATCAAAACCCCGCCCCTATAAATTACACACACTCATTCATCGCCATTAAATGCCCCATTTCACATCTTAATCATTTTCTCTCGATTGATCTTCCTTCCTTCCATATGGCAGCTGCTGATATTGAGTTCCGATGCTTCGTCGGTGGTTTGGCGTGGTCGACCACCGACGAATCGCTAGAGCAGGCGTTTTCGCGGTACGGCGAGGTTATTGAATCGAAGGTCCGTTTGTCGACGGAGATCGATCCAACTCTGTTACTGTGCATTTTCCTTCCTTCTGTTACTGTGTTACTCTGTTACTAATTTACATGAATCGGTACGTTTTCCGTCGTCTTCCTTCCTTTCCACAAACAAAGGGCCGAAGATCGAGTTCAATATGTTTCCTCGTTACTGCTCTCTGAAAATTCGCCTGATTGGTTTTCGTTTTTTCAATTTTGTATTTATTCAGGTGATTAACGATCGGGAGACGGGCAGATCTCGCGGATTTGGATTCGTGACGTTTAGGGATGAGCAGTCAATGAGGGAGGCGATCGACGGAATGAACGGTATGGAGCTCGAAGGACGGAACATCACCGTAAACGAGGCTCAATCTCGAGGGAGCGGCGGCGGTGGAGGAGGCGGTGGTTTCCGCGGTGGTCCCCGCCGAGACGGGGGAGGTTATGGGCGTCGTGAAGGTGGTGGATACGGAGGTGGTGCTGGCGGCTACGGAGGCGGTGGCGGCTACGGAGGTGGAGGTGGTGGCTACGGCCGTCGGGAAGGAGGTTACGGTGGACGTGGTGGGGGGTACGGCGGCGCTGGCGGTGGTTACGGCGGATCTAGGGGTGGCGGCTCCGATGGCAATTGGAGAAATTAATTTTAAACTTGCCGGCTTTTTGTCTATGGATTGGATCTCTGTTTTGTCAATTTCAATTTAAATCCATGAATAAAATTAAACTGAAGTTTCAGCAAATTTCTGCATATTCGTGTCTTTTGCTAACTCCATCCACATTTCAAGAGTCACTCCGTAATTTGATTTGATGACAGAAATTATACTTATGTCCCATTTGGCAATACTGCAATTGACCGACTTTTTTCTGTGTAAGTAAATCGATGGTGATCTAATCCATGCAACAAATTTTTCACAAAATTACGAAAATAAGAATATGATCTAATCTTTTCTTTTGTAAAAGGAAAGTTTGTTATCTCATTCATACCATATAATTGCATAGGCTAAACAGGCAAAAAGGTTCCTCTGGCGACATCTACCTAAAAAACCAGTAGGAACATAGGTTAATTGTATGAGCAGAACACAATCAACAAATATATTCAAGCGTGAGCCAATGTGAAAAATCGAAAGCATATATTACACAAACCACAACTTAAAGTTTGAACTTGTACAACAAAATGGATTTAAAACTCCACTACATCGGTGGCTATTAAAACAATGGTTTAGACTACAATCTTTAGTCCACAGCAAGGATGCAAATACTAGCGTAATCCTGTTCTCGATTTATTGAAGATTCCTCTTAGCTCACAATCTTCAGCAAAGGAATCCGTCTGGAATTAATTCACGAACGAGCCAATGCAAGAGATCCGAAACAACTCATCCCTCGACATCATCAGCCGAAAAGTCCAAGCCAACTATACAAACTAAAATTCCCAAAACATGTGTATCGTTCCATATTTTCACAATCAATTTTCAGCGGAACTATCTATATCTTTATACAAAAAGCCTAACATGGATAAAAATTATCAAAATTGCTATATCATAGATTTTATGGGAGAGAGATGATTATTATCATCTTTTTTTCTCAATGTGAGTGCCTTCATTTTGGACTTGTGATTACAAAGTTCTGTTGGGCTGGGCCACGAATGAAATGTCTGAATTCATCACAACCCTTTGTGGTCAATATTTGAATGACGATTTTACCCTTTCTAAGGGAGTGTGCTTGCCGCTTTCACGCATGGGCATTTACGTAGTTCTGCTAAGCATCCACTACCTATATGCTATATATATTATTATATAATATGCTTTTTATTTATGGGGATTATAATATAGTATAGGATACAAAAATATCTCTACCTGGTTCATGCATCGAACTTGGATAGTGGTCACATTTTGAACAAGCAAGTTGGATATATAAATATCTTTCGCAACTGGCACAACATTACAAAGTTAATTGCGACAACAATAGTATATAGGTTCTAAGGTTCCAATGGTATATTTATCTTAAATCGATAACATATAGTCTAATGAAGCACGTGTGTACGTTATATCACTTTGGTCCCTCCCACTTCAATTTATACAAAATAACAAATAAATAAAATTCATTGTAAAAAGGGTTCTCTCTACCCTATCTAACTATCTATCACATTCGCGACGACGGTGGAGATGAGAGCCAAAGCGTATAATTATTATTTTTTATTATTATCATTGGTGAGACATAGGGCTTCGTGTCATCCCAGGTTGCCATACCCATGTTGTCTCCTTCGATTCAAAGACTTCATCCAAAATTATTAAAGATATATATCTCACCTCTTTTAATTTAGTTTCGTTTTTCTGATGATTTCTGTATCCTTTTTTAAAGACTTATGGGAATTTGGATACATTTATTTTAGAGAAAAATAGATTTGAAAGAAGTGGAGAGATGAGACGATCAAGGCTAACGCTTAGATATTTTTGGTTCAAAGTCAGACGCTGTGGGCCCGAAAATCATATTATTACCTCGTTAGTAAATATAATTATTGTACTATTTGAATTGAGTAATTGCTAATAACCCAACACATGCAGCTAAGTGCAAAAGATAAACGAAGGTTTCTGGAAAACTTAATTTCGTAGAAATTAAAGGAGAGCTTATCCTAAGAAGATTGATAATAATAATAATAATAATAATAATCGAATTATTATTTTAATAAAAGACAAAATAGCAACAAAAAGTGCATTTAGGGACCCATCCACTGGGCTGTTAGTAATGACAACTTGACAAGCCTGGCTTATGTGATTATATATGTGGTGAATTAAGAAAAATACCTATTTATATAAAAAAATTGAAAGTAAGTACCCTGTCACAAAATTTTTATATAAGTATCCGTTCGATTTGTATGTACCATTTTCCAATCTTGACCTACCTTCTTATACGTGTATTACGTATCACGTCACGCGTTTATATAGTACTCATATATGGTACATATATACGTTCTACATGGTACCTTAATGTGTTATATGATGTACCATTTTTTCACTGTATTATGTATCACAATACGTTTCTCTATGGTACCTAAATGTGTTCTATGATCTACTTGCGGCTGAACAGGTATCTACATATAAAAAAACTGACAGTCCACTGACTTGCAAATGTTTTTATATAAATGAGTATTTTTCTGTAGATTCCGCACGTATTAATACTATAGTAGTTAAATAATTTATATCCACGACCGCATCTATTCTCTTTTATTAATGGTGAGGGCTTGGTTTAAACTGCCATGAAATCAATTAATTTGGTCTGTCAAAATTTCATAAGTCAAAGAATAAAAAACCACCACTAACTATTTCTTATGCTTACGTTGGTCTGTCATTACTATTACAAATAATAACTACGTTGATTTAACATAACCACACACTACTAAATATAGCTTCAAGCTAAACAAATTAATGAAAAACAAAAAAAATAAAATATAAGAAACGTTCAGCTCTAAATGAATAAAGTAATACGGACGTTGATATCTATAATGTTAATTTAATTGCACGCTTTTTCCATTATTGAATAAAATTAAAAATATCATTTAAATACTATTATATTAAACATAACACCACAAATTCATTTTATGCTATAGTAAACAACATTAAACTATTATTACTAAAATCAAATATTCAAAAATTTAGATAATATTTTTATGATAGTAGCACATGCATCGAATGTGCCTAATTTACTAGTATGTATTATGTCATTTATAAACATTTTGCTTTATGTCATTGTTGGACCTTTATTTTTATACTTAAAAAATAGATAAAAAAATTATAGGTTGAACTTCCTAGGATTTATGCTAATTTATGAAGATTTGATAATAATAATACTCGAATTATTATTGTAGTTAATTAACGATTTAATATCGTTAAAAGGAATTTTTATTAACTGAATACTATATAACCCATGAGAAACAAGAGCCATCCAGAAAGCCAAGGCCTGGAATTAAAAGCCATTCGCCTTTTTCTTTCTTTTGTTCCCTTTATATATTTTTTTTCTCTTCAACTCATTTGTATTTTTTTTTTTGGCAAAGTTATTCTCCCGAGCTCGATCTATTTTCACTACGCGCCTCGTCTTGAATTCAGAAGAAATTCCGATCATTTTCGACGGAGTGAACTGACGTCAGGTACTGTAGCTGAAGTTCATCTCTGTTGTATATTGACTTTCTTTCAAGGGGAGATGCAATGATTTAGATGCTCATCGATATTAACTTCGGAATTTCGTGTGTGATACTCTGATGTTTGATTCCTTAATCCTTCTGGTTGATTTTCTGTTCAAGTACAGCAGTGTTGTTGCTATTTTTATTTATTTTTCATTTTTTTTGTTCGTAAAAGCTCGTGAGCATATGGTAAGTTTCCACTGATCACTCTGCGAAAATTAGGAATGATGAAATCTTCTATCTTGCGATTTGCGCTTGAGATTGATTTTCTCGATTGAGTGAAATCCTTTATTTTTTCTTTTCTGAATGAAGATAGGATCGGAATTCTCAACCTAAGCCACATATCATGTCTAGTGGATCTATTCGAAAACTCGACGAGGACTGTGGCAAGGAAAAAGAACACTTGCAATCTTCCCAAAATGCTTGGATGTCCCGATGGATGAGAGGAAGCCACAGTGAAACAGCACAAGCTCATCGTTCTTCTTACCGTGCTAACGAGGATTTCGAGGATGTAAGCTATCTATCTGTCGGTCCTAAGCCAATTAGAACTTTTACCGTGGGCGGTAGTAAATCCTGTGAAGCCAGGAATGCAAAGCCTTTTCGAAGCTTTGAAGTGGGAGAGACTAAATCTTGCGAAATTGCAAAGCCTAACGCTGGAAAAAACACGGGAAGTTTCGAGAAAGAAGGGATGTCGAGTTCTTTATTCAAGAACAATCAGGAAATCAGCGAAACGCAGGCGTTGAAGGCTGCTTTGTACGATCAGAACCTAGTCGACCGTGGTAAAGCTGTTGCATCTAGAAATGGTTTTCAGCTCCTTTCTGAAGGATGGCATCCTTTGGATAGAAATGATTCTTCAATGTTTACAACCTCGAAATCTTTGCGAGAAATACAAGAAAAGTCGCCGTCACATATAGTTGGGCACAATTTTGACCTGGAGAAACGTAACTCGAGCAACAAGGGGAAGGCTATCATGTCTCCTTTTGATATTCAATCTGCCAAAGAAGAAATAACTTTATTACAGCACGATCACCGTCACGTGCGGTTACAGCCAGGTGAGTTATTATTGCAGGAGAGAAACATTAATTTTCACAACTCGTCGGGTTTGGGACAAAACTCTCGGTCGAACGTTAGGGACTACTCAGGTATTAGAATATATCCAGGTGACTCCATTGCTTCGAAAGAAATCGAAAGAAAAATATCTCACAACAGTGGTCAGAAGTTGCAGGATTGTGTTGGCGATGTGGAGATGGTGAGATTTAGGACATCCTTAGATTCTGTAGAAGGCATTCGAGGAGTCGCTGGTCCCATGTTTTCGCAGACCACTCACAGGCTCCTAATCAGTGAAAAGGCGGACATCGACGACGAGGTTTTCAGAAGTACGAAATTTATTACTGGATTTGAGGGGAGTCATTCGAACAATTTCCTTCGCCTATCGGCGTTTTTCGGTCGGAATACGGTGGGAGTGAAGCTTCTGCCTGTGAATGGCTCTCTTTACACCGAAAGGAATCAATTTGGAGAAGTCAAAGCTTCTAAAGTAACCATAAGGAACGAGTCGTCAGCCGATACAGACACCATGGATCTTAATTCTCTGAAGGAGATGAACTCACTTTCTGGTAGAAACTACTTTATCATCAATTATATGTTCAAAACTTATGATTTTTTTTTTTTGAGTTGCCTGTTGTTAGAGAAGAAGATGGCCTACTTTTCTGATGGTTAACTTCTTCCTTCTATGTATGTTTCAGGTACACAATCTGCCAAATCAACAAAGGTGCTCGCTCGCTCTTAATATGCTTTATTCTATATAAATTTCAGGAATTCATTCCCATTTAGCGAAGTATATTTTGTACAATTGTCTATAGATGAAAGATATCAACAAGACAAGTCTCCCACCACCTACGAGGGGCATCACTTGCCCAGCCGAAGCTAAATCCCAACAGCCAAAGAGACAAATACCCGACATAAACGTGAAGCTCCCCTTCTTACACGCATCAGACGATCCAAAGGACGCCATGTGTGCTGCTAGCTCGTCGAGGACGAAAAGTTTGGTCATGGACAGACTCGATAAGCCCGACCCAGTGTCCAGCTTCGATCCCATTTACAGGGATAAAGAAGACCCTGGGAATAGATGGGTCAAACGTCTAAAGGTTAGCTCTTCAAACCACTCATACGTCCAAGGTAGAAAGAACTCGGGCTTGTCTGAAGAAGTCACTCATGAGAATATGAGCAAGCTGCTCCTAGCCAAAACGCTTAATACAAGCATGCCTAGCTCTGAACCAACATCAACCGAAGAGGATCGTAGTGATGAATCTTTGAATAAAGAAAAGGAACTTGTCGTAGGAGTTGGTAATAGTAAGGGCAAAGAGTTACTGCTATCGCATCCATGGATAAGGAGGTGGATGCGTAATAACGAGCCTGGAGGTAAAGAAAAGAAGCCCGAGACAGCAAAGGTTCTC
Organism: Craterostigma plantagineum; assembly: GCA_027422505.1. Taxonomy (NCBI): domain Eukaryota; kingdom Viridiplantae; phylum Streptophyta; class Magnoliopsida; order Lamiales; family Linderniaceae; genus Craterostigma; species Craterostigma plantagineum. The sequence continues at coordinate 2,428,667 of JAPQWV010000007.1, forward strand.
TGCGAGCCTCAGACTTCGAAATTTGACGTTCATCAAAAGGAGCAGTTTCCTAGTATTGGTGCTATGGCTCTTATGGGGAAGGCCATGAATGGTTTTGAGCCGTGTGAGCTCAAAAAGAAGGGCTCTTTCACCATTTGGAACACGAAATCTTTCTGAAACCTTTTATGACTTCGTCGTACGTACGAGGTTTGTCCGAATTTTTTTCATGCGGCGATGGAAATAAATCGGAAACCTATATTTAATGCTATGTGATGGTGTAGCGGGAAAATTAGACAAGCCAACCCATCTTATAAAGAATTGTATCTTGGGAACTTGTGTGTCTATTGTTGCTCTTGTAAAACATGATGTTTTGGTTGGTAATGTTATCTTGCAAAAATCGATATTTTTTTCTTTAAGAAATTTAAATGGAAGGGATGGGATGGGACTCGTGGTACAAGAACGAGTGGCTTTATTTTTTAATTTTTTTTGTTGTTTTTATCATTTCCTTTAAATTTGACTCAAGATATTTACTGTCCGTACCGCGACTCAAGTCATGGTAATAAGTCTAAAGATGGAAACTTCGACATAACCTATAACATCGGATTGCCCAAGGAACATAGTCAAGCAAGCAGATGGGGACTATGTATCAAAAACCATATTGTAGAGAAAGTACAAAAAAAAAAGAAAAATTGAGACATTTGAGACAGATAGAAGACTTATTAGGTGTTGGTGGCCCTTGTGTAGATCTGTTGGCTTGAGTGAGCAGACACCATTCGAATCAAACCTCTCGCCATCAGCTCCTTGATGGCCTTTCGAGCCAGTGATCCGCTGATCTGAAAGATAGTACGTGACAGTTCATAGAGATATCGATCGGAGAAGAACAAAGAAAAGCATACGATATCCCAGAATACGGAGGAGTATCAGACACATCTCGGCAAGGAATTATAACCAAAACAGATATGCCTCAATCAAAGGAGTGGAAATAGAGATCACAGACGTACAAAATTACGTAACACTTGCGTGATACACTGTGATTTGTCTCTTCCAATTACATAAAGGTCTAACAAGGAAAACAGGCCAAGAATGATCCAAGTTTTCTGCTTTTCTAGTCCCATATGATAAAACAATCGAAATGATCCTAAGCTGTTCAAGCCATGTATGTATCTTCAACATTGAATACTTCAAAAGAACCAAAAAACTGAACCTATTGCCCTTTCAGATTCTCAGCAATCACAAACAAAATGGAGTATTTCGCCCAGCACAAAGCTAAAGACACAAGTAAAAACACTAATGATGAAGAAATTAGGCATGCATACCCTCAGACGATCAGATAGGACAGAGGGCGTTATGAGTTTGAACTTGGGCGCCTCAGAAATCAGCTTGTCGTAGGTTGCCTTATCGAACAGAACCATGTTGTTCACCTTCTCCTTTTGCTTTCCCTTGCCCAAAATCAAATCCCAAGCCAATCCCACAACCAAGACAAAATAAAACCAAAATCGACGGACGAACCTTCTTCTTCTGCTTTCCTCCTCCAGACTTCGCTGGCTTCGACGAAGGGGGAGGAGCCTTATCTTTCTTCGGTGCCTGATATTAAAAAGAAAGAAAGAAAATCAAGCATCGAAATAACTGCCTTCTGTGATGCGTGAACCAAGGTCAATCTCGAAACTCGAAAACGACGGTGTACCATTTCGATCGGATCTGAGATGGATTACTACGCCTGCTGAAGGATAGAGAAGACAGAAGATAGTCTGCGAACGTACTATTAACTTCACTCGCCTGTAGGGTAGATAGAACACCTAGGGTTTGTTCGTCGTTCATCTTTGGATTCGACTAATTGGGCTTTTATTGGGCCGAAAATTGAATTGATCCATGCTTAGAAGTATACTAGGTGAGGATGGCCGCACGTTGTGCGGCTGGGACGAAGTTTTAGCCCGGAATAGGAATCATACCAAAATACAAATGCGTATAGGCGGTTGCGACGAGAATTTACCCAGCACGTTGTGCGGCTATGAGGAAACTACAGCTCGGAGAAGGAAGCATAGATAGATAGGAATATGTATAAGCAAAAGTATAAAATATTTTCAGTATACTTTTGCAGTCAAAGAAATCCAACAAGAACTTGTTTGCAAAACAAGAAAATACGTGCGGTGTCCCGTTTTCCTCTCGAATGAATGCCGACCCGTCTAACGTTGGAAAGATAAATTAGCATCTTTCTCACCAGTTCACTGAAAAAATACGTGACTTATTATTTCACATACGTAACAGAACGCATCTGTCTCGCAGAATGGAATAACAAAACCTTCGCCCCATTCAGGTACATTCCCAAAACTTGTACCACTTTTCCCGGTACTTCCATAGGTAATCATCGACAGTATTTTAAACATCAGTTTACATCTTTGTTAAAGCAACATCAAGCATAGTTTAGTTGGCAAAAATATTGGGAAAAATGCACCCTCAACATGACACTAATAGAGCAAGGATTGAATCCAAAAGCAGAAACTAAACAACGACTAATACTGTTGCAAGCCATGATCCGTCTCACCAATAACTAAATAGACCTTCACAAATGATATTCTCGAATAGCAGAATTTCTATATAAGTATGGTCCAGTTATTCAGAAATTTTTCGCCCCCGTACAACTAACGATGAGTAGCACTGGAAACCCACAAGGATTAACCCAAGAAGAGTACACACGGCTCGAATCCACCATCAAAGCTTACCACACCTTCGAGCCCACGCCCAACACATGCACCTCCTTAATCACCCAGCGAATCGACGCGCTGGCCGACGCCGGTTGGCCGCTCGTCCGCCGATTCGACAACCCATAGAAGTACAAACACTTCATCAAGAACTGCAAGCTCAAATTGAGGCCGAACAGTGTGGAGAGAAGCCGTCGTTTTGCTCAATGATTATGTACAACATTATCCCTTCAAAAAAGTATAATTACAAGTATGCCATTATGACCGGCAACCTGAAGGAAACTGGCTGAAAACCAGTTGATTCTCTCTTAGTATTAGGGATGTCAACGGGGCGGGGCGGGGCCGGGGATTAGGTCCCCATCCCCGTCTCCGCGTCGACGGGGAATCCCCATCCCCGTCCCCGCGAACTTAGCGGGGAAAAATTCGTCCCCATCCCCGTCCCCACGTTTTTTTTTTAAAAAAATTATATTTTCATTATAATATAAATTAGAAATATTATTTATATTATATTTTAGATAATATCTATATTATAATAATAAAAAATGAGTTAAAAAAATATTATTTTAAACTATAATAATATAAACTATGTATAAAAAATATTATTTAGATATTAATATAAGATATAAAATATATTTTTTAAATAATATTAATGGCGGGGACGGGGATATAATATTAATGGCGGGGACGGGGCGGGGACTATGATCCCCGTCCCCGCCTATGGGGACAAAATTTTCCCCATCCCCGCCTCGCGGGGATTAAAAATTCGGGGATTCCCCGTCCTCGCGGGGAGACGGGGAATCCCCGTCCCATTGACAAGCCTACTTAGTATGTAGTATTAGTATGTAGTAATAGAAGCAAGTTGGTCTTAATTAAAGATTCCTTCTTTTTATTATTACAAGATTTCTTTGTTTTTATTTTATTTTATTGATTAATGTTTCTTGGAGCTTTGTTTGACATGGTCTATAAAATCACAGCTCAAAGAAAGAAAACACATGGATCGAGTTTTTTTCGGTCTTGTTAAAGTTGATAGATCGTCAGCTTGTTAATTAATTACTAAAGATATATTATAAAGTATGGCCAAGTTGCTTTTATGGTCGTCTAAACATCATTTCTCTCGCCTCTATTATTGTTGTGATTTTATTATATTCCATCTCTGGTTAGTTAGATATTGATGTGAATTCAATACATCGAATCGAACATGATCGTCTGTGATTTCTTCGCATTGTATGTAAGTAATATATTTGTTTTGTTATGACACAAAATAGTGATAAAAATATGAGCGGTTCATACATGCATATTTATATTACGACGAGGTGGATAGCTTCCTCTATGATATATTAATTGTTTATGGTTTTCTTAAAATCATGCGACTCGTATATTCTGTTGCCATTTATCGCACTTTAACTCTCTTTAGAGATGGAACCAATGAGAATTCCTCATTCTTTTCTATCTACTACCCATAATCTTGGCATCTTGCGCTTACATAATAGAATCTTATCCCTTCACCAAACTTGCAATAAATTAAGGAAAACTTCTCAGAATTTGATATGTAATATAAATCAAACGGTGTTTAAAAAAGGTAGAAAATCTTAAAAGATAACGACATTAACATTATAAAACTGTAATTAATAATGGGTATTCTTGTATACCAATAGTAATGCAAGTTAAAAAGATTATTTATATATAAGAAAAGTGTGGACGCGGAGGAGCAAAACACCATTAATAATATGCCACTATACGAAATAGAACCACCTATATCAATATATAAAATGATAGAGGTATAGAAATAAATTAAAAATATAAATTATGAGTCTCATCAAATTATCGAAAGTTCTGGACGAAATGGTAAAATAAAATTCATGTCACTTACTACTGCATTTTTCTAATACTATAATGAGAGATTTTTTTGTTAGCTTCATTGCTAGAGTCGCAAACAATGTCATGTGTAGAAGAGCATTTGTCATCGTTGATTTAAGGATCATCATGAAAGTGAAAAAACCTTTGCAAGGCCAATACCCCTAATGGAAGAATAACATCTATTACACTGCGAGCAATCACAAATCTCCAGCAAGGAGCGATCAACTCGGCAACCTGTGCGCAACGTCCCATACACATCGCTTGAGTTGAGTGGAACGAAGAAAGGGAATATTGTCAATGGAAACAAATCGCTCAAATATAGAGAAATGTGCATAAGTGAAGCTAATTTAAATTTAACTCAATACCAGCAGCATGTATCAAGTAAAATTACTAAACTTGACATCTCGAACTCCACTAAATCAAAAACGAATCAACATCGATAGAAAAAGCTCAGACTTAACATACAATTCTCAAATCAGTTCATGCTGCACATCCCCAGAATCACGAAGATCGAAACACAACATATGAAAATCGATAAAATATCAGAGAAAACACAAACATATTGTCATAATTCAAAAATCATTCCTTCACAAATAAATAAACACAAAACTTGTTCCTCAAGCTACCAAGAAAGATTTCTTTACGGAAGATGTTAAAGCCTTACAAGAACCAACCGTCCCACAAACCGAGATCACACCAAAATTCGGACAAACAACTGATGTTGTGTAACCTGTCTACGTTCCCACTAAAAAAAAAAGTTCATTTTGCGATAAAAACCAAGGGTAATAAGAATGTATAGAAAGAAAAAGTTATTCCTCATAGCAGGTTGCTATCCTGCATACACCTACTAAACTCAGAGAGATAGCAAAAAGAAAATGTGAGGCCACTCAAGGGTAATAAGAATGTATAGAAAAAATACTTATGATAATGAAGGCATAATAAGACTTCTCATTATAGTTTCCAAATATTCTTTTCCATAAATTTTTCAATGGCAGACAAATAACATCGTATCAGACGTTTCATGATTCTGCATTTCACACATAAACATAGGATTATTCGAACAAAAACTTGCATCCTACCAATGAAATGAATCTGATTACGATGAGGGACGACTCTGTGGAGACTCGAACCATCAGATCCCCGTCTCATTGTCACGTCGTCCCTTTGATGGTCGTCTTGAATTGGAACTTTGTTTCTCCCACAAGATCTGCGAATGTACGCATACTACTTGCTGCACATACTATTTTGTTGGTCACTGCATAATAATGTATTTGATTCTCAAATTTAACGCATACTATTTGCTGCACATAATACGGAAATGTGATTTTCTGGTAACCTTAGTAGTTCATCGATGGTCTTCTTCCATCGTGCGACGGATAGGACTTCAACAACATAAGATATGATATAATCGGTTTCTATGTCATGCAAGGAAGCTGAGACTCTGAGAAACGTCTTCAATGTAATTGAAAGAACAGCATAAGAACAATGACAATCATATAAATCGAATTGCGTAATTCACATGAAAAAATATATCTAACGTAGCATGTTCGACAATCACGCAGACATCTTATTCACAACTTACATCAGCTTGCTAATTTTGACCTTTTCTAACCCTTGGGAATGACAAAGAGAAATCAAGTGTTACCCAACATCCCCCAACGTTTCAGAACACTGGACAAAAGAAATTAAATTGAAAACTTATCCACTCAATCCTGAATTCTTTTTAATGAACAGAGGGCTTGGCAGTTGGCAGTTGGGAAGAAGATTTCAGCATGTCTACATCCAAGCATCATCAGGTGGTGCATGGCATATTAAATGAATTGTTGCTCGTGGTAGAAGCTTAGGGTTCGTCTATAAAAATCTATCCTTGTTTTGTGCCTTAACTTGCCTGCACACGTTCTCGTCGTCGTTTGTCCATACTACCAGGGAACATTGCTATATCACCACCACTAAATGGGACATTACAGGTCCTGGATTTACTTTTTTTCTTCTACACATGGAGAAAATTTCTCTTGTGCGAGGAAGAAGACGAGTGAATTGGGAAAAGCAGTTGCCTTCGTTTATGGGTGTAGTGGATTTGAATCCATTATATAGAGGCCGATAGATTTCCGCGCACAAAATACACACATACATACACACCGACTGAATTTGTTCCGACGAAGTAAGTAATCGAAATGGGGGACGCCCACGCCGTGGCGGCGCAGTTCCTCGTCGACAACCTTCGTCAGCTGATGACCTACCACTTCGATCTGATCTCCGACGTTAGCGAAGAAATAGAACAGTTGACCAAAGACCTCAATTATTACTTCAGCGCATTCCTAAAGTACGCAGCTGGTAAGAAGACCAAAGACCCTAGGTGAAGCTGAGCGAGCTCGAAAAGTTAAAGCTTCAAAACGACGTGTTTCCCCTTCCGCCTTCGGACGGAAAGTTGACCCGCCTCCCTTCGTCCGACACTTTTCCTCCCCACCTGAGGATACTGACGTTGTCTGATACTTTCCTCGACTGGGGACAGATGAAAGTCCTCGCTTCCCTCCAGGAACTGCGGGTGCTCAAGTTGAAGGAAAAGGCGTTCACGGGGAATTACTGGGAGGTCGACGGCTGGTTTCGCAAGCTCGAGGTTTTGTGCATCGGTCGCACGGATTTGGTCGTTTGGAAGGCCTCCGCCGACCATTTTCCCGAGCTCGTTCATCTCGAGCTTCAGAACTGCGAGGATCTTCGTGAAGTTCCCAGCGAGTTTGTGAAGATTAAGAGCTTTAAGGTGCTCGACCTTAACCGTTGTCTGACTGCAGCTACCTCGGCGAAGGCGATTGAGAAGGCGAAGAAGGAAGTTTTCCCCGAGTTCAGTCTCATAATTTTCCCCCCGATTAAGTAGCGATCGTTCTCCCTAATTTCGAGGTATGTATTGTGTTGTATGGTGATGACTTTATTTCTATCTACTCCACAATATGTTTTGTGTCGTGAAGCATTTGATGTTTTTTTTTTCAACATAAGTTCCTACAGTGTTTTCGTATGCATGTCGTCTGTCTTGTTTCATCAGAAAGAAGCTGATGAGATTATGCACTCAATTTGTGCTTTATTTGTCTGAATAAATTGTTGTTGTAAAATTGTGGTTTGTTTTTATAATTTCTCCCTTTGGTTGTCGTCTTTTAAAGCCCTGGGCTTAGCTTGTGTAATAATAATATTTGTCACGAGAACCATTTAACAGAAGAAGACTATGAGTATGAGTTAACAGAATAAATTGCACACCTTCTCCTTTTGCTTTCCGTTTCCTCCATTTTATTCATTTGCCCAATATTATATCCTTAAATCCCAAGCCAACCCCACAACTAAGACAATAACAAGCGAAACGAAAAAAAGAAAAGAGAAGAAACGACGTACTAAGCTTCTTCCTCCGATCTCCTCTTCATGACTCTGCTGGTGCTGACGGTCGATAAAAACTGTTATTTATATTTTTACCTTTAAATGTTTAATTATAATTTTACCCTTAATATTTAATATATTATAAGTTTATTTTTAAGAAACTTGTTGATTTGTGAAGGGAATGGATGTAAATAAGATCGAAAATTTTATTGATTCGAGTACGAATGAATACATCTTTTATAGAGGGAATTTTAAGTTACCGTTTTAACTAACAGCCGACTTACTAATAAAACCGCTAACAACACTGACGAATTCTAAGATGTAAATCGCTGTATTCATTCGTACTCGAATCAATAAAATTTTCGATCTAATTTACATTCATTCCCTTCACAAATCAACAAGTTTCTTAATCTTTAAATTAAAACATTATTTGTTAAATAATTTAATTAATAATATAAAATGTTCAAAAAAACTTGTAATTTAGTACCCTGTCAGCATTTGTTTATATTTAGATACCTAACAGAATAAATTTTTTACCATAGGTACCCGATCCCGCCGCAAGTACGCCGTATTAGCACATTTAGGTATCGTATTGCAACGTATTGTGGTGCGTAATACGTTTAGAAAATAATACGCCGTATTAGCACATTTAGGTACCATATAGAAACCGTATAAAGGTGACATAGTAGGCTATGCACACAAAGCAAGGTAAGATCTTTACAATAAACCGGTACAAACAGTAAGTTGGTACCAGCTGTAAAAAATTTACGGCATAGGTACTGATTTGTAAGTTTTTATTCAAGTAGGTATTTATGTGTAGATTATACTAAAACGAACATATTATTCGTATACACATTGATTATGCTATACATGCAATTAGGGGTGTTCATTCGGTAATAACCGAACGTTATGTTCGAGAATTTCATAAATCGAAAACCGAACCGAAACAATTCGGTTCGGTTAACCGACCGAAAAATTGAATTTTAATAGAAAAAAAATAAAAAATAATAATATTAATATGATTTAAATTATAAATTTTTATATCATATATTTATTTGTATAAATTTTTATTTACCCCATATTTTCTATATTTTATTAAATATATTAATTTTGTTTATATTATAAATATATTAATTTTGTTTATATTATAAATACATATTATCATATATATATATATATATATTTGTATAAAATTTTCATTTACCTAATATTTTTCCATATTTTTTAAATATGGTGGATATTATTAAATTATTAAATAAGACGTATAAAAATATATCATTATATATTTTATATAATAATATATATGTATTAAAAAAATTTTTTAAAAAAAGAAGAATTCAGTTATTCGGTTCGTTTCGGTTTACCGAGGTAAAAAAATCGAACCGAACCGAATTTTTTTCGGTTATCAAAATACAAACCGAAAACCGAAACTTTTCGGTTCGGCATTCGGTACGAACCGAAACTTCGGTTTCGTTTTGGTTCGGTCGGTTAACCGACATTTGAACACCCTTACATGCAATGCAAGTAATATAATACAAACAACTAGTATTTTTAGTACATTCAACATAAGTGCAAATATATTTTATATTCTGAATATTTCATATTATAAAAAGAAAAATATAATAAATTAAAATATTAATGGTAAAAATACTTCCCTCACAATTAGACTGCAGTAAAACCTCTTTTAGTTAATAACCTTGGGACCACTTAATTTTATTAATTTAAAGAGATATTAATATATCGATAAAATAATAATTTATTAATTAAAAGAAAAAATTTAAATTCTGATGATTTAGTATTTAAATATGTTTAATTGATTATATTCATGAATAAACCAATTCTTTGTAACTAATTAAATATATTCATGCAAATATACATTTTTTATTGCAGCTAGAGAACTCGACATCGGAACTTTTGGCTGCAATTAAAAAGGTTAGTGATGAAATTCAATTAGATTTACGGTTTAAGAAAAAAAGCAAGTAACAATAGATTCATATTTTAGCAAATGCCCGTAATATTTATAATGTAATATATGGATTATTAATTTAGAGTTTTAATGAGACCTACTATTTACAAAGGAATTTTTAGAATTATTATTATTTTATTATCTTATCGAATTTACTGATTTTTTACAAAGGCCCAAGTTGAGATCGAAAAATTTTATTATTTTAGAGAGGTTATTAATTTATCTAGTATTAATTTATAGAGGTTTTGGAGGAGAAAAAAAATTCTGGATTGCTATTCACCGCCCCCTTTTTCCTACTTACCGCCCCCTAAAGAGCTTGAAAATGACCTTTTTGCCCTTATGATATTTAAATTAATTTAAAAAGAAAAAACTAACTAAATATAATTCTGGTACGAAATACTGAAAACTACATACACAAATAAATTCAAACGATCGATCGATACCGAAAAAAAAATTTCGATTTAACATTTTAGTACCGATCGATCGATATTTTCGGCACTGCAGTGCACGGGCCGAACGATATTTTCGGCCGGACTGTGCGCGGGCCGAACAGTATTTTCGGCCCGAACACTGCTTGGCCGAAATTTCAGTTCGGCTCGCACAGGCCCGGCCGAAATCTAAGTTTGGCCCGCACAGGCCCGGCCAAAATCTGATTTCGGCCCGCACAGGCCCGACCGAAATCTGATTTCGGCCCGTACACTGCAGGGCCGAAATCTGATTTCGGCCCATACACAGCACCCGAAGTTCAGTTTCGGGTACAATTTTGGGGTCGATACGCTCCGAATCAGGCCAAATATAAAACATAAAAGTTGTAGATAATCAAATTGGCTTTCCATAGGAATTTTAATCAGGGTCATCCGATTTGTAAATCGGAAGTTATTGTCAAAATCGTACAGACTGCCAGTTTCGGGCGATTCCACTGGCAGATTGCACGATTTTGAGCATAACTTTCGATTCACAAATCGGATGACTCTGATTCAAGTTCCTATGAAAATCCAACTTAATCATATATAACTTTTGTGTTTTAATGGCGGCCTGATTCGAAGTCCATTGACCTCAAAAATTCGCCCGATTCTAACTTAGGGTTGCTGTCCGAGTGGAATCGGTCGAAACTGGCAGTCTACACGATTTTGACAATAACTTTTGATTTACAAATCGGACGACCCTGATTCAAATTCATGTAGAAAGCCAATTTGATTATCTACAACTTTTATGTTTTATATTTGGCCTGATTCGGAGCGCATCGACCCCATAACTGTACCCGAAACTGAACTTCGGGTGTTGTGTATGGGCCGAAATCAGATTTCGGCCCTGCAGTGTACGGGCCGAAATCAGATTTCGGCCGGGCCTGTGCGGGCCGAACTGAAATTTCGGCCAAGCAGTGTCCGGGCCGAAAATACTGTTCGGCCCACGCACAGTCAGGCCGAAAATATCGTTCGGCCCGTGCACTGCAGGGCCGAAAATATCGATCGATCGGTACTAAAATGTTAAATCGAAATTTTTTTTTCCCGTATCGATCGATCGTTCGAATTTGTTTGTGTATGTAGTTTTCAGTATTTCGTACAAGAATTATATATTTAGTTTGTTTTTTCTTTTTAAATTAATTTAAATATCATAAGGGCAAAAAGGTCATTTTCAAGCCCTTTAGGGGGCGGTAACTAGGAAAAAGGGGCGGTGAATAGCAATTCCCGAAAAAATTAAGCATCGATAAAAGTGCTTGTTGTTGTGCACGTGCCAACTACCAAAGGTCAATCTCGAAACTCGAAACGGCGTACCATTTCGACGAAATGGGTTTTAGTTGGGCCGAAAAATTGATCCAGGCTGAGAAATATAAGCAAGTTTGTCTTGATTAAAGGGTTTTCCTTTTCAATTATTATTACAAGAAAGATTTATTTGATTTGTGTCTTGGAAGCCTTTTTTGGTCTATGCCATAAAATCAAGAGAAAGTAAACGCATGGATGGATTTTGGTCTCATTAAATTTGATGGATCGTCAGCTTTTTATTTAAATGTATATATATATATATATCACCATTTCTCTCACCTCTATTATTGTTGTGATTTTATTATATCCCATCTCTCTTGTATAGATCTCATCTCTGGTTAGTTAGAAATTGATGTGAATTCAATGTTATCAAACATGATGAATGGTGCCTTTTCATTATTGTAACATATTTTGTTTTCTTATGATAAAAAGTAGTAATAATAATAATATGACCGGTTCATAAGTCCATAATTTCTAATTGGCTCACATGCGAAAATTATTATAATATGAAGGAGATGGTTGGCTTCGGACTTTGTGACTAATAGAATATATCATGTTGATTTATGGTCGCCTTGGCTTAATTTAATTATACTATTATATATAATAGACCCACTGGTGCTGGTGGTGGGTCCTTTTCACACTGATATATTAAATGTTCTCTGTAATTTTTGGTTAACATCATGCGACTATATATCTTTTGTTAACATTTATCGCACTTTAATAACCTTTAGATAGAACCAATAACAATTCCTCATTTCCACCATAATCTTGGCATCTTGCGCTTACAATAGTACTCCTATGGAATCTTATTCCTTCAACAAACTTCTTAGAAATCAATGAAAAACGTGTCACATCTCAATATGGAGATTTTAAAAGGTAGAACATGTAGAAAAATTAAATACGACATTAAAATTAAAAAAGAAAACGATATGTATGTACTGCCTCCTCGATGCACGATAATTTACAGTTGAGCTGGAAAATGATATCTTCTTGTAGTTTTTTTATTATTCCGTAAATTAATATACTAACACTATTATTCATTTAATTTATTTTTATTAATCAAGTTGGCTTATGGTCGCCTCGCTTGGTCTAGTTATTTAGAGATCTTCATGATCAAGTCATTCATTGCATTACATATGAATTCAGAAAAAAAAAACAAAAAAACTTCCTCCACAGATAAACCTACCCCAGGTCAAGGTTGTCATTCATTGCATTACATATGAATTCAGAAAAAAAAACAAAAAAACTTCCTCCACAGATAAACCTACCCCAGGTCAAGGTGTGAATGAAAATATATTAATATAAATCAGATGGAATTAAATATAAGGTAAAAGGACTAGATAAGTCTGAACGGATAAGAAATTAATGACATTAAAATAGTAAAACTATATATGTACTGGCTGGCTCATCGATTCACAATTCACATGGAGATGCACATTGCACGTTACTGACCGTATATAAAAATAAATTTATATGAACATAAATAATATGAGCTGGAAATCTAATCATGTAATTCCAACACTCTGTCCCTATTGTTGACTATCCAACGTGAGGTTCTCACTAGTTTTTTTTGGGCAAATTTCGTTTCATGCCCTTGTCATAATTCTTTTTCAGTTTTCTGGCCCTGTCAGAAAAATATTTAGTTTTAAGGACCCGATTTCTGCAGTAACATTTCATTGTTCTGCAGTAACACTTCATTGTTCCTCAGTAACATTCGTTGTTCTGCAATAACACTTCATTGTTCCTCAGTAACGCTTCATTGTTCTGCAATAGCACTTCATTGTTCCTCAGTAACACTTCATTGCTCTGAAGTAATACTTGTGTAACTTTAGGTTCTTATCTCTAAATTTTACGAAAATTATGTCCTTTACACTAATATTTTTTCTAAAAGGGTTTGAAACATATTTTAAAACATTTTTGGGGCCTGAAACATATTATACCTTTTTTTTCAGTCCCGAGGTATCCCCACACAGCCTGGTTATAGGCTAACTGCCACACACTCCAGAGGTGGGACTAATCCCCGGGACCAAATGGTTCTCACTAGTGACTTTAGACTACCGTGTTAGATTTGGAACATATTAACACAGTCTCGAGATATTAGTCTCGTTTATGGTGGCGCAATCTCATAGCTGGTTGGACAATGATACTTTAGGATTGCAAAAATAACTACTCCAACAATCTGACTATATTCATTTTGAAGTAAATATGAACCTCAACGTTATCATACGACCATAATTTCCAATGGGACTAATCCTCATTGATTCATGTGACTTGTCAAAATTTGGCAAACAACGACACTCACGTGATTCAGACTCGTGGCCAAGATGATGAAAATCAACCAAGATTATGAAACTAATATCGGAGCAGTATAAAAATTCTTCATCGAAAATATAAGTTATGAGTTATAAAACGTTGATCAGTTCGCCTAAATACTTCATTACTGTATTATGTGAATTTTTGTGACATATTCACATGATTTGTGAAGAATAGTCTCGTCTCATCTTTGAGTGTGTTATATAATACTTATTTCTGAATTAGTGAGAATACTCCAAAATAGGCAAAATTATAAAAATGGGCCATTAAGTATAACATTCTTTGATTTTGGGTCACTATGTTTGCCAGTTACAAAACTAGGTCACTAAGTATGTATATAGTAACAAAATTAGGTCACTAGTTACAAAACTAGGTCACTAAGTATGTATATATTAACAAACTAGGTCACTAAGTATGTATTAAATAAGAAAAAAGAGGTTAGTGGCCCAATTTTATTATTATATACATACTTAGTGACCTAGTTTTGTAACTGGCAAAAATAATGACCCAAAATAAAAGATTGGCATCCTTAGCGACCATTTTCATAATTTTCCCTTCAAATACATATATATATATATATATATATATATATACTAGTTAGTACCCGTGCAATATGCACGGTGTTAATTATATTTAAGCATTTTATATTAATAAATAACTATTTATAATGGATAACTGACGCGTGATGGTTTCTTTATTAATAATTAAACTAACATAGTTACATAGTGGGTAGTTTTTCCTTTTTTATTATATTTATTTATTTTATTACAATTTTTCTTGTGGGACACGTGGCAGCACCACAACAAAACTACATTTGATTGTATATATAGGATATATATATATATATTAACTAGTTTATTACCCGTGCATTGCAACTATCTATAATTATTTTATATTAATAAATAACTATTTATAGTGAATAATGTGAGAGTGGGTAGTTTTGTTTTATTATTTTTTTCTATTATAATTAATTATTATGGGCCACGTGGCACCAAATGTAGACACCTACATTTCTTTAGTAATATAAGATTTATATATATATACCTGAACTTCAGATCGTATAAGAGAAATAAACAATGAATAATAATAATAATAATAATAATAATAATAATAATAACGAGAATCAACACATAAATACCTAATAGGAAACTAAACAGCCACTTCAGTCCCTTGTCAGATATATTTTATAGCTAGGTACCCATTTGGATAAAAAATTTACACTTAGGTACCTAATCACCTCAGATTACCAAAATACCCTTATTTCTTTTCAGTTTTTTGTCTGCAAAATTCGAGCTCCATCCCCGTCGACTAATTTTCGTCTTGACGACCACCTCCTTCCGCTCGTTCCGGCGCCGGACAACAATCAACGAGCCTCTTGAAAGTTGGGTTCTTGATTTTGGGTCTTGATTTTGTCAGATAAGCTTTTCTTTGGGTCTTGATTTTTGGTCTTGATTTTTGGTTCTCGATTTAATCGATTTTACGCTTTTGTTCAAGGTTTAGGCCAAATTCGGGAGTTCAATGCCCTCCAAGAGCTCGATATAAGGGTGGAATGTTAGGATTTGGTAGTTATTGAGGCTAATCCATCGAGATTTCAGATTTTTTCTTAGAACTGTTACGACGTACCATTTCTTATGCATATTACGTATCATTATTTGTTGTTTTACCGTACCTAAATATATTATGCATTACAGTCCGATTGGACATTTATGTTATGCAGTATCTCTGTGTATTTATTTTACGTACCAAGTAACCTGTCTATACGGTACCAAAATGTCCTGTTATGCAGTACCAATCTAAACTATACAGCGTACCATTTATACAGGTTGCCATATTATCTGAAAGTATGTCGTCTGCAAATTCGGTTGGTGGCGGGACGTCATTTGCAATGTGAGTATAAAAGGGAGTCTTCCTTACTATTAATCAATGAAGCAACGACGCTTATCGATATATACGTATCCCTTCAAAGAAGGTGGTCGAATATCGATTCCCAGCATACCAGTTTGGTACTGTAATGTATGCGAACATGGTACCCTAATATATGCCAACATGGTACCCTAATATATGTCAACATGGTACTGTAATATATGCAAATTTGGTACTGTAACATATGCAAATTTGGTACCGTAATATATGCCAATTTGTTACTGTAATATATGTCAACATGGTACTGTAATATATGCAAATTTGGTACTGTAACATATGCAAATTTGGTACCGTAGCATATGTGAACATGGTACCTAATATATGCACAAATGGTACTGTTATATACCAGTTTGGTACCATCATATATGCGAACATGGTACCTTAATATATGCCAATTTGCTACTGTAATATATGCAAATTTCGTAATAGATGCGAACATGGTACCCTAATATATGCCAATTTGGTACTGTAATATATGTAAATTTGGTACCGTAATATATGCGAACGTGGTACAGTAATGTATCAAATTTAGTACTGTAATATATGGTAGTTTGGTACCGTAATATATGCGCATGGTACTGTAATGTATGCAAATTTTCTACTGTAATATATGCTCATTTGGTACTGTAACATATCCGAGTTTGGTATCGTAATACATGCCAACATGGTACTGTAACATATGCCCAATGGTACCGTAATATATGCACACATGGTCCGTAATATATGCCAACATGATACTGTAATATATGCCAGTTTGGTACCGTATTATATGCACAAATGGTACTGTAATGTAGGCAAATAAGGTACACTAAACAGGCCATGGAGGGTACTGTATCGTTCCAGAAATAGGTACCGTATAAATTAAAGTAAGTTCCATTTAAGACTTGGGTAATTTCGTCAGAAATGAAGCATTTCAAAAGATGTTGATGTGCAAAAAGAAAGGGACAATTTCTGACGTTTTCTGTCATGAATGGACAGACTTATGACGTTTTTCTGTCATGAGTGGACAGCTCTTCTGACGTACGAGGTATTACATCAAATAAGACAGTTCATCTGACATGTCGTTGGCTTTAGTAAAATGTTTGATGTCTTATGTAATTTTGGGTACTACAACCATGTACGAAAATGGTACGCCTAAAAGAAAAAATAGATACTCCAACAAAGCAATGTAAGGTACGACGTCCCTTAAATATATGGTACGGTATATTAGGTTTAGTATTTTTCGAGTTCATACGAATTAGTTTTTCATCTGGAACCACCGTAAAACACTAATATAGAGTATTGGTTACGTTTCAGATCAAATTAGGTGCATTAGGCCTTACAAGAATGAATTAAACCTTCCAACTCCAACATTCATTAGAATATAAGGATAGAAGTAAGAACATCTTACAACTTAATTTGATCTATTTGATCTTAAATTAGGTGAGTCCTATGTGGAAAATGTTATTTATTTTTTAGTCATTTTATTATTGTTAGGTATTGACAAAATCACGCAGAACAACGCAACTCGCTTAGGAATCGATTTATTTTCGATTGTGCAACACATGGTACGATTTACATGCATATTATGGTACTTTATATGTATACATAGTGATACAGTGAAGCTGCAGATTATGGTACGGTATATGTAAATGATAAGGTACCTTAAAGTACAAGATAAGGTACCTTACTGTACAACAGACGAGGTACTTCATATATTATGTTTATGGTACGATATATGTATACCAAGTGGTACTGTTAACCTGCATATTAAGGTACTCTGTATGTAAAAGTTCTGGTACGGTAATAACAAAGACAAGGTACTTCATATCTTCTGTGTACGGTACGCCATATATTTACATAGTGGTACGATTAAGCTGCATATTTTGGTACTCCGTATGTAAAAGATGTGGTACGGTAATATACAAGACAAGGTTCTTCATATCTTCTGTTTTGGTACGGTATATTTGTACTTAACGGTACGGTTAAGCTGCATATTATGGTACTCTGTATGTAAAAGAAAAGGTACGGCAATATAAAAACCTATGGTACTGCATAATATACGGACAGATTTACAGAACTACACAACAAACGAACATCACTGAGTCATGAACAAACTCCAAACAGTCTCAAAATGGTCTCATCCCCAACTCAAAAGAAGTTAACCTACATAAACAAAGTCTCCAAACAGTCTCACAGCATATTCAAGTAACTTAACCAAACAGCTCAAGCATACAACTGTGCTCGTCACGTAAAATGCGAGAAGCACGATCAGATCTGTTACGCGGTGCATTTGGTGCCATTTCTGCAAAAAAACAAAACTGTTAGCGAGTAATGAAGAAGCAGTACCATTTTATTCACACACGGCGTACCAATTTGCCCAAACAGATGGTACCAAATGAATTTATCATGTAGTACCAAATAATCAACATAATAAGTACCAAATTCGAAACCTAACAATATCCACAAATCAATTGACCAATCCTAATAAAAACACAGACGGACAAATGTTAGATCATTTCAACTAAATATCAGAAGTCGTGATGAAGGTAAACCACCATAAAAACTCAAGGAATAACAACAATGGTACTAGATACATGCCTATTGATTCTCCACAGATTTCACACGCAACCTCAAATTATCATGTAGTACCATACAAAAGAGCAACTAAAAGGTTGTTGGAACAAAAATAGTAACAAAATACATGGCAAATACGAACGCTACATCGATTCGGCTTCTCCGCAAGTACGACGATCATGCCACGTTCGAAGACTTACTCAATTTGAAAGTAGCAGTGATATTCTGAACAAGGTTCTTTTCTTGTTTTGGACATAAACAAGGGTCAATCCTTTCTCGCATCGTCCGTGCATCGTCGTCATGATTTTCACACAACATGTTGGGTTGAACTTGTGTTTGATTCTATTACTGCATAATCCGTATACGAAAAACCCCAACATTATTGACATACACTACCATACGTTTCAAACATGAAATACCAAATTACTGAAATAAGGAGTACCAAACTACTGAAACGAGGAGTACCAAACTAATAAAACAAGGGGTACCATTGTAAAAGCGTATGACGAACTATCAAGCATATATCTTACCCAGAATGTATAGTAATAATTTATGGCCCATAATCGAATCCTTAGAACAACACCACCAAAGCAGATCGATGCCAATCTATGTCCAAGCAAAAACAACCCTAATCAAAGCATACGAGGACCAAATTTCAAACACCGGAAAAACCTATAAAACCCTTTTTTACACAGAAATCTCAAATTGATAACCGAAATAAAAAGCCCATAATCAATCAAGTATTCGAATTGCTAATCACAACAATAATCCATCCGAATTTAGCATATAACTGAAAAACACGACTCAAAATAAAATAATACCAAACTTACCATCACATGTAAGAGATGTCGAGAATCGATCGGCGAGGCAAAATACCTTCAGAAGATTAATTCTATTTGGGGAGGGAGATCTCATGAATGGGTTGCAAGAAAGATCAGTGCAGATTATGCTGAGGGAATCGTTCGGTGTGTTTGGTTTAATTTTTCTTTTTTTATATATAATTTAAGTTAAAAGCTAGGTAAAATGGTAATATCATGTTTTGATGGGGCTATTTTCGTCCATTAGGTACCTAAGTGCAAGAAAACTTTGAAAGAGGTACCTAAGATATAAATAGGTCTGACAAGGTACTGAAATGTCTTTTTTGTTTGCAAGTTGGGATTTAAGTGTAGAAACCCCTAATAATAATACATCCATCTTCCCCATTGGATTTCTCTTATATAAAGAAACAGGTTTTCTCAAAGTTCATAAAGCAAATAATCATCGACGCGCACAAATACACTCACTGACTGACTTTGATACGACGGAAAGCAACCGAAATGGCGGACGCCGCGGCGGCTCAGTTCCTCGTGGACAACCTCGGCCAGCTGGTCACCTACCACTACAAGCTGATCTCCAACGCCAGCGAAGAAATAGAACAGTTGACCAAAGACCTCAATTACTTCAGCGCATTCCTAAAGTACGCAGCTAGTAAGAAGATCAAAGATCCTAGGGCGAAGCAGTTCGTGAAGCAGATTCGCGAGGCGTTATACGACGCTGAGGACGTCGTCGACTCCTTCGTCACGCAGACTCTTTCGTCCAAGTCAAAGAACTGGCTTAAACGGCTTGTTTCCGACAGCGTCAAGCTCGACGGAATAGCGCAGAAGGTACAGAAGGTCAGGGAGGAGGTCGGCCAAGCGTATGGGGACAAGGCCAAGGTTGACTTGCTCTTGCTTGATCTCGGCGACGATGGAATCGACAAGCCTGAGGTAATTTTTTAGTTAATTTATCTCGTCGCTGATGTTAATTTTTTCCTCAGAACTGACGTGAAATCAGCGGAAATACGCGGTAATTTGCCGTACGGTGTTTTGAATCTTTCATCTTGTTGATTTGATTTTTGGAGGATAGTTTTTCTGAGTTGAATATTTTTCTGCGAGCTTTTTGCTCTGTTGTGATTTCTGATGAACCTATTCTCCAATGTAGTGTTGTTTCCTTAGCTCGATTTTACTGTTAGCTCCATGGGATTATTTTTATTAGCATATATACGAATCGATTGAGATTATAATTCATACTATTTCTTGATCTGATAGTGTATAGATGACGATGATGTTGATGATGATGATGTACTAAGCAAACGCTTTATATGTACAGACTTCACCTGTAAGAGAGAAGAATGTGGTCGGTTTAGAGGAAGATACCGCGAAAATCATCGGAATCCTCAAAGAAGACACCGATCGCCTTGACATCGTCTCCATCGTGGGTATGCCCGGCCTCGGGAAATCGACCCTAGCCGGGAAAATCTTTCGCGACCCACTGGTCCAGTTTGAGTTCCCCACTCGCCTGTGGGTGTACGTTTCGAAGTTTACTCCGAAGGACATATTCCTCAGCATCCTGAGGGAGTTCATCACTATAACCGACGACATTCGCAGCATGAAGGAGCACGAGCTGGCCGCAAAGGTCAAAGCACAGTTGGAGAGGGGAAAGTTCTTGATCGTGATGGACGATGTCTGGACCCCCGAGGAATGGAAGAGTGTAGCTGCTGCTTTGCCCGAAGCCAACTTTTTAGGTAAAATCATAATCACGAGCCGTTACGTAAGCGTGGCGAATGCAGCAAATGCCGCCAGGCAACCGTACAAAATGGATTTTCTAAAAGACGAGGCGAGCGTGGAACTCCTGCAGTACGAGGTTTTCGGAAAGCCAAGTTGGGAGCCGCAGTTCGAAAGTCACGGAAAGATAATAGCGCATAAATGCAAGGGGCTTCCACTTGCTATAGTGGTTATCGGGGGAATCATCAGTAAGAAACTTGCCGCGATCGCGGACGATGCCGGGAAGGTAACTGCCTGGGAGAAGTTCTCGGGAAGAGTCAACAAGTATCTCATCGACGATCCCACCCAGATGATGGAGAAGGTTATTTCGTTGAGTTACGACAAATTGCCGTATCACTTGAGAT
This sequence comes from Craterostigma plantagineum, assembly GCA_027422505.1. Classification (NCBI taxonomy): domain Eukaryota; kingdom Viridiplantae; phylum Streptophyta; class Magnoliopsida; order Lamiales; family Linderniaceae; genus Craterostigma; species Craterostigma plantagineum. Next base: position 2,450,009 of record JAPQWV010000007.1, read on the forward strand.
CTTGTTTTCTCTACTTTGGGATGTTTCCCGAGGACATCGAGATCCTGACGTGGAAGCTATTTCGGATGTGGAGCGCGGAAGGGTTCATCCCAGAGAAGACTGACTTCAGCCAGGAAGACATCGCCGAAAGCTATCTGGACGAGCTCATCAGCAGGAACTTGGTAATGGTCGGGAAAAGAAGCTCCGACGGCAAAGTGAAGAACTGCCGCATTCACGATTCGCTCCGCGATTTCTGCAAGACTCAAGCGGGTAAGAACAACGAGAATTTCTTCGAAGAGATAAGAAAGTCGAGCGACGGAAAGCTCGCGCCTTCGGTGAAGGACGACAAGGAGTACCGCCGCCTCTGCATCCACTCGAACGTCTCGACGTTCGTCTCGTCCAAACCCTCCGGCAGCCGCGTTCGTTCCTTCGTCTGTTTCTCCAAGGAAGAGCTGACCCTACAGTCCGACCAAATCTCCGCCATTCCCGGCGGTTTCAAGCTCCTCAGAGTCATGGACGTGAAGCCCCTAAAATTCACCAAAATACCATCCGACATATACGAGCTCCTTCACCTTAGGTACATCCACTTGTCGTTCAACTCGGCGATCCTTCCCCCTGCGTTCTCCAAGCTATGGAACATGGAGACGCTCATCGTCGACACGTCCCAGCGCGTCCTTGAAATCAAAGCGGACATATGGAAGATGCGTCATCTGAGGCACCTGAAGACCAACACTACCGCCACCTTGCCGGAGCCGACGAAGGCCTCGGCGGAGGGCAAAAGCATTATACAGACGCTCGGCACGATAGCGCCGGAAAACTGCACGGAGAAGGTCCTCGACAGGGCTTGCAACGTGAAGAGGGTGAGCATCCGCGGGGATCTCAACATGCTTCTGGCTAGGAATAATAGCACGTGCGCCTCGTTCGAGTACATGGTGAAGCTGAGCGAGCTCGAAAAGTTAAAGCTTCAAAACGACGTGTTTCCCCTTCCGCCTTCGGACGGAAAGTTGACCCGCCTCCCTTCGTCCGACACTTTTCCTCCCCACCTGAGGATAATGACGTTGTCTGATACTTTCCTCGACTGGGGACAGATGAAAGTCCTCGCTTCCCTCTAGGAACTGCGGGTGCTCAAGTTGAAGGAAAAGGCGTTCACGGGGAATTACTGGGAGGTCGACGGCTGGTTTCGCAAGCTCGAGGTTTTGTGCATCGGTCGCACGGATTTGGTCGTTTGGAAGGCCTCCGCCGACCATTTTCCCGAGCTCGTTCATCTCGAGCTTCAGAACTGCGAGGATCTTCGTGAAGTTCCCAGCGAGTTTGTGAAGATTAAGAGCTTTAAGGTGCTCGACCTTAACCGTTGTCTGACTGCAGCTACCTCGGCGAAGGCGATTGAGAAGGCGAAGAAGGAAGTTTTCCCCGAGTTCAGTCTGACTCTTTTCCCGCCGATTAACTAGCGATCGTTCGCCGAAATATCGAAGGTTTTTTTTGTGACTTATCCTGTCTGCAATCTGTGTTTATTTATGTCTTGAGGTTGAAAACACCAAGTTCTAACAGTTGTTTTCTATGCACATATCGTTTGTCTTACTTTAGGAGAAGGAGCTGCCAAGGAAGATGGAAGGTGTTATGCACTCAACTTTGTTGTGATTTTATTGTCTGAATAAATTGTTGTTGTATTCTGTTTCGTTTTGTGTTGTTTTTCCAGTTGAAACTCTTCGAGAGTTTGTGTGCTTTGGTTTGTGTAATAATAGTAACTCACGTTGAGAATGTTTTATCTGTGATCTTTTTAATCGTACATCACTTTCTGTTCCAATCAATCCCACATTAATGAGGGAACTTCCAAGATTAAACTTGAAAACAATCGAAATCTTTTATTACTGCAATTTGTGCTTTGCTAACGACACACAGTAGTACTCCTTGGGGCTTGGAGTCGTTGTATGAGTGAATTTTCTATGCTTTTTTCTTTCCTTTTTGCTAGCAAGATCTAGAAAGTCAACCTTTATCGGTTTTCAACTCCGACCAACGGTAAAAGGAAAGATCGGCTTTCATAGATAAAAACATAAACCCTATAATGATTTTTCTTCCCAAACCAACTTCAGTACCCAAAGATGGCTCTTTTGTATCATAACCCACTTTTGCTATCTCCACCTCAATCTCAGCCTCTGTCCATTTTGCAAAATGGTTACAAGCTCAATATCCTTAATTTCAAAGCCCTTTCTGACATAAAGTCTTTTGCAGCTTCGGCGGCCGGTAATAATGTATCATCGCCTGCTTCTTCGTTCGGTGAGGTAAAAAAAAAAGGATCTTTGCGATGTATTGTTCTTTCGATTCTCAAAAAGTCCCAGGTCTCAGTTTATGGGGTTCTCTTCGAAATGGGGTTCATTTGATGTACTGTATTTCGTAGAACACCTGCGTTTATTTTCAATCTGTCTTTGGATAGAATTCTGAGAAATATCAAAAGATAAGTGGATTCTCAACCTTTTGGTCAGAGCAAAATAGGCCCCTTTTATCAATTTTGCATTCTTGTTTTCTCTGTGTTTTTGATTGTATTGGAATGTCATTTTCTTATTTTGATGTAACTGATGCTTCTCTTGGACTTACCTTTTCAGCTGATAGAAACTTTGATAAGCCGTGTGGATCTATCAGAAGCTGAAGCCGAGTCTTCCCTCGATTTCTTGTTGGACGGAGCTGACGAGGCACTGATCAGCGCATTTTTGGTGCTGTTGAGAGCGAAAGGAGAGACATACGAAGAAGTAAGCGCATTCGTTTCTGAGCCTGTAAAGAAAATGAATCGAAACTATATGAACCAACATTGATCTATTACAACATAGGTTGTTGGGCTGGCCAGGGCAATGATAAAACACTGTAAGAAAGTCGAAGGATTGAACGACGCAGTTGACATTGTAGGGACGGGCGGAGACGGTGCTAATACAGTTAACATCTCGACTGGCGCTTCGATTCTCGCCGCTGCTTGTGGGGCCAAAGTTGCAAAGGTTTTTGTTATCTTTTGTCATAGTTCAGACCCAAATGTTCTATCCATTCGAAGCTTTTCGCTGTATTTTTCTACTTGTTGGATTTTGTTGGTTTATATCACAGCAAGGTAATCGTTCGAGTTCTTCTGCTTGTGGCAGCGCTGATGTGCTCGAAGCATTGGGAGTTGCAATAGAATTAGAACCCGAGGTTTGATGAAGTTAAAAGTATTCGTTTTTTAGTTTTCTCTTAAGTCGAAATTAAAACTTAGGGCATTACACTAGGCTTATAGTTTCTCTTCTTACACGCCGACTGTCTTTCTTTGTTCTTGATTCCTCAAGGGGGTAGCAAAATGCGTAAACGAAGCTGGGATTGGTTTCATGATGGCCCCAATCTACCACCCAGCGATGAAGATCGTTAGGCCCGTGAGGAAAAAACTCAAAGTGAAGACGGTTTTTAACATCCTAGGACCAATGCTGAACCCTGCAAGGGTTCCCTTCGCCGTCGTGGGAGTTTATACAGAAGACTTGGTAGGTACTTTAGTTGTTTTTCATTGCGTATGAGGTTTTCCTAAACATCCTGAAAAAGAACGTCTCCTTTTCTTGTTCTTACTAGGTCGAGAAAATGGCAAAAGCACTCCAAAGATTCGGCATGAGAAGGGCACTGATCGTTCACTCTGAGGGATTGGATGAAATGAGCCCATTAGGTCAAATTCAAGTCTAATTCTATGACTTCCCCTTGTCCAATTTATTACAAGCTTACTTCATTTAACCATGCTCCAACTTAACTAGGTCCTGGGCTAGCCCTCGATGTGACTCCTGACAAGATAGAGAAGTTCTCATTCGACCCTTGTAACAATCTGCTCTTTTAGTTCTAAAGATTGCATCTTTTTTTTTCTGCTCTTATTATACACGGGTTTTTTTTTCCAGTGGATTTTGGTATACCTCGGTGCACCATTGAAGATCTACGTGGCGGAGGTCCAGACTATAACGCTGATGTGCTTAGACGCGTGCTTTCGGGGGAGAAAGGGTCTATCGCAGATGCCTTGGTAATAATTTTAATCACGTCTTTTTGACTTCCGATATGATACCTCCCACATTGGGTTAACATATGACAAAAAGATGTGTTTTCACATACTTAGATCAACCAAGTTTTCGATTTAATAGTTTATATATATATATATATATATATATATATGTTGATTTGATTTTACAGGTGTTAAACGCAGCAGCTTCTCTGTTGGTCTGCGGGCGTGTGGGAAGTCTTGGCGAAGGAGTGAAGTTGGCCCGAGAAACGCACGAGTCTGGCAAAGCCATTACAACGCTGGAACAATGGATCAAAACATCTAATGTAAGAAAGTATAAACTTGTCAAATGTATATGATCTCTTCCTCTTATTTGCAGAAAAGAAAAGCTTATTACTCTGCTTATTGATTTTTCTGTTTGCAGAAAGCTAAGCAAGCTGCGTATAACGGTTCTCCTCTTCAGTCATAGAATGTAATCAATCCATCTATCTACTTCCTGAGTTCAGTTGATGAGATATATTGTGGAACTTAATAAATTTCGAACATTTTCGAATGAACATTATTTGTATTCGTAATCAGTTCGGCTTCATACAAAAAGATAAAAAAATCTAGACAGACAGCAATATGATAGCTATAACAAATGCATTCAATTAAGATCTGTTATATAGCATTTATGTATGGAGCATGGAAAGGAAGCACGCGGTCTGATGAAATGCCCCGTCTCAAAATGGAGTTTCAGCGTCTACTTATGCGGGAAAAAGAAACGAGTCGCAAAAAATAACTGAACCAAGATGGAGAAATACAAAGCAAAATCTTCTACAACATACGGTAGGATAATCTCCTGAGATTAAGGTCTTGATGTTCTTATATCAGATTTGCACGCTTCAAAAACCTGATAGTTCTGCAGTAGTAAGGCCATATGGATTCGACGAAGTCCAAGTACTTCTCTACCAACCACGATCGCAGATCCTTGAGTTTTCTCAGGGCTGCACCTTTGTAATCCATGTTCCTTATATCTGCTAGTGGTTGCCACAAACGTGCGTTCAGTGCTTCTTTTAGCTTCCCTCTGAAGAGGTAATCGAACGTAAGGGAGCAATAGGCGGGCATGTTCTTGATTATTTTGACAGTCTGAGTGAAGCTGAATACGTAGAGCCCACATATTGCTCGGAACATCTTGATGTAGACAGCCATCACCAATGGACCAATGATCCAAAAGGGAGTTAGTTCTTTTGATACTTCTGACCCATATCGCAGGTTAACTGCAAGGTACAGAGGTGTGCTGCAAACCGAGAAAAATAATTTCATTATAACATTGTAGTGCTGAAAAGTGGGTGAAAATTTAAGAAAAATAATAGGTTCCGCTATCAAGGCGAGAGCCTTTCTGAAGTGGTTCAGAATTCAATCTTAACAAATTACTCTTAGCGTGCTGAATATATGCATATGTTGGGAGAACCCAAGAGACGAGGTATGGAAATTAGATGAACACAATGTCCATAAATTATCCTAAATGGCAAGGAATACTTACAAGATCAGCAAAGGTAGTTTAATGGTTGTATCCAAACTAAGAAAGGATCGCCACATAGCCTTCCCAATTCCGACTTTTTCTAGTTTCTCGACAGAGGACGACGTCCCCGGCATGTCTTTAGAAGAAGATTCTTCGACAACTTCTTCCAAGGGTTCAGGTCGATTTTGTGATTGCGTGCGCAACAGCATCAACCAGTATTTGAACAGGTTTTGTATGGCCAGTGACCTGTTCGTCGTCTCATCTGTTGCTGGGGGCGAAGTGGGAGAAACGTTCTTCGCATTTGAAGACTCGACCAGCGATTGATTGCGCTCGTGTTGAAAATAAGCAATGTTAAGGGGATTGTTTAGAGGCTTTGCGCCATAAACCCTACCGCCAGAGTAACCATGGCGCACGCTACCTTTGAAAGCTGATATCTGAAGTGATCTTGGCTTTGGACGAAGTACTAGAGAAGATCCTAAACTGGCAGTAAGATATACATTAGTTTCAAACTACAAAATAATCTAAACATTCAGCGGATAGAATATTATGACATAACTACTGCATGAAGTGCAAATATTCTTCAAAATGATACAAGTAACCATCACAACTGCTGAATGCAAAAAGTCGTTGATAAACATGTTACATAACAAGACAAGCGTTCAGCAGCCAATCAAAGAGACATAAACAATATCTCATAACCCGTGCTTTAACCTATGCTGAATATTCATTCCTAAATTTAGGGGGAGGGAAAAGAAAAACATTCGTAAGCTAGAAAGATGAACACAAGACTAAGCATCCATTGATATTCATAACCAGAACCACTTTCGCAAAGGACTTCGTGCAAAAAATCATACCATCATGCCACACTTATATTGCAGAGGTACTCCAGACACCAGTAATAAATAAGTCATTTTATCAAATGCAAAAGGAATCGCTGCCCCATATAGATTTGCACAAGCTCTCACCTTGATGTGCATTTAAATCTCCCAACTTCATGAAGCTTCCATCCAGAATGTTTTATCTTGCTCCTCCCTCTAGCTAAAGATGAATGCACCGAGGAAAAAGTGCTACCCTAAATAACAGGACGACAGAAGTGAAAAAAAGTATAGGGCCAACCATGTAACTGTTTATAGTGCTCCCAACCTTATATATACATTATAATAACCAGTTATTAATTGCAGCAAACATTGTTATTACCTGCAAATTAGTCGCCAACTCCATCACCTACACCATACAAATACGAACAATTCTTGCCAAACTCATACTCTCAAGAAAACCTCAACCCCTGAAAAAGGCAAATCAGCTACTCCCCAGCACATTAAAAATCTTCTAAAAGCACAATCATAAAAATACATGAGATATTTTAGAAACTTCGCAAGTTTCTGATAATTTCATAGGAAGATAACGAACGAGCCTGGCTATGCTTATCTTATGCGTGGCAAAATCAAACTGAGAAGTCAATTCAGACATTCCTCGAAAACCAACAACTTCAAGCCATCAACAACATAAAAGAAAAAATGGTCTTACGATTATCGCAAAAACCGTGATCGAATTTCAGCGAGAGACGAGAGAAATAATATCCCAAACAGTTCTCCTGCGGAGACTTATATATCTTTCAGAATTGAGATAACAGCCTGCAACGAAATGAGGATTTGGATAAGAGCTTTGGGGCCAAAACTGTGAAATTAGGGCTTTTTAAGGACCTTCTACGTTATACCTCTATATATATTACCGCTATTTGTGAGAAATAAATTAAATAAACGAAAATCAATGGCGGTTCGATTAATTATAAAATTCAACTTATTATCTGGTAAACGGTAATTAACTAAATAATTATCTCGGCAAAACTGAACCTAAGGTTCGTCAATGTAATAAAAGGGAACAGCGCAGATCTAACATTGAAATCGGACAATGGCTCAAGCTCAAGCAAACGTCCCCTGCCTTTCTGCAAACTAAAAAGGTCAGCTAAGCAATTCGTCGAACACTTTCAAATCTCACTCTTTGACGTCTAAATTTCCAGCGTATTCATGGAATTTTTAGAAATCTGATTGTCTTCTTGTCCTTGCTCCTAACCAAAGATGTTAACTTTCTCACATTTGTTTGAGATTTAACGATTGACCTTTCATGGATGGAGCCCAAGTCCCCGTCGAAATCGAAGCTTCAAATTCGAAGTCCCAAGTGGAGAAAATTTGCAGCAATCGCACTTTCCATACTCTTTACCTTGGGACTAATTTCTGGGATTTTAGTCTTCAGTCAACATCCCAAAGGGACAACACAATTCACTGTTGTGTTAGACTGTGGAAGCACTGGCTCGAGGGTAAACATCTTCGAGTGGACGATCGGTAATAAAACCCTCGGCTCTGCAAATCTGCCGATTTTATTGCATAGTTACCCAGAAAATGCCAACAAGATCGACGGCTGTGAGTACCATTGCTTGCAGACGAATCCCGGCCTTCACAATTTCGTCGATAACTTCGCTGCTGTGAAGGCTTCGTTAGAGCCGTTGATTAGGTACGCCGAGCAAATCGTGCCCTCGAAAAAAAGGGGTTCGACTCCTCTCTTCATCTTAGGCACGGCTGGCATGAGGAGGTTAACGAAAAAGGATGCCCAAAGCCTCTTAAAGGACATTTCTAACGTCGTAGAAGATCACAGTTCTTTCTTACACAGGAGAGAATGGATTAGGGTTTTGACTGGGAAAGAAGAGGCATACTATGGCTGGGTAGCTTTGAATTACAAGATGGGAATGTTTCGAGTTTCGACGCTCTTCAACATTAGGGCTTCTTGATTTGGGAGGCTCGTCCTTGCAGGTTGTTGCCGAAGTCCATGGCTTGCGAAGCGATGAACAACACTTTCTTACGTCGAAGATCGGGGAATTCGAACATAGTATCGTAGCCTATTCTCTGCCCGCCTTTGGTCTGAACGAAGCCTTCGATAGGACGGTTTCCATGCTGTGCCATACTCAGCTGTCTAAAGAAAGGGATGTCGACGCATTTAAAGTCGCCCACCCTTGTCTTAATTCTGGGCTAGAGCTGAACTACACATGCCGAGGTTGTTTCGGGGTTCGTGAGAAAGAGCCGAAAATGATCCTCTTAGTCGGCGAGCCTAACTGGGAAAAGTGCAGAGTTATTACAATAGCAGCCGCCGTCAACTCATCCATCGCAGAATAGCCAGACAAAGACCAAAGTTCAGGTTGCATCGGTCTGTTCTCTTACGGAGGTCAGTTGGTGTTATTACACTTTGTTTTTCGTCTGCTGCATATATACTATGTTGTCTCTGCTTCTTTGGCTTAAATTATAGGGGCAAATTATGCTGCGTCACTGAAATGCACGTTACTACCATTTGCTTTTTTATTGCGTGAAATTCTCTTGTGATGTGCTAAACTTAACAACGTAGCCCCAATGTCGTCTAAAAGTAAGCACTGTACCTCCCAATTAGGGGACGTAAATGACAAGGAGCCCATGTTAAATCATAGGGGTTTTGGTGCTTAATTTTTAAACTGCAAGTAGATTATATGCAGCTTAGCTAAATTATGTCCCGTTTGAGGTGACGTTTTGATATCATTAATTTTACTGTTGATTGAAAAAAAATTGTTCTTGGCAGGCGATAAGAAGCTAAATCTGACGAAAAACTTGCACGACATTGCGAAATATCACGCCTTGTCGGGGTTTTTCGCCGTTTATCGCGCCCTAAATCTGAGCGAGCAGGCGAACCTAACCAAAATGTGGGGGGTAAGCGAGGAAATATGCACAAGATCGAGGACCGAAGCGAAAGGAATCGACGTTCAAGATTGCTTTCGACTGCCCTATTTAACGTCCTTGATAGAGAACGCCCTTTGCCTCGGAAACACGGAAATTATATTCGGCCCGGGCGATATTTCGTGGACTTTAGGCGCTTCGCTCATAGAGGGAGAATTTGCGTGGCTTGGCGCTGATGATCCGCCGCGGCGCATTGTGAATATGCGCTTCGACGAATTGATTTTTTCGCCATTTTTTACTTTCGTTTTGCTTGTGTTTTTTCTGCTGATTGTTTACTTCTCTCAAATTAAGCTGCCCATGCTACAGAACAAGCCACGCCTTCGAGAAACAACAATGTAATCTTATACTAGTTTTTTTACCCGTGCAATGTATCGTATTATATATTTAGTCATCATATGAATGAAATTTTATGTTTGATAGTTATTAGTTATTGTGGAATTAAAATGTTATAGTTGGCAGTTTTAATGTTTCATTTATATTTCTTAAATTTATAATAATTAATTATTATTGGACACGGCAACATTATTCCTTATAAATCATTAGGTAAAATAATGAAATTAGTTCATGTAATGTAGCCGATAGTTGCGTAGTCCACACCACAGCTGATTGCGGCCTGTGTTTTTATCAGCTGCATTGCTCCCCACAGTAACAGATACTGTACCTCGTTAATCTCATGTGAAGGGTTTATAATTTCGCTCCCTAAAACTTCCCTGAATCAAAGAAATTTAAATTAATGGCGTCAAAGGACCATCTTGATGATGTGAGCTCAGTCGACTTTTTTGTTTTCGTCTTTTTTCTTGGTGATTGTGTTTCTTTAATAATTTATTTTGGGGTATGATCTTGAATCAGCTACAAGATGATTTCGGAGGCGATTTTTCAGGTACGAATCAAGGTAAGCACTTAATTGATGTATTTTGAGCTGAAGCCCATGTTTTTTAGTACCCATTTTTGTTGGGTAGATTTCTGATTGTTGTTTGTGTGTGCTTTGCTATTTACTAGGCAAAAAGAGAGGCTTTGGAGACATTGATGACGACGAAGATGATATTTTTGCCTCAAAAAAGGTTTTTTTTTTCTTTTTTTCTTTTTATATTATGTGCTTCTTTGTTAATGCCATATATTGACTGTCAAACCTTCGTTGGTTTTTATGGTTTATGCTTAGGCTGCTATCAAAGTAGAAGAAACTGCGCCAGGGGCGGCCACTGGCATGATTTTATCTCTTCGTGAGAGGTAATTTGTTGGATTTTTTATTTTTTCTGCCTTCAGAATTTCATAATCTTCTTCCTTTATGACTGTTTTTGGTTGGAAATTGCAAGTATATAATGTATTTTTACGGTATTTTATACATGACTTCTATTATCATTATGGTTTTCTGGGATTCATTTGTAGTCTCAAGAACTGTCAAGATGATCTCTCCAAATGCCAGGTATTCAAACTTATACTTGAAAATCTCGTTTCTGTGTAAGATAAGATGGTCGGCATATCACAGATAATCTTTAGATTCTTTTGAAGGCTTTTACAACATGAATGGATCTCTTTTAACAATGACTGTTTTTATGTAATGTGTTGTCTATAAGAATTGTGTTGGTGAATGTGAACGTTGCCTTCATGTCAGATAATGCTTGGAGATGCAAAATTGGAGCTTCAAAAGTGGCGTTCGTCTTTCCAAAATGAATCCTTCATTCCCGCCGGAGCAACGCCTGGTTTGTTTTCTCTTACAGAAAATTTCCTTTTCTCATTTATTATTCTATTATTGCCTATTTCTGATGATCAAAGCTTATTGAGGACCTCCTATCTTTGTTTGTTAGAACCTAAATTTGTTGTCAACTGCCTTCAGACATTGAAATCATCTGAGGAATCCCTACGTGAGCAAGTATGATTTGAAATTTAAGTTCTGTAACTTGGCTCTTTTTCAGTTGATGGTTGTCTCACCCCTATCATTTTGGTGCATAGCTTGAGAAAGCGAAGAAAAAAGAAGCTGCATTTATTGTGACATTTTCCAAACGTGAACAAGAGATATCTGAGCTTAAGGTGAGAGTTTATTGATCTGCACTTCGTTATGAACCACAGCACTCATATATTGCTTTTATGTTATATAGTTTCTGTAGAATGTGAGTTGAGTTGACTTAATATGGATATGACCAAACTTATTCCAAAATATGCACGGATCCAAGGATGTCACTCAGTTTTAGTGTATGCCATGATTGAATGTTGGTTTTATTCTAGGATTGACGTATAGAACTGATATTGTGTTCTCCTTTTGCAGTCTGCTGTTAGAGAGTTGAGAGCTCAGCTTAAACCTCCATCTTTGCAGGTACACTCTCAAGAAAATAATCAATCTTCTATTTTTCATCATTATTACGATCATAAATATTTCAGGCAAGGAGACTGTTGCTCGATCCAGCTATTCACGAGGAATTCACACGATTGAAGGTATGCCTTGCCTTCCAAATTTACCAAATTCTACCATACTTTTGACTCAATTCATCGCTTGAATTTCCCAGAATTTAGTCGAGGAAAAGGATAAAAAGGTTAAAGAATTGCAAGATCACATGGCTGCTGTGACATTCACACCTCAGAGCAAAATGGGAAAGATGTTGATGGCAAAGTGCCGCACATTGCAAGAAGAGAACGAAGAGATTGGCAATCAAGCCAACGAAGGAAAGGTATACCATATCATTTTTTCCGTTTGGATGTTAACTTTTGTAAGCACATTGCACATAGACTTGGCAGAAACACGGTTATCATATATCATTTTTGTTGTTTGTGGAAGATTAACGAGCTAGCTATGAAGCTCGCCTTCCAAAAATCTCAGAACACTGAACTCAAAAGTCAGTTCGAAGGTATGAACAATGCAAAATTCCCGCCTTGTTTTTTTTTTTTTTTTCTAATTACTCATTATTGATGATATGCATTATTTATGGCAGGGCTATGCGAGCAAGTGGAGAAACTGAGTGGCGACGTCGATTTATCAAACGAAATGGTAAGTAATTCTCCGTTTCAGTTTATCACTAGCTCCGTAATAAATAACAACTATCCCAAATGTTCAGGTTTTCATCTTGCAAGAAAAGTTGGAAGAGAAGGAGATTGAGATTCTAAGGCTGAAGAGCAAAATGCAGGAAAATGGCACTGTAGAAGAAGACGAGGCTGAGTTAACCGATGCCATTAAAGAGGAAACTGATGATATATGATTTTCTTCCTTTTTATCATGTGATGATTATTATGTCATCTTCGAACCATTTTTTGTTTTCCCAGTGAGAACTTTCTAGGACATATGGAATCCTTTATATAAGAAAAAAAAAATGTGGCTTTTTTGGAAATCCTTAATAACTCGTAGGCAGCATATATTAGTTCTTGTATTTTGGTAGAATGCGAAGTAGGATTCTTTTTACTCCGTGTGGACGATTTTGCTTGGCATGCATGCATAAATATATACAGATGATGATCAAGTTTATAATATAGATATAAATTAGAACATAAATAACAACTCATCATCAAATTAAAACCCCAATTGTCTGATACCCAAGTGTTGAGCTTGGCCCAATAGCTCATGCGAAATTGAGCATAATGCTAATACAATAATAATTAAACAAAATAATATACGACAATATACATTTAATTATGATATCTAAGTCGAGTTTTATTCGATTTTCGAGCCTACTCAAAACGTAACTAAATGCTACTTTACAAGAGCAGTCGTTGTAATAATATATGCTGATTTGTCTATAATTTAATCGTTATTTCATTATTATTTTCTGATATGCAATGAATGAGAATACGTGCATGGTTTGCAACAGTAATAATCACTGTCAAAATTTAATGTTTCGTAATAGAAAGGAAGCCAAACTTCAAAAGTGGATCAAAACCCATAAAATGAAGCTCTTCTAATCCTATATATATATGGGTAAATTCCTTATCAGGCCCTGTCAGAAACTAAACTTCCTTATCAGTACCCCTGACAAAATTTCTTCCTATCAGTACCCATCTGCAAAAAGTTGTGTGTTTAATACCCCAAACAGTAAACGGACGAAAATACCCTTTTCTGAAATTAAACTAGACATCATACCAACTGTTTTGATTATTATACCAACTGTTATTCTAATTATACCAACTGTTATCATTATTATATCAATTGATATATTGTACAATTATGTTGGTATAATTACGATAACAGTTGGTATAATTTCTACAATTTCTGGTACAATAGTAAAATCAGTTGGTATAACACCAATTTCACTGTATAAAATTAAAATAACTAGGATAATAACGAAAATAGATGGTATAATTTCTACAATTTGTGGTATAATTTCAAAATCAGTTGGTATAACGTCCAATTTCACTGTATAAAATTAAAATAACTAATAACGAAAAGAGATGGTATAATTTCAACAATTTCTGGTATAATTTCAAAATCAGTTGGTATGACGTCCAATTTCACTGTAAAATTAAAATAACTGGTATAATAACACAAACAGATGGTATAATTTCTACAATTTCTGGTATAAATTCAAAATCAGTTGGTATAACGTCCAATTTCACTGTATAAAATTAAAATAACTGGTATAATAACGCAAACATATGGTATGATTTCTACAATTTCTGGTATAATTTCAAAATCAGTTGGTATAAATGTCCAATTCGCTGTATAAAATTATAAAACGTTAATTACTTGTACGATAACCAAAACAGATGGTATAATTTGTACAATTTCTGGTATAATTTCAAAATCAGTTGGTATAAATGTCCAATTTTCGCTGTATAAAATTATAATAACGTTATTTACTGGTACGATAACCAAAACAGATGGTATAATTTTTATAATTTCTGGTATAATTTCGAAATAAGTTGGTATAAATGTCCAATTTGAAGTGTGAGACAGGGGTATTTTCGACTTTTTAACCCTGAAAGAACCTTTTTAGGTACTGAAGAGGAAGAAATTTTCAAATGGGTACTTATAAGAAAGAAATAATTCGAGGGGTATTTAATAGGAATTTGAAAACTCAAAAGGTACTTATAAGGAATTAACCCTATATATATATCATATATATTATTTTTATTAAAAAAAATTGGACCACCTAGTTGATGTGAGATTAGTCGAGGAGACTCTTACAAGAATTAAATGACGCATCAATCTTGGCAAATCAACACATTAAATGTATGAAAGAAATAGAGAAAAATTGAAGATTTAAGATTGGGACGAATGAAAGACTGATATAGTAAATAGTACAAAAATGTGGTCCGTTACGGCGAAATATTCTAATTGCAATAACATATGAGATGTGGACAATTTATGACTCATCACTTTCATCTCTTTGTTCATTTTCAGCTTATTTCATCACTTGCATGGAAATATTTCATTATTGAGTATTTAAAATTTGGGTTGATATAACCTTTTTATAATTCAATACATCCCTAAACTATGAACTGAACTTATCTAAAAAAACACAGTAATATAAAAAAATAAAAGAAAATATACAAATTTGACCTAAAAAATAATAGTAACAATTAATAATCCAATTGGGTTCCCACTTCACTTCCCACAATATATACAAGTAATAAGCAAACCTCATAAGATTACAGTGTGAATTTCGAGAGATAATCTCATCTGAGCATCTCACTTTCTTTATTAAAAGGTAGCCTTTAGAAACTGCAAAATTAACTAAAAAGGATCTCATTTCCAAGCTATATTTTTATGTCTGAGAATTCAGAAGGTGGGTTTCTTTTCTGAGATTCTACAGCTATTTTAAAAAAACAATGTTTATACTTGGATGCAACGCTAGCTTTGATTTATTTTCAGTATTTTATGTAGAAGAAGGCTCCATGCCCTCTCTTACAAATCATTTTGCAGATACTTCCCTTTTTATGAGGTTGTATTAGCCTTATTTTATGTTTATATACTGACATGTGTAATCTTTACAATATCAATTGCTTTTACAGACAAAAAAGATTACACCTTTATTCTGTAGTTAATTACATTTCTAGGCACTTGACCAAGTGTGGATAACAAAAGTAGGCATTGCGTGTTTTTCGTTACAAAAATAGGCATTTTTATTTTATTTTCTTATTTTGAATTAAATTTATTATATACACAAAGTTATTAATAAAAATAGACTTATTTTATTCCATTTTCTTATCATAAATTAATTTTATAATCACATTAATGACAAAAGTAAAATAGAAGTTAACTCATCCAAATGAAAAATAAATTAAACCTACGATCCAAATTTAATTTGTTTTAAATTGTTCCAACGTTATGTCATATTAGAAATTTTTATTCAAAAAAATCGTGTTCGCAAATTACAAATCGATTCAAAAACCGAAATTGACCCAATAATCCACAGAAATAGATTGATTTAGGTCAAAATCAAAACAAAAGCCAAACCAATAATTATAACCTCCAACTACTATATGAACAAATTAATATGTAATCGAATATATAAAATTTATAGTCTGAATAAGACCGAAAGTAGTTTTGATTCCACAACTGATTTGGAATCGATTCTTGTTTTTTTATCCAAAACCAATAGATAGCATGAAACGAAAATCAATAGGGCCTATTTAGTATTTATAGTTAACAAAAGTTTTAGTTTAGAATCTTTTGTTAGATTATAATATTTACCGTACTTTTTTAATTGGCTTCAACTAACCAGCCAAAATTGTAATATTGTTAATAAAGTTCCAGATATATAATACCTTATATATTATTAATATTTAAAAATTGGTTTTATGTTTTTGGATCGAACCGCAATCTATAAAGAATTAGAGACCAAACAAATCGGTTGCATATTCGGTGTCAGTCGAAATTTGGTGTTCGGTCGGTTTAATAAATTTAAATAAATTAGAAATATCACTAGCAATTAAAAAAATGTAAAAATAAAATGGAAAAAGAGAAGTGCCTATATTTGTAACTATTTATACATAGTGCCTACTTTTGTAAATCACTTTCAAACGGATGCCTATAAATGTAAATCACCCTTTATTCTGTGTGTTTTATGAAACCACAGCTGGGATTTTGTATAAGATAGGGCATGCACTTGGCTTTTAACTTCATTTGATTTTACCGAGCTTATTCTTGGTGTTTGAACTTCTTCAGTGTATCCTTTTCCTCCTTTTTCCCATTGATTTTCAGGGTATTTTTGGTCGTGAAAAAAGGGATTCATCTTCAAAGCGATGGAGCTGAAAACGATGATTTTAGGGCATTTCTTGGTGATTTCTTTGGCTTTAAACGCTGGTTTGTTGTACAGAGACTACTTCAATGGCAAGCAAAAGGCGAAAGACGTTTTTAGCTTCGCCGATTATTTCAAGAATGCAACTTTGGTAACGAATAGAGTTTCCCACGTTGCTAAAGGAACTGTTCTTGAAACTAAAACGCCATATTCGTCATCTTCGACATCTTCTAATACTACTTCAGAAGCCTTGAGTGAAGTCATTGATCTTGATCAGTAAGTCTTCTCTCTCTCTTTTTTTTTGCACCAAGTATTTACTTACGGAGTGTTACTCTAACATTGAGCGTTAATAAGAGGGCCGATTCAGTTTTCATTTATCTGGGAAAGAAGCAAGAAATATTTAATAACAATCTTTGATGCTTGTTTTGACTTTGCATTTGAAAACTCATGCTTCATACTTCATTTAAATGATGGCTGCTGAGTCGATTCATTACATGAATGGCCCACTTTCTCTTCTTTTAGCACCCCAAACCTTATTTAAAATGATAAACAATATCAATTATGTTTCATCACTGTTGTTTCATGGTACTCTAATCATCATGGGTGGCATTGCTCCACCATGAAGGCGTTGAGTAAATTGAAATAACAAATAAAAAAAGGTCATCTTTTTTTAAATCATAGTTTCCCCTTTTAAGAAAAACACTTAAATTTTTTCGCTGCTTAGATGAGTTGAATAGTGAACTGTCCTCACTGGTGAGAATTGAGATTCCCTAACGTGCGCATAGAGCTTCACGCTATGTCAGTTTTTAGAGACAATGACAAGTCATTCTTTGCCTGGGAATTCTAAATGGCGCATGTTAAGTTTATGTATTAAAGGAAAAAACGTGTAGTTTCCAAAGCGAAGGTAATCGAATGAAACCTTCTTGAAACTCTTAATTCATTGGCCTTCATCTCTGAGTGGAACAATGAATGGTGGTCCTCATTGGTTCTCCCATTGACCACCATCATCATCATATACCTTACACTTTTACATCAAGGCAATCAATATATTTTAGTATGTGATCTTTCTTTGTCTTTTGAGCTTTGATCAGATGCTAGAAATCTCACCAAGTGAGGCTTAGTTTAGATTCCTTGGAATGGAAGAGTAGGAGAACACAACAGTAAGAGGATCTTCAGAATCTTGTGTACATCTTTTCTAGTTTTTGTGCCCAAAAAGCTCATTTAGACTGCCATTGATGACCGTTCTTTAGGAATATTGTCCCCATTATGTCAGGTTAAAGAAAGCCTCCCCACAAAGCTATAACCCATAAAAAAAAGTGACTTTTTTCTAGCTACTTACCAATCTTGTGTGTACTAATTACATGCGCTTAGATTAGATCATCTTTTGTCCTTTGGTTGCATTCAAGGAAAGTAAAAAAAGAAAAGCTCAAGAAAAGAAAAAAACACCCCTTCGACGCCTTACGTCCCTTCATTTCCTGCCCCATCCTTCGAATTCACATGGAAAGTTTTCAATTTTCATTGCAAGGCAAAATCTTTGGTGAGGCATCTCAGAGTTAGGTCCTTGTCTATTCAATTTGGAGAATGATGTAATAATAACAGTGGCCCTTCAATTCAATCTCATTTATCCAATCATTTGAATTCTATTGCCATGCCCACCCATCTCACCCATCCCACTTTGGTAATTGGACCACCTTCCTCTTCCCTTGGACCATCCCTCAACTCATTGATGATCCGATGCTTGTTATTAGCAGCAAACATTTATGGCAACCCCATATGTCAAAATCTTTTCTTTGCTCTGTTTTATTACACAACTCCTCAAGAAAATTCAAGAAGTAAATAGGGTTGGTTACTGCTCTACGTGACATGTTAGGGTTCATCTTAAATACCGATGAAATGCATTGTAAAGGTCTTTGATTTGCGGAGTATCGATGATGTATAATGCAGCGGCGACCCTACGATGTACGAAAAGTATTGGCAGAAAATGGGAGAGAAAGCCACGGTAATAATCCCAGGCTGGAAATTCATCAGCTATTTCTCGGATCGGAGCCGACTTTGCTGGTTTTTGGAGCCAGAATTTGCGAGCGCAGTTAAAAGGCTTCACAAATTAGTGGGGAACGCCGCCACGGAGGATTATTACATGATCGTAGGGACGGGCTCGTCCCAGCTTTTCCAGGCGGTGTTATACGCCGTTTCTTCTCAGCTCAACTTTTCCGAGCCAATCAGTGTAGTCTCAGCCGCGCCCTTCTACTCGGTAAGGCTTTTCTTTAAGGCGGGTTTGGCATGCGCGCGGAATTCGATGCGGAAAAGAGAGGAAAAATGTAATGGTATTGACACACGAAGCGTAACGTACAGTGTCTGATGCGACTGTACCATTACACTTTTTTTTTTCCTCATCGAATTCTGCATGCCAAATGCACTCTTATTCTTTTTCTGTCGATATTTTTAGGGTGCGTTTGGTGTGCTGAATTCGATGTGGAAAAGAAAAAAGGAAAAACGTACTGGTATTGACACATGAAGCATAATGTACAATGGTTCAATGCGTACCGTACCATTACTCTTTTTATTTTCTTTTCGTCGAATTGTGCATGCCGAACGCACCCATAGTCTTTTCTCCGGAGATATTTTTAGGGTTCTGACGGCGTTTTTCGATTTCCTGGGAAAATGCGTGCAGTCGTATCCGTCAATTGCTGATATGCTGAAATCGGGGCTTTATAAGTGGGACGGAGACGCAAATAAGTTCGAGGGAAGAAAACCTTACGTGGAAATCGTAACTTATCCCAACAACCCCGACGGGTTATCGAGGGGGCCCGCGGTTAACAGCGAAAAGGGGACGTTAGTCTACGATTTGGCGTATTATTGGCCTCAGTATACTCCGATTTCTTCGTCACCCGCTAATCATGATATAATGCTTTTCACGGTGTCGAAAAGCACAGGCCATGCTGGCTCGAGGCTCGGGTAATAAAATACGAACACTTCACATAAAAACGATGTTTTTCTGCGTTTTCTTTTTGTGTTGATGTTTTCGTGATTTACAGATGGGCTCTAGTGAAGGATCGGGAAATAGCTCTGAGAATGACGGAGTATATGGTGCTGAGTACCATCGGCGTTTCGAAGGAGTCTCAGCTTCGAGCGGCGAAGATCTTACAAGTAGTTTCAGATACGATCGAAGACGAGGGAGGATTTTCTTTCTTCGATCACTGCTACGAAAAGATGGCTATGAGGTGGAAGAAGCTCAAAGAAGCGGTTAAGGAGAGCAAACTCTTTAGCTTGCCCGAGCTACCACAAGGAAAGTGCGCTTTTCGAGAACGCACTTTTTCGACACAGCCCGGTAAAGCATTCAACTTTATTTTTTTCGTGCGATAAATGGTCTTATATATATATATATATTATTGTTGGTGTAGCATTTGCTTGGCTGAAGTGTGAGGCCGAAATAGAGGATTGCGAGGGGTTTCTTAGGGAGCATAAGATTATTACGAGGAGCGGTAAGCACTTTGGGGACAGTGAGAAGTACGTTCGAATCAGCACTTTGCCCAGAGATGAGGTGTTCGATCAGTTCGTCGAGAGGCTGTCAAGCATCAAGAGTTTGTAGTGTTTTTTTTTTTATTCTTCAACGTGTAAGAATACGAAGAGAAACTGTTGTACGTAGGTACGTAGTTGTACTTGTAACCTACCTGTCTTAAAATGGTGTTAGTTTAAATACTACATGAAATGCAAGGTCACAGCAGAAGTATGCTATTTTATGTATTGATGGTTGAGAGTTGGGAGACGAGGAAAATCGGGTCCGAGAAAAGGTACGAAATCACTCGGTGTAATCTGTAATGAAGCAATGATCTGTTTTGATGTGAAGCAACTGTTCTCTCCTAAGACAGCCAAGTAACATATATACAACTAAGCAGCAAATAGAGAATGTACCTGCCATTACATACTATGCTGTGTATGTAGTAAAATGTTCCCCGATGAAATCTATCTTCGTGAAACTTTAGACCATAGGTAGAAAACCGCGAACAGCAGCAGAGCGAAGAGGACGACGTGCATGACGTGGCTCGATCCTTCCCTGATGATGTTCTTGTTCAGTCTCCTCATGTTGTTCTTAACGCCTGCTTGAGCCTTGGCCAATGTCGTTTGCTGCAAAAAATGAATAAAACAAACCTGTCTCAGGCGTTGTTGCTTCATTACGACATGGTACCTAATAAGCCTTCTTAAGAGCTTAATTCACTGACAACAAGTTAATCCCACATGAGAAACTTACAAGGTAAGGGCTCTCTACCTAGCAGCAGAAAGCCTTTTTTAAAAACTCAAGATCATCTGATTTTTGAGCCTCATGGTTGATCTTAACTGAAAAATGAATCATTTTTTCAACACATACCAGTTGATTGAGGAAATCATTCTGAAACTTTGCTTCTGTGCCAATTTCTTGAGCTACCTGCAGGAATATGGATATACAATAAGAAATAGCATATCAACTGCATAAAAACGCATCAGTAACTTCAAAGACCCATTATCAATGAGATGTTTGAAAGTAAACAGAAACACATGACAAATAAAACATAAATTGTATACAACGCAGGCAGGTTGGTGCACTATGGAGACGTTGTTATTCCGAAAAAACCCTAGGACAATCCAAGTTTCATCTCAAACATTCATAAATCCGCACATAATTCTCTAAATTAAGGATTCAAATCCGATACCGAAACATAACTACGTACGTGACAATATTAAAAGGATAAAACATTACATCGCGCAATCGCCGAACTTGATTGCGAAGACCGGTGACCTCCTCATCAAAATCGGGATCAATTCGCACCTGAAGCTCGTGCGATTGACCGTACATACCAGGCCGATTGCTCAACCCTTCTCTGCGTGCGTCCAATTAACTCAAACAATTAATAATAAATTCCTAAAGGTTCCAATTCTAGTGAAAACCATCACCCTTGCGTTTACAGAACTTAGAACAAAGTTAAAAATACCTCGATCTGTACGGATCCGCCATTGAAAACGACGAGGGGGAGCTCCGCTTGATAGCTTTTATTTTTTGTTGTTTGGTAGACGCAGACGAATTTGTGCACTTTCCGTTAAATGCGTATTTAGTATTAACTTCACGAGAGCTTTTTTGGCACGTTTTTATAGGCTTGTCCCGAGTTTGGAAGTATGGTAAGAACATAATACAATCTTTGGTCAAGAATAGTAAAAATAGTCATTAGTCACCCACACTTTCATGTGTCTATTTTATCGAAATTAAGAAATAATATTTGATACGGTCCAGAAAGTAAGCGGGCTGAAAAAATAAAAAATTAGGCCCAATAGGAAAGACCCAATAAAACAAGATATTTTCACATCTATCGGGAGCTTCGAAGACCTCAGAAGACGGCTAATAACCACTGGGCCAAACAATGTCTCCTGGGCGCTTTGATAGCTGAAAGGACAGCATAAAGAAGGAATGAGGCGGGAAAATACGTGTTGACCTAGGAATGGACTGTATCGCTGGGATTACTGCGTCAGATGTGACTACTGTGCAAAAGCTGTCCTGACAGGACTACTTTTCGCTGTACATCGTATCAGGATGTCACTTCCCCAGGAAATCCGCCTCCAGACCTCCCTAGCCCCGCGAAGCTCCTATAAAAGCAGCACTTGGATATTTTCAGCAGGATCATCATTCAAGATACGAAAAACACTTCATAATTCTCTCTACAATACATAGAATATTCTCTTTTCAAATATTTGGTAAATTCTACGTGAGAATGAGCGATCAGAGCGTGTAATCTGTCCAAATAGTGAAAAGAAGTATTTTCTGGAGCGCCGTGGACGTAGGACCTTACAAGGTCTGAACTACGTATATCTTGTGCCTTTTCCGTTTACGTCCCTTTCCACGTCCCTTAAGCACCCAACGCACTTCCTACGACTTTG
Organism: Craterostigma plantagineum; assembly: GCA_027422505.1. NCBI lineage: Eukaryota > Viridiplantae > Streptophyta > Magnoliopsida > Lamiales > Linderniaceae > Craterostigma > Craterostigma plantagineum. Next base: position 2,472,299 of record JAPQWV010000007.1, read on the forward strand.
AGATTTAAACCTACCGCTATATAAAATTTCCCCACAAATATTAAAATTCTTTGATTGGGAGAGCCCCACATCAAATGGCGCCGTCTGTGGGAAATCCAGAGTTGAAGGCGTGAGTAACCTTGCGAACAAGTGCGCGAAGTAGTGCTTAAAATCACTATTCTTTCTTTTCTTTCTCTCTGTTCAAAACGAAAAGGCACGAGGATTCGATGGAAGAAGATCCCCCGATACGAAAAAATCTAGACCCGCAGTTTGCAGAAACAGAAGAAGTCGACCGTCAGGAGCAGCCCCCCGTCCCAGAATCTGTACCCGTGACACTGGCACAAGAGACACCGATCACGCTGACTGCCGCTCAGCTAGACCGTTTGATGCGTAGCACCGTTAGCACGGCGCTAGCTGAAAGACGAAGAAAACGAAGGCAGCGACGAAAAGCCCCGTCACCAGCCAGAGCGGAGCGGGTCGACGGCCAATTTACGGAAGTAACTGGAGAAAATGAAGCAGAAATGAAGTCCCCAGAGCCTTGGGAAACTCCCAGAAGGCAGTCAGAGTCGGAAAACGAACCGCGAGAGGACGGGGAACTCCATGGAGGTACCAGGCGAACCAAAGAACGACCAAGGCATGAGAAACAAGCCCGGGGCGAAGGAGGAAACCATGACGGTGAGGGGTCAGAAAAGGACCCTCGGACACCTGTGAGGACCTCCACTAGCTCCTCTAGCAAGCCATTTGAAAACGCAAGGGAAGACGAAAGTCCGAGGAGAAGAAGGTGGACCGACCCACGCCCGGGCGCCAAGGACAACGATATGCCAGAGAAGGATCCCAGGACACCAACCAGGACCTCCACTAGCTCTGCCAGTGAGGCGCCCGAGAACGTGAGAAAGACTGGAGGTTCGAGGAGAAGAAAACGAGCCGAGCCACGCTCGGGGATGAGGGGAGACGCATGGGCAGAAAAGGAGAGGGAACTGCGAAACCAGCTCGAGGACCTGAAGCAGGTCGTGGATGGGGTGCGGAGCCGCACCATGCAACCAAGATTGGGAGAAGGGCTGATAGCAGGAACTCCGTTTGCAAAGGAGCTGTTGGTGGGAGAAGTATCTTCCAACTTCAAGCAACTACCGTACGAATGTGATGGAACCACAGATCCAGTGGAGCACGTCCTGCGATTCCAAAATACCATTTTGCTCCACGATTTCTCCGATGGGGTCAAGTGTAGGGTGTTCTTGACCACACTGGTCAGGGCCGCACAACAGTGGTTTAGTCAGCTAGCTCCAGGATCTATCAAGTCCTTCGAGGAGTTTCAACTCATGTTCATAACACAATTTGCTAGTGCCCAAAAACAACCTAAATCTGATATGTCGTTATTCCAGGTAAAACAGGGGGAAAATGAAGGCCTCCGCGCGTATATAAGCCGGTTCAACATCGCGGCCCTCGAGGTACCTACGGCCACTCCATCCGTCAAGGTGAGCGCCTTAGTAAACGGACTTCGAGATGGGGATTTCTTCGCATCCCTCTCAAAGAAACCCCCCCCAATCATTCGAAGAGTTGCTATTAAGGGCAGATAAGTACATCAATCTAGAAGAAAGTAAAAAAGCTAAGGCCTGGGAAGAGAAACAAGTAAACACGCCTAAAAAGGAAGGAGTCGCGAAGAACCAGGGACCTAGCAAACCGCTACCACGACCTCATCATAGGGAGCTTTGGGGAACTCCACCTAGAGGTCCGCGGAGGTTCACACCTTTGCGGAACAATCCCGAGGAGATCCTGAGCCTAGTGGGAAGACACCCTGCGATGAGGAAACACATGACAGGAACCTCGGGGCCCTCAAAGCCCCATTCTAATCTATACTGTCGATATCATAATGAATACGGACATCACACTAACAGTTGTTATCATCTGAAGGATGAAATAGAAAGGCTTATCCAGGCAGGACATCTGAAGGAGTTCGTCCGCCAAGGCCCCGGACCAAGTCCCAGGATAAATGAGAAGGAGTCTGTAGGGTCCGCATCCAACAAGGATAAACTGCCACCCGCCACCTCCAAATAGAGGAGCACCAGGGCCAGCCAGGGCCCCCATCCTAATCATAGTAGGAGGACCAAGCGGGGGAGATTCCAACAGAGCCAGAAAGACGCACGCGCGAGCTGTAAACAACCCACAGCCTTGGGGGTTGGTAGGGCATACAGAAACCCTGACAAGCGTACAGTTCGGGCCAGAGGATGAAGTGCACATTACCCGGCCACACAACGATGCTCTAGTCATCACCACGGATATCGCGGGACATGACGTGTCCAGGGTCTTCATAGATGGAGGGAGCTCCGCGGACATCATATTCCTGGATTGTTTCAGAAAGATGGACCTGGAAGCAAAGCTCCGCCCAGTCTCCACGGCCCTCTACGGGTTTGGAGGTCCGGGGATACAGCCCCTGGGCGAAATAACACTGCCCGTGGGGATGGGGAGAGAACCCGTTCGGATAGTGAAAATGATCAATTTCCTGATCGTTGACATCACCTCTTCTTACAATGTTATCTTAGGAAGACCTGCCATCAATGAATTTAGGGCCATCCCCTCTACTTACCATCTTAAAATTAAGTTCCCTGTAGGTGAACGCGTGGGGGAAATCGCTGGAGATCAACAGAGCTCCCGACAGTGTTATGCCAACGAAGTAAAAACGGTGTCGAAGGACAAAGAAACCATCCGACCAGGCAACGGGCAGGACAAAAGAATCAAGATCGAAGGAGGCGGACCTTCCAGTTTACAGCCCGAACCGGATGAGGAACTACTTGATGTTGAGTTGTTCCCGGGCCAACGAGGGAAAACCACTAAAATAGGGACATCCCTGGGGAAGGAGGCCACAAAGGAGCTGGTGGGATGTCTGCAGAAAAATGCGAACTTATTCGCATTTTCTCCAAAGGACATGACGAGAATTCACCCAAGCATTGCTACGCACCAGCTGAACGTCCTGCCCGGAAGTCGACCCGTCAAACAAAAGCTCAGATCTTGTGGGTCGGAGAGAACGCAGGTATTGAAAGAGGAGGTGGACAAGTTATTTGAGGCAAGCCACATACAGGAAGTCCAATTCCCGACGTGGCTGGCCAATGCTGTTCTAGTAAAGAAAGGGAACGGGAAATGGAGGATGTGTATTGACTTCAGGGACCTCAACAAAGCTTGCCCGAAGGATCACTACCCATTGCCGCGGATAGACCAACTGGTGGATTCCACCTCAGGTTGTGAGGTCCTCAGCATGATGGATGCCTACCAAGGGTATCACCAAGTTAGCCTGGAACCAGGAGATTTCGACAAAGTTTGCTTCGTCACGCCAGGAGGGACCTACGGATACGTTCGAATGCCATTTGGACTCAAAAATGCCGGGGCCACATACCAAAGAATAGTGGACAAAGTCTTCAAACAGCAACTGGGGAGGACATGGAGGTCTACGTGGACGACATGCTCGTGAAATCCGTGCAACTGGTGGATCATACCAAGGACCTGGAGGAAGCGTTTGAAGCCATCAGGGGGAGTGAGATGAAGCTCAATCCAGAAAAATGTGCATTCGGGGTGAGGTCCGGAAAGTTCCTAGGATATATGGTGACGCAGCGAGGCATCGAGGTTAACCCTGCCAAAGTGAAGGCTATCCTGGAAATGCAACCTCCGCAGGGAATCAAGGAGGTCCAAAGGCTGACAGAAAGATTGGCGGCCCTCAATCGATTCATTTCCCACTTGGCAAAAAGAAGTCTCCCCTTCTTCAAAGTACTCCGAAAGAACAAGCAGTTCGAATGGACCGATGAGTGCCAACAGGCCTTTGAAGATTTGAAAAAATATCTCCACGACACTCCCCTCCTGACAAAACCTGCGGTGGGAGAGGAACTGATGTTGTATTTCTCCATAGGAGACTATGCGGTAAGCTCCGTGTTGGTGAAGGAAGAAGGGAGCTCCCAGAAACCTGTTTATTTCGTAAGTAAGGTACTACTGGAGACAGAAACCAGGTATTCTGAGATAGAAAAAGCCGCGCTTGCAGTGATGGTATCCGCCCGGAAGCTCCGGCCATATTTCTTATCTCATAAGATATACGTGCGGACTAATTTTCCCTTGAAGCAGACTTTGAGCCGGCCAGATCTATCGGGCAGGATGGTCAAATGGACGATCGAACTAGGAGAATATGACGTGGAGTTTGAGCGACGAACGGCCCTCAAAGCCCAGGCCCTCTCAGATTTCGTGCTCGAAACTACCAAAGGACCGCCAAAACAGCGATGGAAGGTGTATGTGGACGGGTCCGCCACCTCCCAAAGATCTGGAGCAGGAGTCCTGCTAATTAGCCCTGTGGAAGAGGAATTCCGATTCGCTATCACGTTCCATTTCCAGGCTTCAAACAACGAATCCGAATATGAAGCCTTGATTCACGGTTTAAAAATCGTGAAGGAGATGGGAGCCCGATCGTTTTATTCTCAGATTCACAACTAGTGGTACAACAAATAAACGGGAACTACGAGACGAAGGACGAGAAGATGATGGAATACGGGGTAAAGGTAAAAGAACTAACGAAGAACTTTGATTGCTGTGAAATTATTCAGGTCTCCAGAGAAGAAAACCATAAAGCAGATCATCTAGCTAAGATGGCAAGATCGGGAGCTATCACCCGAGAAGAAGGAATCACCTACCTAACGGTAGAAAAGGAAAGGGCAGGGGAGCTAGTGGGAAGTATAGACGGAGGGGATGATTGGAGGTCCCCCATCATAAGAATCCTAAAGGACGCAGGGATAGAAGATAAGAAGGGATACCGCCACAGGTTCTGTTTAATCGACGGTCGTTTGTTTAAAAAATCTTTTATCCATGCATATGCTCGCTGTCTCTCCAAAGAAGAAGGCGAGAAGGTGTTAGAAGAGATCCATGAGGGGTGCGCAGGGGACCATACAGGGTACAGGTCCTTAACAAGGAATGCAATAAGGGCCGGCTACTTCTGGCCCACCCTCAGTAGAGACGCAAGGGAAATAGTAAAAAGATGTGCCAATTGCCAGAAGTTCGGGCCACGAATCCACAGCCCTGCAGAGAGCCTGGGAACTATGTATTCCCCATGCCCCTTAGATAAATGGGGAGTCGACATTGTGGGTCCTTTTCCTCGAGGGAAAGCACAGAAGAAATTCATCATCGTGGCGGTGGACTATTTTAGCAAATGGGCAGAGGCCAAGGCCGTAGCCAGAATTGATGAAGAGAGGGTGATCGAGTTCCTTTGGAAAAACATTTGCTGTCGTTATGGAGCTCCCAGAATCCTCGTCTCCGACAACGGAACCCAGTTCTGCGGAGCTAAGACAAGGAACTTCTGCGAAGGTATGAAAATCACCCAACGATTTGTGTCAGTAGGACATCCAGAGGCGAATGGACAGGCAGAAGTTACCAACCGGACCATCCTCAGAGGAATCAAAGCCCGGCTCGAACAAGACGGAAACAAGTGGGTGGAGGTGCTGGAGGCCGTCCTATGGGCTTACAGGACCAGTCCTCGTGAAGCCACTGGAGAGACACCCTTTGAGCTAGTATATGGATCCGCCGCAGTTATCCCCGCGGAGATCGGCATCGAAACACATCGGATGCTGTCTTATGATGAGCTGCAAAATGCACAATTAAGGAGAGAAGATCTAGACCTAATTGAGGAGGTCCGGGAGGGAGCAAGATTGAAGATGGAAAGATATAAGAGCCGAATCAAAGCAATGTACGACCAGAAGGTACGGCCTAGAAAATTTCGACAAGGAGAGCTGGTGCTCAGAAGGGCAGACGTCCTACGACCTCTTAAAAAGATGGAAGCGCCCTGGGAAGGACCTTACCGCGTAACAAAGGTATTGGGAGGAGGAGCCTACGAGTTAGAGGATGCAGAAGGGAGGATTTTGCCTCGTCCCTGGAACATATCTAACTTGAAAAAGTTTTATGTGTAAAATTGCTATGTACTAAGGGAGGGGACGTACTCTTTTTCCTTATTCCAGGATTTTACCTCAAGGGAGGTTTTGCCTGGATAAGGTTTTAACGAGGCGTACCTCCTTGTCGGAATATAAGGACTTTATTATATATATGGTGCACCTAATAATACAATATAATATAATTGATGCCAAAGGTCGACGGACCTGCGGTGTACAGGACGTCAAAGATGATATATCTGCGGTGTGATGATGCCCTTAAAGGGTGTACAAGATACCGCCGTCGACGGGCTGCGGCGTACAGGACATCAAAGGCTCTCAGTAAGCCTACGACGTGAATGGTACCGGGGATCCCCACATTTCCAAGGACCTAAAAGTCCTTACTGAATTTGCTAAGGACCGAGAGAGCCTAGCATTAAAAAGCGCCTGTGGACAAGGACGACGGTCCTTGCAACCCAGGACGCACTCAAAATTCGTACTTGGTTTACGAATCAACTAAGCGTGCCGGCGCTATAACCGTGCTTCAAATTCGTACTTAGTTTACGAATCAACTAAGCGTGCCGGCGCTATAACCGTACTTCAAATTCGTACTTAGTTTACGAATCAATTAAGCGTGCTGTAACCGTGCTTCAAAATTCGTACCTAGCTTACGAATTGATTAAACAAACCAGCGCCATAGCCAGGCCTGAGGTTCATACTCAGAGCGCCAGGGAACTATAGTCATGCTAACGAATATGAGCGAAAAAATAAGAAAGGCCCATTTGGGAGGCCCCTGGATATTAAGAAGCAGCCACAAAACAGCAAAGGATGCATATATTACAAGGAAAAAGGAGCATCCAAGAAACATAATCGTCAAGGGGAGTTAAGCTCCCCAAGAAAGCAGTACAAACCCTAATAAAACCGGAAGACATGAAAAGATGTTCAATACATCACAAACATGAACAGAAAATCAGGGCGCAGGAAGGTCCGGGGAGATGATAGGTTCTGGGAGGTCAGAGGAAGAGGTAACTTCCGGGAGATCTGAGATGTCGGCATGAGCCAGAACTTCCACATGCTTCTCCGCTACAGGGACCCAGAACTTAGGGTTCTCGGGAGCTCTGGGGTCTCCCGGGAAGCACGAAGGAAAGGGGAGCGCCTGCAGAGCAGCCCCCTCTTCAGTCCCTGCCAGGCCCGCTTTATAGCCTCCTTCAAAATAATACTGCATCAAGGGAACGAAGTCCCGCAAGGAAAGTGGATCCTTCAGATACTCTTGGCGCCAGTCCTCGGCCAGATCACTTAGGAATTTCTTCCCAGCGGCTGTGGACAGAAGGTACCGCTGGCAAAGACGAGTGGCGCCATCCTTAGCGTCCTGCAGACAGGACTCCACGCCGACCCTCACCTTGCGCTCCAACACAGCGTCCCATTCTGCCTTCTCCTTGGCCAAGGCATCCTTCGACTCTTTCTCCAGTTGCCTCAACGAGGCAGCATGCTCCTCAAGCATCCTCTTCCTTTCAGCCTTAAAGCTGGCTGTAGCCTCTTCGATCGCCTCGGCCTTAGCAGCAGATAGGCTGGCCTGCATCTGCTTCAACTGTTCTTGCAAAGACTGGTTGGCTAATTGTAGATCTTGGGCCGACAGGTCCGCAGACAACTGGACCGAAGCATAACCCACAGCCTAGGAAAAGAAAAATGACTCACAAAAAGCACCAAGGAAAAGAGCCGTAAAAAATAACAGAAAAATCACCTTGAGGAGGTGATAGCCCAGCTGTTCCGCGTTCACGGAGGGAGAACCCTGAAGGATGGCCTCCCTGTCAGCGGACGGCACGAGGCGTCCCAACAGGCTCACTCGCTCGGCACCCGATAGCTGCTCAACTGAGAAGATAGGGCCCTCAGCAGAAGTCCCTTGAGGTCCCTGACTGGATGTCTTCTTCGCTACCTTTTTTGCAGGTTCCTTGGAGGCCGGGGCTTTCCTTTTGCTACCAACGGAAGACGCCACGACAGAAGATCTTGGAGCTCCCCCAGCAGGAACAGTGTTCTGAGGAACCTCCTCACGAACATCCCTGGCGGGAGGGATGTCGGGAAGGGCAGGAACTCCACCAGAGGAACCCGCGCCTTGGGGAGATGGAGAACGCTCTTTCTTGACTTTGGCGAGGAGGGAATACCACGGAGCTGACATGCCTAGGTCAAAGCACAAGGAAGGGTTAGTCAAAGTCATAAACAACCCATAAGACAAAGGAGAAGACCAAAACTAGAAGAAGTACCATTAAAGGAAAAGGGGACGGAGACAGAGGAGAAGCCGAAGTGATAGAGGGCCCCGGGGTGATTAACAAGTGGAGGGGATTTAAAGGTCCCTTAAGCGCAGCGTGTTGGTTCAAAAGGTCCAAGGCCTTGTCATTTCGCGAAGAGCACCTCCCAGGATTCCGAACGGGAGCCTTCTCCACCCAACCCGTGGGGAAATCCCACGAGCCATCAGGGGATCTGACAAAGAAATAACGTCCCTGCCAGTCCTTCTCAGCTCCGTGATTCTTCAAAAAACAATGAGTCTTACCACCCCGGGAAGCAGAGATGGTGGCCAGGTAGAAGAAAGGGCCGTAGGGTTTTAGGTAGAATTGGGAAAGGACTAAATTAGCAGATGGTCTGCCGCCCGCCTCTATCACAGCCACAAAGAAGGCGAATAACAGACGAAGGGCCGAGGGTTGGAATTGGTTAAGGGGAACCCCAAAGGCCGTGGACACAGAAGAAAAAAAGGGAGGAACGGGGAATCGAAGGCCAGCCCTAACTGAGACTCCCAAAAAGCAAGGAAATGAGGGGGAGGGCAGTCCGCCCTTTGAGAAGCCGCAGGCAACACCACCGAAAAATCCCCAAACACTAAACCACCCACAAGGGACCCTACATCGGCATGAGAGCAAGAAGAAACACCAAACTTACTTGTTTCGGGAGCCACAGAGGCGGGCACTGACGACGACGCCCCGACATCAGGAGGCGCAGGTGGGCCCGAGAGGACGACTAACTCGTCAGATTTGGCCGGCGAAGTGACCGGCGCCGAACCACCAGAAGCGTCGGATGAACCGACGGTGGCCGCTAAACGTGTCCGCGGGCGGTACCCTGAGCTTTTGTGGGCCGATTGCTTATAGCGAGGTTTCGATTTGGGAGCGGAGGTTTCGATGAGGGGAGAGCAGCGGAGGAGCCAGAGTCCGAGAGATCGGCGGAAGCTAGGGTTCGATTGGCGGAATCAGATGGAGAAGAAGCCATGGAAGAGATGACGAGAACGATGGGTTGGGAGAGAAGGTAAATAGAAATGCTTTAATTAAGAAAACCCTCTTTTTTTTGAATACTCAGGAAATGGCGAAAAGCTAATGGATGAAGTTAAGTGAAAGATGGCAGTTTCCCAAGATAAGTACGACAGAAGTAACTGTTCCCCCTTTTTTCAAAAAAGAGGCGCGATTCCCAAGGTATGGAAACGAGGTAAGGGAACTCCCAGGACGTGTAAGGCCCACTTCCTTACTCATTTTTACTCTAATTTACTTTGTATCGAAAATAAATTAGAGTAGGGGAGTGGTTGATACGGTCCAGAAAGTAAGCGGGCTGAAAAAATAAAAAATTAGGCCCAATAGGAAAGGCCAAATAAAACAAGATATTTTCACATCTATCGGGAGCTGCGAAGACCTCAGAAGACGGTTAATAACCACTGGGCCAAACAATGTCTCATGGGCGCTTTGATAGCTGAAAGGACAGCATAAAGAAGGAATGAGGCGGGAAAATACGTGTCGACCTAGGAATGGACTGTATCGCTGGGATTACTGCGTCAGATGTGACTACTGTGCAAAAGCTGTCCTGACAGGACTACTTTTCGCTGTACATCGTATCAGGATGTCACTCCCCAGGAAATCCGCCTCCAGACCTCCCTAGCCCCGCGAAGCTCCTATAAAAGCAGCACTTGGATATTTTCAGCAGGATCATCATTCAAGATACGAAAAACACTTCATAATTCTCTCTACAATACATGGAATATTCTCTTTTCAAATATTTGGTAAATTCTACGTGAGAATGAGCGATCAGAGCGTGTAATCTGTCCAAATAGTGAAAAGAAGTATTTTCTGGAGCGCCGTGGACGTAGGACCTTACAAGGTCTGAACCACGTATATCTTGTGCATTTTCCGTTTACGTCCCTTTCCACGTCCCTTAAGCACCCAACGCACTTCCTACGACTTTGAGATTTAAACCTACCGCTATATAAAATTTTCCCACAAATATTAAAATTCTTTGATTGGGAGAGCCCCACATCAGTTGTATATAAAGCAAACACTTATGAAGAATCCATAGCAAGCAAACAGAGAGCACTAGCAAAACACTTGAGGAAGAACGCAAACATTTAGTACATAGATCCAACAAACAAACAAACAAACATTACAACGTTGTTCAAAGCTTTGCAATGAGAGCAGCAGCAGCAGCAGATGGTATATTCGGCTTCGAGTGGCCACTTTCTTTGGCATCGCTGTCTTTCCCGTCCATCTCGCAAGTACTCGGTGGAACATCCACAGCAGGCGAACAGTTGAAGAATCCATGTGGCTACATACAATTATTATTAATACTCATATATAAGCAGATAAACTTCTACGTACGTGTGTTGTAAAAACAGAAATCAAGAAAGAGTACTTACATATTGGATTACACACACACACACACATACCTGGAGCATAAAACCAATGTGTTCCACAGGCATCACTGGCCAATCCTCCAGCCTAGGAACATGAGTGATTCCAAATACATACCTGTAGATAGAAAAAAAAGAAAGAAAAAGAAATCGAATCTTAGCGAGAGTTAAAGATAAACGTTAGCATTCATCGTTATTCAATTTGCTTCCATAGAAAAGAAAACTGACCAGATGACGATATCTGCTTCTTCGAGTGGACGATTCTGCTTGACCCATGAAGCCAGCCCTTCGCCGACGCGTGGATTCTGGTTAGGGAACTCTCCTCCAGGGAAATCCTCTCCACGTGCGTAAGGCGTGACCCACAAGTTATGCTTCAAGAATGCTGCTCTACGTAGAAACTTAGCTTCAGGGCCAGCCAATGGCAAACAGTTAGAGCCAGGTACCAATTTGTAACCCGTTAATTGTCCATTTCTGTTCACGGTTCTCGTGTTTCTCACCTATTAATCAATCATAGCAGATATTTCAGGTAACGGAAAAACTGCACATGTGCTGGACAGACGAGAATAGATATGTGATCACTTACAATCCAATGGCGGGCAGAAAAAGGATCGCAATCACGCATTGCTTCTAACTCTGATTTAAGTAGAGTTTCCTCGGCGTAGAATGCATTGTTATGAACGTTATCATTTCCTGGTTCTTCAACTCTGACATTGACCTCAACAACCTAAATTAAATAAAGACCGTATTGGTAAAGAAGGAGAAGCAAAACATAGATATGCATTGTGGTTGGTAACTGGGAATTCATGGAACAACATTATATAGGCAAAATAATTAAAGAATTTTACTTGATTATGTGCTTCTCCAGGCTTAGCGTCGACGGCCATATCCATGCGAGCGACAAAAAAATGTTGATGGACTGGGGCGTATAACCCTGGTGCAATTGTGGTGCCGTATTTTCTATGTTCTCCATGCTGCAGAGCTCCTAAGCTAAGTATTCCCGTAAGTTTTACCTCTGCTTCAATTTTGCCATCCTGCATCAGGTAGACATTTTGAATCCAAAGAAAGAAAATTCTTGGCTAACAATATTAAGGGGCTTTCAGACCTCCAAGATGTTAGGAAAGAATAATTTTCTGGTGTAAAACATTTTGATTTTTGTGACTATATTTTGACAAAAGGATGCCATAATTCAAGGATTCACTTGCCTGATAAAAGTGCCAGTAGAATCCATATTCGTAGTTAGCCACAGTGCAAATGAAGGAAACCGTAAGACGCCTTGATCTTCGAACTTCAGCTTCGCCTGTTCTCCAATCTTGATGCTTCCATAAGATTCCGTGATCTTCCTCATGTAGGCACACACAGTTCTCAATCGTCTCAACTCCACCAGTAAAATTAATGAAGTGAGCATCAAAGTACTTAATGTATCCCAAGCAATCACATCCCTACAATGGAAAAGAGACTCAGCATGCAATGGAAACAGAGACAAACGCACTATATTATTCATGGTAAGAAACAACCAAGAGAAGCCGGAACCTTCTTAAGAGAATGTGCATTTTTCCCAAGGCCATCTTCCCCAGCATCAAACGCATTCTTCCTGTAATGCGGATCATTAGGATCCCCATAGGGCACGACCATTTCTACAAAGCTCAACCTATGAGCTATAGGTCTTCGGCCCGCACTACCATCAACATACGCGACAGAATGAATGACCAGACCCTCCCTTGGAGTAAACCCAATACGGAAATTCCACTGTCGAAGAGGAAGTTTGAAATATTCAATCTTATTGGTAAAGAATGATAACCAAGTAGATTGAAACAATAGAAGAGCGAAAAGAGAAATAAAAAAGAACCTTCTGCCATTCAACAAACTGCCCATTGACTCGAAAGCTTGGACCTTCAGGCTGAACAATTTGAAGAGGTTTCACATCACTTCTGTCCACACCACCCCTTGATTCCCCAGGCGTATAGTTTCTCAAAGGATCAGCAGGAGGCAAGGGAACAAGCTTACGATCTTCAAATTCTATTACAACCATATTTTGCATATCAACAAGTACATGAATTCCTTCAACTGGCCGCGCATAGCCGTTATCCAGGGGACAGTCACTCTCAGTCCTGCAAAAAATCAGTGGTTTTGCAAGCCGACGATTAGGAGCATCTGCCTCACTGTGGTAGCCAACACACCTGTAAAACGTGTTCAAAAGTCACAACGAAGCCTAGAGTGATGATCAATGCCCTAAAAATTTTACTGACCATGGATCAACCATGACTAGATCCATATCATCAATACCCCGCTTCTTCATTGCCTCTACAAATGGAGGATAATCTTTGACAACAGCCTCACACTCAGCATATTCAGTAGCATCCTACAGAGCATTAAAATTGGAGTGATCATTCAAGTTCAAGTCTTAAACCCAAATCCTATGTAAAACTTTATGCCAAACATTCAAGTTCTGCATAGACTGATATAATGATCTCAACGTATGTGAATAGATTAGACAATAGAAAAAAGGGAAAAGATTGCATTTGCCAAGTTACCATAGGTGGCTGAACATCAGGGACGAGAGTAGAGGAAATAACTTTTCCCCGATGATGACCGCTGCGAGTGGTTGCATGCACTTCTGATAATTCAACAATCCACACACTAGTCTCATTGGACTTTTTATTGTAGACAACTAGTCTTGCTCGTCGTGGTGGAAGCTTGCTAGGAATTGCTGGTCCACCTTTCGTTCTGATCAACAAAGATGGCTGAAATGGTGGAAAGAAATAAGCATCCGCCAGTGCCACCACATTCTTTTCGGGTTCAAGAAGAACGACTTCAATAAACCTCATGCTATCTCTGACCTGAACAAAGGAGATGGTAAGGTCGGTTGGAGACAAAAGTGAACTAAGCTTATTATAATTGTATACATATCTTACGATACAGTAAGAAAAACGAATGAAGAATAAGTGCATACCTCAGGCGTTGCTCCAGCTGCTCGGACAGCGGCCACAGCCACAGAGATTTCCGCAGGTGATAAAGGATCTAAGGGATGCTTTGTTTGAGCCCTTAGCATGACCTGGATCCCTGAAATATTTTTAGTAAATTTAGCAGCAAATGATCCGTAGAATAACATCTACCAACCTAACTCCACTGAGAATTGATCTTCAGACGTAGAGCCCATGACACAAAGGATGCACATAGAGTAAAATAGCAAGATGAACAAGGTATCTGAATAGCAGCTGAAACATTGTTTCAATTAAAAAAAAGAGAGAAGAAAAGAAAACATAAACGCGGACCTATTTTCAAGTATAACAAGTCAGCTGGTCATATAAAGTAACGAACACGAATTTGACAATGCAAAAAAAAATATAAAATAGATGAAGATATACAGAAGATAATACAAAAAATACTAACAATCAAGGCCTCAGGCATAGCGGAACAAGTACTAATTTGAAAGTTCGGCGTAAAGTACCCTTAGTTGCGCCAGCGCTAGACACAGCCTCGGGTCTAATCAACGAGGCGACAGCTGCAGCTTTGTTGCTGTTGCTCTTCCTTTCCTCAACCCCCCATTCACCACCGCCAGCAGTCGCCGACGCCGACTCTCGTCGGACGACGGAAATTCCTCCGGCAGACACTCCACCGCCTCCTCCGCGGCCGGGGGCGGAACAACACTCAGAAGACAGTCCACGCGTCGTTTTTTTCTGAGCTGGGGCCATTGCAACTGATTAGCTAGCTCACCGTTTCCACCACAATAGTAATGCTGCAAGGCGCAATCCAATGACATACAGCAACCGCACACGAAAACGAAACTCGCTGACCACCACCGCCGCAAACACCGTACTCGTCAGAACAAAGGAGTATCCGCCAACCGCAGTTAGGGTTTTTGTTCGATTTTTTATCAACCTCGAAACTCAACTAAAACCAAAACGACCTAAAAGCCATGAAATATCTCAGACGCAGCTGAAAATATGAGAATATGCTATTCGTGGCAAAGATCGATTCGATAATCGATGACAATGAGGGCTTGTAGGTGTAGATTCTAAGAGGAAGTCTTGTGAAATGCTTGAGAGTTCGCGAAAGAGAAAGGTACAGAAGGGCGAGATTTATAGAGACACACGTGATGAGCTGTGCTTTTGGTTAAAATAAGTGAATATACTTTTTTACTTTAGTTTTATCAAATTTATCTACTTGTGGTTTTGGATTTATTTACTAACTTTATATGCTTGAATGATTTGAGTGATTGAGTATTATTTATATCATTTTCCATTATATAAGATAAGTGAGAGATGATAGGTGCTTTGGGCTTTTAGAAGGTAAATTGCCTGATAAGGCCAGTGAATTTTTAGTGTTACTCTGAAGTACCTTCGTTTTAATAACAGGCTATAAATTTTGTTAATTGTTATTTCACGGGATCGTAAATGTAATTACTAGATATGTAAGGATCTTGATAAACGTGATGAAGCGTGTTGATGTGACCTTTGGCAAATAGGTCGGCCATTCAACAAAACCGATTCTTTTGAAAATAATAACATTCACATGGGTTGAATAAGTCATACAAACAAAAGCTAATGGAAAGAAGAAACGGCCGCAGCATTCAATATTCAAAAGTGAGCTGAAAACATTTGATGTATTCACATACAAGATCGACGGCCTAATTCATCTATAAAAGGGCTCATTCAGCGAAGGAAGAAAGAACCACCACAACACAGATCTTCGTCCTCTCCCATTAATTCTTTGTATAGCCTACTCATAATATTGTTGTAGTGCTTTTGTATCACGTCAGTGTACGTGTCTGTAATCTCTCCACATAATAAAGAAGTTCTACCTCCGGCCCGTGGACGTAGGTCATTCTGATCGAACCACGTAAATCTCGTGTCACTGTCCAAATTTATTTTTCGTCTCGTTTATTTATTATCGTCATTTTTCGGGCAAATAATTATCGGGGATTTTCGCATATCCTAACAAATTGGTATCAGAGCCAACCCGATTTATTTTTTAGCCACCATGACGATAACAAAAATGTCAATTGAAAAGTTCGACAGAAATGTCAACTTTGCAATGTGGAGTCTCAAGATGGAGGCCTTACTCATTCAAGACGGTTGTGAGGTGGCGCTTGAAGGCGCAAAGAAGAAACCAACCGAAATGAAGGACGATCAATTTAATGAATTGGATAAGAAAGCCAGATCGGCTATTATATTAAATCTCTCTTACGAGGTTTTACAAGAAGTTGCCACGGAGACGACGGCCATGGGTATGTGGGATGCGTTAAAAGCTATCTACATGAAGAAGACTAAGGAGAATCGGCTATACTTAAAGCAGAAGCTTTATAGTATGAAAATGACGGAAGGTACTTCTATTCTCTCGCATCTCGATAAATTCGACTCTATCATTATTGATTTGGCGAACGTAGAAGTAAAAGTGACAGACGAAGATCAGGCCATAATATTGTTGTGTTCCCTTCCCTCGTCTTTAAAGCATTTTCGTGACACTATAATATATGGGAAAGATACGATATCGTATTCTAGTGTCAAATCTGCGTTGCAATCGAAAGAGCAGATAGACAGGGATATTACGGGAGAAACAAGTGGTAGCCAGGCAGAAGGTCTGTTTGCACGGGGAAGACCAGATCGTAGAGACGCTGAAAGCAGCAGATCTAAAGAAAGGTCGAAATCCAGGTACAGAAATAAAGTCTGTAATTTTTGCAAGAAAAAGGGTCACATCAAAGCTGATTGTTTTAAATTAAAAAACAAGGAGAAAAATAATCAGCAATTTAATAAACCCGCCGAAGCTAGTTTAGCTGCTGATGAGATCGATGGAACTATTTTTGTAGCAACTGCAAATATTGTTAGGTCTGATAATGAGTGGATCTTAGATTCGGGTTGTTCTTACCACATAAGTTGGAGTAGAGATTGTTTTTCCACATATGAAAAATTCGATGGTGGATATGTCTTAATGGGAAATGATGCTCCGTGTAAAGTTGTTGGTAAAGGCACAGTTAGGATCAAGATGTTTGACGGAATCATCCGAACGCTCACAGAAGTCAGACATGTTCCAGATATGAAGAGAAATCTTATCTCTTTAGGCACACTTGAATTTCAAGGGTGCAGGTTCTCAGGTGAAGGTGGAGTTTTAAAGATTGCCAGAGGTGTCCTTGTCGTGATGAAAGCTTGCAGGTCTGGAAATTTATATATTTTGCAGGGAACTACTGTTACAGGTTCCGCTGCAGTTTCGACATCCCCGGAGGTTGATACCACAAGATTATGGGAGAAAAAGGCTTGACGATTTTAAGCAAGCGGGGCCTACTTTGCGGTCAAAGTACTGGTAAGATGGACTTTTGCGAACATTGTATTTTCGGGAAGCAGAAACGAGTCAGCTTCAATTTCGCCAGCTGTCCACAGGACGAGAGGTACTTTGGACTATATTCATTCTGATGTATGGGGTCCTTCTCGTGTTCCGTCCAAAGGTGGTGCAAGATATATGTTGACTTTCATCGATGATTTTTCGAGAAAAGTCTGGGTCTATTTTCTTAAGCAGAAAAGTGATGTTTTCTTAACATTTAAACAATGGAAAGCTTTGATTGAAAAGCAGACAGGAAAACAGATCAAGCGGTTGCGGACAGATAATGGCTTAGAATTTTGCGGAAGCGAGTTCAACGAATTTTGCAAGAATGAAGGTATTGCTCGATATCACACTGTTCGAATGACGCCTCAACAAAACGGTGTCGCCGAGCGCATGAACCGAACGCTTTTAGAGAGAGCTCGATGTATGATCGATCTCCAACGCTGGGTTGACAAATGATTTTTGGGCTGAAGCTATCGCCGCAGCATGTTATATTGTCAACCGTTCACCGTGTTCACCGATCAACTTCAAGACTCCTGAGGAAGTATGGTCAGGTACTCCTGCTGATTACTCCAACTTAAGAATATTTGGGTGCTCAGCTTATATGCACGTAAACGAGGGAAAGTTAGAGCCTAGAGCTAAAAAGTGTATTTTTCTCGGTTACGCTTCAGGGGTGAAAGGATATAGACTATATAATCCTGATTCCAAGTCACCCAAATTTATAATTAGCAGAGATGTTACTTTTGACGAGTCTTCTATGCTACATCCTTCAAAAGAGTTTACTAATTCTTCTAATGAAGAAAAGAAGGATAGTGTACACAGCGAGGTGGAGCTCGAGATCAACAAAGATCCTTCAGATGACCCTGCTACGAGTTCAACAGATCAAGAGGATGAGCCAAAACCTGATTCAGATCCTGTTGAAGATGAAAGCACCGAGCAGGAATATTCTATAGCCAGAGATAGGGAGAGACGGGAGATTCGACTACCACAGCGGTACGTGAATTTAGTTTCGTACGCTTTATCAGGGGCGCAAGAAACAGGTGGAGGCGACGAACCTTCTACCTATTCGGAGGCAATAAGCGATGATAATTCTGATAAGTGGCTGGTAGCGATGAATGAAGAAATGGAGTCTCTGCACAAGAACGGTACGTGGATTCTTGTGCTGCCGCCGAAGAAAAAGAAAATAGTCGGATGTAAGTGGGTCTTCAAGAAGAAAGAAGGTTTATCTGGTTCTGACGATGCAAGGTATAAGGCACGATTAGTCGCGAAAGGCTATAGTCAGGTACAAGGTGTTGATTTTAATGACGTATTCTCACCTGTCGTTAGACATAGCTCTATTCGTGTATTACTTGCATTCGTTGCCATGTATGATTTGGAGTTAGAACAGCTCGACGTCGAGACGGCGTTCTTACATGGCAATTTAGATGAACAGATTTATATGAAGCAACCTGAAGGCTTCATAGTTGAAGGAAAGGAAGACCAAGTTTGTTTGTTGAAGAAATCCTTATACGGATTAAAGCAGTCTCCAAGACAGTGGTATAAACGGTTTGATTCTTTCATGTTGGGTCATGGTTTCTCCAGGAGCAAGTATGATAGTTGTGTTTACTTCCGGAAGTTAAATGACAGTTCGTTCATTTATCTGTTGTTATATGTTGATGATATGCTCATTGCGGCTAAGAATCTTGCAGAAATTCACCAGTTGAAGGCCTTATTGAATGGTGAATTTGAAATGAAGGATTTAGGAGCAGCTAAGAAGATTCTTGGTATGGAGATTAGACGTGATAGAGGAGCTGGTAAGTTGCACCTGACCCAGGAAAGTTACCTCAGAAAGGTTTTGGAGAGATTCGGCATGAGCGATGCCAAACCAGTCAGCACTCCTCTTGCTAGTCATTTTAGGCTAAGCGCTGCTCAGTCACCATCATAAGATGAGGAAGAAGCATACATGGCACGAGTTCCCTACTCGAGTGCAGTCGGCAGTATTATGTATGCAATGGCTCTTCCAGTTTCCAAGTTCAAGCATTGCTTGGACTTGATTGGTGTTTCAGAAATGGTGAACTAGCCCGTCAGGGGCTAAGGTCGGAGGGAGATAAAGGTGTTACTATTTAAGGTGGAGTTATTTACGGAACCAAAGGTCAAGGTGGAGATTTGTTGATGTGACCTTTGGCAAATAGGTCGGCCATTCAACAAAACCGATTCTTTTGAAAATAATAACATTCACATGGGTTGAATAAGTCATACAAACAAAAGCTAATGGAAAGAAGAAACGGCCGCAGCATTCAATATTCAAAAGTGAGCTGAAAACATTTGATGTATTCACATACAAGATCGACGGCCTAATTCATCTATAAAAGGGCTCATTCAGCGAAGGAAGAAAGAACCACCACAACACAGATCTTCGTCCTCTCCCATTAATTCTTTGTATAGCCTACTCATAATATTGTTGTAGTGCTTTTGTATCACGTCAGTGTACGTGTCTGTAATCTCTCCACATAATAAAGAAGTTCTACCTCCGGCCCGTGGACGTAGGTCATTCTGACCGAACCACGTAAATCTCGTGTCACTGTCCAAATTTATTTTTCGTCTCGTTTATTTATTATCGTCATTTTTCGGGCAAATAATTATCGGGGATTTTCGCATATCCTAACAAAGCGAAAAAAAAAAAAACGTGCGAAGTTTGCAACGATTTATAATCAAAACATTTCTTAAAAATTGTTAATCAACGACGTCAATTTCTGAATTTGCAATTGAGTGCATAAGTTCCGCAAAGCACGCTGATGTGGACGTCGGATTGCGGACGAGGCACTCTTCCGATTATTATTATAAAACCATCGGTGATAATTCGTATTGTAAATGAAAAAAAAAAAAAAAGAAATTGAGATTTATTATAATATGGGATTTAGCATATTCGGATTAACTGACTCAGAATCCCAACAATTTGATTTAATTATAAGAAACCACATGGTATCTCATTGATTAAACCATTTCTTAAATTATATTATCTTCGATAAAATGGAATATTTCTTCCCCGTGAGCATATTTTTTCATCGTCTTAAACTTGACAGTGATTAATCTGCCGTCGCCAAACGTAAGACTTGCAAGT
Organism: Craterostigma plantagineum; assembly: GCA_027422505.1. NCBI lineage: Eukaryota > Viridiplantae > Streptophyta > Magnoliopsida > Lamiales > Linderniaceae > Craterostigma > Craterostigma plantagineum. The sequence continues at coordinate 2,492,229 of JAPQWV010000007.1, forward strand.
GGAAGACGACGAAAGCACCAGCCATGGCCTACCTCCACAGCTTAATGACACATAAGATATAAGTTATAACAATCATATTCAATTTCACATTATTTTATTGGTTGATAATTGGTTTATAAACTGAATTATTGCAACTTAAGTAGCTGTCTCCTAGTCACCATGATGATCAAATTGGCAGATGACTTTACCTTGTTCGAGCTAATACGATAACGATCATACTTATTATTTTTTTATATCGCGTTACTGTTTTTTTATTCGTATTTATGGTTCCAGCTTGCAAGCACAGAGTATGCCCCACTTTACGAAATATTAAATAGTAGATGTAAGATTTTATTGCGTAGATGGCAACGAAGATGATGCATATCACTCATCAAAGACAAATATAATAATACGTTAGAGATCTTGACGCTACTCTATCACAAACACACACACACACACAACATTCCTACAATCAATCTTACTTTATACACTAGTGTATATCAAATATATGCATGCTCTTCGCCCTTGAGATTTCTAAGGTAAAATATACGGAGAAAATAACCGGCGAATGATCGAAATATGCCCTCCGAAGACTTGACATTTTACCCAAAAAATCATTTTTTATCTGACGTATAAAAGTTAGAAGAGCCCAATAATTGATGCACTCAAATTTGATCGTTCGAAAGTGACTCGATCAATATCACAAATTTCAAGCTCAAATATGCTTTCTTCATTCAACATTCATGGCCATTAATAGGTCAATCATCTTATCATGAGTTGGGCACTCATCGTATATGAACAACCACCATGGAGAAAAAAGGCCCCAACTTTGTAATTGTTTTGTTTTCTATTTTAGCTTTGAATCAAAGATCAGATGACATCTCAAAATTATATATGAAAAAGGTGAAGAAGACATCATAAAGTCAAACAAGCTCCCACACACATTTAGAAATAAGCACATTTTTTTTTCAAGAAATATTAATTCTTAATTTTCAGTAAATAGCTCGAGCATACTAAACATAGCTCGACTCGAGCACATCGTATAGTGATTTTTTCAATAAATGATCAAATTTAAATACTATACGAAAATACTAAATATAATTGATTTTATTTCCTATAAAGCCCCATCGGCCTCTATTTCACTGTTTCTAGAAGTTTACAGAGAATTTGTCGAGCATATAAAGCTCCAATGTTCCCCTCTCGGAACAAATCTTCTCCACTCCACGATAAATCAAACGCTAAACACTCCAATCGCAAAACGCATGAAGAAGATCAAGTTTCTCCACAGCTACGGAGGCAAAATCGTCCCCCGTCGTTCCGACTGCGTTCTCCGTTACGCCGGAGGTTTTACTCGCGTCCTCTCCGTGGACCGTACGATCACCTATTCAGGTATTTTACGGATGATACCCATTCTATTACTCGCGAACTCGATAATTTTCTGAATACGTCGTCTGATCCGAGCACAGAGTTGATGAAGCTCATCGAGTCGTGCGGATTTTCAGCCGTGTTGAAGTGCAAGCTGCCGAACGAGGATTTGGACGTGCTTATCACTATCAGATCGGGCGAGGAGCTCCGAAATCTGATCGGAGTGTACGAGAGAGCTTCTGCTACGGGCAGGAAGATCAGAGCCGTGCTGTTTCCAGTCAAATCAGCCGGCGAGAAGGCAATTTCACCCCCTTCATCTCCGATTTCATGTCTCAATTTCCCCACTACGCGTGGAGTCCACTCTCGAATGCGCAGCTCGGCGGTGCACCACCTGTCCGCTCGTCGGATTTCCGTTCGTGAGAGTTATCGGAGTGGGTTGGGCCTGAGATTTCAGACGATGACGAAACGATAGGATTTGTTTTTGTTTTTTCCCTTTGCTGTGAAGGAGCAAAGAGGACGAAGACGTGTAGATAATACCGTTCTATAACATGTCATGTAGTACATGACGGCGCCGTTACACGAGTCATTTGTCGTAAACGGCGGCGGCGTGAGAAAGCTTGACGTTCAGTATTTGGCGACGTTACTTTCACGTGATTCATTCAATTTGTTTGCGTGGCTGCTATGTTTCACGTGACCGACATGATCTGTATTTTGTCCTCCCTCTTTTTGTTTTAAGTGTTTTTCTTGGTTTTGCTATCATCTTCAGTCATCACCCTTTTCACGGTAATTTGCAATTTTGTTTTACTGCACATCTATTCTCCATGCTACGGTCTGAATCTCACATGCTTTTAGGGGACTGATACGAGATTTACTTGTATGGTTATTTTCAAATCCAATTCCAGCCCAAAAGTCCATATAAGTTTGTGGGGTTCCTCTTTAAAACCAATTGGTAATAGAGAGTTAGCCCACAAGCTTATACAATATCCGACGTGGGACTTGAGTTTGACACCTAACAATCATCCCCTCAAACTCAATACCACCAAATGGGCCTCCCTTTCGACGATTATCTACATCAACCGTTTCCCCCGCAATCACTGCACCAAACGCTTTCATCGCAACTCACCAATTGTCTTACAAGGGCTGGGGACACACCACCCACATCGTATCTGGGTTAGAATTTCTCTATCTGAAAGTCACCCTCTCGTGTTCCCTCCACGCTCACTGCACCATGTAGGGATTTTTTCATACCAAATTCCAGCCCAAACCCAAGCATAAGCTTGTGGAGTTCCTCTCTAAAACCAATTGGTAATAGAAGGAATTAACCACAAGCTTATACGCCACTCATAATTTTTCTAATTATCCGATGTGGAACTTGATTTGACACCCAACATTACTATTGCGAAGTGCTCATGGATTAATGGAGTTCAATCAAAAGTAGGATCAATCGATGAAGAAAAAGTATCAGAAAACAGTACAAACAAGCATTATCAGCGGATTTACATCGAAACGCTCTTATGTAGGAGTTTCCTGCTCGAAATCATCGGTTTCTGACTCTTCGGCATTGTCGCCATCATCGTCGTCGGCTTCATTATCATACTCTTCTTTTTCTTCATGAGCTGTGGTTTTTCCAATGACAATTACGTTGCCATTTCCTTTTCTGATCTCATTGCACTGTAAACAGAAACAGAAAAAGAAACAATTAGCTCCATTAAAGAGATTAGAAGATAGATGAGAAACCTTATAGAGCAGCATAATTCTTCTCACAGTATAATAAAGCAGAAGCAACAGCATCAGAAATCAGCGAATGCAATCTTAAAACGTAGCAGAATCACCACTCAATGACTTGGGAAGGATATCGTCTTCAAATTTCAGGTTATGCAGCTGGCTATAATGAACAGTTATACTTGCTTCAAATGCATACAATCATTCCCTATCCAAATTACAGAGTTTATTCCACTCAGTTCTAATCCTTAATTTCAACCGATGATTCTCGATACATCCAGCTAAATGGAAGAAATTTATTCAAAAACCTTGGGCGACATATCGCAGAAAATGCACTGGAGAACACACAATTAAGAGGCAGCGAATAAATTAGACTAACCTTCTCTTCATACTCGGCCTCTTCCAAGGCTAACAGCAGATCGTCGTTTTGGGGATCCGGCCACTGCGGCGGGAGAAGATGCGACGTCGCTATGAGCCGATTCGACCATGGGTACTGCGTCGGAAACGCAGGGTATCGCTGCATTCTCTTCTAAGCTCTTCGCAGATCTCCTCCTCCTTCACCAATTGACTGAACTGAGCACAACTTCTCCTTTTTCTTCATGAATTGGTGAAATTTAGTATGATTCTCTCCCTTTATTTGGATGGGCTGAGCCTGCGGTAAATGGGCTCAAGTCAGTGACAATTTATAGTGAAAGTTGCTAAAGTGGGACTCTATGTGGGAATTTTAAATAAATAATTATAACAGAGAATAATTAATTATTTAAAATAAATTCATGGATATTTCTAGTAGGGGTGGGCTTCGAGTTTCGGGTACCCGAACCGACCCGATCGGATTTTTCCCCGCTCAGATGAGAAATGCAAATATTGAACTGAAGTGGGCATCCTACTAACCGCAAACGATGAGAAATAAGGCATCAACATATGTTTATAAAGAAATTCTTCCCACACTAACCAAGTGAAAAATCAGTGTGCGAGAGTTGAGTGCAAACTAAATTTCAGTATTATAAATACTATCATATACGAATTAAGTTAAAAATTCGTTTGGCCCGGTCGTTGAAAGTAAATGGATAAGTTTTAGACTACTAAGAGTTGTGTTCGACTCTCACTTTGAACCGCTTCTTAACTATTTTTATTATAAAAAACTAAAAAAAAAAAAAGAAACCGAACCAACCGGTGGGTACCTGACGGGTTTCGGGTACCCACATTTGATCGGGTCGAGATCGAGTATCAAATTAATTATCCGATGTAATCGGGTACCCGACCCAAAAAATCCGATCCAATCACACCCCTAATCTTTAATAGTTGGATCATGATGGTATCATGCAAATTTACTTGACTATCATAGTTTGTGGGGACTTGAAAGTTGAAACGATACATAGAAGACAGTCAAGTCATTCCATAGCCTTTGGAACAGAACACATATACTGAACTTGGTTGAAGTAACGGAACCCCCTCTATTGGCCGGAGAAAGGGAAAAATTGGCCGAAAATTAAGGCATTTTACTTCTCAAAATTTATTTCCAAAAATGACGATGCCGATGCTATAATTGCATTCAACTATAAAAGTCGTTACCGTCGTGAACAGCGCTTTTTACATCTGTTCGTTCAGTAAAAGTCTCGCCTTCTTTTACAGCAGAACTCGGTGACACGACACTTTCGTACGGTACAAAATAGAATTGATAGATTCGTCCGTTAACTTCAATTACTCTCTGCGCATACTGTCATCACAACCCAAGACAATCGTCGGATTGCATTGTATCATTCACAAGGGAGAAAAAATGGATCCAAATCCGAAGAATTTCCCGATCCTCTCCTACGTACTGTCCAAGCTGCCGTCGATGAAGAACCCAGTCTCGGCCGCCACCGTCGAATCCGACGTCGAAAACCCCCAATCGCCCGCCGCACCTCAAGAGCCCCATTTCGATTTGACCGCTCAGATGCCTCACCTGAAGAACCCGACTCTGATCAATCAGATGCGCCACGCGGCGGCCGAGGTGGCTCGCACTCGATCCGCCCTGCAGGCACTCGGCCCGCCGCCCGACCACGAAACCCTAGATTTTGCGAAGCTCAAGCTGTCCGAGCTCAGCGACGATCCTCTATCGGAGGATTACAGGCTGTACAAATCGTTGACTTCCTTGGACGAGATGCACGCGGCGTACGAGGGGATGCTGAGCGACGCCGAGGGGAGGCTGCAGAGGATCTACGAGGCGGCGGTTTCCGGTGATGAGAGTCTGATCGACGGCGGTAATGAGAACGACGGCGAGGTTGTAATGAACGAGGATGTTGTACGGATTTTGAAGGATGTGGAGATGGGAAAATCTGTAGAGAGGGTCGACTTGGTTGGGAAAGGGTTGGTGATTTTGCCCGAGGCGTTTGGCCGAGCCAAGACAATTGTCGTGTTGAACCTTTCTGAGAACAAGCTCAAGGTAAAGGAAAGGGCTACGTTTATGAATGATAAACTATGATGGATGATCTCCATTTTTTTTCGAAAACTCTACTCTCTAATGTTTGCAGGCAATCCCAGATTCTATCTCTGGGTTAGAAAATCTAGAAGAGCTCAATCTCTCGTCGAATATGCTGGAATTCTTGCCCGATTCAATCGGCCTGCTGTTCAAGCTGAAAATCTTAGACGTATCGAGGAACAAGCTCATGGCCTTGCCCGACAGTATCTGCCATTGCAGGTGATTGATTAAACTTTGATTTCTCGCATTAGATGATTCCACATTTACGTCTGAATCATTACCATTCCGTTTTGCTATAGGTCATTGGTTGAGTTAGACGCAAGCTTCAACAAACTCACCTACCTTCCGACTAACATGGGGTTCGAACTCGTGAATCTTAAGAAGCTCTCAGTACACCTAAACAAGATTCGTTCTCTCCCCACATCGATCGGCGAGATGAAATCTCTGCAGCTCTTGGACGCACATTTCAACGAGCTTCATGGGCTTCCTCATTCCATAGGGAAGCTAACGAATCTCGAAACCCTAAACGTCAGCAGCAACTTCAGCGATCTGACCGAGCTGCCCAATACGATCTCCGACCTCGTCAACCTTAAAGAGCTCGATCTGAGCAACAACCAGGTTCACGCGCTGCCCGCAACTTTCGGGCACCTCGTGAATCTGACGAAGCTCAACGTCGATCAGAACCCTCTTGTGATTCCTCCCCGGGAAATCGTGGATCAAGGCGTCGAAGCTGTGAAGGCTTACATGGGCAAGAGATGGGCTGATATGATCGCTGAAGAACAGAGGAAGGCGAACGAAGTGAATCAGCAGGCGCAAGCTGGCCTTTTGACTCGAAGCACGTCGTGGCTGAAGAGCGTTTCGGGCACTGTCTCGGGGTACTTGGGAGGAGGAGGAGGAGGCTCGGGAAAGTCGAACGATGATCAGTACTTGAACCAGCAGCTGTGATTTTCGTCCCTTCGACGAATCAGAGCCATCTCATAACACGGTGGACGTTTTTTTTTTCTTTTTTGATGGGTTTTTTTTTGCTAGCTTTTGCTTTGGAAAGTGTTTTTCTTGACGCTGTTATTGCTCTTATCTTACACAGAACAGATGATTTCTGTGTTTGGTCACCTTTTGTAATAAGACTTACATTAACTTCCAAAGTACAATCAAATAACATTAGGTAAAAGCCTCAAAGCATCAAAACATGGCAGCATTGTTCTCAAACTATTGACTAATTCTGCTGAAATAAACCACAAAAGCAGTAAACTAACATCAAATTATTCCCCAAAAAAACCTCCACGATAAGACAGTTTCTTGTAAGAAACACTCAGAATCCTCTCAAGAACCACGGCGCTTCACTTCACTCGAGAATTGTCTGAATCACGCCAGCCCCAACAGTTTTCCCGCCCTCTCTAATAGCAAACCTCATCCCTTGTTGGCAAGCAATGGGCGTAATCAACTCAACCTCCATCTTAACCCTATCTCCAGGCATAACCATCTTCGTCTCTTCGTCCTTATCAGACATAATCGAGTTCACTTTCCCCGTAACATCAGTCGTCCTCATGTAGAACTGAGGCCTATACCCCGCAAAGAAAGGCGAATGCCTACCACCTTCTTCCTTCTTCAACACATAGACAACAGCCAAGAACTTCTTGTGTGGCGTAATAGTCCCAGGCTTAGCCAAGACCATCCCTCTCTGAATATCAGCCTTCTGTATACCCCTCAGCAGCAGGCCAACGTTGTCCCCAGCCATTGCATCGTCTAAGATTTTCTGAAACATTTCTACGCCTGTAACCGTCGTGTTCCTCGTTTCCCTCAATCCCACTAAATCGACTGTGTCGCCGACCTTCACTGTGCCCCTTTCTATTCTCCCAGTCGCTACAGTTCCTCGGCCGGTTATGGAGAAAACATCTTCGACTGCCATTAAGAAGGGTAAGTCGACTTGCCTTTGCGGGACTGGGATGTAGTTGTCTACTTCGTCCATGAGTTTGTAGATCTTATCCACCCATTCGTTTTCGCCCCTTTTGATGTTAGGGTTCGCCGTCAGAGCTTCCAAGGCTTGTAAGGCCGAGCCTGAAACTATGGGAACTTCTTCGCTGGGAAATTCGTGGGTGGAAAGTAAGTCTCTTACCTCTAATTCGACGAGCTGAAGCAGTTCTTCGTCGTCGACCATGTCTTGCTTGTTCAGGAAAACGACCATGTAAGGAACGCCCACTTGCTTGGCTAGAAGTATGTGTTCTTTGGTCTGAGGCATTGGGCCGTCGGCGCCGGAGACGACGAGTATGGCTCCGTCCATCTGGGCGGCGCCGGTGATCATGTTCTTGACGTAATCGGCGTGTCCCGGGCAGTCCACGTGGGCGTAGTGGCGATTCTCAGTCTCGTACTCCACCGTGGCTGTGTTGATGGTGATTCCTCGGGCGCGTTCCTCCGGGGCGGCGTCGATTTCGTCGTACTTTTTCGGGCGGAGTTTCCCATGGAGGCGAGTGCCATGGTGAGGGCGGCGGTGAGGGTCGTCTTGCCGTGGTCGACGTGGCCGATTGTGCCGATGTTGACGTGGGGCTTCTTCCGCTCGAACTTGCCGCGGGCGGCGCGGACGGAGGATCGGCGGCGTTGGGTGACGACGGTGGTGGTTGCGGGGCGGTGGTGGATGGAGAGGGCGGTGGTGGAGGGGGTGAAGGAGGAAGAAAGGAAGACTTTTGCGGTGGGCTTTGGCGTTGCCGCCGGATTTGGGAGTCTCGAGGCGGCGGCGGCGGCGGTGGTTGAGCTTCCGGCGGTGAGAGAAGCCATCGGAATTTGTAGGCGGAGGAAAAGGGATAGAGCTACTGTAGTTAGTACTGTGTGAGTAGTTTGAGACTGAGGAAAGAATTAGATGAGGCGATTTACAGTATTTGTACTATTATTTGTATTTGGGATAGAAAGAGAAGAGATTGAGTGTGGTGTGCTTTTGTGGTTTATACTTGCTTGTCAATTCTATCTATCCTTGCTCTTCTAGAATGAAATATATTTCAACCATCTATTAGAAATACAGTTAATTTTCCAAACAATCTGAAAAACACACGAACCAAATTAAATTCCTTTCTTTTTCCCTGTATATAAATTCCAAACATTTTACTTGGTTGGTACAACTGCTCAAACACAGACATCAGATTTACAAGCTCTGTTCCCTTCGCTTCACATATCACACCAATTTTTTGAAGAAAGATTCATGAAAATGTGTGAATAAATGTAAGAAAGTGCAAACGTTATTACTCGTGTTAGTGAAAGTCGCCGGCCGGGCAATGATCGAACGAGCGGAGAAAGCCAGCGAGCTTCATGACTCTGTTTCGACGTTCTTTCAAAATCACTATCCAACTCTGTACTTAAGATGTTTGAAGCTAAACCTCGAAAAATATGTCCAAAATAAGCTCCTCTCAACGAACGACCTTCGAGTCCCATCTTCCTCGAATAGTGGCTCAATCGTTTTTTTCTTCCCTCGTCATTTTCGAATGTCATCTTGAAGCCTTCAGAAGAAAGTAAAGCTTAAGATGGCGGTTTTTGGTGAAGCAAACCTTACTTAAAAAGAGTGAAGATAGCGAAACTTACATTATTGACGAAGCCCGACTTAAGTAAGGTATCACTGAGCCATGCCTCTTATTACTCGCCTTAAGCTTGCAAATGCTAAGAGCCTTCTCACGAATCTCTGGGGAGTATTCTTCGAGGAGATCTGAAATGGCTAGCTCGTGCTTCTTTCTGACTTCATACAACTCATTCTGTTGCTCATCTAATAAATGTTCGAGCTTTTCGACGATATCTGCTATTTCATCCGAAGCAGAATCAGTTGGAGATTTCCTTTGCTCAAGCGGCATGGATATAGAAGGGACGTCATCGCAGCTATCAACTCCTACTGATAAATGCTCAAGCTTTTCGACGACGTTTTTTATTCGATGAGTAACTTCTTCTTCGAAATTCAAGGGCATGTGCTCGGGAACATTCCCGACTCTGTTGGCCTCAACCAACAAGCTTTCGAGCTTTTCGACGACGTGTCGTATTTCATCTGCAACGTTGTCACTTGGGATCGAGTTTTCCACCAACCTTTTATTTTCAGACACAACATCTCTATGGAGGTGTCCAAGATTTGGGTCGTGGTTAGTTTCATTATCCATGCGACTCAACAGAGAAGAAGCATGTGCATCTTTACGACTATTTGGGGAATGTGAATTTTCTTCAGACCAACAACTAGCAGGAGATTCTGCAGATTCTGTCTGAATCAAGTTAGAGAGACCGTGTCTTAAAGGAGAGCTTCCACCGCTGGCTTTGGGCGAATCTGACCAATATTTCCTCCCTGAGGGCAATCGCTCGAGAAGGAGAGGGCTACAATGGGGGGAATCAGTTGGCCGAGGGGAATTAGGTTCTGACTTCTGAGAAAAGCCACTTTCTGTGTTTGAATCAAAACAGTTGTCTTTGGAGAATTGTTCTCTAGGTGCCCAGTCAGGGATATGTGAGCGAATCTCAGAATCTATCATCGCAGCAATAACTGAGACGTCGTGATCTGTTAAATTAAGCTCTTCGACCATTTCACTAGCAACGTTAGTCGGTGTGTCTGCCTCAATGTCGAAGGGAAAGTGAATGTTTCGTACGTGACCTAAAGAACAAGCACAAGCATCTCAAGGTACCACTACAATAGGGGAAGGAAGCGAGCAGAGAAAGGTAAGAGAAAGATAACCTGATGAATCCACGATTCGAAGTTTCAAAAATATGATATTTTGGTCTTTTCTTTGGCCTTGGACTGTGAAGTCCCGGCCTGCCTCGGGTATGAAGTCTTGGGAAGGATGAGATGGACTGCCATCATCATCTGCAGAAGAACAAAGTAAGTAGGAGGGAATCAGTAGGCAACAAAAATGCTAAAAAGTGCAAACAAATGATTAAATGAGAACCTGAGCGTGAGGGCTGCGGCTGTATCCAACGACCTCTACTTACGGAGTCGTCGTCGGGTTTAAGAAATGGGTCCATTAATAGTTCTTCGGCTGATAATCTTTCAGTGACATCTGCGATGCATTTTTCTATAAACGCTCGTACTTCAGGATCCATTACTTTGTTTAGTGATGCAGGCTTTATACCCTTCAACGAGCCCAAGAAAAGGTTGACTTGTACAGATTCAAATTATCATACAAAGGATTACACAAGGAATAGGTCTTCGTGAAAGGAACAAACATCATGGAGAACATGCGTATGGAATAAGAAACTTACTAGTGTCACTTTCCTGTATATCTGAGCAGCATTTGTACATTCAACGTATGGATACTCAAGGGTCACTAGCTCCAGCAAGCACATGCCAAACGCATATATATCCACGAGCTCATTGTATTCCTCCTTATAGAACTCGGGTGCCATGAACTCAGGTGTGCCTGGTGTCAAAACAACACAATATTTCATTTTAAAGTTCGTCATATCAAAATCTTACCAAGACCAGTTTAAAGTTTTGGTTTCGCTCAATATTTCAGTTAGCAAATATAAGAAACACTTCAAAAACTTTATATTAGTTTGATATAGTTTCGCAAGAAAAGTTTAAGAAACATGAATCTCAGAATTAAAATGTAAGTCATAAAATGGAAAACTATACTGCTCGACAGAAATCAGTTGAAAGCATTAGAAGCTTTTAACATTACCTAAGACACTGTGAGCAGAACGTGATATCAGAAGAATAGCTGCAAGTCCCAGGTCACCAATTTTGACCTCTCCTTGATTTCCATTAACAAAGATATTATCACACTTCAAGTCACGATGTATAACTGGGGGATCATGACTATGAAGATATAGAAGCCCTTCTAGGATTTGCCTAGACCATTTCTTTAATGCCCTCAGATCGACGTTTTTATGTTTCTTTCGATACCTATAAGAAAAATAATCCCCAACATAAGGTCAAAATTAAGATAGATCAAGCAGCAAAGGTTCAAATGCATATATAGGAGTTTCAAAACGTCGAACGTACTGTCTCAAATTCCCAGACGTGAAAATCTCAGTAATGAAGTTTATCTGCTCGGTTCTCGAATCAACCCACGAGTGGTAAAATTTAATGATGTTCTTATGCTTAAGGGTCTTCAGTAAGTGAACCTCTGCGTATAGACGTTCCAAATCCATAGAGTTCCCTAAAAACTCAGAGACCTTAACTTGATTCCATGCCACCTCAATTCCTTCCAACTCATCGAATGCTCTATATCTAACATTACCAAGGTCAAGGCTTCACATGATGCAAATGCCCTCAGACCCATTATGAGATCAAATGTCAACATTACAGCACTACTAAGGTGCCCTCTTATCCGTCTTCTCAGATTCAATTCATGCAGAAAAGAATCGAAGTTCCCAAAAACCTTCGGTTCTAAAATTCGACCTAAATTGCTTTGCAAACAATTAAATGACGGGCTGCAATAGTTCTCAAAGACTCAAATTATATATGAAACACTAAACAAGCAATCTGGACATAATATATCAAATTCTTAAACTTCATAAGTACAACATAGAGAAGGATACACTTTTTTAAAAGCTCCTTTGCCTAATACCTCTTTGTACTGCAACGAAGAAAATTTGCACATAAATTATCAAAAGCATAGAAACAAATGACGAGATCGATATATCAACAGAACCCCACATGATCAACTCGCACCAACAAACAAATACGATTAATAACAAAAGTTAAGCTAAAATAAATCAAAATTTCAACAATGAGCTGTATATAAGCTCAACAATGAGCGAAACTGAAGAATAGTACGAACCCTGCCGTATCGACCCGATGGATCAACCTCGACGAATTGGGGCTCAGCATCAGAATCTTCCTGGTCAGCTTCCGACGGCGATTCTTGTGCCATTGTCAAATTATTCAACGATTAACGACGATAACTATATACTGATTAGCGATAGTTCTTAAAATACTATATCATCAATCAGAAATCTATTTGTATGAAGAAGCTAAAACATTCAGATCTGTTATCAAATGCCTTTGGGAGCTGCTTTCTGTCAGCAATTATTCTGTTTAGTTGGAAATTAAAACATTGACGGAAAAAAAGAACTTCTTTAGCAAATGTCACGAACTTATCTGTATATATCATAGAAAATATATTTATATTTATATACTGCAAATATATTTGAAGAACCTCTTTTTTTTCTGAAGTTCAATCGCCCGTGTGCTCTCAATTAAGATAGCTTGGTAGTGGTATATATTTTTTTTATACAGGAAAGTCAAATTTCTTGTTTCTTCCAATTATGGACTTACTTGACATATAACCCCTTTAAAAACGATATTTGTGATTCAATATTCGTATTACGTATCGAGTAACTTTAGTGTGGCCCAATAGAAGTTTCGGTCAAACACCACGAAAAGACGTTAGAAGCACGAAATTTTCTTGCAACGTGTAAGTAAAGTAAAATTCAGATCGTGATCATTATTATTAAATAAATGATGTCATTGGACTCATATCGGATCTATTTAATTTGCACAAGTCAACACATAAAGAATTCAATGGATTCAGTCGACTCATTCAGAACCGGGTTTTCTTTAACCCGTAAACGGTTTTGACAAACTGGGTTCGGGCCTGGCGACGGGTTTGACCCAACGGGTCAGCGAAAAGTGTGTCCAAATCCAATGTAAAATAGTATGAGATGAGGACTAATCTCGTGAACTCAAGAAATCAATCTATGGTATTTCCTTCACATGAAATGAAGCACCTAACCTAACCTAGCTATATGATAAACGCATTTTCATTCGTTTATCTCCATCATTTTCATGTCGAATGTTTGGTTTTTGTGAGTTGTCTCATGCATTTATTCATAATTTTTACATATTTTGATGTCAAAGGTTTATGAGGCGATATTTGGGATGAACTGCGTAAACATGGAGCAAAAATTACAATTTTTTAATCAACACGGCCTTCAACATGGCCATGTCCAGCAGAAGGAAGGAGAACTCTAGCTTCGGCCTCCCAACATGGCCTGACACACGGCCGTGTTTGTCAGCAGAAAAGAAAACACACTTGCGGCCCTTCAACATGGCCTGATACATGGCCGTGTTGACCAACAGTGTTGGGCCTTAAACCCTAAGCCCGGAGGATACATGGCCGTGTTTGAAGCCATGTTCACCCTGTTTTCTACTTAAGCCGCAATTTGAAGCCCTAGGAGCATCTAAGCCGCCACAACTCATTTCTAATCACCAAAACACCTCAAGGACGACTGAAGAACCCTAGAGATCAATCTCAAATGATCTCTAGGTGCTAAAGTGAAGATTTGAAGCTCATTTACACCGGAGGATCGAGCAAAGTACGAGGGATAAGCTTGAGCTCGCTAAATAGGGAAGAATCTATGTATTTCTCTGCTTTGTTTCGTATACATCTCGTGGCTTCTTCCTTCATTATGAGTACCTAATCATTTTGTGTGTTTGGGATGAGAAGAACGCTAGATAGCGTCGTAGTTTGGACGTAAAATACTCGTGAACACATGATATGGCTTTGTATCGTTTATGACAGCTTTTATTCGATTCAATATGTCTATGTATTGTTTTGAGAATCACATTTGGCATGTCTATGTGTTGGTGTGATGTTTTATAGACCGTTAAGGGCGAAAGCTAAATGACGGTTCGTTCTATCGTAAACGTTAGGCGTCGACTATAGGGCGAAAGCAAATAGTCGACCCTCACATTAGATAAACTACTATATATTCTCGTGACCATTTAGGGCGAAAGCTAAGTTGGAAACGAGTAGGAATTATCGTGACATAGTCATTATCATGTGGTAACGGTATTACAACTTCATCGACGATATCTAGCGGGATTCGAAATCCCAAGCACATTCCTTTTATTCAAAGTTACTCTTAAATCTTTAGTTGTGTTTTGATCATTTTTCTGTGTTAGTGAAGTTGTTGTGACTTAGTTCAAATTTAAAAATCTAAATCATTTGTTAGGCTAGATATTGAATTGATAGGTTATTACTAGTAATCGAGATTATTCCTCGTGTTCGATACTCGAATACTCGCTATAGCTATTTTACAAACGATAGGTACACTGCCTATCGCGCGTGGTGATAGTTATAACATATTCGTATTAATTATTACTTGACGTACTTGCACGGATATTTATTTAAAACGTACACGCGCGCGATCAAGTTTTTGGCGCCGTTGCCGGGGAATAATTTGATATTAGGAAAACCTAAGTTCGGTAATTTAGTCATTCACTTATTTGTTATTTTATTCTAGTTTACCAGAATTTCTTTGATTTGCGATTATTTTTCCGGTTGTGACTTGTTAATTAACTAACGAGATTCGTTGGTCTTCAGGGTGTACTCTTACAGTGAATGACCCGAAATCATCCATCGTATCCACTCATTGAAGCATCTCCGGATTTCGAGCGTACATTGCGACGAAGACTAAGGCAGGAAGTAATTGGAAGTTCTTCGTCCGACAACTCATTTCAGCTAGTTGATTATTCTCAAGACGCAACAGAAGGTTCTCAGGACACGGCAAGCACTTCTCACGTCGAGACGTCGGTTGATAGTTCAGAGACACCAAAGGAAATGACAGATCAAGAAGTTAATAACGAGGAGCAATCACTGCAAGATTTGCTCAAGCACGACACACTTGGTGGTACGGAATCGGCAATTGTGATACCACCTTTCGAGAACAACAACTTCGAATTGAAGCATTCATGGCTTCAAATGATATTTCAGACGGCCCAATTCGAAGGAAGGTCTGAAGATGATCCGTACAAACATATAAAGGCGTTTCTGACAATTACGGACACTATCAAGATTAATGGAGTTCCAAATGACACCATCAAGCTTATGTTATTTCCATTCTCTCTCAAAGACAAAGCAAAGGAGTGGTTAGAACTATTACCACCTAGGTCTATCACTACTTGGGACGAGCTGCGAGGAGCTTTCCTTGGCTACTTCTTCCCACAATCGAAGGTACTTCGGTTGAAAACTGAAATTTCGCTCTTTCATCAGAAGGACACGGAGAACCTCTACGAAGTTTGGGAGAGGTACAAAGCCTTACTAAAGAGATGTCCGCAGCATGGAATGACAAAGGCCGCAATCGTTAATCGATTCCACGAAGCACTCAATGATCAAACGGCCCATATGCTAGACGGGGCCGCAAACGGAGGACTTGTGAAGCTCAGTGCTACAGAAGCATGGAACCTAATTGAAGATTATACAAGGAACAGCTTCATGCGAGGCAACACAAGAATGAGGGTGCCAGGTGTGTTCGAAGTAAGTGAGGACACGGCGATGAATGCTAAGTTTGACGCTCTTCAACAACAAGTTGCCACGACGCAAACTCAACTTCAGACGATGATCAATGCGCTACTACCAAAGTTACCCAACCACCGACCGTTAATGCTGTAATGACACCGATGACCGCCGCACCACCGCAACAGATACCTTACATACCGCATTGTGGTAATTGTGGTGCAGCCGACGAGACCTCGGAATGTCAAGCCATACCACCGGTGGAACACGTTGACTACATGGGAAATTATCAAGGACAGAGAAGTTTCCAACCTCGAGCACATCCGAATCTTTCTTACGGAAATCAAGGCCATCAAGTGCAAAGGCAATCCGGTTTCCAACAAGGGCCACCACCGGGATTTCAAGCCGGAGGATCAAGCAATAACTATCAGAATACGGCTCAGGGTTCAGGATCAAATGACATGAGGGATATGAAGGGTATGATGGAGAGACTCCTCTCAAACTTTGACAAGACTACTCAAGCCCATGAGAGTCGATTAACAAAGATGGAAGAACAATTTCAATCCATCGATCTCCGAGCTCAAAATACAGATGCGTCTGTACGAAAATTGGAGTTGCAAGTTGGCCAAATAGCAAAGCAATTGGCTGAACGACCTCAAGGTTCACTTCCCAGCTATACCGAGACGAATCCTAGGGAACATTGCAAGGCCGTCACTTTAAGGAACGGGAAGGAGCTACAAGAGCGGGAGCAGACTGTAAGAAAGCAATCTCTGGAGAAGACTAACGTCGAGGGCCATGAAGAGCAGGTTTTAGAGAAAAATGAAGAAGAGAAGCCCAAAAGAGTGGAAATTGAAAAAGAGAACGAGGAAGAGATTAGCCAACCAAAGCCATATCAACCCAAGATTCCATATCCAGCTAGACTGAGGAAGGACCGCGATGAGGAACAGTTCGGTAAATTCATGGGTATGTGTAAACAAATGCATGTTAACTTACCTTTTGTTGAAGCCATTACGCAGATGCCTCGTTTCGCGAAGTTTCTAAAGGATTTGCTCACCAACCGAAGGAAGCTTGAGGATGTGTCCACTGTATGCCTAAGAGGAGAATGTTCAGCTATCCTACAAAGCAAGATACCGAAGAAGCTCAAGGATCCAGGGAGTTTTACTATTCCCTGTCTTATTGGCGATGTCGTTATTGAACGTGCTTTAGCCGATTTAGGAGCCAGTATAAATCTAATGCCATACTCCATGTTTAAGAAACTAGGACTCGGCGAGCCCAGACCCACTAGGATGAGCCTTCAATTGGCCGATAGATCTTTAAAATACCCTCGAGGTGTTATCGAGGATGTCCTAGTTAAAGTAGATAAGTTTATTATCCCCGCCGATTTTGTCATCTTGGATATGGAGGAAGACGAAAATATTCCTCTTATCCTCGGTCGACCCTTTTTAGCCACAGGTGAATCCATGATAGATGTCAGAAATGGCACTTTGACTCTAACGGTGGACGGTGAGAAAGTGACTTTTAATATGGCAGATTCTATGAAAAGCCCTAGCTCACTCGATGATAAATGTTATTACGTGGATGTGTTTGAGCACGATGTTCTCCTCTCTTTGGATGACTTATTGCAGGTTATTGACGGAACCAATAAGAAAATATCCACAATGATGACCATTGATGAATATGCCGACGAGATCGATGAGCCCGTAACGAATG
The DNA here is from genome assembly GCA_027422505.1 of Craterostigma plantagineum. Lineage (NCBI taxonomy): Eukaryota > Viridiplantae > Streptophyta > Magnoliopsida > Lamiales > Linderniaceae > Craterostigma > Craterostigma plantagineum. The sequence goes on from JAPQWV010000007.1 coordinate 2,509,656, forward strand.
TCCACGAAAGTAAAGAGGAGGATAAGGAGAAGAGCTCGATCGAAGAGCCACCGGTTCTTGAACTCAAGCAATTGCCTGAGCATCTCGAATATGCATTTTTAGATGACGATTCAAAATTACCGGTGATTATATCCTCAAACCTCGACAATGAGCAGAAAGACCAACTTTTAGCAGTGTTGCGAGAGCATAAGAGGGCCTTGGCATGGAAGATATCAGACATTCGGGGGATTAGCCCGAGTTTTTGTACGCACAAGATTCTCATGGAGGATGACTTCAAACCTGTAGCCCAACGACAAAGGAGGTTAAACCCGAACATGAAGGACGTTGTCAAAAAGGAAGTTATTAAGTTACTAGATGCCGGAGTGATTTATCCGATCTCAGATAGCGCGTGGGTTAGTCCAGTTCAGGTGGTTCCAAAGAAGGGAGGCATGACGGTCGTCCCCAATGAAAAGAACGAGTTGATTCCGACGAGGACTGTAACAGGTTGGCGTGTATGCATCGACTACAGGAAATTGAATGATGCCACGAGAAAAGATCATTTCCCTTTACCATTTATTGATCAAATGCTTGAAAAGTTATCTGGACGTGCATTTTACTGTTTTCTCGACGGTCTGTCAGGTTATTTACAGATTCCTATAGCACCGGAGGACCAAGAGAAGACCACGTTTACTTGCCCGTTCGGAACATTTGCTTATCGGCGGATGCCATTTGGACTATGCAACGCCCCTGCCACATTTCAGCGATGCATGATGGCTATCTTTGATGAATTGGTGGGAGACATTATGGAAGTGTTCATGGATGATTTCTCAGTGTTCGGTACCTCTTTCAATAATTGCTTAACTAATCTTAAGAGTGTGTTAGAACGTTGTGAGGAAACGAATTTAGCACTTAATTGGGAAAAATGTCACTTTATGGTTCGGGAGGGCATAGTTTTGGGACACAAGATATCCTCTAAGGGGATTGAAGTGGACCGAGCTAAGATCGAGACAATAGAAAAATTACCAATCCCCTCGAACGTAAAGGCTGTTAGGAGTTTTCTAGGTCATGCGGGATTTTATCGAAGATTCATAAAGGATTTTTCAAAAATCGCTCGACCGATGTCTAAGTTATTAGAAAAAGATGCTCCGTTCGATTTTAATGATGAATGTATTAATGCTTTCATGTTGCTTAAAGAGAGACTTGTATCCGCACCCATTATGACCGCTCCCGATTGGGGGCTACCTTTTGAACTAATGTGCGATGCTAGTGACCACGCAGTCGGAGCTGTATTGGGGCAGCGAAAGGATAAACATTTTCGACCAATCTATTATGCAAGTAAGACATTGGATGCAGCTCAAGCCAATTACACTACCACCGAAAAGGAACTCCTAGCTGTCGTGTTCGCCTTCGACAAATTCAGGTCATATCTTATTTTAACGAAAGTTATTGTTTTTACTGATCATTCTGCACTTAAGTATTTGCTAGCGAAGCCGGATGCAAAGCCTCGACTCATTAGATGGATTTTACTCCTTCAAGAGTTCGACATCGAGATTCGGGATAAGAAAGGTGCAGAAAACGTTGTTGCGGACCACCTCTCTCGACTAGAGAAGCATGAAATACAAGATACCAACAGAAGGACAATCGTTGATACGTTTCCGGACGAGCATTTGTACGCCGTACGAACAGTAAGCGAAGAAACCCCGTGGTTTGCAGATTTAGCTAACTATCTTGTTGCGAGGATTTTACCTAAAGAGTACACGAGTCAACAAAAGAAGAAATTCTTTTCTGACTTGAAGTACTACTTTTGGGAAGACCCTTATCTTTTCAGGAGATGTGCAGACCAAGTAATCCGAAGGTGCGTTGCTTTCCCCGAAACAATGAAGATTATCGAGCATTGCCACGGCGGACCAACTGGAGGGCATTATGCAGCTAATCGAACCGCCCAAAAGGTACTTCAATGCGGCTTCTATTGGCCGACACTTTTTAAGGATGCTAATATGTACGTCAACACATGTGACCAATGTCAACGAGCAGGTAACATCTCTAAACGCGATGAAATGCCTCAGAACTTTATCTTAGTTTGCGAAGTGTTCGATGTTTGGGGCATAGACTTTATGGGTCCATTTCCTAGCTCGTACAACAACAAATATATTATTGTGGCTGTTGACTACGTGTCCAAGTGGGCGGAAGCTCAAGCTTCACCCACGAACGATGCTAGGGTTGTTGTTAGATTTCTACGAGCATTGTTCTCACGGTTCGGGTCACCTAAATGCATTATTAGTGATAGGGGTACTCATTTTTGCAACATCCAATTCGCACGTACCTTAGAAAGATATGGTGTTAAGCATAGCACTTCTACTCCTTATCACCCACAAGCAAGTGGTCAAGTAGAAGTAGTTAACCGTGAGTTGAAGCGCATTCTAGAGAAAACCATAGATGGGAATCGACGGGAATGGGCGAATAAGCTTAACGACGCACTTTGGGCTTATAGGACTGCATATAAGACACCAATAGGCACTACTCCATATCGACTAGTTTACGGAAAGGCATGTCACCTTCCTGTTGAACTAGAACATAAAGCCTACTGGGCGATAAAGTCTTTAAACCTCGATTTGGTGCAAGCCGGTGAAAAACGTAAGCTCCAAATCAATGAGCTTGATGAATGGCGTTTGTCGGCATACGACAATGCAAAAATGTATAAGGAACGCTCAAAGCGTATCACGATAAGAAGATCAAGCAACATAGAGAATTTCGAGAGGGGGATCAAGTCCTCCTTTTCAATTCTCGTCTTAGACTTTTTCCCGGAAAGCTAAGATCTCGTTGGTCTGGGCCTTTTACGGTTACTCGCGTTTTTCCATATGGTACTGTCGAAATTTCAAATGTTGAGCAGGGAAATTTCAAGGTTAATGGCCAACGACTGAAGCATTATTATGGTGGAGGAGAAGACACGGGCACAAAGGAGGTCATGTACCTCGATTTCAAGCTACCGTAGAACGAAAAGGTACGTCTGGCTCACGACGTTAAAGAAGCGCTTCTTGGGAGGCAACCCAGGTAATTGCATTAATTTTTAAATAAGTGTGTAAAAAAAAAAAAAAAAAAAAAAAAAAAAAAAAATTGTAACTGTTGACATACATGGCCACAGACACGGCCGTGCCTAGCCATGTATGAGCAATACAGCCTTGCGGCCATCTTACACGGCCCCAAACATGGCCGTGTCTGCCCGTGTAGGAGCAAGACAATCTCACGGCCTATACACATCGCCACCGACATGGCCGTGTTTATGGTTATAAAGAAAAAGAGAATTAATTAGAAAAAAAAAAAAAAAAAATAAAATATAAAATATATATATAAATAAATAAACATAATCAGATTAAAAAAAAAAAAAAAAAAACGATTTCTACACGGCCACAAACATGGCCGTGTTTTCTCAATAAAATTCTCACGGCAATGAAACACGGCTATCAACATGGCCGTGTATACTCGATTCAATTTGAAAAGAAATAAATAATCACTTCCTTCTTTAACATCGCATCTTTCACACATCACACACTTCACTCAACCAAACATCAACCAAATACGATTCTCCCGACCCGCGACGAATTCCGGCAACAAGCTTCGGTGAAACTCCCAACATCTATTATCGATCGATTTAAGCAAGATAGGTAAAATCATTTACGCCCTCAGTTTCGTTCTTACAAGCTAAACTCGGATTTTGTTCGTTTCGATCCCCATAGCTTATATATTAGGGATATAATATGTAGTTCATGAAGTGGGTCTTGCTAATTTCGCTTCCATTGCATATGAAATTTCGTGTTTAGTAAGAGCCCTAACTTTAAGATTCGGAAATGCATAATTTTCGTTTATGTTGTTGTTTCAATGCGGGTTTTCGGTTTGGGAGAAAATATTTCACTAGAAAACATGATTGGCTAGCTAATTTCAACAATGTTGTTAGTTGAATTCATGTTCATTTTATGCGCATAGCACGTGTTCGATGAAATGCCTCACTTGGGTTGGGGTTGATTTGTTACCTACTTATTTGGAATTGATGAAGAAAAGCTTGTCTCTTTGTATGGATTATGAAGATGATCTTTGATCGAGTTGAGCTAGCTTTGATTTGAACTTTTTCTTCTCGAGAATCACATTCACTTTGTAGGTACGATGTCTCGACGAAACCCCACACGTGCTAGCTCCTCCCGCCACCCACGTAACACCACCTCTGTCACCGCACGAGGCGAGTCACACGGTGTGGTCACATTACGGGATCTCTTTTACCTCCACCGCATTCGCAATGGATACAAGGTCCATCTCGGACTAGCTATGGCCCACGGATTCCGGCAGCAATCCGAGGGACGCGAGAAGGGAAAAATCACGGTGGGACCGTTTATCACTAAGCTGGTGAAAGGATTGGGTTACTGGCCAGACGAGGGGCCCAACATGACAATATTTAATGGATCGAAGCACTTGGATGCCACGGCACTTCACATGATGAAGATGATCGAAAAGCTGCCTGAGTGGAAGAAGGAGAACTATTTCTATCGATGGCACGAGGACTACCGAGCATACACCGATATCCCGTTGCCTCTTGCCATGGGAGGCCCGTTCCCGCATCCAATTGACGAGAGTGCTGGTAGTCATACTGATTCTGCCGGCCCGTCCACGTTTAATCGTCGAGATTTCTCTGGTGTCACAACTTACGTCGACGACCGACTCGCCGCCCTCCGCGAAGAACTAGCCCAACAGCGAGCCGCAGATCGGGAGGAGAATGCCGCTGCCCATCACCGACGCGAGGAGGCCGAACAGAAACTCCAGAAACGGATGGATCGTCAGGAGAAAGCGCTGAAGAAAGTCCAAGATGCCATGAAGTTGCTTGCGGAGTCCCGCAAGCTGGTTGATCAAGGCGATGAGCCATCGTCCCCCGAGGATGACGCCTAGCATCCTCGTCGGACCCTGATTTCTAGATTTTATTTTGAAGACTTTAATGCTTCGATATGCGACTATATGTTTCTCGACTTACTTTATTTTAACGTGCTTTGTTTAAATCGTCTGCTTACAGGGCAAACAACGTTAAGTATGCAAAGCTCGCATGCAACATATTTACTTGGAATCAACCACCCAACACCTTCAAGTGTGGGGAGGAGGACTTAACATTTATGCTTCAACCTCGTCACACTTCGCCATCATGCTCACCTAGTATAATCAGGGGAGTTCACGCTTTTCAATAATTTTCCACTCCTTTTGTGCTTATAATTTTCCGTTGGGGACAACGTTTTCCTCAAGTGTGGGGAGGGGGAATTTTGCGTGAACAGAACTTTTTTTGTTTCAAATGTGCGTGATCCGTTGAGAAAATGCATGTTCTTTTAATGTTTGGCATAATTAGTTGTTCATTATCTTAAAAATAGAGTGCATGCTAGGGAATTATGTGAGACATTAGGACATGCACAATGATTGATTTCTTTCGACATGAACGAGTTTGGCAATACTATGAAAGATTCGTATGCATGACCCACTTTGTGAGATTTGTGAGCTGAAAAGTGCATAGTTTAATTCTCTCGTAAACTTTCTCGTGGTGCATGTTGAAAATTACTAAGGTGAGACTGCGTGAAAATGAGGGAGGCATTAGGAGATAAGTCCATAGCCAAAGTTTCCGACCACGCCTGATCACCGTAGTTAGCCACTTTGAGCCTGAGCCCTTTTTATTTGAGAAAACCCGGGAATTATAAGCCGCTGACCTACGAAACTTTCAGATATCATCTTACCCGACTAATAGAAAAAGTGGAGGTTGAGTGCCAATGTCGAAAAGCGTAGCCCGGCCGTTGTTTAAAATATATATCTCCTTTAGATAATCTGGCGTTAAGAACTCTTCCATCGATAATCTCTCACCCGCAAAGGGACTGAGAGAAGAGGGGCTTAGCGACACGAGAAGAGGAGCTTAGATACGTGGAAAAGATGTTAAGAACCCTTCCTTCGATAATCTCTCATGCTAAAAAAAAAAAGTCAGAGAGAAGAAGGGCTTAGCATAGGAAAAAAAATATATATAAAAAAAAAAGTCCAAGACGGCAAGAGCTAACCACGACGTATGCGGCGCGCTATCGAATAGTGGCACGACACCGACATGACCGCTTTGATATTTTCGATTGAAGTTTACTCTCCATTATAGTCAGTTGAGCCTACTATAACCCGAAAAAGACCTTCTGATTCACGCCTTATCACCGAGAGTAGTAGATGTATGATCCACTTGCGAGTTTATAGTAGGGACTAGACTATTGCATGAATTGATGGAATTCACCGACATTTAGCCTATTACCCGAGTTACTCGAGTGAATTCCTGCATAGTACGGATCTTGATTAATATTGCTTAAGAAGTTCCTGTTGTTTTGAGGTAGTCATTGTGTCATGTTTCGAATTTCTTGATTAATTCCGTTTCATGTTTTTCTATTTGAACGATGATGTGCAAAGGACATGTATTACATGTTTTGATTTGTTAGCCTAAATTGCTTGAGGACAAGCAAAAGCTCAAGTGTGGGGAGGTTTGATAAACGCATTTTCATTCGTTTATCTCCATCATTTTCATGTCGAATGTTTGGTTTTTGTGAGTTGTCTCATGCATTTATTCATAATTTTTACATATTTTGATGTCAAAGGTTTATGAGGCGATATTTGGGATGAACTGCGTAAACATGGAGCAAAAATTACAATTTTTTAATCAACACGGCCTTCAACATGGCCATGTCCAGCAGAAGGAAGGAGAACTCTAGCTTCGGCCTCCCAACATGGCCTGACACACGGCCGTGTTTGTCAGCAGAAAAGAAAACACACTTGCGGCCCTTCAACATGGCCTGATACATGGCCGTGTTGACCAACAGTGTTGGGCCTTAAACCCTAAGCCCGGAGGATACATGGCCGTGTTTGAAGCCATGTTCACCCTGTTTTCTACTTAAGCCGCAATTTGAAGCCCTAGGAGCATCTAAGCCGCCACAACTCATTTCTAATCACCAAAACACCTCAAGGACGACTGAAGAACCCTAGAGATCAATCTCAAATGATCTCTAGGTGCTAAAGTGAAGATTTGAAGCTCATTTACACCGGAGGATCGAGCAAAGTACGAGGGATAAGCTTGAGCTCGCTAAATAGGGAAGAATCTATGTATTTCTCTGCTTTGTTTCGTATACATCTCGTGGCTTCTTCCTTCATTATGAGTACCTAATCATTTTGTGTGTTTGGGATGAGAAGAACGCTAGATAGCGTCGTAGTTTGGACGTAAAATACTCGTGAACACATGATATGGCTTTGTATCGTTTATGACAGCTTTTATTCGATTCAATATGTCTATGTATTGTTTTGAGAATCACATTTGGCATGTCTATGTGTTGGTGTGATGTTTTATAGACCGTTAAGGGCGAAAGCTAAATGACGGTTCGTTCTATCGTAAACGTTAGGCGTCGACTATAGGGCGAAAGCAAATAGTCGACCCTCACATTAGATAAACTACTATATATTCTCGTGACCATTTAGGGCGAAAGCTAAGTTGGAAACGAGTAGGAATTATCGTGACATAGTCATTATCATGTGGTAACGGTATTACAACTTCATCGACGATATCTAGCGGGATACGAAATCCCAAGCACATTCCTTTTATTCAAAGTTACTCTTAAATCTTTAGTTGTGTTTTGATCATTTTTCTGTGTTAGTGAAGTTGTTGTGACTTAGTTCAAATTTAAAAATCTAAATCATTTGTTAGGCTAGATATTGAATTGATAGGTTATTACTAGTAATCGAGATTATTCCTCGTGTTCGATACTCGAATACTCGCTATAGCTATTTTACAAACGATAGGTACACTGCCTATCGCGCGTGGTGATAGTTATAACATATTCGTATTAATTATTACTTGACGTACTTGCACGGATATTTATTTAAAACGTACACGCGCGCGATCACTATAGTATAGTACTAGTAGTAGCTCACGAACTCTTATTCTGAGTTGTGAATTATTCAAACAAAGGATCAAGCAAATCACAATGACCGAATTGCTTGAAAGCATCACTGGCTATATTGAATAGCCAGCGATAAATAGGAGAATCGAAATTCGAAGTCTCAAGCTCATCGAGTCGTTTAGGGACTTACTTTTTTCCATGTGACGCTGTGTAGTGTAGCCTAAGTTATTGCTTCTTGAGAGCATTCATTTTATCTCTTAGATAGTAAAGCTTGGCCCTCCTCAGCTTCTTTTTGTCCAGCACTTTAATCTCCTTTATGTTTGGCGAATACGATTTAAGACACAACTCATTAGAAATAGGTTAACTGTTGTATCATCTCCAACAAATGTAAGCATGAATAATCAAGAAGAGCCTCTTTGAAAATTTTAGTAAAAAACATCCAAGGGATTACCAAAACTGTGGCTTCCAAGGACACAAAGAGGCACATATATACATGTAATTTCTAAACTTTCATGTTCAATCACAATGCCTGCACTTGAGAAGGATTATGCTCACATTACGCCTCGCTATAGCAATGCCTTTTATAATAGAGACGCACGCGTCTTTTGTTTTCTGGTACTTCCGGGTCAAAGCGAAAGTACCATTAGCTAGAAAGAAGCCTTGAAATTTCACCACAGGAAAGAAAGAGACGTATGAAATGAACGAACAAACTTATACACATACATATAGATACATGCATTATATAAAGAGAGAGGAAAGGGATATCAGTTTAGCAAACTACCACTTTCAGCTGGACAATGTAACCAGGCTTTACGTCAGGTAATTCCCGGTTTCCTTTCACTTCTTCAACTGCTTCTTTATCAATTATCTGCACGTTATGACAAAGAAACTAGTGTTTCCGTTAACTTTTTAGTACTGAATACTGTTGGGGTTGTCGAAATCACGAACAATAATAACAGCAAATAACCAACGACGAAAGCGAAATAACACGCTAAGGATAATCCTGCAGTAATTTTATATTACACAATAAAAGATTGATATGTGGACAAAACCTGTCTAACTTGAAAATTGTGTTTAAATTTGACAAAAATAACGTCATGCATACACCATCGTAGTTCCTTTATTGTATGAGCCAAATCGATACAAATAACGATCATACACGTCATCTTGTGGTTCTTCAAAGACTAGTTCATCAGTCATACTATCTATCTGCATAAACGACTGACTTTGACTTTTTTATGCATGCATGTATATACTTGAAAAAGAAACCCCGTGCAGGTCTAAACCTAGTACTTATATAATATTGTAATTTATTGATGATTATTTGATCTCCAACATCCATGTAGAAAACATGTACAAATTCCAAAAAAAAAAAAAAACAAAAAAAGAAAAGAAAAGAGAACGTGAGCATCCATCCACGTCCCACGTCATTTATGCAGCAATATAACAATCACCAAATTAATTAAAAGGGCTGTTGTCTCTTAGACAGCCTAACTTTCAATCCATGCTTGGCCTGAATTATGACAGAAGTCTTAGGACATACTTTCTGACCCTCCACGAGCTCAACCTCGTAATGGTACAAAATAATCGAAGCCACCATTTTCATCTCAACAAAAGCCATCTCTTTGCCCAAACAAGTCCTGGGCCCCGCGTTAAAAGCGGGAAACTTATACGATGGCTCGTGCAATAAACTTCCTCCCTTGGACGAAATCCACCTCTCCGGCCTGAATTCCAAGCAATCTTTTCCCCAAACCGACTCACTTCTCCCCACCGAATAGAACGAAAATATCAACTTCGAATTTGCCGGCAAATAATGACCGCTCGGCAGAATGTCCGCCTTAATCGGAGACTTGTGCTCGAGAGCCACGGGCGGGAACAGCCTTAGAGACTCTAGCAAAGCTCCGTGGAGATATATCAATTTATTCGACTCCTTCGCCGTGAAAAATCTCCATTTTTCACCGTCTTTCAAGCCGAGCTTCAACTTCAACTCCTCTATTATCTTAATCTTCGACGCGGGATTCTTGCAAAGGAGCCAGAAGAGCCACGTCAGGCAAGTGTTGGTCGTGTCCCTACCCGCAAACATTAAATTCACCGAAGTATCTCTCAAGAAATCCTTCAAACCACGAGCGGCGTTCTTCACTTTCTCGTCCTCGATGTAACCTTCCTTGAAAGTACTCATAAAGTTCAAACCTTTCCCTTCGTCTACATAATCTTCCTTCACCTTAGGATACACAAACTCGTCGAAGGCCTTCCAAGATTCGACGAGTTTCCTCTCCGTCCCAATCCTCAAGTAATTCATAAGCCTCCATATGCTTTCTGGGATCACGTGCCTGAAAAGAAGCGACTCGGCCACGTCGCTAAACGCCTTTTCGCAACGAATGTGAGGCATATCCAACGACAGGCTCTTCGGGTCGAAATCCAAAACCAACTCGCATATCGTATCGAAGGTAAACCTCTGGAAAACGTCTTGCAAGTCGATAATTTCTCCGTCCAAGAAACGATCAAGGACGGGGATGAGCCCACGCTCTATCTTCCCCCAAACAGTCTTCTCCAACAACTTGTTGAATTCGCCGTGGTTGAGCAACGAACGAGTTGTGTTTCTGTGAAACTCCCACAGTTCGAAATCAGCGTTGAAGATCCCATCTCCCAAGATTTCGAACATCTTCCGAAATTCGGGCCCTTTTGGGTAGTTGTTGAAGTTTCTGCTGAAGACGTGGTGGATATTTGCGGGATCGCTTGTGAATACCATGTTTATGTTGCAAAGCCACGGGCCTTTGAATTCGTAGGTGCCGCCGCATTCGTTGAGAACTTGTGTTAAGTAATCGTGGCCTCGATTTACTTGTTGGACGACGACTGGGATCATTCCTATTATGGGATAATTCGTTGGCTCGCATGATTTCTTGCCTCTTCTTAGAAGGTTGTAAAAGAAGTAAAGAGTAAAGAGGATGATGATGATGGTGAAGAAGCTAGAAGAAGATTGAAGGAAGTACATATTTTTTTTCTTTTCTTTTTCTTTTTTTTCGGTTACTTCTTTTCAAGGTTTTGTATGCACTGCACTGCTTGTGCTTGGTGACTGAGACTGGCTACTTGTTTTTATAGAGTAACATCATTCATAATACGATAGACAGAAATCGGTTGGTTGGCAGATGGGACAGTGTACTGAATTGTCATTTGGACACTTGTTAATCAAGTGGAGAAGATGTGAGAAGGGGAAAGAAGGGCAACGACTTGCTTGTAAGAAGCTCATTCATTTAATTTCTTTTTTGTTTTTTTTTTCTCTCTTATTTACTTATTTTGAGGTTGAGTGTATAAGATTTTTCTTTAATTGAGCAGTGTCGTCATTTCGACTTCATTGCGAACGGTTTATATATAAAAACTGGTAGGTAAAAGGACCACACGTTTTAAACATTTATGAAAAAAGGGTCCGAGTTATGATAATTGATAGCAGAGCAGCCATCGTAACTTAAGTTTGCCAACGGAACACATCAGAGGAAAAGCACAACATCGTCTGCAATAAATAATAAAATTTATACTCTTCCCTTATACAAGTTGTTTTAGAAATTATTTTTGTCTTTAAATACAAGTCGTTACAGTTTTCAAGATAAAAATATTAACTATTTCCAATGTTACCCCTTATTTTGAATAGAAATTATTAAATTAATAAGATAATATAATTTATTAATATAATGTAGATTTTACTTTATTTCGTAATATGCGTATAATATCCTTAAACGACTTGTATTAAACTATATAACAGTTCGATGTCGGTTAGTAAAAATCTCAAGTACGAAAGATAGGGATCATGGAAAATGATTCCCCATTTTCTTTATTCAGAACAAAAAATATATATTCACATAGATAAATTACACCTAAATGAAGTCTTTTTAATATGTATCAATATCGGTCCAAGCATGCGTCGCTTTCTCTTTCTTGGTAGAATGATGTTATTCATTTACCACAGCCACAATGAAAGATTACAGTATCCTCAGCCTACAAGCAAACCAATTTAATAAAACGGATAAAAAGCAAACACGTGAAAACAAATCAGCTCCACTTGCATTCTTCAGGTGACAAATCGAACTGATTCACCATTTCATCTCTTGCGCAATAATATGGACAAGTTGCTCAACTGAATGTTCACCCCTATCATGAACTCTTTTATTTCTCTCCCTCCAAATATGATAAACCATAGAAGCATAGCAAGCTATACTGATGCGGACCTGCATCTTCTTTTTGCCCCCCACACGCATCAATCAGTTAACCATGTCATCAAAAGATAGAAATGGCACACTAAGGTTCAGCCAAGCTGCAACTCTCAGGGCCAACTGTTGGCTGTATTGACAGGCCATGAAAAGGTGATCAATTGATTCATCAACAACTCCACACGGTCTACAGTTTTTGTTATCAACTGCCACCCCCCAATTGGCTAATCTGTCAAAAGTTAATAGACGTTTCCGCAACATAATCCATAGCATAAACGAATGCTTAGGGATGTTAAACCTGTTCCAGATGGCCTTACTAAGATGGAAATTTGACAGATCACCTTTGAGCCATTGTACCCTGAACTTACTGAGTATTTGCCATCTCGAGGAGGGACTCCAAATTCTCCCCACATAGCCAGCACGAAATCTCTCCTTAAGCCTATGCAGCTTCTTCCGATGCCAACTAGAGTCAGCCGCAGGCTTGAAATCCCAGAAACAAACTCCTTTCAAGTAGACTACATTGATCCACGTTATCCATAGAGAGTCAACATCCAAAGTTATATCCCATATTTGCTTACCAACAAGAGAGTGATTCCAAGTCACACAATCTCGAAGATTCAGTCCACCTTTGGATTTAGGACAGCAAACATGTTCCCAGTTAACAAGGGGAATACATTTGCCGCTCGCCTTCTTCCCCCAGAAAAACTCCTTGCATATTCTGTCAATCTCCTTCGTAACAGCATTATGGAGGATGAAAATGGATCCCCAGAAACCATGAACAGCTAAGAGAACAGAGTTGATCAGACATAATCTCCCAGCGTAGGAAAGATTTCTAGATGCCCAACAACGAATTCTAGAGGTGATCTTTTCCACCAAAGCTTGGCATGAGCTCCTACTCCATTTAGTGGGAGATATAGGGAATTTCATAGGGAATTTCAGCAAGCAGAGCCAGTTTCTAAGGAAATCCCAATCCAATGTGCCGTAGGCTTTTTTGATGATATCAACTTTCATGAGGACTCTACTTAGAGTATCAACGAGCCCATCTCTGTAAGCTTACATATTCAGCTGCGTTCAGCCTAAGCAATCGAAAAATCAGAAAGTGAAATTTAAGCAATCAATCAACAGTCAGAACACATAACATCAAATCAATAAATTCCTAAATTACTTCAGTTTCCCTACGGCATTGCAGTATCACAAAACGTAACCCGAGGCATACACATTTTAGTGTCCTTAGCAAACAAAACATGAAGCTCCAACCTTTCATATAAAATTGAAAGACTTCACGAGATGGAATTTACCTAAAAAATACATAAGCATATAAAATACTTACCAAAATGAGCTCCGAGCTAAATGTGTGTGATGCCTGATTGTTCGAGAAGCCGGAAAAACCCGACAAGGCTCGATTGAATTCGATTTTATTAAGATTTCCAGCTAATTGCTTGGAGGCACTTTGAGCTCTACCAAACAACACATGCATTTTCTTTTGTCGTTACTCCTTCAACAAAGGATCTGGCAACCAAAAATTTACAAGAGAATGAACAAGAATACGAAAGTTAGAGCATCTTTGCCTTCGGTACTATAAAGAACAAAAAATTCCAGATAACAAATATGGACGAAAAAATGTTCACCTGATGAAGAACACAGAAAACAGACCCAGCCAAAACGGAAAGCTAGCCAGTGCAATGGACGTCAATGGACGAAACAACCCTCGCCTGCGAAAGAATATCGAAAAATGATCCGATCAGGTACCGGATATTCAAAATTCGGATATTGCTAAATTCGGATATTTAAACCGGATATTCGCAGTCGGTTTTTTAAATTTGATTTTCCTATAATTTCATATTTTCTTTAAGAAAAATATATTTTTTCATATAAGAATTTCTATAGTAATTCAAACAATATGTAAATTTATGATTCAAAATTACATAATAAATAATAAACACAGTACCACAAATTCACATTAATTTTTTTGCATCTCGATGTCTTCATGTTCTTTTATTTCAATTCTCTAGCAAAGTTTTTTGCAATAATAAAACAATATAAATTTAAATATTTTATTTTGAGGATATTGACCATCATTTTTCGTTTTGGGATATTTTTTATTTTTTATTATTTTTTTAAATATAAAATTGGATATCGGATATCTGAATTTAAACAACCACTATCCGTATTCGATCCGGATTTAAAATAAATAGGATTATCCGATCCGGTTTTTAAAATCCTATCCACTTTTTCGGGTTTGAAAACCGAATACTGAATCGCAATCCAGTTTTTGGATATTTTTGCTCAACCGTAGTAGTTATCGTATATTTATTATTATTGATCGAGCGAATCGAGTAGTAAAAATAAAACGAATATCGACGAACTATCCTATGCTCAACAGGCAAGTATACCTATCGAGGTAGTATAGAAATGGCGAATGTTCGAGTATCGAATCCCAATAATCAGAAAAACTCGAATTTAAATATCATAGTGAAAAGGTTTTGATTGTTATAAAACTGAAAATATAAATGAACAAAACTGATAAAAATGATGATAATGAATGACGATAAGAAAGCGAAATGTATTTGAGACTTCGACTCCCCCTATTTCGATCGATCTGCTGAAAACATATATCAAAGTTTTAGCTACACGTTAGACCGTGAGGATTACTAACACATGCGTACGAGTTCATATGACTGACAAAACTGCGTCTTATCACACGAAACTCGTAAGCAACTAATCTACATATTAAATAGCCGGACAAGCTTCCCTAACTACTTAATCGAAGACCGCATTAAATCACTATTAATCCCACTATTAGATTTGACTCTAATTCGCGGGGTAGCTCAACCTATCTCTAGTGATGAATTTATTCCGCTCGTTTACTAGTATTATAATCGTTCACCCCTCTCTCGAACGCAGCGTACGATTTCCAAATTAATCTATCTTCCACACATAGACATGATTAAGATAAATAAGAATTTCAATCACATAGACATAATCGAAATCATATAAATTCATAAACGAGTTTTAACAATAGCATAACATCAAATATACTTAAAACATACGATCGATCTTGCCAGGGTTCATCTCGTCTCAAATACACAAGAAATTAGCTACTCATTTTTTTAACTAAGAACATAATAAACATCAAAGAAAATATAGGTCTTCCCTGATTTTTGGCTTCGGTTCCCTTGTTCCTCGTTGAGGCGTTTATCGAACAAACACCTAGCATGCAAGCTAAGAGTCTAGCTTGCTCTCTAGCCTTTCTTTCTCTTCTCTAAGTGTGTGTTCTCTCCCAATTGTTCCTTCCTCTACTTATAGCAAGGGGAGCTCGAAATTATGTGCATGCAAGTCTTCCTTGAACTCCTTGCTTTAACTCTTTCATATTGAGAAAAGCTAGCTTTGTCCCCCAAATCCTTCAACTTTAGTCTTGTTTATTGAGTTCATATAGAATTGGGTGTTTCAATGTCGAACATAGGTTAAAAGCATGCCTCTTTCCTTGAATAATGGGTAAAGTTTAGACCAAGAAGAGACAAGTTAGGTAGGAGTTGTTTTTATTGTGTCTGACCTCAAACACGGCCTCGAACACGGCCATGTGAATTGCTTCCGCTCAAATCTCGCTCTCTGCCAAGCAACGTGGCCTCAAACACGGCCGTGTTGATTTCTGGGCTCAAACTAAAGCTTTCAAATCTTCAACACGGCCTCCAACATGGCTGTGTTGACACGTAGTAGAATAGCAATAATTTCAGAATTTAATATCTCACTTTCTGGACCTCCAAATTCAAATCCTTCTAGTCAGAACCAAGTTCAACGAGTCCTCAATCTTTGGTTAAAATTTCAGCTCCATTGGACAATGTTTACCCTCTCGTCTGATAGGAATCTGGAACTGTCGCAGAACTTTGGAAATCATGCACGCACGGCTTGAATGTGAAGGAGCGCGGCCATGTTGATGGATTTGACTGAATGATTTGATTGCTGCTACAGAACACGGCTTGAGCTCTAATTGTAAACACGGCCGTGTTGATTTCGAAACATCATTATTTGAGATGCGGCGATCTTACACAGCTTTGAACATGGCCGTGTTGGTTCACTGAGAAATGGCATGAAGTTCTATCTCACGTTGTAGACCTTCAAATGCAAATCCCTTTGGTGGGAGAGTTAAAGATCATTAAGTCTTCTAGTTATCCTCCGAATTTCAGGTCTATTGGCCAACTTTGTCCTTTTATTCTATGAGACATACTAAACTGTCGCATGCTGTAAACTCACAATTAATTACTATCACGAAGACTTCATTTTAACTTGCAAATACTTCAATTATAATACATATAAACGTAAGAAAATATGTTTATCAATTATTTTATGCATTTATCATTATTTTGTGTGTACCGCGGAAATTAATCGCATGACCTACATAAATCGTCTCAATTAAACAGAGAACGATACAGTAGTCAAGTTGAATTTATTATTGTTCAAATCAGAAGTTAAAATATCGAATTCAACTGCGATTTTTTTTTTTTCATCGTAAATAATTGGAGAAATAATACAACATAAATGCAGTAAACTTAAATTAAATCCTTCGTCCCTCAAGCCAGCGAGCGTAGAACTCCAAAGCCTCGCGCGGTTTATATTCAGGCACGGTGTGCCCCGCTCCCTAACACAAAAACGCCATTCATTATATTACAAAACACTGAGCAAAAACGCTGAGCTCATAACCACACACAGACACATACCTTAATTGTAAGAAAGCTGAGGTTGTTCTCATATCCTTGAAAGTACCTGCGATTCGCCGCCGACGAATCAAGCGTGCAAAAAAATCCCGAGAAACGAACGACTTTCATCGTCGTAAAACGCAAGAACGAAAATTAAAAAAGCTTACCCGGCGACTTGATTTCTCACGATCCACGGCCTCCAAGGGTCGACTGTTTTATAACCCATGGATCGCGTCCAAGCTTCGGTCCCCGTGAAGGGAACACACATGTCGTGGTCCCCGCTGCAACAGTAATTTTTTAAAAAAATAAATAAAAGCGATCAAAGCCGAAACCTAAAAGGTCAGACCCAAGATTCCAAGACTCTGGAGTTCTTTTTTCAAAAAAGAAAAAAAAAAGATTAGAAAAGAATGTCCATAAGTTGTGGAAAGTAGTTGCTGTTCTTATACTATTATAGAAATGTAGGAGGTCTCTAACTGCACCACGTGTCCAATAACTAACTATTTAAAAAAATAAAAGTTAATCACCCACATTGAAGGAAACCACCACGTTAAGCCCACTATGAAACTTCTTTTATATCTACATAAATATATATTAAGTAAATAATTTTGACCAATTTTTCTTTTATAATCTGTCAATTGCGCAGGCAAAAGACTTGTTTACAAATACAATCGGACCCATTAAAGGCCCAATTAAACCACCTGTGGTACTAAAGGAGTGTGCGTTGAATAGCCAATGAGGTGTCGAGTCTAGACCCATGGGTTATCCAACTGGGTCTAGACTCGTATCCAACAGAAGATTCAATTGATCTTTAATGGGTCTGGTTGTCATCCCTATTCATAAAGGTAATCTGGTCGCCCAGAGGGTCAACGAACAGACCTATCGAGCCCGCCCATTTGACCCTCCGAGCCCCACCACTGAGTCGTCGAGTTGTGTGTGTGTGTGTGCTTGCCTGTATATGAGGGCTCGATAGGCTCCCAACGTAAGGTTCTTGTGGTACTTGATCATGCTCCCGGCGTCGTGGTAGCATTGAATCCTATCCGTACAAAGCTCCCATTTACCAGCAACATCCGCCTGACAAAAACCTCGGGATTTAGTCATCATAACCAAATTGTAATAAAGTCGATCTTTCTTACGCTGTCGGCGTGGATCGCCTTCCTAACCGCATCGTTATTCAGCCAAGAATCCGCAACTTCGTCGTCCTACGCAATTTTTTTCGAACGTTACGTTCAGAAGAAACAAACGGCTCGTTTTTTTCTTAAGACGCTTACGGTGCAAGGAACGTTTTCGCTGCTAAGAAGCTGTGGCCACGTGGGGACGAGCCCGTCTCTCACGGGGGCCCGAAGAGGCCAAGCCCGCCCAAAAATTCTCTTCCTGACGGGGAATGGCCTTTCTGTCTCGCCCAGCCTTCGAAAGCTCAAAGGAAGCTTATCTGCGCTCTTCTCCCCACCGAGCTCGATGACGCTCGCTTCCTTTTCGTGATAGCACGGCTCTAAAATGTCGTATATGTTTATATCCTCGACTTCCTGAAAAACACGAAAGGCGCGTATTACCAGAAATTGAGGGATTCAGCCTAAAATCAATTGGTGGTATTGTCTCTTTGACATTGTAGGGATTTTTTCAGACCAATTTTAGCCCAAGTCCAAGCCCATATAAGTTTGTGGGGCTTCTCTTTGAAACCAATTGACAATAGAGGGAGATAGCCCACAAGCTTATATAAATGACCAACTTCTTCGATTTATCCGATGTGGGACCGGGGTTTGACACGCAACAGATATGTTAATTGCCAATGTGTGGTGGAAATCTCAACATATATCAATGCTAGAGCAATTCTAGAGAAATAGGGGGAGTAGATATGTTATTTACCTTATCGACTTTTGCGAGCATGGCAAAACAGTTATCGGTAGTTGGATCGTAGTAGTTGCCGTTGCAGTCGGCATTTACTGCCTGCAATAACGATGCACGGCGCCTTTTTGAGGATACGCAAATGGTAAACCAATAAAAAAAAAGATGACGTACCTCGAAGAGTTCGTCCGAAATAAGTCCCATTCCGTGTACGAATGGGACGAGGGCATTTCCGTCAAATACGTCGTCTGTAACTCCATTTCCGACCATATACCCCTGAAAAGATTTCGACAACTTTTCAACTTACGGTTTCGAGTCGAACGGCGAAAACTTGAAAAGAAATGTTACTTACCTTGAGGTTTATGATGGGCTTTACGCCACCGTCGATCCCTAAAAACGTTGTAATAATACGAAGTGAAATGTCTGCGCAGCGCATCGTTAAAGAATATGCGCAGAACGAAATGTTAGCCTTAATTACCTTTAGCCACTTCATAGGCCAACGTTGGCACGTAAATCCCAGCGTACGATTCTCCGCTTATGAAGAAGGAATTCGATGCGTATTCTGGGTAGATTTCGAACCACTATGCGATCGATATAACGAAATAAATCGTTTCAAAAAAGGTCGATTTTTAAGGATTAAGTAAACGTGTGATTGATAGTTGAGAGGCTCAAAATCAACCTTAAGAAGGAATATATGAGAATCAGAAGCTGTCTTTAAGTCGCCGGTTTTATAGTCAGATTCGTTTCCCGAGTACGATAATCCAACTCCAGCGGGAGAGTCCAAGTAGATTATGTTAGAAACCTGAAAATCGTAGCCAAAAAAAGGCCAATCTATTAGAAGCATTGCGATAGATACAAAGATTTTAATCGAAAAAGTGTTACAACCTTTGACCAACTGTGTGGATTGAGATGCAATTTCGGAAGGCTTCCACGGGGCTTAACCGCCTCGAAATTAAAGGGACCTGCGACGAAAAGGCAGGAATCTTTTTTTTCTTTTGACAATCTGGGAATTCAAGAAGATCCCAAGAAACTATGCAATCAAAGAATATCCAACATCATCATATATGGAAGGTAAGGAAAAACACTGTCCAAGAATTGCAACATATATGAAAACTATCCAAGAAAATCCAACATCATCATATATGGAAGGTAAGTGTCCAATCCAAGAACGGCCACTGCAACAAACGTTAATCAAAGCTATCCTAAATGATTTTATTACCATGTTCATAGACGAACCCATCGAAGCTAGAGCAGCCCGGCCCGCCGTTGAGCCATAGAACGATAGGGTCCGTCGAAGGATTCCTTTCAGATTCGACGAAGTAATAGTACAGTTTCTTACCATAAGTCTCATCTATAGTCACATACCTGCCAAAAAAACAAACAGCAAGAACAGAGGAAGGAAGATGAAGAACTGAGGGAAACACAAGTCTGAGAAATAGCTCGGACAGTTAAAAAAAGCCGCACCCAGCGTAGTGTTTAGAAGGGAAGGCGCCGTGAAAACCTGGGATTTCTGTAATAAGTGCACCTTGAGGAGCTGATGAACAAGGAACGAAGACCAATGAGATCGAAAGTAGGACGAATTTGAAGAAATTGAACTGATTAGAGTTTCCCATGTTGCTGTAGATCGAGGAGAAGAAGCACACGGAGAAATTAGTGGGCTTTATAACAGAAAAAGGAAAGGTAAAGATGAGGTCTTTTGACTCAGTGGAGCTTATTTGCGCATTTCTTGCTTACAAGGCAAGTGATAGTGTGACGAAGAAAAGGTTTGTATGGATGTGAAGTGATCGATTATTTTTGGTTTAAAGGTCACTGTTGTGTCTTTCGATATCCTTTTTTGTTCGTTCTTTTGGTCTTTTTCTGGTTAATTCTGACACCGTAATTAGAAAAGCCCTCAAACTCATACTCAACCAACTACCAATGACATTTCGTTCTTGAATTCAGGGCCGGATTTGGGCCCGTGCTTCCTGGTCTACAGCACATGGCCCAAATTTTTTGAGTTCACTTTAGGGCCACATTTCAAGGTTTATTTCTTTGTAAATATAATTTTTATTCATTATTTTATGGCCCATTAAGCTATTTTTTTAAGAAAAAACGACTTCTATAATGGCCCAGTAAGCTGTAAATAACAAAAAAAAGCCCAAGTAAATATAATAGCAATTAAACTTTCTATTTATTTATATTAATATGGGGCTCCAATGTGACTAGAACTGGGGCCCATAAATCGAAAAAACGGCCCTGCTTGAATCCCATTCCCATCATGTGTTCTTTCTTTCCCTTCTCCACTATTGCTGAGAATCTCATTACATTCTCTGATATTCTATCGTTCCTTTCCTTCCAACAAACAAACGGTTTTTTTTTCGTCCCAAACGGAAACCAATGCTTAAAAAAGAAAAATGAAGAAAGAATCCACATTCACACACACACACACAGATACACGATAGTAAACAAGAATCCATGAGCATGAGTGAGTTGAAAATGGGCTAAGGCCCAAAATGAGTGTGGCCCAATATTGAATGTTCATTGGAGAATTAGAAATGGGAAATGCTTGGAGAATCGATAAATATCGTGTATAAATATCCCATCCACCACATTATTGCACTAGCTGCCTAATTCATAAATTGAAAATGAAACTTGACCTATTCACTTTGAAGCCCTTCAAAATATCTCAAATGAAATGGCATTACAAAAATAGCTACCATGTGAAGGTGGACAAATTTTTAAATTAAAACATGATTAATTATTCAATCACGCACGATTAAATGAGCCCACTTGACCAAATTGATGTTTTTATCTCATAATGGGGGTATTCTATGAACGCTCAACTCCATACTCAAATTAACAATAGTTACTCCATCAACGTGATGGAATAAAGAAAATATGCAATAAAGAAAGAACTATATAAATGGGATGTATTTATCTATGTCAATAATTTCTCCAAACCCCATCCTCACATGCTATTTCTCTAAATCACCTTACATGATATGTACCCCTACACGTTTCGATTTTTTGGATTACTATTGTCATCCATTGGCACACCAATAGATACGTCCAAATATTTCTTCTCTTGCAAAATTTCCCATTGGATTCTTTTGCGAAGGGCGATGCCCTCATTCTTTGAGAATCATTTTAGTACTCTTAAAGTCTTAACCGTGGTTTATCTTTGTTGCTATATTCCTTTTAGAACATTCGAATCTTTACTCGAGTTAAGAAAGCATGTTCAATTAGGGTTTAGTTGTACTTATCACGATGAAATTCCATTTCATGCTTATCATATCATATAAGGTCTCTATCTATTTTCTTGCAATCTCCTGTTGACGGTTGTTTCTACTCCTCTATGTTATTACCTGCACAAATTCCGACACGTCTACGGCGGATGTTCGACAAAATTAAGGAAAATTTTCAGTTATAGCATTTACTTCCCATGATTGTAGGCGGGGTAAATTGCATAACTAAAACTGAACATCGACTAAACATTTGCAATTATTTCCAATTTTTGAGATTTAGTCCGTTTACAATTACATTATTAGTTTTCGTAAATTTTAACATTTGGAAAATTTACTAAATTGAAAGAATTTTGAAATACTTGTAAAATTGGGTATTAATTAAATACTATTGTGCCCAAAAAAATGTAATTTTCGAAGCATTTTATCAACTTAGATCTCAAAACAAATTCATCCGTTTCTTTTATTTAGGAAATGAGAAGTATTAATCAATGGGTTTTGAGTTTGACTATGGTGCACCCAATACAGCAGATCAAGACTCCCCAATATAAAAAGAGCCACGTCTCTCCTTATTCAACCAATAATTGATTATTCTTCCTAATCCCATCTGTATCCTCGCTGGCAACCACCTCACCACCGCCGGCCGCCGCCGCCGTTTCCACACCGCTCCTCAACCCCCTAAAAGAACACCGAGAAAAAAGCTAAAAAAGAAAACCCTCAAATAAAAATGCAATCTTTACGCTTTTTCATCGTAACAACAGCAATCGTCTCCATCATCATCACTTCACTCTCTTCAGTCTCGGCTTCTTCTAACAACGATTCGTCAATCTACGAAATCCTCCAAAGTCACGGCCTTCCCATAGGATTACTACCAAAGGGCGTTCGAAACTTCAGCTTCGGAGATTCAGGCAAGTTCGAAGTCTTCTTGGATCGAGCTTGCGTGGCCCAGTTCGAAAACGAGCTTCATTACGATGTGAGCATCTATGGGACAATCAAGTACGGACAGATCGATGGCTTGTCTGGGATTTTGGCGCAGGATTTGTTCTTATGGTTCCCCGTGAAGGAGATAAGGGTCGATGTTCCTAGTTCTGGCCTGATTTACTTCGACGTTGGAGTTGTCTCTAAGCAGTTTTCTCTGTCCACCTTCGAATCTCCTAGGGATTGCTTGGCCGTCTCTGGGTTGGATCTCCACGTTGGAAAGCAGACTATCGAAACTGTTTCGAAGGTTCAATTCTTTTTCTATTGCCTTTCTTGATAATAAAAAATTGATTCTTTGTTCTTACCTGTGACTGATTGGCAATGTATGTTATTCCTATCCTCTGTCAGATTCGAATGTGGAAGTTGAGGACCGAATTCGATCAAAACGAGGAGGCAAGAAAGGCATTGTAGATATACATTTCGGTGAAGAAAAAAAGATGCACATAGCTCAATCATGCTATGAAAAAATTTTGATTCTTACTTACCTAGCCTGGGATTCCTCTTCTATGTCTTCGTTCTAATGTGTGTGGTTTGTGTGCGGAATTTGAAAGGGTTAGTCGGGTCGATTCATGAAGATGAGTGGGAAATTAGAGTTGGAATTTTCTTCGATGGGCTGAATTTTGAGAACAATGGGGAAACATTAATAATGGTGTTATGAATATGGACTTCAATGAGCATTCGATTTTCTTTCTTGTATCATAGTAGATGTGAGATTCTGAGTCATACGTAAGTAATAAAAAAGGTTGTTCCTTTTCTTCCATTTCTGTCTCTACTGTATTTTCGGCTTGTTCTTTCCTTCCTTTAGCCTATGTTTGGGATTATTAGAACTGCTGTAAGCAAAAAAAAAAAAAAGAGGATGTTTCTCCTTCGAATTCTGCCCACCATAATTGTCGAGTGCGTGGCACAAAAAAAGGGCGATGGAATTGTGAAATCTTTACGTACATTTCACAGTTTCATATTAGGTTTTTTTGCAATGGATGAAAAAGTTTGTGAAAGATTTCTAACACCACAGTTAAGGAGACTCGTATCATATTACACGTAAGATGGCTTGGTGAGAAAAATAATTTCAGGTGATATACATATATATATATATATATATATATCAAACACCATACATTTCACAATAATCAACACCCTTGTCCATGACAAAATGCACAAAGTAACAACCAAACAAGTACATAATCTACTTCCATCGTTCGAAAGAAGATCAGAAGAAGAAAAAAAACCTTAAAAAGCGGTAAGAAAATCAAAGCCAAAATATCAACCCAAAGGAATTAAGTGAGGACGTATAACGGGCAAGGACCATCGATAAGCCTCGACAAGCTTACCGTTAGCCAAAATCCTAAGAATAAGCTTCTTCAAAGCACGAGCCACTATGTACCAATGGACCACCGCCGGCTTGGACCCGAGCCAAAACCCTTTGCGCCGGCGGCTATTATAACCGAGCCGTATCGAGCCGCCCTTTGGCCTTCGCCTTGACCGACGAGCCGAGCACCACCTTATTAAGAATTTGTAGGGTGACTTCATTCGAGAAACTATATGTATGTATGTGGCTATTTTTTTTTTTTTTTTTGGAGGAGTTTTTGTTTTAGATAATTTTTCTCCATGGAAGAAAGGGTCGTTACTCGCTCGTGTATATATGGAAAAGTGAAGTGATGATAATCATGAAGGTCATTATGTGACGATTTAGGTAATTAATTCTTTTGATTAGTATATTTGCACGAAAGAGGAGTAATGTCTTTGTCGCAGTTAGTGTCATGATTACGATGATGAATGATCTTTTTTTTCTTCTTTTGATTAGATATTCCATTCGTGGAATAACCTCTCTTTATTTTTTAAATAATGTTTATAGTATATCGAGAAAAACGAAATGAAATTTCGTTTGTAAAGCTTGGGGAGTTGTTCCATAGAATATATAATTAAACGTCGGCTAAGCGAGAATTTAAAAATCGTAATAATCTTTGAGTTGTGCCCAAGGGTTATCAGTTCGATTATTATATTCAACTAAATGCTATAAAAGAGCAGCCGACCCGACACAATTAATAAATATATGTTCAAGCTAGCTAGTAATTAATTAAAATCATAGACAACAATTAGGCCTTGGTTAATAGTCGCTAATTATCGATTACAATATACACAGGAAACCATTCTTACCCTATGAAAATGATTGATTATTCTTTCACATGCATCAATTAATGCAAGATAGTCCAAAAAAATCAAGTCTCACATGCCAAATATTAAATCACCAATTAACAAAAACTAACAAGTAATCACGTTCTCAATCACTTTACTAGCTAGTGCCATTCAATAAGGATATAGTATAGGTGTATTAAAAGAAGGCTAATATCTCTTGATAAAATGAATTCTAACATCCTTTAATCTCAACCCTTACTTTCTCAATCAATCGACTAGATATTTTTTCCATGGGTAATTCTATTGGCACCCCCTCAATTCTATTTACACCCCCTAATTAATATGTAAGTAGATTATTACATACTTACCAATTAATAAATAACTATTTTAAACCATTAAATACTTACCAATTTTAAACTATTAGATAATTAGCATTAAAGAAAACAATAGATACTCCCTAATATCCATCCAAGGAAACGAAAGAGACTATTATTTCCACTAACATCCTTTATTGATCTTACCTCTATCTCCCAACCTCTCAAGTCAAGTGTACATATGGAATATGCAATCATATCTCTAATCACCATATTTGAAATTCGCGTACATCTCTAGAAGAAGACGAGTTATGTTGTGATATTGAGTTGCAAGTGATTAATGCGCAATTTGAAAAGCAGTCAAGAACGGGAAAACTCAGTATTTTGAG
Organism: Craterostigma plantagineum; assembly: GCA_027422505.1. Lineage (NCBI taxonomy): Eukaryota > Viridiplantae > Streptophyta > Magnoliopsida > Lamiales > Linderniaceae > Craterostigma > Craterostigma plantagineum. The sequence continues at coordinate 2,535,342 of JAPQWV010000007.1, forward strand.
GAAGTTAAGAGAGATAATTACACCATATACAACATTTCTTCGTGAACCAGAAATTCATATTACCCGTGGGCGTCCCTCCCATAAAGCTAAAAGTTCAGCGCCAATTCGAGAACATCTTCGACATAGTTGTTCATGTATATAAAAAATCAGTGACCGAGATGATGCACAATTTCTAAAAAAATCCAGGCACAATCACTCTTCGGATCAACAACATTCTTTCCACCCATATATGCATCAATTTCCAACTATCTTCAACCTTATATCAGAGAAGTGCAAGATAAAAAATCTGATGGAAACTGTGGTTTTCGAGCAATAGCTATATGTCTTGGTCTTCAAGAAGATGAATGGGTTATCATTCGACGTACTTGATTAAAGAGTTGGAGATGTATAAATTACAATATATCCACATGTTTGGTGCTGAAGGGTGGCTCAATGTCTATAATTCGCTAAATTTCTTCGAGTCGTCATGCACCGTATGAGCATTGGATGATTATGCCTAATATGGGCGTCTTGATTGCTTCGAAGTATAATGTGATATTGCATGTTCTAAGCAATAAAGGTAGTCTGACATACTTACCGCTTCGGTCTGCTCCGCCACCATGGTATCTTCATGTTGCTATTGCAATCGGTCATGTTAATGCCGAGTATCATGCCACAATGGATTTATTTCAGAGAAAATGTGCAGCATCATGGATTACTCCTTATGTTAGTCGTATTAATAATCATGAAAAAATATTGCGTGCTAGTTGTGCTCGTGATTATGTTATATTGAATTGATTAAAAAGATAATATTTATTTATTGTTTATTTTTAATGCGCTTGTTTAATTTTGCATAATAAGTAATATTTTACATGAATATTTTTATTTAAATTAATTATTTAATATTAATAAATTTTTAAAATTTTAATACTTTAATATAAATGTGTGGTTATTAATAAAATATAAAATAATAAGTAACTTAAATATTTATTGTTATATCATTGGATAAAATAAGTTAATTAATGTTGTTGAATAACTTGTGCAATTAATGTTTTCGAATAAATTATTCTATTAAAGTTGTTGAGTTCTAAATAAAATAATAAGAAAATAATTATTATTGAATTCATGTGACTAGTCAACAAAATTCAGTGTTAGGGGTGTAAATAGTAGAGGGATGTGAACAATACCACTTCATGGGTCTACAAAATGCTGTACCAGTTCTCTGGGGTTTTTTTGTTATTTAGGATTACTTTTGTGTGAAATTAAAAAACAGGGATTGGGTGTTTAAAAAAATCGAAGTGCTTGATTATGATTTTGATCCGCTCGACTGAAATTTCATGTCGAAATGAGGTGTTAATTGATGGGTTCGTGATTATTAAACATATTAACCCCAAATCTGAGTGAATTTTGGTGTTTCTGAGCCTGAAATCGTCGTTTTTGAACAGAAATCGGTTTATTCGAGTTTTTATTCGAGTTACTCGAATAAAATTCTGGTAGAAAAATACTATATTCGAGTGGAAAAAATTGAAAATGAAAATCGAATTAATTATTTTATTTTCGAGTTTTTTTTACTCGAATATTTACTCGAATTGAAAAATAATTATTCGAATTTTTTTTACTCGAAAAAAGCCAATTTAAGTTGGGGTATTTTGGTAACTTTCGATCCACTCCCTTTTGTTTAATAAAAATAGGGGACACTCCCTACTGTTAAAATAGCCCAGTTCTCTGTGTCAACAGTACCACTTCATGGGTCTCCCGTACCAGTTCTTCTCTGGTCAACAGTACCATTTCATGGGTCTACAAATATTGTACCACTTCTCTGTTCCTCAGTACCACTTCATGGATCTACCGTACCACTTCACTGTTCACCAGTACCACTTCATGGGTCTACAGTACCACTTCATGGGTATACAGTACCACTTCATGGGTCTACAGTACCACTTCCTGTTATATTGCGCTGGATTCCACTTCATGCGCACTGGATACCACTTCATAACTATTCTTTTATGAGGGTATTTTCGTCCAACAACCTTAATTCTAACTAAAATTCTGAAATGAGTCCTTCAAATTAAACTTTTTCTGACATTGTTCTTATTCAATTTAAAAATTTAAATGGCCTGACCCCTAATTGTCCCTTAAAAATTAGGAGAAAGAAAAGAAAAACAAGCAAAGCATTTAAAGACAAATTAAGTCAACATGTGGCCCATGTCGACCCTCCAATTGCGCGTTGATTAGCCCTTCGCACGAACTTCACAGTCCACCATAACTCTTCCTCTTTCTCTAAAAAGAAAATCCCAATCTCAACAAATCTTTCACCTATCAAAGAAACAACACCATTCACGCCTGAAGAACCAAGAAAAGGAAAGAGAAAATGGACGAAGAAGGAGGCGAAGAGTACTTGTTCAAGATAGTCGTCATCGGAGATTCCGCCGTCGGAAAATCCAACCTCCTTTCGCGATTCGCCCGCGACGAGTTCGACCCTAACTCGAAGGCCACCATCGGCGTCGAGTTTCAGACCCAAGTCGTCGACATTGACGGAAAAGAGGTCAAAGCTCAGGTGTGGGACACCGCCGGCCAGGAGAGGTTCCGAGCAGTTACGTCGGCGTACTACCGCGGAGCTGTCGGCGCTTTGGTCGTCTACGACATTACGAGGATGACTACCTTCGAGAGCGTCAAGAGATGGCTCGATGAGCTCAACAGTACGTTTTTTCAGACCCAAGTTTTCTTGATTTGGATTTTTTTTCGTTGGGTTAAAGATTTGATCTTTTTTTCTTTCTTTCTGGGGTCGATTTTGAATTGGATCTGAACTTCGTCCCCTCCAAACAAATAAATGCTTGCAATTGGGTGGCTTTAATTGTCTATAGATTTCCCCCCTATTTCAGTTCTTTGCTGCAATTGTTAATGTGGTAAGAAGTCACGGTCAAAGTCTAAGGAGAGTGTCTTATGCTGTTCTTGATCAGATTCATATCGTTAGTTCTTGTTGAGAAGGTCCTACATTTTTCGTCCTCAAATTTAGGAGTTTGCCGTTAAAGGACTCAATTTAGGGATTGCAATTTAGCGACGCTAACTTTTTAAATCGAATCAATTTAAGGCCACAATGCATCCTCACAAAATGTAAATCCATCCTTAAATTGCTCCAATTTGGATTCTTAAATTGATTCAATTTGAATAGTTAGTGTCGCTAAATTCTCCAATTCTGAAAGTTAGCATCCTTCAATTGCATCTTGAGTTGGATATCTTCATCCTGAAATAAGCAACTCAACGCCACGTAGGATTTAGCCTCAGATTATCTGGCATTTCTCCTTAAATTGCTTCAATTTTGAAAGTTAGTTTCCTTAAATTGCAATGTGTCATCCATCCTCTTATAATTTACAGGGTGAATAAAGCAGTTAATCCGTAAGGATGCGTTTGGTATGCGTAATTCAAGGCGGAAAAGGAAAAAAAAACTATAATGGCGCACGTCAGATCATTGTACATCACGCTTCATGCGTCGTACCATCACATATTTTCTTTTCTTTTTCACGTCGAATTCCGCGTACCCAACGCACTCTGAATGTATCGAGAAAAACAACTATCACCGATCGCCAATTTCCAAGGAAGAAGACAAATATCTAAGATCCAGGACGCATCGTTCCTAAATTTTTCGAGACTCGAGTTTCGATTTCTTTTCAACCACAACGCACCTTTCAAACCTGAATCAAATACAAGTTCGAACCCGACGATTTCTGACATGTTTTCTTCTCTCTATCCGACTCTAAACGGTGATTATTATTAATATTACTATTACAGTGCACTGCGATACCACGGTGGCTAGAATGCTTGTGGGGAACAAGTGCGACCTCGACAGCATAAGGGAAGTGAGCGTAGAACAAGGGAAGGCGCTCGCTGAGGAGGATAATCTCTTCTTCATCGAGACGTCGGCCTTGGACGCCACCAACGTAAACGAGGCGTTCGAGGTTGTAATAAGGGAGATCTACGACAAAGTCAGGCGAAAGATACTCAACTCAGACTCGTACAAGGCCGAGCTTTCAGTGGATCGAGCCAAAGGGATCGACTTGTCCAAGCAGAAGAAAGACGCCGCCGGCTACTTATCTTCTTGCTGCTCCTCGACTTGAATTTCTTTCTTTCTTTTTTTTCCTGGTGTTGTTGGGCTGAGAATACCTTTTTCTTTATGATACGATGTTCTTATGGTTTTGTTTCAGTTACTTCGCTTGCCTTTTGGAACTTGTCGCTCTGATTTATTACTTTCTATTATCTATTCGGTGAGGGGTTAGGATAAACCGTCAAATGTCCGTGTCATTTGAGATTGAAAATTAATTAATAAAATTTAAAAAAATCATTAACTACTTTTAATGTACTATATTTAGCTTAGTACTATTTTTAATTAAATGCTATCGTACTTTAAATTTATAATAAATTAAATTTTTCCTTTTTACATAATTTTTTAAGCCTCTTTACGTATTTATAACATACAAATTAAACTTAAATTATGATTTATATGAAATATTTGACATTAAAATAAATTTAATAAAAATATTTATATAAATACACACTCATTTCAGCGTGAATAAGTTACTATTATTAATATATTAAGTGGGAGAGTAGAAACCGTTCCCAAATTGATTTGCATATCAATTACATATTTCTATTTTAGCATATCACTTAGTGTTTTTGGTAAATAAATATGATAAATTATTATTAAAAGAGAATCACCCACACACAATCAATTTTTTTTTTTTTTTTCTGACAGGGACGTGCTAAAATTACTAATTATAGTATTATTTGGGAGTATGGTTGATCGGATGATATTTATTTTTACAAGAATTGACAATTTACGGCTCTAATTTTCATGCTAATCCATCAAATAAAATGATTCCCAAGTAAAGAGAGTGGATTAAGAATGAGTTATTTCATTATCCCTACGTCGTTCGGCAACTCTGTTTATCCGATTCGCTATGCTAATAAGTTATTAAACTCCCATTTGTCTGAGTTATTAATACGTTCGTTAGTAATGTTAATATATGACCTCCTTCTCATTTACGGCAACTAATTATTACACTAAGTCCATTTGCCAAGTGACGTTAACGTATACAGGTATCCAAGAATAACATGAAACTAAGCGAAAGAGCAAAAATATGTCTTGATGGTCAAGATTGAGGTCTTAAATTGTTGTTAGGCCGATTTTATCCAACCTTGAACTGATTCATAGGATTAGTATTACCTTATACGATGAAATACGGAAGCGATTAATCAGTAATACCACGAGACGGATTGTAGAGTTGGAACAGAGAGCGCGCGAGTTCTTCAGCAAAGTCGTCAACTCTAATAATGAATCAGCAACCCTAAACGATGTATCGTTTAGGGTATTTATACATAAGCCCTAATGGGCTTATTGGGCCCAATATAACTAATATACCCACAAGTCGGGTATATTTACAATTAGGTCCTAAATCACAAGATTAAGATAATCTATTTAAATTAAACACAATAAAATATTCCTAACAATGTCCCCCTTTGTGTTCAATTTGCAATTTAGCGCTGGTTATCTTCGTCTTGTGATCGTACTGAGTCCTCAAAGAACACGTATCAGAGTTCTGTCCGCGAAAGCATTTGCTTGCGTGTTCTTCTTCAATCTCCTCCTCCTTTATCTTGTCTTGTGACCTCTTCTTTAGGAGTTCCAAGCTCACCGTGTTCTGATCTTCTCTTCTTGTGTTCCAGCTCTCCCTTCGATAGTCGCGACTCCCCCTACATTTGTTCAACCTTGTGTTGGGATTAGGAGTTTCCTTTAAACTCGAAGAGCTGTACACGAGTCGGCAGCTTTGATTCTTGAAGTCCATGCTGAAGTTGTTGGCCGTATCTTGTCATTTGAGTTCGATCTCTCCATTCGATTGTAGCTCAACTCCCCCTACGTTTGTTCAACCTTGCGTTGTGATTTGGGAGTTTCTTTAAAATCGGAGAGTCGTACATGAGGCGACAACTTCAATCGTTGGACTCTGTGGTCTTCGCTTGATTATTGACGACGCTTGAGATTTAGCATTTTCTGATCTATATTGCACTTTCGTCGTGGTGTTGCTCCCATTTTGCTTTACTACTCCTCCCCCTCATGAAGATCGAGCTAGGGAGATCGTCATGCGATGGGTCAAAATGGGACATCGTCTTTGGCAAGAAGATCGCGTCGTAGGGACAAGATGATGGAGTTGCGTTTTCCAAAAAAAATGCTTGGGCTCCTTCAGATTTTTCTATCAATTGCATGAGAGCCCGTCTTCAGAGTGGTACGTGTGGCGGAAATGGTAGGTGCTCAGGTTGGGTAATAACCTGACAGAGCCACAAAGGCAATTCGTCGACACGACTTCAGAGTTAAACTCTGACAGGTGGCCTGTGATAACAGGACTTTATAAACCGGGCCACATAGGCGTCCCGTTAGCATCAGTCTAGGAGCATAGCTCATAGGTGACGGCCTGAAACGTTGTTGTTTTGATGTTGCAACGGCAGGACTTCCTTCCGATCATCGAAGCATGTCGCAGTAGGACATGTCTACGAAAGTTCTGATCTGGTCACAAAGTCCAGATAAGAAAAAAATGTATGTGTCCTAAAAAGATATAAAAATATTTGGATGGTGAGGACACACTAGACTCGATGTGTTCAATAAAATTCAGTGGTGTGGGGCTGACTACCACTTAGTTCAATATCTCCTGCTTCCAAGTGAAGCAGTGATAGATTACGCGGCTCCCCGTGATTTAGTGAAACATCGGTCTGTTGGGAGATCGATGAGTGGATAAGGCTCGGTTGTGCGCACGCCGTTGGACCTAATGCGGCGACTTCTACCCGGGAGCTAATAAAATTAGCACCTGTACCTATGGGGGTTGGTCCGAGTAATTTGTGAGGTAAGGGAGTTTTGTATCTTCCGCTCTTCGGTCTTGTCAAAAATTTTCAAATAGGGGTAGCTCTATGAGTTTGAGATCGTCACTAACACTCGGCTATGTTCCGGGGATAGGTTCAGTTTGGTCTGACTGAACCATGGGAACTTCAAATCCATACATCCGGTACGAAGTGATGCGTGCTGCTTCATTTTGGTCAGCGGTTCGGAGCAGGTCTGTTGAGGTCATTGCCGAGTTAGCACTAGAAGCCACCATCGCCTTTTGAAGAGAGTTGACTGTTGTAGGCTTGAGATTCGTCCTTGAAGTTTATCTTTGGAAGACAGGGGAATTCTTTTGAAGCGAGATTACGAGAGTATGAGGCCTTTTCTTTTTTTTTTTTCTTTCTTTTTTTTTTTTTTTTTTTTGGCCTTTCCTTTTCTTTTCCTTCCATTTTTTTTTGTTTTTTTTTATATATATGTATTATTATTAATAATATAATAGTAATATATATTATTTATATTATTTATATATTTATATAGATATATATATATATATATATATATATTTTATTCCACCCCCTCAAATCATGCTTCTTAAAACTGAATTACTCCCCTCAAAAGATGCATATTCGTAAAATTATCGTTCGAGAGTCTCTTTCCCTAAGTTCACACATTAGAGTTCGCTCCCCCTCAAAATTTAATTTTTTGCTCCCCTTAAGACAAATATATGAGTTGCTTCTCTTTAAAAAGGGTAGCTCCCCCTCAATGCATGCACATTTAAACATGTAAATTCTCTCCCAATTAAATAAGCGTGAACGTATTAATTTATTTTCAAAACAGATGCAAACTAAAGAGTTATTGTTCTTTAAAAATGCATTATAATGTACGTTTTTTATCGCTCTAAAGTTATAATAGGCATTTTGCGCTTTAGCTCATATGCATACAGAAAATTTAAGCTCGGAAATTCTTTAAGATGCATGTATAATAAAAATGTACCTATAACATGGTATTTAATGCATTTACGCTCATGTATGCATGCGAAAATTTGGAATTTAATGTCTTTTTGAAAGCATGCATAACTATAATGTACCATTCAGTTTCAAAGTAGGTATATAATCTTTTCAGTTTGATATGCATGCCAAAAGTTTAACTATGGAATGCATATATAGAATTTACCTACGTTTGGTTGCTCGCATCGCTAACCAGTCGTGTCTGTGGAGCAACCCGAGATGCCATACACGCTGGGATGTTTGGCTGCCCTCATCGCATACCAGTCATGAGTGTGGAGCAGCTCTCTTTGTACCTACTCATGCTGGGATATCTGCAAAATATTATCGGGCCTTTGGTACCCATTTTTGGATGGGTCCTCCCTTGTTAGCAGAAAACAAGTTAAGCACATTAGGTTCAGATATTGATCCTAAGTCATCCTTTAAAGTCCTATTCAATTTAATTTGTGATTTAGGAATCCATAGCTTCAATCCTTGTTTTGGGTGTTGAGGGGATGTGGAGTGATGTTTTTGCTTGGGCACCCAAATTTGCTTAACATTAGGACTATACCCTGTTGAGTTCTTATGCACCAATCGATTGAATACGGGAGTGTTCGAGACGTGGCTTGCATGAGATGATGGCTGTCGAGTAGAAGAGTGATGCATCTTATAAATATTAGATTTATTAAAACGGGGAACATCACAATACTTAATAGTCTTCGAAGAAATGGAGTTATGTTCATCAGAAGCATGGTTTGTAGAGTACAAAGCCTTGGTAGGAGAGAGCTTAGATTTTGATTTTCTGACCCAGTCCATCGTCTTCGTCTTCTTGGTTAGTTTCTTGCCTGTAGCTAAATTTGACACATTATTAGGAGTTAAATCATAAGTCGAAGAAGAACCAACTTCAGATGAATGATCGTTGAGGTTCCTAAGAAGTGAAATTTCATTAAGTAGTTTCTCTTTTTCGAATTTGAAGATTTCGATTTGATTTTGATGTTCCTTGGCTTGTGACGTGTTGATGTCTTGCAGGCGTGATAGTTCAGTTATGAAGTCTGTCTTGTCTTTGGTTTGTTTCCTCTCCATTTGGGTTTGCGAGCTTGACTTGGTAAAGAAGCGTGAGTCGTTCTTGTTTGAGGTTGCGGTTGCTAAACGAAAACGGGAATTTAAGGCAAGTGCATCATCGTGGTAATAGTAATGATTTGAAGGGGATGCGAAGTTTTCAAATAGCAGCTCATGTCTTTTGGCTTTTTCTTTCCCTTTAATTTCCATTTGTTCCTTAGCTATCTTTAAAGCTCGACTTTTACTTAACGCTTCAGCTTCAGTCAATATTGACTTAGAATTATTAGTAAAAGTTTTCTCCGTTTTAATTTTAGGAACAAAAGCGTCAATTTGAGTTCCCTTATCCTGCTTAGACAATGATATTTCTATAGAAGGATTATTTGGGACATGTAAGGGCAGGGAATTTTTGAGATTTGATATCTCCTCTAAAAGTTTTTGCTTTTCTGCTTGAAAAACTACTCTTTCTGATTCCAAAGTTGCGTTCAATTTAGAAATTTTATCAGCAACCTCTGGAATTTCCCAACAAGAAGTAGGTTTGTTAGAATGTAAATTACTTTCCCCGTTTGACGCTAGGTTCTTAGAGAAATTTTGATCTGCTTGCCCTCTTTTTGTTAGAATGTCCTCGAGTTTTTTAATTTTGGAATATAGGCGATCTCTTTCTTTAGAAATGAATTCATATTGTAGTGATACCAAGTTTCGCTCTTCTTCACTTTTCTTGAAATCGTTTTCCTTTTTGGCTAGTCTCTCTTCTAAATCTCTTATCTTAGTCTCATGTCTAAGGGATGTATCCTGAGCTTGTTCTAGAAAGGAGGTTAACCTAGCCTTTTCTACTAGTTCTGTTCGCAAAACTTTTTCATTGTTAGCTAACCTAGATTCTAGTTTCCTTAACGATTGGTTTTCCCTAGACATAGATGTTAGTTTATCTTGAAGAAGGCATAGATTTTTATGTAAATTTGAGTAAGAGTCGTGTACCTCGGTTTCAGAAGATGAGTCAGTCGAGGGAGTGGTTGCAGTGTTGTGCTTCTCATATTCAGAGTCGACCTCGACATTTGCCATTCTTGTGGTAGGTTGGATGTGGATCTTAATCGTGTTGATCAGCTAAATCTTATATCTCTAACTCAGAAGAATCAAATAATGTTAGAGAAATAAATGAAAGATAAAATAATCACAGAATTTAATTTATTTTAGATGTCGAAAGGATGTAATAATAATGTCGAGGCTTAAATTGATTTCGGGTATTACAAAAAAATGTCGAGACTTGAGTCCAAGAAAGGTAATATCGTGATTTTTATCGAGATCCTTATTGAAATTTTATCACGATTGGGTTAGGGATTTCGAATAAAATATCGAGATTGAACAATAGTAGAAAGTCGGGACAAAAGTCGAGAAAGGATTTGAGTAGAATGTCGAAATCAATGTCGAGATGTCTAACTATGTCGAAGTGGAATGTCGAGATCTCTTAAGTAGTCGAGATGAGAATTCGAAATAAAAGTCGACTGAAATCTGCACAAAATGTCGAGTGGGAATGTGTTCAAAATGTCGAATTGGATGTCGAAGTATGTTGCAAGGAATGTCGAGGTCTTTTGATAAGTCGGGATGTAAAATCGAAATAAATGTCGAATGGAATGATGTGTAAGTTGTCGGGTCCCTTGTTAGAATGTCGAGTTCAAAGATGTCGATATGAGTGTTGAAACAGATGTCGAGCTGAAATGTCGGGACAAATATCGAAAAAGAATGTCACGATAGATGTCGAGAACAATAGATAAAAAGTCGAAATAAAAGTCGAAATAAATGTCGTGATAGAAAGTCGAAATAAATGTCGAGATTTCTAGTAAAATGTCGAGCCAAAGTGTCGAAGGATATGGCGAGAGAAATGTCGAGAACTTTAAATTGCTTCAAATGTCGACAAGTATAAATGTCGAGAGCCTCAAATGTCGAGATGTAACAAATTATCGAGTCAGATGTCGAGATATCTAGGAAAATGTCGGGCCAAAATGTCGAGGAATATAGCGAGAGGGATGTCGAGAACTTCAACGGATTTCAAATGTCGACAAGTACAAATGTCGAGAGCTTCAAAATGTCGAGATGTGCGATATCGAGTAAATTGTCGAGGAAGATGTCGAAGTGAATGTCGAGTCCGTGCTAAATTCCTAGGAAAATGTCGAGTCCCTTGTATCCTAGTAAATGTCGAGATAAAAATCAAAATCAGTGAGAAAACGATTTCGATCAAAATGTCGAGACAAAAGTCGAGATGATCAAATTTGAAAAAAATCTCGAAACTTCAAATCGTCGTCCAGAATTGTTCTTCGGCTGGAAAAAGGAATTCGATCAAGAATCAAGATAAAACAAAGGAAACGTCTATGTAATCTTCATAAGCCGAGATGAATCTGAGAAAATTGATGAATAACGATAGTTAGAATAACGAGCGAGCGAGATAAACAACGAATAATCTCGATGAACTTCGATGAACGTAGGATGGAACGAGCGAGCGATATCAAAGAAATTTCAATGAGTTTGATCCACGAATTCGGCTCTGATACCACTTGTTAGGCCGATTTTATCCAACCTTGAACTGATTCATAGGATTAGTATTACCTTATACGATGAAATACGGAAGCGATTAATCAGTAATACCACGAGACGGATTGTAGAGTTGGAACAGAGAGCGCGCGAGTTCTTCAGCAAAGTCGTCAACTCTAATAATGAATCAGCAACCCTAAACGATGTATCGTTTAGGGTATTTATACATAAGCCCTAATGGGCTTATTGGGCCCAATATAACTAATATACCCACAAGTCGGGTATATTTACAATTAGGTCCTAAATCACAAGATTAAGATAATCTATTTAAATTAAACACAATAAAATATTCCTAACAATTGTTTCGGAGAAGATTATAGGATTGAATATTTCTCATTTACCAAATATCTTAACTGGGGTTTGTCACACATAAGCATGTCATAATTATGTGTTTAACGTTAGAGCTATCGCGCTAGCTTGGGTTTATACCTTATTCGTAAATTTTCAAGGATAAGAAAAAAATAAGGTGGAGTAAGCATCAAAATGATGGAGATCTTGACAGATACATTAAACATGGGTTAAAATCCACTAATTTTAAAGAATATGCATGCTTGGTCTTGTCATGGCGCAGAATATTTTTCATCCTCATCCCAAACTTGCAGAATAAATAAATATGTCACGTCTTAATTAAATTATTGATCCCTATTTTATTGATTACGGACGACGTCGATCATGATATATGATTACAATTATATATGTGGAGGACGTGGATAGACACTTGCATGTACTTGACTATTCGTTCCTAAACCCTACAAAAATATATATAAACATGACGAACAATGGTATCTTTAATCTATTTAATATGATAACCCCAACCAAACTTTGAAAATACGATGTCGACAGGAATTTTTTGAATAAAATAAATTGCATGTTGATGTTATATCATGGCTTGTTATTTAAGTGCAATTTGCAGGTCAACGGAAAAGAAATGGTCTTCACTCAATTGCAGTGAAAGTCTCCGCCCATTTGTTTGTTATTGCAAATTGCAATGCAATGAAACGAAATGCAAAGCAGCCGCGGTATTATTTTGTTGCACACGCAAATCGAAGTACGAAGTGTTCGTCTTTTATGTTTGAAACCTCCTCACGTTAGTTGAACTGTCAATTCTTGATCAAATGCTTAATAATTAATGACTATTAGAAATAATTCAGTCATGTCACATAAATGCATAAACTCTATTATGAATGCTGTTTTTTTTGTTAGATCACAGTTAAGTATGAATAAAATTTCTGCGAGACCAATCCATGTGTGTATTTTTTTTTTTTTTCGAAACGATTGCTTTTGCATTTTTTCAAAAAATTGTACAAGGCTAAGTAGCCAACCAGACCTTCTGCGTACACAGAATTCGCAGATAGGTAAATGCTCACATGGAGCCACAAAGGCAAAACATATAAGAAAACATTCTACAGCACGCCAAAAGGAAAGAAAAGTTGTAAGCACAGCAAGAAAGAGGCTCAATCACAGTCCCTGCATTGGCATCCACATCCCTACAGCAACCACAAAAAGAAAAAACCCCTCCACATCAGCGACACTCCAAGAACTCCGCCCACTCAAAACCTGCCATCTCAACTACAGTTTTATCCTCCTGCCATTCGCCCTTGAAGAGCCAAAGATTGCGGGTCTTCCATAACATCCAAAGTAAATAAACTGTCAATTGAACTCTATGTTGGAAGATCTCTTTTTTGGGTCCAGCGCACACAAATCCCCACCAATCATTAAAGCATCCAACCCCATCCTTAATGAAGTTCCAAGTCACCGGCGCTAACTTCCAAATATTGCATGCCCGGGGACATTTGAAAAAGATATGTTCCATGGATTCTTCACATTCCCCACAAGAAGAGCAAAACGTATCCAACTGCACCCCCCTTCTTTTCAAATTTAACTTTGTGGGAAGGACATCATGAAGACATCTCCAAAGGAAGTGTTTCAATTTGTTCTTGATCCTCAGTTTCCAAACAAACAACCATAACTTTTTCATATTTTCCCCTCGGTCACTGCTTTCAGGCTTGTCCTTACAAGGAGCACTATCCGAGAGCATTTTATGAGCAGAATGAACCGAAAAATTACCTTGCTTATTAGCGGACCAGGATAGCTTAAGTCCAATTCTTTGGTTAGGGGTCAAGGCATCAAGCAAGTTGAACGATGAGCCATCCTCAGCTTGGTAAACAGCCCCGTTAATCAACACTTTTCTAGCTTGGAGCCAACATCTCCATAGCCATGAAGCTGATGCAGGAGCTTTAACTTTGAAAACGTCAGTCTTCGAAAAATATTTTGCCTTTAAAAGCTTGGCGACCGGCAGGTTTGGATTTGTAAGTATCCTCCACAATTGTTTGGCAAGTAGTGCATCATTAAAATTTTGAATCTCATGAAATCCAAGGCCACCATGTTCTTTGTCTTTCGATAGGGAGTTCCAGGCCTTCCAATGGAGCTTATGTCCGCCATTTTTGTTCATTCCCCACCAAAAGTCAGCAGCTAGCTTTGTTAACTCCTTGCAAATCTGAAATGGAAGTTTAAAGCAAGACATAACATAGACAGGAATAGAGTTAATCACAGCTTTAATGAGGACCTCCTTCCCAGCGCTGCTCAGAAATTGTGATTTCCAATTGGAAATTTTATTCCTGACAGCATTAAAAACAAACTGAAATGTTTCTTTTTTGGATCTTCCAATGAAGAGGGGAAGCCCCAAGTATCTAGCTTTCTGCTCCACTTTAATTCCATCCAAGATTCTCACAATGGCTTCCTTCATTTCAGGTTTTGTATTCTTGCTGAAAAAAATTGATGATTTCTCCATGTTCACTTTCTGTCCCGATGCAAGACTAAATAAGTCAAGAATGCTTCTAATAAGTTGCGCTTGTTCCACGCTTGCTTCTCCGAACAACAGGGAATCGTCTGCAAAAAAGAGGTGAGAGACAGTAGGTCCATTTCTGCATAATTTCAGCCCCTTATATCTCCCATCAGCCAAAGCTTGAGTAATCAGATTGGACAAACCTTCAGATAAGATGAGAAACAGAAAGGGGGAAAGTGGGTCTCCTTGTCGGATGCCTCTAGAAGGAATGATATAACCACTACTTGTACCATTAATGTTGAAAGAAAAGGATGTCGAGCTAATGCAAACCCTAACCCATTCCATGAACTTCGTGTCAAATCCCATTTTCTGCATAATTCGGATGAGAAATGGCCACTCGACTCTATCATAGACTTTAAGAGTTGAAAACATCGACTTTGGACAATAATATTTTAACTTCGACCGTCGAAATGTACGGAAATTAAAAGATCGATTTTTGCCTTTTTGGAGATGCAAGTGGGAGAGAAAAATGTCAACAAACACATGGAAAAATAGTTATTATACGAGTACTATCATTGCTTTTACATGTGAATGCTTTAGCTAGTTGATGCATGGAGTGGGCGGAGTAACTAAATAAGCGCCCACAACTTATAAGATCGAAATATCTCAAGAAAAACCAAAGAAAAACAAGTTAGATAAGACCCTACGAAATGATTTGTCAAATATAATATTTTAAGAGATGGGTAAACAAGATCCTGATTTTAATTCGCTTTAACGCTTAGGAGTCGTTTCATACGTGGATATGGATATGTACCGATAGTTATGGGATGTCTATGAATAAGTACCTCGTGTTTGTTTATTGTTATATGTGTATAGTTATGCATGCCTTGTATGACTATACACGTCTATTACATGAATTTTGGTTATAAGCCTTATACACGCATACCCACCTTTAAGGTGGTTATGATGTGTGTATCACTAATCCATACACACCTCAAACATATATATCAAACATAATTTATATCATTACACAAATAATTAATACACACATCTAAAACATGTTAAAATACGATATCAACAAATCCTTGTATAGTCATACACAAATAATTTATATCCATGTAATCCATAATCAGGGATATCAAACTAGCCAATTAAGTAGTTGGGGATTGGTAAAAAGACTTGTCTCAAAAATAAAACTAGAGGAGATAATTAAATATATAAAAGTCGGGAATATATGTGGTCCCCACCACCCCCAGCAGCCCTTATTAATTAATTAGTGTTTACCTTTTGCAATTTGTATTTTTTTTTATCTTACAACAGTCATTTTATAATTTAGTCAATCACCTTTTCAGACCCGTTCTCATCTCCATCTACTATACAGTATGTTAATATAATAATATTATTGTATTATATAGTACTATGTAATATAGTTTCTGCCCTTTATAAATACACTGCGATATTAATAGCCTTGCTTCAAGGAACAAAAGGCAAAATAATTTCTGTCGATACAATTTATACTGAAATGGAGTGTTGCCGTTTATACACCACCACGACCAGGCTTAGCTTCCCCGTTTTGCCCTCGGCGTCTCGCCGCCACGTAAGCCTCTCTCTCTGCGGCGGTTCTTCGGCCGTGAGGTGCGAATACGGCGGTCTGAGCGCACCGCTTCAGCCGAGGACGCCGGCTGGGAAACTGTTGAGCGGCGTCGTTTTGAACGGCTGCGACGATTTCCACGGGGCGGCGGCGAAGGAGATCGATCGGCTCTCTTCTCAGAGGGAAGATGCCGTCGGTCGCCTCCACCTTAGCCTCGGCTCGCCTGAAGCCGCCCTTCATAGGTTCGTTTCGCCTGAAATAATTGAAAACTCTCCTCGCCTCTTTTTCTCTCTATCCCTAATTTTCATGTACTGATTTTTGGGGAAAAAAAACAAATCTATTGCAGGAAAATTGCAGAGCTGAAGAAGAAAGAATGCCAAGACGAAATCGAAGACGTCATCTACATGCTGATATTCCGGCGATTCGCCGAAATGAGGGTTCATCTGACCCCCAGCCTTTCCCGGTGCATCTTCGGCCGTCGGCTCGAGATCTGGCCGGCGAACGATTGTGAGCTCGAATCGATTCACAGCTTCGAGGTTCTTGAGCTTGTAAGAGACCACTTAGCAGCTTCCATAGGACCAAGAATCGACGGCACGGCGACGGAAAATCGAGCCACGGCCAAGATTAGCCGCCTCCATCTCTTCAAGCTATACTCTGCGTCGACTTTGTACGGATACTTCTTGAAGTCAGCTTCTTTGAAGTATCGCCTCGAATGGAGCTTAGGTTCCCAGCTTCCTCTCTCTGAGGCCACGTCATTAGCGTCGGAGTACGCCGTAGCTCACGGCCGCCGCCATATCAGCGGCGAAGCACAAAGCTCAACGACGTCGGCAAGCCAATCTTCGCCTCAGAGAGTGGAGAATCTGAGGAGCTATGTTAATGGGTTCGACGCAGAAACGATTCATATGTGCACGAAACCGAAATCAAAGGAGGCTTTGGCCGTGATTGAGAATCACTGCCGTGCTCTGTTTGGAGATGGGATTGACTCAGACGATTTGATTTCAACGTCTTTTACGACTTTGAAGGGATTTGTCTTGGAAGGTGTCGCCTTTGGGTCTTTTCTTTGGGAAACAGAGAGACATGTGAACAGAGTATACTCGCTTGACGACAACTACTGTTAATCATAGCTTAGTTACTGCTTATTCAGCTCTTTTTTAGGTGCTTTGTGAAGGGTTTTTGTTGTCCCATATTGTACAGAGAATTTGTGGGTTACCCTGAGCAGCGAACTAAAGTTACCGTTGCGAGGGTGAGTCACGCAAGTTTTGATGTATGTGTTCTTGATTTTGTCGTAGTACGATGATGTCTTCTAAGTTTCCTACTTTCTTCAGTAGCTGGAAATTTGAAAATCCTACCCAACGCGACGTACAAAATTTGGAAGACTATTGATATGAATAGCCCCAAAGAATGGGTATGATGATTTGACGTCGAACAAGGCTCAATACGAATAAAAGGTCAAGTCTTGGAGTAAATTGGAAATAAAAGAACGAATAGTTGAAATCCACTAAGTAGTGACGGCACACGTGTCGTAGAAAAAGCTCGGATTCAGAGAACCTAATTAAAGACCTTTGGAAAATTGCCACGTGTTCAGATGCTATCACGTGTCGGCTCTGTATTACAGAAACCAAGTGTTGGTATGGTAATCATCACACGGTAATATAGGAGTTCTCTTCATCTCATCCGTTTGTTGTGGTGGAGACATGGTTCGCACGTCGGAATCATCGCCTCATTAGATTGCGAGATTATCATAGATTTGAGGATCTAACACAATCGCTTTCTTTTTTCCATCCGCTTTTTAGCGGTAATAATCGTGTCAAACGAAGGCCGCTCTGCATTATTGGCTTCCTGCGAAGCCTCCACGTGGCGCAAGCCCACCTCACTCTCCTAACAATTGCGTACTTTTCGTTTCGTTATATTCCTTTGATCTTTTTTAGTTTTGGGAAATGTTAATATTCCTTTGATCTTTCCCAGCCACCTCAAACGAATCCAACCCAAGAAAGATTAGAAGTTCTCGTCTTTTTTTTTGAAAATTCTCCCAAGATGGGTAAAGAAGTGTCGTTGATTGAGGTTTCTAAGCTACCCCTTGGAGGGAAAGATGAAGAAGAAGATGGGATTGAGCGGCTGAGTTTGGAGTTATCTCTCGGTGGAACGTACGAAGATTCTGCAAATCTGCGAAAGAAATCAGAAAATATGGATTTCGTTGGCAGTAATTATGGATTTTGTCCGAAATCGACGACGGAGTGGAAGAGGAGAAGGGAGTTCCAAGCTAGGCGCGAAGCTCGTCGGAGAAGTACTCGGCGGTTAAGGGTAACGGCCCAAACGGTAAGACGGTGATGGGATTTTTGGGCAAGTACTCGGCGGCGGAGGTTCTGATAACGTGCGTCTGTCATGGGACGTCGCTGTCGCCGGCGGAGTTCGTGGAGCATGCCGGCGGCGGAAATGTAACTCATCCTCTCAGGCACATTACCATGGTTAATGTTTAAGTCGATGATTGTGACTACTCTGAGTGGTTATTTCGATTTGTTCTGGGATTTTTTTTTATCTTTTTATTTTTCAATATCAATTGTATATTAATTAGCTAAAATTAAGATTCTCATTAATATTATTGTTGTCTCGTTTTAACTATTGAAAAACATACATGGGATAACTTTAAGACAGACAAAAACAACTCTTGTCATATCAAGCAGAAACATGCCATACAACGAACATAATCCGAAGATGTCTTTTAACACAAAAGTCTCAGAAAATTGCCACTCATTTGAAGATTCTGCAACATCTATATACTATACATCAAACAAAAAACAACCATTCATAACAATCTACACTTAAAAAATTCAAGCATTGACCACAAGCTAAGCATGATTTCTTGCTGCTTCTAGAACCAAAAGCAGCAAACCTGCAAGAGAAGGACAAAGAAAACATGAGATTGAATTGAATAGACAACATAAAGGGACACAAAGACGTCATCTATTAACTCAAAAACCTTCGATTTTTTCGGGCTTTGAACGTGCGAATCATAAGAAGAATGATGCCTCGGCGTAGAGCCAGGCAAATTCCCAGCTCCCAAGTTCCTCTCCGCCCGCACTTTGTTGAATATGTGCGTGTAATTCTCCGCCGACTGAGGATCCTTATCGTCCCATTCGCCAAATCTTGGAACTGCAGCGCCTTTATTTCCCGGCTGCAAGAAAAAAAGTTGCAATTTTTTCGCTTCAAATCTAAGCACGTTCATTTATGAGGTTGATAGGTTAAAGAATTCGATAAAAGACTCACACTTTCATCTCCACGTGCAGCTGGTCTTAGGCGGGCTCGGCCAGGCGTGCCATGGCTGCTATCGTAAGAATTCTTGGCCTGAAGCTGTGGGTGAAGTGGAGAGCGATCGAAGCTCTGCTCTGAGCCCATGCTAGTCCTAGAAGAGCGGCTTGGTTTCTGAGAACGCCCGCCATAACTTGGTTCGTTTGCAGATTTTCGGCTGGAGTTTTTGCTAAGATCGGGCGAATTTATAAAGGGCTTGTCGAAATTGTTTTTTACGCCTTCTTCTTTGCTCGATCTTCGCTCGCCTCCTCTCTTGGCTGGTTTGGGAGGAGCAACGCCGTGGAGAGGCGAAGGTTCCATGTTCGAAAAAAGCTCGGGGCTTTCTTGTGGGTCGTTGGGATTTACCATCTTCCCGCCTCGGTTTTTCCTCGCCTTTTCGAAGTAGACGGTGTAAGGGACGTTTTGGTCACTATCCCAGTTTCCAAATTGTGGTACGTTTGCTCGCTGTTTTTTTATGGACGGAAAGGAAAACATGGATTATGAATCACAATAAAAGTTCTCAAGTTAATCTATCTAGCAGAGTAGATGATCCCTTGATACTAGCTAGCTGTCCATGTTTTATGAGCATATTCATCCCTGCATCAGATATCATATTGGATTTCGATTTATCCATTAAAGTTTCGATTTTGATCACGTCGGAGAAAAGGGATCTGTCTACTTTCTGTAAAGCAAAAGAGACTTCAAATGATTTAACACTTGGAAAATCAGTATCAAGATCCAGACTTTAAGATGTGTGCCTAAAAGAACAGTTGAGAGTTGACAATACTTTAAAGTTTTCCACAGCCGCATATTTTCAAACAGATAAGAGGTAATAGTGACGAATGATGATCATATGCTAAAACGAAAACAGAAGACAATTTACCAAAGAGATAACAAGTAGACTTACAGCCATAGATATTTTCTGCCACCAAATCCGTGAATGAACCCAGAGAGTACTTCGGAATTCAAGAAAAATAAAATATCAAAATGCTCAGCGACTTCCCAACTTATATAATCGAAAACTAAAAGGAAAGGTAGTGATGATTGTGACGAGAGAAGTTACGCATTTATATAACATCATGGGCACCACTAAAGCTTGAGCTTTGACTATTCTTCTCTTGTCTTAAGATATTACCAGGTCTTCTTCCACTCGGTCTCTCTTGAACGTTTCTCGTCTCATTAATGCGTCTATCCTCCACGCTACCTTTTAATGTTATTAAATGATAAATAATTTCTAATATGATAAGTTTCACACCTCTATTACTTCTAAATAAATAGAATAAAGAAAATGGAACTATATTAAATAAGGTGGTGGCTCAATGTTAATTTCGATTTGGTGTCGCTTGTCAATTGCCCTCACAATGGAACTGTTATTGTGTTCTACGATATTTGGTGTAACAAATATAAAGACTTTTAACACCTCCAAGCAAAGTTATAATAATAAATAAATTAATAAAAGAAAACTGCGTTTTGTTGGATTAATTAAAATCATAGTCTTCGTTCGGTTGACAATCTGATGACTTGAATATAAAGAAAATATAAACTATTACTTATTGCAAAGCAACCTAGTAGTAAAGTAACGTTTATACATTATAAAATAACCAAACAAAATCATATCAGTAAATATCGAGAATTTCCAAGATATAATTATTGCAAAGCGGACAATTTCCTCTCTGTACCAAAAGCTCCCTTGAGCAAAGGCGGCAAAAGGTGTGTCCGCAGGGGATAAAAGCCGCGCCCTTATGCCTTACCATGCACACGCAGCAATTTCTGTACTCGCCTTCTTCGCCGGCGCCTCCGCCGTCGTCTTCTTCGTCGTCGTCCTCTTCTTCGTCGTCCATCATATACGACGTGCCGTCGTTCTCCGCCAGCAGAGCCATCAACGACATCTTCACGGGCTTCTCTTGGTCCCCATCGCCGCCGCCGCCGCCGTCTTCGTTTCTGGCGAATAAACAGAATATAAAATACTGAATCTGAACATATATATATATATATATATAATATAATATAATCCACCTCATCTCATCGTCGTCGTGACGCTCATCGTTTTCGTGGCCGTCCTCGCCGCCTTCCTCCTCCTCGTCGGAGTACTCCTCCCTGTCGAGCCTCCTCGACGGAAAACCCGGCCGCTCCTTTGACCGGAAAGATGAGTTCCCCGGCGGCTGGTCGGAGAGGTCCATGGAACCGTTCCTCGTCATGATGGGCATGTCGGAGGTGGGAACCTGGACGGTGGAGGTGAAGGAGGAGGTCCGGCGAGGTCGGACTTTGTCCTTTCCGCCGCCGGCGTCGCCGCCTGCTTCCTCGCGGATGATGTCGAGAAGGGTCCGATTTGAGGTGGCGCGTGGCAGATCGTTGTCCTGCTGCTGGTTGCGGGAGTTCGCCGCCATTGGTGGTGGTTGAAATTAGGCGTCTGTCGCCGTCGCCGCCGCTTGGGTGGTGGTTGAATTAGGCTGTCGCCGCCGCTTGGCTCGCCATCGTTGTATATATATCATCCATGCTTGGGATCGATCGCAGATAAGCTAAGAAGACTTCTTTCTTCGTTTATTTCTTGAGAATAGAGCAAGTCTCGGGAGAGGAGATTAGTTATGCGGCTATTTTTAGTTAATTCGTTATTGCACTTAAATATGTTAATAAATAGGCAATTTGTTATTTATGCTGCTATGTTTAGTTAATTTGTGTAATATTTTTAATAGACGATAATATATCAAATTGAATCAAATGGACATATGGATTAAAGATATCTCGTGACGTGAAAATTTATATATTTGGGAGTTCCGCTATATTTGTCATCATTCAATAATTATTAATTACATAAATACCGTTGAGTTAGCTATACTTTCTAAGCATAAAATCACCACACTGAATTATTTTATATTAATTTTCCCAGTTTTTTCCCAAATATCACCACACCTTATAATTTCACTTCACCCATCTGACAACAAAATTTTTGACCTCTTTTTTTTTTTTTTTTTTGTTGAAAAGGATATATTTTTCTTTACACTCTCACCTCCACCCACCACTTGAAATTCACACAGCCCTCAATCAACGTAGGCAGTGGCTGGCATTCTTTTTATTCACATTCCATCGAAAACCATTTTTTTCATTTCTTCTTTCATTCGTCGGCTAACAGATAGTATTTCAATCCCATTATCTTAGAAATGTCAAAAGTTTATTCATTGGCGGAGGTTTCCCAGCACAGCACGAACAAGGATTGTTGGCTGATCATTGGTGGAAAGGTATCTCCTTACGGTCGTAAAGTTTGGATCTTTTTTTTTTTCTTTAGCCTTTAATACAATATTTATTCATGTTAATACTTGGATCTGTTAAAGATTCAATTTTGTCAATCTCTTCTTCTCTTTGGATGTGGGCTCTGCCTTAATGTATCTTTTCTTCTCTTCTGTTGGGTGTTTTCTTATGTTATTAGCTCAATCTTTGATTTCCCCTAAGCAATATTAGTGCCTGCTGTAGTTTGTGTTATTGTATCAGATCTCTGTTGTTTTATTGAATCTGTTTCGAGTTGTTAAAGCTCGCCATTCTTTTGTACGTACAAAACGAAATATTCGTATTTGGATTGTCTCAAAAATCTTCATTTTCTGGAGATTATTTATTTCTTATGAAATCTGTGGGATGGTTATAAATGTTGCGAAATGGACAGCGTAACGAAATTGGAAATAATTGTGAGGATAAATGGAACACGAGAATTTACGTGGAAAAACCCCTTTTTAACTTGGGGTAAAAAACCACGGGCGAGGTAGAGATTTATTACTGGGGTAAAAACAGGGGTTACAACCTCTCAATATATAAAGGAGAAAACACTCACTATCTCTCTTTATAGTCGGAGCAAATACCGAACAAACCCTCTATTTTTCTACCCTCTATTTCTCTCTCTCTCTCTCTCTCTTATTTCTCTTTCTATTGCTTTGGTTTTTGTGTGTTTTTCATTGCCTCGATCGTTGCCTTTATATAGGCAAACCAAAGAGGAAAATGACAATGTATTACATGTCATTGCTTATATCACTATTGATTATTTTAATGAATTCTTATCATTCAAAATACGTGGCCTTATCTTTTGGAAATTCTTCTTTCCTTTTGTTCACATTGCCGACAATCTCCCACTTGAAGATTTGATTGAAAGTCAATCAGATCTTCACACCATTCTCGTAGCTCGCCTTTCCATGTTACTTAGATTCTGTCAATCCACATGAGGAACGACACCATATAAACTTGTCCGCAGGAATTGCTTTGGTCATGTAGTCTGCTAGATTATCCGCAGTGTGAACTTTTTGCATGTCCACAGTCCCCTCTTCCACTTGCTCACGAACAAAGTGGTATTGGACCCGGATGTGTTTGGTTCTTGAATGATATGCTGGATTCCTTGCAAGATGCAATGCACTCTGGCTATCACAATAGAGAACAATATTCTCCTGTTTGTGGCCGAGTTCTTCCAGCAACATCTTCAACCATATTGCCTCTTTACTGGCTTGCGTAGCTGCGACATATTCTGCTTCCGTTGTTGACGTTACAACAATGGACTGCAGTTTTGAAACCCAGCTTACAGCACCGCCAGCAAGATTAAACACATATCCGGTTGTGGATCTGCTTTTATCAAGTTCACCTGCATAATCTGCATCAACAAAACCATGGACAGTAAAATCTGTACCTCCGTAACATAAGGCAAGATCCAAGGTTCCCTTGATATATCTGAGAATCCTCTTCACAGCACTCCAGTGCTCCCGGCCAGGGTTGGACATGTACCGACTAACAACTCCCACTGCATGGGCAATGTCTGGTCTGGTACAGATCATTGCGAACATTAGACTTCCTACCGCCGATGCATATGGCAGTCGAGACATCTCTATCCTCTCGTCTTCATCAGAAGGACACATCTCGGATGATAGCTTGAAATTAGTAGCAAGAGGAGTAGATATTGGCTTACTGTCTTGCATGTTGAACCTCCGCAAGATTTTCTTCAAATAATTCTTCTGGGAAAGCCAAATCTTCCGCTTGCTTCTATCTCGAGATATTTGCACGCCAAGGATTTTGTTTGCCGGTCCCAAGTCCTTCATTTCAAATTCACTGGCCAGTTGAGTCTTTAAGTCGGCGATACGACCTTTGTTGGGTCCTGCTACCAGCATATCGTCGACGTACAACAGCAACATGATGAAATCGTCATCGCCAAATCTCTTGAAATACGCACAAGGATCTGAATATAGCCTGTTGTAGCCAAGACTCATTATGAAGGAATCAAATCTCTTATACCAGCATCGAGGTGCTTGTTTGAGCCCGTAGAGAGATTTGATCAATCTGCAAACCAGATCTTCTTTTCCTTGTTCCTCGAAACCTTCTGGTTGAAGCATATATATTTCTTCATCCAGGTCACCATGGAGAAAGGCCGTTTTAACGTCTAGCTGCTCAAGATGCAAGTCGAATGTAGCACACATTGATAAGACCACCCTGACTGTTGTAAGTCGAACCACCGGTGAGAAAATTTCGTTGAAGTCAATCCCTTCTTTCTGAGCATATCCTTTTACAACCAGTCTAGCACGATATCGCTCTACTTGGTCATCACCATTCCGCTTGATTTTGTACA
Source organism: Craterostigma plantagineum (assembly GCA_027422505.1). Taxonomy (NCBI): domain Eukaryota; kingdom Viridiplantae; phylum Streptophyta; class Magnoliopsida; order Lamiales; family Linderniaceae; genus Craterostigma; species Craterostigma plantagineum. The sequence goes on from JAPQWV010000007.1 coordinate 2,560,053, forward strand.
CCCATTTGTTGCCAATAGGTTTCCTTCCTTGCGGTAATGGCACCAACTCCCATGTCTTATTTTTATAGAGAGCTTCCATTTTCTCTTGCATCGCTGAAATCCACTGACTCGCATCTGAATTATTCAGTGCTTCTTGGAAAGTGGTTGGCTCTCCATCCTCCGTTAGAAAACAGTATGCAAGATTGCTCTCTATCTCATAATTTGAGTGCCAACTTGGCGGCCTACGCTCGCGTGATGACCGCCAGAGATCCGGTACTTCAGATTCGACTGGGTTGAGCTCTTCGTGCGCCGGTTCAGCTTCAGAAGAATTATATTGCTCCAATTTTCTTTTCACCGGTGTAGTCTTTGTCACGCCTTTTGAACTGCTATCATTTTCGACTTGCTCTTGATCGCTATCCTCCAAGAAGATAACATCTCTGCTGATAATCACTTTGTGGTCAGTGAGATCCCACAAGCGATACCCCTTTACTCCTTCAGCGTACCCCAAGAACAAACATTTCCTGGACTTTGGATCCAACTTTGTCGTTTCTTGGTTGTGGTACATCGCGTACGTTGAACTTCCAAATATATGGAGGTTTGAATAGTCTGTAGGTGCACCAGTCCACATTTCCATCGGTGTCCGCATCTCTATAGCAGTAGATGGGGCCCGATTCACCACATAACAGGCAGTACAGACCGCTTCTGCCCAGAACTTCTTTTCCAGGCCCGCAGTTCTCAACATAGCCCTTGTTCTTTCCAACAGGGTCCTATTCAACCGCTCTGCCACTCCATTCTGTTGTGGAGTGTACGCCGTGGTGAACTGTCTTCTGATGCCCGCACCTTTGCAGAATTCAGTGAATTCTTTGCCAATATATTCTCCTCCATTATCTGACCGGAGACACTTGATTTTTCTGCCGGTTTCAAGTTCAACTCGCGCCTTGTATGTTTTGAAGATAGGAAACACTTCGTCCTTCTTCTTGATTGGATACACCCAGCATCTCCTGGAGTAGTCGTCTATGAATGATACGAAGTAGTTGGCTCCTCCCAGTGATGAAATCGGTGCTTGCCATACGTCAGAGTGGATCAATTCTAGAGTTTCTTTGCTTCTAGAATTTGAAGTGGAGAACTTCAGGCGATGCTGCTTGCTCACAATACAATGCTCACAGAATGGTAGCGTCACTGTCGTGAGACCAGGAAGTAGATTCTTTTGCGCAAGAATTTTCATGCCTTGTTCAGACATATGACCAAGTTTCTTGTGCCAAGTCATTGTAGACTTTTCATTGGAACTTGTCGTAGCAACAGATGCTTGCCCTTCTTGCAGAGTCTCTCCCTTCAGCTTGTATAGATTTGCAGCTATCTTTTCTCCCTTCATCACCACCAGTGCTCCTTTGGAGACCTTCATGATTTTATTCTCCAATTCAATTTTGAAACCAAGATCATCCAGTTGCCCCACAGACAACAGATTTTTCTTCAAGCCCTCCACATGTCGGACAGCATGGATGGTACGCACAGTGCCATCGTACATCTTTATTTGAATCGTACCGACCCCAACAATCTTCAGCGCTTGGTCATTGCAGCTGTAGACATACCCTCCAAAGTTTGGCTCGTATTGATGAAACCATTCCCTTCGAGAGGTCATGTGAAAAGTAGCTGCTGAGTCCATGAGCCACATGTCGTTGAATCTTCCGTTTTCAGCGATAGTGGTTGCGGCTTCACACACCAAGGCAATTCCATCGTCGGTAGTGTTGGCGGCATTTCCTTGGGCATTGAGATTTTTATTTAGAGCCCAACAATCTTTCTTCAGATGACCTTTCTTGCCACAGTGGTAACACTTTATAGCCTTCTTATTTTTCGTAACAAGGTTTTGCCGTTTTTGACTCCCACTTGGACCAAACTCTCCGGGTCTTGTCCGTTTTCGACTCACATTTGGACCACGTGCTCCTGATCTTGCCCTCGTCACTGCCAATGCTTCCGCCTGTTGGGACGTTATCAACTTGTCTTCTTTGTTATTGCGCCGACTTTCTTCTTCGAGAACCGCAGCTGCAATATTGTCGAACATAAGTTTTCCCGCAGCTTGGTTGTTGCTCAGATTGATGACGAGTTGATCGTAGGAGTCTGGCAGGCTTTGTAGTAGAAGCTCAGCACGTTCACTTGGCTCTATTTTGTAGTCCAAGTCTTTAAGTTGAGAGAACAGAGTATTCAACTTGTTGATGTGCTCGGTCACTGAAGAAGATTCTTCCATTCGTAGATGGTATAATTTTCTTTTCAGGAAAATTCGGCTGTGCAGTGACTTGACTTGGTACAACTTCTCTAGATGATCCCAGATTTCTTTCGCACTAGTTTTCTCTTCAACGCTTGATAATATGTCATCTGCTAATGCCAGATGAATATTGGCGATAGCCCTTCCGTCCATCTTCCTCCAGTTGGCATCACTTGTAATAGTTGTTGGTCTGCCAGTGATCGCCTCCAGACAATTTTCTTTGAGTAAAATTGCCTTTATCCTCATTTTCCACAGTGAGTAGTTTTTCCCGTTGAATTTCTCAATTTCATTTTTAGCTGCCATTTTTTTTTCCCACGTCGCTATCGTCGGAGAAATTCGACAGTCCAGCCAAATAGTACTGATCAGATAATTTGCAGAAAGGGTAGCGACCAGCTTTCAAGACAAAATTACCCTTCTAAGTAAATTCCCAGATGAGATCTGGTGGGGTCACTATGTGTCCCGCTTGGCACCAGCCACCTAGACAGAACTTACTTACACAGTCTATTACCACGACTTGCCAAAAAACTCTTCCGTAACGATAAACCTTTTCGATATCCTTTCTGATGTGGAAGATCAGACAAAGCTGCAACCACAGAGCATAATCGGAATATCAATCAGGGCTGGCTCTGATACCACTTGTTGCGAAATGGACAGCGTAACGAAATTGGAAATAATTGTGAGGATAAATGGAACACGAGAATTTACGTGGAAAAACCCCTTTTTAACTTGGGGTAAAAAACCACGGGCGAGGTAGAGATTTATTACTGGGGTAAAAACAGGGGTTACAACCTCTCAATATATAAAGGAGAAAACACTCACTATCTCTCTTTATAGTCGGAGCAAATACCGAACAAACCCTCTATTTTTCTACCCTCTATTTCTCTCTCTCTCTCTCTTATTTCTCTTTCTATTGCTTTGGTTTTTGTGTGTTTTTCATTGCCTCGATCGTTGCCTTTATATAGGCAAACCAAAGAGGAAAATGACAATGTATTACATGTCATTGCTTATATCACTATTGATTATTTTAATGAATTCTTATCATTCAAAATACGTGGCCTTATCTTTTGGAAATTCTTCTTTCCTTTTGTTCACATTGCCGACAATAAAATCATTCTTCAGGGCTGCTTCTTGGCTTAGTATCAATGACTTAGCATCAATATTGGAAAATATATATAGATCCATTTTTTTCTGACATATGCACTGCTATATGTATATCTCAATTCTCATAGTATTTTCTTTCGAATTAGGTTTACGACGTGACTAAGTTCTTGGACGACCATCCAGGCGGCGATGAAGTTCTAGTCACTTCTACAGGTTTCTGTAATAAAAATCCTCTGCTCTAAGTAATAAATAATCATCAGGATTTCATATTGCTATATTCTTTTTTTTTTTTCTTTTTTGCAGGGAAAGATGCAACTGATGATTTCGAAGACGTAGGGCACAGCGCGACGGCAAGGGCAATGTTGGAAGAATATTACGTCGGAGAAATCGATTCATCGACTATTAACACAAAGTCAGCATCGTCGTATGCTCTTCCCAAACAAGCCAACAACAGCCAAGAGAAGTCCAACGATATCTTCGTAAAGCTTCTTCAGTTCTTAGTTCCTCTCGCGGTTCTCGGGCTCGCCTTTGGCGTTCGTTTCTACACCAAGTCCTCGCCTTGAGATCGAAGAAACGGACACACACGCACACACAGAAAAGGGAGTTTTGATTCGCCGAACATCGCTCGCTAATTTTCTATGCTAAAATCATATACCCTTTGGATGGATACTAATCTTGCCCTTTGAAGCTATCTTGTTCTTTCTTTTCTTTTCGATATGTTTTCGGACAAGATGGGCTTTTTCATTGTTCTTACAGTCGCACTAAGTTACAACGCGTAAAAAAAACTCGACGTGAAAAAAAAAAAAAAAAGCGACCCCGCCCGACGAGCTACTCAAAGGTCATAGAAACAACAGTAGTGAATATCCATTTATTCTAATGCCTGCATGCCAAGAACAAAGAGACAGAAAGCAAACCAAAATGCAAAGATATTATTTCATCCTTTCAACTTCGAATTGATACGAACAATGATCGATATATTATCCGACATTATCCAAAATCTTTACATCCTCGACCACATGGCACTCTTCGTCATAAAAACGATCGAAGCCAAGCCAGCCCTCTTTTATATAACTTTCTGGGGCGAGACTGTTTTCCTTACCCTTCTCCTTCTCCTTCGATTCTTAGAAGAACATAAGAAAGGAAAAATGGGAATCCTAACCAAGAAAAAGAACAAGAAAGAAGCTGAAGTGTTAAAGATAGTACACCCCAAGCACGTCTTAATATTCGACGAGCCCGTCCCTGCTTATGAGATCATAAAGAGGTACCCGAGGCACTGTGATCGACACGTGGTGTGTAAATGAAAAGTGCGACAAGTAATAATTAAAACGAATACCTAATTACTATCACCGACGTGCGATAGGCAGTGGACCTATCGTTTGTAGTGCAGTAAAGTGAGTAAACGAGTATCGAACACAAGGAATAAATCAAGTACTAGTAGTGACCTATCGACTCGATATTTAGCCTAATAAAATACGCAAATTGTTTTATGACTTAACCTAACAGATTATATCTAACTCAACTAGAGATTCAAATACGCTTAACACTGATACGAAGCTTCAGATAATAAAGATGTGCTCGGGATTCGAATCCCGCTAGGTGCTATCGGCTAAGACACTGGAATCGTTCCTACGTGATTTTGACTAGATCGCAGTAATTTTCCTACCCGCTCACGAGTTTGCTGTCGCCCTAAACGCTCGCGGGGATCTAAAATTCACGAATTACTAACGCGAGGATCGAGTATTTGCTTTCGCCCTATACTCGAATCCTATCTTCTATGAACGGCCTAAACGTTATTTAGCTGTCGCCCTAAACGTTTTTCCAAGCAATCACTTTAACACATAGACATATTAAAGCAACGAAACATATTCATAGAACGATAAATAGTCAATAGCACAAAGTCACGATAATATACGTCTTAACTGCGAATTATTCTAGCGTTCATCTAATCCCAAACACAACGGGATTTAGCTACTCATAATAAAGGGAAAAACTACGAAAGAATTGAAAGATAAAGCCGAAGAACTCATGATCTTTCCTACTGATAAATCTGGTGTGATCTCGGGGAAAGATCTTCGTTCTTCGTTAATTCGCCGTGGATTCTTCGTTGATCCGTCTCTTGCGCTCTGGGACGGGATTTCCTGTTCTTTTCGCCCTAATTTCGTCTCTGGATGATTGGGAATTGATCTCTGGTCAGTTGTCCCCTTTATGGGTCGAATTTGGGCTTTTTATAGTGAAATTCGACACTGTCACGGCCTGGGACAAGATAGGTCACGGCCGTGACACTCTCTGGGCAAAAATTGAGCTCACTGCCGCTCGTCACGGCCTGGTGCAGTCGCGTCACGGCCGTGACCCTCTCAACAGCTTTGCGGCAGTTTCGTATTTCTCTCGGATGAAGGGGTAAACGATGTCCGATTGACCTGAAATTTTAACCATAGATAGAAGACTTGCCAATCTTCATTCTGACCAAAGGGATTCTCAATCCGAGGTCTAGATTGAGAGATATGAATTTTCTAATGTTGCTGCTGCTATGGGTCACGGGCTGGTGCAAGAAGTGTCACGGCCGTGACCGTCTTCAGTCTAACTCTCTGCCATGTGTCACGGCCAGGTGCACTAGGTGTCACGGCCGTGACCTTCACCAGTTTTCATCGTTTTCGCGCCGTTTTGCCTCGTTTTCGCTCCTTTTCGCCCGAAACTCGTCCTAAAGCCTTATAATACCAAAACAAGTAGAAATATGGTTAATAAGTGCATAAAATGACTACGAAAACTCTATTATGAGCCAATTAAATACTATGATAAACGTACTATAATACGTTTATCACACTGCATTACGAGGCCCGACTTTTTCGATTTTCCATGGATCGTCGTACGCCCAGAGTCCATACTAATGCCTGGAAAAGTCTTCTACCTCGTCCCTTATCGCACTGTGGATTCTCTCATGAAATCCAAGAGAAACCAACTATGTCCTCTTAATAATAAGAATAATAATAATAACGGCGATAATTCGTCGAATAGGTCTTCTTTCCAAGGTGGTGGTGATTTTTCGCCTTCTGAAAGCCGTGGCGAAGAAGGAGTGGAGATTCGTAATATGATTGTTGTCAAGTCTTGTATGAGGAGGATGGATAGTGAGAGGAAGAATCTTCGGTTGAAGGTGAGTTTCGCGTCACCTTCGGCGCATTATTGAGACCATTTTGGTTGTGTGTGTGTGTGAGCCATGGCTGGTGTTTCTCCTAGTTGGTGTATATTTTTCTTTTCTTACAATTATATGTCTGTAATGCTGAGTACGAGGATGTAAATTTTGTAACGTATATAGTAACAGTGTTTTGTGTTCTTATATGTTTTATTGTGGTGTTCGAAAATGGGTTCTTTCTGGTTTTGGGACTCATTTTCTCGAAATCTTTTTGAGACGTGAGAGTAAAAGCTGCGTTTTTTTCAGTTGGTTAACAGTTGTAAAAGCTGTTCGTTATTTTTACTCTCGACGTTCTTCAAAGCACAGTTTTTTTCCCTCTCTGTTTAAGAGTAAGACCACACTCGAACTCTGATCGTAAGTCTTTTCATGATCGAATCGTTCACTTTCTAATATTGAGATCGAAAAAGAGAAGGAAAAAAAATGGAGAAAGGAAAAGGCAAATTCGTCAACGACAACGATGAACTGCCGGGCAATTCTGATAATGGTGAGCGACCATCATCAGTCAATTTCGATGATGATTCTGCGATGAATTTACCTCTCAAGGGCAATCGTGAAGTTGTTGTCGGCCAAATCCCGCCAAGAACTGACGAGCAACACAGGTCTTATAAAGATGATGATACTGCTAGCTCGAATTCCAGGTATTCTATAGTTCTTATGATTCGATAAAACTGCAACTTCAAAGGTTAGGTCTTTCACAGTATACTTTGGTTTCTTCTTGATCATCTTGATGATGGATACTGTACAAACCTAATATACAGTTTCGAGGATGGTTTTTGATTTCTCCAGGTTTTGCCATGGTTTATTTTCCCAACCCTTTTACACATGTTTTTCAATCGATCGATCTCAGCAAACCAAGAAAGTATTAGGGAGTTAAAAAATTAACTACGTTTTTCTCATCTCGTTTTCTCGATATCATCATAAATCTAGTACGCTATTGCGATAATCAATTTCTGCTATTCCGAGTTTTCCCATTTGAAAATGCATACTTTTGCGTTTCTTAAGACTGATATGACACAATGATGATTAGGGTTTTCCGTACGCCTACTTGTTTTCTCCATTTGAGAATGATTTAGGGTTTTCTGTGTAGATACTTGTTTTTCTCCAGATTCTGCTATTTCTCTAGTTTTCCCCCACTTCGGAAATGCACCCAACACAATACTAAGTTTTCTTCAACTAATCTCATGGTACAATTAGGATTATAGGTTTTTTTCTGTAATAAACACTTTGTTTTCTCTCCATTTCATCTCAGAATGCTTCCATTATCAGCCATTTGCTTCTCTACCTCTCTAACAAGCGCCGATCTCTCGCGCTCACGCCTCGTTCTTCGACCCGAATCGGCCAACAGAATAACCGACTGCACTAAACTCGCTAAGAGCTCTCCTTACGGTCAGCCGAAGAAGATTCTTACAGTGGTCGACCCGAAAGAAAGGAGTTACAGAATGGTGTTGTTGTCCAACGAAGGTAATAATAATAATGGGGAGGATGAAACCACCTTTTCTATAGCAGGAGATTTGGGTAAGTTCATAGAGGAAAATCAGCTTAAGGTCGGCGATATCTTAACGTTTTACAAGGCTAATTGCGGTGATTCTTCGAACGATGGAGACTACTTTCAAGTTCTTCCGTAGGCCGAAAGTTGTCATTCCTCCTTCGTATGACGAAGAGGAATGATCGATGAAGATATTCGTCACGCCGAAATACTCAAGTCTTGGGCTGATTTTGCTTCATAATAGTGGAAGAAAGAAACCTCTTTGTTCATTGATTACATTCACATGTCTGATTTTTAGTTTTTTCCCTTCGTATGTATTGGTGGATTTTATAATCGAATCTTGTCACAATTCTACACAATCGACTCTCTCAGTTCTTGCAAACAACGAGCAAAATTTAGAAGCTGGAAACGCTCGAAAACTATTTACAATAAGACATACGAACAAAAGATTAAACGTTATCTGAGATGTACATTTAAAGAAATGCTGCCACTTACCTTGACAATGTCATAACCTAAAATCCTCTAGTTACCACTTATTTTTACCCACTCCTCCAAAGACACATTTTTTACCTAACATTATTATACCAAATTAAGCAACTGAAAAGTAAAATAGAAAACACTTTATCCAGCTTCTAAAACTTATCATATATAATCATATCATAATTATTATTTACCCTTAAAGACCAGCACCTTTATAATATGTATCCCTAGTCCCAAGCACTAGCCACGGCAGGATTATAAGCAGCACCACCACCACCACCATAGTACTGATCCATTCCTCCTTTACTATTCGAAAACCCACCATCCCTACGAAAGTCCCGCCCCCCGAAGTTGCCCGAGCTGCCCCGGCGACTCTTGCCCGAGATGGATCGGGCAGCGAATCGGGTCAGCCAGGCTGGCACTTGTTGGTTGGCTTCTTGCATGAGGTCGGCCAACGGCCTGGCGAGAGGGGCGTTGTTGTCGTTGAAGAAAGCAGTTGCCAGGCCCGACTTGCCCGCTCGCCCGGTGCGCCCTATGCGGTGGACGTAGTCGTCGATGTCGTTCGGTAGGTCGAAGTTGACGACGTGCGCGACGTGGGGAATGTCGAGGCCTCGCGCCGCCACGTCGGTTGCCACTAGGATAGGCGTTTTGCCGCTGCGGAAAGATCTCAGTGCGAACTCTCTTTCCTGCGGTTAAAGAGAGAGTTGGGAGATATTGATGTATGATCTTTCTTTGAGTGTGTATTAGAAATCGACGAGTCCTTCCTAAAACCAATTGGTAATAGGAGGAGAAAGTCTCTTATATATATACTGACTCGAAGAGCTTGAATTAGTCGATGTGGGACAAACCCCATTTTTATAATCTCAACAATGTGCTTAGACGGTTTTAATATTATGATATCCACTATTCAGTAAAATATGGTCCTTTGGCCATTGAAGATTGCTTGTTCAACATACCTGTTGTGTTCTGTCGCCGTGAATAGATGTAGCGGGGAAGCCATTGACGTAAAGCCAGTGCTCGAGCGAATCAGCTCCCTTCTTTGTTTCGACGAAAACCAGGGTGAGGGCCTGCTGCAAAACAGAGTGGAGAATTCAGGATAAGATGAGCGGTGGAAAAAGGTTAGATGCAGTTCTGAAAACTATTATTTGCCTGAAAAGAATGGGATAAGTAATCGGGTGACCGCTGATAGACACAACACAAAGCCATAGATTTTCAACACCAATATTCTGAAATTGGGTTTAGTCGAATTTTACCTTGGGCTGAAGGCCGTTTGTGCTTTGTGCATGAAGAAGGTCCATCAAATGACTTCTTTTGTCGGTCTCATACACATATTCAACCCTTTGAACAATCAAGTCAGTGCTAGAACCAATTCTCCCAACGGCCAAAAACACGTAATTTGAAAGAAAATCTGCAGCCAGAGCCTGCAGTTAAGAAGTTCGTAAGCAACACTATGGTACTTGGTCGCCTCACAGTTGTATAAAACGAACTGCTGACATTTTCGCAGACCAAATCCTTCAGTTAAACGAACCAAGATCGATCAGCGTTAGTGAGCCAACCTGAATTTCCTTCGGAAATGTGGCGCTAAATAGCAATGTTTGTCGTATACCAGGAGGTGGCATATCAATTTGTTGCACAATTCTCCTTATTTGGGGTTCGAAACCCATGTCTAGCATTCTGTCCGCCTCATCCAGGGCTAAGTACCTAATCATTTGCAATGAAACTCTGGCTCTTTCCAGCAAATCGACCAATCTGCCAGGAGTAGCAACAAGTATATCCACGCCTCTTTCAAGCTCGCGAAGCTGTTCAGAGATCATCAATCTCAGATTTAGAACTCAAACATAAAACTCTACATAGGTTAAGCACAAACGTAAGCAATAGAATGAAACCTGAACATTGATGGGTGCACCGCCATAAGCAACAACCACCCTGACCCCAGTTTGATAGGCAAATTTCTTAGCCTCTTCATGAATCTGCACGCAACAACAGCCACCGTAAAACATCCCAGCAAAACAATTACATTCTGTAACAAACTTACTTGGATAGAGAGCTCCCTAGTGGGAGACAGGATAAGAGCAAGTGGAAATCCCGTGCGTGGCGGCATATGCATCGGTGCTCTAGGACCCTGAAACTGGCGGCTCTTCATGATTCCGCCGATAATCGGGAAACAAAAAGCTGCAGTCTTTCCAGAGCCAGTCTGAGCGCAAGCCATAAGGTCCCTGCCAGCTAAAGCTATAGGGATTGCGTAACGCTGCACAGGCATGGGCTTCACATACTTGCATCTCCTAATATTCAGATTCACGGCATCGCCCAAATCAATCTCAGCAAACGTGTTCACCGGGGGAGGAACATCCTTACCGCTCGTCTCCACCGGAATATCCTCGTAGGCATCGAAGTTGATGCCGGTGTTTTCCTGTTCCCCAAACCCAGGTTCAGGATCGGCATCACCTTGGAAAGGATTAGCTTCTCTTTCTCTCCCACGATCCCAGCTATTGCCCCTGCTATTCCAACCAGAACTACCACGACTGCCAAAACTCCCACTTCTATCTCTCCTATGATGACCAACGGATTGATTCCCAGCTATAATTGGGCCACCATTACCCTGCGGATCATTGGCAAGCACATGACCAGCCTGAGACTCAGAAGCAGAATGGTTTTCCGGAAGTGGAGGTTTATTCCTAATATGAGGAGGAACATAAGTTGATCGAGCAGCTCGTGAATTCGTTGCCCCTACACCGCCAGGAGCTTTCTCAGCTGCATCAGACAAAGATGTTGGCATATCGAAAGTTCCTTGAATTTTCAGAAAGTCCACCGCCCACAGAATATTCCCAAAAATTCCCCTCAATTTGACAGAAATTCAGCTTTCATATACCGTAAGTCGTCACAATCCACCAACCTTAAAATAAAAAAAAAAATCCTGATCACAAACAAAAAAGAAACAGGTGAACAACACGATTCACGATTAAGCTACAAAGAAGATGAAGCGAACGCGCACAACAAACAAACATATATCCGCAAGCTAGACCTAAAAAAGGAAACGACGCAAAATTCTATGCATAGAACCAGCAACAAATGATAAAAAGAACATGAATCACACCGACATTGCACAGGCACTGACATACTAACAGGCATCATTTGATTGTAAATAGCAGATACATACAATGTAGCAACCCTAAATTCTGCGATCTTAGGCGCCGTTCTCAATCATCATTCTCCTGCGTAATGCTATTTTTCTCTCTCTTATTTGGTATTTCGCGGGTATATATGCACTGCACATATATATATGTATATAATATCTAATCTGTTTGATGTTGGCGTCTACGCTAAATGCCCGATGAAACGCGTATTATGGATTTCATGGGTGGCCAATCTGTATCCGAGCAATATCGTAGCACATATACCATTTAAAAATCAATAAAACTAAAAAATTTTTAATAGATAAAAAAGTAATTACTCAAAGTAGGGTGCACAAAATGGCAAATTGAGTTAGTTGCAAGAATAACCATATTTTAATAGTACAATTTATTTGGAAAAAAATAAAAATAAAATAGTACAATAGTTTAAAAACAATATTACACGTATATAGAGAAAAAGAATAAAAGAAAACAAGAACTTTATAAATAGATGTGTTTCGGGCGTGCATATATGTCCAGTGTTCGCTTATGAGTTGTCAATTTGGGGAGGTGAACTAAAGCGTATTCATTTCTGTGTGTGTTTATGCTTTGCAACATAGTGGGCAGCAGCGATTAAGGGTTTCAGCAGATTATATTGGAGCAATTTTGGCAGATTGTGATCTCAGTCGGCGAAGATGATGTCATTCGAGATGAACGATCGCAAAAGTGAGTTAATCGCACAGTCGTCTCATCGTTTACACCGATAAATCGTGGTTAAATTTGCGCGGTTTCACTCTTGTTTGGAGATTTAGATTGTTTCTTATCTAGTCCGTGTTTGCTTCGGTGTATGAATGAATTGTGAATCAAGTGCCAAGGGGACTACTATCTGGCTTGTATAGTGGGGAAGTAGTATGTTAAGATGAGAGCAGTATTGGGGATTTTCCGATGTTTTGATAAAATTTATGTGTAATTACTCTTATGCAGAAATTGGACTTGGTTTGACGGGATTCGGAGTGTTCTTTTCATTTCTCGGGATAATTTTCTTCTTCGATAAGGGACTAATTGCAATGGGAAACGTGAGTATTTTTCTTTTTTCTTTTCCCTGGCGATAAACATTGATTTGCAATATTTGAGCTTCATTTGTAATTTTTCTGCTGCACATGTAGATCCTTTTCGTCTCAGGCGTGGCATTAACTATTGGACTAAAATCATCTGCCCAGTTCTTCATGAAACGCTCTAATTTCAAGGTATCCTGCTAAACTGTTAAGAGTCTAGTGTTTGCTTCCTTCTTTGTCACTGATTAGTTCGCACTATGTTCATTTCAGGGAACGATTTCGTTTGGTATTGGCTTCTTTTTGGTGGTCATTGGATGGCCTGTGATAGGAATGATCGTTGAGGCATATGGATTTATTGTACTTTTCAGGTTTAGTGCTTCTAAATTATTTTTATTATCATTTTCGACTGTTAGCCTTAGTTTTAATTGTCTATTATTGCTTTTCGCAGCGGTTTCTGGCCCACACTCGCCGTTTTCTTGCAGAAGATTCCCATTATTGGCTGGGTGTTCCAACAACCTTTTATAAGATCGGTATGTCCACTGGATCTTTGTTGAATTTGTTATGGTGATTTCTCTGCTTGTCTTTCTGAAAATATAATAATAAAATGTCAGTATGACTTGTAGCAACTTTTCTTATGGTTATGTTCATCTCGTTGATGTTACTCTTGGGAGCCTGGGATGTTTCCATTATGATTGGATGGGTAAATTCCATTCTGTTCATCGCTGGTGCTGGGGCATAATTAGGCTTACTGATGGATCTTTCTTAGATATCTGGGACAATTTGTGTTGACTAGAACTTAATGCACACTCAATTGGTAATTTATCCCCTATTCGAGGGATCATGTTATTGATGCCCTCTTAAAATCCTCAGTTTTGCCTCTTTTTAAATTGAATCATCTGTGAATTTCATTATATCACTTATACTCTCATTTTCTAACAATGTTTTCTGCAGTTTCTTGATCGCTATCGTGGTAAACGAGTGCCCGTGTAGGTTCATGAATGGCATTTGCAACCCACTTGTGTAAATTTGATAAGCAGTTTGGCGTTGGCATGGATTGAAGTATGGTTGGTGCTCGCGCTTGACAAAGTGCTTTGATTTAGGAGCTTATTACCCTGTTTCTGCATTTCTTCCTGTAATCGAAAGTTGGGAAAATTCAATATTCTACAATAGTAAGATATATCGATCTGTGTTTCCATTTGGTATGAAAGATTAACATATAACAACTACTGATTGGATTATGGTTTATAGGGCTTAGAATTTAGATCAAGATTTACAGTCAACCCACAAGAGTATATTACAGTGATTTTGGTTTATACTTCAGACTGTTTAATCATCTTGCAAATCGTAGAGTCCACTCAGCAGCTAGTTGGTCATGCTTCTCCCTGTCGGCCAAGTATAAATGTGCAATGCCAGGAACAAGAGGCTTATCTGCAAATAAAAAACCATACCCACCTCCATCAAATTCCAAACATAAAAACTAAATAAAGAAACCCGAAAATACAATAACACATACACGGATCAGGGTTGGTAAACATAGATCTCAAAGCAACCAAGACTTTCGAGATAGTAAGTGCTGGACTCCAGCCTTCTTTAAGGATGTCCAAACTCACATTGCCCACAGAATCCACATTGCAATGATGTATTCGGGTCTTGAACACGACCTGAATAAGAAAGAAAACGTGCTTGTCGCTTTCTTTTTTTTTTTTTTTTTGGCTTTTTTTGTCCGAGAAGCATCGCCATATTTACCTTGGGAGGTTTAAATGGATAATCTCCGGGAAATGTTATATCAAGAAAAAATATGCCTCCACCATATGGAGTCCCTGCACCTCAGAAAAAGAAACAGGTCATTAATCTCAAGAATTACATAAAACCATAAGAAATAAAAACAGAAGCAAATTAAAGAAAGGGGCAACCTACAAGAACGAATCATGCGTTCAGATTTAAGGGTTTGTTTTAGGACAAACGCACTCAACACCATGCATTCGTGTCTGACTGAATTGACGTGCAGTCGAGGAATTTGGGCAGTAACTCATAAGATTAAAAGAAAATGGGAGTGTCGGGCAACTAATTTATTTCATCGAACGAGGAAAAAATAGTCCGCCTTGGATATTCAAGAGATAAGGTGCATACAAACATACCAAACCAACGGCGTACTTCTACACTATCATTAAAGATGAAAGCTTTGGTTCGATGATAAACTCAGCATATGGAAACACTACATTCATTAACCTGCAACTTCCCAAATTCACCGTTTATAACAAACTCAAACTGGACAAGAATAATTCACAAGCTTAAAAAAAAAAGGTAAAACACTAACAAGAATTAGAGTAGGAATATACCAGGGGGACCGAAAAGAGTGGCAACCCAATGGTAGAGATTGTCGCCTTTGGGCCCAGCTGAGCAGTCGGGCGGAGGATCACTGCAAAGCTCGGACATCTCCTTCTGTATTCTCTTGCCCGAGGCAGAAACCGAGGTTGTCGAAGGCCATGATCTTCCTCCTCCAGCTGGCGCCATCATCATCCTTTTACTAAGATTCAGTAAATTTTCCCTCACAGAAAATGTAAATATTAATCAGCAGAACATTTATGCAATCTCATCTCAAATCAACCATTCTACATAAACCCTCAACTAAACCATCGAAATTGCATCATAACCCTAGAGGCTTCGAAAAATTTCCCCAGCACAGCAATAGAAGAAACAACAATACGGAAAAACGACAAATACTCGCGGAACTCCCAGAATTACACTGGCAGAGGTATAAGCAATCAACAGAGATACAACTTCTGAAACATATCGTGCGCTAAAGGTAGGAAATTGCACCTGAAATCAGTACGTCGTCGTTTCGGCTGTTATATATTGATGGGCCTGGGTTTGAGCATGAGCCCAATAAACTTAGTACATATTTCAGTTCAGAAACTATTTACCAACGAAACTGATTTTCATTTATTTATTTTCATAATTGGTCATTTATTCAAAGTTGAGGCAGATAGGTGGTAATAGTGTGGAAGAATTGGGACAAGAATCGTCACAAGAAAAAATAAAATCTCCATTTTAGAGAAGCCATGAAATCTAGTGAAAGTGATAAACTGTTTCAACAGAGAATCCAATTCAAATCTGAATTGAGTTGTAATAACTAATTTTGGCGGCAACGCTTATCTATTTATGTATTTTCCCAGGAAAA
The DNA here is from genome assembly GCA_027422505.1 of Craterostigma plantagineum. NCBI lineage: Eukaryota > Viridiplantae > Streptophyta > Magnoliopsida > Lamiales > Linderniaceae > Craterostigma > Craterostigma plantagineum. The sequence continues at coordinate 2,575,892 of JAPQWV010000007.1, forward strand.
AAGTCCCCATTATTGTCAAACGTAGTACGTGACATGGACATCGATAACTTATTTATTGCCTTTGTCGTTTGGTATCTTCAAAACGAAGCAAGAACATGTAATTGATCAAACGATATGTGATTGCTCTCAAACAATGTTTAGAATTCTTTTTTTTTCTTTTATGATTATACGGTGAAAAAAAAGATGGGTTTCCGAGATTCATTAATTCTTGACTTGACGAGAGAAAAAACGGTGGGATGTCGTCATGCTTTTATTTCTTCTCACTTAAATTTCATTCTGTCTTGAAGCGGTTTCTTTTGGACATTTTATCCTATATATATCCACTGCCTTCTTCCTCTATGGTGCTCTGTTTTTATGGTTTCTGAAAACCTGACTGTTCTAATTTGATTCAGATTGCTCAAGCATGTCTGCTGTGGAGGAGAGCATAAATATCTCAACTCATGATCTTCAGTTGGTACTCTCTCTCTCTCTCTCTCTCTCTCTCTCTCTCTCTCTCTCTCTTTTACATTCTTGTTTTTAAGGTTTGTAAACCTCAGGTACAGAATCGAGTAGAACGCTGTCTACAGCATTACATGCACAAAAGGGAAGCCATCAAAGCTCTTTCAATGAATGCTAACATCGACCCAACTGTTACAGATCTAAGTAAAGTCATCTTCTTTTTTTCCTCCATTTTTCTGCTTATGATAATTCTACAATATCAAGAATGCATAGAAGAGTATGTGAGGAAGGACTCATATATGTTATTCATTCATTCATTCATTCATTTGTATATCAGTTTGGCAGCGGCTCGAAGAACAAAACCCAGAATTCTTCAAGGCTTATTACCTGAAACTGCTGATCAAGGACCAAATCATGGAGTTCAACAGATTGCTCTCCAAGCAGGTCGACCTCATGCATCGAACAGAACCTTTTCCTACATGTAATGGATCATCAAATATTTCCCCTCGTAAGAAGAACATATGCTCTTACTTTTATCAAACATCACTCATCTCAGATTATTTCTTGATCAAGCACACAATATCTTACAGTGCAGCAGCTTACAGTCCACCCCAGTACGAGCACTGTGTACACTCATAGCCCTAACTCGGGATTGGCTCGAGCGTCGAATGGGAATATCCATGAGGCAGATTACGGAGCTATTTCGCAGTTCGACTTGTGCTGCCCGCCTATGGTCGGCGATGCATGTTTGATGTCTCATCGTGTTTCTGCTTCTACTGATATGCACCATCGTCATCTAAACGATGATCTTTTGAGAGGAGATTGTTCCTCATATGGATTCTTGCCTCAGTTTCCTACAAATCTCAGCTTCTCTGAGTTGACAGATGCTGATGATTTCCCCAATTGTTCTGGTACCTCTCTCTCTCTATAATACACACACACACACACATATGAGAGTTCTGCTATGCTATTCATGTGTTTAAGTTTGTACAGTAGCAGGCCTACTAGGGAGTTACTCAAGGCCTCACTTCATGGCGCCTGAAGCAAACGATTTCGTCGACATGAATGGTAAATAAATCAGTTATATCGTCGCAAGTTTCGATAATGCTTGGAATAAAAATAGATGTTACTGATTGTTCTTTTTTTGGTTTAGAAAACGTGGAGTGATTGAAACCTGAAGGTGGAAACTTGAGATACCAGCCTTTTGATGGTGCGACTGATTAGGCTTCTCAGTTTTGTTATTTTACATAAATAGGTTTCTTAGGTTTGATTGTATTCTCTGGTTTGTACATAAATTGCGAACTAGCACTGTAATAATTAAGAAACTAAATCCAAAACACACCCCATTAAACACAAAACAAAATAACTAACAACAATAGGGAGAAGAATATGTCATAAGATCACAATGAAGAGAAATTTCAAGAAAACACTCAACAAGCACACAGACAAATTCATACCATTCATCAGCAAAAGGAAGATGGAGAGGGAAGGAGAAACGGAGTACAAAGCAGAGAAACAAAGTGTGTACTTATATATAAACACAAAGGGGGCTCAAGTTTTCTTACTAGCATACCATCAATCACTTTCAATAATCCTCTCCCTCCTCTTCTTTATCTATGCCATCCGCCCCGACTTCTTCGTAGTCCTTCTCAAGTGCAGCCAAATCTTCGCGGGCCTCACTGAACTCACCTTCCTCCATTCCTTCACCCACATACCAATGAACGAAGGCCCTCTTCGAATACATCAGATCGAATTTGTGGTCGATTCTTGAGAATACTTCGGCGACCGCCGTGTTGTTGCTTATCATGCAAACTGCTCTTTGTACTTTGGCTAAGTCGCCGCCGGGCACAACTGTCGGCGGTTGGTAGTTGATTCCACACTTGAACCCAGTCGGGCACCTTCAAAAGAGAAGCGAAAAATTATCAGATTTCGACCTGCAACAAATTTGCAGGAATATGTGGTTCTTACCAGTCGACAAACTGAACTGTTCTTTTGGTCTTAATGGTGGCCACGGCAGCATTGACATCCTTAGGGACGACGTCTCCACGGTACATTAAGCAACATGCCATGTACTTTCCGTGTCTAGGGTCGCATTTGCCATCATGCTTGAGGGCTCGAACACTGCGTTTGTAATTTCGGGGACTGATAGCTGTTCGTGGTATGCTTTAGCGGCAGAGATCACTGGGGCGTAAGAAGAGAGCATGAAATGGATGCGAGGGTATGGTACGAGGTTCGTCTGGAACTCTGTGATGTCTACATTGATGGCTCCGTCGAACCTTAGTGAAGTGGTTAGCGATGAGATGATTTGGGAAATCAGGCGGTTCAAGTTGGTGTATGTAGGCCTCTCGATGTCCAAAGACCTTCTGCAGATGTCGTAGATTGCTTCGTTGTCGAGGAGCACGGCGACGTCAGTGTGCTCGAGGAGAGAGTGAGTGGAAAGAACACTGTTATAAGGCTCAACAACTGCAGTAGACACCTGCATTTGACCAACCTCGTATCAGTCTAACCCACAAGAGATAAAATTGAAGCATTCAATCATGTACATTGTGCACTCCAAGATTTTGTGAGTAATAATTTGGAGAAAGTACCTGGGGAGAAGGATAGATGGTGAATCCGAGCTTTGACTTTTTGCCATAGTCAACGGATAATCGTTCAAGAAGCAAGGAACCCAAGCCTGAGCCAGTACCACCGCCGACTGCACTGAAAACCAAGAAACCCTGCAAACCCGTGCAATTATCAGCTAACTTCCTCACTCTGTCCAAGCACAGATCGACAATTTCTTTCCCAACTGCAATCAAGCAACAGAAGATGAGACTTAAACCAACGAATGGATCATAGGCAATTCTTAATTTCTCTCTTGAATACTTGCATTGTCCATAGAATGATGGGCCAGATTTTCGACAAGATTCAGCTTCATTCAAAACATTATATCCCATATACCAGTGTAGTGACCCCTGGCGAAGTTATTGGCAGCATCTTCCTTTCCAGAGATTAGCTGCTCAGGGTGGAAAAGCTGGCGATAACCGCCAGACCTGACCTCGTCTATCACAGTAGGTTCAAGATCAACAAAGATAGCTCTTGGAACGTGTTTGCCCGATCCAGTCTCGCTGAAAATGTGTTGAATGCATCATTTACCACGCCCACAGATGTGTCGCTGCAAAAAACGTTTACACAAAATTGAGGTCAAAATTCATCCCCCAGCACAAGAGATCTGCTAATTCGATATCAAATTACCAAAAATTACATAGAAAACATGAATCGGATAAGCGAACACGAAATAATCGAAAGTACCTCGGCATCATTCCATCGGGCTGGATGCCATGTTCGAGACAATAGAGCTCCCAGCACGAATTCCCAACTTGTATGCCGGCCTGACCTATGTGAATGCTTATTATTTCTCTCATCCTTCTTAGTTCTTCCTTTACCAACAATTATTCCTTCAGTTTTTAAACGAATGTGGTAAGAAACGCCCGAACCTCTCCTCCCTTTCTCTCTCTATGTATGGAGCTCTTTGTTGGTGCAGAATGCAGATTGATTGGTTGATTGATGTGAGCTTGCGATCTTTCTCTTCCCTCTAGTATCAAAATATATCTCTCCTCTTGGGCAGCTAATAATAGCTAATGTGTGACTGTGTTGACGGGAAATAAGAAAAACAAATAATACAAAAAAGAAAAAAGAATTTCATTAATGGTCCCGCCACCTCATACGTGGCCCACTTATAAGTTATTCGTCATCTGTGAGTTGGCTTCTGTACACCACCGACGATAAAATTTCCGACCTACCCAAAATACCCTCGAGTATGGTATTGGACAACTATTACTTCCTTAACATATAAACTTGTTCCTATGTAAAAAAAAGGTAACTTGGTTGGAAATATAATCGCAAGAAGTTTGTAGTAAGTGAAGACATTTGTGATCCCCCAAAGATAGATAAACGACATTGAAATTCAGTTCGGCTTTTAGATTTTAGTCTCATGAAATCAAAATGAGATTCATATAACTTTAAACTGGATTTAATTAGAGAATCAAAACTTAAGGATAGTAATATATTGGTTTGAATTGGGATACGAATTGACCCGATCGAATTGTCCCATGCGAAAGCTGATCACGAAAAATCCTAAATTTAATTTTTTCCCGTTAAAGTGAATCTACAGAAAAAATAACCAATTGGATAAAAAAATACAAGTCAATACCTTTTATCAGAATTTTTTTTTTATATAAGTACCCGTTTGACTGTGTGTATCATTTTTCCAGTCTTGACATACCTTTTTATATGTGTATTATGTACCACGTCACGCGTCTATATGGTCTAAGCACTAACAGGGTAGTGACTTGCAAATTTTTATATAACTGGGTATTTTTCTATATCCCCTAATATAATAAATAAAAGAAAAACTTGATACCGATATAAAGAAACCTTGGAGAATCCGCTTCGTCGTCCAAAAAGAGAAGAGAAGATAAGGTCTAACAGATATCTCAAAGTTTTCTGCAACTTGCCATAATATATATAAGTATAATTCAGGTTGGGCCCATTGCAACATGTAATTTAATAATGATCATTTAATAACATAATCCATGTGATGAACGTTAGAGTTAGTTTTGCTGCAATTATGAAGATGGCTCTTTGGCATTCTGAGTCGGCACTTCAGATGCTTTTTTATATTCTTATTTACTCCATTTATGTATCATTCGTGCATTCAAGAATGTCACTTAGTTTGGCTAAGATTTGATAATAATGATTAATGAATGACTATCCGAAATGTGTTGATTTCAAATGCAACTTAACCAATAATAATTGAGATGCAGCAATTTTTCGTCCAAGCAAATTGGGTTTTGGGCCATGAGTGGTTAAGGCCCAAGACCAACATTAATTGGACTTCGAACGTGTGAGCAAATTGGGCTTTATATTCGTATATAAGAAATTGTGCCATGATTTTGTAATACATTCGAACTCGTGCCATGTGTGCCATTCTTGTTTGGTACAATACAAGATTAAAGTTGGGACTTTCTAACGAAAGAAAAAAGAAAGAATTATACCCAAGCAAATCATGAAAACTCGATATGGTTAAAATTAAGAGTTAATTTCGTTTCAGCCCCACATAAGCAACTTTCATTTGGATTCAGCCCCAATTGCTTTAAATTTCAGTTTAAAACACCCATCTCAAGTTTGCCTTAGAGTTAAGGAACCAAATGTGTTAAAAAGACCCATCTGTCCTCATCTGTTGCGAAAATTTACAAAGAATGCCATCATCCCTCTCCTGCGAACCATTAGCCCCAATTGCCATCTGTTGATTTATTTCAACACCCAAAAGCCTTGAAATCTCCGAAATCTCCGACGTTATTGAGCGGAAAAGGTAAAATCGAGCTCAATTTCTCATGGGTTCTCTTAACCAAGGAAAATTTCGATGTTATGTTGGAATAATGATTCAAACTCAATTCGAAATTTTTGGTACAAACACGAGCGAAATCTTGACGTTTGTGCTCGAATAATGTGGATTCACACCAATTCGGATGTAGGTCTTAGTAATCGACACGAAATTACAACGAATCTAGCCGCGATCTAAGATCCGAATATTTTCAATTTCAGTAACAAATCACCTGATCTGGGTACCACTTTATGCTCGTTTGGAAACACTACCATGAAAAACTATACCAGATTCTTAACATTGGTGAATAAATGTTGCCTCACTAATAACAAATCAGTTCAGTTAGCACGTCACGTTCTCTAGGTACCACTTTTTACTATTTTGGAAACCCTACCCTAAAAACAATAACAGATTCCTAACATTAGGGAATAAAAGTTGCATCATTTATAACATATAACGAGAAGACAATAACGATATGTTTCTTATAATAACTACATGCAACTAGTACAAAATAGGGCGTCAAGAGGAAGATCAAAAAATCGTACGACACCCAAAACTCTCTGAAATCACACAAATCTTCAACGTTAGTAATCGGAAAAGCTAAAACCGATCTCAATTTCTCATGTCCTCATAAACAAGGAGAATTTTCGACGTTAAGTTGGAATAATGCTTCAAACACAATTAAAAAATTTGGTAAAAAACGAGTGAAATCTCGACTTTAATGCTCGAATAATGAGTATTCACAGCAATTTGGGTGTGGGTCTTCGTAATCGACATGAAATAACAACAAATTTTGCTACGAACTAAGATCGAAATGTTTTCAATTTCAGTAACACATCACTTTATCTGGATACCATTTTCTGCAAGTTCCAAAACTCTACCTTCAAAAATCGTAACAGATTACTAATAAATGGTAACAAGTCTTGCCTCACCTATAACAAATAATGAAAAAACAATAACGGTTTGTTTCCTATAATTACTACATGCAACTGGTACGGACTAAGGTGTCAAGAGAAAGATAAAAAATTCGTATGCTACCCAAAACTCCCCTAAATTGAAGAAATCTTCAACGTTAGTAATCGGAAAAGGTAAAACTGATCTCAATTTTTTATGGGTTCTCATAAACAAGGAAAATTTTCGATGTTATGTTGGAATAGTGCAACAAACCCAATTCGAAAATTTGGTAAAAAAACTAGTGAAATCTCAAATTTTATGCTCGTGGATTCACACCAATTCGGGCGTGGGTCTTAGAATCGACAATAATTATCGATGCTAGTCACGGAATAACGATGATGCGAGGTATTGGAACGTTTGTCAATTAAAAAGTTGGTTGGTAACACTTCATTTATTCTGAGTAACGATTCACGCATTCTGGGTAACACATAACTAAGAACATTCTAGAAGGTTCTAGATTGTCAGAGATATTAACAGTACAATAACTTAATATTACCACATTGCTTGCAAATAATACCACATGTCTGATAAACAATAACAATATAAACAATGATTATACCACATTTGTAGCTACGAGAACTACAAAATAGCTAATCAATACTTACTATTTTTGATTAATTTCGTTCGTAAATTCATTTCGTTGGGATGTATAAGATTGAAATTCATGGAAATAGGTGATATGATGAAGCTAAATCACAAAATTTCATTAAAAGACACGTTTTGCGAATGTTGATATCAATATGTGAAAGTTGAGATCAAAAGTCATGTAAACACATAGCTCTTTATTCACAAAATATACTAGTATCTCTTTTGATGAGACATAACGTTATGAATTACATCCCAAACGTATTCAAAGTTCAACATTAAAGCACGAACAACATTTAATAGACCATAAGCTCAAAATTCGAGACCTCAAACTAAACAATCGAAGAAACATGGATTTGTGAGCGTAATTAATGAAATATTTTAGAATATTACCACATTACCTGCAAATAATACCAGATGTCTGATATAAAGAAACAATATCAACCGAATTTATGACATATTGTTTGGTACAGATACCACATAATATGCTTTTCAGTATAACATCATTAATTAGACTTATTTTGTTCGTAAATTCACTTTTTCCCGAATGTATAAGATTTGTGTTCATGTAAGTATGTGATTTTACTAAGTTAACAAATCAAATTCCCTTAAAGACATGTTATGCGAATGTTGATATCAATATGTGAAAGTTGAGGTCAAAAGTCATGTAAACATAGATCTTCTTTCACAAAATATACTAGTATCTCTTTTGATGAGAAATAACGTTATGAATTCCATCACAACGTATTCAAAGTTCAACATTAAAGCAAGAACAACATTTAATAGACCATAAACTCAAAATTCGAGACCTCAAACCCTAAACAATCGAAGAAAAATGGATTTGTGAGCGAAATTAATGATATTAGTAGTGTGGTATGAAAAACATATTATGCAGTATCAATATCTACAATAGTGTTAAAAATTGGATTTGTATTGTTCTTTTATATCTAAGATTCGGTATTATGTGGTAATATCCCTTGACAATATAGAACATTCCAGATAATGCAATTCCAGCCTAAATTATTGAGATCCCGCCTAAATTATTGAAATCTCGTCTAAAGTGGACAACACAAGTTACACAGAGAATAACTTACTGGTACCACTTTCTTATTTCGAAAAATTAGGCAAATCTGGCGATTATATTTAAATTTCGGCAACCATGAGCGACGAACAATAGGCCAGTATTGTGCTTCAACGACTTGTCAGGATATGGGTCTCTCGAATTTGTGCGAAATATCTTCAATTTCGATCGAATCGGGATTCGATTTTCACCGTGTTTTAATTATTTTCGTCAAAAGAATTTGAGAAATTTATCCGTAAAATCGAACATTCGAGACCTGAATAACATGATAAACCGTCTAGGACACACCCAACTTGGTTTGGTGCAAGTCGTGCAGATGGAATAATATATATGATCGATTGTTTCGATCGAGTTTCCACTGTTACGGTGATACCTGATATTTGGCAAATGGTACCAAATCGAGGTTACTCGAACCTTTTAATTAGTATATACACCATATATCAGCTTACCAATACCAGTTAACTTTATTACGGTGACTGATGTCTGACAATCCATACCACATTTGGGAACAGTTGTTTAGCAACAATCCGGCGATTTTAAATTTCGGCAAACCATGAGCGACGAACGATAGAGCCAGTACTGTGCTTCAGCGATTTGTTCAGGATATGGGTCTCTCGAATTTGTACAAAATATCTTCAATTTCGACCGAATCAGGATTTGATTTTCACCGTGTTTTAATTATTTGCATCAAAAGAATTCGAAAATTTACCAACAAAAATCGAACATTCGAGACCTGATTAACATGATAAACCGTCTAGGACACACCCAACTTGGTTTGGTGCAGGTCGTGCAGATGAAAATAATATATACGATCGATTGTTTTGATCGAATTTTTACTGTTGTAATGATACCAGATAATTGACATACGGTACCAAATCCAGCTTAAAGATACCTTTAAATCAGTATATATACCATATGCCAGCTCACAAATACCAGTTAACTGTTTCAGGGTGACGGATACATGACGATTCATACCACGTTTCGGGCACAGATGTTTAGCCAATAATACGACGATTTTAAATTTCGGCTAACCACGAGCGACGAACAATAGAGCCAATACTGTGTTTCAGAGATTTGTTTAGGTTATGGGTCTCTCGAATTTGTACAAAATATCTTCAATTTCGACGGAATCGAGATTCGATTTCATCGAGTTTTTATTATTTGCGTCAAAAGAGTTCGAAAAATATGCCTGTAAAACCAAACATTTCGAGACCTGAATATCAAAATAAACCCTCAGGGATAGATTCCGTTTCGTTTCCGATGAACTTTCGAAAGATCTGCGAGTATTTTTGATCGTCAAAAGAATATTTTATTTACTTATTAATATGGTAACGATGATAACAGAAAACTGGTTCTGGATACCACTTATTATACAACTTTGTAGGGGTATTTTGGTCAGATCATGTAGTTGGTCCTTTTCTCTAAAATTAAAAGATATTGGGTCCTGAAAACCGAGATTTATACTGACAGGGGCTGATTCATATTTTGAAACTTAAAGAGGGGCTGATTCTTAAAAGCCCCTAAAATTAATAGGACAGAATTGATACGTACTAAAAAAGTATGGCGTTGAATTATATTGCGCATAATTTAGGTATGTAAATACAATAAATTGAAAAAATAAACATAGAAAACAATAGGGGGGTTGAGTTGAAGTTGAACTGAACGAAAGGACGGACAGAGATAAACGTAGGAAAGCGAAGTTGGATGCCAGAAGGAAATATCCTATTATATAAAATAATAATTTAAAAAAGAAAAAGAAAAAAAGGAGGAATTTACGAATCATCAGATTCCAAAATTTATTGTACAATTTGATCGATAGGGTTTTGTTCCCCTTTTTTCCTTTGTATCCGTCAATTCTGTACCATCGTATTTGATCAGAATCGAGATACCGTCGTTGCGTATGGAGGTTTCGAACATAAAGAAATTGTTGTGCGTTTCTGTGATGTGCGTGTTGGTCTCGTCTGCGGCGTCGTTTTGCGAAGCTGATTTCAAGGGCTTTATCTACGATCTCAATTCTCAGTGCCCTTCGTCGGCTCGTTTTTCTAATTTCCCAATCCAGGTGATTTTATGTCTGTTTCTTTTTCTTTTATTATTTTTTTGTTTTCCCTGATGATTTCGAACTGTGCTGTTATTGATTTACTTTACCTGATTTACATGCTGTACATGAATGGTTGTTATTAGCTTCTAGGAGAAAAAAATGAATGCTTCAACTGGAAACTCGGCATGCGATTTTGTCATTTATTTTCGAATCAAAATGTCCCGTGGTTTTTGCAAATTCTTGATTCCTGGGAATATCTTCGAACCAGGTCAACTCCATGATGAAGTTAAGCTATTATAACGTATGTCAGTTAAGGTGGGCATGACGTCTGATTGCAAGCTTGAGCATGTTGTCTTAATATATTTCGTAGGCCACAGAGATATACCGTATACGAACCTTCAAATGTATCCAGAAACCTTAATAATCAGGGTGACTGCTAATTTACCATATTTAAGGGTTGGTTTGTGAATGATGTAGGAATCTGCCGACAAGGGCCTGTTAGGAATATCTAGTAATGATGTAAGCTGACAGATATTGCATTTTTCGTTTATTGGAGATTATGAGGACTGAGAAGACGCGTGGCATGAGTTATGAGCTCCAAATATTTGTAACCTTGTGCAAGACTGTAAATGTCTCGACGTAATAGCTTTATGAGGACACTTGCCCAATTGTAATTTAGGAAGGCTGTATGAGTATTTTTTACGTTCCCCCTCATATAATCGTATGTCTAATATTAGCTGAAAATAAATGCTAACTACAAGGACACACTTAACTGAAATACTAGGCAAATTTAGTTTACTTCATTAGATCATAATTCCATTGAAGTAATTGATTTGATCTTTGACCGGACCAGAAAAATGTTTATGCTACAAAGTAGACATGTGTAATAGCTCTTCCATCTCACGGATTTTACACTCAAACCCATGACTAGGGTTGTGTTTTTGTTTGTGAATATTTTTTTGTTAGACAAAAATCAGTAGTATGCTTGCCTTTTTTCCCTCTGCTATTTATACTTACGCTATTGTTGGTTTTCTTATATTCATTATTATAATTGCTTTGAAGGTGGATGGAGACTCGTTCGAAAAAGCTGTAAGCTCTAGTCAGAAAAATGAGTACATTGTAGTCCTTTTTTATGCGTCCTGGTGTCCATTCTCGAGCATCTTTCTGTCCAAGTTTTCTACTCTCAGTTCCATGTACCCACAAATGATACATATGGCGATAGAACAATCCTCTGCCATGCCCAGGTACCTTGTGTGTTGTTCATTTCTTTCCACGTATGTGGGTGACCCCGTTTATTTGAAACATCATCTTTATGTACACATCGGTACACCATATTTAATCGGCAAACATTTCAAGTATGATTCTATTCTAACTACTACATTTGTACACATTGGAAAGATATAAGCCAATATGTGAAAGACGAAGTTCATCATCTCCTTTGGGACTATTTGATCTGGCAGATTTTTCATCTCGGTTTTTGCGTGCAATGATTTTACTATTAATCTTCTTTTGTCACATTTTCAGTCTTTTCTCTAGATATGGAGTCCACACCGTGCCATCTCTACTGATAGTGAACCAGTCAATGATAATGAAATATCACGGGCGCCAAGATATACCCTCGCTTACAACTTTCTACAAAAGAGCAACAGGTCGAGTACTTCTTATTCACTTCTTCATTCCGTATTTTTTTCATTCGATTGTTTTGTGGCAACTGAGATCCCTGCATTGGTTGTTGGATTGTAAAAAACCATGATATTGGTTCCATTCCCCTCACTGCATTGATAGTTTAATGGCTCAAACTTGAAATATACCTCCTTTCTCCGAGTCAGTCGGGGCATATGTTCCAAATAATATATTTGACCTTATTTGAACAAAATTCTCCATCAACTTTCTTAAATTCTAGTAGTTGCCCATCTCTTATCGGGACCTTATTTTTTGTTTAAATTTTTTTTCCATGTAGTCTCTATCTTGCATTTCAATAGATTTCGATCTATGGAATTGTCCCAACCCCTGATATATGATGGATGGCAAAACTGGATAAGCACTCGATTGTTGTATGTGCAGCCTTCAACAGATATCAAACTTAAATTTCCTTTTACTTGTAATAAATCCTGACTCTTCTCTCTCATATCTTCTTAGGTTTTGGTCCCATGGTAGACATGGTTGAAGTAATGCCAAGTAGTTCAAACAGCCAAGACACTATCTATCAGCTATGGACCACATCCTCCTTTAAGGAAACATTCTCAAGGGAACCTTACCTCATTCTTTCCATATTGTTTATCCTTCTGAGGGCAATTCTGTACTTCTACCCAAAGATCGCGTCCCAGGTCATCGCCCTATGGACATCTTACATCCCACATCTATATCCTAGAATTTTCGGGGAATCGAAACAGCTCTTAGGGCACGTTCTACACATGGTCGACGTCAAGAAAATTTGGAGCAAGCTAAAGATCTGTAAGACGAGAAGGGCGAGTAATGCTCGTGCTTGGGCTTCGTCTCTGGCCTCCGTCTCGCTGGGCGGGGCGTCCTCGTCAAGGGCATTTTCGTCAAAGGACTTGTAAACTAGTCTGTGCTGACCTCTATCGTGGCGAACCTATACTTTGTATGAAAATGGGAAGGAATTGAATTGCCTTGCCACATAAGCTCTCGTCTAATTTTCTTCTTTCACTGTGTTTTGAGATGTGTATTAGGTTTCTTTTGTGAGAGTCCGCTTATATGTGGGGAACAGTACGTTTTCTATCATCTTGGTATTTCGACGAATAGCGAGGAATAATGTAAATTTCAAACACAAACTATGTATACATAAATACATTAGCTTTAACTTTTCTGTACTGTGTGTCACATTTTCAGTTCTAACTCGTGCGCCATGCATGTAAGAAGCACAAATTTTACTCCAAACAAGCGAAAAAGGTTTCTCAAGGTCAGCTAAGTAGCGATAGATTAGAGCAAACAAAGACTTCATGAGGTAGGAGGATACAAGCAAAAATTGAAAACAAAGATGCAAACTGAAGAACAAATCTACCGTAAAGGAAAGAGTAGTTGCTCAGTCAAAGCCCCAGGCTAATCTCAGAGGCCAATCATGCTGTGAGATGCTTTACAGATTTTAGATCAAGAGCTTCTCAATAGCATCCTGCACGGAACAGAAAACCATTACATGTTGAAACTATTACAGAGACTGAATTGCTCAAGATTTTGCTGCTATTACCTTCAGTTGCTGTATTTGAGATCTCATCTGACTTCCCTCATTGCTTGTCACAGAGCAGGCAATCACTGGCCTCGTCACTCCACATGCTCTGCCAAGAGCTTGCTTTGATGGCACGAAAACGTAGGGCACGTTCTGTAATATGTAATTTGATCCAGCTTTAATCAATCGGACTAGACAACACATTTTTAATCATGGAAAAAAAACAAGAGTTCTGAAAAACCACTGTTGAATGTTATAGTGTTCGAACCAATCTTGAAAAACCATTTGATCACATTTGGGCGAAAAAAATTACCACTGTCCAGATAAATCCAATTTTCTTAGACATAATCATATACTTTACAACTTCATTAAGTGACACGTTATGTCCTGAAAGAGAGTTGGAAGAGTTCTCTCATGGAAGGTGACACGTTAAGTTTTGTCCAAGACTTTCCGTAGATATAATCATATACTTCACAACTTTACAACTTCATTTAGTGACACGTTAAGATTACCAGTACCAATTCCATAAAAGCTGAAGGCACATATCGAAATATAGATACAAACAAGAAGAGTTCAACAAGCAATATACCTTATCTTCAGCAAGAAGTGGGAGGTGAAGAAGAATCTCAAGAGGCTCGGTATCAGCCGCCATCACAACGAACTCCGAAATCCCTCTGTTTAAAGTCTTCGTTGCTGCAAGATTACAACTTCGTTTAGCCAAACTAACATCGAGAAAACGCATACACACCCCAAAAAGAGCCTTTCAACCAAAACAAACTTAAAAAACGCCAAACACACCTTCGTTAGCGCCCTTTTTCAGCTGCTTGTGATTCGCAGCTTGCTGAACCAAGTCGAGAATAGTTATGGTGAGCTGCGCGTCGGCCAGCGGGTACGCTTTGGGATTGACAGCTACTTCCGTCTGCAAGCATCGTATAGAAAGAGAAACAACGATCAAAATCTCAAGAAGCATAAAACACGAAAACTATTAAAAAGAAGATCGTTTAGGTGCGAGTAGGGTTTATCACCATGATTGGAGAGAATTTCGGATCGCCGAGTTTCTGAGGGATAGCTAGTAGGGTTTTTCCATGGAGTTATAAAGCCCGTTTTAACGAACCCTAAGCAAACTTCTTATTGGGCCGATTTATTGGGCTTCGTGACAATGATAGGCCCATTAATGACCGACGTTATATTTTGCTTACAGGCTAAGGCTGTGTTTACTTTGCTACACGAGATAACTAAGTTTAAAAAAGCCCAAGTTAAAATGTGAGATAATAATATTGTACATGAACCATTATATCTTGTTTAGTTTCCAACATAATAAGGCTGTGTTTAGTTTACTGGATAACCCAAGATAAGGGCTTATTTGTCCGCGTTTATCTTGTTCACTTTGCAAAATATTTTATCTGCAAGGCCCGGTATAATAAACAAGCCCGTTTTAATAATTCAATATACACATGATAACTTATCTAAGGGTCCGATGTGAGATAAGAAACCCAAACCCCCTACTAATAGCAAAAATACCAATATACCCTTATTCCACAAAATCATAAAATTATTTTTATTTCATGTGGTTTATATGATAAAAATAAATAAACACCACTAATTTATTCCTTATTTCATGACGATCGAATTGACATCCATATATTATATTTTTCGATATTAATAAAAATAATTATTTTGTAAACTATGTATTGATGAAATAAAGGTTACTTTAGTAAATTTACAAATAATATGGAAACAATATATTTATTATGTTGGAAACCAAACAAGATAAAAACAATATATAGTGATGTTAAAATTACAAAGTGAACATATCATCCATATAAATATCGAGATTATAAACTTGAGATAAAATTATGTCGGACAATCTTATACAGACAACTAAACGCAGCCTAAAAATTTTGTCTTCAAATTATTTGTAAATTTACAAAAGTAGCCTTTATTTCATCAATATATAGTTTAAAAAATAATTATTCTTATGAATATCGAAAAATATAAGATATGGATGTCAATTCGATCGCCATGAAATAAGGAATAAATTAGTGTTGTTTATTTATTTTTACCATATAACCTACATGAAATAAAAATGATTTTATGATTGGGTGGAAAAAAGATATTTTGGTCTTTTTGCAATTAATAGGGGTTGAATTAATTATCTTGGCCTCATCCGCTGGATAAATTGTAGTGGCCTTGCAGTTTTATAACAACGGGCCTTGGATTTATTGCGGGCTGTATAGTAGTGCACATATTTAAAGTGAACAAGATTAGTAATGATAAAAAAGCACTTATCTTGAGATATCCAGTATAGTGAACGCAGCCAAAGGATAATCAATTAACGCATAGTCAACTAAAGAGGGTCGATCTGCAAATACAGATAAATTGAGGGGCTGAAATGTATGAATCACCAATTTAAAAAGTGATGGAAGCCCCAGCGGTAGAATTCTCACTCTTCCCCTTTGGTTTTCCCCCGAAGCTCAAACACTCCCCTCTCTCTCTCTGTGTTCTTGGCGGCTGGTCAAAAGTCTCACTTGCGACATTCGATCTCTCTATTTAAATTGAGGTTTTCAGTCTCTAGCTCTCCTATACGGTTACAGTCGAGAGATTTTGCCGTACTTCGGTATCTGAGTGGAATGGCCGCCGTTGCTAATCAAGCAGATCGTATCCTTTGTTTTTTTGTCTCGGGTGTTGTCCTGTTTGATTTCTGGAATCTTTGATTTGGTTGCTTTCTGGTTCAGTGGAATCGAGTTTCCTTTATGTATGCGTCGTTGTAGATCTGATTGAGGTTGTGGAATCTGAGTTAGTTTTCTTTGATTGATTTTACGGACGTTGTGATTCGAATGTTTGGTGCTTTAGTTTAATTTTCTCTCTGCTGGTGATATTTTATGCTGACTTTCTGTTGTTGATTTTGCTTTTTATTTTTAGTAATTTTATTTTCGTGAGTTTTGAGCTGAGTTACAATATGCTTATCAAGTTTCTTTATCCTTTTGTTATTGATTTGTGGAAAATTTTGTTTCTCGGCTAGATTGAAGCGATTTGGATTTTTTGTTTTCAGCCAATTTAGATTTTGTTTTTGGACCTTTTTGGTGGAAACAATTGTGCTCCTTCATTGGTTGTTGTACAGAAGCTGCAGATTTGTTGCAGAACCTGTCCTTGGACTCACAAGCTACCGTTGAAGTCAAGGATTTTTTAAAGAAGGTATTTCCTTTTGAAATATGTTGTAGCTGAATACGTTTCAATTATGTGCGCTGTAATCAGCAGTTTGGCATCTTTTAACTTGGTGGCTTGCAATGTAGCCATTAGCTGTTTCCGTTAATGTGGAAAGCGGGCTCCAGGCAGATCGATCCGTCACTCCTATACTGCCGGATTATATCGATCCAACAATATATTACGTTCCGAACGGATATCCTTACTATTACGGTGGTAAGTCTACCCTCAAAATCTAAACTCGCGTCTTGTTTTCAATTCCCTCGTTCGTACCCAATTTAAGTATGTGGCTGTGACTATGATTTTTCAACCATCTCTTTGTCTGGAATATATTTCTGACACATAGGTTATGAGGGGAGTGGTAAAGAATGGGAAGATTTCGCAAGATCTGTGAATCCAGATGGACTGGAGATGCCTCCTGTATGTTCTCTTACACATTCAAATATGCGCACCTCAACCAACGTAACATAATTTAGGTGTTCACGATGAAATATGCAGGGAGCTTATGGGGATAATGGATCGATTATGTACCATCCTGGGTATGGTTATACTCCATTTGCACCTTATTCACCTGCTACTTCCCCTGTCCCGACCGTTGGACAGGATGGCCAGATATATGGAGCTCATCATTATCAGTACCCGTCTCCCTATTTCCAGGCCCCTAACAATGGCCCATACCCCGCAACAGGTACCCCTGCAAAAGCTGATACCCAAGCACCTTTGGCAGGAGTGGAGGCAAAGTCAAAGTCGAATGGAATTGCTAATAATCGTGGTACCAAGGGAAATAGTGGTGCTTTAGCACCGAAAGCAATTTATCCAAATTCATCGTTTAATTTGAATGGCACCTATGGCTGGGGTTCGTTACCTGGAGGTCTTCCTAATGGTTTATCCAAGATTTGCATATGATGGGTGGCTTTCACCAATTTCATGGTTAGAAAGCCCTCATTTTTCCGATGGGCAGCAAAGGCAGTTAACGACTTCCTCTGTTGCAAATGGGAATAATGTTGCTTCATCTGAAAACCAGAATTACCATCCTCAACTGATGGTATGTCCAGTTATGATTATGTTTCTGTACTGCTGTAATATGTGATCAAGTTTCCATCTTTGCTCTTACCTTGTACTCCTGTTGTGAATATGTAGTTTTACTATAAGAAGTTGACAACCAAGTTTAGGTGGCAATCACCCTCTTGAATATTAATATTACAGTTTCCCCAACTAATGTTACGTTCATGTTCCAATTTTCAGGCTTCACACTACCCAAGGACCATGTCTGACATGGGAGCAACCAACGGATACTATAACAATACGTATTCAAATAATTTGTATGGAAATGGCTACAGATCTGGTCTGGGTTATGGTTTCACTGGTTATGATAGTCGAGGTAATGGACGCAATTGGATGTCTATTGATAACAAATACAAGCCTCGAGAACGAGGAACGACCTTATACGGTTGTGGAGGTGAGAGTTTAGATGGTCTGAATGAATTGAACAGAGGTCCAAGGGCGAAAAGTTCAAAGAACATAAAGGGATTCACTCCTGTGGCTTTAGCCGTCAAAGGGCAAAACATGCCTTTTACTGTTACTGTTGATGATGAAGAGAAGTCAATTGTCAGTCAGCAATACAACCGACAAGATTTTCCCGAATCATATGCTGATGCAAAGTTCTTTATCATCAAATCTTACAGTGAAGATGATGTCCATAAGAGCGTCAAATATAATGTTTGGGCCAGCACGCCGAACGGTAACAAAAAGCTCGATGCTGCTTATGGTGAAGCTCAGCAAAAATCTGAAGACTGCCCTATTTTCCTTTTCTTCTCTGTAAGTGGTATTTAGTTCTTGTTCTGTATTTGTTGTAACTCGTATTGACAATTTCCCTTCTGCTATCAGGTTAATGCTAGTGGCCAGTTTGTGGGCGTTGCAGAGATGGTTGGCCCAGTTGACTTTAACAAGAATGTTGAGTATTGGCAGCAGGACAAGTGGGTTGGTTGTTTCCCCGTAAAGTGGCACATTGTGAAGGATGTGCCAAACAGTATGTTGAAGCACATCATCCTCGAGAATAACGAGAACAAACCAGTAACCAACAGTAGGGACACCCAAGAGGTACTCAATGCCCGTGTTGTATATGATTCATTCCTCTCAGTCTGTTAGAACTTAAAACCTCAATATGCTGAGAAGGTGTTGTTTTTGCAGGTTAAACTCGATCAGGGCCTTGAGATGCTCAAAATATTCAAGGAACACACTAGCAAACAGTGCATCTTGGATGATTTTGACTTTTACGAGGATAGACAGAAGAGAATCCAGGAGAAAAAAGCCAAGCAGCAGCAATACTTGAAACAGGTAGCCCCTTTTTATCCAATTCTATAATATGGAGGTTTGGCTTCATCTTGAATGTTATGGCAAGTCAAGTTTCAACTCACTTCATACGTTCTTCGTATACAGTGCCAGTCTTGGCAAGGCAAATCTGAGAAAGAGAAGAACGAGGAAATCCCAAATGGTGAAGTCTCCGCCGACATTCATAGCAATGGTGATGTCAAGGCCTCTGAGATCAGTGCCCTCGAGTCTAAGATAGTAGTAAATGCCGTCGCGAATGGTTGATTGCTGATTGGTCTCTGCTAAGGGCAGTTTACTGGCCGATGAATATTATTAACTTGAAAGGTTCGAGAAAATCTAAAGCTAGATAGTGATTATGGCTAACGAAACGAGGATGCGTCTGCCCTTTATGAGGAAATGTGAAAAGTAAGTTGGAAATTTCTGATTTATCATTGAAGCAATGGAGGAACCCATTTTCACTCTCGATGGGTATTAATCTATCTAAAGTTTCTTAATCTTGTTTTCTTTTTTTTTTCTTCTTTATGTTTAGAAGGGTTTTGGTTTTAAGAGTTTAGTAAGCAATAAAGTTGAGCTTTTCAATTTATGTTTGGAAGGAGTATTAAATTAATTATCATCTACGTAATAATATTCATATGCATTAAGCCAAATAAAAAAAATTGATGTATTTTAAGAATTGATTCTTAAAATAAATTGTAATATGCCATGAACAGGGATTAACCTCAAGGCCACGATGAGCTATATTAACTCTCTCTCTCTCTCTCAAGATCTCTCCTTTTTTTCTCTTTTCAATGTATGAATCGCCTACTTTCGGCTTAGATGAAAATTTTTTAAAATTCCCCTCGAAAAGGGACGTGCGGATTATAGAAGGTTGATATTACTTGTTTAAGAGAAAACCATTAGTGCAAATCATGGCTTATGACGAATAAATGCTTGCCTTTGTACCAACGACTTCCTATCAAGCGTTCTTTTCTATTCAAAAAGGTTGAAGTGTAGAAGAACGAATGGAATTGGATAAAAGAATATTCTTCAGTCTGATTTATTACAATGAAATGCAGGAAGAGTCAAAGATTTGACGACAAACATATCAAAGGAAAGCAAGGAAAGGAAACGAAATGTGTCTATATTAAATAATTCATTAGAAATATATATATTAAGTAAATAATTGAAGGAATTATGTAGGCTTTGGGTTCCGTTGTCTTGTGCTTCGCGAATCGCGACCACGAACAAACGTATATTTACTACTAAAAAAGAATAGATGTAGTTATTCCACGTCGTTACGATTTTTCATGATATAACAATATTAAATAAAGGAAAGGTCCAACACACACACACACACACACAGAGAGAAAGAGAGTTTGATTTTGGCTGTGGAAATCTGTTAGTTGCTTGAGGGAGATATGAAGGAAAACATCAGCAATAATTATTACTACAACAACGACGACGTAGGCGGCGATGGACAGCCGCAGCAGCGACCGAAGACGAAGATCGTCTGCACCTTGGGACCAGCTTCGAGGTCGGTGCCTATGGTGGAAAAACTGCTCAGGGCTGGGATGAACGTGGCTCGCTTCAATTTCTCGCACGGATCGCACGAGTATCATCAGGAGACACTCGATAATCTGCGCAAGGGCATGGAGAACACGGGAATTCTGTGCGCCGTCATGCTCGATACCAAGGTTAGTGGATGATTTCCACCCAATTTGGAGGGATTCGTGATTTTTTTTTTTTTTTCATGTTCTCCTCTTCACTTTTACCGATTATATTCGATTCGATTGATTTCGTACGATTATGTATGGATGCAGCTGATTGTGCATGTCACCGTGTGGTTTTTGATTGATCCAAATTTCCTGGACCAGAATTGGGCGTTATCTTAACAAACCCTTTGTCCTTACCTTGTCTGCGATTTTCCTCTCTTTCCACTTCATTATTTGGCCTCAATAGCTCGTGTCTTTCTCCACGAAATAATACGCTTTAGAGTGGTACCATGATGGTTTGTATCAATCCATCTTAACTCGTGCAGGGCCCAGAAATTCGTACAGGGTTCTTGAAAGATGCAAAGCCCATTCAACTGAGACAGGGCCAAGAAATCACAATAACTACCGACTACACCATCAAGGGCGACGAGAAGACCATCTCCATGAGCTACAAAAAGTTACCCGAGGACGTCAAGCCGGGAATGGTCATACTCTGCGCCGACGGCACAATCTCCTTCACTGTCCTGTCTTGCGACAAAGAGAATGGCCTCGTCCAATGCCGCTGTGAGAACACCGCAGTCCTCGGCGAGAGAAAGAACGTCAATCTCCCAGGCGTCATCGTCGACCTCCCAACTCTGACCGACAAGGACAAAGAAGACATCTTGAACTGGGGAATCCCAAATCAAATCGACATGATTGCCCTCTCTTTCGTCCGCAAAGGATCCGACTTGGTCGAGGTTCGCAAATTGCTCGGCGAACACGCAAAATCGATCCTTCTCATGTCTAAGGTATTGCTGCCCTTCCTTTCCCCCTTTTATTGATATAGCCATGAGAGACGAGCCTCTATCCAATTAATGAGGCGACGCAGTTTCTTTCGTGTAGTAACTTCCTATGCAATCGCAGCTTGCTCAATTTCATTTAATTTCGACTCGACCTGAAGAAAAAAATTAATGAAATCTAGCAAAGCATGTATGTATATTTCCACTCTCTTAACTTCCATCAGTATCATGCTAGTGACATCTCTCATCCAAGTATATGCAGTTTCTTCTCCACAAAAATTCTTATGTACTCTATCCTTGAGAAATCTTATGGTGCTCAGCTCTTATATGGGCACCTCTTCCATGCCACATAAACGTGCCATTTCAACATAAAATTTGTCAATCTGTTCCAAGTAGAAGGTTTTAATCAACGCTACATCACCTCTTAACATTAAAATGGCACGTTTAATGCCACATAAGATTTCTCCTCTATCATTTACATGTTCATTACACCATACAATGCGTTTTGTACCAGGTTGAGAACCAAGAAGGGGTGGCGAACTTCGACGAGATTCTCGCCAACTCGGACGCGTTCATGGTGGCCCGAGGCGATCTAGGGATGGAAATCCCAATCGAGAAGATCTTCCTCGCCCAGAAGGTGATGATCTACAAGTGCAACATCCAGGGCAAGCCCGTGGTCACCGCGACCCAAATGCTCGAGTCGATGATCAAATCCCCTCGGCCCACGAGGGCCGAGGCCACCGACGTGGCCAACGCCGTCCTCGACGGGACGGACTGCGTAATGCTCAGCGGTGAGACCGCCGCGGGGGCCTACCCCGACCTTGCGGTTCGAACCATGGCCAAGATATGCATGGAGGCCGAGGGCACCATAGACTATCCCGACGTGTTCAAGCGATAACCGCCAACGCGCCCGTCCCCATGAGCCCGCTCGAGAGCCTGGCTTCCTCGGCGGTTCGAACCGCCAACTCGGCGAGGGCCTCGCTGATCCTGGTGCTGACACGTGGCGGGAGCACGGCGAGGCTGGTTGCAAAGTACAGGCCCGGCATGCCTATTTTGTCCGTGGTCGTGCCCGAGATTAAGACCGATTCTTTCGACTGGTCGTGCAGCGACGAGTCGCCGGCGAGGCACAGCCTTATATTTAGGGGTTTGGTGCCTATTCTGTGCGCGGGTTCGGCTAGGGCTTCGCACGAGGAGTCGACGGAGGAGGCGCTGGAGTTTGCGCTTCAGCATGCGAAGGGGAAGGGGCTCTGTAAGGGGGGAGACGCCGTGGTGGCTCTGCATAGGATTGGGACGGCTTCGATCATCAAGATTGTGACTGTGAAGTGAGGTGAGTTTTGGCTTGTTTGTTGGTATGTCTGTGCTTTTTTTTTTAAGGTATTTATTATCGTACTTTTTGGTCTTGTGGGGGGGAGGATGGTGGAAGCTTATGATTATTGTTTGTTAATTGGATGCTTTGCTTGCGATGTAATAACTATGCTGCATGCCTTGTGCTTAGATTTGCCCGTGCAGGCGCGTTTTGTTTGTGTGTTGTGAGTCCTAATAATAATAATGTGTTCATCGGACGTTGTTGCGAACTTGAATCTCATAATTATGAAGGAGATTGTGTACTACTACTACTACTACTACATGAAATTTTATATTGTTATTGAATTAGAGAAATTAGTCTAACGTGGCCGGGTCATTATATATCTAGACGAACGCGACTAGCTTTATTACACTGAACTATTTTTAACTTCTTGAATTTTGGGTGGCCTTGAGATGGGATAAACAACAACTGATCGGAATCAGAGCCGAAATAGTCTCAAATCGACAGTGACATTTGCTTCAGTTGGTAATAAACAATGAGATAGCCGGGAGTTAGAGAATTCGTGAGGGGGCACTCGTCAACGGTTATTATGTATTGATGGACATTCAAAAATCTGCATGCACTTGCGTCTACTCTCCTTGACATTTTTACATTCTCCTTCAACTTCTACCCTCTTTGGTATATTATCATCACATAATAATCATCATGAATTTTGCACCACAACATAAATAACTGTACAAAAACTCTTGGAACGATCTATCCATGTAGCTTCTGCTCAGAAAATCAATCACCGATCCACTTCAAACGGTCTGAACCTTTCTCGCCTCGTCCTGAAACATTTTTTTGGCCAGTGATGATGTTAGAACTAAGGGAACAGAGTTTGAATTGTAGATGTTTTTGTTCAATCCTAAAACATTGAACTTCCTCAGCTATGAGGTTCCTGAATCATGACAGGCCGAAGAATCTTACCATTTCGCCATACTTTGCAGTCAATAAAAAGAACATTTTTTACGCAGGGGATTTGCACCATGAGGGTATCAAGATAAGTTATGGATACATACTTCTTTGACGCAAGAAGACATGTCTGCAGATGGATCCACGTGAGAAACTTCAGTAGCAGATAAGGAGTCGAATGTAGAAATTCCATGATTTTGATCAACCTGCGAGAAGAAAAAAGAATGATGCACCTAAAAAATGAAGATAAATGAAGTGCAACAAAAATGAAGATAAATGAAGCATAACCCCATATTTATGATTGTTCTCCTTGCTATCTCCGAACAGAGACGAGTAATATGCAGGATCGTATATCGAACCCCCAACAACATCATCTGATGCAAAAGTCCGTCTAGCCAAAGATTGGGTTGCAGGACTGAGAAAACTGTTTCTCAAATCAGCATCTGTCTCTCTAGCACATGAATTTTCTGTGCAAGATGCACCCAACCTGTACATCTGAATCCACAGCAGAGAAGACGATAGCCTAACTGAAAATCCAATACTCTGCATGGCGAAGGTTAGCTTCAAAGAAAAACCAACAAAGCTCCCAGAAAATTCAGATGGAAGTTTCCTGCATAGGTGAAACATTATTATTAGGAAGAAAGAATGTACGCCCGACTAAGACAGTGCAAATTCGTTTTGTTTATGTCAAGTGTTTAGTACATTCTAGTAAGACAAGTAGATCTTGCAGCTATCATACAGATAAGGAAGAACGAAGATGGTCAAGAAACATATCTATCTTATTTTCAGGATGATTTTCTATGTCGGGGGTCATGTCTTCAGCAGCTTATCAGACCAGTCCCCAAAAACAATCCTAAAAATCTAAACACTTCGAAACCATAAGGAATATATTGCACATTTTCCACGCACCTAGAAATTACAAGCAGAAAAGTGTGCAGAAGTATGAAATTCACAACAGCAGCAAAAAAGAAAAAGATAAATGAATTTCAATCTTACCAGATGCTATTGGAGAAGAGAATGAACCACAAAACGTCGATGCAAATGGCACAAAAGAGAAGGACAGCATACGTCCTAGCAAGATTCTGGCTACTGCTCTCAATTGCGACAAGACCAAACAATGAAATACCCAAACCGACCACCAACACGCCGCTGTAAAATGCTCCTAAGGATCCAACCAGCGAGCAACCAATCTGTGCGTAGATCAATCGAACGGCTAGCCATTGTATATTGTCATAATCACGAATCCACGATTCTACTTCCCTCCATCTCAATCCACAACGCATCGTATGCTAAAATGCTACCTACCTATCAAATTCTATTGAAAAAAAAACTCGATTCGACAGCAGATGAAAAACGTTTCAGCTAGCGATCACTCGTCGTCTTCTTTTCATAATCAACTGCTGCACCATTCCATTTGAATCAGCTCAAACAAATCGCTCCTCTCAGAAGGGAGTATGTGAGCCGTATCCAATCCATACACAATTTCGATAAGGAAAGACGAATCAGTGTCGGTCTATAAACGATTCCTCCTCCTTCCCTTTCACAGATTTGATTTTTAAACGCTAAATATTTCTTTTTTCTATTTTTTTTCAGTTACTTAATTATTTATTTATTTATTTTTTTAAAATTGAAAGTGAGCGAAGTGAAGGCTTATCAATTATCAGCTAATAAAGGGTAAAATAGAACATTTGACTCGTAATCACCGCGGCGAGAACTCTGACAACTGAGCAAAAGGGTGAAGAGATTGAAGAGAATAATCGGCGGGTATAATGAGTCCGACGGGCGAATCAGATGCTAATGTGAGTGGCTCAGCTTCCGATTCGGCTCCCGCCGCCGCGGAATCAGAAGTCGGATGGAGAAATTTCATCACCGAAGATTTGCCTCGAAGCGTGCAGCAGTCAGCTGATTCGGCGATTCAATCGGCTCGGAATCTGCAACACTCGTCGGCCGATCATATCCGCTCGATTCAGGTGAGAATGCTTATCAATTCGATGTGATTTTTCCGCGTCGTTCTACGTTGATTTGGTTGCTTGAGAGAAGGGTTTTCTTTTTATAGGATTTCATTCCTCAATTGGGAGAGCGTTACAAACATCACGAAGAGGCCTTCTTTCATGGAATCAAAGGCGAGTTTTCTTGTTATTGTGGCTAGAAAATAATTGTGCGGGCAGCTGAACGGTTATCGGTTTTTAAAGGCTCTTTCCTTAATTAGTCCCAATAGGGTTTCTTGTTGATGTGATTTGGCTGTCACTTTGTCTATTCTTTCAGTTCAGTTCTAGACAAATTTCCGTTATATTCATTAGACTGTTGACTTTGTTCTTGTTTTCCCTTAACTGGGAAATATGTAGAGGGGTTGTTGAATGTAAAAGAGCATCCAGCTGCTGCTGCGGGTGTTTGTGTTACTGCTCTCCTCCTTCTGCGAGGTAACAGTGCTGCATTCATATTTATACCGATGAGATGACACTAGAATTCTCATGTTTACCTGGAATATTTGGTTCTAATTGAGCAATGAAGTACGATACAGCAAACAATTTGATGATGATAATGGTCATAAGTAATCTTTTAGATCGTAATTGTTGAATTTGACACGACAATGCTTTGTCTTGGGCTTGTCTAGAACCAACTTGCCCCTAGGAGATGTGCTGCTCTTTGGCTCCGTGGGAGAATCTTCTCCATCTGTATGTTGAATGTTATCTCCCTTTCTGTTGCAAAAGCTGATACGTGTCTGTCTGACTCCATCGTATGTAGGACCTAGAAGATTTTTATATCGTCAAACACTGGGTCGGCTTCAGAGTGAGGAGGTATGTTTAGCTTGATCATACATTCTCTTTTTATCATGAGGGCGACATTAATGTGTAATGCCTACTCCTTTCAATTCTCCAAGTTCACTTGTCATATTATTTCGACAAATATGACAACATTACTTTTTTTTTTTACTCAGGCTCACTTTAATAGAGCCGAAAAGAATGTGAAGGAACTGAGCATTTCTGTCGGCTTGATGAAGAAAGAGAGCCAAAAACTGCTCGAAAGATCCGCACTAGCTGAAAAAGACATGAAACGGGGCCATTTTGACCTCACGTAGATTATCAACTTGAAGCGATATGATTATGTATTTGTTGTACTTTCCATGTGCTTATAATACTCCATCCCATACATTTGATATTCATACAGGGATGCTGGAACTCAGATTCAGAAACTTTCAAAATCGGTTCATAAAGCAGAGTCTGAAGCAGCTGGTATTTTTACAGACTTGATCGAGTCATTTAATGTTTTGATCTATTTATCATTTTCACTCTGGGAAAATAAAGTATTGTCATAGTTTCCATTATATGGTCCAATGCTAACAGTCCAATGCTAACATTTATCTCGTTTCAACGTAAATTTCTTGTGCCCCACTCAGATTTGATGGACATGCTAAGAGAGATTCCCGGCAGGGAGGCTTTGAAGCTACGAGCTGATGTAAGTCCACACTTCCCTCATTCAAATCTTCGCCCGTTAAAAGTTCTTGACGGTTGATGAAAATTTTAACTGTTGTTGGTTTATTATTAGGTCGCTTCTATGAAATCGAATCTACAGCAGCAGAGATTGGCGATGCGTAAAAGGGTTTTGAAGATCTCCGAGCTCGGCGTTGCCGTGTGACAAATTACTAGTCAGTAAACGCGTTGATTTTTCCAGGAACATATAAGATGCAATAATGTATTTTCCGTGGGTAATAATCTAGCTAATATGTCTAAATAATATTTTCCGCCCCAATTACAAAAAACGATCTTTGCATGTTTCAGTATTATCAAAAGTCGGATCTCACCTGGAAAATAGTACAGGAGTTTGCCCAGTTATTTAGTCTCTTTAGTACATACATATATATTACCTCACAAATAACCTCGTACTTAGACCACAAGGAGTCATTACTAAAATCAAAAGTAATATTTGAAATTAGGATGGGTTTTTCCATTACAAAATGTTTGACAAAATTTTATTAAATAAAACAAATCTTCCTATTACGTTCCTTACCGTTTCTCTCTTGGTGTCCATGAATTCACAGCTGCAATAATATGCTAGTTGCTAACTAACCCAACGAAACAACGGACGAAAGATTTTCATGTGCTTCAAGTTCAGACTTGCTCAAAGTATAGAAAAATAATTCAATAATGCTTTTTTTCGACGAGACATTAAGGGCCTCAGCATTAAGACAAAGTATAAGACCTATTACTTGGTTGAAATTGTTTTTAGCAACGTGATGTATATGATATAAATAGCTGTATTATCGTATATATATTTTTTAATTTATTAAATGCAAATATACGAATTAATTCATATACACCACAACCACACCACGTCTTGTTTGAATATGGCAAAAATGTTTTATTATTTATCATCAGGTTCGGAAATAAATAGAACAATAAAATAAAATAATACTTTTATTAGGAATCCTCATCCAAAAGGCCGAGACACGTCAGTGTTTTGTCAGTCCACTGCGACGCCATCACGAGCACGCAGCCGCCACAGTTCGTAATCTTCCTTTTCCTCTTTTTTTTTTTGGTTTGATTTTTTTGTTTCTGCTGAATTGAATCGGTCCTTGAGCTCGTCTTGCGTGTTGGATGTTAATGAACAGCTAGAAATTCGATATCAGTCGAAGCGGCATCAAGCTAATGGAGGGTAATTCGTCGGGCGGTGGAACTAACATGAACAGCGACGTTGAATTGGCGTGCAAGACTCTTCAGGTGGAGCACAAGCTCTTCTACTTTGATCTGAAAGAGAATCCGCGCGGAAGGTATCTGAAGATCTCGGAGAAAACCTCGTCGACGAGGTCAACGATCATAGTTCCGTCGGATGGGATCACGTGGTTCCTCGATCTATTCAACTACTATGTCAATTCGCATGAACAAGACGTGTTTAGCAAAGAATTGCAGCTGGACACAAAGGTACATTTATTTTTTTGGATTCGACGCTAGATATTCGATCGTATGCTGGTGGTATTGAATGCAATTACTGTCTTCTGTGCTCCTTTTTGCTTCTATAATTTGTCCTGTATTGCTAGCCAACCTATTCATTTGTGTGCAGGTGTTCTATTTTGATGTGGGAGAAAACAGAAAGGGGCGTTTTCTCAAGGTTTGTCAGTTTTCTTGTTTATTCCGTTTGATAACAATAAGATATTCTATTCCATCCGTCAAATTTGGATTTATCCATACAACAAATTTTGGGTTAGTTCAAGGCTAGTTGACTAGACGCTTAACATTGTTATGGTTGATTCAGAGGGTTGGGATTGGAATTGTATATGTTGTGGAAACGTATAAGCAAGAAGATGAATCCATACTGATGTTCTACTTTCATATACGAAATCTCATATAAGCCTTTTAGCGAGTTCTTCATTTTCTTATTGGGTCCAATAGCAGAGTATCAGCTCTAGCTGTATGTGCTGATTTTCTCCGATACACCCTTAAACTGCGGAGATCCTCTAATTTTCAGTCACTCGTCTGAATTGTAGTTTGTGTAAGCGTTGAGAGATAAAGTTCAGTAATGGAGATATGACGACTTAAAATGATTCATCCACCTCAATATTAGCTTATTTAGAACTTAGAAGGGATCGGGCGGTAAGGTTAAGGAAAATATATCAGATGGCCCAATTTATCTTGTAACTGAAGAATTGTAGTTAAGACTTAGGATCCCAAAGATGATGAAGCTGAATTAGGATTGTAGTTAGATTGGGGAACGGTTGCATGATCTAGGGTTCACTGGATCGTCAGATAATTTACACTTTTAGATTCTTTGAATAGGATACGGTGGATTTCGAAGCTTTTAAACATAACTACAGAATTATTAATGTCAAATCAAGCTATTACATTAAAGCATATATGAATCTTTATATCATAAAGTCCACACCTGCACAACAGATATCTGAAGCCTCCATCAGCCGAAACCGAAGTACCATCATTGTTCCCGCAGGAAGCGCCCGTGATGAAGGGTGGGTTGCATTTCGCGATATCTTGGTTGAAATCAATGAAGCATCTGGGCTCTTCGTCTTGCCAAATCAGGCATGTCCATTACTTAACCCTTAATTATCTCTTGCACCTCATTTACTTAGGTTTGGTAGCTAAGCTACTAGCAAACCTTCATGTTAGTTAGTGTTAATATTTTATTCTCCAGCAAAACCCCGAATCCCGAGAAGGTGTTGCTGGGCTCTCAGACGATGTTGGGGCTGGCTTTATATCGAGCCATAGTTCTCAACCCACCACCCTACCAACTGAAGGCAACGCCGTCCGCTCATCTGATCTTCCACCTAATAATGAGGATTTAGGTGTCTCCAAGATGATCAGAGCCGATCAGAAGAGGTTTTTCTTCGATCTTGGGAGCAATAACAGGGGCCACTTCTTGAAGATATCTGAGGTCTGCGTTCATTAAAATTCTTAAGAACTTGCTCAACTCAATTTCATGAATCTTTCCCTCTTTGATTACATAGGTTACGGGCTCAGACCGTTCCTCGATCATCCTCCCTCTATCCGGCTTGAATCAGTTCTACGAAATGTTAGGTCATTTCGTGGATATCACCAAGGATCGAATCGAGGGTTCGACTGGAGCGAGCGTGCGGACAGTCGATCCTCCTCCTCAGAGGTGATGATGCTACACTATGCTTCTTCTCACTCTCATATATTGTTGGCCTGATTTGGGAGTGGGACCCTTTAGTGTGCCTACTAAGAGTGGTTTGCCTGCTTTATTTCTTCTGAAAAGTCGTTAGTTAATCTTATTGGTTTGGGATGTCTTATATTGTTCAGTCATAAAAATCAGTTTGTGGTGGGGTTGATTAGCTTCATTTTGATGGAATTGTGTATTTATGTGTCGTGCCATACATACAGTTGTGCTTATTGCAGATTTGATTGTTTGAGACATTTTGTTCTATATGCACATAGTAGTAGACATTGAACATATGATGCAATTATCCCACAAGGAAAAAGGAAAAAAGAAAAGGAAAAGATGCATCATACAAAGAAGCGCGAAGAGAGGAGCAGCTTTCAATAACGGATGACTCCCATGATGAAGCGGAGAACCATCAACGCCCATAACCATCTCTTCCTTCTATTTAAGCAAAAGCCAATTCTTACAAAGAAGCAACACACATCAAAACGAGACAAGAAAGCCCCTCTTGGCTTAAGAAGGGGGCACGGCGGCGCACATCCACACCACCACCAATCACAACCGCTATTTTTCCTCCTCCTCCTCGGCAAGGAAAAAGGAAGAAAACATAACTGCAAAAAAAAAAAATTTAATAATGGGGTTCACCAAAACATCCTTGGCCGCCGCCCTCGTGTCGGCGTGCCTCCTAAGCCTCGCCCTGGCCGAGGATCCCTACCTCTTCTACACGTGGAACGTAAACTACGGCACCATCTCCCCGCTCGGCGTCCCCCAACAGGGAATCCTCATCAACAACCAGTTCCCGGGCCCCACCATCAACTGCACGTCCAACAACAACATCGTCGTCAACGTCTTCAACAACCTCGACGAGCCCCTAATCCTAACGTGGGCCGGTGTCCAGCAACGCAAGAACTCGTGGATGGACGGCACACCCGCCACCATGTGCCCCATCCTACCCGGGCAAAACTACACCTACAAGTTCCAAGTCAAGGACCAAATCGGCTCCTACTTCTACTACCCGACCACCGCCCTCCACCGCGCCGGCGGCGGCTTCGGAATGCTACAAATCCACAGCCGAGACCTAATTCCCGTCCCCTTTGACCGCCCAGCCGACGAGTTCCCCGTCCTCCTCGGAGACTGGTACAACAAGGGCCACAAGGCCCTTAAGGCCGCCCTCGACGCCGGGCGGGTCGTCGCCCGCCCCGACGGCATACAGATCAACGGCGTGTCACACAAGACAGGCGACGCCTCTGCCAAGCCCATGTTCACCATGGAGGCGGGAAAGACCTACAGATACAGGGTGTGCAACGTGGGCCTGAAGACCTCGATCAACTTTAGGTTTCAGGGGCACTCCATGAAGCTCGTGGAGGTCGAGGGGTCCCACGTCGTGCAGAACGAGTACGACTCCCTCGACCTCCACGTGGGCCAGTGCCTGTCGGTGCTGGTCAAGGCCGACAAGGCGCCCAAGGACTACTACCTGGTGGCTTCCAGCAGGTTCCTGAGGGGCGGGCTCAGTGCCGTGGCGGTGGTTCGGTACGCCGGGAGCAGTGTCCCGGCCTCGACGGTGGTGCCGGCCCCGCCGGCCGAGGGGACGAGGGGCATTGGGTGGTCCATGAATCAGTTCAGGTCGTTCAGGTGGAACTTGACCGCTAGTGCGGCACGGCCGAACCCACAGGGCTCGTACCACTATGGAAAAATTGAAATCACTAGAACCATCAAGATCGTTGGTAGTCAGTTCGTGGTCAACGGAAAGACCAGGTATAATTTAACGGGAACGCATTATTTTTCTTGGATCAAATATTTTTCTGACTTAGGTTAGCATTATAAGGACAATGAATGATATTATATGAACAATAACTTTCAAAGTTAACAGGAATATAATCCTTCATTTTGCCTCAAATTATGTTCATGCATACAATTTTAGGGTTAACCGAAAATAACTTTCAATATAAGCAATTTTGGGACAAAATATAGGGTTAGTAAGCATAATGTCTTAAACTTGTTATATTTTGAAAATTTTTATTGCCCTTATAATGTTAATTCCCAAATTCGTTATCCTTATATAACATCTACATGAGTGAAAAAATAATTATTCCTTTTTCAAGTATGTATGTTTATATAAGTTGCTTCGATTCCAATTTCCAACAACAGGTATGGGTTGAACGGCATCTCCCACGTGAACCCAGAGACGCCATTGAAGCTGGCCCAGTACTTCGGCTTGGGCGACAAGGTGTTCGCCTACAACCTCGTCAAGGACGAGCCTCCGAACGGCGCGCCGGCGGTGGTGGCGCCCAGCGTCGTGAACGCAACCTTCAGGAATTTCGTGGAGATCGTCTTCGAGAACCACGAGAAGAGCATTCAGACGTACCACTTGGACGGCTACTCCTTCTTCGCGGTGGCGGTGGAGCCAGGGCGGTGGAGCGCCGACAAGAGGAAGAACTACAATTTGCTTGACGCTGTGAGCAGGCACACGATTCAGGTTTACCCCAATTCGTGGGCGGCGGTGATGACCACGTTGGACAACGCCGGGCTTTGGAACCTTAGGTCGGAGATGAGGGAGAGGTCTTACTTGGGGCAGGAGCTTTACTTCAGCGTATTGTCGCCGGAGAATTCTCTGAGGGATGAGTACAATATCCCCGACACGCAGGTGCTGTGCGGTATCGTCGCCGGGCTGCCTAAGCCGCACCCATATGCATAAATTTATTATGTAAAATGAGTTTTTTTTATACCTTTTTTATTGGTGTGTGTAACGCCATCATTTGTTTGATGATGTAATAATTAACATGAATAAAATACCATTCAAAAACTTTATATATGCATGTTTTATTCGTAATGTTAGGATTTTAGACATTAATGAAGGCCGATGGCGTATTATCGAGTGGGGTGCCAACTTTATTTCGATCCGCGTTACAAGGCGTTGAATACCTTTCTATGAGTAAAATGCAATTTTAGTCCCTCTAAAGTGCGAAAACTGCAAACGTTTCCTTATGAATTTGGATTCACTCGAACACTGCTCCCTGATTGGAACAAATGTTTAGAGTTTCTTAACCATCCATCAGACAAAATAGAAGCCAGAAGAAAAGAAAACTATATTTTTAAGAATGAATAGGGACCAAACTGTTAATAAAATCAAATCTGGGTTGTCTTATAATATCGGCGTTGTGCTTGACGCGCTCTCTATCTACGGTACGTCTATATATATAAGCTTGCGAGGAAGGTCTTTAAACGCGGCATTGGAATTCATTTCTCAACACCTCCATCTGCATCAGGTATTTTCTTGCTTTCGTTTTTATACATGTAAAAGATGTGTATATGTTATACAATCGTTCAGTGTGCAAGCCTCTCCTCCTCTTTGTTCTGTCGTGTTTGATTTGAATCTCGGCGACTTGTTCCTTGGTATGTGTGCAGTAAGAGATCCGTTTCTGCTATGTAAATCGTATCTTTTCGTTTTGATTTTTCGGAGGTAAATACTCAACTCATTCTAGATTCACCATTTGCATAAGAAATCTAGATGATTTTGGTGCATAGTGAGCAGAGAGCGAATTAGTTTGTAGCTGGTTTTGGGGAATTTGATTTTCCAATCACAGACAGCTGACGAGGCCTGCATCGGTTAGATGTGTAGATCTATCAGTATTTGAAGATTGACTGTTGATGTTCTTTGTAGTTTTTATCCTGTTTTGGGATATCTCCTTCTTTGTACATCTATTGAGTGCATGACCAATTCAATGAGTTCATATCGGGTGAATCCATTTTCCAAAAAAGTTTCCTAAAAATCCTGTAGTAGCTGGTTCAGTTCAAATAGCGATTGTAAATTACTTGATGGTGCTTATGGTATACCAATTCTGAGTTCTGAAACTGTGATTGTGTTCCTCGTTGTCAGCATATCAGCGTAACTTGTTCACCTTATTTGCCTTGGCAAAATGAGCAACAACGGATCTTCAATTCAAAACCGTGCTCCACGTTTAAATGAGAGGATTCTATCGTCTTTGTCTAGAAGATCAGTTGCAGCACATCCTTGGCATGACCTTGAAATTGGTAAGATTAATAATTCAGGTTATAATCTTGCGTTTATTTCCAGTTGATTGTGCTATTCTTGATATTTCTCACGTCTTTTGGTAGGCCCTGGTGCACCAGAGATTGTTAACGTCGTATGTTATCCTTATAATCTCTCAATTTTGCTTCCCTAATGCAATATGCAATTCGTTAACATCCTTAAACGTGATCTTTTAGTTGGATGGAACTGAAAGTTTTGTTATAATTTACTTTCAGGTAATCGAAATACCTAAAGGAAGTAAAGTGAAATATGAACTTGACAAGAAAACTGGTCTGATCAAGGTATGGTTTCACTGCCAACATCTTTTGTTGCTTCAGTCTACGATAATACTGTATGGAACTGCACGTAGAGTGAACTCGGCGTAAAAATGTACCCTCCATTGAACAGGTTGATCGCGTGTTATATTCCTCGACGGTTTATCCTCACAACTATGGTTTCATACCCCGTACTCTTTGTGAAGATAACGACCCAATGGATGTTCTAGTCATCATGCAGGTATGCAGAGGTTATTTGAACATAACCACATGTTGATGCATTGGTGCATAGATATACGCCCGCACATATGTATATATATATTATCTTAGTGTAGTTGATATCTTTTCCAGGAATCCGTAGTTCCTGGTTGCTTTCTTCGAGCTCGGGCCATAGGGTTGATGCCCATGATTGATCAGGTATCATCACTAATATTTCATTCTTGATTGAGCCTTATGGTGTTTCTTTTTTCTCCAATATGCATACATACAGTGTACGTATATAATATGTAACGAATAAAATTGCATGTTAGGGAGAGAAAGACGACAAAATTATAGCAGTTTGTGCGGATGAT
Organism: Craterostigma plantagineum; assembly: GCA_027422505.1. Classification (NCBI taxonomy): domain Eukaryota; kingdom Viridiplantae; phylum Streptophyta; class Magnoliopsida; order Lamiales; family Linderniaceae; genus Craterostigma; species Craterostigma plantagineum. The sequence goes on from JAPQWV010000007.1 coordinate 2,611,306, forward strand.
CCCGAATATCGCCATTACACAGATATCAGCCAACTGCCACCTCATCGTCTAGCTGAAATCCGTCGCTTCTTCGAAGATTGTATCCTTTTTGTCTTTTACCTTAAAATTTCAAGGCTTAGACCCCCCAAATTACTATGTCCTGCGCGGTAAGAAGTGTTAAAAAAGGAGAAAATGAGTTTCCTGAACTACAATCATAGACAAGAAGAACGAAAACAAAGAGGTTGCAGTGGACGATTTTTTGCCCTCTTCCACGGCCAAGGACGCCATTCAACACTCAATGTAAGAAAGCTTCCAATCTTATATAGTTTTGCATTTGCATAGCATTGGTAAATAGTTCTTATTAGATCTTCAAATTTTGAATATAATAACTATCAGGGATCTTTATGCTGAGTACATATTGGAGACCTTAAGGAAGTAGCAAAATGGACTGAATGAAAGTACTGCTCAACATCTTTATCTGTTCCTAATGTCGAGAGATTTCACTATATTGGCATTGCACAATCTGTTTGATATTGCCCTGCCATCTGTTATTGCTTAGCAATTGATTGTATTGAGCTACTTGAAAGTTGAAACGTGTCAAATATTTTGTAGCTTGACGACATACATGCATATAAGTTGTTTTTACTAAGCGAGCAAGTTGCAAACAAAACCCATCTTACTATATCATTACATAATGCCAAGAAAAGAAGCAGACAAGAACACTTTAATATATGAGACAAGCCGATATTTTGTGGATAAGTATATGATACAAGGGTTCAAAGTTGCTGAAATGAGATGTCTTTTTATTTTTGTATCAATACTATATAACTGGTTTGGCGTGGATATAAACTGCAATAATTTGGTGTGTAACTTATTTGCAATTTACTCTCTCAATTGTAATTTAATTAATTAAGTAATTTCATATCACTTCTAATTTTTTCATTTACTGTACTTATGTCTCTACAACTTAAGTTTCTTTTATATATTTAAAAATCAAATCTTAAATACTAAAAATTATGATTTCAAAATTTAAAATAATTTCAATATAATTATATTTTAATCACGTACATTGATCGAGTGTGCAGTTACAATGAAACGATCATTGTGTCCGTACATCGTTCGTCCCTATCCACTAACAGTAGATTCAATTAGCACAGAAAGTCGGGTTAGGGAAAGTGCTGCAATGATTTCTTATATTGTTTCTATCAATGGAAAATAAGTTAATAAAAACATTGATTGATTGCTCTTCATATATCCATCGTTGCATTCCACCGAAACACACAAAAAAAAAGTCGAATATTAAAGATAAATCACCAGAGAAACAAGCCATCGTATGAGCATAGCCCACAAAACGAAGTTAAAAAATACATACAAAAAATATATAAATTATCCTAATACAATAATACACATACTTAGTTGGTGGCTGGGCTGTGTATGTGAACTAATTAGTAGGAGGAGAAGCGTAGGGAATATTCCGAAGTATCAAGAACCGAACCCTTCTAGAGACAGGCAGCGGCGCGTCCTGCAACACGTGCTCCAACACACGCGCCACCACCACCGTGTACTCCTCCAGCAATTCTGCCATTATTGCCACAAGTATCATCTTCTCTCTTTACTCTTAGATTTGCAGTAATCAGAATTCTAGTGTTTGCTGATTGATTAACTTTGTGTAGAAACTGCTTAGTACCTACCTTCTTATGTGGACTTGTGATTGTTGCTACATACAAGGTTACTTCTTTATACACGTATATAAATAATAATTGTAGCGAGCGAGAGAGAGAGAGAGAGAGAGAGAGAGAGAGAGAGAGAGAGCAGAAAACAGGGTACTGTGCTATGAAACTTGGTGTAGTAGCTGAGGTTTTGGGCAATTTGATTGGGTGAGTAAAACTGTTTTTGGTGTGGATGAGGTTTTATTTATTTTAAAATAAGCAATTTTTATATGGGTAGGAAGGTCAAAAGACAGTGAGCTTTGGTATGGCTTTAATAGATTTTGCTCTGAAATTAAGAATCATGAAATCGAGAAAATAGAAAGAGCCAGTGGGTTTGTCATACTCAAGGATTTCGGTGGGCTTGATTTTTTTCTTATGTGGTCCCTTTAACGTACATATTTAGTAACACCTGTCATGTTTCTCTTTTTTTTATATATATTTTTACACACAATAAGAAAAGATAAATGTAGACCAAAAGAGACAAATATAATCTGTTTATCATTGCTGGGCACGCAAATTAAGTTGACATTATTATAATAAAATAATATAATGAAAAAGTAAAAAAATATATATTTTGATACGTCTTTTAAGAATATTTAATATTGTTATATTGATTGTTTGTGATAGTTTTTTTGCTAAATAAAAAAAAGTGATAAAATTATTGGAACGCCAGAAAGGAAAAAGTGTGATAAAATTAGCGGATGTAGAGAGTATTATTTAAATAGACCGGGGGGTTTTTATCCTGCTGCATGCAACGTGGTATGAGATAATTCGAGACCAAAAGATAATGTTCTTGTATTATTTTTGCAATGTATAATCTTTCTATTATTATTTATCCAATGAACGGTAACATCATTAACCAAACATTGTCCTCATTCATGAAGGTACCCTATCGTACTTCAAAAACTCAGCTCCATTGAAGATCAATCTATTCAATTGTGAACAAATAATACAACTTTGAATATACCAAAAACAACTTTCCAACGATTCAAAATTGAATTTTTGATTCTTCCGTCGAAAATCAAAATTTTCAGCAGCCGGCCGAGACAGAGAAGTAAATACGCCGCTGATCGTATCGATTTTATGACACAGCTTCAATTGCACTGCCCAGCGGCCAAGCAGCTTCCACTAGAGAATTTCGATACTTCACCTTCTTCACCAATGTGATCCCTTGCCATGGATCGAGCCCTGCGAAATTTAAAAAAAAAAAAGACGAAGCAGAAATTGAACTCCACTCGTCAAGAACTTGCTTCACATCTTCTACGAAAAGATGCTGTGGAGTATTATAATGGTAAAGAAAAAGAAAAACGATACCAAACCCATCGACGAGCAATGTGAATTGGTACACAAGGTCCATGCACAAGTATGGGAGGTTATCTTTTTCGACGCTGGGATAAGCAGATTTTGCGTCTGCTACGTTCGTTTTGCAGGCGCTTTCTGCTGCTTGAAGAAAGTCGTTGGGACGAACTTTTGCGACTGGCAAGCTTGGGTCGATAAAGCCCGCCTGACATTTTGGCAGAAAACTTTCAATTGAATGCACAATTTGTACTGAGCTACCAAATTCATATTGTTTGGACAATTTCACACCTCGGCTGCTCTGTCGAAGAAGAAGGAAGCGACGAAAGTTCTTCTGACCGTCTCCTCCGCCCCCATTCCAAACACCGCCGAAGGTACATTTCATGTGCGTGCACGTCGATTCGTTGACTTTGAGGGACTTAATTGCGATTTCTCTGCATTTAGAGAGGCTGGAGCCAGACGACGGGGATGATGCTGGGAAAACTGATGGGCCATATTTGTAAGAACCTGCAATGAAGGATTTGCCAATAATACTCTGGTTAAATAAAATGTCACAGTTGTCCATTTCAAAAGACTTGGATTTAAAAGGAATAGTATTACCGTCATAACCGTTAAGCACACAAGGATTGCCAGCTTCTTCGCCAGCCTTCAAAATCTCCGCTCGAGCAGCAAGCAGACCATAGTGCAAGTAACTGAATAAAGAATCCAAAATCGCGATGGGCTAAACAAAATCAAGAATGAGGGAAAATGGAAAAAGGAAGACGGTGCAAAATTATATTCTACGAATTCTTAGAGACGCAGGGAATCTGATATGAAACGACATACCTGTGAACATAGAGATTATAGTTTCGTCCCTTTAAGTACATTTTCTGCACGTAAGTTTCCTCTCCATCTGATAGGTGTGGAGCTTTTTCTGCCTCTGAATCTGAGATTGCATACGCCATTTGTACAGAACCACCACCAAGATCAACCACTCCAACAGTACTCGGGTAGTCCTTGCCCAAATTTCCCAATAAATAGTTTATGGTTACCTGCAAAGCGAGCAATAAATTTAGACATGAAGTGCATGTAAAAGAATGCCATCACTACGAACCTTGGTGATAATCCACTCAATGGAGACAGTAAAAATAAGGAAGATAATACAACTTACCCATTGATAAGCACCTTCCTGATTCCCATCCAATACAGCGACCCAATCGTCCTGGGACTTGAGAGAGCTCTTCTTCAGAAAGTCCCTCACCTTAGCAAGAGTTTAGAGGACTAACTACTTCAATATTTACTAAGAGAAAGAGCATGGGAACAGTATAGATATTAGAAAACGAAATAGGATGGAGACGGTAGTTTACTGCATTTAATATTTTATCGGGTGCATCTCCTTCCAATTGCCTTAGGCCAGCAGTAGCCTGTGCAAGCAATAAGCATCACCAAATACAAGAGATCAAGCATATACTATAAATACAAGTAACAAAAATTCGCTGATCTTCCAGAAAAATTCCCTACCCCAACTCGGACTGGTGTGCTGGCCCTCGACTCTTTGGGAACTGCTGCTTCTGCTTTTTCAAGAAGGTCCGAAAGCGAATTTGCAGCAGCCTCAGGGTCCGCGGCAAAGGCACTCAAGCCTGGTTTTTTCTACAACAATACACCATATAACATTGTCATAGAAGCAAGACAAACCTACCAACTATCAACCATCATTCACTATCCAAAACTGAAAACTGTGCTTGTTATCATTTAGGACCTTGTTTCTGTAATTTGTTTTCAGACATTCCCTCATCAAGATGCCCGATGGAGGTTTATAACAGAAACAAGAACTCCAAATTCTTCACAACCAATCGAAAATTAAATTGCCCCAGTAACCAACCAATTGACTCAATTCTAAAAGGATGGAGAAAGTAATGTACATCACAAGCAAAACACGGGAAAGGGACGCCAAAAAAATTCTGGAACGAATCGACATATCATACAATTGCTAATAATCCCAATGTAAGACAAAGCAATCAAAATGTGGCATTTCATCGCATCAAACCCATTTACTACCTGAATGAAAAGCTCGAGCTCCTGACCCATGGGAACGAGGTCAAGCTTCTGATCAAAAGAAAAAACATGAACCCTACTCCCCGAGCTCCCCGCATCGAAAATCACCGCATACTTCTTCCCACTCGGCGAAAAATCAGGCGAAAACTTGCGGGAGAAGGACTCCGGCGAAGATCCACCACTCGAGGGCATAAGAAATAGGACGAACGATATCAACACAAGAGGTGCCAGAACCAATAGAATCGTGCCGCGCCATCTCTGGATCTTACTGGACAAAGACTCTTGCAATGCCGAAGGCTGTCTGCTTCGTTTCGAAGACTTGTCCATGCTAGCTTGCTGGAGCTCCGACGAAGATGGAGATCGGTAACGTATGTGGCCGTTTCCAGCTCCTCCTCCTCCTCCTCCGCCGGCGGAATTTAGCGGGTGTGTCTCCGATGAGAAATCCAGCTCTTCCTACGGCGATGCCCTCTAAACTACTCCTTCCCTTTTATACAATGACAATCGTAGTATTACAGTAAAGGAATGTACGATCTGATTACCCGCCTTGTTCGTCGAGCGTTGATGAAAACTCAAGCAAAGTGTGAAAGCTCCTTCACCGAATGCTTCTTTTATTATACTGTTACGTCATGAAACAGAGTAATATAATTGTTTCTTTTTATTATTTTGATTTTCATATTTTGCTTAATTACAGAACAGGTCCTAAAGGTTTTGTTTGTTTCTAGTCCATATTCTCCTAATATTTTCTTTCCGGGCGTATCGAGTAGCTTATTTTGATATAAACTATCCTTAAATAGAGCAAAATAGTACTTTAGAGGCAAATAATAAATTTGTCTTAGTTTTGGGGGTTTCATGTAATAAAGTCATAGTCCAGTTGTGAAAACCGCGTTTCCTTTACCTCGTGACCGAATAATAATAAAACAAATGGCTATGTAATAAATCCAAATTAGAAGACGCAGAGCTGAGAAAAAGAGACCCACAGCCCAACGGATCGAGATCCTGCGGCTGTGGTTCGTTGGATTTCGCCGGAGCTCAAGCCGATCCGACGGTGGGAAATGAAGGCAGCCTGCGCCATCGTTGCGTCTGTGGTCGCCGCGTCTTCTGCTGCCGTGACCTTCATCAATCTCCGCGCCGACAAGGTATTATTACCGTTCTAACCCTCGCTCGTGTCTTTCCTGCCTTTTTTGCTGTCAACGCAAGTTAAGCTAAGCTAAGCTTGTCTTTTTCTGTCGTGTGCCGAAGGGTAAATCGGGAAACTCGGTTTGGATCTCGACGGAGGTGGAGAAGAAGTACTCGCCGAGGTTCGATGGGTTGAGGTTTATCGAGACTGTTGGGTTGAGTGTGCAAACCCAAGAAATGTCCCACACCGGTTGAGAGAAAAATAATTAAGTGGTTTATAAGCTTGTGGGTTCACTCCCTCTATTGCCAATTGGTTTTAGAGAGGAACCCCACAAGCTTATATCGGGTTGGGTTTGGGCTGGAATTGGGTCTGAAAAAATCCCTACATGGTGCGGTGAGCGTGGACGGACACGTGAGGCGTGAGGGTGCCTGCAGACGGAAAAAAAAAAAAAAAAAAAAAAAATTCTAGCCCGGATACGGTGTGGGTGGTGTGTCCCCGGCCCCTTGGAGGACGATTGGTGAATCTGCGGTGAAAAGCGCTTGGTGCAGGGATTGCGGAGAAGCGCTTGAGGCAGATAATCGTCGAAGGGGAGGCCCGTTGTGTGGTCTTGAGTTTGAGGGGAGGATTGTTGGGTTGAGTGTGCAAACCCAAGAAATGTCCCACACCGGTTGAGAGAAAAATAATTAAGTGGTTTATAAGCTTGTGGGTTCACTCCCTCTATTGCCAATTGGTTTTAGAGAGGAACCCCACAAGCTTATATCGGGTTGGGTTTGGGCTGGAATTGGGTCTGAAAAAACCCCTACATGGTGCGGTGAGCGTGGACGGACACGTGAGGCGTGAGGGTGCCTGCAGACGGAAAAAAAAAAAAAATTCTAGCCCGGATACGGTGTGGGTGGTGTGTCCCCGGCCCCTTGGAGGACGATTGGTGAATCTGCGGTGAAAAGCGCTTGGTGCAGGGATTGCGGAGAAGCGCTTGAGGCAGATAATCGTCGAAGGGGAGGTCCGTTGTGTGGTCTTGAGTTTGAGGGGAGGATTGTTGGGTTGAGTGTGCAAACCCAAGAAATGTCCCACACCGGTTGAGAGAAAAATAATTAAGTGGTTTATAAGCTTGTGGGTTCACTCCCTCTATTGTCAATTGGTTTTAGAGAGGAATCCCACAAGCTTATACCGGGTTGGGTTTGGGCTGGAATTGGGTCTGAAAAAATCCCTACATGTTGGGGAATTTCGACAAAACAGAAAATAGACGAAGAACACGGAATTTTACGTGGTTCGGATTCGATGTGAATCCTACGTCCACGGGAGAACTCTTCGCTTATATTGATCGTTACAGAGATTACACATTCACTCTCTCTTGATCTCCCTCTCTCGATTACAAGACCAAAAACTACGGAGCGTTCTCTCTTTTTCTTCCTCTCAATATAAGCTCTCTATCTCACAAGTTCCCAGTCGATCTCTGATGAGTTCTAACTGATTTTTTATACAGCATGAAGTTACTCCACGTTCTAACATGTTCAGCACATGTAACTGCTCTAAAACTCCTCTAAAAACGTGTCTCACAATAGCAACTTATTAACTCATATGTTGCTCAAGTCCTAGGACTTATTATTCCAACTTCATGCTTTATATCCGTAGCCATACGATAAGCTTCTGCAATGACCAATCATCAAGTGATTAGCTTTGACTTTCACAATTCTCCACCTCAAAGCTAAACTCTTGTTCCTCGTTCATCAGCAATTCCAGCTCGAACAACATTAGGCTGCTTTCAGTTTCTGTCACACAACCCATGACAAAGTTCGTTCATCAGGACTGATTCGCGCCTCATTTGGATCTGGTAAGTGCCTCGTCAGCACTGGTCAGCGCCTAGCCGGCTCCACCTCGTTGCCATGTTTGTCCATTCGACGAACTCCACCATGGCTTCTCGACCCTCTAACTTAGCCGGTCTGCCCAGATCTGCTCTTTGTTGCTGCTGGCCTTTCACCGACGTTGTCTGGCCTACATGCCTACGCTTCGGCCTTGCACACACGTCGCCTGGCCCGCCTGCCTTCACTGCCTGGCATCGCAACTACGCTTCCTAGCCTAGCAACCACGCCCGCCCACCTTGCCAGGATTGCTCCGCTCGTCGCCGATCTCCTGGCTGGTCTGCGTGCCCACCTTAATGGTGTAGCCGGGTCCCGCCGCCCGACCATGCTTCGGCTGCTTTTGGGTTCAGCCGATCAACCCTTCCCGACGACTCTCGCTCGCCGGCCCCAGCCGGTACTCTCCGGCCGCCGTTGACTCCGTGTCAACGGTTAACGCCTGTCAACCTAGTAACAGTCCTCCCCGCCTGAACCATCGACGATCTCGCCGACGAACCCGGGGCTTGAGACTTACGACATTCGCCTGCCTCGTCTCTCGACTGTCTCATGTTGACGCTCCTTCCCAACACCGACTCGACCTCCTCATTGAAAGGCCTTACGTACTTGGGATGCATGTTCCTCGCCATACGATGCCTCCTCCACAGGCCGAGATTGTTCAAGCTTATGAAGTTATCAACTCCAAATCTTGTCGAACCCATCATTTCCTCTCGCGTGACGATCCACGCTCACCGCACCATTTGTTGGGATTTTTTCAGACCCAATTCCAGCCCAAACCCAACCCGGTATAAGCTTGTGGGGTTCCTCTCTAAAACCAATTGACAATAGAGGGAGTGAACCCACAAGCTTATAAACCACTTAATTATTTTTCTCTCAACCGGTGTGGGACATTTCTTGGGTTTGCACACTCAACCCAACAATCCTCCCCTCAAACTCAAGACCACACAACGGGCCTCCCCTTCGACGATTATCTGCCTCAAGCGCTTCTCCGCAATCCCTGCACCAAGCGCTTTTCACCGCAGATTCACCAATCGTCCTCCAAGGGGCCGGGGACACACCACCCACACCGTATCCGGGCTAGAATTTTTTTTTTTTTTTCCGTCTGCAGGCACCCTCACGCCTCACGTGTCCGTCCACGCTCACCGCACCATTTGTTGGGGAATTTCGACAAAACAGAAAATAGACGAAGAACACGGAATTTTACGTGGTTCGGATTCGATGTGAATCCTACGTCCACGGGAGAACTCTTCGCTTATATTGATCGTTACAGAGATTACACACTCACTCTCTCTTGATCTCCCTCTCTCGATTACAAGACCAAAAACTACGGAGCGTTCTCTCTTTTTCTTCCTCTCAATATAAGCTCTCTATCTCACAAGTTCCCAGTCGATCTCTGATGAGTTCTAACTGATTTTTTATACAGCATGAAGTTACTCCACGTTCTAACATGTTCAGCACATGTAACTGCTCTAAAACTCCTCTAAAAACGTGTCTCACAATAGCAACTTATTAACTCATATGTTGCTCAAGTCCTAGGACTTATTATTCCAACTTCATGCTTTATATCCGTAGCCATACGATAAGCTTCTGCAATGACCAATCATCAAGTGATTAGCTTTGACTTTCACAATTCTCCACCTCAAAGCTAAACTCTTGTTCCTCGTTCATCAGCAATTCCAGCTCGAACAACATTAGGCTGCTTTCAGTTTCTGTCACACAACCCATGACAAAGTTCGTTCATCAGGACTGATTCGCGCCTCATTTGGATCTGGTAAGTGCCTCGTCAGCACTGGTCAGCGCCTAGCCGGCTCCACCTCGTTGCCATGTTTGTCCATTCGACGAACTCCACCATGGCTTCTCGACCCTCTAACTTAGCCGGTCTGCCCAGATCTGCTCTTTGTTGCTGCTGGCCTTTCACCGACGTTGTCTGGCCTACATGCCTACGCTTCGGCCTTGCACACACGTCGCCTGGCCCGCCTGCCTTCACTGCCTGGCATCGCAACTACGCTTCCTAGCCTAGCAACCACGCCCGCCCACCTTGCCAGGATTGCTCCGCTCGTCGCCGATCTCCTGGCTGGTCTGCGTGCCCACCTTAATGGTGTAGCCGGGTCCCGCCGCCCGACCATGCTTCGGCTGCTTTTGGGTTCAGCCGATCAACCCTTCCCGACGACTCTCGCTCGCCGGCCCCAGCCGGTACTCTCCGGCCGCCGTTGACTCCGTGTCAACGGTTAACGCCTGTCAACCTAGTAACAGTCCTCCCCGCCTGAACCATCGACGATCTCGCCGACGAACCCGGGGCTTGAGACTTACGACATTCGCCTGCCTCGTCTCTCGACTGTCTCATGTTGACGCTCCTTCCCAACACCGACTCGACCTCCTCATTGAAAGGCCTTACGTACTTGGGATGCATGTTCCTCGCCATACGATGCCTCCTCCACAGGCCGAGATTGTTCAAGCTTATGAAGTTATCAACTCCAAATCTTGTCGAACCCATCATTTCCTCTCGCGTGACGATCCACGCTCACCGCACCATTTGTTGGGATTTTTTCAGACCCAATTCCAGCCCAAACCCAACCCGGTATAAGCTTGTGGGGTTCCTCTCTAAAACCAATTGACAATAGAGGGAGTGAACCCACAAGCTTATAAACCACTTAATTATTTTTCTCTCAACCGGTGTGGGACATTTCTTGGGTTTGCACACTCAACCCAACAATCCTCCCCTCAAACTCAAGACCACACAACGGGCCTCCCCTTCGACGATTATCTGCCTCAAGCGCTTCTCCGCAATCCCTGCACCAAGCGCTTTTCACCGCAGATTCACCAATCGTCCTCCAAGGGGCGGGGACACACCACCCACACCGTATCCGGGCTAGAATTTTTTTTTTTTTTTTCCGTCTGCAGGCACCCTCACGCCTCACGTGTCCGTCCACGCTCACCGCACCATTTGTTGGGGAATTTCGACAAAACAGAAAATAGACGAAGAACACGGAATTTTACGTGGTTCGGATTCGATGTGAATCCTACGTCCACGGGAGAACTCTTCGCTTATATTGATCGTTACAGAGATTACACACTCACTCTCTCTTGATCTCCCTCTCTCGATTACAAGACCAAAAACTACGGAGCGTTCTCTCTTTTTCTTCCTCTCAATATAAGCTCTCTATCTCACAAGTTCCCAGTCGATCTCTGATGAGTTCTAACTGATTTTTTATACAGCATGAAGTTACTCCACGTTCTAACATGTTCAGCACATGTAACTGCTCTAAAACTCCTCTAAAAACGTGTCTCACAATAGCAACTTATTAACTCATATGTTGCTCAAGTCCTAGGACTTATTATTCCAACTTCATGCTTTATATCCGTAGCCATACGATAAGCTTCTGCAATGACCAATCATCAAGTGATTAGCTTTGACTTTCACAGAGACATTGGTCACTGCTCACAGGTGAGATAATGTCTCGAGTGTCCAATTCTTCGATTCAAAAACAATTTTGATTTTGCTCATGGGTGGTAGTTTTCCAATTTTTACCCTGTGGGTTTCTTTCTTATTTGATTGATTGTTTTGTATCAATTCGACATTTTGAATTAAAAGATCTGCGTTTTTCACTTCAGTTATATTATCTCTCCTTTTCTTTTCTTTCCATTTCGTTATGTATGTAATGGTGATTTTGGGGGGGGAACCAAAGGGAGTTCTTGGTGGGTAATTCTGGAACAGAAAAGCTCTCACTAAGAGTAAGACTAATCTGACTTCGGACAATTGATATGAATGCTGTAATGGTTTGGATTGCCGCAAAAAAATGATGGGAATGGTTCCAAAATTACAACCTTGGGACGTTTAGAATTTGAATTGGTCCTCGATGTTTTTCAACCTTCTTTGTTTCTTGTAGAGGAGATAATTCTCTGGTCTCAAGGATTAGGGTTCAATCATAGACTGATCTATTGTGATGTGCTCAATTCAAACGTAATAATAGTTAGGACACATTCGACGCTATGGGAATTAAATGTAAGAATAATTAACTTTTACTATGAACAGAAGATACTCTAACGTAACAGAATGCAACTTAGTATAGATCCATAAACGAGTAATTTCATGCTCTGGTGTTTCCGACGATGATTATTCGAGAACTTAATATGATTTGTCTAGTAGAAAAAAGAAAAGGAGAAAAAGAAAAATGTGTAACTAACTAGAGTGCATGCCAAGTATATAAAGATTATTACAACGTCGACGTGATTGTCTGTCCTCAAAGAAACTCGGGTGTAAGATGCCAAATGCATGCTTGCTCCCTATGCCCAACGTCACACAAGCAAAGCAAAGGATCTCTTATATATTTCCCCCCAAGCATGCATGTCTTTGTCTATAAATATAAGCCTAATAATCCACAAGTTAGATAGATGTATAACATTTTCCTTTTCATTCACATATATAAGTATTTTTATTGATCGACGACGATGAGTACTCAAATGGGAGACCTTTCCTTATTATCCGACAAAGACGGTACCCTATTTCTCTCTCTTTTTTCCTTGTGTTATAATTCAACTGCTTATTTCTGCAACTTACGTACGTGGGGGGTTTTATTAACAGGGTTTTCAAGATCGATCTCAGCATCACCACCCAATCACTACCTCGTAAAAATCGAATCTTTTTCCCTTCTAGAGAAGAACAAGATAGACAAGTACGTCTCAAATGAATTCCAAGCTGGAGGTTACAAGTGGTAAGTTTCCCCATGGGTAGTATTTTTCTCTGGGCTTTATTTGCTTATTTCTTGCATGGCTTTCTTACGGCTGAGAAGATAATGATCGATAATCCATTTGTTATCGCAGGAAGTTAGTTATTTACCCTAACGGAAACAAATCGAAAGGAATCAGCGGTCACGTATCTGTGTACCTAACCCTCCCCGCCGAAGGCAATTCACTACTTCCCGGATGGGAAATTCGAGCGTTTTTTCGACTGTTTTTGCTCGATCAAAACAAAGACGCCTATCTCACCATACAAGGTTAGTTTAGTATTAGCTTTTAAATCGTCAAGTTATTGTTAGGAGTAACTAAAATTTTTAATTAGTCGTATAACTTGCTTTGTCTTCTAACTTCTTTTCAAAACGAATTAAATTTGAATGGTGTGAAGTTCGTATTTGTATAGGCTTCCATTAATTTGAATTAATTTAAGAGTACTATTTATGATAAATGGTAACAAGAATCACAAAAGGGCTTGTTTGGTTCGTAGATTTATATTTAGGAGAGTTTAAACGATTACGGTTTATATAAAACTAATCAATGGGTATAAAATAAAATGTGTGTTTGGTTACTAGGTTTAAATAAACACATGTGAAAGGGGTGTATTTATTTAAATCCTGTTGAGATTCTAAGTAGGCTTCGTCCCACATCGGATAATTCAAGCTCTTGAAGCTAGTATATATATAAGAGGCTTTCTCCTCCTATCACCAATTGGTTTTAGGAAGGATCCCTCAATTTCTAATAAATCCGCTGGGATGGATTTAAAACAAGTTTATTTATTACTATGAACCAAACACTTGAATATATGTTAAATACACGCTTAAAAATAGCCAAACCCATGAACCAAGGAAGGCAAAAGATTTTATGAGATGAAAGGCCATTTTTGTGAAAGTTAGATGACAAGCAAAATTCGTAAACCGTTATCGGGCTAAGATTACATTTACGCCATGTAACCATACATTTTACTCCCTTAACCATATATACATTAATCAGTGATCAGCGTAGTATAGTAGAGTAGCAACTTAACCATGGTGAGTGATGATATAATAAATGAAATGCAGATTCTTCATCATTATTAGCAGAAAAGGGTGGAAAAAGGTTCCACTCACTGAAGAACGAATGGGGTTTCGACAAGTTTCTCCCTCACTCTTCCTTCAAAGACGCAGTCAACGGCTACCTAGTCAACGACACGTGCGTCTTCGGCGCAGAAGTCTACGTTTGCTCGGAGAATAAGCACGCCGGAAAAGGAGAGAGCCTCGCCATGGTGAAGGACGCCGTCGCCTACAAGACAGTGTGGAGGATAGAAAAGTTCGCCGGCCTGAGCTCTAATAACAAGGCTGAGAACGACGACGACGAAAGCTACTGCGTGGACTCTCATACGTTTGCTGCCGCCGGCCACAAATGGAAGGTGCAGATGTATCCCAAGGGAAAAGGGAGCGGCGTTGGTAGCCACGTGTCCCTTTATCTGACTTTGGCTGACCCGCCGGCGAGCTTGCCTCCTCCGGCGAGGATTTATGTAGAGTTTACACTGCGCATTCTTGACCAGCTCAAGTCGAACAACTACCATGGAACTGGTATTAATTTAATTACTTTCCAGGCGTGGGCTTATATTGATATGCATCTATAATATTAATTTAATATATGTATCGATTTGTGAGGGGTTATCTTGGTTTTCTTGCAGCCAAGTATTGGTTCAGTGCATCAAATACGACGTGTGGTTGGCCGCGGTTTGTGTCTCATGGCTATTTTAATACGCCGGCGATGGGCTTGCTTGCCAAGGACGTATGTATTGTCGAAGCTGAGGTTACTGTCCACGGCGTGGTTTCAGATGCTCTGTAAATTTCCGGCGGCGGAAAGCGTCATATATATATATATATATATATATATATGTAGTTCGATCATCGATGTATATATGTTCATAATACTAATATTATTTACTTCTTCGTTCCAAAAGACCTTCACAACAGTTCATACAATACTGCAGAACCATATTATCCTAACTACAAAAGCATCCGACAAACACATGCATAAATAGACACTATAATATATATATATATATTATATATATATATATATATATGAGAGAGGAAGTTGATAGATAGCAGCAGAGTATTTAATGATATATCAGCGGTACTTGGTCTACAACTGTGTGTAGCGAAGGTAATTCTTATCAGACGGCAACTTCTCAGTGCTGAAGCCGTGAGGGAACATGCGCCGGGCGTCCTCGTCGGAGACGTCCGGCGAGATGACGACCTGCTCTCCCTGTTTCCAGTTCGCCGGCGTGGCAATCCTGTGCTTGGACGCCAGCAGCAGCGAATCAATAACCCTAACAACCTCGTCCATGTTCCTTCCAGTGCTCGCAGGGTAGAGGAAGCTCAGCTTGATCTTCTTATCTGGACCCACGATGTGCAGTGCCCGCGAAGGAGTCGCCGCTGCCGCCTTTCCTTCGGCGGCGGGCTCCACCATGTTGAGCTGACGGATTACTTCTCGGGTCGGATCGGCGACGATGGGGTAGGTGACCTTCGACCCGTCTTTGTTGTGGGCTTCTATGTCCTTTATCCACTCTTTATGTGAGTCGACGTCCTCGCAGGAGAAGCCAAGCAGCTTCACTCCCCTCTCGGCGAACTTGTCGGCGTAGGAAGCCATCATTCCGAGCTCGGTGGTGCAGACAGGCGTGAAATCGCCTGCCCAATGTCGTCAGTCATCGATATTACTACGTATATATGCGTACTATATTAATGTGCAATATGAGAAAGATTTAGTACCAGGGTGAGAAAAGATGACGGTGAAAGAGTCGCCAACGTAGTCATGGAGTTTGATCTTTCCATGGGTTGTTTCCACTTCAAGATTTGGCAGTGTATCTCCTATTGTAAGCCCAGGCATGTTGTTTATATTTTACTTGCACTCTGTTGCTAGTTCTGATGCTTATTACAGACTATTTGGTCATATATATCGTGGAAAAAAAGACACAAACACGCGGTTAGTGATCAACTTCCTCATTAAATGAAATGGACAGGTGGTGAGTGAAAATGCATGAAGAAATATAAACCGTATCGTGGCTGCTAGGTGGCGCAATTCAATGGCTCCATGCGAAAGCCTATGCCCTCTTTTACTGCCACGTAAGTACTATTGCATGCTATGCCTTCTTTATATACACGTTCTTCTATGTAAAACCTTTCATCAGTGCGTTGTGTAATGTAGTAAAGGGGAGTTGGTTGGTGGTTAGGTTTTGTCCAAACAAACAAAATGATAATAAAGAATCAAAACGACCGAGTCAACAGCTAAGGCATAATAAATTATCGAATTCTTTGAAATATCCATCAACTTCAGCCCTACGAACATCTAGAAGTTCACCTCATTTCCATGAGTTTCTGCTACGAACACACGACATCTATTCTTTCTATCCATAGCTCGATCTTACACGCTGCATCACTCGAACGAACTCAGCGAACGTAGTAAAATCAACAACAGTTGGCCCATCTTCCTCTCTGTGTCCATCTGAGCTTGGATTCTGGCACATGACCACATCAAATGCGCCGAACTGCTTCATCAAATCTTGAAGCTTGTTTCCCGACAAAGAGTGGACGTTCTCTATCTGAATCAGCTTCCCATTCTGCCCTGTATTAGCCCACCATTGCTTCAAAACCCTTCGTTTAGTTTCGCAAGGCTCCACCGAGACAACGCCCTTCAGAGGAATTCCCAGTCGGTGAAGTACAACTTCAGCTCCGCCGATTCCACTGAAGAACGACAGCAGTGTCAACCCACCTGGGAAGAGGTGTCTCAAAACGGAGAGATGGTACCCCAATGTGTCTGTCTGAAAAGAGTTCTTGAGCAATCTGAGTCTCTCCGCCGGCGTTGACCCACCTACTTGGGTGTGGTTCGCCGGATAACCCATGATGAGCTCAAGGATTTCGGGTTCTATAGGGCCCACCTTGTGATTACCTACCCATACAAGACTCTCCGCCTCGCATTTATCGACAAAGTCCCTTTCTTGATTGGTGGCTAAACACCCATTACATCGTATCATCCCTCGGCAAAGCCTCTCACTCATCTGTGCAGCCCCAACTGTGTCGCAATTTACGTAGGAAAGATGCCTTCTTTTGTCCCATTCAGGCCACCACTTTCTTGCACTGCGTGGTAGAGCTTCTTGAATGGTCGTTGGGCTCTTGGGAGATATGGGAAATCTGTCTTCACAAGGGAGGTTATGTATGTATCCCTCGCTTCTGTTCAAGGCTGAGAAAGCTTGAGTATTCACAATTTCAGGTTGAACAGAGTATAAGAACTGTGATATCTTGACCCATGAGCCCTGAGACAAATTTGTGACGTCCCCATAGAAGAAATAAGGAGGCTTTGAGACCAAACTTGGGAGAACTCTGTTTTTGTTCGACAACAATGTTGTCGACGGCTTCCAATCTCTCTCTACAGTTTCCACACGACCAATTTGCCTCGTGCGGCCAAGAGAATTGCTCGGGCCTTGGTCGAATTCCATCTTTGGAGTCTTCAAATTGCTTGATTCGACGACGATTGGTTCTTCTTTTGGGATCTTGGCTTTAGACTTTTTTAACAGCTCAGAAACGTTAGCTTGAGGAGCGTCGAAAAAACTGTATCCTTCAGTTTTTACACGAAATGAATCTGAAGTATGAGTATCGAAGTTGTCTCCAATCTTTCTCTTTAAGGTGCTTGAAGTGTTTGGAGCCTTGACGTACTGAGACAATCCAATATTTATTTATGTAATAACCATTTCTCCAAAAAAGGGCATAAACATGAACTAAAAGAGAGATATAATATGTAAAAGAAACTTTGAAACCTTATCACCCAAGACAATTGATTCGGCAAGCTCTTGAAGAGGCGCTTCTGAACCTGAAATACAAGAGAAGAAAGCTAGAACATCAATGTCATTCCTAGCAAGGTATACCTGTT
Organism: Craterostigma plantagineum; assembly: GCA_027422505.1. NCBI lineage: Eukaryota > Viridiplantae > Streptophyta > Magnoliopsida > Lamiales > Linderniaceae > Craterostigma > Craterostigma plantagineum. The sequence continues at coordinate 2,628,945 of JAPQWV010000007.1, forward strand.
TTTCTACTTTTCATTCAAGTGTGGAACAATTAATCCAAGTATTCCAAATAATCTAACTTACCACATCTTTCAAAAGCTACTGAAATATCATTTTCAGTAAAGCCCATTTCAAGGAGTTGGAGCGTCTTCTCCATAGTACCAAAAAGATCCTCAGGGTTGCAGTCCTGAAGGCATAAGATGTAGAAGTTAAGATGCACAAATAGGATAGTATTAAATCAACCTCAACGACAATATAATCAGTCTCCAAGAACAGCATTTGGATTCACTATTTGTCATTACTATCGCAAACACATTCAGGAGCAAGTTAAGGCAGGATATGATTGACAAAGTTTCAAACTTTATTCCCATAGAAGTTACAAAAAAAATCAATGGCAGAGATCCCAAGGGGTCATATTGAAGACCTCGTTAACATCTTCATCTACAGGAAACGGATTATTTGCATCTTTTCCATACTTATTGGCCATCCGTGCAGCAAATATATAGTCCATCAGCTTATGGATAGAGGCAGAATTGCCTACGAGAGAAAAATGAGAATCAACTGTTCAAATACATGAGCACAACACCATACTCAGCTACATGAGGATATTATTGAATAACATGCAAGAAAGTCAAGTTAAACATACTATATCAACACAGACAGCAAGAAACACGTAGCAGTTTTAAGCAGGTGGCTGAAAATCTATAAATGAATATGCATTGTTCGCCATGCATTAACAATATCTGCATATCTGATAGAGAATGAAATTCAGGGAGAACACGAACCCAGTTTATTTAACGCAAACTGGACTTCCTCCAATGTGAAATTCATTTTCAACAAAGTGTTCGTTTTATTGTCATCGACTAAACTGCAAACGTCTGGTTCCTGAAAAATCAATTGTTGCGCAAAAAATAGAACATAAGAGAAATCATAAGGGATAAAACATACCAGCAAGCTATAAATTATAATTTCCTTGAGTTTCAAGCATTGCACTAAGAAATAAGACATTGTTTGACCAATTTGGATGGGCACACGCTGTAACTAAGAAATTCGCGAGAACCTTGATAAGAATACATGGGCCATTACACTAAACAAACAGTGCAATGGTTTTCTTAATTGATGATCAAATTCATCCATTAAAGAAATAAAAAGCTACCTCCTTTGGCTGCAAATATCCATCACTATCTAATATCTTCTTCGTACCAAGATAAGAAGGTCTGTCAAGAGACTCTGCTGAAGCCAACTCCTGAAGTAAAAAATGTAAACTTTCTAACTTCAATTAACGGTTCTTGTCTGAAATATAGATATAACAGGTAAAACGAAAATTATATGGAGAAATGGTAAATGACAACGTGACTGTTAGGCAGCAGTAAAAAAAAACAGTTTCTAACCAAACTTGGTTAAAATAGTTGGATTTCGACAAAAATCAAAGGATATGGTGACGACGTCCCTCGCATTTCCTCGCCAGGTGGTAAAAAAGATTAGCAAAAGTTGCGCATTGAAGAAGAACAAAGAAAAAGTCTGTTCACTAATGCAAGCCACACACGGCGAAGCAAATCTGCTCATTCCCAGATAATATACACATGGAACATATACCACCAACTACTCAACGTAGTAGCACTTACGGAGTAAGAAAATAAAGTCTCCAACAACAGCTCGGCGTTATCTTCACCTGTCAAGAAAAGGGAAACCTCAAATTGTACGGGATCCATTATTGAGCATCATCAGCGGACAGATGAAGTATAGCACAATGCATGTACAATAGAAGTGCTTCAGTGAATCTAACACAGGATAGTCTACTATAACATTAAAACCGACTAAAGAGTCCGAGTTTTTATGAAAAAGAAAGAAGTTAAACAAGAGCGAAAAATACAACCTTTTTCCTCAATTGCTCTGTCTATGAGAGAAGGTGCGAATCCCATCCCTATGAATGATGATCTCAAATTAGTTCCCGACGAGCTCGCTACATTTTCCTACAAATACATGAAAGGAAGAAAAATTGAAACCTCCACGCCAGCAACGACAGAACACACCACACACTTACTTCAGCCCTCAAGTGAATGTTTGCTGGGGGAATATCACAGTCCAAATTCTCATCCTTTGGCTGTTTGAAAAGGGGATCATCGAAGAAATCCTCGTCATCTGAAATTTCCAGTACCTGAACGAAACACAACACACCCAATTAGCGTTTCATCAATTCCAAGCAACAAAAACAAGAGCGATCGAACAAGCGAAGCTCAGAAATTCATGAGCTCTTACCATCTCAGATAATTAGGATAATTACGGCGGACTCGGCGCTGGGAATACAGTCGTGAAGCTCTAGCACAGTAGAGGATTTAATTTCGGAGTTTATTTATATAGAAAGGGTTGGACTTTAGAGTTTCACCGTTTTTGCAAATAAAGCGACGTAATTAGGTGTCATTTGGCCAAGCAAGCAATATATTTACATTTTCGTCCTTATATTATTCCTTTATTAACATTCACTTCACTATCGTTGTTATCATTATATTTGAACTATTATTTTAAATCGTCATAGAAATGGGCTTAATTGGGCTTTAAGTTTATATGCTTATTACTTTCCCAGGCCTCCATTGTGGGGCCATTCGGGTGGTTTTCCTTATTTATCTTTTTACTTTCTGAAAAAAAAAACATTGTCCCTTAAAAAAATGTTGCATCCAAAATACTAAAATACCTTAAATTTAGAAAAATTATTTAGCGAAAAAAAAAATTACTACCTCCGTCCCATTTAATTGTTCCCGAAGATTAGTGGGCACGGAGATTAAGAAATCACATTATTTAATATTATAGTACACCTTTTGAGGTATGGAGAGAGAAAAGTTATTAGTGGACACGCAAATCAAGAAGACTTTTTTAATATTAATGGTGTAATTAGTGGGATAATTTTTTACCAAAAATGGAAATGGGAAGAATTATGTGGGACGCCCGAAATAGAAAGATGGGAAGAAATAAGTGGGACGGAGGTAGTACATCTTTTCATAACATGCAAGCACATTTCATGACCCGATATTTTCAAACACCTCTTTTTTTTTTGTGATGGAAGATTCTTTAGGGGTACGGTTACTATTGATGAAAAAAAATGTATTTTGCTCAACTTGGAAAGGATTACAAAACAAATTAGATCACCATTAAAAAAAGATACCCTAAAGTACATGGGAATCAACCAGAATACCCCAAATTTAAACTAGTTGGTGAGTTTCTTATAAGAGGTTATAACTATATGATTTTTACTAATTAATGGTTTCCTAAATCTATTCAAGATGTGGAAATTTCAGACCTCTGCTTAGAATATAGGTGGCGGTCCAACATACTATATTCGAGATGTGCTTAATTATATTACATGTCTCACATTACATACATTATCTGATAGTTTCGCTGAAATTTTAATTCATCAACTAGAGCTGTATATGTAGTAATATGATATAAATCACATCTCCATGTGCAACAACAGTATTTGCGTTGAATTTAGTTATCTGTTATTGGCATTTTACTGTATTTTTCTTTTATTAGAATTTGGTACATAATCACATGAAGCCAAGTTGGTAGAATAGAACGAACGAGGTTCATGTTCGGCTTTACTAACACAACACACTTGCTATTGCATTACATACCAAATTACGTATATAGACATACTATTTTCCAAAAGGTTGGTCTTTTTCTTTCTTTGATAAATTTTTAAAAAGTGAGTCAATATCTTTGTCAAATACGCCACAAACGCCCTCAACAAAAAAGAGTTGACTGCTTTGATTGATTAATCGACCTCATCGTTCAACTACAATTACCTTATTTTATAGTCGAAATTCCAAATGAAAGATAAGTTGCAGTCAATGAACTCGCCGTCCACATTCCATATATAGGAAAATCAAGATCATGGGCTTCGATCTTTTTCCTATAACGATTATTTATAATGATTAACAACGATGCTTCTCTTGTCGTTCTCATGCCTAAGAAAACCTGTTGTTTTCAATTACACGTAAATTGAGCTATATTACATTTTAATAAACGCAACGTTAAACCATTGTTTGATTGTTAGTGAGCCAACCCACCAACCCATTGAAAAACTAAGCACGAAGAGAATAGATATTAAGACTAAATGGCCATTGATTCGACCGAAACAAAGCGAAAAGTCGTTTACATGCTAACATTATTTTAATTCTCTATAATTAATCATATAGGCACGAAAGTAAAAGAAGAAGGGGTAGTAGGTGTTTAAGAAGTCTTAAGGCTACCTATGTGTGTTGTCCCTATCGTGCAAACCAGCCAATAACAAAGAACTTATGTATGAAAGCAATCGTCAAATGGCGCAAAACGCAGCCTAGTGAGAGTTTCAGTCTTGCAAGAAAACCCTCGTTTATGATGGAACACGTGCTATATATATCATGTACCTAAATCATTATTTTTTTATATATATGGAAGTCTTGCTAGCCGCACAGTCCCCGTTGAGGGAGTAAGGTGCTTCATTGTTTCGTATAGTGAAACCAGTTTGAACTTAGGAAAGAATTTAAATAATGAGGGATATATATTAGTTGCGTCAATATGAATTTAGATATTAATATGATGAACCCATTGGTACCCGATATATCCCGGTTGAGATCACCTATTCCACTCTTTGTATTCCACTCCGTATTCCAACGAACGGAAATCGTTACACCTCCCCCGTCAAGTGTTAAAACACCCGTAAACATCATTACACATATGAATTTCATTACAACAAGTGTTTAAACAAAAAAAAACTCATTATTACGTATTTTTCTAATATGGTGTGGAAAAAATCAGTATTATATATTAAAATAGAAAAATACGTAATAATGAGTTTTTTTTTGTTTAAACACTTGTTGTAATGAAATTCATATGCGTAATGATGTTTACGGGTGTTTTAACACTTGACGGGGAGGTGTAACGATTTCCGTTCGTTGGAATACGGAGTGGAATACAAAGACTGGAATAGGTGATCTCAACCGGATATATCCGTCATAACCCGACCCGAATAAAATGCACAGGGGTGACGAGGTACAACGTACGTAAGACTCGCCAAGGAAGAGGGCAACGGCTATTTATGTTGGTAATTAATTAGAGGGGCGAATGGCACTTTTAGTCCCCAATGTTTGGGCCATGAGCGTTTTCGGTCCCCAATGTTTCGAGGTAACACTTTTAATCCCCAATATTTTCGATTTTGGACGGTTTTGGTTCCTCGATTAATTTATTCTCTAATTTATATGGAATTTAACACTTGAGTGCACATGATCTCCTTAAACTGAACTTAACACCTCATGAATCATCATCTTCTTCAACCAAAACGCACGTGAGCATCATTACGTATCATATTTAACTCATTTTCAAGGTGTCGATCATTTCCTAAATGTGATGTATAATGATGGTCCTGTGCGTTTAAATCGAAGAAGAAGATGTGTTATGAGGTTTTACGTCGAGTAAAAGGAGATCATGAGCTCTCACGTGTTAAATTTTGTCTACATTAGCGATAAATAAATCGAGGGACCAAAACCGTCCAAAATTGGTAACATTGGGGACTAAAAGTGTTACCTCGGAACATGGGGGACCGAAAATGCCCATGGCCCAAATATCGGGGACCAAAAGTGTCGTTCTCCTTTTATTAGAGCATGAAAAGAATTTAAATGCTAGTAGCTTTAGAGCAAATCTTGTAAATTGCATAGCCTATGAGCTTAGCTGTTGCCTAAACTTAATAAATAGGCTGCACATATATAAATATATCGTTTCTTGATATTAAGATATATTAAAATTTTGATAAATACTTAAACTACCCCTAGTGTCGTTATCCCATCCACCCTGCGATGATTAACTATTTGAAGCGCTACATTCTCCATGGTGGAATATTTGCAACCAAAGTACTGTCCGAATTTTCAAGTGACAAAGTCAAGAATTTCAGTTAATGTATTTTATCCCTCACCATCTAAATTCTTTATAAGTAGTTTATTATATATTGAACGATTTTTGAGAAAATTAAATATTTGTACTCTGTGTATCATTCGTTGTTGCTTAGGAGTTCAAGCAAAAGCCAATCCTTGATATCATAAGAACACTATGATTAATTTTTTTATTCCAATCATGGTTGTTTCTCACAACAACGCAGTTCTACGTTCCGACTAAGTTAAAGTCTGAAATGATGTTAAACTTACTATCGACTCATCTACCATAGGGCTGTAAATGAGCCGAGCTCGAGCCGAGCTCGGCTCATTTTCTGGGCTCGAGCTCGAGCTCGAGCCCTTACAGCTGAGCTCGAGCTCGAGCTCGAGCTCGTCGAGCTTTTCAGCTCACGGCTCGAGCTCGAGCTCATTTGCAGCCTGATGAGCTCGAACTCGAGCTCGAGCTCACGAAGCTCATCGAGCTCGAGCTCGAGCTCGAGCTCGATTAATAAAAAAAAAAATTAAATTAATAAAAATAATATAAATTAATATAAAAATACAAAAAAATATAATTTTTTTTTAAAAAATCGAGATTTTTAATAAAAAATTAGTAAAAATAATATAAATTAATATAAATTTTTTAAAATATCGATTTTTTTTAAAAAAATAAAGAATAATATAAATTATTATTAAAATATAAAAATATAAAAAATTAAAAAAAAAAATGTAAAAGCTCGCGAGCCTGTTCACGAGCTCGCGAGCCACTATGTTTGGGCTCAAGCTCGAGCTCGACTTAAATGAGCTCGAGCTCGAGCTCAACATAAATGAGCTCGAGCTCATTTTTGTCGAGCTTGAGCCGAGCTTTTATCGAGCCGGCTCAGCGAGCTCACGAGCCGGCTCGGCTCATCTTTCACCCCTAATCTACCATGAGCCCCACAAACAAAGTTTCATGAAATTTCAACCCATAACTAAGAAGATATATAATTACCCCTATCAACCACTAGGCTAATATGTAGGGCATGATTATCAAAATTGTGGCTTTTGTGACGACTTACATCAGAGAATCCCATCTTCTATATAAAGCCTCCACATTCTTCGTAAACCATCATAAGCATAAAAAAAAGACAGACATCTCACAAATCCAATCCCATATATAGTAATAAAATGAACATGAGTCAGCAGCTAAATGCAGACAGTACCAACATTATTGTTTGCAAGAGCAATAATCCAAGAAAACAGAACGCAGTAAATGAATTCGACGACGATGGATTTGACCTCAGGAGAGGCCCGTGGACCGTCGACGAAGACTTCATCCTCATCGACTACATAGCCATTCACGGCGAGGGCCGATGGAATTCACTGGCCCGCTCCGCGGGCCTTAGACGGACTGGAAAAAGCTGTCGACTGAGGTGGTTGAACTACCTCCGCCCAGACGTTCGTCGGGGAAACATATCCCTCGAAGAACAGCTATTGATCCTCGAGCTCCATTCTCGCTGGGGCAATCGGTAAATTTGTGTATACATATATATAAACGAAATCGATTATATCTTAAATAAACAATTTAAATTAGGTGGTCGAAGATCGCCCAGCATTTGCCGGGAAGGACAGACAACGAGATAAAGAACTATTGGAGAACGAGGGTTCAAAAGCATGCGAAGCAGCTGAAGTGCCACGTGGATAGCAAGCAGTTCAAGGACGCCATGAAGTATCTATGGATGCCCAGGCTGGCCGAGAGGATCCAAGCCGCCGGAGCTCCGCCGGCGACCGCCGGAGTTACGAACTCCTCCACCTTTGGGACGCCTGTTTTCGGTGAAAGTACCGTCGCTGAGCAGCCGTTGGATCTTGATCGTCAGTATGAGCAGATGGTGACGTCAGCCTCGGTCGGTCAAGGGACGGATTTGATTCTTCATGATCGCCGCCGGTGGAGTATGGACGGCGGAGATCGTTCGATGTCGGCGCCGGCGGACCAAAGTTTTATTTGGGATGGTGATGCTGATGACGTGTGGTTCTTACAGCATCAGTTCGGCTGCGATTTTTTAGCTTAGGATATGGGGAAAAGATAATTATTTATTAATAACTACTAAAATGACGGCCTAGTAAAGATATTGCAGACGCTACGTTACGCCTATCAACTGTGTTCATAGGGTTGGGTGGTGACGAGTTCTTTTTTATATTTTCTGATTAGTTATTTTGAATGAATTATTTTGGTTAATGAATGCGATAGCCATATTGTAATTTTCTTTCTACCAAGTAATCATTGGAAAGAAGGGGAAAATTTTATGTTTCGTTGAAATTTCCTTGTTTTGGTAATTATTAAGAGTTGACGGAATATATATCAATACGCAGTCGTCGTATGAATACGTCGAATTCTATGGGGGGCGCAACGCATGACGCACTTGAGTATTTATATGTCCTTGTTGCTTGTTATTCTAACCTAAAGTTTGTGGAATTTTCGGGGAAAGATTTCAATTATTATTGGTAAGTAAATATTATCGGAAACAACTTATAAGCTTCTATGGCAATCATAATCAACGTGACTTGCGAACACGAACACCATGATTAGGTAACTAAACTATTGCTTTTCATTTAAACTCGAGATATAGACCAAATGTATTTCATACCTTTTTACATATACACGATTTCTTTGCGTGAATGCCTTGTCTTAATTTGTGATGCGAATTCTTTTCCATCTTTATTTGAATCTTCCTTCTTCATAGCATTTCATCTTTAGACACATTAAATTCGGACGGTTGGGACGACGATTTGCTTCCCAATACGAAATGATCACTACCTTAATATATATTAGTATTTCTAGCACACCCTACATGTGTGCAATAAACTAAAGTTAATTATTATTAAATAGTTTTAATAAGTAATACACTAAAAATAGCATTTGGTAGTTATTATGATGTTATGAAGAATAAGTCTTTTTTATCTTTGTAATAGAGAAAAAATATGATTGGTCAATTGATACAGACCAAACGGTTTATCTTAGCCCCGACCCTTAATATATATATATATATGTATATATTTATATGTAGAATTATTTGGCTTTGGGTTACATTGTATTACAATGCAAAGTATGACATTGACATTCCACTCTTCGCAACAATTAATTATAAAATATGTTTTTTCGGCCATTAAATAGGGGTTTATTACCTCGAGTAGAATCATTACAATACAATAACGCTTTTGCAGTACGAAGGGTCGTTTAGAAGAGAATCTGGGCTTCAGCCCATGATTTTGTAATGGGTCGGGCTTGACCCGACCCACTCTTCAGTTTGCTTAAGACTTGGGCTAGGTTACTGACCAACAAGGCAAATCTGATTAATCTGATTTTTTTTTTCTTTTGTGCTTTTTCTTTTCTTTTTTCTTTAAACCCAAATCGATTTAGACCGCAAAAATTCTGACGCAGAAGCTAATAAGGCATAGGTCGCAAAATTTGGTTCGTCGGGTTGTGGTCTGTTGTATCGTTCGTTGTCGGAAACGAATTTCCCAGAAGAGAAAGATTGAAATTTTCAGGGTGCGAGGAAATTGGGAAAACTGTTTTCTTTAGGAAGGGGCTCGAGATGATTGCTAGTTATACGGATTAATCCGCCAGGTGTTTGATTTAATGTCTCTGAGGATAAAAGCAGTCGTAGATAAGTTTGTCCATGAGCTGAAGGAGGCCCTCGACGCCGACATACAAGATAGGATTATGAAGGAAAGGGAGATGCAGAGTTACATAGAGGAGCGTGAGCGCGAGGTCGCCGAGAGAGAAGCCGCCTGGAAAGCTGAGCTGTCTCGCCGTGAGGTGATGTATCATCAAATTGCCTACATCTTTCTAACGCTTCTTTCCTCGTTCTTGCCTATTAAGATGCTATTTTAACACTCTGTATTTTGTGTGTGTGTGTGTGTGTGTACGTGTGCTCTTGCCCATAACTATGTTAGTTCCTTTCCTTGATCTTAGACAAATTCTTGGCCGTTGGAGTTTTTATTTTTTAGACATCGAGGTGATGTATGTGATGAGCTACTCACTCATTTCGACTGTAATTACCTTAAACAACCATCGATTGAGTGTCTTTTGGCCCATCTTCCTCAACTTGTGTTTCTGTATTTCTTCTGCAATGTGCCCTAAAAGTTATCAATATGTATGTAACATAACGGATGGTTTCAGGCTGAGATTGCCCGACAAGAAGCGAGGCTGAAGATGGAAAGGGAAAATCTCGAGAAAGAGAAGAGCGTCCTCATGGGAACTGCGTCGAATCAAGACAACCAAGACGGCGCACTCGAAATAACCGTGAGCGGCGAGAAGTACCGATGCCTAAGGTTTGCAAAGGCCAAGAAATGAGGACATTTTGTTCTATTACATTGCTCAGAAACTTTTCTTGGCGGGGCTTATAACGTAAAATCTGTTCAGCTCATTGATTGATCACTTGAACTCACTGTGTCTTTAGGCTTTTAGGCAGCAGCGTTGTTCAAAATTTTTTTTTTTCCTTTTTTCCATCGTTACATATATTCGTCCGTCATTTGTTAGTTGTTCCTTCTTAACCATATGAAAGAATCATTCTGTATGTATTGGCCGTTGATATTGAACTCAATATAGCTTTCTTGCATTCGAAAGTATCATTCTGTATAGCACGCATTTATTGTAATTTTAAAATTTAATAATTTTTTAAATTGCCCCTTATTGGGCTCTTTTCGGGTGGGCCAAGAAACCGGGTAGGCCCGAATTAGGTTAGAATTTAGATCGTCGTGCGAGTTATTTTACCAAAACTGAAAAAAAAATAAAAAAATCACAGCTTTCTTTCACCGAGATTCGTCAATCGTCGCCGAACGCTGAGGTAATTGCGATTTCTTTTAGTGCATATCGATGCGATTTTTACGTGTACCTTGCAATGACTAAAGTTGTGATTATTTCTTGACGGCCTTATGTGGAATTCAATGAGCTAATTTTTTTGAAGTTCTGAAATCGATGTGTGAATCGAGCTTCAAATCGCGCTGGTAGGTAGAGCCTTGATGTTTTTCAATTTTGTGAGTTTTGTATTAATACTTGGCGGTGGATTACTCTCAGCAGAATTCTGTAGAAAGAGAGATAACCATGTCAGCTCATGAAGATTCCAGTGCTAACAAGAAGAAATCGGGTGGTGATGGCTTGGATGAGATGCCGATGTTCAACGCCGAACATATGCAAAATAACGCCAGAATTATCAATTATAGGTTTCCTCTGCTTCCCTCTTATTATCTTCTTTAACAGCAGTTTGAGCATTAACTTGAGATGATTGATGATGATGTTATCTCCTTTGTATCATCAGCCGCACATTCATGTCTATAATTGGTGGAGTCATTGCTGGGATATTGGGATTTACAGGCTTAATGGGATTCATCTTCTATTTCCTTATCATGGTGATCACTACCATAGGGCTAGCAGCTAAGGCCGGTTTTTCAGTCCAATCGTATTTCGACAGCTGGAATCGGATTGTATTCGATGGCATCCTCGGCGGGCTCTTGGTAAACGACTCGTTCTTGGATTCTCAACCATCATTTGTTCCCCATTTTCATTTTGAAAACTTCGACTCGTTTGTTTATGTATCTCAAATCTCCATGATAAGATTCGTAACTAAGCTAACATTTGTTTTTCTTTCTTGCAGTCTTTCGTGCTGTTTTGGACGTATCCTTTTCTAATCTATCTACCTAGTATTGATACATCAATCATATGTGCATATATATTGAAATGTGTTTTCCTTGACATAGTAAAAGATTTGCCTACGATATCGTGCATATTTTCTGAAGATTTCCATCGTTCGAAGATGAAGATGATCAAAGGAAACGCATGTGGGGCATGGAGTTGATTTAGGGCTAAGGCGTTAGTAAACTAATCCGTTTGAATCATTGATCTGTTCCTATTAGTTATCGCAATAGACGGAGAAATAGTTTGAATTCTATATCCTTTGTTTTATTCCTTTTCTGTGACTTCCCTTATGTCTAAACTGGCCAAGTTCATTAGGCTAAATGTTATTTCCTTTTCATTCTACGTGACATGCATTTCTCCTTTCTTGTTTATTGTCCCACTGTATTCGATATATACTGTTATTTGGACAAGACAATGTATGGTTTGCCAAGAACACATAATGCTTCAGAATTGTCCTACCCTAGAACTTTAATTTGCATAGACTAGTTTTGGAAAATAATGTCGAAAATGTATGTTACTTTAGATTTCATGCTTATTCATGTGGGTTTTGGTGCTAGATTTGCCTCCCCTTTTCCTTGCCTTTACGAGATAGAGTTAGCTGGCGAATGCAAGAAAAAATTGCATGAAAAAGGAATATATGCCACTATTTGAGGATTTAGGAATATTTAGTAATAATGTCTTATTTCTGTAAACCACGACAAAAAAGGGATCTGCTTTAGACAAGCAAAAGCACCACTTGAACATGAAAATTTAGGAGACTTAATTCCGTCGTTCTTATTGTTCATGGAATTTTAAAGAAAATGAACTAATAGCTAGCCGTTTCCATTAGCTTTGTACAATATTAAACGATATAGGTAATAGCCGCAGCAACTTGTGAAAGTTGAAATCGTATCAGTTACAATAAGCTTGTACTAACTTATATATGATGGTTTACATTTTTCTACTTTTGATTTAACTGATATAACGGATACCTCAGTTACATATAACGATCATTACATACATTCAGCCAAATAAATGCTTATCAACTAAAGCTACCACACGAATTAATCTTACACCAATAATAAGCAAATATAGCAAACTAGTTTGATCGACAATGTGGCGAAATGGGTTCAAAATACTACGTGAAGGGGAGAAAAAGGTGCTGTTATATTATTACAATAGTTAATATATGTACGGAGCGGGCAAACGAGTGATGAAAAGGGAAAACCCTTAATTATAGACTAATGGCGCTCGTTCTTTGGCTCTTTCAACAACATCTGAGATGGCAAAATATCTTGAAGAAGCCCTTGGTCTCTCTCCAAAGAAGATCTGATCATCAATGGTGGTGATTTTGAGTTCTTGAAATAGGGTTGTTGAACTTGAATTAATGGAGTGGCTTGTGAAGTACTTATGAGCTTCTGACGATGATCATGATAGTTGTTGTTGGGAACATGCGTGGTAATATAATGGGATGAAAAGGCGGCGGCGCCACCGCCGTACAACGATGAATAAGTGGTGGTGGACTCGATTGCAGGGAATAAATACCCAAAGCTGCCACGTGGCGCGATGGGACAGGGATGCTTGTGTGTACCTTCGTAGGTGGTCATAACAATGGAGGAATCCTCGAAAGATCTTTCTACTCTCTTTTTCACGCCACATGATGTGCTTGTACATCGGTAATAACTCCTGCAAAACTCATGTTCGAAGCAAAGATAGTCAATATAATTCACGATTGGCAATTTTATAGTGTGTGTGTGTGTGTATATATATATATATATATATATATATATTCTCCATGATCTTCAAGTTATCGTTTCAATGGCTATCTATATATGCGAACAAGCAAAGGTTGAATACGATGAAGAGAGATGGAAACCTGGGAAAAGGGCTATTTTTAACAGCTTTCTGACCGTACTTTCTCCATCTGTAACCATCGTCTAAATGATCGATCTCACTCTTCGTCATGAAAGCAAATCTGGGCTCTCTTTCATTTGTCTGATTCTTCTTCTTCTTCTTCTTAGGTTTCAACCTAAATATTTCCGCACACAGTTAGAGATGAAAGAAAGGGACAAAAAGATAACTCCACGCCACCTTTACCCTCATATATCTTAATCATATATATACCCCAACAGATCAACACAAAGGATCAATTTAAATATACGAAAACATGATTTTCTTACAACAATCCAAGGTTTTAATCACGAGTGGAAACTAGATAGCACCGCAGATACTTGAGTTGAATAGAAGATAATACTACAGAAAGGAAAAAAAAGCTTACTTTTGCTTAAAACTCTTCTCCTTCTTGCTTCCATCGTCGTCTTCATCATCACCATCACCATCATCTCCTTCTCTGTCTTCGTTCTTAGATTTCAGATCATCATTCGCAGCTGCTGCAGCTTCAGTCGAGGACGAAGACATTGAAAATGAGTTTGGCATTGCCGGCGTGTTGACCACCTCAGATTTACTCCCAGGAAGGACGGCGGCCGGCGGCGGTACACGTGGCATGACATGTAATAACTGATCATCACTTATCGGCGGATCAGCCAAGAAGCTGTAATACTCGCCGGCCGTCTGAAACAAGTCGTCATCCATGGATCCTCCTAAAGAGCCATAAAATCCCTCATAATAACCAACGTCGTCAGCTTCTTCTCCTCCTCCTCCTAATAATGGCCGGCGGCGTTCACACGGTGGAAGGTAAAAAATCGAGCCTTGGGCGGCGGTTGTGCAAAAGCTTCCTCTTTCTGTAATATTCGTCGTCATTGCTGTTATCTGATTATCGTTGTTTTTGTTGGTAGAGTGATCTCTTTGCTGTTTCCAACTCTTTTCGTTCCCCTTCCAATTGAGATTAAAGGCAATATAGGCATAAATTCTTCTTCATTTGATCTCCGAGAGAGAGAGAGAGAAGGTGCTTGGTATTTTAGAGGGGTTTTGTAGTGTGAAATGAGACTTTTTTGTTTCATTACAATAATCTGTGATGTTATGAATTCATGCTAGATATACTTTTCCTATTGATATTTTTCTTTTTGTTTTATATTCTTCTGGGGTATAACAAATGGTTTTATTTATTTAAATAAGGGGAAACTTCACTTAAATCCCTATTAGGCAAACTTTCTATTACATAACTCCCTGTCAGAAAAATATATCACTTAACTCCCCGATTTACTGTTTGTACAAATTCCTTCAGTCACGATGTATCTTTCTTTGTCTGCATTGTGTACAACAATATGTTGATATAGTGTACCTAAATGTGTTTGTATGGTGTACCTGCGGCGGATCGGTTACATATCTGGAAAAAAAAATAGGTACGCTGTAACAACACATTTAGGTACACTATATCAACGTATTGTGGTACACAATACAAACATAGAAAGGTGTAGCGTGACTTAAGAATGTAGTACAAACAGTAAATAGGGAGTTAAGTGATATATTTCTCTGACTAAGCAGTGAATGATAGAAAGTTTTGCAAATAAGGATTTAAGTGAAAGTGTCCCAAATAACTTTAAATAATAGAGTAGTAAATAGTCTACATTAAATATTAATATGTTATGAGATTAAATCCATCCTAAAAAAAATCTTGATTGCGATTCTTTCAATGGAAGGAAGCAACCGAAACTAAAGTTGACCGGGAAATGCCGGTGGAGTACAGTTGGTACGGAAACATAGAAACGTACAGTTGCCATTAAATGCGATAAGGTCCTAAGTACCCATCAATATTTTTTAATTTAATTTAATATACGACGTAAACTTTGATCTTCGATATTATATGAATAATATATATGTATCTAATCGACGACTTCAGGCGAAGTTATTTAGGACGACCGGCGGCTGCTAATTGTCTTGTGAATGGGGTTGGCGCGAGTGGTCGTAGCAATTAATATATGTATTATATATAAACTCATTCTTTGTTACACATTTATTTGCTTATATTATATTATGTGAACGCAAGTACGTATTTTCCTTCTTGGGTGTGCACATAGGACTGGAATCTTTCTAGATATCGTAATAGTCTTTTATAAAAGATACTTTTTCCATGTCCATATTTTATATGTTTTCTTGTTAAATATACACATTCTATACATATATACGTGGCCTAGAGAGTCAAATATTATTGTCAATCAATTACTATATATCACTGATCTTGACCAAGTAAAATGGATATATATATATATATATATATATATATTGTGAAACCTTAATCTCTTCAAAGTACTTAAATCCGAATATTTTGGTTACGACAGAGGTCTTCGTCCGCCGTTCTTGTGATCAATCAGCAATAAAATAATAACTAATATATATATACATATATATATATAGATGCTCGTAGCTTTGGGGTTTAGTATAATAAAAGTAAGAAGCACATTAATTTACAATGTTATCTTGTGCATTTATGCCTTAGGGTGGTTTTAGGGTTTTGTCCTAAAGGGTAGGGCGGTCCTTTTTAATCTGCTTTGTATGGTTCATATTTGTGTTAAGCAAACAAAACCGTACACATGCGACGTGAATAATAATGAATGAATGTACCAAAGCTTCACATGGTAGCCCACACATAACCTATAAATACTTCTTCGTTATTATTGATAATTAAATTTAATATATTTGGGCTTGGCAATGAGCCACTGATTTCCAATCTTATAGAGGGAATTCACTCCAATCAGGGAGATCAAAACCGTATTGGTTATCGAGAACTAAATGATAATATATTATAAGATTTTCCTCCTCGAGAAAAAAAAGAACCTAATCATCAAGAAAGGGTGACCTCAACAACTATTGTAATAATAAATTGTTATTCCACAATCAGCGGTCGCTACAAATAGGTCTTTTTTTTGTCAGTAAATTAGATTCAAAGTTAACATAGATACCTACCATATTGAACCTTAATTTATTTTCTTGTTTTATGTTATTATTTTTTAATGATTTCACATGCATGAAACTTGAGCACGCAAAACATAAAAGCTCATCGCCTTTGGAAAAAAGTCATCACTAACACAACACTATCTATATGCATGCATGGAGTTTATACTATACATTATATATATACACATGTTGGCATATTTGGTCACAACCATTGAAAATTTTCTGTCCTATAATATAATATGCAACATGCCAAAAGTCTTAATAAAGTCGTGTTGATTTTTGATTCATCAAAGCACACAGATTCATATTGTTCTCTCTGTTGCAATCGATATCAGTCTTACGTATATGTGTAAAAACAGTTTGTCCAAATTATAAAATCACATCCTTATACAAGTTTATGGAAGTTGGATTAAATCAATGTCCCTTAATCTTAACTATGCATACTTCCTACATCATTTTTATTATTAATCAAGAAAATCGAATTAGAAAAAGGACAGAAACCAATAGACCATATGTTGAACAAGATAAGTTTGAACACACCGTTGATTGCGGCCCTCAACCCTCGTCAAAGGTGTCACCACAATGGTTGAGTAAAAGTCAACAGCTTTTCGCTCGTTTAAAAAGTATAGCTAGTTTATTATTATGTGTCCTAAGTATAATAATATAAATATATGAACGTTGAATGCTTAACGAGTCAAAGACAGAACAAGACAAAGGAAGGTCTCGGCAAGTCAGCCTCGTCTTGCGTGTACGCCTCTCTAAAAATATTTATTTATTTATTTTTCATTAGTGTGGGCGCATCTCAACTCTCAACTCAACCCAATCCCAAATCATAATCTCAATTCACTTTATTTTTTTTTTAATAGCAAAAAATAATCTTCATTTTGTAGACATTCACTAACTCAAGCCTACCTAAGTTAGTTACTAGAGAGCGTTAATAGGTGTGGTCTTTCTTTTGAACTGATGACTGGAGAAGAACCGAAAACGTTATTGGGCTGGGCTTTTCCTACTTAATACACGGCCCAAAAGGCCCAATAAAGAGCGCTACTCAGCTTATTAGATTAGACCTTTCTCATGTGACTGTTAGCCTTACCTAAATAAATCCCACGTAATTAGTGATTTCAGGCTTAATTAAATTAAATATTAAGCATGCTTAATGATTACTTCGTAAGCATGAAAAAGAAATAGACTATATACGTAAGGTTTGGAGAATAAGAAAAAATGCAGCCAAAGAAGATCTCTAGCTAGATTTAGAAGGAGAAAGCAGCTCTACTAATTAAGGAACTCATGACTCGTACCTGCAATTGCAATTAATGGTCTTAGTAAGATTTTGCATTATTTATAATAATAGTTAAGTGCGTGTTAAATATAAATATATGTAGTTGGCTTAATTAATTAATTACCTGCATCTCAAGAGCGGGTATATAGTCTGACTCTTCGTAAAAAAACGACCGGGGCAGTTTCCGGCCGCCCGGCACCAACCGGGAGCCTTAGACCATCTCCAACAATCAACCGCAAACGCAAACGCGTAGTTGTTCTCCTACAGTCAACTGCAAATGCAAACGCAAAAGAGTATTCCTGAATATTCTCTTTCATACCAACTTTTATAACTTTCAATATCACCCCTATTTTAGTTACTTTACAAATTAACCACAATATTCTTTAAATTGTGATTTATAAAATATTCAAGCAAATCATTATTGGTTAAAACGATATATAATTATATTACATATAAAGAGATATAAAAAATTATTACTAAAATAAGTGTGAATGTCAAAATAACTATGTATTATGTCAATTTATAATCATAATGATTACAATTTTCAAATTCTTTAATGCCCTGTTTGGATTCCGGATTTCGATTTGAAATCCGGATTTCGCCCAAATCTTCCGTTTGGCAATCGCACCGATTTGGATTTCGATTTCGTCCAAATCCGAGGGGAAATCCAAACTCTTACAGTTCGTCATTTGAAATTCCGTGTCAAAAGGTCCGTTTTCAAAATTCAAAACTGAGCACGTAACGAATTTTTCGTAAATGATAATAATAATAATATAGCAATAATAGTATAATAATAAAAAATAATAATAATGAAAAAATATAATAATAACAATAATAATAATAATAATAATAATTAGAATATGGACGATGAATAGAGCCGATTCACAAGCTCGATGAGCCGACTCGAGCTCGTCATGGATTCGCAAATGAGCCGGCTCGAGCTGAGCTCTTGTCGAGGTCAAGCTCGTCACGGGTTCGCAAATGAGCCGGCTCGAGCTCGAGCTCACTCGTGGCGCTCGCAAGCCGGCTCACGAGCTTGTTTTTTATATTAGTCATGATTTTTATTTTATTTTATTTTGTACTTTTTAAATTATTTTAGAAAAAGTTAGAAATCGAGTTCGAGTCGAGTTCTGTTTTGAAATCCGAATTTTGAAATCCTAATGTTTAAAGAGTGAATTTGGATTTGAAATTACGATTTTGAAATTCATAATTTAAAATCAAGCGATTTCGTTCAAATACGCGAATCCAAACGCTCCCTAATATATTTTTATTTATTTTATGTTTTTTGATTTAATATTAATACAAGTTAATAACTTATTTGCAATTTTAAAACACCAAACACATTTTTGCGTTCGAAACAGGAGAGAGAAAGCAAGAAACGCATTTTGCATTTGCGTTTCAATATTGTTACAGCAGTTTTACCGATTTTTTGCGTTTGCGTTTTTGTTGTACTATTAGAGATGTTCTTAGCCACCCTCTTCATAGCCGGTAAATCATCACTCCTCAGCCCCTGCGACCGTTTATTGCCAGTCGTCGCCTTCCTTGGCTGTTGTTTGGCCGCGTTTTTGTTCCTCTTTACTACGAACTTGAGTTTTAGCCAGCGGAGGCTAGAGCGCCCCCGCCGGTGAGTATTTATCGGCTCCACCTAGACCTGCCCTTGGCAGTGACGGTGGTTTTGCACTGTCGGCGGCTCGGCGGTGGTGCTGAGCGGCAGTGAACGGAGGAGTCGGCGGAGTAGAGGTGGTGTTGGGATTGGGACCATTGGATTATTATTGCCGAGGGATTATTTATCTGTGTCGTCGGAGGATTCGCCTTGGGTGAACTTTTATTATTTGCTTTCTTCTCATTTCGTTGGAAATGAGAGATAGATTTGTTGAGAATGTGTCTCCATAGATGATGTCATGCAGCCTATTTTATTTGAAATTATAGGCTCGAATCTAAGCGGGATTCTATTAAAAAAATAATTATGAAAATAGTGATTTATAGGTCATGTCATTTCATTTCAACAAGACACGCCGTCGATTTCTTTCTTCCTGGGACGCGCTGTAATGCTTTCATATTTCAAGCCATATTTCGCTCTTACAAAGAATTTCCAAAAAAGAAGTATTATATATATGCCGTAAATGTACAAATGTAGTAAGAAATATAGATATATGATTCTGTCAATTGGAAAAGAATTGCAATAATGAGAGATCAGACAAATGCATGTGGATGTATATCAGGCACCTTTGGATTATTCAGCTCAAATATGTCACTCACAAAACTACACGTTTAAGGCTTCGCACATCTATAAATGTCGATTTTAATAAAAGCTTTTATAAGTTTCGTTCGCGTAAATAGGGGAACTTGATTAGAATCAATAAACCGCCGACATCTATTACGGTTTCTCTACTGTAGAACGAAACATATATTATGCAAAGGCGAACGGCAACCAAGATACGTGATATATGATATAAAATCATACAAAAGAAACCCTAATATTCAAACACACACACATAGCACACAGGACATTAGTTAATACCATTTAAAACGCACGCAATGATTCTAATTGAAAAGTTACGTAGACAATATATATCATTACAACGACGCATCGATTAGGGTTTTGGTCGAAAGCCATGGGCATGGGTTGTTGGCTGGGCCGGCGGAACCCTAAAGAGCTTATCATCGCAGTGAAAGCAGCCATTTGGCCCGCCAGGAACCGATCGATTCACTTCACCATTTCTTGGCTGGCTAAGAATTCGCAAGGCTTGAGCCTCTTTTGTCGGTCCATTAACGAGCAAAGCGATGAAAATTAGGGCTAGCCAAGTAGTTGTCTTCATTGTTAATTTAGTAGGCCTAACAATACTTGAAGGAAGATATAGTTAGGGTTTTGTATTTAGAAAAAGAACAAAAATGAATACTTATATTACCTGTGAACTCAATTTGATTTGTTATAAACTGCACCGGGGATTGAGTTACTTAGTTATTGGTGGGCAACCTATATATAGTGGAGGTTTTGATTGATTAGAATCTATTTTCGTGAATCATGGGTGGCTATGTAATTAGTAAAGGTGCTTTTTTTGTTCTCCCCGAGTCATTTTATATGAATTTCTTCGGATTGAAACAAATGCAATGTGTTGGGCGAGCTAACTATAATTAATTGAAAGTAAGTGACAGCCATTGTTCCACTCAAACAAACTTATATGTTTTTTGAATTCTATAATCCTAGTCTTTTGGAAAATGGGAATCAAAAAGCATATACAATTATATAGTGGAGGACCAAGAAAAATATGTTGCAAGAACACGAAGCAATCATGGTCGGCTCGGACCTAAAAATGTGGACAAGTGTATTTTGAGTACTACAAGAAACACGATGAATCTGTGACGGAAGTGTGTTCTTTATATTATTGATTATTATGTTTGATTCCTATCGCTAGCGAGTGCTATTAGGAATTCCATTATCTGTATTCTTGTCACTAGTTTATGTTATCTAAAGGCTTTTGTGGTTCAAAGGAGAGTGCTTTAATCGAAGTTGACAGAGAGTTTAAGGTGGTGTTTTCCCACCGTTGATTTGTTATAGTGTACAACATATGTCGTTCTCTGCCTTTAGTTTTGTGTCTGCAATTGTTTTATGCCTTTAGTTTGTGGTAGGAAGAGGGTCATCGTATATTTAATAATCACTAAACTAAATTAATATGTTTGGTTAAAGATGGTCCTCACTTATGATCAAATACATGTTTCTTCATGTCTAAGTATGATGTCTGGGTGTTTACGGTATGCACAATTGTGACTCAAATAATGAATATGTTCAATTGCAGAATAAACGTATAGAGATCATTAGAGATAAATGATCTCTAGCTAGCTTTTGTATTTTTACCACTACTTTGTAGAAATTGTTGAGAATTTCCATCCAGAAATCTAAACTATCCCCAGGGCCATGTCGATGTGGGACAAAACTCAAAATTATCACTGTAAAAACGTCCTTCCATTAATGGGATTTTGGATCAATATAAGCATGTCCTCCCATTCTTCTAAGTTTAGAAGAAAAGGTTTTCTTTTTTCTGTCCAGTTATTATAATTTGGTAGTCTTGAAATAGACCCTAATATTCGGACAATATGATATTTTACATTTCTCGGTCCGTCACACTGGCCCTGTATTTCAAATCCAAATAAAGCCCATCAATAAATAGTAAAATATACACAACGAAGCCCTCGTAGTTACAATTTTTATATACTTTTTTTTTTATTTCCTCGATATTAAGATTTCATTGGCACATATGATATGTCCGAAACGAGATTACGGTGTGTATTTGTAAGCTGGTGGAATTCAAATAACAAGCTGACGCACGAATTCGATTCGGTCGTCCATAAATCGTTGTTTCTATTCGTTTGTTTTTGTTTTGATCACATTAAAAAAAAAGGCCAAAAAAATGAAATAAAATGCTCCTAGTAAACTGATAAATCATCCATTTATTAGTCTTTCACAACGACAAAATCTTGAGAAACCCTTGGAAGGTGACTCCTTCCTCTTCGCCGGCCAACCTAACCATGGCTTTCATATCATCGTCATCAATGGACTCAAACCCAGCCAATTTCATGTAACCCCTCAAATCCTCGAGCCCAACCTTCCCATCGCCGTCTGCGTCCATGACGCGAAAAGCCTCCTCCATCAGCCTACGACGGCTGCCGCCGCCGCCCCCGCCGTTCAAAACCTTCTGAAACTCATCGTACTCGACATACCCATCCTTATTCCGATCGGCGACGCTCATCATGGACCCTATCGCATCCTCGTCGGACCCCCAGCAAGCTCCGCCGCAGAACGCCTTGAGATCGTCGTAGCTGATTCTTCCGTCGCGGTCGGCGTCTATAACCTCAAACGCCGATCGTAGGCTCGGCTTTGTTGTATCCTTTGCATCGTTCATCCCCGTCGGGCACATTTTTCTCTTCCCTTAACCTTGGCGGCGGGTGATTGTAAGGCGTTCTTGAGTGATTTATAGATGGGCTTCGTTGACTTCTAGAAGTGTCGGTCAACGAGTTTCCGTCTTCATTTTACTTTTATTTTTTTTTTTCCGTTCGTATATCGTTTCGTTATGCCCAGCCCGCTAATAAAGCTAATCCACAAATATAGGCCCATTTTAAAAACCCTAGTCCCCAAAGGCATCAGCTATTTAAACGGTTCCAATGCTTCTTATCATTAGTCATTTTCAATAACGACGCAGAACGTTTTCTTCTTGGGAGTGTGGTTATCTTCTTTTTATTTTTTTTTGTTAATCAGATTTAAGCTCAAAATTGCCTCTCGTATGGGAAGCTTGATCGAATATTATTGATTGTTGTTTCCCAATTTCTTGTTGGAGAGGCGGAAATTGTTGCTCAGACGAAGTTGAGTCGCTTCGCCTCAGATTTGAAAATCGGGCGCAGTGAATTAGAATCTGGTAGATCTAATGTTCATCGAATCCTTACCTACTTTGGTTTGTTTTTTGTTTTTTGCTTTTTTTCTCTTTCGATTATTCATTATCATGGAATAATCTGAGCGAAGTTCATTAATTAATTTGTGACGGTTGATGTTTCCGATGATGGCACGGAATCTTTGAGACCTGATTTCTCTAATTTGATGAAAAGCGTAAGCACTTTTCGCTGAGGATACATCAAAGCAAATTAGCAATTGTTTGGAACGTCCTTTGCTTGTTTATCTTTTGATGATTGTTGAGATGAAATGATGATTGCACTGGGCTCTGAGCAGTTCCTCTTGGACTGCGAGTTTGATGGACATTGCAGCCTAGAAAGCTATATCTGATCTTCTTGTCGATCGATTTCATCAAAGGAATCGAATGGCTTCCCCTACACGTGACAAAAGAACCATTGTCTGGGTTTGAAATGTGACTTCATTAACGCAGATCTTCAAGACCCGTAACTGTAGTTTGTACAAAACTAAAACAATGACCATCCCATGGAATAGCCGTGTCAAATATATGAAAGGAAAAGAACCGAAGAAAGAAAAGGAAAACGAGCTGTTGGAGAACCCACGGATTCGGGTCGGGTACTAATGATGGGATGTTTTTTGGAACCCGAATAAACTTGCTGGGTGTTGACCCACGGTTTGCGATACAATCGCTGCGTCAGTCTCTATTTGGTCGACGTATGCCTTGAAAGGACAGGGAAAGCGAGAAAAGTCCAATCGAATGAGATTGACATTTGATTGTTATTACAAGCTTATGAGAGGCACGAGGTTGGGATGTATTAAATATTAGGGGAATTTTCTAATCAGTCCCCACTCAGTAACTTTATAAAGGGTTCAGTACCTGTCAGCCCCATTAGTTTAAAGGACCAATTATTTCAAAAATTAGTTTAAAGACCCTT
Source organism: Craterostigma plantagineum (assembly GCA_027422505.1). Classification (NCBI taxonomy): domain Eukaryota; kingdom Viridiplantae; phylum Streptophyta; class Magnoliopsida; order Lamiales; family Linderniaceae; genus Craterostigma; species Craterostigma plantagineum. The sequence continues at coordinate 2,652,941 of JAPQWV010000007.1, forward strand.
CCTAACATACTGAACTAAGTGTTATTTTTCGGCGACTTTCTGTTATGCTGTTAGACTATATTGTTATAAACGCTTGGTAAACTGTTATTTTCCATCCCTTATCTGTTACTATGATGCAGAAAATTGTTATCGACAAAGAATATTTATCTTATGAATCTCGTTTTTACAGTAAATCGAAATCCGAATTTTTGAGTGCCCATTAACCAACCAATTTTGGCGTGTAAGGTAGGATATATTGTGGTATTGACGACGCAAGATGTAAGATTTGTAATGAATTTTATTTTAGGGTTCTAATTTGCGAAAATAAGATGAAATCAAAACCGTTTTGGGTAACGATTACATCTAATATGTATAAATTCGAAGTACCCATAGTATGGGCTGCTCGGTGCGGCACATTGTTTGGACGTTTGTCCAACGTTCATCTTTTAATTTCGTGAAATACGGTCGACCCCAATAATTTGGGTATATTTTTACTGTGTCCAAACTGTTACTCGCATTGTCAAATATGTTACCTGTTTTGCCAAAATCGTTACCAGGTCTGTCAAAACCGTTATTAAACTAAACTTAATTGTTACCATGTGTAGTGTTCTAATTTGCGAAAATAAGATGAAACCAAAGCCGTTTTTGGCAACGATTACATCTAATATGTATAAATTCGAAATACCCATAGTATGTGAAGCTCGGTGCGGCACATTGTTTGCTCGTTCGTCCAACGTTCACTTTTAATTTTGCGAAAATACGGTCGACCCCAATAATTTGGTATATTATACTGTCATCAAAGCTGTTACTCAGTCTACCAAACTCGTTCTATGTCTGCCAAATCCGTTATTTAGCCGTAATTAATGTTACCATGTAGGGTTCTAATTTGCAAAAATAAGATGAAATCAAAGCCGTTTTCAGCAACGATTACATCTAATGTGGATAAATTCGAAGTGCCCATAGTATGAGCAGCTCAGTGCGGCACCTCGTTCGGTCGTTCGTTCGATGTTCATCATTTAATTTCGTGAAAATACGATCGACCCTATAAAGTTGGGTGTATTTTTTTCATTTTGGTCGATTTGTAAAATTCTCAGGATATGTTACTAGTATATGCGCTTCTGTTACTATGTTGACTAAATTGTTGCTAAATTGTCGGTGAAATTTCGGGCGGGAAAACCATAATGAGATGAATTTTGGGCGGGAGTCTAAGTAAAATCAAGCATAGATTATCTGTTACCAATATGTGTAAACTGTTACTAGTTATATGTTTATATGTTACTAGAATTATTATAGTTTGTGGATTAGGGTTTGTGATTAAAGTCATAACCTAAACAAATATATTTTTATCTAAAACTTCGTAAATTCATATATTTTAGTGAATATATCACGTTTAAGATTAATTGAAGATGTCATTAATTTTGTTGAATCATTTATGTTAAATTGTTATTTTGTCTAACTATTTTGTTACTAGTGATGTGTATACACGTTACCCATATGTCGATTTCTGTTACTTTATCCGGAAAAATTATTTCTGATCACGGTTAAATCGTTACTGCATAAAAACAGTAAACAATATAGCATTTGTGATTAAGATTAATCGAATATGTCACTAATTTTGATGAATCATTTGTTTTAGGTCGACCATTTAGATTGTAATAAACAACCAATAGTTCATTTCTAACACGTTTTGTGTAAGTAGATACAATTTGGTAGAAGCATGATCATCCTTTCAAGAAGAGTGTTACTTGTTCTTCATACTATATACTTCAACTTCTTCAATCTCAACATAATCTCCACGAAAATCACAAACTAAACTGATATATGTTTATCTAAATATTGGTAAATTCATATATTTTAGTGAATGTAAATTGTTTGCAATATAAAATTTAAAAATAATAAAGTAAACTAATCACATGTTAAATTGTTATTTTGTCTAACTATTCTGTTACTAGTGATGTATATACATGTTACCCATATGTCAATTTCTGTTACTTTATCCGGAAAAATTGTTTCTGATCACGGTTAAACCGTCACTGCATAAAAACAGTAAACAATATAGCATTTGTGATTAAGATTAATCGAATATGTCATTAATTTTGATGAATCATTTGTTATAGGTCGACCATCTAGATTGTAATAAACAACCAATAGTTCATTTGTAACACGTTTTGTGTAAGTAGAATCAATTTGGTAGAAGCATGATCATCCTTTCAAGAAGAGTGTTACTTGTTCTTCATACTATATACTTCAACTTCTTCAATCTCAACATAATCTCCACGAAAATCACAAACTAAACTGATATATTTTTATCAAAATCTTGGTAAATTCATATATTTTAGTGAATGTAAAGCGTTTGCAATATAAAATTTAAAAATAATAAAGCAAACTAATCACATGTTAAATTGTTATTTTGAATAGCTATTCTGTTACTCGTGTTTTGTTTCATTGTTACCAATATGTCAATTTCTGTTACTTTATTCCAACAAATTATTTCTGATGACGGTTAAACTGTTACTGCAAAAAAAAGTAAACAATATAGCGTTTCAGCAAACAACAGAAGAAATAACCAGAATCATGCACACAAGTTCAGCAACTGAAGCTAAATTTGTTCAAAAGATACATCCTACAAATCAGTCTCAGACATACATAGCAGCAAATTGTAACAAACCGGCTAAGATTTGCGCCCGATATAATCGGATGTCGCCGGTGTTGTTGATTTCATCCCACGTACCAACATCATCTTTCAACAACGCGTACCCAAAGTCGTGGGATTTTTTCCTTCTGCGTCGTTGCTTTCTTCGATTTTTCGGCCAGAGTCGTGGGATTTTTCGCTCCTCGTGGTCGTCGCTGCTCTTCGCTCGTGGGATGGCTCGTTGCTTTCTTCGATTTCTGCGATTTCTTGGCCATTGTCGTCGTCGGTGAATTCTTCGAATAACGCTGGTCGTCGTCGCTGGTCGTCGGGCCGTCGCTGCTCGTCTAATTCTTTGATTCAATTGAGGGTTATCGATTTTATTGCTAAAATATATTTTCCAGATATGTTATGTTTCGGACAAATTCGTTATCTGTAATAGTTCTGTAGTTAATTAATGTTAGTGGTTTGATATTCGATAAACATAAAGTTGTTATTTATTTTCAGTATTCTGTTAGTCATGTACTGTTTTATAATGAGATTAGGGTCGATTATTTTGAAATTTTCGACAATTGAAGTGAGATTCCACCACTAAATTTTCGAATTGGATTTGGAGTAATATTTCAGTATAAACCTAATTAACCTAGTTCGGTCAATAACATCGACATTTTCGCGACTTTAACCTTATATTAGAATCGTTGATGATTTTCGTAACAGAGCTGTTTTTGGACATTGTTACTTTTGTTCAACGATCAGTTACTGTATAGGTTATATCTGTTACTATCGTGATCACATTTGTTACTTAAGTTGCATAAATTGTTACCCAGTTATCGTGTTCACAAAATCTTCAATATACGTACGTCACATCAAAATTCTTCACTACTTCTTTCATAAACTCACTAATTCTCGTTAATTATTAAGACCCATGATCAAATTCACTCAATTTCGTGTTAATCGGCCATTAAATCGATATTTGACCCATTTATGATCGCATTTTTTTGAACTGGATTATCATAATAATTTCACTTGAACTATTAAATTATTCGATGATTATAAGTACCCATGAGAAAACGAAGTCGATCCATCTTATTTGCACCTTAACAACGAGATTTCAGTCGGTATTATAGTCCTAAAAGCAACGAAAGTCGAACGAAAGAGACGATGGCAAATGGGTGTAATTTTTCGCAACTATAAAGGATAGAAATGTCATTTCCTGTCACCTAGGTCCTTAAAACTTATATTCTGGTCCTTAGGTCTAAGTTAAAACTATATGGGGCCTGAACTATGTTGAAACTTGGCTAATAGGTACTGACTAGTAATATACCCTAAATATTATTACCTGTGAAAACGTACGCCTTTCTCTGTGCTCTACAAATTCGGAAGGTTTTTTCAGTGCCAGGCTGGGCCTTGGGCTCAGGCCTAAAAATTTCAGCTGCCCGAACTTTTTCAATCTGTGTGAGGATCCTCTGGCATTTGTGTGGCCTTGGTTTCCAAGGGATCTTACGCGGCTTTTGTGTTAAGATCTTCAGTTATGATGACAGCTACTGCACCATGAAACAAAGGTGATGGATGATATTTGATTTTCATCTTTCACGACCCACAAAATATTATTTGGAAAAGGGAATTGCTATTCATCGCCCCCATTTTTCCTAGTTACCGCCCCCTAAAGGGCTTGAAAATGACATTTTTGCCCTTATGATATTTAAATTAATTTAAAAAGAAAAAACTAACTAAATATATAATTCTGGTACGAAATACTGAAAACTACATACACAAATAAATTCGAACGATCGATCGATACGGAAAAAAAAAAATTCGATTTAACATTTTAGTACCGATTGATCGATATTTTCGGCCCTGCAGTGCACGGGCGGAACGATATTTTCGGCCAGACTGTGTGCGGGCCGATCGATATTTTTGGCCCGGACACTGCTTGGCCGAAATTTCAGTTCGGCCCGCACAGGCCCGCCGAAATCTGATTTTGGCCCGCACAGGCCCGGCCGAAATCTGATTCCGGCCCGCACACTACAGGGCCGAAGAAAATACTGATCGGCCCTGACACAGCACCCGAAGTTCAGTTTCGGGTACAATTTTGGGGTCGATGCGATCCGAATCAGGCCAAACATAAAACTTAAAAGTTGTGGATAATCAAATTGGCTTTCCATAGGAATTTGAATTAGGGTCGTCCGATTTGTAAATCAAAAGTTATTGTCAAAATCGTGTAGACTGCCAGTTTCGGCCGATTCCACTCGGACAGCAACCGTAAGTTAGAATCGGGCGAATTTTTGAGGTCAATGGACTTCGAATCAGGCCGCCATTAAAACACAATAGTTATATATAATTAAGTTGGCTTTACATAGGAACTTCAATCAGAGTCGTCCGATTTGTGAATCGAAAGTTATGCTCAAAATCGTGCAATCTGCCAGTGGAATCGACCGAAACTGGCAGTCTGTACGATTTTGACAATAACTTCCTATTTACAAATCGGATGACCCTGATTCAAATTCCTATGGAAAGCCAATTTGATTATCTACAACTTTTATGTTTTATGTTTGGCCTGATTTGGATCGTATCGACCCCAAAATTATATCCGAAAATGAACTCGGGTGCTGTGTCAGGGCCGATAAGTATTTTCGGCCCTGCAGTGTACGGGCCGAAATCAGATTTCGGCCGGGCCTGTGCGGGCCGAACTGAAATTTCGGCCAAGCGGTGTCCGGGCCGAAAATACTGTTCGGCCCGCGCACAGTCCAGCCGAAAATATCGTTCGGCCCGTGCACTGCAGGGCCAAAAATATCGATCGGTCTGTACTAAAATGTTAAATCGAAATTTTTTTTTCCATATCGATTGATCGTTCGAATTTATTTGTATATGTAGTTTTCAATATTTCGCACCAGAATTATATATTTAGTTAGTTTTTCTTTTTAAATTAATTTAAATATCATAAGGGCAAAAAGGTCATTTTTAAGCCCTTTAGGGGGCGGTAACTAGGAAAAATGGGGCGGTGAATAGCAATCCAGTTTGGAAAATTAAGGGATGATTAATAAATATCACTAACTTGCAGCTAATTGAATATTGAGCTTACGTGGAAAGATGAGTTCCAAATACCTAGACCAGCCAACAAAGAGCTCCCACGTGGCACAAAAAATCTCCTCCTCGGATAGCATAGCCACTCAAGTGAGGTCGAGTTGGACGATTTCTGACCAGTTGCTTGCTTCTCACTGTCCAATGACGATATTACCCTTACTCGTCGGAGTTATTGTTCCTTGCCCCAAGAGAGGAGGTCATCGCCGCCTAAGGTTGTAATGGTAATTCCCTATATTCCATTACCGCCACCGATCGAAAGCTCATCACACAATTTTATTATCCGTTAGACACGGGGAAAACAGGGAACAAGACTAGAAGGGGGAACTATGAACATTGTATCTTCTTCTCCTTGTTCATCTTCTCATTCCTCAAGCTCGAAGAAGCTCAACATCTTTTCGTCGCCTTCCAAAAGCCATAGCTCGTCGTCGAAGCTCCACTTCGTCGTACAGTTCAAAACCATCAGCACCTCCCACGCGCCGCCGCACCGCGTCTCAAGTCCCACGCACTCGCACGAACCGTCAAACTCGCCGGTTTTCCGCGAAAACCGTCGAAGCTCAGAATCTCAGAATGAGGAGGGCATCGATGATCTCGACGAAGAGATCATCAAAGCCAAGAAGTCCTTAGAGGAGCTGCTCGTAGTTCGTCGCCCGTATAAGGATTTCTCTTCCGAAGAAGAAGGAGAAGAAGACGGCGATGGAGATGAAGGAAGCAGTGCAATTTCCAGCGATTTTAAGGCTCGTGGCAGAGAACAATCCTCGCGCATAGACGAAGGCCTCTCGAAATTCGCCAAGAAAATGCCCATGTTCGAGCCTCGGAGAGTCGAATCGAGCCCTGGCGAAAAGCCGCTTATGGTGAACTTGGATTTAGCTCTGTACAAAGCAAAAGTCTTGGCAAGGAACTATCGATTCCAAGAAGCAGAGGAGATTCTCAGGAAGGTAAGAACCTATTTTGATCTTAGCCAGCGTTTTCAACTAAAGTTTGTCCCTAATCGATTATTTCCCATATTCTGTACTGATACTATGGGATTTCCGCTTTTTTGGTGCTGTAAGTGTATAGAATACTGGCCAGAAGATGGAAGGCCCTACGTAGCACTAGGCAAAACTCTCAGCAAACAGTCGAAGATGAACGAAGCACGATCCATCTACGAAAAGGGCTGCCAGGCGACACAAGGCGAAAATTCTTACATTTGGCAGGTTGCTATTCCTCAAAATACTCATCCTTGGATCAATTTATCTATCAAATGATATAAACTCACGCCATTTTCTCTTAAAATACAGTGTTGGGCAGTTCTCGAGAGCAAAATGGGCAACACAAGAAGATCGAGGGAGCTGTTCGACGCAGCCACCGTCGCCGACAAGAGGCACATCGCCGCCTGGCATGGATGGGCCGTGCTAGAAATGAGGCAGGGAAACATTCGAAAGGCGAGGAATCTTTTAGCCAAGGGCCTCAAATACTGCGGAGGAAATGAGTACATATACCAAACCTTAGCACTCCTCGAAGTCAGGGCAAAGCGGTTCGAACAGGCTAGGTACTTATTCAGACAGGCCACTAAGTCGAACCCAAAAAGCTGCGCAAGCTGGCTAGTAAGTTTCGATTCCTTCCCCTTTTACCCGGGATTTCGAAGTTCTTGACTGACGGCCCTCTTTTGCCCCGATTTTATAGGCTTGGGCTCAGCTCGAGGCTCAGCAGGAGAACAATCGTGCTGCTAGGATGCTCTTTCAGGTCTGTTGTTTTCGCAAAGAAACCGTCTTTTTTTCTTCTTTAGCGGGTCACTGTTATGGAATTACGCCACACACTGCAAGAGTGTGACAAATCTCATAAGGGCAGTTGAATACGTCCCAAATTAGTTGTGGGGTTCGAACCATGACGATACAAAGAAACCGTCTTTCCGTTCTTGATTTCGAGCTAAAAATTTCGAATTTCGCAGAGAGCCGTGGAGGCGAGTCCGAAGAACAGGTTCGCGTGGCACGTGTGGGGCGTTTTCGAGGCTAACTTGGGCTACGTCGACGTAGCTAGGAAGCTTCTCAAGGTGGGCCACGCCGTGAACCCGCGGGACCCAGTGCTTCTTCAGTCGTTGGCCCTATTGGAGTACAAGCACTCGACGGCTAACCTAGCGAGGGGAATCTTCAGACGGGCGTCGGAGATCGACCCTAGGCACCAGCCCGTTTGGATCGTACGGACGCTTTTCTATTCTTTTTTTCTTCTCTTCGAATCTCCGCATTCTATGGTATTATATGCCTTAAAATTGAGGTTGTTGTGTCTTAGGCTTGGGGTTGGATGGAGTGGAAGGAAGGAAACCTTTCCACGGCTCGACAGCTCTACGGAAAAGCTCTGTCGATCGATTCGACGACTGAAAGCGCCGCTCGTTGCCTTCAGGCAAGATTCCCTAGTGTTGTATTATTACAGTCTCTTTGGTAAAGCTTCCGTACCTATTTATGGTCCCTTTTCTGAATCATTTGCAGGCGTGGGGCGTTTTAGAGCAGAGGGTTGGGAATTTGTCGGCGGCTCGTAGGCTGTTCAGGTCGTCGCTCAACATAAACTCGCAGAGCTTCGTCACTTGGATGACGTGGGCGTCGCTCGAAGAAGATCAGGGAAACACCGTGCGCGCCGAGGAAATACGAGACCTCTACTTTCAGCAGGTTTTTGAAAGCTGTGTTTCTGTTCTAAAATCAATTGATCGTAGATGGAATAGCCCACTAAGCTTCCATGCAGAATATTCGCTTGATAACCCTAACAGCATATCATGGAACTGATCGTCTACTCATTACAGCGTACTGAGATCGTGGATGATGCGTCGTGGATTATGGGATTCTTGGACATTATAGATCCGGCGTTGGACAGCATAAAGAGGTTGCTGAACATGGAGAAGGCTGAAGGCTCGACTTTAACATATTCCGGCGAGGAGATGATGATGTCATATTCCGGCGATGATGCTTATGCTTCAGCGGCGGCGGGTGAGTTCAACTTGGACAAGTTCATAAGAGAGAAGCTGTCTTTGGATCCTTCGAAGCTTGATGATTATGTCTCGATGGGTTTTTCGAGCAGCAAGCCTGTTCGGTCGTCGGGGGACAAGTATGTAAGGGAACAAAAAACTTGAGTGTTTTTTTGCTCTTGTGTATTGTAGTAATTCAGATTGTTGAGTCATCTGTACTGATGTGGACTCGATTAAAGACGGGCTGGAAAAAAGTAAATAAAGGGAGGCCCAAACGAGGCCCATAAAGAAGAGCCCATAATAAAGTATAAAATCTGGGAAAGAGCTGTGAGGACCTGACGGACACTAGCATAAACTGGACAAAGGAAGAAGAACCATCGTGTATCAAGGTAAAAGGTACAGCAGGAAAAGGAAAAAGGGATACAGGGACACGTGTCGTCTTAACAGAGGAAGATATCACTGGGTGTCCCACTGTAGCCACCGCAGGGGTCAATCCATCAAGCAATCCGTCATTTCCTTCTGCAGCCCTTAGGTAGTACGTCCCCCGGAAAAGCTGGAACATAGCCTTCAGCAGGCGGCGGGGAACTACTATAAAAGGAAGACTTAGCATATTTTCCAAGCCAGGATCTCTCTACACAAGATATGCGCATACCATTCTCGTTCTAAGATAGCTTAAACATATTTTCTACGTTTTAGGAGCGAAGGTGAGGAATTTCTGAGTGTGTAACGTGTTCTTACTTAGTAAAAGACAGTTCCCAGCGCCCCGTGGACGTAGAATCCGAGAGGATTCGAACCACGTAAACCCCTGTGTTCTTTCCGTTCATGTCCCAGCATCGACGACCCTCGTACACTTAACCAATAGCATATTAATCAATCTACCGTTAACTAAATATTCAGAGCCCCCACACTTAAAAATACTGTTGATTGGGTTTGCCCCATATCAAATGGCGCCGTCTGTGGGAAATCCGGAGTTAAAGGCGTGAGAAATTTCTAGAGCAAGGTACGAGGTTGCATTGAAAGATTTCCCGTGTGTTTTCTGTTTTTTGTGTTACAGGGATAAGGCAAGGAACGTAAGGACGCCGATGGAGGGAGATCCTTCCATACCGAAAAATTTGGATGCACAATTTGAAGAGGTCGCAAGGGGCGACACAGCAAGGCGAGACGCCACCCCAGCACCTACTCCTGTTGTGATATCGCCAGAAACACCGATTACCTTGACTGCTGCTCAGTTGGACCTCCTAGTGCGCAACACTGTCAATAGCACTTTGGCTGAGAGGAGGAAGAAAAGAAGACAACGAAAAAGGACCCAACCGCGTGTCGAGACCGAGCAAGTCGACGGCAAATTCACAGAAGTAACCGGGGAAAACGAAACGCAGCCACAATCCCACGCAACACCCTCGGAATACGATAGGCGATTGTCCGAATCAGAGAACGAGTCAAGGAAGGAGGAAGAACCTCCGAAGCATCATGAGGGACGTGGGGGAACTGCGGAACAGGTTTTGGAAAAGGAAGAGGAGCCAAACAGGGCGGATCAACCACAAAAGGATGTCAAAACCCCCACGCTGATCTCCGCCGAGTCCGTCAGCAAAGCCCCGAACCCTGTTAAAGAGGCAGAAGGCTCCAAAAGGAGGAAAAAGGTCACGCTACCCCCAGAGGAAAAAGAGGGGACTTGGACCAAAAGAGAAAAGGAGCTGCGGGATCAACTGGCGGACCTTAAGCAGGTGGTGGACGGTGTCAGAAGCAGAACCATGCCACCCAGGATTGGGGAAGGACTAGTAGCGGGGACGCCTTTTACGAAGGAACTGCTAGTGGGGGAGGTCTCATCTAACTTCAAACAGCTGCCGTACGAGTATGATGGGACGACAGACCCCGTGGAACACGTTTTACGCTTCCAGAACACCATCCTGCTCCACGATTTCTCGGATGGGGTCAAGTGTAGGGTGTTCCTAACCACCTTGGTGAGGGCGGCCCAGCAATGGTTCAGCCAACTAGCGCCTGGATCTATCAAGTCTTTCGAAGAATTCCAGTTGATATTCATCACCCAGTTCGCCAGTGCCAGGAAACAGCCCAAGTCCGACATGTCGCTCTTCCAAGTGCGGCAAGGAGAAACGGAAAGTCTCCGAGCCTACATAAGCAGGTTTAACATCGCCGCCTTAGAGGTGCCGACAGCCACGCCTTCCGTCAAGGTCAGCGCCCTGATAAACGGGCTTCGGTATGGGAACTTCTTCGCTTCCCTCTCCAAGAGGCCGCCGCCGACTTTCGAAGACCTATTACTGAGGGCGGACAAATATATTAACTTGGAAGAAAGCAAGATGGCCAAAGCGCAAGAAGAAAAGCAGATAACTACGCCGAAGAAGGAAGGGGCCGTGAGAAGCCAAGGACATGTGAGACCACCCCCGCGTCTGCCTCACAAGGAGCCTTGGGGATCTCCGGCCAGGGCCCCACGAAGGTTCACTCCATTGCGTGCTAACCCGGAGGAGGTCCTGACCGTGGCGGGACGACATCCGGCTCTGAGAAAACCTCCCGCCGGATCTGCAGGACCTTCTCGACCCTATTCCAATTTATATTGTCGTTACCATAACGAATACGGGCACCACACTAACAATTGTTATCATTTGAGGGATGAGATAGAAAGGCTGATACATGCAGGACACTTGAAGGAGTTCGTGAAGCAGGGACCAGAGCCCAGCCCCCGAAAAAGCGAAAAGGAAGAAGGGGGACCTGCCCCGAATAAGGGTAGGCCATTGCCCCCACCAGCAAACAAAGGCCCTCCAGGACCATCCAGGGCCCCTATCTTGATTATTGTGGGAGGTCCCAGCAGTGGGGATTCTAACCGAGCTAGGAAGTCCTACGCTAGAACCACAGGGGGACCCCAGTCGTGGGGATTGATAGGGCACACGGAGGCCATTGCGAACGTACAGTTTGGACCAGAAGATGAGACTCATGTCACCAGGCCACACAACGATGCCTTGGTCATAACGACTGATATCGCCGGACACGATGTGTCCCGAGTCTTCATAGACGGGGGGAGCTCGGCCGACATCCTGTTCCTGGATTGCTTTAAGAAAATGGATCTGGAAGCAGGTCTGCGGCCAGTTTCCACCGCCCTATACGGGTTCGGAGGACCTGGAATACGACCTATGGGGGAGGTAACGCTGCCTGTCGGAATGGGGACAAACCCAGTTCGAGTTGTAAAAATGATAAACTTCCTGGTGGTTGACATCGCCTCCTCCTACAACGTCATTCTGGGACGACCCGCCATCAACGAATTTAGAGCAATTCCCTCCACCTATCATTTGAAGATCAAGTTTCCAGTGGGGGAGCATGTCGGTGAGATCTTGGGGGACCAGCAAAGCTCCCGCGATGCTACGCCGATGAAGTCAAGGCAGTGGCCAAAGGAAAGGAGATTGCCCGAGAAGGGAGCGGTCGTGACAAGAGGATCAAAATCGAGGGAGGGGGACCTACGAGCTTGCAGCCTGAACCGGACGAGGACCTCGTCAGGGTGGAACTGTACCCTGACCAGCCAGGAAGAACCACCAAAATAGGAACGCATTTGGGGGAGCAAGCCACAAAGGAGCTTGTGGGATGTTTACAAAGGAACGCCGATCTGTTTGCATTTTCCCCCGGAGACATGATAGGAATCCACCCCGATATAGCCAAACATCATCTGAATGTCCTACCAGGCGCTAAGCCCGTTAAACAGAGGTTGAGGACGTGCGGAGCAGAAAGAGCACAGGTCCTGAAGGAAGAAGTTGACAAGTTGCTTCAGGCAGGACATATCCGGGAGATTCAGTTCCCCACTTGGTTGGCTAACGCCGTCTTGGTAAAGAAGGGAAATGGGCAGTGGAGGATGTGCATCGACTTCAGGGATCTCAACAAAGCCTGCCCTAAGGATCACTACCCTCTGCCCAGAATAGACCAGCTTGTGGACTCTACCTCCGGGTGCGAGGTCCTTAGCATGATGGACGCATACCAAGGGTATCACCAGGTAAGTCTCGATTCAAATGATTTTGATAAAGTTTGCTTCGTAACACCAGGGGGAACATATGGGTACGTCCGAATGCCTTTCGGACTCAAAAACGCGGGAGCAACATACCAACGGATGGTGGATAAGGTCTTCAAGCACCAACTAGGTAGGAACATGGAGGTGTACGTGGATGACATGCTCGTAAAGTCCGTACACCTCACCGATCATACCAGGGACCTGGAAGAAGCGTTCGAAGCAATCAGAGGGAGCGGAATGAGGCTCAATCCGGAAAAATGTGCGTTCGGAGTGGGATCGGGGAAGTTCCTTGGCTACATGGTCACCCAACGAGGCATCGAGGTCAATCCTACGAAAGTGAAAGCTATTTTGGAGATGCAACCCCCCCAGGGCGTCAAGGAAGTCCAAAAGCTCACGGGACGATTGGCAGCCCTTAACAGATTCATCTCCCACTCAGCGAAGAGGAGTCTACCTTTCTTCAAGGTGTTATGAAAGAATAAACAATTCGAGTGGACTAAGGAATGCCAGCAAGCCTTTGAAGAATTGAAGGAGTACCTCCACAACACACCACTCCTGACCAAACCCTTGATGGGGGATGTGTTGATACTATATTTCTCCGTAGGGGACCACGCGATAAGCTCCGTCCTATTGAAGGAAGAAGGAACCTCCCAGAGGCCCATCTACTTTGTGAGTAAGGTACTTCTGGACGCTGAAACTAGGTACTCCGAGCTTGAGAAGGCCGCTTTAGCAGTAATGACCTCCGCCCGCCGACTCCGACCCTATTTCTTGTCACACAAAGTGAACGTGCGAACTAATTTCCCGCTGAAGCAAACGCTGGACAAACCAGACTTATCAGGAAGGATGGTGAAGTGGGCCATCGAGCTAGGGGAGTACGATGTAGAATTCGAGCGAAGGACAGCTGTGAAGGCCCAGGCCCTCTCAGATTTCGTCCTCGAAACTACGAGGGACCTTCAGAAGGCCGATGGAAAGTATACGTGGATGGATCGGCCACTTCGCAAAAATCAGGAGCAGGGGTCCTTGTCATCAACCCAGAAGGAGGAGTTCCGTTTCGCCATTACGTTCCATTTTCAGGCTTCCAACAATGAATCAGAATACGAAGCCCTCCTTCATGGCCTACGGATCGCGAGGGAGCTGGGGGCACGAAACATTACTTTGTTCTCGGACTCACAGCTGGTGGTACAACAAGTGAATGGGAACTACGAAGCAAGAGACGAAAAGATGGCCGAGTATGGTAAGAAAGTCGAGGAGCTAACCAGAACCCTCGACTCTTGTGAGATTGCGCAGGTCCCCAGGGAGGAAAACTACAAGGCAGATTATTTAGCAAAGGCCGCTAGTTCCGGGCCAGCTCTCAAAGAAGAAGGTATCACCTACCTCGCGGTGGATAAGGAGGAGACAGGGGAGTTCGTGGCAAGCATAGAAGAGGGGGATGATTGGAGAGCCCCCATCATAGCCACCTTAGAGGATCCCAGCCAGAAGGACAAGAGGGGATACCGACAAAAGTTCTGTCTGATAGATGGGTGTCTGTTCAAGAAATCTTTTGTACACGCATACTCCCGATGTCTCTCCAAAGAGGAAGGCAAGAAAATACTCGAAGAAATCCATGAAGGATGTGCGGGGGATCATGCGGGGTACAAGTCCCTCACCAGGAAAGTTGTCAGAGCCGGATATTTCTGGCCTAATCTCATCAAGGATGCCAAGGACCTCGTCCGAAGGTGCAACAACTGTCAGAAGTATGGTCCCAAAATCCACGTCCCCGCCGAGGCTCTGGGGACCATGCATTCCCCATGCCCTTTCGACAAATGGGGAATCGACATTGTCGGTCCCTTTCCCCGAGGGAAGGCGCAAAAGAAGTTCATCATTGTAGCAGTTGACTACTTCAGTAAATGGATCGAAGCTACGGCGGTGGCGCGGATAGACGAAGAGAAGGTGATTGAGTTCCTATGGAAGAACATCTGTTGCCGATATGGAGCTCCCAGGATCCTTATCTCCGATAATGGAACTCAATTCTGCGGAGCTAAGACACGAGGATTTTGTGAAGGCATGAAAATAACACAGAGGTTTGTCGCGGTAGGACATCCCCAAGCAAATGGGCAGGCCGAAGTCTCCAATCGAACCATTCTCAGGGGGATCAAGGCCCGACTCGAACAAGATGGAAACAAATGGGTGGAGGCGTTGGACGCTGTCCTTTGGGCGTACAGAACTAGCCCCCGCGAAGCAACAGGAGAAACACCATTCGAGCTGGTATATGGGTCGTCCGCCGTGATACCAGCCGAAATCGGCATCGAAACACACCGAATGATGGCATATAATGAGCAGGAGAACGCACAGTTAAGAAGGGAGGACCTGGACCTCGTCGAAGGGATAAGGGAAGAGGCCCACGTGAGGATCGAAGGATATAAAAGTCGCATAAAGGCAATGTATGATCGGAGAATCCGACCCAGGGGATTTCAGCAAGGGGACCTAGTACTTCGAAGAGCCGACATCCTACGGCCCCTGAAGAAAATGGAGGCCCCCTGGGAAGGACCTTATCGGGTGACGAAGGTGGAGCCTACGAGTTAAAAGACGCCAAGGGGAGGTCATTGCCCCGCCCTTGGAACGTCTCTAACTTAAAAAAGTTTTATGTGTAATATTACCATGTAAGAAAGGGAGGGGACGTACTCTTTTTCCTTCATCTGGGATTTTGCCTCAAAGGGAGGTTTTGCCCAGATAAGGTTTTAACGAGGCGTACCTCCCTAGCGGAATATAAATGTTTTGTCCTAACGAGGTGTACTTACAAACGATACCAAGGGTCGACGGACCTGCGGCGTACAATGACATCAAGGGCTAACAGCCTGCGACGTGAAACGATACCAAGGGTCGACGGACCTGCGGCGTACAACGACATCAAAGGCTAACAGCCTGCGACGTGAAACGATACCAAGGGTCGACGGACCTGCGGCGTACAACGACATCAAAGGCTAACGGCCTGCGACGTGAAACGATACCAAGGGTCGACGGACATGCGGCGTACAAAGACATCAAAGGCCACAGGCCTGCGACGTGAAAGATGCCTACAAAGGTGTACAAGATATCACCGCTGACGGGCTGTGGCGTACAGGACATCAAAGGTCCCCAGTAAGGCCTGCGACGTGTATAGGTACCTCAGCGTAGCTGGCGCTATAACCAGGATAAAACGGTGGGATAGTCCCCCACTTTTTAAGACCTTCGGGCCTACATTACTGGATTCGCTAAGGACAAAGAGAGCCTAGCGCCTACTGACACCTTTGGATAAGGACGACGGTCCTTACAACCAAAGGCGTGTATAATTCGTACTTGGCTTACGAATTTTAACGAAGTGTTGATGAAGTACTACTAAATTCAAAAAGGAAAAGCACGAAAGGAAAAAGATACTTAATAAAAGAGGTCCTATATTACAAGGAAAAGAGGGACCTCAGAGAAAACATAAGAAAACAGGGGATTTAAGCTCCCCCACCAGAAAAATAACATCCTAAGATTGTCCGCAAAAGCACAAAAGGGAAAAAGGTCCATATACAACACAAAGAAGAAAAAACTAAACGGAAGGATCCACGGGAGGATAGAAGACAATGCCAGGGAGGTCGGAAATGTCGGCCTGGGCAAGAACTGCCATATGCTTCTCAGCAGAAGGGCGCCAGAATAAGGGATTCTCCTCAGCTAGCGGATCCCCTTTGAAAGATGGGGGGGAGGAAGGCTTTTGAGGGCGGTAACCACTTCAACGCCCTCAGATCCTGCATGATGGCCGCCCAAGAAATAGTGCTGCATGAAGGGGACGAAATCCCTAAGTGAAACGGGATCACTCAGGTAGGCCAGGCGCCAATCTTCCACCAGACCTTCAAGGAATTTCTGTCCGGCCGCGGTCGATAAGAGGTGGCGCTGGCAAATCTGAGCGCCCTCCGCCTTCATGGCCTCCAGCTCAACCGGCCCATGGACTTCCGTCATGCGGACGAAGTCTTCATCCCACTTCGCTTTCTCCTTGGCAAAGGAGCTCATAAGCTCCTCCTCACGCGACTTCAGAAGGGCCGCATGATCTTCTCTCTCCTTCTTTGAGGACTTAAGCAACTCCTCGTACCGCCTGGCCAGCTCCGTTTTCTCTTCCTCCAGTCCCTCCTTCTCGCTCTCGAACTTAGCCTGAATCTCTTCAACTATTTTTTCACGGGCGGCCAGACTGGCCTGAACTTGTTCTAGTTGCTCCTGGAGGGACTTGATGCGTCCCTCCAACTCCGGCACCAACGGATTCTCAGAGGGCTTCACGGACACCAAACCTATCACCTAGGTACCACAAAAAAGAAATCCTAAGACCAGAAAAATAGAGAAGGCCTGGGCTACTCGAAGAAACTTTAAAAACAAGACAAAAGTATCCACTAAGAGCGATCAAAGGCGTACCTTGGAAAGATGATAGGCAAGTTCTGCCTCGTTCTCTGCAGGGGATCTATTGGCAAACACCTCCCTGTCTTCCGCGGGGACCAAGTTGCTTAACGCTGCCATCCCAACTCTGGCTGCTAAGCCCCCAGAAGGAGCCTCAGCCCGATCCTCACCTCCCTCAGATTCTGGAAGAACCTGTTTCTTCTTGGACTTCTTGGCTGGTTTTGCTAAAGAGCCGGCCTTTCGCTTCGTTGAAGGAACGTCAACAGCCTGGGGCAACTCGGAAGTTCCCACACCCTTGGAGGCCAACTGCTGAACCTCCGCGCGGATATCTTGAGCACCCAAAAGCAAGGGAGGAACCGAAGCCGAGACAGAACCCTCGACCCCAGGGGAAGCTGGAGCGTTCCGCTCCCCTACGCTTGCTAGCAGATTGAGCCATGAACCTGTCATCCCTGTACCACCAAACCCACAGATAGAGAATCAACGAAGTGATAACTCTGAAGGAATGATAAAAAACGCAACGGAGGTTATAAAATACCCTCGAGTGAAAAGTTAGCAGGAAGGGGCGAGAACCCAAAGTGGTACAGAACGCCAGGAAACTTGGCCAAAAGGAAGGGGTTCAGAGGACCATGCTTCCCAGCATGGGCGTTTAGAGAGGCCAAAGCCTTCGAGTTCCTTTTTGAGCACTTGCCCTGGTCGCGAGGAGGTGCACCAGTTACCCACTTACCACAGGGAAAACCCCACGAACCGCCCGAGGACTCCACAAAGAAGTAAGGTCCCTGCCAGTCCTTATCCATCTTGTGATTCTTGCCAAAAAAGTGAGTCTCGCCTCCCATACGAGAAGAAATGGAAGAGAGGTAGAAGAAGGCGCCATGAAGTTTGAGCAAAAATTGGGACAGCACCAAGTCAGGCGACGGGATGCCTCCGGCGGCTCGAACCGCCACGAAAAAGGCCACAAGGAGACGAATGGCCGAAGGCTGGAATTGGTTTAACGGAACCTTAAAGGCCCTCGATACCTCAGAAAGAAAAAGGGGAATGGGGAAGCGTAGCCCAGCCCTAATTTGGGCCTCCCAAAACGCCAAGCACGAGGGAGGCGGAAAGTCAGCCCTCTGATCAGGGGACGCCATTTTCACGGTAAAACCCTCGAAAACAAAACCGCCCTCCACCAGGCCGTCCAGATTCGCCGGCACGCAGGTGGAAGCCTTAAAAACACTAAGAGGAGCGCGCGAGGAAGAAGAAGGAATGGATTTAGGGTTAGGGGGAGGCGACGATCCGGAAAATACCACCAAACTCCGAGAATTGGTCGGCGAACCCGCGGAATCGGCCCCACCTACGGGAACAGAGGCCATCGAAGAAGCGGTGGCAGAGCGAGTGCGCGGACGATTTGTCGGTCGCGGCACAACGGCGCGGGCGGCTGGTTGGGAAGAGGGCTGCGAAGAGAGAGGCGCCGATGACGAATCAGAAGAAATCGATTGGTGGGGCGGAACAGGGGAAGACCGAGTTTTTTCCGAATTTAAGGACGGAGAGGCCATAACCACGAGAGATGAAGATGAAATAGAAATAGAGAAAAAGAGAAAGACGCACCTGTGCCGTATCGAAGTAACCCTTCAGAAAAATAAACCTAAGGAGCTTCCAGAAGCCCCTCTTAAAAGAAGTGGTTCCCGAGGTACTGAAAGGAAACGTCTTTTCAAGGGAACATGACAGAAGGACCTTGGAGGGAAGTAAGATTTGAATTCATCCTTTTTACTCTAATTCACTTTCGGTCTCCAAAAATAAATTAGAGTAGGGGAGTGGTTGATGTGGACTCGATTAAAGACGGGCTGGAAAAAAGTAAATAAAGGGAGGCCCAAACGAGGCCCATAAAGAAGAGCCCATAATAAAGTATAAAATCTGGGAAAGAGCTGTGAGGACCTGACGGACACTAGCATAAACTGGACAAAGGAAGAAGAACCATCGTGTATCAAGGTAAAAGGTACAGCAGGAAAAGGAAAAAGGGATACAGGGACACGTGTCGTCTTAACAGAGGAAGATATCACTGGGTGTCCCACTGTAGCCACCGCAGGGGTCAATCCATCAAGCAATCCGTCATTTCCTTCTGCAGCCCTTAGGTAGTACGTCCCCCGGAAAAGTTGGAACATAGCCTTCAGCAGGCGGCGGGGAACTACTATAAAAGGAAGACTTAGCATATTTTCCAAGCCAGGATCTCTCTACACAAGATATGCGCATACCATTCTCGTTCTAAGATAGCTTAAACATATTTTCTACGTTTTAGGAGCGAAGGTGAGGAATTTCTGAGTGTGTAACGTGTTCTTACTTAGTAAAAGACAGTTCCCAGCGCCCCGTGGACGTAGAATCCGAGAGGATTCGAACCACGTAAACCCCTGTGTTCTTTCCGTTCATGTCCCAGCATCGACGACCCTCGTACACTTAACCAATAGCATATTAATCAATCTACCGTTAACTAAATATTCAGAGCCCCCACACTTAAAAATACTGTTGATTGGGTTTGCCCCATATCATGTACATTTTTCGTAGTACTCTTTAATATTGTTGCATTCCATTACCAAAGGCCAAATTAAATCCAGAATATTAATTCTTACAAAATGAAAGAACGTAGATCCGTCTTCGTGGACATGTCAAACTGAGTCATGATATTTTTAAGTGGAGGGAGGTGTTATGAGTTTGAATTTACTTGGACCGGACTTCTTTATTATCGTAGTCTGTGTGGACTTGTGGCCCGTTTGCTATCCAATATAAGCCCATATAATATAAATAATAACTGATAATAGAGTGTTTGGTTTCTTATAACGGCCCGGAATTAATTCATGAGCCCGCAAAGCCCGATATAAATAGACTTGTTATATGGAGTAAGATAAATAATACTGGGCTTAGTAAAATAAATTTATATTGGGCCTTATAACCGATCTTATAACCAAACAGAGCATTGGAAGAAACATATTGTATCATAGGATTATCTTCGATCGAATTCTGTGTGGATTTGAGACGTCGCACATAGACAAGATGATTAGTCCTGCTAAAAGTGGTGTACTAAAAGTGGTGGTTGTTAGAAATCGGACGGAATCCTCAGTCCCATTTTATCTGTCTCATTTCCCGTCCCATATTGCCGAATTTATGAAAAATTGAATCTCGTGGATTTTGAAAAATAGTACATGTGGATACAAATTTGATCAGAATAAAACAAAGAATAAATTGGATGTGTTTATTTATTTTTATCATATAATTTACATTACATAAGGATGATTTTATGATTTAGTGGAATACATAATAAAAAATTAAAAAGATAAAAAGGAAAATTTATTAACCTCAGGATTGAAAATTGAACGACCGTGATTATTTTGGTACATAGATGGACATAATTATGGGACAAAGGATTTCGTTCGGTTAGAAATTGCGATATCTCAAGAAACAATTGGGCCTTAATCCAATGAGATACTATAAGGGCCCATATATAAGCCCACATATAGATCCAAGTGATACCCATGATTCCATTTTCAGAAACGCCGCCAATTTTTCGCGCTCTTGAATGCTTTATCATCGTATCAGAGCAAATTACGTTCTTTAATCAAATAGAATTTTCCGTCTATTGTGTTTCCTTCCGATCTCGGCGGTCTGAGGGTAAAAGATGGATTCTCCCGACGACGTGGTGCTATACGACATAATCACAGGCAGTGACGTCGCTCCTATGGACATCGAGCGCTCGTGCGACATCGAGCAAGAAGAAGGCGAAGCAGCAAAGGATCCATTTATCAAATTTATTGAATATGCACAGTCAATTCTGAAGGAGAGCGCGTGGAAATTGGAGGACGATGCTGCTCAAGTGCTCAGTTGGAGTTGGGTTGCGAATCGCATGCTTAAAACGTGTGTCGCGTATTCGAGCGGCGTGACTCCTGCGATTCTCCTCTCGGAGCTTTCTCAGGTATAGTATTTGAAATGTGAATTTATTTAGCAGAAGTTAGAATTTTGCTGGGATATAAAATGGCTCGCGAGTGTTGTATGTTTAGTTGCGGGGAACTACATTTGCAGAAGAAATAGCTAGCTATGGCATCGCATTTGGATTTTAACCTTTTTTGATAGATTTTTATGTGCAATTTTGACAAACTTCGATTTTTTCCACATATCACTTGATTATACGTTGTATCCAGGCTTGGAATGAGCATCATAGAAGTGGAGCTGCAAAAAAGCAGTCAGATTGTATAGTTAAGTTAAAGAAGGAACGCACGAGGGTAAAACTCCCCAACAACGTAACAATCGATTCGGTATATGAGAAGAAGTTTCTGTCATTTGATAGCGTCATCGAGGCTGTGATAATAAATTCTTTTACCCTCCCTGGTGGGCCTCTTACCTGCTCAACAAGATATTGGTTTCGCAATTTGTATGATTTATATATTTGAGTCAGCTTGCTAAAGGTGGACTGACTTGAAATTGTCATATATTTTTCAGGGACGGGCATATATATTCTTACATTAGGCGATATTTGGAGCTCCAATACCATTGATTTGTATCTTCACCGAAGGTGAAACCAACTATCAATCTTCCCCTTCACCATGATTCCAATTCTCAACAACGAGTTAGATGAGTGCACTGTTTATGCTTATCTATTAAGATTGGGCCATGTTTTTCGCTGCCCTGCTTCGATTTCAAGAGATCTTTTCATTTACGGCTTATCACTATCAGCAAAGCTAATATTATCATAATTTTGCATATCTTTAATGCACATGCTATTCGAGATTGCGTCGGTTGAAAATGAAGTGGCATTCTTCAACAGGTTCTACAACATTGCTGATCCCAATAATGGGATCCTGAGAAAAGGACGGGAAGTTCTCTTAACCGGGTGCCACCTAAGAGTTTCCAGTAGAAATCCCGGGAGCGCATGCATTTTACCAACTGAATACTTTGTTGTAATTTTAGATGCGGTATATTATTACTCTCCATTTTTGCATTCATTGTTTGATAACAACGCGGAAAGACAATGTTAAAATACAAACAAGTGTACTATGTTCTTCTTAAGCAGGATGAAGACGATGATGCCATGCTTCTTGGAGCTCAGTTTTGTTCTGATACCTTTTCCTCGATCTCTTTTGACACCTTTGCAAAAGGCGCGTCATATTCATTGTACGCCAGGTATTTATTTTTCTTTAGGAATAAATGCTGCTATATGTTTCGTCTAACCTACCCTAGATACGTAACATGTCTAATTTTTTTAACAAATCTGGTTGATTCTCAATCTTCAGTTTCATGATTAAGATTGTAGATTAACTAACTTTACCATTAAAATAATTGTATTTGATTTTTCATTTCGTGTCATTTTTGTCACAGGATTGAACACATAGGTCCATTGGAGATTCTTGGCGAAAATGGTACACTTCAAAGGAAACAAATTACTCTTGTTGACAATGATGGCATGAGATTAAGATTTTTGCTATGGGGAGAACAAGTTATGCTTGCAAATCTCTTCAGGTATACTCATTTTCAAAGCAGCTTGTACACTTGCAAAATAAAAATCAATCACAGTTTGCAATTTTCGAATTTATTCTCTCTCAAACACCCAAGTTTCACATTGTTTATTCAGTGTAGGAATTATGCTTGCTTTGGATAGACCATTCATCGCAAGTTTCGTTGATAGTTCTCTTGAAACAAGTGATGAGACTTGTCTGCAATACGGTAGTGCAACCCAGTTGTACTTGGTGCCCCATGTCCTGCATAAAGAACAAGTCTGTGGTGAAGCATTCACATAACTGTACTCATTCTGATTTCATTTATGGAGTCTGAAGGTGATGAGATGACTGTGTTTTGCAGGTTTGCGTAGCACTGACGCAGAATTATCAGGGATCAAGGCTGTCGATGGCTTCAAATCTGAGTCCAGGATCTACAATTTCACAAGTATCATTACCGTGTGATTCTCAGGGGTCAATTGACTTTAGCAATTACCCCTTTCAAGTAAGCTTTCCCTGAATATCTCTAGAACATACTAACTTTAGATATGAAACTATATTATATAACTTCCAAATGTCAATAATCTAGAGAGAGCAGTGCCAGAAGATAACGTTGGTTGTTTTCCCTCACTCTGATTGTTGATACATCATGTTTATATACCCCTTGATGTCAAAGCTGCCTGCTTGATCACTTCCCAATTCTATGTTTAGTCATTGGTCAAATCCCTGTATCGACATGCTATTTGAGCGTGATGTTTTGTTAACCTTTTCCATCTGAAGTCTTGCAGTCATATGTTGTTGATCTTCGTGACAAGATGACTGGAATCAGCTTCTATGGTATCGTAACGGACATAAGAGCATCAAAGGGCATGTTTTCATTGCGGATTGAAGACAGCAGTGGAGCCATATGGCTGAGGCTGTATTTTATTAAGTCCTGGTAAAGCTCTCTAATTTCTTGAATACTTTGGCTTGAAGGAACTTAATATGCCATGCAGCTGAAAGAATAATCATTTACCACCCGGCATATTTTACGCATAAAATATATCCCTCTAGGTCGTTGGGAGGATTAGGAGTTGGACACACCGTCTATATATCTGGTTTAAGCTGCTCACTGACACCGCAGAAGAGGTATCACTTTCAACTATGTATCTGTATTGTACTATATGCATACATACAGTCTGCATTCTTGCACATTATCTTATAGCTTCTCATTTTCTTTTTATTTTATTTCAGTCTCGAGTTATCATGGAATGAGAACGACATAGGAGCATCATTCTTCAATATAAGCTGCTTGCCAGCTTTTCTCAATTCCCCCTGTCTCCACAGTGTAATCTCTCTTTGTGATCTATCCACCAGTCCCAAAGGTACAAAGGTAAGTTCTATTATTTCCTTTTCCGGACTAAGAGGAAAAAAATGAACTCATTTTTCCCATCTTTAACCCATTATAATATGACTCAAAAATAACTAAAGTTGCTCGCCTGTCCTAACAAAGATTTAGTCTTCTAATAGAACCAATATTTTCTGGTCATGAAATCACCATATTCGAGCATGCATTGCAGGTATGCCGCGTATGGTTGGACCGAGTTGAACAATGCCACGTCGAAACAAACTTGATGCATACCTTGTGCGGCCATCTTATTGACACTCCATCGCCAGGTGGAGGAAGAGACCTTGAATGCACACTGTGTGGCTTATGTGCCGACAATGTGGTGGAGCGCACTTTCCATCTAAGAATCACCCTCGCTGATGACACGGCAAAGATCTTTGCTCGTTGCTTTGGCCAGACTGCTGCAGACTTGCTTCAGATATCCGCTGATGAGTTTTTCGAACTAGACGAGGTAATACTTGGAAAACATTTTTCATTGCTTAAGAGTTTCGAAACGTTTGTTACACTCGCTTGTTTCCTTGCAATATCTGCAGGAAGAACAGTTCATGTATCCTGCTTCGCTCGAGCGAGAGAAATTCCTCGTAGCTATCGTGAACGGTAAGAGGGACGGCCTTGAACAAAACGGCGCATATGATTGGCAAATCACTCGTGCAATCAAGTGTCAATGACGTCGTCTCAAATCGACTTGGTAAATACGATTTTAATGTATTCGTCTTCAAGGTTCTTAGGTTGGGTGACTTCAAATCTGTGCAGACAGGCAGCAAAAGCCACAGAATGTCTATGAAACTCATTAGCAAAAGATAGCCTATTTAAAAACTGTTCAGCACACTACAGACACAATGATTCTTAGTGAATCAAACTGTAATTCGACGCTCCCTCCGAGGAGGCAAAGACAGTTTCAACTTCTCCACCATGACTCCAATCTCTTTCAGTCTCCGCCGTGCATGATCGTCCACTACAAACCTCTCAAGCATCCTAAGCACAAGCTCGCTCACATGCCTGCCTCTTTCAACCATCTGCTTAGAGCAAGCCAAAGCTTCGCCCACTCTTCGGCGTGCACAAAGGCCAGTCACCAGCAAATCCAAGGCATGCCCATGAGGACAGTGCCCTTTCTCCACAAGGTAATTCCACAGCCCAAGCCCTAAGTCAACCTCTCCATTCCCACAGAAGCACTTCATCAGCATAACAGCCGTGCGCGCCTTTGGCACGAAGTTCTTCTCCACCATCTTCTCATAAAGGTTAGTCACCTCACCCATTCCCTTTTGCCTTATCAACCCTAAAAACATAGTGTGGTACGTTACATCGTCGTGCTCTACTTTTCTCCTCTCCATTTCCTCCATCAATTTCGCCGCAGACGTCAGATCCCTCGACCTGACGAATGCGCTCAGAAGGGCGTTGTAGGCCCCACAATCGGGCCGTAGATTCCTCTCTTCTATGCTTTCAAACAACTCCCTGGCCCGCGTGGCATTGCGGGCCAGGCCCGCCCCGTGGATCAGAGTTGTTATCGTCTCTAAAGTGGGCGAGAGGTTCTTACTTTCCATCTCTCCAAGCAGTCTCAGGGCGTCGCCGAAGTGGCCCTTCTTACAGTAGGCGTCGATTCTCACGCCGTAGGTGATTCTGTTCGGCTTGAAGCCCCTTCTCACCATCTCGTGGTAGAAGAGCTCGACGGAGGTTACGTCGCCCGTCTCCTTAAACCCCAGCAATAAGATGTTCATCGTCTTTGCGTCGGGGGAGAAGCGAGCGTGCATCTTGTTGAGTACCGAGCGGGCCTCCTTCATCTGCCTCTGCGTGCACAAGGCCCGAAGGAGGACGTTGAACTCTTCCGTCCCGAATTTTTTCTCGACGAATATTTCGTCCTCCATCTTTCGGAATGCTTCGAGGGTTTGTTCGTAGGATTGGAACTTTGAGATTCTCGAGAGCATGATGCTCATCGACTTCAGGGTGAGGAGGGACGGGTGGGTTTTCTTGACGCTCTCCATTAGCTCCCATGCTTGGGAAAAGTAGCGCATCCTTGCGAGGATGTGAAGGGTCTTTTCGAAGGCGTCCGAGGTGGGAACGTAGGCTTTGTTCGATAGGCAGTGTTTGAATAGTTCGTGGGCTTTGAGGCCGTTCGAGTGGGAGGCGAATAGTTTGCCGAGGAGGTGCTCGACGAAAGGGGAAGACATGAGAGGGGGCGGGATTTCGCGGTGGAGGGTTGGGTGCAGTGGTTGGTTGGGGAATGGGTGGTCGTTGATGATTTTCACGAGCCTTTCGAGGTTTGGATTTGTGTGTGTAGAGTGGAGACGGGTTAAGATGGAGGCTAGCCGTTGGTTCAGGCGAGTGGCTCGGTTGAACGTATGGGTTGGGTTCGTGGCGAACAGCATGTTCTTCGATTCTCTCGAATTTGAGCTTCTTCGGGAAAAGAAAACCTAGGAAATGGTAGGACGATTTTACGGAAGACTGAGCAGTAGAGGAAGTTATGTAGAAGAATGGTTAGATTTAATGCAACACAAGAGATGGTAACTTGTTGAGGTAGGCAAATTGTCGAACACTTTGAGTGCACCTAATGCAAACGTCGACGAAATCAGATTTAATGAAATGTACAAACCCAAGAAAATAGAAAAGGAGCCTACTGTTTGAGAATCTCTCTTATCTTTTCTTTTTCTTCCTTTGGTAAGAGAAGAGCACGACAATCTGCTATTAATTTGGTGAAGAAATAAAACTTCACAGTAACGGCATTTTATGACAAGAAAAGAAAGTCCCCACCCGATAATGATATTCGTTAATATTAGATAAGATATCACAGCAACATTCTTACAATACATCACACGGAAAAGCTTTTTAAGTTTAACAAAAAGTGTAGCATAACAACATCAGCGTACAAGAAAGAAAAAGGAAGCGCAAGCCATTTGCATTGAAACAACGAAAATATCTTCCTTAAACGTTCAGAACTGATAAATCCCATCAACGGCCTGAGATTGAAAACCATTATTCATCCATGGCTTCAGCAAATGATCTTCAAAGGCTCTGCCCATAACAGAAAACTCGTCGTTAGAACTCGCCTGAGGTTTCGAATCTTTACCACCGTTGTTATTATTATTATAACAAGAAAATTGCAGCAGCATTTTCTCAAGCGATTCGAGCCTCCCTTTGAGCTCATGGGCATGCTTTCTCAGAACCCCATTCTCAGATTCAACGGCGGCGTAGCGCCCGCCGATCTCATTGATGCTTCGAGAAACTTCGCTCATGTTTTTAGTGAAGTAAGTTATCTGTTCGTTCAGATCTTTAATGTGCTGTTCCCTTTTCATCCTCGAACGCCTAGCAGATTCACGGTTGGATATCATCCTCTTCCTTTTCTTTTCGTCTGTTATCGCGGCGTAGTTATCTGCGCCGCCGTCGTTCTTTGGCTGCTTTGAAGACATCTCTTATTTCTGACAACCTTTTTCTCAGGGGAAAGTGTAAAGCAGTTGATCAAGAAAAGACATAAAACCAATACAAGAAGACGACTGAGAAAGACTGGACAAGCCTAATTCTATGGAGGTGAGCCGTGAGGAGACGTTGATTCATATCACAAATGGCAAGAAGAACAGAGGAGCAACATGGTTATGATGATGATGATGATGAAAGCATTCAAGGGTTCTTTCAGAATCTTGAAATTACGACGAATGCAGGGAGAAAGGTGGGATTTTGATTCTTGAAATTGGAAATGTAGAGAGAAATGGTGGAAGGGTTTTCATTCATGGCTGTCCATGGAGTATATATAGGGAGGTTTGTGGTGCACGAAAAAAAAGAAGGTTGAAAAGGAAGCTACGTAGAAGCGTACATTTGGTAAGAAAATGGTGGATAACGATAGGCACAGCACAGAAACATGTACTTCCCTTTGCCTTTGTTTTTCCATTGCTGTGGATAAGGTTGTAATAATTTAATTCGAAGGGCAAAGGGATCGCATCATTAATGTTCTAGATGTCGATTCTCTCCCTCCCAAGGTTTACGACTACCATTCATGCTCCAACAACTGTTACGATCTTTAAAATAAAAAGAATACCATTCATAAAGATATATTAGACAATAATCCTTTGAATAATATTGATAAAGAAAACAAGAAAGAATGAGATGAGCTTTGACAATTGAGACACGATGTAATAATTATATAAATAGAGATTTAGGTATACATGTAGCAGCCAGCCGCATACATTGAAAAGCATTTGAATCGTAATAAACTCATCCACTCTTCACCTACTAAACTAAACGCTATTGTAGTAAGCAAAGCTTACGACTTTAGATAATATCGCTATGAATTCGATAAGACAGATATATAATATCGATATCGTTTGATTTTACTTTTGTCCCTTGAGATTGTTGTCTTAGTGTCAGTGACTTGTAACGAGTGAGGTTTTATACTAAATTTAGATTGAACTTGGTAGAAATTTTAAAGGTGGTGTTATATTAAAAAGGAGAAGAAAAGGATATCCTTATCTCTTGAATCAAGTTAGATAATTCACATACTTTAAAGTTAGATAATAATTTTTATCTCAAGGCTGCCTGATCTTAACTCTATTATTTCGCCGTCGAAATCAGGGAAAATTCAAGAATTCAACACCCATAAAATAATAATCATCATCTTAACTACGCAGCTGCGTTTTCATAAGAAAGAAAACACCAAATTGGCTACGTCAACTATCTATTATCTACTTTAAATACGTAGATAGGTGGCTCATAATAACCACTGAAGACATTTTCGTGAGAGAATATGCTTCCATTACATCGATGATCGATATCTATTAATCCTAATCATGACACAGTGTAAATTGCCAAGAGAACTAACTGTCTTAACATAAAGTTACTGCCCGAGAATATTGAGTTAAATAACAGTAGAATCAAGAAAAACTCAGATGAACAAAGTACTCTCACCTACTTGTGCAAGTCAATAGATGATCCATTGGACAATTCTTCATTGCCCTTGTCAACAGTTTCCCTATTCATGTCGCCATAACTCCTTTTCTTGGACGATGATGTAGGGACAGCTTCTTTTGTCTTTCTCTGTCTGAGCGATTCGATCGCTTGTTGAAGGAAACAATGGAGGTTCAAGCCCACTTAATTGGCAGAATACTCTCTCTACGGTTTCATTGATCTCCTTCCCCCAGACCATTTTGATCTAAGATTAACTCCCAAACCGATATAGAGGCCTTCTCAAGCAAGGTACCCTGCACATATGAAAAATGGTAAGGAAAAAGCCAAACATTGAAGAAGTGAGAAATTAGCTAATGAAGTGGTAAGAATGGATAAGCTATAACTTAGGGAAGCTATAACTTGGTCATTACTCCACGCATAAGCTAAACACCGAGGAAGATGAGCAGAGTAATATGTTCTTACTCTAGCTCCTGTCTAAGTGCATCAAACATTTCTCTCTTTGTCTGTTTCTCAGCGCCAGGAGTGTCGAGGACCTTGCTCTGCTCCACCATTTTAATTGTATTGCTTCTAAGCTCCTCCTGCGAAGACATTAATTTTTACATTTCTTGGCTTCAATGAGAAATCTTGGGGTTATGACTTTTAGCCAATATTTCCCGAGAATCACGCTAAACATATGCAGCAAAGGAGAAGCAGTTGATAGCTCTACTCAATATAACTAAAATGTAGCAGCAGACCGTAAGAATCACAGAGGTTAGAATCCACAGATTAACAAATAGAGCATCATATTCAGGGGTTAAAACGATCGAAAAATCCCAGTTCACAATACAAACAGCTCGTCAGCATAAGAAATCACTGAAAAAACATAGTATAGCAGATAAGACCAGTGAACGGTAGTCACGCTCACGTACATTGGCTTTCAGCTGATTTATGATCTTCGATCGCAAGGAGTCGATTGTCCCATCGTTCATTAGGGTTTCAAGAACGTCCTCTGGGGTAATCACAGGAGATCCCATCACATACAACACCACATCTTTTTCTGTGATTTGCCGGGAAAGGATTACGACGAACGACGAAATCGAAAAATTGGCTATTGGAAGAAAAGCTCGTAAGTACGACGTCGTTCGACATCCCCGTACCACCACCACCACATAAATAATGGGCCAACTCATACTAAAGTGGGCCGATATTGGTCCATCATCAATTTAATGGGCCTATGACTCTTAATAAAAGGCCCACTACAAAAAAATATCATCTTCCAAGCGTTTCATTAGCCGTTACCCGTTAGGCAAACGGACGTATTAATTATTGCAACTAAAGTCAAAATATAAATCAAATGACGAAAAAGGTTGTCACAAACACCAATAATTTTGTTTAAAAAAAATTAATGAGAAAAGCTAGAGATGGCCGTTAGGTGTGGTGTCGATCGATCGACAATATTAAATAACATTGCCCTCAAAACAATTTGAACTGTGAGAATGCATTATTACGTCGTGTCGTTTATCATGTGGCCTTTTATTTTATATCCCATATGTAATTCCTAAATCCGATGATTAATTTCGTGTGTCGGTATCGAATACACATATACCAAAAGAAAAGACAACATTGTATTAGTTCGTTCGTGCCAAGATCGTACGGTGTGAGTTAAGGCAAAGGCTCCTTTACGATGTTGATGTCTTAACAGCAATTAACTACAGTCAAACCTAAGGTCGTCTAGTAACCTCCAACGTACCTAATTCCTTATTATTAGTAATAATATATTACACATACATATACTTGTGTAAGTATATATATATACAATCACTCTCCTTTTTATCCAAAACTCGCCTGACGTTTCCATTGTTTCTACCTTTGCTTGATTCTCTTTAGTTTCCTCCACTCCAAGGTAATGGGATTCTATTCTTGATTATAATTTGTATTTCTCTCAATTATTCTATGTAATAAGATAGAGCTCCTATATAGTTATCTACAAAGCCATAAAAAAGCATCGGTCTAGGCAATCAAACTATGTTCAATCGATTATTTGAAATAATTCAATAATTTATATATTTTTTTCACTAATTGGGATATGGTAATATATGAAAAATATGAAGGGGGAAAGATTATCGACGAGTTTGTTGGCATTCACATGCAACATGACATGTGAACTTGATACATTGTAGTATGTGTCGGCCACTCAATTTTAATCAACAAATGTAGTTTTATTATATCTTAAATTGTCGGCACGCAGTTAATTGCGTTTCATTATAGTTTCTATGTTAAATGACATTTTCCATATATTATATATATGTGCGTGTAATGTGTGTAATAAACCTTTCTTTTATTTTTTTTAGTCAATTTGAGTTAGGCAGCCCGGAAGTTGAATTTCACACATGTGAACTTGAACTTCCATCGTTCCCTATCAATAAAATCTTGATTTAGTAATGTTTTCGTTCCAGAAGCAATGTCACATATTATATAATTTGAAACGGCAAAGATGTGAATGATATATATTTTTTAAAAGTCTTGGTCACCAATTATTACTAGTCATATGTATTGGTTTAATTTGGCTTTCATAGGCTGCTTCTAGTGATAAGAAGTATGGAGGGCTCGTGCCGAAGAAGAAGCCCTTGATATCTAAGGCACGAAATCTACTTCTTTATTACCATAAAATAGTTATCCATATATATAATTTTGTCATATATCTTTATTTATAATTTTATCAATTTGTCATATTAGTTTTATGACTGATATAGAAACCTTCTAATTTTAGGACCATGAAAGGGCCTTCTTTGACTCTGCAGATTGAGCTTTATGTTGGTATTACTTTAAAAGTAATTTAATTTTCTATCAAATTAGGTTACTAATAATTTTCTTATTATAAATTTGAAACGTCAGCAAGGTACAGGACTCGATCAACAGTCAACGGTGGCTATAGAGACGTTACAACCAAAATTGCAGGTATTTAAAGTATTAGCTAACATCTTATTTCCATAATTAATTTCCTTACATAAATTAAATTGCAGAATAAATAAATATTGTGGTTTTTTATTTTCTAGAGAAAGCCTCATCAGCAACTACCACCTCGAAGGCCTGCGTGTACTGCGTGTACATCTTGATCATTGCAAGCAATTTGAATGAATGTTTGATAAAAAGACTATTCTTTGTTTATAATTATATCAAACTATTTGGACATTGTGCGACTAATCGAAATCTTCTATTTTCATCATAAAAGTGTTATAACATTTATGTTTTGCGTTAAGAAAAAAAGAAGCAATTCCAATAATATATCGAGTCGGAGGACAACGGTCGCGAGATATCTGTTAAAAAATAAATAAACAGATAAATATATGTCATCTATACGATGCTGCGCTTCTTTAACGAAACACTTCAAAATTTGATGATTAAATATCGTTTTTCTTTGTGTTGTGTAAAAGTAAAAATTGTGCTCATTCATGAAAAAATCCTCTTTTATAACAATACTAATTTAATTAGAATCATAGTAGCATAGCCTCCATGACAACCCTCGCAAGAGCAAACCTTGCTTGATCAGAAAGCTCTATTCTTTGGCTGTTAGGGATTCATATGAATTGCAAACCGTATCACAGAGGATCAGTTATCAAGAAAATCCCAATATTTAGATTGCATCGAAGCTCGCTTCTGTGAAAAATCAAGGTGAAAACCCACAGGTAAGTTGAAGATCAAAGGCTTAAGTATCAGTTCCGTTTCATCTCATAAGCCTGTCATTCCAATTGGTGAGCAGCGCTTGAACTCAAAACCCATCGACCATCGTTACCTTTCTGATATCTTATCGAGGAAGGACTGGTTTTTACTGCTAAACCATGAATTCAAAGCTGACAAGAGTAGGCTGAATGTTCATTCTGTGGTTAGTATATTGTAGAACCAAGAAAACCCTTTCTGCTCGTTGCGATTTTATGTTTGGGTTTCGAATATCGATGCAACTCTTGCTAAAAACCAATGGGTTTTAAAGGCTTTGAGTAATTCCTTTTATAGAAAAGGGCATGTCTTGTTATCTGCTGAGCTGGTGGAGGAGATGAAAGGAGTTGGTTGTAATGTGAGCGAGGATTTGCTTTGTCTTTTGATTGGCAGTTGGGGTAGGTTGGGTTTGGAAAAGTATTGCTCGGAGGTTTTCGAGCAGATTTCTTACTTGGGCATTAGTCCATTGTATAATGCAGTCACAGATGGACTAATTTAGGCCAATTCGCTTGATTTGGCTTACCTCAAGTTTCAGCAAATGGAGGTCGATAACTGTGTCAGGGATAGGTTTACTTACAATATTCTTATTCATGGTGTTTGTAAATCTAGCGTGGTGGATGAGGCACTTCGGCTTATGAAACAGATGAGGGGATTGAGATATTTCCCTAATGTGTTTACGTACACTATTTTGATAGATGGGTTTTGTAATGCTAAAAGAGTAGATGATGCATTTAGGGTTCTTGAGAAAATGAAAACAGTAAACGTTAGGCCTAACGAGGCTACGTATAGATCATTAATAAATGGAGTCTTTCGTGCTATGAGTCCAGACGATGCTTTTGAATCACTGTCCCAATGGGTGAAAAGGGAGGCAAAAGTCCATAAAGTGGTTTTTGATAGTATACTCACTTCTCTTTGTGACAATTCATTACCAAAACTTGCAGCTGCATTTTTCAAAACAGCTGAAGAACGGCGGTATGTCCCTAACAGTTCGGTATCTAACATTTTGCTGACTTGTTTGATTAAAGGATCAAATCTCGAGGCAGCTGTTCATAAATTCGATTGTTTAATCAAACTAAATGTAAAGGTGGACTTGAGTACTTGTGTGGCGCTTTGTCAGGCCCTATACAAGTCAAAAAGAGACTCAAAGGCGAATCAGTATCTAAGTCAGATGTTCAAGGAAGGAACTGTCAATGATGGCTATTCGTTCAATAGGGTTATGGATTGCTTTTGCAAAGCTAAGATGACGGACAGTGCATTTGAAATTCTGGGATTGATGTTCAAAAGAGGCACTTACCCTACACTCGTTACCTTCAACACCATTATTGCAGGTTACAGCAGGGAAAGAAATGCAGCTCGAGCACGCAAAATGCTGTTGATGCTCCTTGGCATGGTTATAAACGTGATGCTTTCACCTTCAGCTCATTAATCGAAGTTCTTGGGCAGACTAATCAGACCGACGATGCTTTTGCCTGCTTGTCTGAGATGGAGGAGTGGGGAATTTCTCCTGATACTTTTACATATAACAGCTTGATTCATTCCCTATGCCTTTTTTGAGGCGGGAAAAGCTTTGAGGCTATTTAAAAAGATGGAAATCGATGGAATAATGTCTGGTATGTATACCTTCATGCCCTGATAAAGAAATTCTGTATAGATAACAAAATTGATAAAGCACAAAGGCTTCTCTCAAGCATGTCAATGCTGAACTTAGTCCCCGATAACTTCACCTATGCAGCGTTCATGAGTGCACTGTGTGAATGTGGAAGGTTTTGTGAGGCTAAAGAGCTGTTTTATTCGATGGAAGTGTATCGTTGTGCCCCAGATTCTTATACATGCTATTCTTTCATCGAGGCTTTAGTCAAGCTTGCAAGATATCAAGAAGCTCAAGAGTTTGGTCGAAATGCAATGAGAAGGGATTGGCACTTAAACCCCTGCCTACCGAGCCCCATTTGGACTTACAATAGGTACATTTGTTTATGATTTCATTAATCTTTTTTCCAATTTTTTGAATATTTTTGTTCAACTGCGTTGTTTAGATTTTCTATACAAGAATGTAACTTTGTAGTTGGGAAATGCTCTCTCATGACAATAGTCAAGACAAACCATGACTGAATACTCTTCCAAGAAACATACATAATACTTTGGGTTGGTAGCAACCACATTTGCACGCCTTTACTTCACCTTATTGACTATTTGTCTTTCCAAATACATTTCTTCCGTGACACTCCACCTCAAACTTTCCCACTATAAGATATATAATGAATGGCATGTGAAAAAACCATCACTGTGATTGTTACTTACTATTCTCAATATCCCACCTTATCACCGTCGTTTTCTTGACCAGAAATGGCATCTATAGCATCAGCCAACTACCGACTTTTAGCTCCACTTTTCGTCATCACCTTTTGTTGGAATCATGGTATCATATATATCAAACTTCTCAATATCTGCTGCAAAAAAAACAAAAAACTAATTCATTCTCAAACATTTCTTACAAGAAAAGCCTTTGATGACCCCAACCTAGGAGCTGCGAGCGCAATTGAAAATGGCTACGTGCCTCAAGCTGAAGCTGGTGGAACAACGACTCAGTTTTTCCCTCAATCTGGGATAATCGGGCCGGCGAGCCCTCTCATTTTCAGGCCCTTCACTGCCTCAGCAAATATAATTTAAGATTCTTAGTCGATTTACGTGGTTCGGATTCGGGTGAATCCTACGTCCACGGGCCGCCGGAGAATATTCACTATTAATCAAGGAGGAGTACACACTCAATCTCGCGTTTTCTCATATTTACAAGCGATTCCAAGCACTAAGGATGAAGAGAAGATAAAGAGAGAGAGAGAGAGAGAGAGAGAGAGTATCTATGTGTGTTGTTGGCGTGTTAGTGTGTGTGGGGCGTGGGACTTATGCTATAAAATGGAGAAGAACCATATTTATACTGTAGGTGCGTCTAGGGTTCCATAGTGCTCTCCCTCGTCAGGTCTCCCGAGTGCTTCCTTAGCTCTCCCGAGCACTTCCTTTGGCCCTCCAGATATCATCTTCGTAGTTTGTCCTTGTCGAACCTCGTACCTAGTCCTTGTTTCCTTCGGACCCGACCTCCTACTCTGCTCTTCGTGGGTTGTCAGGTTAGGAGAAATACTGGATCGAAGGCCACCCCTATGAATATCAAACTACTTAGACATTGTGCGACTAATCAAAATCTTATATTTTCATCGTAAAAGTGTTATTACATTTATGTTTTGCGTTTAGAAAACAAAAGAAGCAATTCCAATATATTGAGTCGGAGGACAACGGTCGCGAGATATCTACTAAAAAATAAATAAACAAATAAATATATGTCATCTATGCGATGTTGCGCTTCTTTAACCGAATGCTTCAAATTTGATGATTAAATATGGTCTTCCTATTTGTCTTATGTAAAAATTATGCTCATTCATGAAAATACACACCGTCATTCATGTAAAAATAGTTGTTGACTCTCAATAACACACTTTACAGCACTATCTCGGATGCCTAAAATACAAGGTAACATAGCTACATATAGACTTCATGAAGCTTTCAGCTGGCTAGGTTCAAACGGGCTGGAACTGCTACGGGGAAGTTCCCTTTTCGGACTGAAACTGCCAGGCCGCCAGACAGTTTCTTGCTTGCTGGCTCAGGGCGGTTTTGGCCTGCCTTAGTATTGGAACTTCTTGCCAGGCCAGGCAAGGCAAGGCTGCTAACTGCCCTGGTAACTGCTCGCCAGGCGAGGCCAACCGCCCTCGTAACTTCTTGCCAGGCTAGGCCAAACCGCCCTGAAAACTGTCGCAACTGCTCACCGAACCAGGCCAGACTAGCCATCTTAGAACTTGGATGTTGCCCACATGCTTAGGCGTTGCACCAAGCCAGCGCCAATGTCCCGCACATCATGTCCTTAGCGCGCGCGTCCTGCCCAAAGATCCTGCATGTCGCGCATGAGTCCCGCACATCTCTGCCCGAGTGCCGCGTGCGCCACACGCGTTTGTCAACTTTGTGCCCGTTCTGCGCGCCGACGACGAGTTCCTTGTGTGCTCCGTGCACACTTGACTCGCCTATCGTGGTTAGGCCAGCGCGCAGTCTGGCATGCCTTGCCTGCGCGCAGTGTGCTGCCGGGCTGTGCTCCTCGCAAGTCCTGGCCAGGCGGGGCGTCCCACCAAGCAAACGCCCCATATACGTCACACGTGCGTTCTTAGCCGAATGTGACGCACGGCCACGTCATACCCCAAAGTTAGGGGTCTAAACCCCCCCCCCCCACTCTCTTCAAAGTTCCACAAGTCTACGTCTTTTCCCACCTAGCATCGACCTCGGTTTCTATCCGGCCGTATCCCTTCGTCCGGTGATTAAGGATTTTGAGAATCTTCTTCTCTAATTCTCTTTGTACCAGCGGAGGTGCTCGCTTTTCTTGCTTCCTCGTCAGGTCCTTTATGGAATTTCTTCAAAAAGCTAACGTGGAACGTTGGGTGAAACTTGAGCCGATCTGGCAGTTTCAACTGATAGGCCACATTGCCTACCCGCTTCATAACTTCGAACGGGCCATCACTTTGGAATCAAGCCACGTTGAGCCGCTTTCGCACTAACCTGTTTCCACATTTGAGGGGTTAGTTTGAGCAACACTTTCTCACCAACAGCGAACTCAACGTCCCGTCTCTTAGCATCCGCATATTTTCGCATGCAGCCTGTGCTTTCGCCAGGCTGTCTTTAACATCGTCCAACAGATCTTGTTGTTCCCTTGCAAAAGTATAGGCCGCAGGGCACCTACTCTTTGCCTGTTGGACGGCCACCTCATGAGGAGTAAGAGGCTGCATTCCGTACACCAACTCGAATGGGCTCTTGCCTATCGTTGAGGCTTTGTGCAAATTGTAGCAGAATTGAGCCATGTCAAGTAGCGTCACCCAATTTTTCTGGCTAGCCGTGGCATAGTGCCGCAAGTACTCCTCCAACAATTGGTTCATCCGCTCAGTCTGACCATCGTTCTGAGAGTGATTCGCCGTGGAGAATTTCAACTCCGTTCCCATCATGTTGAAAAATGAGACGTCCAAAACTTTCCACTGAAGCGCGAATCACGATCACTGATTATGTCTTGAGGCAGCCCAAAGTAC
This sequence comes from Craterostigma plantagineum, assembly GCA_027422505.1. Classification (NCBI taxonomy): domain Eukaryota; kingdom Viridiplantae; phylum Streptophyta; class Magnoliopsida; order Lamiales; family Linderniaceae; genus Craterostigma; species Craterostigma plantagineum. Next base: position 2,690,482 of record JAPQWV010000007.1, read on the forward strand.
TTCACCACGTACTTGAAAAATAGGCCAGCCGATTGATCCGCCGGGCAGGCCTCAAGCGCAGGAATAAAGACAGCAAGCACACTTAGAAAATCGATCCACGACCACAAGAATCGAAGCCATATCATAGATCTTTGGGAAGCCTGTGATAAAGTCCATGGAGACGAATTGTCACGGGTGGTTGGGTATAGGCGGCGGCTGCAGCAGCTCTGCCTCCTTCTTTCCTTCGGTCTTGTCTAGTTGGCATACTAGACATGTCTTCACATAGGCCTCGATGTCGTTCTCCATCTTAGAACTTGGATAAGAATGTCACCCGCATGCTTAGGCGCTGCACCAAGCCAATGCCAATGTCCCGCACATCATGTCCTTAGCGCACGCATCCTACCCAAGGATCTCGCACGTCGCGCATGAGTCCCACACATGTCTGCCTGAGTGCCGCGCATGCCGTGCGCATTCATGCCAACTTTGTGTCGTGTGTTGCGTGTCTGCCCGAGTGCCAGCGCGTGCCTGCTGTCCTGCTTTGCCCGCGCGCAGTGTGCTGCGGGGGCTGTGTTCCTCGTAAGGCCTGGCCAGGCGGGCCGTCCTACCAAACAAACGCCTCATATGCGTGGCACGTGCGTTATTAGCGGAAGGTGACACACGACCACGTCCTGCCCCAAAGTTAGGGGTCTAACACATAGCCTCCATGACAATCCTCGTAAGAGCAAACCTTGCTCGATGAGAAAGTTATTGTCTTTGGTTGTTAGGGCTTCATATGAATTGCAAACCGTATCGCAGACGATCAAATATCAAGAAAATCTCAATATTTCGATTGCATCGAAGCTCGCTTCTGTGAAAAATCAAGGTGAAAACCCAATGCATTAAGTATCAGTTCCGTTTCAGCTTATAAGCCTGTCATTCCAATTGCTGAGCAGCGCTTGAACTCAAACCCCATCGACCATCGTTACCTTTTTGATATCTTATCGAAGAAGTACTGGTTTTTACTGCTAAACCATGAATTCAAGGCTAACAAGAGTAGGCTGAATGTTCATTCTGTGGTTAATATATTGCGGAACCAAGAAAACCCTTTGTGCTCGTTGCGATTTTATGTTTGGTTTCGAATATCGATGCAACTCTTGCTAAAAACCAATGGGTTTTAAGGGCATTAGGTAATAGCCTCTGTAGAAAAAGACCAGTCTTATTATCTGCGGAACTGGTTGGGGAGATGAAAAGGTATGGTTGTAATGTGAGTGAGGATTTGCTTTGTGTTTTAATTAGCAGTTGGGGTAGGTTGGGTTTTGGCAAAATATTGCTATGAGGTTTTCGAGAAGGTTTCTTACTTGGGCATTAGTCCAAGTACGAGGTTGTATAATGCAGTCATCGATGGACTATTAAAGCCAATTTCGTTGATTTGGCTTACCTCAAGTTTCAGCAATTGAGGTGGATAATTGTGTCAGGGATAGGTTTACTTACAATATTCTTATTCATGGTGTTTGTAAATCTGGCGTGGTGGATGAGGCACTTCGGCTTACGAAACAGATGAGGGGATTGGGAGATTTCTCCAATGTGTTTACGTACAAAAATTTTGATATATGGGTTTTGTAATGCTAAAAGAGTGGACAATGCATTTAGGGTTCTTGATAAAATGAAAACAGTAAACGTTAGGACTAACAAGGCTACATAAAGATCATTAATAAATGGAGTATTTCGTGCTATGAGTCCAGACCATGCTTTTGAATCACTGTCCCAATGGGTGAAAAGGGAGGCAAAAGTCCCTAAAGTGGTTTTTGATCACTTGCAGCTATATTTTTCAAAACAGCTGAAGAACGGCGGTATGTCCATAACAATTCGGTATCTAACGTCTTGATGACTTGTTTGATTAAAGGATCAAATCTTGAGGAAGCTGTTGTAACATCCCGTCCCATACCGGGTGTCACTGTAGCATCGGTCCCTACAAGGACCTGTGGGGTTGGGCCCACCACACTCCGACTGATAGTCTGGCCCCTCTGTATCACCATTTAACCTTTCAGCGTTCTTCGTGCACTCGCTCACACGCACCCTGAGAAACTTCTCAGGGGGTCACCCATCACTAGATTGCCCCAAGTCAAGCACGCTTGCCTCGGAGTTTTTATGAGTGGATTCTCGAAAAGGTAGATCGACCTTGGTGATATGAGTAGTACTGTCAATTCTCTTATACGATTCTTAGCCTGACAAGCCCATAAATTGTCAGTCTCAAGATCCCCGCTCATTCGGGTGTGTGATCGGTTCATTCATGTATCCCTTCGCCTAGAAGCCTGCAGGAGCCGCTCCTTGTCCGTGCACCTCTCTGGCACCAGCGATCACTCCCCGTTCTGATCGGTCCCGGCGTCACAGCTGTTCATATATTCGACTGTTTAATGAAACTAAATGTGAAGGTGGACTTGAGTACTTGTCTGGTGCTTTGTCAGGCTCTATATAAGTCAAAAAGAGACTCGAAGGCGAATCAATATCTAGGTCAGATGTTCAAGGAAGGAAATGTCAATGATGTCTATTCGTTCAATATTGTTAACGATTGCTTTTGCAATGCTAAGATGACGGACAGAGCATTTGAAATCCTGGATTGATGTTCAAATGATGCACTTTCCCTACCCTTTTTACCTTCAACACCATTATTGCAGGGTATAGCAGGGAAAGAAATGTAGCTCGAGCACGCAAACTGCTGTTGATGCTCCTTGGCCCATGGTTATAAACCTAATGCTTTCACCTTCAGTTCATTAATCGAAGTTCTTGGGCAGACTAATCAGACCGACGACGCTTTTGCCTGTTTGTCTGAGATGGAGGAGTGGGGAATTTCTTCTGAAACTGTTACATATAACCGCTTGATTCATTGGTGCCTTTTTAGAGATGTGGGAAAAGCAAAGAGGCTATTGAAAATGATAGAAATCGATGGAATCATTCCTGATATGTATACCTTTAATTCCTTGACACAGAAGTTCTGTATAGATAACAAAATTGATAAAGCACAAAGGCTTCTCTCAAGCACAAAATTGATATATTTGGCCTTTCTGAATACAGTTTCTTCGGTGACACTCCACCTCACTTCCCTAAGATACATACTGAATGGCATGTGAAAAACCATCACTGTGATTATTATTTATTATTCTCAATATCCCACTTTATCATCATCGTTTTCTTGACAAAAAGGGAATCTATAGCATCAGCCAAATACCGACTTTTAGCTTCACTTTTCGTCATCACCTTTGGAATCATGGTACCAAACTTCTGAATAGTTGCTGCAAAAAAATAAAAGAAAAACTTAATCCTTTCTCTAAACATTTCTTACAGGAAAAGCGTTCGATGACCCCAACCTCGGAGATGCGAGCGCAATCGCAAATGGCTACGTGCCTCAAGCTGAAGCTGGTGGAACAACGACTCAGTTTTCCCTCGAGCTGGGATAATCGAGTCGACGAGCCTCTCATTTTCAGCAAAGCCCTTCACTGCCTCAGCAACGATAACGTAGGATTCTTAGTCGATTTAAATCCTATAGATTTTTCGACCTATATTATATTTATTAGGGTTGCTACGCAATCTGCAGATTTACAGCAGCTGTTCAGAACCCTATAGGCTCAAGCGGAGAACTCCGCGTGCCACCTCAGCACGCCGACGACTACTGCGGTGGTCCATGCGTGGCTGAGACCCGCCAAGTTCTTGATTGTATCGCCGGAATATTCGAGAAGTTTGTGTTCTATAATGGCGCGACACTGAACAACATAAGGGATGCGCTGGGCTCGGGATGTCGCTATGGACCTTTGAGAGGTTCGTGTGTGTGTGTATATACGCGGTGTTATTTGCGTAAGAGATTTTCTGACCGTGTCGAGTTCTTACAGGCCACTTCGACGTGCTTGAGCACACTCAGCAAGTCAACGGTGTCAGCTCGAGCGGTGGGTCCCGCGTGGATGGGTTCGTGGCGCTCGGGGTGGTTTTTATTGGCTGGAGATTGTTGTTTTGATCCATGTTTGAGAGTTTTTTTTTGGTTGTGTTTGTGTAAGTTGAATGGACGGAATAGCCCTCATGCAAAGCGTTGTTTTAGTCTTATATTGTGGAGGGGTATTTATGTCTTAGAAACAACATTATCAAGACGAGATCGTTCTATTCCATCATCAGGACTGTACTGTTTATTTAGCGATTACGCAAACCCGATTAATCTTTGCTTACAAAATTCACGCAAATGCCATCTCCAACCATCACTCCATATATAGGATTGCTACGGTTTAAATTTTTCAGATTTACAGTTTAAATAGTGTTACCAAACTCCATTCATTTCCTCTATACTTTCCTCTATACCTTTTTATATTGATTTATATCAATTTATTTTGAATAAGATAATAGTTAAGTTATGCAACATTAATTTCTTAGGATAATTATCATAATTTATACTCTTAATTATTTATTTATATCATTTAAATTGATAATCTCATTCCAACTTAAAAACCGTGTGGTATCTTTCCCAATTTTATTTTTTGAAAAAATTAATAATTTTTTTAAAAACTATTATTATAATTAAATTAATATAAAAAAATAATTAATTAAATTGTTATACAAACTACCCACTAAATAATAACTCCTCCCTTACTAATTGTACTAGTTGCACACATATAAATGAGCAAAACTCACTGGAATTTAAGTACTATATTTCGAATCAATTTCAGTCCAAATTATATTAATAAGCAATTTTTGCAATTTTTAAACAGTGTATAATTTGTTACTACTATTTAACTAAAAGAAATTTAAAGCTTTTTAACATGGTGAATCTATAGAAAAATACCCAATTGGATAAAAGTTTTACACATAGGTACCCATGTCAGAAAATTTTACAAATAGGTACACGATTTAATTTTTATCAGTTTCTTTAGTCATGTCGTACCTTTCTGTTTGTATATTGCGTACCATAACACGTTGATATAGGGTACCTAAATATAGCATACGTCGTACCTATGGCATACCTGTCTGTTACATAGGGCGTACCTAAATATAGCATACGTCGTACCATTTTCTGTTATATAGGGCTAGGGACGGCAACATTTTCGTACCCTACCCGTACCCGCATGATTCTACCCGCTGATAACGGGTATGGGTATACTCAATTAAATATAATTGGGCAGGGATCATGCCCAAACCCAATAAAATTAATTATGGGTCTTAAATTGGTATTACCTATTTACCCTTTTAAGTACTCAACATCTCCCACCTCGGCCGCCGCACAACGGCCCGGAGGTGCGGGGACGTACGAGTTATGACGCCGTCGTGTTGGTGAAGCCGTGGCTGCAGTACAAACAGATGTTGCAGTTCGGGCCTAGGGGTGAAAGATGAGCCGAACCGGCTCGTAAGCTCGACGAGTGGGCTCGGCAAAAGCTCGGCTCGAGCTCGATATGAGCTCGAGCTCGAGCTCGTTTATGTCGAGCTCGAGCTTGAGCCCGGATATAGTTGCTCGAAAGCTCGCGAACAGGCTCGCGAGCTTTTATTTTTTCTATATTTTTTATATTTTTACATTAATTTATAATATTTTTTTCTAATTATTTAAATATTTTTTATAAAAAGCTGTATTATTTTTTAAATTTTTATAAATTTTTTAATTTAATTTTATATTATTTTTATTAATTTATTAATTTTTTTATTAAAACAAGCTCGAGTTCGAACACATCTGGCTGTAAATGAGCTCGAGCTCGAGCCGTGAGCTGAAAAGCTCGACGAGCTCGAGCTCAGCTGTAAGGGCTCGAGCTCGAAAAATGAGCCGAGCTCGGCTCGTTTATAGCCCTAATCGGCACGTCAGTACCACCGCCAACGGCGAGGAGGACGAAATGAAACAGAGCAAGCTCTTTACAAGACTTTGTTTTTTCTGAACTTTTTATTTTTACTGCCTCAAATTAACGTAATTTTATTTTTATATTGTATAAAAAATTAAAATGCAATAAACGTACATTCAAGTTATTCCTTAAGTTGTCATTTCTGTCATCATAAGGACTTATCCACTAGAATATGCGGTGTTTAAGGATATTCTCTACATCATTATTTTTTAATGCCCATTTAAGACCATTTACCCGATGGGTTTGGATCTATACCCAATTATTGAGACCCATTAAATATTGGGTATGCTCATACCCGTTTATTTAATTGGGTTTGAGTATGGATTTAGATGGGTATACCCATACCCTACCCATTGTCATCTCTATAAAGGGTACCCAAATGTGTTGATATAGGGTACCCAAATGTGTTGTATGGTGTACTTTCGGAGATCGCGTACCTATGTGCAAAAAATTTGTTCTGAAAAGTACCTACATATAAAAAAATTATGACATGATACTAAATTACAAGTTTTTATCCAAATAGGTACTTATGTGTAAGACGCCTTTTAACATTACGAATTAAAAAATCTAAAAACCTAAAAATAAAAAACAGTTAGAAAATACAACAAAGGAAATAATGAAATTTTTTTTCTCTCTCCTAGTTCAGTTCAATCGTCGTCGTCTTCCTCCCTTCCTCTCAGGCTCACCCAATTCTTTTTTATTTATTTAGTTATTCCAAGATCTGCTTGGTCATCTTCTTCTCTTACAATTTTTCATTTATTTAAAACCCAATCGTTCTTGAAAGTGTTTAAAAGAAAAAACCACAAAAGAAAATTTGGATTGCGGATGAATGGTAACCCGCAATAGGTAGCGGTCTACTGTAGTTTCGTCTGTAATTTCCTCGTAAGGTCGACGTTGATCATCGGATCTCTATACGCAACTACTACCGCATAGCTGATAATCTGCTCAAACAGGTACGGAGTTGCTATGATCGGCTTCGTAGATGGAAATTTTGGGCCGCGACATTGCGTTTAGCCTTTTCATCTTTAGTTCATTGAGCTTTGCGGGTTTTGATGATTTGTTGGTATCTTTCTGACTGTTTCTACAGCAAATTTGAGCAGCATCCCTTCTTTCATGCGTTAAGCGATTATCTTTGATTAATCAAAATTAGGTTTTCCAATGTTAAGTAAGCAATTGCGTATGATGACCTCGGGTTTTCCAATGGAGTGTTGATTTGTATATATTCAGGCAACTATATACAGGGAGGAGAAGAATATTATAGACTTGTATGTCATACTGCTCAGATATTCGAGATAATGGCTAACTAATATCAATCATTCAGTGGATATATCGCTTGGATAGTAATAGTCTGTTTGCATTGTGGGCGAAAAACAGTTTGTGATTATTCGATGATCAAAGGTGCTCTTGTGTTATTCATCACTCATCAGCTGAGCTGCTTCTTTTTGCAGGGTTCTGAGTGCGATGAAGTGAGCAGCCAAGCACCAACACTAGAGAGAGTCTCTTCCGACGCCTCGAACATCAAGACTTGCATCGATTGTGGTACTTCTAAAACACCTTTACGGCGAGGTGCTTCTAAAGTAAGGGATCACGCTTCTATTTAGTTCATATCGAGCTCCGTCGGAGCAAACCTTGCTCGATGAGAAAGTTCTCGTCTTTGGCTGTTAGGGCTTCATATGAATTGCAAACCGTATCGCAGAGGATCAATTATCAAGAAAATCTCAATATTTCGATTGCATCGAAGCTCGCTTCTGTGAAAAATCAAGGTGAAAACCCAATACGTTCTTCATCAGGTAAGTTGAAGATCAAAAGCTCAAGTATCAGTTTCGTTTCAGCTTATAAGCCTGTCATTCCAATTGTTGAGCAGCGCTTGTACTCAAAACCCATCGACCATCGTTACCTTTCTGATATCTTATCTAGGAAGGACTGGTTTTTACTGCTAAACCATGAATTCAAGGCTAACAAGAGTCGGCTGAATGTTCATTCTGTGGTTAGTGTATTGCAGAACCAAGAAGATCCTTTGTGCTCTTTGCGATTTTATGTTTGGGTTTCGAATATCGATGCAATTCTTGCTAAAAACCAATGGGTTTTAAGGGCTTTAGGTAATACCCTCTATAGAAAAGGACCTGTCTTGTTATCTGCTGAGCTGGTTGGGGAGATGAAAAGGTATGGTTGTAATGTAAGTGAGGATTTGCTTTGTGTTTTGATTGGCAGTTGGAGTAGGTTGGGTTTGGCAAAGTATTGCTCGGAGGTTTTCGAGCAGGTTTCTTACTTGGGCATTAGTCCAAGTACGAGGTTGTATAATGCAGTCATCGATGGACTAATTAAGGCCAATTCGCTTGATTTGGCTTACCTCAAGTTTCAGCAAATGGAGGTGGATAACTGTGTCAGGGATAGGTTTACTTACAATATTCTTATTCATGGTGTTTGTAAATCTGGCGTGGTGGATGAGGCACTTCGGCTTTTGAAACAGATGAGGGGATTGGGATACTTCCCCAATGTGTTTACGTACTCTATTTTGATAGATGGGTTTTGTAACGCTAAAAGAGTGGATGATGCATTTAGGGTTTTTGAGAAAATGAAGACAGTAAATGTTAGGCCTAACGAGGCTACTTATAGATCATTGGTAAATGGAGTCTTTCGCGCTATGAGTCCAGACGATGCTTTTGAAACACTGTCCAGATGGGTGAAAAGGGAGGCTAAAGTCCCTAAAGTGGTCTATGATAGTATACTCACTTCTCTTTGTGATAATGTATTACCAAAACTTGCAGCCGCGTTTTTCAAAACAACTGAAGAACGGAGATATGTCCCTACCAGTTCGGTATCTAACATTTTGATGACTTGTTTGATCAAAGGATCGAATCTTGATGCATCTGTTCAGACGTTTGATTTTTTAATCAAACTAAATGTGAAGGTGGACTTGAGTACTTGTCTGGCACTTTGTGAGGCCTTATACAAATCAAAACGAGAGTCTAAGGCGAATCATTATCTAAGTCAGATGTTCAAGGAAGGAACTGTCAATGATGCCTATTCGTTCAATATGGTTATCGATTGCTTTTGCAAAGCTAAGATGACGGACAGAGCATTTGAAATTCTGGGATTGATGTTCAAAAGAGGCACTTTCCCTACACTCGTTACCTTCAACACCATTATTGCAGGTTATAGCAGGGAAAGAAATGTAGCTCGAGCTCGCAAAATGCTTTTGATGCTCCTTGGCCATGGTTATAAACCTGATGCTTTCACCTTCCGTTCATTAATCAAAGTTCTTGGGCAGACTAATCAGACCGACGATGCTTTTGCCTGCTTGTCTGAGATGGAGGAGTGGGGAATTTCTCCTGATACTGTTACATATAACAGATTGATTCATTCCTTGTGACTTTTTGGAGATGTGGGGAAAGCAATGAGGCTATTGAAAAAGATGCAAATCGATGGAATAATGTTTGATAATGCCCTGATACAGAAGTTCTATATAGATAACAAATTTGTTAAAGCACAAAGGCTTCTCTCAAGTATGTCGGTTAAGATTGTAGATTAACTAACTTTTCCATTAAAATAATTGTATTTGATTTTTCATGTTTGTGTCATTTTTGTCACAGGATTGAACGTATAGGTCCATTGGAGATTCTTGGCGAAAATGGTACACTTCAGAAGAAACAATTACTATTGTTGACAATGATGGCATGAGATTAAGATTTTTGCTATGGGAGAACAAGTTATGCTTGCAAATCTCTTAAGGTATACTTGCGAAATAAAAATCAATCACAGTTTGCAATTTCCGAAGTTATTCTCTCTCAGATACCCAAGTTTCACATTGTTTGTTCAGTGTAGGAATTATGCTTGCTTTGCATAAAGAACAAGTCTGTGGTGAAGCATTCACAAACTGTACTCTATCGGATTTCATTTATGGAGTCTGAAGGTGATGAGATGACTGTGTTTTGCAGGTTCGCGTAGCACTGTCGCAGAATTATCAGGGATCAAGAAAAGACATAAAACCAATACAAGAAGACGACTGAGAAAGACTGGACAAGCCTAATTCTATGGAGGTGGGCTGTGAGGAGACGTTGACTCATATCACAAATGGCAAGAAGAACAAGAGGAGCAATATGGCTATGGTGATGATGATGATGATGATGATGATGAAAGTATTCAAGGGTTCTTTCAGAATCTTGAAAATACGACGAATGCAGAGAGAAAGATGGGATTTTGATTCTTGAAATTGGAAATGTAGAGAGAAATGGTGGAAGGGTTTTCATTCACGGCTATCCATGGAGTATATATAGGGAGTTTGTGGTGCACGAAAAAAGAAGGTTGAAAAGGAAGCTACGTAGAAGCGTACATTTGGTAAGAAAATGGTGGATAACGATGGGCACAGCACAGCACACAAAACATGTACTTTCCTCTGCCTTTGTTTTCCATTGTTGTGGATAAGGTTTGTAATAATCGAATTCGAAAGGCAAAATCGCATCATTAATGTTCTAGATGTCGATTCTCTCCCTCCCAAGGTTTACGACTACCATTCATGCTCCAACAACTATACTAAAATATTTAAAATAAAAAGAATACCATTCGTAAAGATATATTAGAAATAAACAATAATCGTTTGAATAATATTGATAGAGAAAACAAGAAAGAATGAGATGAGCTTTGACACTTGAGACATGATGTAATAAATTATATATATATATAGGGATTTAGGTATACATGTAGCTAGTACTGTCAGAACGGGCCGGGGGCGGGCCGGCCCGCAGCCCGCCAAAACCCGCCATTTGGCGGGCCTAAGAAACAGAGGCCCGCCCCGCCCCATGGCGGGTCGCGGGCCTGGCGGGCCTGGCCCGCACAATTTTTTTTTTAAAAAAAAGAAAAATATAAAATTAAAACTATTAAAAATTAATAAAGTTAAACCCGCCATAACATAAAACAACTAACACAGTTACACGTTCCCAACCTGAGATAGCAATAAATCCAGCAAAATACCAACATATCTTTAGTCAACAATACAAACAAAGACAAGGAACATCTTCAATCCATCCAAACATCTACAATGGAGACCCTTACAACTCTTGTAAATTAGGTGAAACTTACCAATCCGTCTTTGGAGAAGAACGACAGAAAATTACAGAGCACAACCAAATTCTTCCGTTCGACCTAAGCATTTGCAGATTACAGATGCCCACATTAGCAATTGCTGAATTTTCTTCGATTTCTCAAGATCAGCGATCTCTGTCGAGGTTTTAACGGTCGTGGTGGCTGTTGTATGTCTTGTCGCCGACGAGAAGGGAGCACGAGCAGAGGGTAAATGTGAAAAATATCAAACCCTATCTCTTTCCTTCACGTGATAAATGAGATGTCTAGAGGGTTTTTTTATTGTTTATATTGGGCTGGGCTAAGGGTTTTTTGTTTATATGTTAGGCAACGGGCTGGGCTAATAAGCTGGATGGGCCTAGTTAATTTATTTGTGCATACAAGGCGGGCCGGCCCGCGGGCTAGCCCGCCCCGCCCCGCCAAGCCCGCGGCCTGCGCGGGCTGGCCCGCCTCCTGGCGGGCCTGAAATAGCTCAGCCCAACCCGCCACTTTAGCGGGGCGGGGCGGGCCGGCCCGCGGGCCACGGGCCACTTTGACAGCTCTACGTGTAGCAGCCAGCCGCATAAATTGAAAAGCATTTCAATCGTAATGAACTCATCCACTCTTCACCTAAACGCTATTGTAGATACGAAGCTTACGACTTCAGATAATATTGTCCCTTGAGATTGTTGTCTGAGTGTCAGTGACTTGCAACGAGTGAGGTTTTATACTTAATGTAGATTGAACTTAGTAGAAATTTGAAAGGTGGTGTTATATTAAAAAGGAAAAGAAAAGGATATCTATATCTCTTAGTCTCGAATCAAGTTAGATAATTCAAATATAGATGACTATTTAATTTTATCTCAAGGCTGCCAGACATTAAACTCGATTATTTCGCCGTCGAAATCAGGGAAAATTCAAGAATTCAACACCCATAAAATAATAATCATCTTCTTAACTACGCAGCTGCGTTTTCATAAGAAAGAAAACACCAAATTGGCTACGTCAACTATTCTATTATTCTACTTTAAATACGTAGATAGGTGGCTCATAATAACCACTGAAGACATTTTGTGAGAGAATATGCTTCCATTACATCGATGATCGATATCTTATAATCCTAATCATGACACAGTGCAAATTGCCAAGAGAACTAACTGCCTTAACATAAAGTTACTGCCCGAGAACATTGAGTTAAACAGTAGAATCAAGAAAAACTCAGATGAACCAAGTACTCTTACCTACTTGTGCAAGTCAATAGATGATCCATTGGACATTCTTCAGTGCCCTTGTCTACAGTTTCCCTATTCATGTCGCCATAACTCCTTTTCTTGGACGATGATGAAGGGACAGCTTCTTTGTCTTTCTCTGTCTGAGCGGTTCGATCGCTTGTTGAAGGAAACAATGGAGGTTCAACCCCACTTAATTGGCAGAATACTCTCTCTACGGTTTCATTGATCTCCTTCCCCAAACCATTTTGATCTAAGATTAACTCCCAAATCGATTTAGAGGCCTTCTCAAGCACAGGTGCCCTGCACAGATATATGTATATGTAAAATGGTAAGGAAAAAACCAAACATTGAAGAACTGAGAAATTAGCTAATGAAGTGGTGAGATGGAGGGTGTGTCATTACTCCACGCATAAGCTAAACACCGAGGAAGATGAGCAGAGTAATATGTTCTTACTCTAGCTCCTGTCTAAGTGCATCAAACAATTCTCTCTTTGTCTGTTTCTCAGCGCCAGGAGTGTTGAGAACCTTGCTCTGCTCCACCATTTTAATTGTATTGCTTCTAAGGTCCTCCTGCCAAGACATTAATTTTACATTTCTTGGCTTCAATGAGAAATCTTGGGGTTATGACTTTTAGGCAATATTTCAGGAGAATCACGCTAAACATGTGCAGCAAAGGAGAACCAGTTGATGGTAGCCCAAAAACGAATCGAGAGAGAAGAACTCACTAGCTCCACTCAATATAACTAAAATGTAGCAGACCGTAAGAATCGCATTGGTTAGAATCCACAGATTAACAAACAGAGCATCGTATTCAGGGGCAAAACGATCGAAAAATCCGAAGTTCACAATAAAAGCAGCTCGTCAACATAAAAAAATCACTGAAAAAAACGTAGTATAACAGATAAGACCAGTGAACGGTAGTCACACTCACGTACATTAGCTTTCAGCTGATTTATGATCTTCAATCGCAAGGAGTCGATTGTCCCATCGTTCATTAGGGTTTCAAGAACGTCCTCTGGGGTAATAACAGGAGATCCCATCACATACAAAACCACACTTTTTCTGGGATTTGCCGGGAAAGGATTGCGTTAACGACGAACGACGAAATCGAAAAATTCGCTATTGGGAAGAAAAGCTCGTACACGACGTCGTTCGACATCCCCGCGTTTTTTAAATACCACATATATAATGGGCCGATTTAATTAAAAACAGAATTGTCTACAAAAATGGGCCCAAATTGGTCCATTATCTATTCAATGGGCCTATGACTCTTAATAATAGGCCCACTACGAAAAAATGTCATCTTCCCCCAAGCGTTTCATTAACCGTTACCCGTTAGGCAAACGGACGTATAATTTGAATTAATGATTGCAACTGAAGTCAAAATACAAATCAAATGACGAAATAATAACGTTGTCACAACCACAAATAACTTTTTTTAAAAAGATCAACGAGAAAGGCTAGAGATGGCCGTTAGGTATGGTGTCCATCGAATGACAATATTAAATAGCGTATCCCTCAAAACAATTTGTATTTAAATAAATTTGAATTATGAGAATGCATTATTACGTCGTCGTGTCGTTTATCATGTGGCCTTTTATTTTTATATCCCATATGTTTCCTAAATCCGATGATCAATTTCGTGTGTCGGTATCGAATACATATACCAAAAGAAAAGACAACATTGTATTAGTTCGTTCGTGCCAAGATCGTACGGTGTGATTTAAGGCAAAGGCTCCTTACGATGTTGATGTCTTAACAGCAATTAACTACAGTCAAACCTAAGGTCGTCTAGTAACCTCCAACGTACCTAATTCTTTATTATTAGTAATAAAATAATAAACACATAAACACACACATTTATAAGTGTGTAAGTATATATATGCAATCACTCTCCTTTTATCCAAAACTCGCCTGACGTTTCCATTGTTTTCTACCTTTGCTTGCTTCTCATAGTTTCCTCCACTCCAAGGTAATGGGATTCTATTCTTGATTATAACTTTGTATGTTTCTCAATTATTCTATGTAATAAGATAGAGCTTCTATCTTGTTGTTATCTACAAAGCCATAAAAAAAGCATTTCTCTCTCTGTGGCTTTCTGGTGGATGGTAAATGTTTTGTTGATTTTTTTTTAATTATTTTTATATCAAGTTTTCAAGCTTTAGCCATGGAGTACTATAAAGGAAGGAGCAATGAGGAGCACAGTGCTTCAACTGAGGTATTCTAATTTTCTTTTTAATTTGTTATGAAGTCATTTCATGAGTTGTTCAACGCTACAAGAATATGTTTTTGACAACAACATACGTGTATTGCAATAAACGAGGAAGCCATTGATTATACGAGAATTTCGTGTCTAGGCAATCAAACTATGTGTAATCGATTATTTGAAATTTTTCAATAATGTATATATTTTTTCACTAATTGGAATATGGTAATATATGAAAAATATAAAGGGGGAAAGATTATCGACTTGTTGGCATTCACATGCAACATGATCATCATAGTGGTCCAAGATTGGGTTAAAAGATTATATGGTTATATTTGATTTTCACAAGATATATTGTAGTATGTGTCGGCCACTCAATGTTAATCAACAATTGTAGTTTTATTATATCTTAAAATTGTCGGCACACAGCTAATTGCGTTTCATTATAGTTTCTATGATAAATGACATTTTCCATGTATTATACATTTGTGCGTGTAATGTGTGTAATAACCTTTCTTTTAATTTTTTTTTTTTGAGTCAATTTGAGTTAGGCAGCCCGAAGTTGAATTCATCTCATGTGAACTCCATCGATCCCTATTAGTAAAATCTTGATTTAGTAATGTTTTCGTTCCACAAGCAATGTCACATATTATATAATTTGAAAAAGGCAAAGATGTGACAATGATATTTTTTTTCTAAAAGTCTTGGTCACCAATTATTACTAGTTATATGTATTGGTTTAATTTCCCTTTCATAGGCTGCTCCTAGTGATAAGAAGTATGGAGGGCTCGTGCCGAAGAAGAAGCCCTTGATATCCAAGGCACGAAATCTACTTTACCATAAAATAGTTATCCATATTTATAATTTTGTCATATTACTTTATTTATAATTTTGTCATATTATTTTCCGACTGATATAGAAACCTTCTAATTTTAGGACCATGAAAGGGCCTTCTTTGACTCGGCAGATTGGGCGTTATGCAAGGTATAGATTAATTTTTTATTTTATCAAATTAGGATACTAATAATTTTTTCTTATTGTAAATATTTGAAACGTCTAGCAAGGTGCAGGACTCGATCAACAATCAACGGTGGCTATAGAGACGTTACAACCAAAATTGCAGGTATTCAAAGTAATTAGCTAACATCTTATTTCCATAATTAATTTCCTTACATAAATTAAATTATAGAATAAATAAATATTATGTTTTCTTTTTTCTAGAGAACGCCTCATCAACAACTACCACCTCGAAGGCCTGCCTGTACATCTTGATCATTGCAAGCAATTTGAATGAATGTTTGATATAACGACTGTATTGTTTGTTTTATAATTATATCAAACTATTTGGACATTGTGCGACTAATCGGAATCTTCTATTTTCATCGTAAAAGTGTTATTACATTTATGTTTTGCGTTAAGAAAAAAAAAGAAGCAATTCCAATAATATATTGAGTCGGAGGACAACGGTCGCGAGATATCTATTAAAAAATAAATAAACAAATAAATATATGTCATCTATACGATGTTGCGCTTCTTTAACGAAACACTTCAAAATTTGAAGATTAAATATGGGTTTCCTATTTGTGTTATGTAAAAATTCTGCTCATTCATGAAAAAACCCTATTTCATAACAACACTAATTTTTAATTAGAATCATAGTAGCATAGCCTCCATGACAACCCTCGCAAGAGCAAACCTTGCTCGATGAGAAAGTTCTCGTCTTTGGCTGTTAGGGCTTCATATGAATTGCAGACTGTATCGCAGAGGATCAATTATCAAGAAAATCCCAATATTTCGGTTGCATCGAAGCTCGCTTCTGTGAAAAAATCAAGGTGAAAACCCAATACGTTCTTCATCAGGTAAGTTGAAGATCAAAGGCTCAAGTATCAGTTCCGTTTCAGCCTATAAGCCTGGCATTCCAATTGCTGAGCAGCGCTTGAACTCAAAACCCATCGACCATCGTTACCTTTCTGATATCTTATCGAGGAAGGACTGGTTTTTACTGCTAAACCATGAGGCTAACAAGAGTAGGCTGAATGTTCATTCTGTGGTTAGTGTATTGCAGAACCAAGAAAACCCTTTGTGCTCGTTGCGATTTTATGTTTGGGTTTCGAATATCGATGCAACTCTTGCTAAAAACCAATGGGTTTTAAGGGCTTTAAGTAATTCCTTTTTATAGAAAAGGGCCTGTCGTCTTATCTGCTGAGCTGGTGGAGAAAATGAAAGGATTTGGTTGTAATGTGAGCGAGGATTTGCTCTGTGTTTTGATTGGCAGTTGGGGTAGGTTGGGTTTGGCAAAGTATTGCTCGGAGGTTTTCGAGCAAGTTTCTTACTTGGGCGTTAGTCCAAGTACGAGGTTGTATAATGCAGTCATCGATGGACTAATTAAGGCCAATTCGCTTGATTTGGCTTACCTCAAGTTTCAGCAAATGGAGGTGGATAACTGTGTCAGGGATAGGTTTACTTACAATATTCTTATCTATGGTGTTTGTAAATCTGGCGTGGTGGATGAGGCACTTCGGCTTATGAAACAGATGAGGGGATTGGGATATTTCCCCAATGTGTTTACGTACACTATTTTGATAGATGGGTTTTGTAATGCTAAAAGATTGGATGATGCATTTAGGGTTCTTGATAAGATGAAAACAGTAAACGTTAGGCCTAACGAGGCAACGTATAGATCATTAATAAATGGAGTCTTTCGTGCTATGAGTCCAGACGATGCTTTCGAATCACTGTCCCAATGGGTGAAAAAGGAGGCAAAAGTCCCTAGAGTGGTTTATGATAGTATACTCACTTCTCTTTGTGACAATTCATTACCAAAACTTGCAGCTCTATTTTTTAAAACAGCTGAAGAACGGCGGTGTGTCCCTAACAGTTCGGTATCTAACATTTTGATGACTTGTTTGATTAAAGGATCAAATCTTGAGGCAGCTGTTCATATATTCGATTGTTTAATCAAACTAAATGTGAAGGTGGACTTGAGTACTTGTCTGGCGCTTTGTCAGGCTCTATACAAGTCAAAAAGAGACTCAAAGGCGAATCAATATCTAAGTCAGATGTTCAAGGAAGGAACTGTCAATGATGCCTATTCGTTCAATATGGTTATCGATTGCTTTTGCAAAGCTAAGATGACGGACAGAGCATTTGAAATCCTGGGATTGATGTTCAAAAGAGGCACTTACCCTACACTCGTTACCTTCAACACCATTATTGCAGGCTATAGCAAGGAAAGAAATGTAGCTCGAGCACGCAAAATGCTGTTGATGCTCCTTGGCCATGGTTATAAACCTGATGCTTTCACCTTCAGTTCATTAATCGAAGTTCTTGGGCAGACTAATCAGACCGACGATGCTTTAGCCTGCTTGTCTGAGATGGAGGAGTGGGGAATTTCTCCTAATACTGTTACATATAACAGCTTGATTCATTCCTTGTGCCTTTTTGGAGATGTGGGAAAAGCAATGAGGCTATTGAAAAAGATGGAAATCGATGGAATAATGCCTGATATGTATACCTTTAATGCCCTAATACAGAAGTTCTGTATAGATAACAAAATTGATAAAGCACAAAGGCTTCTCTCAAGCATGTCGATGCTGAACTTAGTCCCCGATAACTTCACCTATGCAGCATTCATTAGTGCACTGTGTGAATGTGGAAGGTTTTGTGAGGCTAAAGAGCTGTTTTATTCGATGGAAGGGAATCACTGTGCCCCAGATTCTTACACGTGCGATTCTTTCATCGAGGCTTTAGTCAAGTTTGCAAAATATCAAGACGCTCAAGAGATTTGGTCGAAATGCAATGAGAAGGGATTGGCACACCCCTGCCTAGCGAGCCCCATTTGGATTTACAATAGGTACATTTGTTTATAATGAGTTCATTCCAAGTTTTTGAATATTTTTGTTCAACTGCGTTGTTTAGAATTTCTGTACAAGAATGTAACTTTGTAGTTGGAAATGCTCTCTCATGTCAATAGTCAAGACAAACCATGACTGAATACTCTTACAAGAAACATATATAATACTTTGGGTTGGTAGCTACCACTTTTGCAGGCCTTCACTTCACCTTATTGACTATTTGGTCTTTCCAAATACAGTTTCTTCGGTGACACTCCACCTCAAATCTTCCCACTATAAGATATATAATGAATGGCATGTGAAAAACCATCACTGTGATTGTTACTTATTATTCTCAATATCCCACCTTATCACCGTCGTTTTCTTGACCAAAAATGGCATCTATAGCATCAGCCAACTATCGACGTTTAGCTTCACTTTTCGTCATCACCTTTTGTTGGAATCATGGTATCATATATATCAAACTTCTGAATAGTTGCTGCAGAAAGAAAACAAGAAAAAATTAATCCTTTCTCTAAAACATTTCTTACAGGAAAAGCGTTCGACGACCCCAACCTAGGAGCTGCAAGCGCAATCACAAATGGCTACGTGCCTCAAGCTGAAGCTGGTGGAACAACGACTCAGTTTTTCCCTCGAGCTGGGATAATCGGGTCGACGAGCCCTCTCATTTTCAGCGAAGCCCTTCACTGCCTCAGAAACGATAACGTAAGATTCTTAGTCGATTTAAATCCTATCGATTTTTCAACACGTGTTATACTTACTGCGGTTGCTATGCAATCTGCAGATTTACAGCAGCTGTCCAGAACCTTACAGGCTAACAGAAGGCGGAGAACTTCGTGTGCCACCTCAGCACGCTGACGACTACTGCAGTGGGCCATGCGTGGCTGAGACCCACCAAGTTCTTGATTGTATCGCCGGAATTTTTGAGAAATTTGTGTTCTATAATGGCGCGACGTTGAATAACGTAAGGGATGCGCTGGGCTCGGGATGTGGCTACGGACCTTTGAGAGGTTCGTGTGTGTAATATACGCGGTGTTATTGCGTAAAGATTTTCTGACCGTGTCGAGTTCTTACAGGCCACTTCGACGTGCTTGAGCACACACAGCAAGTCAACGGTGTTGGCTCGAGCTGTGGGTCCCGCGTGGCTGGGTTGGTGGCGCTCGGGGTGGTTTTTATTGGCTGGAGATTGTTGTTTTGATCCATGTTTGAGAGTTTTTGTTTTTGTTGTTTGTCAGTTGAATGGACGGAATAGTCCCTTATGCATAACGTTGAGTCTTATATTGTGGAGGGGTATTTATGTCTTTTCATGTTGAGAAACTGCATGAAGAGTAGGGGTGGGCATCGGGTAGTCGGGTATCGGGTAGTTCGGGTTCGGATTAAGATTTTCACTATCCGAACCCGACCCGATCTACGGTGGGTTCCCGTTTGTCGGGTATATTTCGGGTTCGGGTACCCGATTTTGAATTGAAAAACTATGAGTAAAAATATTATAACATATTAATATATCCATGTATATTAAATATCACTTATAATATTTTGAATTGAAAAATTATGAGTAAAAATATTATAAAAATATTAATATGTTTATTTATAAATTTTGAGTATATATTTTAAATGTTTATAATTGCGTTGATAATAAAATATCACTTGTTAATTATGCAACTAAAATAAGAAGTTAATTGTAATAATATTTAAAAACTTTAATGTCACTCACGTTAGATATTGATATCTAGATATGTAATTATATTCTTTTAATGTTTATGCATAAAAAGTAATATATTTTTTTAAAATTAATTTGTCGGGTACCCGAATAACCCGATCGGGTAGTAAATTACTACTCGATACCCGATAAATAACCCGAATTATCCGAACCCGATCGGATTCGGATAAAACCCGAATACCCGAACCCGAACGCCCACCCCTAATCAAGAGGAGATCGTTCTATTCCATCATCAGGACTGTATTGTCCATTTAGCGATTACGCAAACCCGATAAATCTTCGCATACAAAATTTTACCGCCATCTCCAATAATCTCTTAATATTAGGCTTGTCAACGGGGCGGGGGCGGGGATCTAATCCCCGTCCCCGTCCCGTCACTATTTTACAAAAAAAATCAATTTATATTATTTCAATATTAATTAAAATATATTTTAATATTATTTAAATAAATTATATTTTAATATTATTTAAATAAATTATATTTTAATATATTTATATTATTTAAAAACTATATTTTAATCATATTTATATTATTTTAGTGTTTCCAAAGTATATTTTACTAATATCTATCTTATAATAATATTAATGAATATAATATTTATTATTTTAATTATCGGGGATGTGGCGAGAAAAATGTTCCCCCGTCCCCGCCCCGCGGGGGTAGAATAACGGGGATTCTCCGTCGTATTCGGGGCGGATTCCAGCGGGGACGGGGAATCCCCGCCACATTAACAACCCTACTCCATATATACACCAAACTTTAATTATCGGGTTGCTGCAGTTTAATTTTTCCAGATTTACAGTTTAAACAATGTTATCAAACTTATTTATAATAAACCAACCATCTTATTTATATTTTCCTCTAAAACAAATAAAAATATAAATTGTTTAAATAATTTTTGTTACTATTTGACTAAAATTTAAAGCTTTTAACATTACGAATTACAAAAACTAAAAACCTAAAATAAAAAAAGTTGAAAATAAATCAATAAATAATTAATGGAATTTTTTAACTCTCCTAGTTCAGTTCAATCGTCGTCGTCTTCCTCCCTTCCTCTCAGGCTCACCCAATTCTTTTTTATTTACCTATTCCAAGATCTGCTTGGTCATCTTCTTCTCTTCCTAACAATTTTTCATTTATTTAAAACCCAATCGTTCTTGAAAGTGTTTAAAAGAAAAAACCACAAAAGAAAAATTGGATGGCGGATGAATAGTAACCCGCAATAGGTAGCGGTCTACTGTAGTTTCCTCTGTAAATCCCGTCGCGTTTGGAGCTGGTTGGAGCTTCTCCACCGCCATATCCTCCATCCAACGCCAGGTTTTACGTCCCTTTGGAGATGCTCTAGAACGATTTTCGCCGGGAGATTAGGGAGGTGTTTCGCTGTTTGCCACCGGAGATCAGAAGTTCTGTTTTAGGAGGATGAGGCGGCCGTCGTATCAGTCTTCGTCGCCGATCAATTTCAACGATGTGACTCGTAAGATCGACGTTGATCATCGGATCTCTATACGCAACTACTACCGCATAGCTGATAATCTGCTCAAACAGGTACGGATTTGCTATGATCGGCTTCGTAGATGGAAATTTTGGGCCGCGACGTTGTGTTTAGCCTTTTCATCTTTAGCTCATTGAGCTATGCGGGTTTTGATGATTTGTTGGTATCTTTAAAACTGTTTCTACAGTAACTTTGAGTTTTTAGCATCCCTTCTTTCATGCGTTAAGAGATTATCTTTGATTAATCAAAATTTGGTTTTCCAATGTTAAGTAAGCAATTGCGTATGATGATGACCTACCGTTTCATCATTTCGTGACATTTCATAAACTTAAAAAATGTACATTTCTCCATAATATGCTATTGGTGAAGCTAGTAATGGATTTTTTGTTCTTGTTTCAATTTTATGATGGTGTGTTGATTTGTCTATATTCAGGCAAATATATACAGGGAGGAGAAGAATATTATAGACTTGTATGTCATACTGCTCAGATATTCGAGGTAATGGCTTAAATGATATTAATCATTCAACGGATATATCGGTTGGATAATAATAGTCTGTTTGCACTGTGGGCGAAAACAGTTTGGTGTCGGAAACCATACCATACCATCGAGATTACCAGACATTATGTCCGAAAGAAAGAACTTTCTATAAGAAGGTATGTTCAACACGACAATCAATTGACATGGTCTTTTTTTTTTTTTAAAAGAAGGTATGTTTTAGTTCAATTTATCAAATGTTCTCGCAGAAATTGCTTCCTGTGCTAGATGAGTTGGAGAAACTGAAGCCAAAAGTGCAGCATCAGCTAGATAAACTTAATAGAGTCGACAACACGTCTCAAATGCATAAGGCTGATAGCCCAACTATGATTTCATACGCCACCTCGTTAAATGATAGAGCTTCATTAATTAACAGCAGTAGCCAGGTATAGAACTAGAGAATAATTCATTTTGGTATGTGTAGTGAAAGTTTCTTTATAATGTATTTTTTTATGTTCTGAAAAATACCGTTACTCGTCACCATTTCTTTGGTTCAGATTCCACCTTTTTCAGCACGTTCACGCGCTGCGTCTAAACAGAAGAGCGAATCTACTCTAGTATCTCCATCAAATTCTATTGACACCCAATTCCAAAAGCTGTGAGTCCAGTGTGTTAGTAGGATATTAAACTCTTTCAGTCTTTCTCTAGTTGGTTTGCCAGTCCGTACACTCTTGATGTTAACAATCTATTTACCATTTTGTTTGCCCTTTTCCTTCCGTGGAAAGTTATTACTTAATGAATGGTAAAGAAGGTCTTCTTTTTTGCGTTGGGAGTTACGAATTTGGCTCCCCATTGTCGAACAAACTTACACTAGCGTATTGACCACATGGTATGAGAAATATTGATTAATTGATAAAAAAAATAAAAAATATGATTATTTTGTTAACGTTACTAGTTAAAGCAACTAGCACAAGGATATAGTGATGATAAAAGCAATGGCCGTTGTGGGGGTAGCAGTAGTGGCAATTCCCTTGTTGCTTCATTGTAGTTTCTTACTAAAGCCGGCTTTTGTAACTCCCATTGGTTATCACTTTGACCAATTTTATGCAGCTAATTTAATATTGAAATTTGGCAGATCTCTTAGCATACCTCTTCCAAAGCAGGAAACACTGTCCAGGCATTCATTTTTAGGACCAAATGGACTTCATGGTCAGTGGGTCGGGCCCAGTGCTGGGATTAAGGTGAGGTTCAGCTACAATACCCTTAGCCTTATGTCGATTTGCTACCCAACATAAGTTAAGCCTTCATGTCATATCTCTATAAACTTTTCTTGGATTTTCTTTTTCACTTGACTATGTTGCATCTGCCCAGGTTAACTACCCAACAAATATTTCTGTGGATTCACTTGAAGTTTAAAGGTATTGGGTGAATGTAGAAGCTTGCTTTTTCCTTTTGACATTTTATCTACCCTATCGTAGTTGGGAGTAACCTTTCAATCTTTTATTCTAAAGCCTCAATCAGGCTGACCAACAAGATCATGTGGCAACGACAAGCGGTGATTTGAAGTTGGAGAACTCCACCATGGAGTCCGTTCTGTCGTTGGATGATGGTAGACGGCTTGCAGAGGATCGATCTTTGTCCTCCTCAAGGGAATGAATGGGAGAACAATGATTTGAGAATTATCAGACAACCTTCGCCTCCTCCCGTTCTGGCACAAGTGCAGCCCGAAGTGCTTCCTTTATCTCCCTCAAGAGTTGCTGATCCAAGGCCGGGCCCACCGATTCTCTCTCGGGATGGGCAGTCTGGATCCAATTCTTACCAGGATCTTCATATTGTGAGTATCATGATCTCAGATTCTCAACTTGACAATATTCAGATTTATACAACCTTATTCGACATATTATGTGAAACGGCTTGGAATCCTCTGTATTTTTGCATTGATTTATTGACTACTGTCAATGTGAACGGCTTATTGTGTTATTGCTTGTTATTTTGTAGCCAGTGAAGATTATGGAGAGCTTTTTGAGACTGGCACGTGAAAATACAGCAAAGAATTTGGAGACATGTGGTGTTCTTGCTGGCTCACTTGTAAGACTTCAGTGTTGATATTATTTCTTCATGACGTGACGCCTACTCTATATCAACTAAAGGTTTATTTTGTATTGGTTTTCAGCGGAACAGAGTATTTCATATTACGACACTCATTATTCCTAAACAGGAGTCCACTTCAGACTCGGTACTGACTCTAAGTTATGATTAGTAATTTCTATGGCTAAGAAGCAGCAACAGTCTTTGCGGTCTTGTATGGCCAAGTTCTTACCTAGCATTCTATAATACTATAGTTTTAGCATTTTTGCTGCAAATGATCGATGCGAAACATTTTGGACAAAGACGATTTAGATGTGACATTGTTATGGCCAAGTCGTCTAGTGACTTGCCATGGCGTTCATATTGCTTGTAGTTATGATCTTATGTTGAGGACATCTGCTCATTGCCGACTTTTTAACTTGCTGATTTTTTTACCTGTTTTAGTGTCAAACATTGAATGAAGAAGAAATATTTGACGTTCAGGACAAACGCTCTCTTTTTCCTCTCGGATGGATTCATGTAAGTCAACTAACTTCACAAGTTCTCTAGATTTGTGGGAGGGAAGATTCATTAGAAGAAGGCCAACACGAGAACATACAACTGAAAAGCTTCTTTTGTAAAGCGTACTATATTTTACATTTGACTAACTTGTTCTTAATTTACAGACACATCCCACGCAGACATGTTTTATGTCCTCTGTTGACCTGCATACCCATTACTCATACCAGGTCCTGAATCACGTTTTTTTTTTACTTACTTATGGTCTATCACAACTTATAAATCATTTCAAAGTAATAATTAGCTCACTCTAATAATGCTCTCCCATTCTTCTATTTCTTATGTAGTTTATGGTCGTTTCCTTCTCGAGTTCATATTTCGCCATAAAAACTCACCTTCTCATTTCTAGGTCATGCTACCCGAAGCAATTGCAATTGTAATGGCACCTACGGACACATCAAGGTGGAGCTGTTATTCGTAACTAAATTTCTTAGCGCCCCTTTTTATTCCCAAAACTCGTTATACATACATCTATCTGGTCCGTTATTATATTCCATTTAATTAACAGAAATTTTTTTCCCTATATTTGCAGTCCTCACGGCATATTTCACCTATCCGATCCCGGCGGCGTATCTGTTATTCGAAACTGTCAACAACGCGGTTTTCATCCCCACGAAGAACCCGAAGATGGAAGCCCTATTTACGAACACTGTTCCCACGTTTACATGAACGCCAAATCCACATTCGACGTGGTGGATCTCAGATGACGAGTGCCAGGTATTTCTTTTCTTTTCTTTTTTTTTTCTGATCTTTCGTCATCTTGGCGAATTATTACAAACCTTTATGTCCCAACCAAACGTATATTTCGTAACCTCAGTACAACATTCACATCATCACAATGGCAACAATATGTGTAACATCCAATTGTATAACGTAAGGATGCATAGCATTATCCACACATCTTGTTAGTAGAAAACGAATGAAGGTAAAAAGGGGACCTTATAAGGGGCATTTATTATAGAAAGCCAAAAAAGCCCTTAGTTTGCGTCTTATTTGTTCATGACCCATTGAAGCCAACGGCTTAACGAGGCCTTAATTTTGCTTTCGAACGTGTACGCCTTGTAGGACATAATCCTCTGTTTTCTCTTCGAGTCTGAATGGCCATGCCTAACCTTCGGCAATGCATAAGAATTGTTCGAAGGGACGAGCCTGTTTTCACGGGGGAGACGATCGCCTATTTGATTATTATCGAACTTAGGGTTTTTGTTATTTTGTTGGGCCTTATTTGATGTGGGCTCGAACCGTTGATCGTGAGTGTACAGCCAATAGGTGGCCGACCCTTTGATCCCTCTCATATTTGTATTTTCGCAGACGACGAACGACTTAAAAAATTTGTCGCGGTTGAATGAAACTTACGTATGTTTTTCAATTTTTCTTTTTTGTTTAATTACGACGATGGATTATATATAGTTGGATGGGATGCCGAGGGAGCAAGTGAAGATTGGAAAAGAGGACAACCTTATTTTTCTCTGAACCTAGTTGGGAATCAATGGAGGAGCTCAATTAAAGGTTTTCTTCGATAAGCATAATAAGAATTATTATGGGCTGGGTAGCTTTAAGATGATATTTACGTGGCCTTGAGTCCCATTTCCTAGTTGAAAATGGGAAATCTTTAAATTTTTTATTTTATTTTTTACGAGATGTGTCTTTGAGATATGGAAAAGGTGGTCCTCTGTACATATTTTGTCTGGTCTCAGTAACGAACAAAATTCGCCCCATGGCACTTCCTTTTCAGTTACTGTCACCATAACAATAATCAAATAATAATTACTTATAATATAGACGTATATTCTGATTTCTGCACCTTTTGTTCATGAGTTATCGTTATGCCTATATCTAAAAAAAATAGTTTGTGGGCAGACGCTGTTGCTCGTAATTTGTATTGCGAAGTCTAGTGACGGATCAAATATAGAGATTTTAAGGTTATATTTCATTTATTCAGATGGAAACTGATTGTGGAATCATACAATACAAGATAAGACAAATGCTAATGCTCTGCTCAAGCAAATATAATGTATATATACATACATATCGATTATTTTATCTTTAGGTATGTATTGCGAAGCCTTAGCTTAGCTTAGCTAGTTAATGTCAATCACAAGACATGACGTGTTCTAAATCCGTAGCCACATGCGATTTGTCTCACCTTTACAAGATGGACAAGCTTTCATCTTCGAAGATTTTCTTTCTCTCTTTCTTTATTTATTTTGTAATATTAAAACTCGTCCATAGTTCTATCAACTCATTGTGGCTTATAATGAATCTACTTGGTTTAAGGAATGCCACTCGCGAAGTGGATTAAGGATATGGCTTTTGACAAATCAAAGATAAAGCACGGTTTTGTCCTTTGCTTAACGTTAATCTCAATTAAAGCAACACAATCTCAGCTCTCGCCACTTGTAAGAGATATGCTAATATCTCATAGTTTCATATTTGGGGATGATCTAAAACAAGAATAAAAAAAAATTGCAATAGGGATTTATCTTGATCAGTTGCCACTGCTATGGCGTCACATAGTTGATGTGCATATGAATAAGTTCGACAATACCACCAAGTTTTTTCATACAATTATCTAAAGTTTATTGAGCTTTTTGCTGTGTTTTTTTACCACAATAATGCACATAAGCTACATTATTATTTCAGGAAAGCATCGTACGGTTAGGATTTAGCCAAATTTGGGATGTTTGGTGTAAAAAGCCAACTCCTCACTTTGCCACTTTTTGATTATTCTCCCATGCAACAGTGTGACTCACAAGATTTAATTACGTAATCACGTGGTCAACAAAAGTCAACACGATATATAAAGAAATAAAATATTGTCGTCATACTTCATATATGATCATATTGCCGTGAGACTACATTTTAACAAATAAATACAGTTCTTATGGGGAAATTCAATCAAATAAATGACGCGAAAGGATCCTAAGAAATCCATCCTGTTATTTTCCACCTCGATAATAGAGTAAAATAATATGTTTATTTCTCCAATATTATAATTAAAAAAAACCTCAGTCCACACACACTGAGGCGTGCAGCTGCGCAATCTGATGAAAACCCTAGAATCTCCGTTCTCAGTGGCGGCAAAACAGCTAAAATACTTCCGCCGTATTCCCCAAAACACCCTTACAGTAAACGGTAACGATAGCGTTTCGCAGTCAAGCCCATTCTCGTCATTTCACTTTATAGCGGGTTTTAGGGTTTTCTCAAACATAATATCCGCCCCACCGATCGCGGTTTCTAGCAATCGCCTCTCTTCGCTTCAAATATCATTTTCTATCTCTACAAAAAACACCTCTCTCTCTCTCTCTTTCAGTCATTTTTTTTTTGCTGAAGCACAGTCCCGTTTCTGTGTTCTGCCGCCGCGATCTTCTTTCAGCATAAGCTTGATCGTGTTCCCGATTAAGTCCGAGCTTGGTTTTTCTGTTTGTGATCTCCGATTTTGCTTCTTTCTACTGTTTGATCTCAGTTTTTTGATCGAGTAGTTTCTCGCGAGGTGTGATCGTAGTGTGTGCTCTGTTTTTTTTTTTCGTCGATCAAGTGTCTATTTGGCCTCAGAGGTCCGATCTCAGGCCGTCTGATCCGACTTTCCGACTAAGGTTTACTGTTAGATCTCCGATCAAGAGCTTCCTAGCGATGGATCTTAGTGATAAAGTAAGGGATCACGCTTCTATTTAGTACATATCGAGCTCCGTCGAGTGATTATTCGATGATCAAAGGTGCTCGTGTGTTATTCATCACTCATCAGCTGAGCTCGCTTCTTTTTGCAGGGTTCTGAGTGCGATGAAGTGAGCAGCCAAGCACCATCACTAGAGAGAGTCTCTTCTGACGCCTCGAACGTCAAGACTTGCGTCGATTGTGGTACATCTAAAACACCTTTATGGCGAGGTGGTCCAGCCGGGCCAAAGGTAAAACTATTCATGACATTTTTACTTGATATGTATGCTAAGGCTTAAATGTGCTTAAATGGCCTTCATTTGGTGGTTAGTTGTTCTTTCTTTGCTGGTGATGGATCATCTTTACAAGTCGCATTCTGATGTTTCTTGTGTACGAATCTTGCACACGTCTTCATTAATTAATATATTAATAAAACATTGATGCCATCCCTCCACTCACGTGACACATCTCGTGTTTGCATTAATTAATGTTTGCTGAATATTATATTTAACAAACATCTTAGCAAGTGGCTGTGTGGAAAGAAAAAATAGTAGTCTTGCTTGAGGACTTCATCTGTGTTCTTTCTTCTGGGTAATAATTTCCTTTTCTTTCTTTGTTTTCTTGTGCTGTGAAGTCGCTGTGCAACGCATGTGGCATAAGGAGCCGAAAAAAGAGAAGGGCTTTAATGGGAGTTGCAAAGGACGAAAAGAAGACAACAAAAAAGGCCACAGCTGTAACCAAACAACGCCATCACACTTCCCAAAGCAACAGCTGCAGCAACAACAGTAGTACCACAAGCAGTGGAGATAGTACCACCACCACGTCGGCGGCGGTCAACGGCAAGAAGAAAGCCTTGTGGTCTGCTTTCGGCGGTGACGTGGCTCTTCAACGGCCGAGGTCAAACACCAACCGAAGGAGGAAGCTCAAGGAGGAAGAACAAGCGGCTTTTCTTTTGATGTCCTTATCTTATGGCTCTGTTTATGCTTAATTTAGTTGTGCTTTGGGCTTGTACTTGGTGCAGTAGTGATTGCACTGTTTTGTGTTTCTTTATTTTTTTTTTCTTTTCCTTCCCAAATCCCATGTGCTTTTTCTTCTAATCTTTGGTAGCTTTTTCCATTGTATTGCATGTGCCAGAATGGTAAGCACCAATGAGATTTGTCTTGGGCTTAAAAGTGAACCATGAAGTTATTTATATTTGGGCTTATTACTCGCTTTGTAGTATATGTTTTGCATCCATACGTAGATTTCAAAATTTCGTGTCGTTCGATTATTAGTAGGGGCAGCAGAGCAGCAAACTAGCCAAAGTTACAGAAGTAAGTATATAAATTGATTGCTTTTGGTGCGTTTAGTTTATTGGATATGGCTAGATAAATGCATTTTTACCCATACTTATACTGTTCACTGTAAAATTGAACATTTGGATACGGCCCGATATTAATTGATGGCCCGCCCTTATAAACCACCATGCCCGCTAAACTTCATACAACGAATCTGGGTTAGATAATTTATCCAACCCCTCCTACTAAGTGCGAAAATACAGAAATACCCCTAAAAAAAGTAAAGCCCTAATATGCATTTCGTTCGACCAAAGGAGTACGTTTGGGCAGCTCCTCGCGATATTTTTGTCTACTGAATGTGGCCAACACCAGCAAATGCTTTCGAAGATAAGGGATTAGCTTTGCTACGATTTCGTGTGGTTAACCTAGCGATTTCCAGAGTATGAGAGGTTGGTGTTTTCGACAGGCAGGAAACAGATGAACAATATCATACCAATTTTGACTCGATTGAACGCAAATCTACGAGGTTATATGCATTTTAAACTGCGATTTATGTGATAGAATAAGTTTTAGGGTTGTCAATTTCAATATTTCTTTCGAGATTTTAATTTGAAAAGCAACAGTTTCAATTTTCAATTTGAACTATCTCCCTTGATGAACTAATGATGGCTGAGGCTGAATTAATATTGCATAACGCTTATGGCTGTATTTTGATTTGTGTTTGTGTTTTGAACAAAGCACTATGCGGCCATTTCTGCTATATTTTTATATGTTGGCTTCTGTGAAGCAAATACTAATTTTAATGATTAGGTTGGACGTTCAAGGCCAAACGCAGTGTGCTCACGGCTGGGTCTACATGCCAGTTATCGACAGGATTGAAGAATTTCACCTTACGAGTGCGAGCGAATGATTGTCGTCGTCGACAAAGAAGCAGTGTGTTTAAATTGCGATTGAAGGGGAAGAACCAACTTTTTTAACAGTTGACAGGGTTATATTTGTAATGTCACGTTTGTCAAAGTGGGATATCCATGTTGTTGTAGTGGTAAGTGAACAAGTCAATTTATCAAACGAGCAAGGCTGTAAACAGGCAAAATACGACTATTATCTGGTTTGTTGTCTTGTTTTCCTTTTATCCTGTCAGACAAACTAAACGGGGCCTTTCCGTAAATTGCAATACGGGCCCAAATTTATGGTTTGAGGCCCGATCCGATATACGTCATCATAGAGCAGCAAAAGTTAAGGTAGTCTTTCAATCCCCATAATGAAAGAAAAGAAGCTTTTGAGCTTCACAAAGGAGGAAATACTATTAAAAGCTCTTTAACTATTGAAGCAGGAAGAAAAGTGAGCTGCTTTCAGTAAGACAGATGAGGTGCAGATGATGAATTACACTAAGCAGAGGAAAAAGAACTGTTTGATTGGGGCTGTGATCTGAATACCGCGCAAAGGGGCTGTTTTAAGTCACAGAAGTTAGCGTTAATTCACTAATAAAGTTGCTAGGAATGGATAACGCTTTATGTCGATTGGGCCTTTTCTCTCTTGGGCCTTTCTTATAGGGCTTGCTTATAGCCGTTAGGTAATCTGTAGATATAAGTAGAGCTTTCTTCACTGTTGTTTGTTAACGCGCCCTTTTTCATTTTTCCGTTCGTGTTAGCATCTCACTGTATCTTTAGAAACTGCGTCGATCAATAGAAAGTTTTCTTGAGTGTCGTGGACGTAGGATTCTTCAGAAATCCGAACCACGTTATTTGCTTGTGTTCAATCAAGATCAAACAAGTTTCGATTACAGTTTTCTGATATGGTATCAGAGCGCTCTAACAATTGAGCTGCGATTACTCTGTTTTCACTGAATCAAGATCAAGATCAAATCATTAGTTCTACAGCTGCGAATTTATCATGGCTGATTCCATTCCAACATTGACTACGGGTAATTTGGGAAACTCTGGTATGGTCAATGATCCCTACTTCTTAGCCAATAATGATACTTCGGGCCAACTCCTTGTTCATGAGCAATTGAATGGCGATAATTACGCCACATGGAGTAGGGCGATGATGATCGCTCTCATTGGGAGGAATAAGGAGGGATTTGTGAATGGTGATCTCAAGGAACCAATGTCAGATCCACAGAATCCCCAGTTCTCTCAGAATCAGTTGTCGGCGTGGAAGAGAAATAATAATGTGGTGATTTCGTGGATTATTAATTCGGTATCCAAGAAATCTCGGCCAGCATCTTGTACAGCTCCCTGGCGAGGGAAGTTTGGATTGATCTTAAAGAGCGATTTGGTCAAACCAACAAGCCTAGAGTGTTTCAGCTGAAGAAAGAATTAGTGAACCTCAGTCAAGGGTCGAATTCTGTGGCTGTCTACTATACTAAATTGAAGACACTTTGGGAAGAATTGAGTACTTATAGACCTCCTTGTAAGTGCACCTGTGGAGGGATCAAGGACATGAAGGGGTTTCTTGATGAAGAATATGTCTTATCTTTCCTCATGGGATTAAACGACTCATACTCGCAGATCCGTGGCCAAATTCTGCTCATGGAGCCCATGCCTTCTATCAACAGAGTTTTCTCCTTGTTGGTCCAAGAAGAAAAACAAAGGTCCATGGCATCTGGTCTCAGTCAGCCTAGAGAAGATCAAGCCAATGACATGGCTATGTTTGCAGCCAAGATGAGCATGGGACAGATCAAGAAGGGAGTTTTTAACCAAAAGAAGGATTCTGTTAAGCCCATATGCACGCATTGTGGAAGGAAAGGGCATACTGTGGATACATGCTACCAATTGCATGGATTTCCACCTGGTTTCAAAACAGGTTCTAAGCCTAAAGGAGCCAGAATGAATCAAATTCTGACAGACACAAACGCACGGGCAGGTGACAGAACTCAGCAGGCAAGTCTGGGCACTGATTCAGCAACAGAAGGTCTGGTGAATTTGCAACTCACCCCTTCCCAGCTACAGAGTCTGAGGGTTCTAATCAATCAACCTGCTCTTACGTTTACATCAGAAAATACTGAATCTGCATTACCTTTTGACAAGGGGACAGGTATGACAGGTATTTGCCTATCTGTTAACTTACCAGTTTTGGATGACAAAAATACATGGTTAGTTGATTCAGGGGCAACACGGCATGTGTGTGGTAATTACAGCCTTTTTACTGAGCTACATGATATTGATGAATCAAGTGTGATCTTACCTAATAATGCTGTCATAAAGGTGAAGAAAGCAGGATCCTTTAGATTAAATCCGCATATCATGTTGACAGATATTCTCTTTGTGCCTGATTTTCATTTTAATTTGATATCTGTGAGTTATCTAGCTAGTAAACAAGGTTGCAAGTTCATCTTTGATGCTAATGGCTTTCTCATACAGGATCATTCACTTCAAATGATTGGCAAGGGTAGGAAAATAGCTGGATTGTATGTGATAAAAGCTGATAGAAGTTCTGTTTTTCCACTTCAAGAAAGATCTGTTTTTCTCAATAAACTCTCAGCTGATTTGTGGCATAGGAGATTGGGACATCCCTCGGATAGGGTTTTAGATGTTTTAAGGATGTCTTTGATGCATGATAACAAACATCTCTTTTGTAAAATCTGTCCCGTTGCAAAACAAAGAAGAAATGTTTTTCCTAATAACAGAAAAGAAGTGTGTTCCAACTTTGATCTTGTTCATTGTGATGTGTGGGGGCCCTTTCACGTGCCCTCTCACTTAGGACACCAATATTTTGTCACGATTGTTGATGATCACTCTCGGTTCACTTGGGTTTTTATGCTCAAACACAAGTCTGAAGTTCCATCAATTATTTCTTATTTCTTAGCTATAGTTGAGACACAGTTTAAATGTAAAGTAAAGACCATTAGAACAGATAATGCTAAGGAATTTAATCTGACCAATGTGTTTAGAAGTAAGGAATTATGCATCACTTGTCTTGTGTGCAAACGCCGCAACAAAATTCCGTTGTTGAACGTAAGCACCAACACCTTCTTAATGTAGCTCGTGCCTTGTTCTTTCAATCTGGTGTCCCTATTAGTTTCTGGTCTGAGTGCATCCTCACTGCTACATTTCTTATCAATAGGACTCCTTCTTTAACTTTGACTAACAAAAGTCCTTATGAGGTTTTGTATGGCAAGAGTGTAGACTACAAAGAGCTGCGAGTTTTTGGTTGCTTATGCTACTGCTCCACTCTTAAAGCTGGAAGGAAGAAGTTTGATCCTAGAGCTAGGGAATGCGTTTTTATTGGGTATCCTAATGGAGTAAAAGGGTACAAATTATTGGACTTACAGACTAGGGAAATTCTAGTGTCTAGAGATGTTGTGTTTCAGGAACATGAAATGCCTCTCAGAAGCAGAGTGAGTGCTGATGCTGAAGATCCATTTTCCACACTGGTATTGCCAAGAGCTCAGACAGAAAATGCAGGGAATCTGGGAACAGAATGGTGTGATGATTCTTCAGCTCAAATACTTTCAGATCAGCAAACAGGGGGTTTTTCAGTCTCTGCTCCAAACATTCAGCAACCAACAGAAATTCAGGAGGCAGATGGGCAGACTGAGTCATTCTCGGAGCCAATGATCTCAGACCAGCACAATGCTCAACAACACCTAGAAGGCCGGGCAGCAGATCAACAAACTGAAGGTGAAGAACCACATTTACCCCAGGACTCTACACAAGGGCAGAGCAGATCAGGCAGACAGCTCAAGAGACCTTCTCATTTTCAGGACTATGTCTGTCATAGTCAGACAGATAAGAAACTGTTGTATCCTATTTCACAGGGGCTATCCTATGCAAACATCTCTGATAGGTTTCAGTCATTTATCTGCAATGTGGCCTTGGCAAGAGAACCACAGACTTATGCCCAAGCAACTCAATCAGAGGAGTGGATGGCTGCTATGCATGATGAGTTCACAGCACTAATTGACAACAAAACTTGGTCCATAGTACCTTTACCAGCTGGGAAGAAGTCCATTGGCAACCGTTGGGTATATAAGTTTGAAATTCGATGCAAATGGTCAAATTCAGAAATACAAAGCTAGATTGGTGGCTAAAGGGTATGATCAACGTGAGGGGGTGGATTACATCGACACCTTTGCCCCGGTGGCCAAACCAAGCACCATCAAGATCATACTATGCTTGGCAGCAAAGTTCAACTGGGGCCTCATTCAAATGGATGTAAATAACGCTTTTTTTGAACGGGGATCTCAATGAAGAGGTTTATATGGAGTTACCTCAAGGTTTCTATAGGAGTTCTCACATAGGAGGGAATGGCAAGATGGTATGCAAACTTCATAAATCCATCTATGGATTGAAGCAAGCGTCGCGCCAATGGAACAAGAAGTTCACTTCGACTATAAAAGAGTTTGGATTCACTCAAACTCAATCTGACCATACCCTATTCATGAAGGGAAAAGGTGATCACTTGGTCATACTTCTTGTCTACGTGGATGATATTATCCTTACCGGTCCATGTCAACAAACATTGCAAGCTACAAAAGATTTCCTCAACACCAGTTTCAAGATGAAAGACTTAGGTGAACTGAGATATTTTCTTGGTGTTGAAGTTGCTAGAAGTGAAAAAGGCATCTACTTGACACAAAGACAATACGTTCTACAGTTGCTCGATGACACGGGTTACATCAATGCCAAGCCCCTCACCACGCCTATTAATCCTAGTGAGAAACTCACGGCAGAAGATGGTGACCTGTTAGCCGACCCTTTCAAGTACAGGAGGTTGGTAGGGCGCCTTCTCTACCTCACCTTTACACGCCCAGACATCACTTATGCAGTCCATAAGTTGAGCCAATATGTGGCAGCTCCGAGGACAGACCATCTCAAGGCCGCTCACCACTTGCTTAGGTACTTGAAGGGGTCACCGGGGCAAGGTATCCTCCTCAGTTCTGTTCAGAATTATGAGCTGCGTGCCTTCTCAGATGCGGATTGGGGTTCGTGTAGAGATAGCAGAAAATCTATAACCGGATATTGTACCTTCTTGGGCGACTCCTTGATCACCTGGAAAGCCAAAAAGCAAGCTACCGTCTCGAGGTCCTCTACGGAGGCTGAGTATAGAGCTCTTGCCTCTGTAGTTTCTGAAGTGTTATGGATCAAGAATCTACTTGGTGAGCTGCACCTGAACATTTCCAAGCTACCTGTGGTTTACTGTGACAATTTGTCCGCTTTGAA
The DNA here is from genome assembly GCA_027422505.1 of Craterostigma plantagineum. NCBI lineage: Eukaryota > Viridiplantae > Streptophyta > Magnoliopsida > Lamiales > Linderniaceae > Craterostigma > Craterostigma plantagineum. Next base: position 2,726,085 of record JAPQWV010000007.1, read on the forward strand.
GATTGCCTCCAATCCCAAATTTCATGAGCGCTCCAAACATATAGAAATAGATTGCCATTTTGTAAGGCATCATGTTTCAAATGGGATGGTGAAGCTGCTCCCAGTTCGTACCGAGCACCAAGTTGCTGATGTCTTTACTAAGGCTATTTCTGGTCCTCAGCTGCAGAGGTTTCTTGTCAAGATGGGAGTTATAAATCTATACCTTCCATCTTGTGGGGGGGTATTAAAGCAGGAAGAAAAGTGAGCTGCTTTCAGTAAGACAGATGAGGTGCAGATGATGAATTACACTAAGCAGAGGAAAAAGAACTGTTTGATTGGGGCTGTGATCTGAATACCGCGCAAAGGGGCTGTTTTAAGTCACAGAAGTTAGCGTTAATTCACTAATAAAGTTGCTAGGAATGGATAACGCTTTATGTCGATTGGGCCTTTTCTCTCTTGGGCCTTTCTTATAGGGCTTGCTTATAGCCGTTAGGTAATCTGTAGATATAAGTAGAGCTTTCTTCACTGTTGTTTGTTAACGCGCCCTTTTTCATTTTTCCGTTCGTGTTAGCATCTCACTGTATCTTTAGAAACTGCGTCGATCAATAGAAAGTTTTCTTGAGTGTCGTGGACGTAGGATTCTTCAGAAATCCGAACCACGTTATTTGCTTGTGTTCAATCAAGATCAAACAAGTTTCGATTACAGTTTTCTGATATTAACTACTCGATGTTGTGCTTTCCAGCTAATGCCCACGTTCGGTTCTAATTTGAAAGGTTTTCATTAATAAATCGAATATACCACTTTATTAGTTATTTAATAAGAACTATGAAGACAAAACAACAGTCAAACTAGGTTGTTAAACTTGGATCGTAATTAGGAATATACTGCTGTAAGATAAAAACAGAGTTTCTGCTTGATCTACTTGCAGTTTTCTTCTTCCTTCCTCCTTCCTTCTCTTTCTTTTAATCTATTTTTTATTTCTCCAATTATGTTCTGGGAATAAAGTATCCTTTAATTTTTTGTTAATTTCATCAACATTAAATGACGTTTTGCAGTTCCTTGTTGAGAGCACTCGGGTATTAAAGATCTTCAGCTGTTCTGCTGCTTTAGCTATCATATTGCCATCTGTTACATTATGAAGAACCAATATCCACTAGTTTATATAAGGGCAGAAACGTAATATTTCCTGTGGAATATCTGTTCAACAATCAATGTCCCAATTCTTGTCTCACTTTCACAATTTATATAAAAAATATTTTTATGTGGATATCAATTTGGTCATCGTAAAACAAAGAATAAATTAGATGTGTTTGTTCGTTCTCATCGCATAAAAATGATTTTAATGATTTGATGGAATATATAGAATTAAAAATAAAAATGAAAAATTGTTGGGCTAGTCAGTACTTAAGCGTATATCTATTATCTCGGGCCGAAAGTTGATGGGCTCAGCATATTTTATTCTTCGGTCCAATCGTTATAGGGCTCAATCTTTGCAGGCCCATACTCGGTTAACGTTAGTGCGGGGTGGTAACTGGTAATATCGCTGATTATCGTCAAATCAGTTTCCTTGTTTACAATTACAGTAAATATTTACCGAGTTACGAGTTATGACTACTACACTACAGAATATATTGTTGTACTATATGTCTTTTACCTATATATGTATCATCGTCTTGTGTCTGAACCTTCAAACGCTGCAGCTGCTATATATATATATATATATATATATATATATATTCATTTCTTTCCTAGTCTTCTAATGGCAACAAGACTCGAGCTTATAATAATCTATAATAATAACATGTGACAGTGCTTGTAGTGCGACAAGTCACGTGATTCTTGATTTGTTTTTTTGTATTTCAACTTTTGCCAATTTTATTTAAATATCTCTGTAGTCCTAATATAATTCATCATGCCATGCGTGAACATATATTAATGCTACAATGTGGAGAGTAGATTGATATGCGTACAATAAATGTATCTACGTACTTACATGAGGTGCATTTATTTACTAGGGCTCCTATGATCCAACGGTCATTAATTACATACAACACAATCTCATCTCATCTCAAGCCTCTTACAATACTTGCTCTGTTTATATATATATATATATATATATATATATATATATATATATATATATATACCTTCTTCAGACCGCAGCAGTTTTCAAGAACTAAGACGAAGTCTCTAACAATGTCGAATGTATCTCCGTTCTTCTCTATCAATGAACCTCATCAGCACTTCAGCGACTATGGCTTTGACCCTCAAATCGACTACTTCAAGGTATGTTTTTACCTCAAAAATCAAATCTTTTTATCAAAGTTTGAGTTTTTATGGGGATTTTAAAAGGTTTTGGAAGAAGCCCGAAAGTCGAGGATCAGAGGGTCGTCCTCGTCGAAGTCCGCCATAGATTTGAAGCACTTCAAGCTCCAAAAACCATTCTCAAGAGACGAATCTTCCAAGAAAATCAAGAAGAAGAACAGCAGCAGCAGAAAGCGCTGGTGGAGAAACGCGCTTACTCGCTTCTTCAAGTTCAGCAATGGGTCGCCGCCGCCGCCTGAAGAAGTCGCCGGACACCGCCGCGTCGGATTCACCTCCGGCCCGGTTTACGCCACCGATAGTAGTAGCTCCGGCCGCATAGGGAAGGGAGGTGACTTGGGCATTCCTTATGTGAACCTCAGAGAGATGAATGGGGCGGGTCAGGGGTATTATAGGAATTCTTGCGGGTCGGGTTTGCCCATATATTTGGTCAAGTGATGCAATGTAGCTTCTCATTGCTAAAAAATCTCCATGAAATGAATGGAGAGTGTTATTTGGTTGTGATGAATTAGCTCCCATGTTAGCTTTTTTCTTTTTTCTTTCCTTGAAAGCAGACAAGTCCTTCCAAGTGGTCAAAGATGTGATTTTTTAGAACTTTGAGCTCGTTATCATGTGCCATGGTGTTAGAGATCATTCTTTTCTTTCTTGATTTTATTGCATTTCAAGGGATGATTCTTCTTTTCTAACCGTTGTGTTAGAATGGGTACTGCACAGTTTTCAGATAACTTAACTTAGGTCCACATGTTGAATTAACGTCAGGATGGAAATATACAATTTTGTCACATATTTCGATCACACGGGAAATTCCAAGCTCCATTTTGAACCCACCTTTTAAACTTGGTGTGATATATAATAATAAAATATATTACAACAAGGGATTGCAAATTTGCAATAATATATCATATTATGATAACAATGCCATAATTTTGGTAAAAATAAAAAAGCATAAACATAGGTACAATACTAGTCGGAAGTTTTTAGCTTATACATCAGATTTATTGAAATTTTCTATGAAACCAATAAAAGTAAAGTTTGCGAGTCAAAGATGTTAATATTATCTAAATTATCTATTTATTTTCATCCCTTCATCTTCATCCACCTACTATTGTAATAAGCTGTGCGAAGATAACAAGAACTTCTCTTGTAAGTACAAACAACAATGGAGAAAATCGAGCACAAGACGATCCCCATCAACGGTCTGAACATGCACGTGGCCACCGTCGGCGAAGGACCGACGATCCTCTTCGTCCACGGATTCCCTGAGCTCTGGTACATGTGGCGGCACCAGATGGTGGCGGCCGCCGAGCGTGGGTTCCGCGCGGTGGCGCCGGACATGAGAGGCTACGGAGAAACCACCGGCGCCAACCTCGACGACCCTTCGAAGTTCACCATATTCCACTTGGTCGGCGACCTAGTGATGTTAATCGATGCGATTACCGATGAACAGAAGGTGTTCGTCGTTGGGCACGACTGGGGTGCTTACGTGTCTTGGTACTTGTGCTTGTTCCGCCCCGACAAGGTGAAGGCTTACGTGGCTCTGAGCGTTCCTTTTTCTCCGAGGAATCCGAAGATTAACCCCGTGGAGATGTTCAGAGGAGTCTATGGCGACGATCACTATATATGCAGGTTCCAGGTATTTGGGGAATTTTTTAGGGTTTACGCAATTGTGATTGATCTTTAACAAACCACGGTATGAGAAATTCAATGTATTGATTCCTAGTCCACGATTTTGGGAGGAAAAGGACAAAGATTACTCACACTTTTTGTGCATTTGGTGTCTGAAAAAGAGAATTGAAGTAGCCTATCTATGTCAAGATTCTTGCTTTTTTTGTGGTGTTGTGCTGCCCATCCATGAATTCTTGGAGTGATAGAAAGAACAAAAAACACAAAAGATTCATAATTCCATCATAAATGGCATACCAAGAATCTTCAGACCGAACAACTTAAGAATTCTTAGATTTCGATTATCAATAATTGCAGGAACCTGGCGATATAGAAGACGAGTTTGCGAAAATTGGTGTCAAGGAAGTCGTCAAGAACATCCTCGCCTTCCGTACTCCAGGCCCTTTTTACTTTCCCAAGGGCAAAGGGTTCGGCTATTCAGCTGATAAGCCTTCATGGCTGACAGAAGATGACCTCGACTATTACATCAGCAGCTTCGAACGAACTGGGTTCACTGGAGGAATCAATTACTACCGAGCTTTCAAACTGTAAACACTTTCTTCTTCTCTCTGTCTCGTATAACGATCGAAATATATATTTTTAACTATGTGGTTGCCCTGCCCCGTTTTTCTTACAAGGAATTGGGAACTGACTGCCCCGTGGGCTGGAGCTCAAGTGAAAGTGCCTGCAAAGTTTGTCCTAGGCGAATTAGATCTTACCTACCATATCCCGGGAACTAAGGATTACATACACAAAGGAGGGTTCAAGAAGTTTGTGCCATTGCTCGAGGACGTTGTAGTCGTTGAAGGTGGTGCTCACTTCATCAATCAAGAAAGGCCGGAGGAGATTAACGAGCACATATTCGCCTTTCTGAAGAAGTTCTAAAAGATGTTTTCACTATGTTGAGTGTGTAATGAAGGGCATGCTTCCCTGTCATTTCTGGTTTGTAATAAACAGAGTATGAGAGTTTGATGTAATAACAGAAGATGCTTTGTGTTAATAATAACTGGGATGCTGCAATGCCTGTTTGCTAATTGTTTAGTAAGTGGGGAAGAAACAATAACCAAACATTGAAGGGAAAGTAGCAAAACACAAATATACAAAATACAGATTACACAATGGTCCATATTAGTCTTATTTTCCTTCACGTACAGAGAAGAGATTTACGTCGTTGAGCAAAGCTCAGCCCGATTTGAAGAGGAGAATAGCTTTGGAGTCCAGATAGAAATAGACGAAGTGGTTCGTTTCGTGGGTAACGTAGGAGCCTGCGTTTGCGATGGAGAAAGAAAAGGCGATCAAGAAATGGATTCACGTATTAACTCTACATGAAGAACTTGGCAGAAAGCAGCAGCAAGAGGATCAAACTTCAACTGGGGATAGAAACCTTAAAGCTACGGTACATAGAAACAGTCAAATGGAGTTAGTTTACCGAAGTTCTTGCCCACAATGCAGTGCCAAGTGGGGCCATATTTCTTGTCGAAAACCTTCTTTATGTGCTCGGCTACATCCTTCTCCACATTACACTTCTCGAATGCCTACAACAACATTTTAACACGCATGCTAATAAGATCTCGAAATTCTAGACATGGGGTGACTTAAAAACTTCGTAAGTAGAAGCCTTCTCCTTTTATTTCTCAGACAGACCAACGTCTTAAAGGTAAACTAATTCGATATATATCATCATTCACACTTCATAGTAGTAAACTCAGTTTAAAGATCCCTAAAGGTTACACATGAGCTCCAATTTCATGTTCTTCATTGGGTGCAACGTGTCATAAAATAGCATCAACACTTGATACTCACCAAATTTGACAAGTAAGAACATCAGGGCAGCCTTTGAAATCCCAAACAATTAAAAGATTTGATCTTTTTTTGGGGAGAGAGAGAGAGAGAGAGAGAGAGAGAGAGAGAGTACATCAATGGCGATTTCTATAGCTTCTTTCTGCATATCATCTTTCATGTCTGCACTCTTAATGGTGGCTTTCTTGCCGGAATTTGATCCGGAGGAAGATCTCTGATCGTCGACGGCGGAGGGTTTCGGTGCTCCGCCGCCGCCCCTCTTTAAATCCTCACTCATGTTGCTTCCCTTTCAAGCCGAATCTTCCCAAGAACCCACCTGAAACTAAGACGGCAAAGTTTGATATATTTCGCTTCAAAAGAAAGCGTTGAAGATGGAATTCTGGGCTTATGCTGTTACTGATTTGTAAAGGTAAAGCTGGGAGCTTTTTGCTTTCACAGTGCTAAGCTAAAGGGCTCAGATTTATATAATTTCGAAACTGCTTGTAAATCGATCTATTTTAGTAGCATTTTGTTGACATGTGAAATTAGTAATTATTTCTCGTTATATTTCTATTATTTTATAAACTGCAAATTCATTAAGATGTGATGATGATTGCCCCGGAAATGATAAGAATCTTTCTCGCAGTCATTTGAATGCCTTTTATCTTAATTTATTTCTGGAGAATTACGAGTCCTCAGTGTAAAACAATCATACAGGCCCATTTAACACATCATGCTGTAAAGGCCCAATTAGGGAACGGCCCATTTAACCGATCATTCGCCGGCCTAATTGAACCTTAACAAAATAAATCATTTTTTTTTATTATTAACCCCAAAACATTATAACTTCACCGAAAAAAGAATAACTACATTATAAGAATGGCAGGACAGGACTATGAGTTAGGACCACAGACAGAAGACGCATAATACGCAAGATTTATTAACAAAGCTTAGCTTGCATGAGCTTCATTATAATGCTAAAGTTACAGTACACTGTTGTTCTATCACACTCGAATCAACAAAAGGCAATAAAAATGGGGTTTTTTTATGAGGTTTAATTGCTTATTATGAGATAGAAATGGCGGGTTGCTCTGTGATTTCATCAAGAAATAATTAAGATCGTTTGTTTTTATTACTCCGTAGGCTTTTGACATGAATGGAATCCATTATATGTTGTCCACTTGAGCACGAAAGTGAATTCAATTGACTCCGCAAAAACCAGTGAGGCTAATCAGAGAAAGCACCAAAAGGACAAGCGAAGCATCAATTGACTATTCATATTTTTCTGTAATTAATAAATATTTTCTTCTCCCCTTCAATTTCCTCGATATCCATGGAATGGATGGACTCTTTTGACGTTCTTGTGGTGAGAAATGAGAACAATGAAGATTAAAAGGGGGATGTCTTTAACATGCAGTTATGTAGTAATCAATATGATGGTTCATGGTCAAACGGTCATTGAATGCCTTTTACCAGTAAAAAACAGCTATGATTTAACCAGACCTGTCTTTGTTCATTTATCCATGTAATAACAATGTTAATTTATTGCTTAAACTGCTCCGATCTCCACGTGCATCTGATAATTTGCCCATGGAAATTCTATATGCACCCCCTTGATTCTATTTAGCCCCCCTCATTTAATCAACACAAAAATAATTGTAACATTTTAAATGTATTCGACCTATCTGAATAAATAATTTATTGCGCTTCAAAGGAAAACGTGAAGTGTGGGTCCCTTCAAGAGCACGTGTGAGGTTTGCTGATCCCATTCATTTAAATGCAATTTTTGACTAAACAGTTTGAATGACATTTTTGACTAAACACTTTGACCGACTTGTAACCTATTAATATTTGACAAATTAACTTGAACGTCTTTGCTATTTACGTTGGAATTTTTCACTTCATAATTTCCTTTCAAAATCTCAACTATATATATATGTCAAAACGTTGTTAATTGTAAGTAAAAAATACAAACAAGATTTAGACAACTGAATATTAACGAATTAAGATCCTCCTAAGTATCTAAGATCCTCCTAAGTCTTTCGAAGAGAACATGATTCCAGTAAGTTTGTTTATTCTTTTTTAGTATATATTTATCTATGTTTTTTATAATATTAAATTTAGTAACCATGCTTTCAAATTTATAATTACAGTAATAATAATCCTATGCATTTTCCCGTAACTATTTAGCAGAATGATATTTGCGGGATAACGACAGATGATGAAAATGAAGTTGGTGATCGTATGAATACCGATGTCACATCCGAATTTTATACTGACATGGTATGATATTTATTAGTCAGAATTTTCTAACAAATACTTATTTTAGTATCATTATACTTTTCCTAGTTTCTATTAAATAATTTTAATTTCAGGTGTTCAAATCTCGGCAACATTTAATTGATTGGGTGCAAAATGTTGGAATAAATCTTGGCTACGTGATTATCATTAAAAGATCAAAGATCAATTCAAGTGGAAAGTACTCGAAAGTTGTACTTATATGTGATCGTGGTGGAATCTATAGAAGTAAAAAAATCTCTACAAGAAATACCGGCACGAGAAAGATTGGTTGCAAATTTCAGCTTAAAGGAAAGTCAATGGTAGATAATTGCTGGAAGCTCTTCGTAATATGTGGAGTACATAATCACGAGCCTGCATTGGATCTAGAAGGTCATCCATATCCAAGGCGATTATCTGACAAAGAGGTTATACTAGTGGAAGATTTATCAAAAAAGAACGTGAAACCGCGAGGCATATTATCAATATTGAAGAAGCAGAATTTGGATAACGTTTCGACCATCAAAACTGTATATAATGCTCGTCAAAAGCTTCGAGCGATAGAGAAAAATGGTGGAACCCAAATGCAAGTCGCTATGTCTTTCCTACACGAAGAAGGCTATATTTTTCAAAGTCGATCAAATAGTACAACCAATGAGTTAGAAGATTTATTTTTCGCCCACCCAAAGTCGTTGGAGCTATGGCGTGCATTTCCACATGTGGTTTTGATGGATGCGACATATAAAACAAACAGGTACAAAATGCCTCTCCTTGAAATTGTTGGCGTAACTTCTACAAATATGACATTCTGCATAGCATTCGTTATGATGCATAAAGAGAAGAGGTCCAACTATAATTGGGCATTGAATTGTCTTAAGTCGACAATGGATGGATGCACGACTCCACGTGTTATAGTCACAGATAGGGAGTTGGCTTTAATGAAAGCATGCAAAGACATTTTTCCAGAAGCGAAAGGACTACTCTGCAGATGGCATATCTATAGAAGCATTATGAAGAAGTGCAGGCCATCAATAACGTCTCCTAATGCATGGAATTCTTTCTATAAGGCATGGACAACACTGATTGCGTCTGAAACAGAAGGCGCTTATTTATCCAATTTGGCACAACTTGAAGCAACATTATACGATTTTCCAGGTATTCTTGGACTATACTTAAAAATAGTAAATTATTATTTGCAAATTATTGTTGAGACTAATATAAAATGTTTGTTTCAGGTGTACTTACTTATCTCAATAATTATTGGTTAATACCATATAAGGAGATGTTTGTATCCGTTTGGACCGACAGATTTCTTAACTTTGGGAATCACACAACCAACAGAGTGGAGAGCCAACATGCGAAATTGAAACGATATTTGGAGTCTTCACATTCAGATCTGGTGGCATCATTATCATTCATTCAACAGGTAATTCAATCTCAACTAACAGCTATTAAAGCAAGTCTTGAACAAAGCAAGAGTATCGTCAGACATCGATTTAATGCTCATCACTATCAAGAATTGCGTGGCTTTGTTGCAATTCATGCGCTTGATATAATATTCAAAGAGTTTGAACGGTCTAAGCAGCCGGATTTTTGGCTGAAGACTTGTGGGTGGTTGCTTCGTACAAGTCATGGGTTGCCATGTGCCCATGAACAGACAAAATTTTTCAACAATAGTGAGCCTATTCCACTTGATGCAATCGACAAGTTTTGGAGGAAACTCGACTTGTCACCATGTGCACATCTTGAAGAAGACGAGTTATGTTGTGATCTTGAGCTACAAATGTTTAAGGCCCATTTAAACAACAGTCGAGAACTGGAAAGTCCAGTATGTTGAGGAAGCTGAGAGAGATAATTACACCAACAACATCATTGGTTTGCGAACCAAAAATTCATACGACTCGTGGACGTCCCTCTATCAAGGGTAAAAGTTTCAAAAACAATTTTATTGATCCACCGGTGCCAACGCGAGAATCTCCTCAACGTCCCTCGGATCAAAAATTTTCTTCACATCCATATATTCATGAATTTCCGGTTATACTTCATCCGTATATCACCCATGTCCAAGATGTAAGACCTGACGGAAATTGTGGTTTTCGTGCAATCGCTCTTTGTCTTGGTCTTGAAGAGGAAGCATGGCCTATCATTCGGCGCAATTTGGTAGAAGAGCTAGAAATGTATAAGTTAGAATATGTCGACATGTTTGGTGCTGACGGATGGCTCACTGTCAACAAATCGCTAAATTTTTTTGATTCGGATAGGTGCGCGCCTTTTGAGCATTGGATGGCTATGCCCGATGTAGGCGTCTTGATTGCATCGAAATTTAACGTAATATTGCATGTTATAAGTAATAGAGGCAGTGTGACATACTTGCCGCTTCGGTCTGCTCCGCCACCATGGTATCATCATGTTTCCATCGCCATTGGTCATGTTAATGGTAATCATTACGTAAAAGTTTCATTATCTGGTGGATATCCGATGCCAACTATCACGCCACAGTGGGTCCATTTCAGATATGAATGTGCAGCTGCATGGGCTACTCCATACGGGAATCGTATTAATGATTATGAAAAAAATTTGCGTTCTAATTGTAGTGTTAGTAATGTTATATTGGATTGATCTAGTTATTATATGGTGGTATTTATTTACGTCTATATGAATATTATGTCTGGACGTATGATCTAGTTATTTTTATTTAATATTTTTATTTTTCTTAAATAATATTATATATGTTACGTGTGTGCGAGTTCATATATTGTATTTTTGTGCATGTATCAATACAAATATTTTCCACAGAATTAGAAAAGCTAACTCCCACATATAATGTTACACGAACTTCAACTTCACTTCTTTCTATAATAGTGCAACGGTACATGTCATAATTACACAAACTTCAATATTCACTTCTTGCTAATAATCTTCAATGTTACGTACGAGATTTTTATGTTCCCGAGGTTTTTTACACCCCCTAAAGGGGTGCAAATAGTAGTACCCTTTGCCCATCTGTCACCATTCTTTCGCTTACTTCAATGCCCCTTCATTTTTTCCTCGAGCATTTCACCATACCAATTGATCTCTCTCTCTCTCTCTCTCTCTCTCTCTCCATTTTCATCTGGGCTCACTTTAATCTGTGGAAAGTTGAAATCTTTTGCACTGGGCTGTTGTTCTAACCAGAAGAGAAAGGACAAAAATGGTCATGGAGGTGGTGCATGAAGACATGGGCGAAGGCAACGTCCAATGCGTAAACCACCCATACAGAAACAGCTCGCCGCCGGGCGGAATCTGTGCGTTTTGCCTCCAAGAAAAGCTCGGAAAGCTTGTTTCTTCCTCCTTCCCAGTCCACGTCTTCCCCACTTCATCTTCTTCTTCTTCGCCTTCATTCAGATCTGAAACTGCCAGCGGTTTTTGCGACGCGCAGAGAAGTACGCTCGTTCTTGGCTCTTCTTCTTCGTCTTCTTCTTCTGCTGCTGCCGTGGGTAACAATGGTTACTGTCATATGAGGAGATCTAGGTTGCCTTTTATCCTAACGACGAACAAGAGAAAGAAGAAGAAAGACGGCGGCGCCGCGCCGTCTGATTCCGCCGGCGTTACGTTCAAGAGGAGCAAGTCCACCACAGCTCCTCGGACAGGTATGCACTTCTTGGACGGCGGCGAAGATTACAGCCCTCAGAGAAGAGGGTTCTTCAGGTCATTTCTTTACTTGTCTTCTAAGCATTACTCTGCCGTTAAAAGAAGCGATAAGAGCTCCAAAGATTCGAACTTTACGCCAACTAGGCCTAGAACTGTGACTAGCCGTTGCAGTAGTACAGTTGCATCAACCTCTTCTGCCATGATTAGTTCATGTAATAATCAGAAAAGAGAAAACTTTGTCGTCGTGGATGAGAATGGTAGCAGCCCTGAGCAAGCTTCGTTTGATAGAAAGGTGTCAAGATCTAGATCTGTGGGCTGCGGTAGCAGAAGCTTCTCAGGCGATTTCTTCGAAAGGATTTCAAATGGTTTGGGAGATTGCACGCTGAGGAGAGTCGAGTCTCAGAGAGAAGGCAAGCATCGTAAGTCTCACTCATCATCACTTCAAAGGAGTAATAATGGGCATGAAAGAGTTAGGTGTGGTGGGATTTTCAGAGGATTTATGATCACATCTTCTTCATCATCTTCCTCACTTTCTTCACATTGGGCTTCAACTTTAGCTGAGGAAGTCAGCAACACATTGAATGGAAGGCCAGAAACAGCTATGTCTTCAGCTCCTTCAACTGTGAGATCACATATCTCCCATGGAAGAAGTAGAAGCTGGGGCTGGGCACTAGCGAGTCCCATGAGGGCTTTTAGTAGGCCTTCTTCTACGGTGAAAAGAGATTCTGCTTCTTCTAATAAGAATGTGACTCCAAATTTAGCTGCAATTCCTTCACTGTTGACTGTAAGTGGCTGAGAAACAGTGCAGACTAGCAGTAGAAGAAGAAGGGCTTAGGTTTTGTTTTGAGTACTACTAGTTGATACTGTGATACAAGTTTATATATTTCTTGATTTATATTTGACAATGTTGCTCTTAATCTGTGATGTTCGTGGGTTTGAACTGTTGTTTTTCGGTGTGGTTTTTCGTATGTTGAGGAGTTGAAATTAAGTTTGAACTACATATGGTTTGCTAGTTTTAGGATTATTATTACTATTACCAGCAAAGTCTTGGAAGTGCTTAGAACCATTTTTCACTATGCATATAACAAACAAAGAAGGTATCTTGGAAAGCTCTCTCTGTGATATGATTGCTCACTTTTATGGCACATTGAGATTTTGCAGTGAGACTTTTTTTAAATGCAAGAAAAAAGAGAAGATTTGAGATGGGATTATTGCACGGGCCCCACTTGGTGTCTCCAGAAAGGTGTATTTCTCGATTATTTGCTCCCACCAAAGCGTTTAGAATCTGTGAAGAGTCACATGTCACAGTTAATGAGCGCATGTGAAATGACAACCATTGATTTTGTCTAATCATTGAGAGTCAAAGACTAATTGCACATGATTGGCAAATGAGACACCTTTGAATGGTCTTAGACTCTTAATTAGGACATTGATTGGAATCTAAGCATGTTTTAGTATTTGATCAAGGCATTCTTTTATATTAAGATGAATAAAGCAAAAGCTTGAAAGTAGAGCATATAAGTACAAAACATTGATAGGGACTCATGAGAACACAAAGGGACAAGCAAGAAATGTCATTTTCTACAACTCCATGATAGAGATGAATGATATGTACATATATATTTTATATCTATGTAAAGATTGTTGCTCCCAACGGATCACTTAGATATTTATGCCTGAGGGGCCTCAGAATTTCAGAGGTATTCTTGTTTCTTCTTGAAAATATTAGGAACTGAATATATACATATATATAGAAGTCCAATGCCAACTAGTACAAAAGAAAGACTATTTTAAATGCACCCTTAAATTATCAAGACATAATTCATAGCCCGCAACAAAATTGAATGCCTTTCACGTTGTTGCATGTGCTGCTAAAGGGTGAAGGCCACAGCAATAATAGTTAGCTATAATTGCCACGTAGATTAATAATATTCAAGAAATATGACGGTTTGTTTAGTTATTACAAACTCAACTTCCCCAAAATACATTGAACGAAACTGAGAAAGAGGAAAGCACCACGGAGAAGAAGGGGGGGGGGGGGGGGGGGGGGGGGGGGGGGGGGGGGGGGGGGGGGGGGGGGGGGGGGGGGGGGGGGGGGGGGGGATGGAAAAATGATCGAGGACGATAAATGTATCATAAAAAGCAATTTTATCGCCTTTTAAACTGCCCCATACAGAATAGCGCTTCCAATTGAATGGATTTGTTCTATATGAGTGAACTACCTTTTCAACTCCAAGATTGCAAAATAATATATAAATTACTATGGATTTTGAGTTATGGCAATTTTAGACTTAGAGTCTTCTTCTCTTGTTTCTTCCCCTTGGATGTTCAGATTTCTGCCGATGGCTCTTATGCCCATTGATATCGACGGTGAGTAATGTGAAAGATATGAGGAAATTTGTTGAAGAATGTTGTTTTTCGACGATGCCATAAGGTGAGGTTATTTTTAGAAGTTTGTACTAATTTGGGTGTTAAAAGGTGTGGGGCAAAGGAGGAGCTATTAATAGAGGGTTTTCATGCATGCATGATTCCAATTCGTTTTGAAATCCAATGATTTCCTTGTATGTGAGTGAACTACTTTTTTCATCGTCTCGAGTTGCACGCTAAGAGAAGAAAACGATGAAAGTTTTTAAAGCTATGAATCTTCAACAACGAAAAAAAAATATATAGCCAGATATAGCCATATATATGGTGTGCCTAATGAATCACCAATAATGCGCTTAATATATATTTAGTTAATAATCAGTATTCAAGATAGATTTGATGAACCCAAACAAGCGTGTCGTAAAAAGCAAACACACTAGATGGGATTCTGCATAATACTTGTAGCAGATGTAATCTTGCATTGGCGTACCCCAAGTTTGATTGGGTTATAGGTAAGTTCTATTTCGTTTTTAAATCCAACCAATTCCTTTGCATACGAGTGAAACTGAACTACCCTTTTCATTCTCAAGATTTCACATACTAGGATAATTGAAAATGATGAAGTTTTTAAAACATTGTTATAACTAGCTTTTCCTGTTGAGGAAATGGCTACCTCTCGAAGAGGATTCAATGTATTTTATGTGTTTTCAAGTGTTAGGAATCTAATTGAGCACTTTGAGGCTCAATTGAACCAAAGAAAACAGAAAACTCACACACACACACTTGAAAAACAGGATTTACGTGGTTCGGCCGAACTTTGGCCTACGTCCACGGATCAACCGAGCCTTCTTTCGTATTAATCACAACAGAAGAATTGTACACCGCCGTGCCCTCTACGACTCTTATGTTTAACGCACACTGTGATTCTCACTCTACGAAAAGATACGAACTCTCAAAGATGCTAAGTCGAAACTGGAATTACAGTATATATAGAGCATATTTCAGGTTAAAAGCATGTTCTGCGATCTATCCTATCCGTCCGATCGATCTGATCCAGCGTACCAGATTTTGCCACGTCTCCCATGCATTTGCGCGTGAACCAGCACACATAACATGCGACTTTATAAGTAAATTGGCGCTTTTATCATCGTCCGTTCGATTTTCAATCCAACGGCCGATCTTCGTCATCCGCACCATTTCATCTCAACTCATCTGGGCCGTCGACTCCTTTCGCGCGCCATCCGACGATCTGCATTCAAATTCCCAGCTTTTAATCTAGTCCCTTGGATCTCGCGCGCACTTGATCGGACGATTCCTGTACATCGCGACCCTTAACAGCTCAAAACCATCAGCTCATTCACTCTGTTCGACTCAGCTCCAACCGGCGACTTCTCCGACCATTTTCCGGCGATCTACGGCGAGTTGCAGGCTCGCCAGTCCCAACATTTCCACTGATGGTAAAAATATTATTACCAATGTTTATGGTAGCCTGACGAGTGATAACCTCTGGAGATTTAGGATAATGTAGCTGTGTTATTACATCATCCACCTTACTTAAATCTTATCCATCGAACCTTTTTTTTTTTACATTCGTTTTAAAAAAGATACCAGAATTAGAAACACAAATTAGCCCTTCTCCATTACGCATCACACATTACATATTAGTAGCACCACAACCCACAACACAAAAATTACGCAAGCATGCATGCAAGCAAAACCAACTACGCACATTCTTCTTGCTTATTATTCATTACATACTTATTATTACTATTACACATACACACAGACACACATCTTGGAGAAGGCACATATATCATCACTCGCCATCGTTATCATAATTGGACGATCCCCAACTCATTCACGTCCACAGCGAGTCCTAACAACCCAGAAACCGCACGAACCGCCCCCAGGGGATTGGGCGTGCCCGAGAGCATCCCATTGGAAGTGCTAAGTGAAGGGCAACTGTTAATGGGCAAAGGGCTAGTAACCGTACACGGAATAGGTGCGAGGGGATCCAAAATGGTCGTTACAATTGGCGCAGTGATGTTAAAGACTCCATTCACGTCTGTTAAAGCACTGCGAATACTGACCGTTCCACTTATAGGATTTGTGCAGTTAAGGGTAACGTTTACCCCAACTAACCAGCGCAGCAGCACCGGGAACGCAAGTCCCAGTTGGCGTGCAGCAGATTCTGCCTATGGCATTGACGCCATTGATGGTGATCTGAGCTTTGGCTTGCAGTGGGTTGTCGGAGGTGAGTAATATGAGGGATATGAGCAGAATTGCTGAGGCAATTTGTTGAAGAAAGTTGTTGGTGGAAGCCATTTTTAGGGTTTGTTTTGTATGTGTGTGTGCTGCTTTGGGTTTTGTGTGAGTTGTGGTGGTTTGAAGAGGGAACGAAGAGGGGCTATTTATAGAAGGTTTTCTTGCATGAACGAATGTGTGTAACGTCGTTTGATTCTAATATTGGACTCTTTTTTGTTGTTTCATTGATTTTTCTTTAATGTGTTGCACAAGGGACGTTTGGTAACCCTACGAGTATTAGTAATCATTAAAGTTGACAAAGTAGAGATTTGGAAATTGGAAAAAATTTTGGTGCTAAAGTGTGGGGGCGTGGGAGCTCTATTCTATGTTTTCTAGGGTTAGGGCATTAAGTAAAACAATATTTATAATTAAAGAGATTATAATGGAAGGATTCTACCGTTGACATAAGATATGTTATATAGAGATATTTTTCTGGATCTGTATAGTTACATCGCGAAAGGAGATGTGTTTGCGTAGTAAACGGCCCCACATTCGTTGTCTATGCTTCTTTGTCGACGACGATGATAAAATCTCTCTTTTGTCGCTTTTTGATCTTTTTTATGTAGAGTATGGTTTGGCATCAAAAGGTGGTTGCATATTAGTTGACTTGTTAGGAAACTAGCGAAGGAAACTGTACCAGCCAAACCTTATATCATAGTCGAAGGACTTTGGAAAGAAAGCATTAATTAGCTAACTACAAAGGAAAGTCCCGTTTTGTTTACTAATAAAAATAAAGGAAAAACGTTACATATGATTCACTTCACTCTTAAAAATAACCTTCCTTTTTTTCTAGCATCTCAAGCAAAAATGACCTCAATAAGACAGTAATAAAAGAAACGGAGATATCTTTTATGATTCTCAGTCTCCATTGATAATCCCACGCACAGCCATCTCTGCTTCAGAAAGGGTTGCCCGGCGAAAAGACGAAGCTGCCCTCTCCTCACAACTACTGCCCTCGAAGCATATGTTTCTGCTGCTGACTGTAGTTCTTGGGATTAATTTCGATAATGTTCAGAAAACGAAATTCAAATACATAAAAAGATCGTAGCTTTAGCAAAAATAGATCGAAGAGAGGTTACTTACTTCAGCTTTTAAAGGAACAACTTGGGCACTGAAGTCTTCAAGATCTTCGAAAAAAGATTGCAGAAGGTAACAGAAATTTGTTAGTATCAGAACGGTCCTCGAATGCAACTATATGAGGCAATTGTTGATCCTCAGCAGTGGGCAAAGCTTTCTTATGTATTATGAACCATACCCATGTCTTGATAAAATGGAGTGTATGGAAATGGTTTAACCTATAAATACGTCTTTTCCGTTATCATTACACATAACAAATAGTAGCTAAACATTCTCAAAAAAAAATATATTATTCCATCCACAATGCATAGTAATTTCGCCAATTAAGTGCAATTTAGTGGTATTTAATTTATTGATCGAATTAGGAAAAAAAAAAGATTGCACTCAAAGCAACAAAGGCAATTCAGTACAAAAAGAAATATACCTTTAGCGACTACGAATACCGACTACGGGAAACGTAGTCGCTATTCTTAAAAATTACCGACTACGTTTTGAAATTTGCGGCTAAAAGTGTAAACGCTATACCGACCACAGAACTGGTCGATGTATGGTATATTTGTAGTCGCTAAGGTACTTTCCGGCCACATTGGCGACTACAACATGTAGTCGCCGTTTTCGACTGAGTACCGTGTACGCTACTGTTTTTAAACTTAGTCGCGATTTCAGTACTTTTTCCGACTACAGTTGTAGTCGAAAATGTTACCCTAAATTCCCGAAACCGCGCCTTCCTCAGATCCAAATCTATATTTTTTTCCAGCTGCTCTTCTTCGCCGCGCCGCGCCGTCCTCACCGTCGTTCTTGCCGTCTTCACCGCCCACGTCGCCATTCCCCCCCCCGTCGTGGTCTATTAGGGTCTTATTTTTTTTGTGTCATTTTTAATTTGAGTTTGGCTTGATTTGATTGATTGATTTTCTCCGCCTTTACTTTATGTTATGTTTTTATCGATCGATGTAGGTCTACATTGGTAGATATTTTGTCGATTAATTGCAGCCGTACCCCATTAGTCGAATTCTATTGATGTTTCTATGAATGGCTCTATAAATGTTTATTACTGTTGCGTTCTTGTTTTTTGCGCCATCCGATCCTAACATGTTACATATTAGCGGTCAGGTAGTGCAACCATTGAAATTTTTTGCTTTTCCTCTCTGGCTTTTTCCTCTCTTTTATATTTATTTTATATCTCATATGTTATTTTATCTCATATGTAAGTTTTAGTTTTCCAAAATTATCTTCACAAATTGAATATTTTGTTGAAATTTATAATATGTGACTAGATTTCCTTGTATTCGAGTGAACCACCTTTTTTCATCGTCTCAAGTTACACGCTAAGAGAAGAAAATGATGAAAGTTTTGTAAAGCTATGAATCTTAAACAACAAAAAAGGTCATAGACAGATATAGCATATATATGGTGTCTAATGAATCACCAATAATGTGCTTAATATATTTAGTTAATAATCAGCTTCACTAATTATCATAAAAAGGTTATTACCAATGTTTATATGGTATAGTCTAACGAGAGATAACCTCAGGAGATTGAGGATATGTAGCTATATATGTTTTACATCTACCTTACTTAAATCCTTCTCCATCAAACCTTTTCTTATTTTTTAGATTCGTTTATAAAAATATCAGAATTAGAAACAGAAATTACTAGTCCTTCTCCATTACGCATCACACATTACATAATATCATTATCATTACATATTAGTAAACACAACCCACAAGACAAAAAGTACAAACGCTTGCACGCAAGCAAAACCTATGCACATTCTTCTTGCTTATTATTCATTATATATACTTATTATTACTATTACACACACACACATCCTGGAGAAGACACGGATCATCATCACCACACATCATCATGGCAATGGAATGATCTGAAACACAGTCACCACAACATTCAAAATAATCCCAAGCACCCAAGAATCGAACCAAGCGTAGTGCCCACGTAAGTGAGCGTGCCCGAGAGAATCCCAGTGGTAGTGCTAAGTATAGGGCAAACAGTATTGTTAAGGGGCAAAAGGCTAGTAAGCCTACACGGAATAGGAGCGAGTGCGAGGGGACCCAAAATGGTTTTTATTAATGGCACAGAGAGGTTAAAAGTTCCATTCACGTCTGTTAAAGCAGTGCTAGTGCTGAACGTTCCACTTAGGTTTGTGCACTGAAAGGTGACGTTACCCCAACTAGGCCAGCAGCGCCGGGCACGCAAGTCCCAGTTGGCGTGCAGCAGATTCTGCCTATGGCATTGACGCCATTGATGGTGATCTGAGCTTTGGCTTGCAGTGGGTTGTGGGAGGTGAGTAATATGAGTGATATGAGCAGAATTGCTGAGGCAATTTGTTGAAGAAAGTTGTTGCTTGAAGCCATTTTTAGTGTTTGTTTGTATGTGTGTGTGCTGCTTTGGTTTTGCGTGAGTTGTGGTGGTTTGAAGAGGGAACGAAGAGGGGCTATTTATAGAAGGTTTACTTGCATGAACGAATGTGTGTAACGTCGTTGGTTCTAATATTGGACTTTTTTTTTGTTGTTTCATTGATTTTTCTTTAATGTGTTGCGCAAGGGTTTGGTAAGTCTACTACGAGCGAGTGTTAGTATCGTTATAATTGACAAAGTTGAAATTTGGTGAATTTAGAATGTTTGGTTCCTAAAGTGAGGTGCGTGGAAGCTCTATTCTATGTTAGGGTTAGGGCATTAAGTAAAACAATATCTATAGTTAAAAAGAGATTATAATGGAAGGATTCTACCGTTCACATAATATATGTATATATAGAGATATTTTCTGGATCACGGAAGGAGACGTTTGCGTAGTAAAACAACACATTTTTCGTTGTCTGTTAATTATGCTTCTTTGTCGACAAACGATGATAAAATCTCTCTTTTTCGCTTTTTAATCTTTTTATATAGAGTATGGTTTGGCATCAAAAGGAAATACAGAACCAACAAGTCTCCGTTTTGTTTTACTAATAAAAACAAAGGAAAAACGTTACATATGATTCACTTCACTCTTAACAATAACCTTCCTCTTTTCTAGCATCTCAAACAAAAATGGCCTCAATAAGACAGTAAATAAAAGAAACAGAGATATCTTTTATGATTCTCAGTCTCCAATCTCCATTGATAATCCCACGCACAGCATCTCTGCTTCAGAAAGGGTTTGCCCGGCGAAAAGACGAAGCTGCCCTCTCCTCACGACAACTGCCCTCGATGCATATGTTTCTGCTGCTAACTGTAGTTCCTGGGATTAATTTCGATAATAAACGAATTCAAATACATAAAAAGATTGTAGCTTTAAGCAAAAATTGATCGAAAAGAGGTTACTCCAGCTTTTAAAGGAACAACTTGGGCACTGAAGTCTTCAAGATCCTCGAAAAAAAGATAGCAGAAGGTAACAGAAATTGTTAGCATCAGAACGGTCCTCGAATGCAATGGGCAAGCTTTTCAGAGTGTAAAGACCTTATTCGCCTCCTCACCATTTTCGCCTCTTCGCATAAGAATAGCCTGAATTGTAATAAAATGAGAAAAAGCAACGGAGAGGCTCTGAAAAGTGAATCATAAGCAATGTGTATGTGAGAATAGAAACATACAAGAACATACGGAAAATTTCTTGAAGAATGTTGTGTTTTTCGACGATGCATTAAGGTGAGGTTATTTTTAGAAGTTTGTACTAATTTGGGTGTTTAAAATGGTGAACAAAGGATGAGCTATTAATAGAGGGTTTTCATGCATGCATGAATGTGTACACCTTGTGATTTGTTGCTATGCTATGTTCAGGCCCGTAGCTGACGAAGTCGGGACCTGAGACGATCCTCGAAATTCGGGTCCTAAAGTTTTTATGTAATTTTTAAATAACATACGTAGTCTGACATAAATTCAACCGTAAATGTAAGTTATTTAAACTGTAAATAAAAATCATCTAGGTGTTTTTATAGGCAGGTTCGCCGTCGCGGATGCGGACGTTCGATGCAGAGAGCAAGCGATACAAATACGTTGCATTGTCGCGACGCGATCGCGGACGATATGCACTTTTCTTGAAAAAAAAAGTAATATATATCAGTTTCTTTGCAACTATACTAGATTATATTTGTAAAGAGGTTAAAAACACATAATAAGTTTATATCACAATTCACATTTTCTATTATATTACATATATTACAAAATTTTCTATTATATTACATATATTACAAATATTTGAAAATTCTTATTAGTATTAGAAAAGTCATTAAAAACTGGAAAATAATGCAAGTCAACATCAATAAGCATGTTCAAAACGCGTATATTCAACAAAGTTAAACAATGTACGAATTTTAAATAATAGAACTATAAGACTATCATAATATCTAAACTAATAATAAAGTATTTAACGAGATAAATAAACTTTCAAGCTATTCCTCTTTTTTTAAACTTCATTTACATTGCTTAATGTATTTGGACAATATATGTTTTTTCTATATGAATTAACAAAGGCTTGTTAAAACTGGGCCAAACATTTTGAAAAGCCCAAGAACCATAAATTAGAATTCAGAAATGCCCTAATTAGTCGTCGTCTACCTCACGACACCTAATTTCAGAAGCTATGGATGAGATATATCCAACCGCGAATATATATATATATATATATATACATATAGGTATGATAATTTTTTTTGAGCCCCTTCGAAAGCTGGGCCCGAGGCGACCGCCTCACTGGCCTTATGGAAGCTACGGCCCTGCTAGTGTTAGACCCCTTTTTTTTTATTATTTATTGGTATTTGATGTTGGGTTTGGGCTCCCAACTATGTGGATAAAAGCCCAGCTCTCAGCCCACTTAACACCAAATAATTACTAGCAACAAGAAGATCTCAACCACTACACAAAAGAAACCATCGATCAAGCTCAAAAAGGAAGAAATTTTCTGCATTTTTCTTACCAGCAGCAGGTTCGGATTTCTCACATTTGGAGGGGCAAACGTTGTCCGATTGGCCTGAAATTTCAGGAGAAGGTAGAAGACTCATTGATCTTCATTCTCCCCAAAGGGTTTTTCATTTCGAGGTCTGTACTGTGAGTTACGAATTTCTGAAGTCTGCTGCGATTTTCTGTGACGAATTTGGTGTTTTGATCTTGTTTTGAGTTGTGGTGCTTTTGGAGCTTTGATTTGGTGTTCATAGCTCGTGTGGTTGTGTGTGGGGTGTAATCTTGCTGTAATCGAAGTGGTGATAGTGGATTTTTGGATCGTTTGATCCCGTGGTTTTTACCCCGTCGATTTGAAGGGGGTTTTCCACGTTATATCGCCGTGTTACTTTCATTTTTCCGTTGCGTTGATAATTCTTGGGCTGCCGATACGTGTTTTCGCTGCCATAATTTTGTGTCGTTTGAGCCGTCCGATCCTAACATTTGATGAGTGTATTATTCAAGGGTTTGGTAACTCTACGAGTATAGAATAGTCTCTATGTAATTATGGAAGTTTTAGAACCTTTCGTAGTTTGGCAAATTTGGTTTGCTATAAAGTGTGGTCCGTGGAAGCTCTATTCTATATTTCAGGGTTAGGTTATTATGTAATTATATATAATAATTGAAAAAGATTATAATGGAAAGATATTCTGAAAGTTTGCTACATATAAACTTTGCTACAACAAGTATATGCATTGGCGTAGCCCAAGCTTAATGGGATATATATTATTTTTAAATCCAACGGATTTCCTTGTATATGAGTGAACTATTCATTCTCAAGACTGCTAAGAGAGGAAAATGATGAAAGTTTCAAGGCAAGGGATCTTCAAGAACAGTGAAAGTCATAGCCCAGATATAGCTTTATTATTTTACAACTATTGACTTCCCTTGTATATGCTGCCAATGAATCAGCCAATATGCGCTTAGTATTGGATTTTAGTGTTTTTCTTAATCGTAAAAATGGTTTTTCAATGTCTATGGTATCCTTAATCCATCTCCATCAAAACCCTTTTTGGACACCATCAGTACTTATTAGTAATAACCCACAAGAGAAAGAGTACGCAGGAATGCATGCAAACCTATACGCACATTCTTCTTGCTTATTATTCATTACATACTTATTATATTATTATTACACACACACACACGCACACACATCTAGGAGAAGACATAGATCATCAATCATCATGATGGGGGGATCTCAAGCAGCAGAGTCGTAAGAAAATCGAATACCGAATTAAAATCAATCCCCAATAACGACCTGTACCTGTTCGCGCCATAATCAATTGTATTTTTCAGGAACAGGGCAAACAGTATTGTTAATGGCCGCCAAAAGGTTAGAGACGACACTGCACTGAATAGGTGCGACG
Organism: Craterostigma plantagineum; assembly: GCA_027422505.1. Taxonomy (NCBI): domain Eukaryota; kingdom Viridiplantae; phylum Streptophyta; class Magnoliopsida; order Lamiales; family Linderniaceae; genus Craterostigma; species Craterostigma plantagineum. The sequence goes on from JAPQWV010000007.1 coordinate 2,749,778, forward strand.
GGACCCAAAATGGCTGTTAATAATGGCACAGTGATGTTAAACGTTCCGTAACGTCTCTTAAAGCACTGCGAATGCTGGTCGTTTGTTAGGATATTATATTTTTATATTTTTATAATTATTATTAGTTTTAATTAATTAGTAGTTTGAAATTGAATTAGTAGAGAGAGTTATTAGGGATTTGACTAAGGTAATAGTAGGAGAATTATTAGGGGTTTGACTAAGTAGTAGAGAAATATTTTAGGGATGTTTTCTCCTATAAAAGGAGAGGGTCTCTAATATCACTTTCTCGTCTTGGTTTAGGATATTTGAGGGCCGTAGTCTTTGACTATCGGATTGAGGGCCGGAGTTCTTGGTTCTTGAACTCTCGGATTTAGTTATTAGTATATTACGTCTTTGTCGTCGTTTTTCCCCTTTTTAATCAATAAAAATTATATATTTTAGTCTACCACCGTCTTCACTCTAACATCGTTCCACTTATAGGGTTTGAGCAGTTAAGTGTGACGTTTGCCCCAACTGAGGCAGCAGCGCTGGGCAGGCAAGTCCCAGTTGGTGTTCAGCAGATTCTACCTGTGGCTCTCACGCCATTGATGGGGATCTGAGCTTTGGCTTGCAGTGGGTTATGGGCTGTGAGTATGAGGGAAATGAGCAAAAATGCTGAGGCAATTTGTTGAGGAACGTTCTTGGTGGAAGCCATTTTTAGAATTTGTTTGTATGTGTGTGTGCTGTTGGCGTGGCAGTGGACCCGGTCGAGTAGTACTGCGGCTAATATTTTGAGCAATTAAAGATAAAATGGACACCGAGATTTTTACGTGGAAAACCCCCCAAATCGGGGTAAAAACCACGGGCAAGGAAGAATAATCAACTATAGGGGAAATGTAGGAGTTACAACCTCTCGTACTACAAAGGAGAAAACCCTCAATATCTCTCTTTATAGTCGGAGAAAATATCCGACAAACTCTCTATTATTTTCCCTCTATTTATTCTCTCTTCACTAATCCCTTTGGATTTCTTTATGTGGGATGATTTTCATCTGATCATTCGATCCCTATTTATAGGAAAAAATGTGTATGTGAACAAACTAAAGAAAATGCCACCACACCAAAAGGAATACGGCGCCAACCTCTTTCTTTCTCCACTTGCACACCTCTTTTGACCATTCTATAACCCATGTGCGCCATATTATGTTGACATGTGCTGATTTGGGTTTTGTGTGAGTTGTGGTGTGGTTTGAAGAGGGAACGGAGAGGGGCTATTTATAGAAAGTTTTTCTTGCATGCATGATGAGCGTGTGTTTTAATGTTGCTAAAATTGGACATTTTTTTGTTGTCTATAGTTGACGTTTCTCAAATGTGTTGCTCAAGAGTTTGGTGTCGACTCTACGAGTATTAGTATGATCGTATAGTTGACGAAGTAGAGATTTGGAATTTGGAAAAATTTGTGTTGCTTGACGTCCTATTCTATGTTTCAGGGTTAGGGCATTAAGTAATCAATATTTATAATATGTAAGACTTTATAGATATATATATCTATATAACTAGATATAATTTCTCGATCTGTCTGTATCCATCATGAAAGGAGTTGTGATTGCGTAAACTGCACTTTTTATTTGTGTGTAATTAATTATTATAATATGCTCTTCTTTGGATAAAACCGCTCTTTTTAACTTTTTATATAGTATGCTTTATTTGACTGTGTGTAGTTGGCTTGTTACGAAACTAGCCAGAGAACTGTACCATGCCCACCCATTATCATAAGTAGAGCTGTCAAAACGGGCTTGGGCCCGCGGGCCGGCCCGCCCCGCCCCGCCAAAGTGGCGGGGCGGGCTCTGAAATTTTAGGCCCGCCTGGAGGCGGGCCTGGGCGGGTAAGCCCGCGGCGGGTGCGGGCTTTGGCGGGGCGGGGCGGGCTTACCCGCGGGTAGCCCACCGGAATATTTAAAAAAAATATATTATTTATTATATAATATTACAAATATAATAATAGGTACTTAATAAAATAATAGATTAATATTAAAAAAGTTTATTTAATTAGATATATTTTCCTTCATTTTCTTATTTTTTCCATTTTATATTATTTTTTTCTATTTTTATTAATTTTTTTTACTTTTTCTTATTTTTAATAAATTTTTCTTATTTTATTTTTTTTTTTAATACTGGCGGGCTAAGCCCGCCAGGCCCGCTACCCGCCTGCAGGCGGGGCGGGCCTTCATTCCTAGGCCCGCCATCAGGCGGGCTTACCCGCCCCGCCCCGCCAGTGGCGGGCTTTTGGCGGGTACGGCCGGCCCGCCCCGCCGGCCCGTTTTGACAGTACTAATCATAAGTCGAAGCACGACTTTGGAAAGAAAACATTAATTCGTCATAATGTATTATTAATTAATAAACTACCAAGAAAAATACAGAACAAGTGTCCGTTTTGTTTTATTAATTAAAAAGTAATGTAAAACTACGAGTATAATATGATGGTTTAATGGATGTTTTAAATCGTTGGTAGTTGACCAAAAGTAGAGTAGAGAGAATTGGCATTTGAAGATTTGGTTTGCTATACAAAGCGTGGTCCGTGGAAACTCTACTCTAAATTTTAGGGTTATTTAGGGTATTTATTAAGTATATGGGTCTTTTTTGTTTCAGGCCCCGTTTTATGTTTCAGTTACAGTTCAGACCCATGTCAGAAAATGCATTAGTTTTAAGGACCCATTTTCTTCAGAAACCTTCATGGCTCCCCCATACCACTTCATTACTCTACAGTAACAGTTCATTGGTATGCAATAATAGTTCATGGATCTGTGGTACCACTTCATGGTTCTGTGGTACCACTTCGTGGGTCTGTGATACCACTTCGTGGGTCTGTGGTACCACTTCATGGGTCTGTGGTACCACATGAGTCCTTATCTCTAAATGAAAGTTAAATTAGGTCCTTATCTCTAAATATAACTTGTCTTTATCTTTAATTGAAAATATCTTTTGGGGCCTGATCCTAAATTAACCGTAAGTATATTTGTAATTAAAAAGAGATAATAATTGAAAAATATTCTGAATGTTTCGTTACATCACGAAAGGAGTTGTGTTGGCGTACACATGCACTTTTGTTGTGTGTACTTATTATTAATTTTTTTGGGGGACGATGATGAAGTCTTTATTTTTTTTATCTTTATATAGTATGCTTTCTGAAATGAGTATATTGGTATCAAAAGACATATAGTTGACTTGTAAGTATTGTAAGGAAAAGTAGCGTAGGAGCTGTAGCACCACTGATCGCGTGCGTGTATGTTTAAATAAAAGGTCGTGCGAATACGTCAAGTAATAATTAAAACGAATATATTATAACTAGAATCACGCGCGATAGGCAGTGTACCTATCGTTTGTAATATAGCTATAGCGAATATCCGAGTATCGAACACGAGGAATAAATTGAGTACTAGTATTAACCTATCGACTCGATATTTAACCTAAATAAAATAACAGGATTTGTTTGTATTATGAACTAATTTAACAACGCAACTTAAAGGATTGGAAGACAAGGAGGCACAACTAGAAATAGTAAGAGTGACTTAAGGTGATAAATATGTGTCCGGGATTCGAATCCCGCTGAGTTTTGTTGCTAAGGCTTACGGAATATCGCTCATACGTGATTATCGACTAAATCGCAGTAATTTTCTACCCACTCACGGATTTGCTGTCGCCCTAAACGTTCGTGGGGATCTTAGTTTAGCGATTACTAGACGGCGAGGATCGAGTATTTGCTGTCGCCCTATACTCGATTCCTAACGTCTACGAACGGCCTAATCGTTATTTAGCTGTCGCCCTAAACGATATACCACACATGCACATCAACACATAGACATATTGATACGAAGAAACAATATCATAGATCGATAAATGGTCGAATACACGTGTTCACGATTATCCTACGCCTTAACTACAACATAACCAACGTTCATCTATTCCCAAACACACAAGAGGATTAGCTGCTCATATTAGGCAAAACAACAACGAGATCCAAAGTAAACGAGGATAGAGAACTCATGAAAACTTCCCTAAGAAGTGAAAATGGCGTTTCTGAGGTGTAGCTCTCGTTCCTCGATCGTATGAGCGTGGCTTCGTTGTTAGATCGTCCCTTGAGCTTCTCCGAATCACGGATTGCTTCTAGTGTTCTTCCTCCTCTTTTTAGCTCTAAGTTTCGTCCCTATGGAGTTCTTCTTGAGTTCTGAGAAGTGCCCTCCTTTTATGCTTCGAAAATGGGCTAAAACCCTGAATTTTGGCACGTTCACGGCCTCTTAACGGGCCTTCACGGCCGTGAAGGCGGCTAAAAACCCTATTTCTTGACTTTCTGGCATGAGTCACGGCCTCGTGCAACACGCTTCACGGCCGTGACGGCGGCTCAAACCCTAAATATTGACTCTCTGGCATGATTCACGGCCTCGTGCATCGGCAGTCACGGCCGTGAATCAACGGATTTTTCCTTCGTTGAACTCTCTTGCCTTGATTCACGGCTTGTTGCATAAGCCCTCACGGCCGTGAAGAGTGGTAGTTTCTTCTTAGAGTTCTCTGTCGAGCTTCACGGCCTCGTGCGAGATGAGTCACGGCCGTGAGTGAAGCTACTCCAACTCTCTGCCGCCGTTCACGGCCTCTTGCAAGGGAGCTCACGGCCGTGACACCTTCCTTTGAACTTTCTGTCCGCATTCACGGCTACCTACATCAGGGTTCACGGCCGTGACGCTGGAGGCTTTTCTTCTCTTACTCTCACTGCCCAAGTTCACGGCCTCTTGCAAGATCGTTCACGGCCGTGACCGGTTACTGGCAGCTTCAAACTTTGCCATTTTCGCGTCGTTTTCGCCTCGTTTTCGTTCCTTTTCTCTCGATAATCATTCGAAGGTCCTACAATATTTAAATGGGTGTAAATAGAGCCAAGAAATACATGAATAACCAAAACATATCCTATTATAACCCAAATAAACATAACAATAAACGTATTAAAATACGTTTATCAAACCTCCCCACACTTAAGCTTTTGCTTGTCCTCAAGCAAATTAGAAGCAAGAAAAGGTTATCAAGATAACGGCACGACCATTCACAATTCACCAACGCAGATGGAAAACACAAATAGGAATTAAGCAAGCAATTATGGACGCTACAACAATAATCACCACTTATCGACACGAATTTCCTTAGCACTACTAATCGAGATCCACACCTCACATGGATTCACTCAAATCACTCAGTGTATAGGCTAATAAATCGGTGAATCGCTCAATTCATGCAATAATCTAGTCTATACCATATGCTTGCAAGTCAATCACACGTCTACTACTTAAAGCAGTTAGCATGAATCAGAAGGTCTTCTCGGGTTAAATGGGATCAGATATTGATGAGGTGGTAGTGGGATCACATATGGGTAGCAGTCGTGTCGGTCTTCATGTCATTGTCTAAAGCGCGCCAGGATCAACCCTTTTGATTACGCCGTCTTCATATTCTCTTATTTCTGCTGCGTTCCACTAAGCCTTTCTTCTTCCAAGTCTCGAAATGAGGGAATGATGTGGAATGCACGAGACCGGAAGATTATCAAAGGAAAGGTTCTTTTTCTTTCTTTTCGCAATAGCTTATCCTCGTTCCACTTCGCTTTTTACTCTTTTTTTTTCTTTTTTTTTTTTTTTCACTCTTCTTCTTCTTTTTTTTTTTTTTTTTTTTTCACATTGAGGCGTTCTCCACTGCTTTCGGCGTTGTCTCCGAGTTGTCGGGTCATCCGACTCGCTTTTCGACTTTGACATTCAACCTTCACTTCCTGCTTAACTCGGGTTCAAATGATCTCGGAGGCTTATTTAGGTCAGAGGGTTATGATATACGAGGTTAAGAAATAAAAAGGCTTAGGCACAAAGTGGTAAACTACGGTGATCAGTCGTGGTTGGGAACTTTGGCCATGGACTTATTTCCTAATGCCTTCGTCATGTTCATACAAAACACACTCTAAAGCAATTTCAATGCGTATCAAACAAGCAAGTTCTAGCGAGACGTAAATTATGCACTACTCACATAACCACGAAAAATGAGCAAAAGCTCGTCAGCTCAAACTCTCACAACGGAACATGGGTTATGTGTGTGAATCTCTCAAAGTAGCACTATATCTATTCATGCTGAAAAGATTAAATCACTGATGCATGTCCTTTCGCTCCTAGACTCCCTAATCCCTAATGTGCAATCTAAATTCGAGATGAACGCAAACAATCATGCCAAACTTCTATAGATTTAAAAACCAAAACACGTCATAAAAATTTTTTCACGTAACTTTTCAACAAATTCCTTAACAAAATTCCCCCTCCCCACACTTGAGATGCACGTTGTCCCCAACGTGTAAAATCAAGAAGAAGAAGGTAAAAGAAGTTGAAAAGAACGTGACTTCCCTGAAAAAAAATTGGCGTGGTCCTGCCTCGAGCATTTGATGTAGTTGAACATGGTTGTTGCTTCTGAGTTTGACATTATTTTGTGTCGTAGTTCGAAGTCGTGTCACGTTTCCTGAAATACTCAAAAGAAAATTAAACGCACATAGAAAATATTAAAACATAACAAATTAAGTCTTAGTCATCACAAGTGACTTAAGTACTAGACCAACAGAAAAGAGTACGAATAGAAAAACATAACAAAATAAATAACACTAAGGTGGTGGTGGGGGTGATGGTGGCCGCGGCGAAGGTGAGCCATCGATTCTTGAGCAAGCCGGACCGACTCCCTGTGTATGCTTCATCGCGTTCTCCATGGCCTGAAGAGCCAGCTCATAGCGCTGTTGCTCCTCGCGGTAGCGTCGGTGGGCTTCCTCGTTTCGACGCTCATACTCTTCCTGGCGCCGTCGTGTCTCCTCATCGCGTCGAATGGCATCCTCGTTGTAGCGTAGCATTTCTTGGGCGCAATGATTGAAAGTCGGCGACTGACGCGTAATGACCGACACCTGATGACTCGCCCTCATGAAAGCCGGAGGAATGGGAAGGTCCGGCAGTGTCTGAGTGAACCGGATTTGGCCCCACACCCTCAATTTCTAGGGCTCGGGGAATTCTTCGCCCAGATCCGTCTGCCCACGATAGACCTCGTGCCAGACGTAAATCTTGTTTGAGCGGGACCAGTTCGGCGCTTTGATCAACATCTTCATCTTCACCATCATATCCTCGTTTACCGGATTACGCCCGCCCACAATCTCCATCTCCGGTGGATTTGCTGGCCACAGGTCAAGGCCTTTGATGACCCTAGTAATGAACGGCGCTACTGCGATCTTCCCATGGCTACGAACGTCTGCTTGGGCCGCGAAGGCGTGCTTCAGGGCCATTCCTAGGTGCACGTGTTCCCCGCGCTGCATCTTGAGTAAATAGAAGAGGTCGCGAAGGCCTATCGCGCCGTGTGAATCGCCCCTTGGTGTGAGCGAAGTCGTCAGGAGCCGGTGGATATATCGCAGGCCGGGGCTCCTGAGCGACGAGGCCTTCGACGTTTTGACGCTGAAGGGGGCTCGCCGGGTCTCGTAATCTCTCCCAACCGGCCTGTCGAACGTCCGGGTTTTCCAGATAATTCTTGTAATATAAGTCTGTCAGCCCTGTGTGCCCGTAAGGTAGCTCCGGTGTCCCAATTGCACAACAGATGTCTTCAATGTTCGCCGCATGCTCTTCGTTAAACGCCCGGAATGTGATCTTGTTCCGACCAAATTCTTCGTGGGCGAAGGTGGACAGGAACTCCAGTGTCAGCTCCTTATCCCGGCTCGTCGATGTGGAAGAAATCTAGCCACCACTCAGTGACAGGTAGCCGGCCACCTGCTGGTCAATATTGTACTTTTCCAGCGTGCCGGGTCAATTTGGTCGGTCGGGATGAACTCCGTGTTCTTTAGCCTGTTGTAACGGGCTTGGTGCGTCTCATCTTCAAATTGCCCCATAGCCTCTAGTAGTGACGGCGTGTTTTGGCCCCGACGTGGACGACTCGATGAGCCAGATGCGCGGCTTCGACCCATAGTACCTAAAAGTCCAAATGTGAGTTGGGAGAAGAATATAATCAATACAGCTCGACTCGACCAACGTAGCGACAAAATTCACAATTCCAAAGCAAGAACATATAAACATTCAAAGCGGCATTTTGTCGAACACATAATAGACGTACTAAAATACTCTTTCTAATTCCAATAGTCAGTCAATCAAGCGCACTCTCTTCAACTTCAAACGATTAATCAACGCTATAAAACCCCGTAACAGCACTCAATTCCGTCCAAATATTCCAAAATCCCTAAATTCGACATTAGGGTTCATCAAACCACAGCGAAATTAATGCATGGAATCAACGAATTAGACATTCCCAAGATATGATTATCATGTGTCCAACCATAAAAGCACAAGACGAACACCAAATTAAACCTAAATGGAAAAAAACCCCAATTTCGAAAACTAGGGTTCATCGCCCAAAATCGAAATTAACACACGAAAAACTGCAAATCCGTCAACCCCAACATGTTTATAGCATAAATATGGTGATGAAAGAGCAATATAAACACGAAAATCAACCTCAATCTTGGAATTCGCCGTTAAATCGAAAAAGGGTGGTGATAGTCCATACCTTTTGATTTTACCGAATTAAGAGTGTGAATCGGTGTTGTTCGTTGATGTTGCCGGAATTAGTCCGACGGTATGCGATTGCGCGGGGCGACGTGGTCGGAAATGGGTGAGTTTGGAGTGGAAGAGAGGAGATTTTCGATTGTGCGTGACTTGAAGTGAAGAAGATGAAAAGTGTTGAAAAGAAGGTATAATAGTGTAAAATTCGCCACATTCACGGCCGTGAACGACAGTACCAGGCCGTGAAGACGAACAGTGCGGTACTATCAGGAGAGTCACGGCCGTGACCGATGGAATTATTGGCCGTGACTCCGGGCAGTGAGTTTAGCCCGTCTACGTCACGGCCGTGACTGTCGAGACACGGGCCGTGACTCTTATTTATTTATTTATTTATTTATTATTATTATTATTATTATTATTTATTTATTTTTTTTTTTTATCTATATATTTTTTTTTTAATTTTGTTTTATTTTATTTTATTATTAATTTTTTTATTTATTAACTTTTTTTTTCTTTTTATTATATTATTATATATTTTTTTTTTTAATAATTTTTTATTTTATATATATTATTATTATATTAAATAATTTTATTCTTTTTAATTTTATTTTATTTTTTTCTTTTTTTTTTTTTTTTTATACCCGTCCGAATCACGGCCGTGAATTGGTATCCACAAGCCGTGACTACTGGCAGTGTATGACTAATGCGGAGTTCACGGCCGTGACTCAGTAGGTCAAAGGCCGTGAATGCAGGCAGTGTGCGACATTCACACTCTCACGGCCGTGAATGTCTGAGCACTTGGCCGTGAGGCGCGGCAGTGGCCATATTTTATATTATTTTTTTTTTTTTTTTTAATATAAATTTGAAATAGGATTGACACGCAATCGACGAATTTTTTCGAGGACGATTTGAGCGAGGAAAAATCTTGTAATCGACAAGAGAAATATCACTTTCTCGCGCGGCGTCAAATCTTCCAAGTCAAAAATTCGTCTGTCATTTAATGGATTGCCGGGTATGATAATGATATTTTTGTGCCATTCATGCCTATAAATAGACATTGGTAGAACAACACAATAACATCATCTACCATACATCCCACGTCTTTACAATCTTATTTTTGAAATTTCTGAGTTAGCTAGCCACTATGTATTGGGGACAGCAGCAAGGTCGTGAGGATGAGAGTGAAGAATATGCAAGGATTCGTCGTAATTTAGATATGGTATCACTCTACCTTGCTCTTCTGTTGGGCTTGTTTGGAGTTTTACTTGCTTTCGTGTGTTGGGTTATCACAAGGTGCACTTGTGTGTAACCCGCCCTTATGAAGCAAAATAAACTATTGTTCTGTCTTTTATGTTATTCGCAGTTTTTGATTTGCTTTTGTGTTGGACCTTCACACGTTGTACTAGTATTGTAACCATCTTTTGAAGTAAAACTATCGTTCTATCTCATCTTTCGATTCTGCGTTGTACCCATCTTCAATGTTTGTAATAAACTTATTATTAATTAAATATTACTGTTATTATTATTGTTGTTAGTATTGTTTATTTAATTTAATATATATATATAGTTTTAGATAGATTTTTTTTTTTATATATATATACCTAAAACATAAAATAGAATACCTGGGTTGCCTCCCATGAGCGCTTCTTTAACGTCGTGAGCCGGACGTAGTCGAGTGAGTCTTCAAGGTGGTTTGGAAAAACGGTTGGAGGGTACTGTCATCGGTGGTTTTGAACCGCCCCTCAAAAAACACAACCGAAATGGTAGGGCTGCGCTCAATCTCTAAAACCGGTGGCCCGTTGATGAAACGCTTCTCCTTGTCCTCCTCTTTGCTTCCCTCGACTATTCTCGTGTCTTTCTTCTCAACAACCTGCGATAAACTTGGGAAAGACATAGGAGAATTTTGATCAACAACATCAAGATAAGAATAGTTATTTTCATGCTTGCTAATATCATTCTTAGTTTTCGCCATGCAAAATGTTACTTTCTCTCCATCTATAGTAAACGTCAAGGTGCCGTTTTTAACATCTATCATTGTCTCTCCAGTGGCTAAAAATGGTCTCCCTAAGATCAAAGGAACATTCTCATCTTCCTTCATATCAAGAATAACAAAATCCACTGGAATAACAACTTATTAACCTTGACTAACACATCCTCTATAATACCCCTAGGATACGTAATAGATCTATCCGCTAGTTGTATACTCATCCTAATGGGGTTGGGTTCACCTAAACCAAGCTTTTTAAACATAGAATAAGGCATCAAATTAATACTAGCACCTAAATCAACAAACGCCTTATGAATATATAAATTTCCTATAAGACAAGGTATAGTGAAACTTCCTGGATCCTTTAGCTTCTTCGGAATATTCATTTGCACGACGGCGGAGCATTCCCCTCCAAGACAATTAGCAGTAACATCTTCGAGGTTGCGTTTGTTCGTGAGCAAGTCCTTGAGGTATTTCACACATCGAGGTATCTGTGCAAGGACTTCGACGAGTGGTAAGTTAATATGTAGTTGTTTGAAAAGTGAAAGAAATTTACCGAACTCGTCGTCAACAATATACTTCTTTGGTTGACACGCCTTGTCAGACGGCGTAGTCATGACCTCCATCTCCTTGTCGACTTTCTCTTCCTCGACACGATTGACCGGCTTTACTTCCTTCTTGGGGCGTTGTTCCTCTATATACGTATCAAATGGGTCGTCAGTCATCGCCCTTGTTAACTAGCCGGATATGGAATCTTCGGTGTGTAAGGATTGACTGGTGGTCTTGGAGCAATCCCCTCCTTTCTTTTTCAAGCGTGGCTTCTTCCTTTCTGGGTTCGACCTCCTCACCGAGCTGGGTACGGAATCTTCGGCTGGTACGGCTTCACGAATGGTCGCGCATTTCCTTTGTCAGCCTTGACCTTATCGACATCGTTGCCATTGCTTTCCTCCACTTTTAGCTCGTCCTGGCACTCGAAATCTGCTATCTCCTTTGACTTCTGCTTGGCGGGTACTTCTTGCAATTCTCTCCCGCTTATCAGGGTCACGCGTTGCAATACTCCTTCGGGTTTGGCTCGTTGTAGCTCGGGAGTGATCCTTGATTTCGTCCTGCCAGTTGCTTTGCTAACTGGTCCACTTGCTGCTCCAATTTCTTGATAGAGGCGTCGGTGTTCTGGGCACGTACTTCTATGTACTCCTCTATCTTATTCATTCGACTCTCGTGGGCTTGAGTGGTGTTTGCTGAAGTTTGTGAGGAGTGTCTTCATCATGTCCTTCATCTCCCTCATGTCATCGGATCCTCCTGCGGGTGCATCTTGGTACTGTCGTGGCGGCCCGTTTTGGAATCCGGATGGTCTGGGCTGAAACCTGGCGGTCCTTGGCCTGATGGTTCTGATTTCCGTATGCCAAGTTTGGATGTGCCCGAGGCTGGAAACTTCGCTGGCCACCTTGGTAATTCCCATATAGTGCCACGTGTTCCAGTGATTGTCCAACTTGACACTCCGAGGTTTCATGAGCTGCGCCACAAATCTCGCATTGTGGTGTATACGGCTTCTGAGGCGATGGGCTTGTCATCACGGCATGTATTGTCTGTGTTTGCCCGGCCTTTGGAAGTAGTGTGTTGATCACCGTCTGGAGCTGAGAATTGGTAGTTGCAATCTGTTGTTGCAACGCCTCAATCTGGCATGTGTAGCAGTCTCCTCGCTCACCCCAAACACTCCTGGAGTCTTTATCCTCGTGTTGCTCTCATGAAGCTGTTTCTCGAGTAATCTTCGATTAGATTCCCAGCTTCTGTGGCATTGAGCTTCACGAGCCCTCCTCCCGCGGCTCCGTCTAGCATATGAACGGTTTGATCATTGAGGCCCTCGTGAAATCGGTTGATCATGGCAGCCTTCGACATCCCGTGTTGTGGGCATTTCTTCAATAAGGATTTGTATCGCTCCCACACTTCGTAAAGATTCTCTGAATCCTTCTGGTGAAAAAAGAGAAATCTCCGTCTTCAACCGTAATACCTTTTGCAGTGGGAAGTAATGGCCGATGAATGCTGCTCGTAGTTCTTCCCACGTAGTGATCGATCTGGGCGGTAACATCTCCAACCAATCCTTCGCCCTGTACTTGAGTGAGAATGGAAACAACATTAGTTTAATCGCATCACTCGGGACCCCATTAATCTTAATGGTGTCTGTTACTGTAAGAAAAGCCTTCAGGTGGGAGTACGGATCATCATCGGGATTTCCTTCAAACTGGGCCGTCTGAAAGATCATCTGAAGCCAGGCGTGCTTCAGCTCGAAATTGTTGTTCTCGATCGGCGGAATAACGATTGCCGATTCAGTTCCGCCGAGGGAGGCACTCTTGAGTAGGTCTTGTAGAGATTGTTCCTCTTCTGGTCCTGTGGACCGCGATACTGCTGCGTTCAGCCATCTCGACTTCTGTCTCTCGACCGTCTACAGATGCCTCTGTTCGAGAATTCTCTGCCGACTCCTGAGAGTTGTCCTCTGAGTAGCTTACTAACGCTTCTTGATAGTTACTAGCCGTGCCTTCTGAATTGTATCTGAGCTGCCTTCGCAATTTCCGCTCGAAATCTGGATCTCCTTCAACAATTGGACCTGATGGTTGGCTTCGCTCGGGTCATCCACTGTCAAACAGTACCTCAATGAGTGAAACGAATTTAGCGAAGAACTAGACAAATACGTTGAAAAGGTAACGAGACTAATAATCTGTAGAAACAAATAACGCAATTAACCAAAAACTGGGAAAGTAGCTAAATTACCGAACTAGGGTGTTCCTAATATCAATCTAATCCCCGGCAACGGCGCCAAAAACTTGATCGCGTGCGTGTATGTTTAAATAAAGGTCGTGCGAATACGTCAAGTAATAATTAAAACGAATATATTATAACTAGAATCACGCGCGATAGGCAGTGTACCTATCGTTTGTAATATAGCTATAGCGAATATCCGAGTATCGAACACGAGGAATAAATTGAGTACTAGTATTAACCTATCGACTCGATATTTAACCTAAATAAAATAACAGGATTTGTTTGTATTATGAACTAATTTAACAACGCAACTTAAAGGATTGGAAGACAGGAGAAAAGGCGATCAAGAAATGGATTCACGTATTAACTCTACATGAAGAACTTTGGCAGAAAGCAGCAGCAAGAGGATCAAACTTCAACAGGGGGATAGAAACCTTAAAGCTACGGTACATAGAAACAGTCAAATGGAGTTAGTTTTACCGAAGTTCTTGCCCACAATGCAGTGCCAAGTGGGGCCATATTTCTTGTCGAAAACTTCTTTAGTGCTCGGCTACATCCTTCTCCACATTACACTTCTCGAATGCCTACAACAACATTTTAACACGCATGCTAATAAGATCTCGAAATTCTAGACATGGGGTGACTTAAAAACTTCGTAAGTAGAAGCCTTCTCCTTTTATTTCTCAGACAGACCAACGTCTTAAAGGAAACTAATTCGATATATATCATCATTCACACTTCATAGTAGTAAACTCAGTTTAAAGATCCCTAAAGGTTACACATGAGCTCCAATTTCATGTTCTTCATTGGGTGCAACGTGTCTAAAAATAGCATCAACACTGATACTCACCAAAATTTGACAAGTAAGAACATCAGGGCAGCCTTTGAAATCCCAAAACAATTAAAAGATTTGATCTTTTTTTGGGGAGAGAGAGAGAGAGAGAGAGAGAGAGAGAGAGTACATCAATGGCGATTTCTATAGCTTCTTTCTGCATATCATCTTTCATGTCTGCACTCTTAATGGTGGCTTTCTTGCCGGAATTTGATCCGGAGGAAGATCTCTGATCGTCGACGGGGCGGAGGGTTTCGGTGCTCCGCCGCCGCCCCTCTTTAAATCCTTCACTCATGTTGCTTCCCCGTCAAGCCGAATCTTCCCAAGAACCCACCTGAAACTAAGACGGCAAAGTTTGATATTTCGCTTCAAAAGAAAGCGTTGAAGATGGAATTCTGGGCTTATGCTGTTACTGATTTGTAAAGGTAAAGCTGGGAGCTTTTTGCTTTCACAGTGCTAAGCTAAAGGGCTCAGATTTATATAATTTCGAAACTGCTTGTAAATCGATCTATTTTAGTAGCATTTTGTTGACATGTGAAAATTAGTAATTATTTCTCGTTAATTTCTATTATTTATAAACTGCAAATTCATTAAGATGTGATGATGATTGCCACGGAAATGATAAGAATCTTTCTCGCAGTCATTTGAATGCCTTTTATCTTAAATTTATTTCTGGAGAATTACGAGTCCTCAGTGTTAAAACAATCATACAGGCCCATTTAACACATCATGCTGTAAAGGCCCAATTAGGGAACGGCCCATTTAACCGATCATTCGCCGGCCTAATTGAACCTTAACAAAATAAATCATTTTTTTTTTTTATATTACCCCAAAACATTATAACTTCACCGAAAAAAGAATAAACTACATTATAAGAATGGCAGGACAGGACTATGAGTTAGGACCACAGACAGAAGACGCATAATACGCAAGATTTATTAACAAAGCTTAGCTTGCATGAGCTTCATTATAATGCTAAAGTTACAGTACACTGTTGTTCTATCACACTCGAATCAACAAAAAGGCAAAAAAATGGGGTTGTTTTTATGAGGTTTAATTGCTTATTATGAGATAGAAATGGCGGGTTGCTCTGTGATTTCATCAAGAAATAATTAAGATCGTTTGTTTTTATTACTCCGTAGGCTTTTGACATGAATGGAATCCATTATAGTTTGTCCACTTGAGCACGAAAGTGAATTCAATTGACTCCGCAAAAACCAGTGAGGCTAATCAGAGAAAGCACCAAAAGGACAAGCGAAGCATCAATTGACTATTCATATTTTCTGTAATTAATAAATATTTTCTTCTCCCCTTCAATTTCCTCGATATCCATGGAATGGATGGACTCTTTGACGTCTTGTGGTGAGAAATGAGAACAATGAAGATTAAAAGGGGGATGTCTTTAACATGCAGTTATGTAGTAATCAATATGATGGTTCATGGTCAAACGGTCATTGAATGCTTTTTACCAGTAAAAAACAGCTATGATTTAACCAGACCTGTCTTTGTTCATTTATCCATGTAATAACAATGTTAATTTATTGCTTTAAACTGCTCGATCTCCACGTGATCTGATAATTTGCCCATGGAAATTCTATATGCACCCCCTTGATTCTATTTAGCCCCCCTCATTTAATCAACACAAAAATAATTGTAACATTTTAAATGTATTCGACCTATCTGAATAAATAATTTATTGCGCTTCAAAGGAAAACGTGAAGTGTGGGGTCCCTTCAAGAGCACGTGTGAGGTTTGCTGATCCCATTCATTTAAATGCAATTTTTGACTAAACAGTTTGAATGACATTTTTGACTAAACACTTTGACCGACTTGTAACCTATTAATATTTGACAAATTAACTTGAACGTCTTTGCTATTTACGTTGGAATTTTTCACTTCATAATTTCCTTTCAAAATCTCAACTATATATATATGTCAAAACGTTGTTAATTGTAAGTAAAAAATACAAACAAGATTTAGACAACTGAATATTAACGAATTAAGATCCTCCTAAGTATCTAAGATCCTCCTAAGTCTTTCGAAGAGAACATGATTCCAGTAAGTTTGTTTATTCTTTTTTAGTATATATTTATCTATGTTTTTATAATATTAAATTTAGTAACCATGCTTTCAAATTTATAATTACAGTAATAATAATCCTATGCATTTTCCCGTAACTATTTAGCAGAATGATATTTGCGGGATAACGACAGATGATGAAAATGAAGTTGGTGATCGTATGAATACCGATGTCACATCCGAATTTTATACTGACATGGTATGATATTTATTAGTCAGAATTTTCTAACAAATACTTATTTTAGTATCATTATACTTTTCCTAGTTTCTATTAAATAATTTTAATTTCAGGTGTTCAAATCTCGGCAACATTTAATTGATTGGGTGCAAAATGTTGGAATAAATCTTGGCTACGTGATTATCATTAAAAGATCAAAGATCAATTCAAGTGGAAAGTACTCGAAAGTTGTACTTATATGTGATCGTGGTGGAATCTATAGAAGTAAAAAAATCTCTACAAGAAATACCGGCACGAGAAAGATTGGTTGCAAATTTCAGCTTAAAGGAAAGTCAATGGTAGATAATTGCTGGAAGCTCTTCGTAATATGTGGAGTACATAATCACGAGCCTGCATTGGATCTAGAAGGTCATCCATATCCAAGGCGATTATCTGACAAAGAGGTTATACTAGTGGAAGATTTATCAAAAAAGAACGTGAAACCGCGAGGCATATTATCAATATTGAAGAAGCAGAATTTGGATAACGTTTCGACCATCAAAACTGTATATAATGCTCGTCAAAAGCTTCGAGCGATAGAGAAAAATGGTGGAACCCAAATGCAAGTCGCTATGTCTTTCCTACACGAAGAAGGCTATATTTTTCAAAGTCGATCAAATAGTACAACCAATGAGTTAGAAGATTTATTTTTCGCCCACCCAAAGTCGTTGGAGCTATGGCGTGCATTTCCACATGTGGTTTTGATGGATGCGACATATAAAAACAAACAGGTACAAAATGCCTCTCCTTGAAATTGTTGGCGTAACTTCTACAAATATGACATTCTGCATAGCATTCGTTATGATGCATAAAGAGAAGAGGTCCAACTATAATTGGGCATTGAATTGTCTTAAGTCGACAATGGATGGATGCACGACTCCACGTGTTATAGTCACAGATAGGGAGTTGGCTTTAATGAAAGCATGCAAAGACATTTTTCCAGAAGCGAAAGGACTACTCTGCAGATGGCATATCTATAGAAGCATTATGAAGAAGTGCAGGCCATCAATAACGTCTCCTAATGCATGGAATTCTTTCTATAAGGCATGGACAACACTGATTGCGTCTGAAACAGAAGGCGCTTATTTATCCAATTTGGCACAACTTGAAGCAACATTATACGATTTTCCAGGTATTCTTGGACTATACTTAAAAATAGTAAATTATTATTTGCAAATTATTGTTGAGACTAATATAAAATGTTTGATTTCAGGTGTACTTACTTATCTCAATAATTATTGGTTAATACCATATAAGGAGATGTTTGTATCCGTTTGGACCGACAGATTCTTAACTTTGGGAATCACACAACCAACAGAGTGGAGAGCCAACATGCGAAATTGAAACGATATTTGGAGTCTTCACATTCAGATCTGGTGGCATCATTATCATTCATTCAACAGGTAATTCAATCTCAACTAACAGCTATTAAAGCAAGTCTTGAACAAAGCAAGAGTATCGTCAGACATCGATTAATGCTCATCACTATCAAGAATTGCGTGGCTTTGTTGCAATTCATGCGCTTGATATAATATTCAAAGAGTTTGAACGGTCTAAGCAGCCGGATTTTTGGCTGAAGACTTGTGGGTGGTTGCTTCGTACAAGTCATGGGTTGCCATGTGCCCATGAACAGACAAAATTTTTCAACAATAGTGAGCCTATTCCACTTGATGCAATCGACAAGTTTTGGAGGAAACTCGACTTGTCACCATGTGCACATCTGAAGAAGACGAGTTATGTTGTGATCTTGAGCTACAAATGTTTAAGGCCCAATTTAAACAACAGTCGAGAACTGGAAAGTCCAGTATGTTGAGGAAGCTGAGAGAGATAATTACACCAACAACATCATTGGTTTGCGAACCAAAAATTCATACGACTCGTGGACGTCCCTCTATCAAGGGTAAAAGTTTCAAAAACAAATTTTATTGATCCACCGGTGCCAACGCGAGAATCTCCTCAACGTCCCTCGGATCAAAAATTTTCTTCACATCCATATATTCATGAATTTCCGGTTATACTTCATCCGTATATCACCCATGTCCAAGATGTAAGACCTGACGGAAATTGTGGTTTTCGTGCAATCGCTCTTTGTCTTGGTCTTGAAGAGGAAGCATGGCCTATCATTCGGCGCAATTTGTAGAAGAGCTAGAAATGTATAAGTTAGAATATGTCGACATGTTTGGTGCTGACGGATGGCTCACTGTCAACAAATCGCTAAATTTTTTTGATTCGGATAGGTGCGCGCCTTTTGAGCATTGGATGGCTATGCCCGATGTAGGCGTCTTGATTGCATCGAAATTTAACGTAATATTGCATGTTATAAGTAATAGAGGCAGTGTGACATACTTGCCGCTTCGGTCTGCTCCGCCACCATGGTATCATCATGTTTCCATCGCCATTGGTCATGTTAATGGTAATCATTACGTAAAAGTTTCATTATCTGGTGGATATCCGATGCCAACTATCACGCCACAGTGGGTCCATTTCAGATATGAATGTGCAGCTGCATGGGCTACTCCATACGGGAATCGTATTAATGATTATGAAAAAAATTGCGTTCTAATTGTAGTGTTAGTAATGTTATATTGGATTGATCTAGTTATTATATGGTGGTATTTATTTACGTCTATATGAATATTATGTCTGGACGTATGATCTAGTTATTTTTATTTAATATTTTTATTTTTCTTAAATAATATTATATATGTTACGTGTGTGCGAGTTCATATATTGTATTTTTGTGCATGTATCAATACAAATATTTTCCACAGAATTAGAAAAGCTAACTCCCACATATAATGTTACACGAACTTCAACTTCACTTCTTTCTATAATAGTGCAACGGTACATGTCATAATTACACAAACTTCAATATTCACTTCTTGCTAATAATCTTCAATGTTACGTACGAGATTTTTATGTTCCCGAGGTTTTTTACACCCCCTAAAGGGGTGCAAATAGTAGTACCCTTTGCCCATCTGTCACCATTCTTTCGCTTACTTCAATGCCCCTTCATTTTTTCCTCGAGCATTTCACCATACCAATTGATCTCTCTCTCTCTCTCTCTCTCTCTCTCTCTCCATTTTCATCTGGGCTCACTTTAATCTGTGGAAAGTTGAAATCTTTTGCACTGGGCTGTTGTTCTAACCAGAAGAGAAAGGACAAAAATGGTCATGGAGGTGGTGCATGAAGACATGGGCGAAGGCAACGTCCAATGCGTAAACCACCCATACAGAAACAGCTCGCCGCCGGGCGGAATCTGTGCGTTTTGCCTCCAAGAAAAGCTCGGAAAGCTTGTTTCTTCCTCCTTCCCAGTCCACGTCTTCCCCACTTCATCTTCTTCTTCTTCGCCTTCATTCAGATCTGAAACTGCCAGCGGTTTTTGCGACGCGCAGAGAAGTACGCTCGTTCTTGGCTCTTCTTCTTCGTCTTCTTCTTCTGCTGCTGCCGTGGGTAACAATGGTTACTGTCATATGAGGAGATCTAGGTTGCCTTTTATCCTAACGACGAACAAGAGAAAGAAGAAGAAAGACGGCGGCGCCGCGCCGTCTGATTCCGCCGGCGTTACGTTCAAGAGGAGCAAGTCCACCACAGCTCCTCGGACAGGTATGCACTTCTTGGACGGCGGCGAAGATTACAGCCCTCAGAGAAGAGGGTTCTTCAGGTCATTTCTTTACTTGTCTTCTAAGCATTACTCTGCCGTTAAAAGAAGCGATAAGAGCTCCAAAGATTCGAACTTTACGCCAACTAGGCCTAGAACTGTGACTAGCCGTTGCAGTAGTACAGTTGCATCAACCTCTTCTGCCATGATTAGTTCATGTAATAATCAGAAAAGAGAAAACTTTGTCGTCGTGGATGAGAATGGTAGCAGCCCTGAGCAAGCTTCGTTTGATAGAAAGGTGTCAAGATCTAGATCTGTGGGCTGCGGTAGCAGAAGCTTCTCAGGCGATTTCTTCGAAAGGATTTCAAATGGTTTGGGAGATTGCACGCTGAGGAGAGTCGAGTCTCAGAGAGAAGGCAAGCATCGTAAGTCTCACTCATCATCACTTCAAAGGAGTAATAATGGGCATGAAAGAGTTAGGTGTGGTGGGATTTTCAGAGGATTTATGATCACATCTTCTTCATCATCTTCCTCACTTTCTTCACATTGGGCTTCAACTTTAGCTGAGGAAGTCAGCAACACATTGAATGGAAGGCCAGAAACAGCTATGTCTTCAGCTCCTTCAACTGTGAGATCACATATCTCCCATGGAAGAAGTAGAAGCTGGGGCTGGGCACTAGCGAGTCCCATGAGGGCTTTTAGTAGGCCTTCTTCTACGGTGAAAAGAGATTCTGCTTCTTCTAATAAGAATGTGACTCCAAATTTAGCTGCAATTCCTTCACTGTTGACTGTAAGTGGCTGAGAAACAGTGCAGACTAGCAGTAGAAGAAGAAGGGCTTAGGTTTTGTTTTGAGTACTACTAGTTGATACTGTGATACAAGTTTATATATTTCTTGATTTATATTTGACAATGTTGCTCTTAATCTGTGATGTTCGTGGGTTTGAACTGTTGTTTTTTCGGTGTGGTTTTTCGTATGTTGAGGAGTTGAAATTAAGTTTGAACTACATATGGTTTGCTAGTTTTAGGATTATTATTACTATTACCAGCAAAGTCTTGGAAGTGCTTAGAACCATTTTTCACTATGCATATAACAAAACAAAGAAGGTATCTTGGAAAGCTCTCTCTGTGATATGATTGCTCACTTTTATGGCACATTGAGATTTTGCAGTGAGACTTTTTTTAAATGCAAGAAAAAAGAGAGATTTGAGATGGGATTATTGCACGGGCCCCACTTGGTGTCTCCAGAAAGGTGTATTTCTCGATTATTTGCTCCACCAAAGCGTTTAGAATCTGTGAAGAGTCACATGTCACAGTTAATGAGCGCATGTGAAATGACAACCATTGATTTTGTCTAATCATTGAGAGTCAAAGACTAATTGCACATGATTGGCAAATGAGACACCTTTGAATGGTCTTAGACTCTTAATTAGGACATTGATTGGAATCTAAGCATGTTTTAGTATTTGATCAAGGCATTCTTTATATTAAGATGAATAAAGCAAAAGCTTGAAAGTAGAGCATATAAGTACAAAACATTGATAGGGACTCATGAGAACACAAAGGGACAAGCAAGAAATGTCATTTTCTACAACTCCATGATAGAGATGAATGATATGTACATATATATTTTATATCTATGTAAAGATTGTTGCTCCCAACGGATCACTTAGATATTTATGCCTGAGGGGCCTCAGAATTTCAGAGGTATTCTTGTTTCTTCTTGAAAATATTAGGAACTGAATATATACATATATATAGAAGTCCAATGCCAACTAGTACAAAAGGAAAGACTATTTTAAATGCACCCTTAAATTATCAAGACATAATTCATAGCCCGCAACAAAATTGAATGCCTTTCACGTTGTTGCATGTGCTGCTAAAGGGTGAAGGCCACAGCAATAATAGTTAGCTATAATTGCCACGTAGATTAATAATATTCAAGAAATATGACGGTTTGTTTAGTTATTACAAACTCAACTTCCCAAAAATACATTGAACGAAACTGAGAAAGAGGAAAGCACCACGGAGAAGGAGGGGGGGGGGGGGGGGGGGGGGGGGGGGGGGGGGGGGTTGAAAAAAATGATCGAGGACGATAAAATGTATCATGAAAAAGCAATTTTATCGCCTTTTAAACTGCCCCATACAGAATAGCGCTTCCAATTGAATGGATTTGTTCTATATGAGTGAACTACCTATTTCAACTCCAAGATTGCAAAATAATATATAAATTACTATGGATTTTGAGTTATGGCAATTTTAGACTTAGAGTCTTCTTCTCTTGTTTCTTCCCCTTGGATGTTCAGATTTCTGCCGATGGCTCTTATGCCCATTGATATCGACGGTGAGTAATGTGAAAGATATGAGGAAATTTGTTGAAGAATGTTGTTTTTCGACGATGCCATAAGGTGAGGTTATTTTTAGAAGTTTGTACTAATTTGGGTGGTTAAAAGGGTGTGGGCAAAGGAGGAGCTATTAATAGAGGGTTTTCATGCATGCATGATTCCAATTCGTTTTGAAATCCAATGATTTCCTTGTATGTGAGTGAACTACTTTTTTCATCGTCTCGAGTTGCACGCTAAGAGAAGAAAACGATGAAAGTTTTTAAAGCTATGAATCTTCAACAACGAAAAAAAAATATATAGCCAGATATAGCCATATATATGGTGTGCCTAATGAATCACCAATAATGCGCTTAATATATATTTAGTTAATAATCAGTATTCAAGATAGATTTGATGAACCCAAAACAAGCGTGTCGTAAAAAAGCAAACACACTAGATGGGATTCTGCATAATACTTGTAGCAGATGTAAATCTTTGCATTGGCGTACCCCAAGTTTGATTGGGTTATAGGTTAAGTTCTATTTCGTTTTTAAATCCAACCAATTTCCTTTGCATACGAGTGAAACTGAACTACCCTTTTCATTCTCAAGATTTCACATACTAGGATAATTGAAAATGATGAAAGTTTTTAAACATTGTTATAACTAGCTTTTCCTGTTGAGGAAATGGCTACCTCTCGAAGAGGATTCAATGTATTTTATGTGTTTTCAAGTGTTAGGAATCTAATTGAGCACTTTGAGGCTCAATTGAACCAAAGAAAACAGAAAACTCACACACACACACTTGAAAAAACAGGATTTACGTGGTTCGGCCGAACTTTGGCCTACGTCCACGGATCAACCGAGCCTTCTTTCGTATTAATCACAACAGAAGAATTGTACACCGCCGTGCCCTCTACGACTCTTATGTTTAACGCACACTGTGATTCTCACTCTACGAAAAGATACGAACTCTCAAAGATGCTAAGTCGAAACTGGAATTACAGTATATATAGAGCATATTTCAGGTTAAAAGCATGTTCTGCGATCTATCCTATCCGTCCGATCGATCTGATCCAGCGTACCAGATTTTGCCACGTCTCCCATGCATTTGCGCGTGAACCAGCACACATAACATGCGACTTTATAAGTAAATTGGCGCTTTTATCATCGTCCGTTCGATTTTCAATCCAACGGCCGATCTTCGTCATCCGCACCATTTCATCTCAACTCATCTGGGCCGTCGACTCCTTTCGCGCGCCATCCGACGATCTGCATTCAAATTCCCAGCTTTTAATCTAGTCCCTTGGATCTCGCGCGCACTTGATCGGACGATTCCTGTACATCGCGACCCTTAACAGCTCAAAACCATCAGCTCATTCACTCTGTTCGACTCAGCTCCAACCGGCGACTTCTCCGACCATTTTCCGGCGATCTACGGCGAGTTGCAGGCTCGCCAGTCCCAACATTTCCACTGATGGTAAAAATATTATTACCAATGTTTATGTAGCCTGACGAGTGATAACCTCTGGAGATTTAGGATAATGTAGCTGTGTTATTACATCATCCACCTTACTTAAATCTTATCCATCGAACCTTTTTTTTTTTACATTCGTTTTAAAAAAGATACCAGAATTAGAAACACAAATTAGCCCTTCTCCATTACGCATCACACATTACATATTAGTAGCACCACAACCCACAACACAAAAATTACGCAAGCATGCATGCAAGCAAAACCTACGCACATTCTTCTTGCTTATTATTCATTACATACTTATTATTACTATTACACATACACACAGACACACATCTTGGAGAAGGCACATATATCATCACTCGCCATCGTTATCATAATTGGACGATCCCAAACTCATTCACGTCCACAGCGAGTCCTAACAACCCAGAAACCGCACGAACCGCCCCCAGGGGATTGGGCGTGCCCGAGAGCATCCCATTGGAAGTGCTAAGTGAAGGGCAACTGTTAATGGGCAAAGGGCTAGTAACCGTACACGGAATAGGTGCGAGGGGATCCAAAATGGTCGTTACAATTGGCGCAGTGATGTTAAAGACTCCATTCACGTCTGTTAAAGCACTGCGAATACTGACCGTTCCACTTATAGGATTTGTGCAGTTAAGGGTAACGTTTACCCCAACTAGGCCAGCAGCACCGGGAACGCAAGTCCCAGTTGGCGTGCAGCAGATTCTGCCTATGGCATTGACGCCATTGATGGTGATCTGAGCTTTGGCTTGCAGTGGGTTGTCGGAGGTGAGTAATATGAGGGATATGAGCAGAATTGCTGAGGCAATTTGTTGAAGAAAGTTGTTGGTGGAAGCCATTTTTAGGGTTTGTTTTGTATGTGTGTGTGCTGCTTTGGGTTTTGTGTGAGTTGTGGTGGTTTGAAGAGGGAACGAAGAGGGGCTATTTATAGAAGGTTTTCTTGCATGAACGAATGTGTGTAACGTCGTTTGATTCTAATATTGGACTCTTTTTTGTTGTTTCATTGATTTTTCTTTAATGTGTTGCACAAGGGACGTTTGGTAACCCTACGAGTATTAGTAATCATTAAAGTTGACAAAGTAGAGATTTGGAAATTGGAAAAAATTTTGGTGCTAAAGTGTGGGGGCGTGGGAGCTCTATTCTATGTTTTCTAGGGTTAGGGCATTAAGTAAAACAATATTTATAATTAAAGAGATTATAATGGAAGGATTCTACCGTTGACATAAGATATGTATATATAGAGATATTTTCTGGATCTGTATAGTTACATCGCGAAAGGAGATGTGTTTGCGTAGTAAACGGCCCCACATTCGTTGTCTATGCTTCTTTGTCGACGACGATGATAAAATCTCTCTTTTGTCGCTTTTTGATCTTTTTTATGTAGAGTATGGTTTGGCATCAAAAGGTGGTTGCATATTAGTTGACTTGTTAGGAAACTAGCGAAGGAAAACTGTACCAGCCAAACCTTATATCATAGTCGAAGGACTTTGGAAAGAAAGCATTAATTAGCTAACTACAAAGGAAAGTCCCCGTTTTGTTTACTAATAAAAATAAAGGAAAAACGTTACATATGATTCACTTCACTCTTAAAAATAACCTTCCTTTTTTTCTAGCATCTCAAGCAAAAATGACCTCAATAAGACAGTAATAAAAGAAACGGAGATATCTTTTATGATTCTCAGTCTCCATTGATAATCCCACGCACAGCCATCTCTGCTTCAGAAAGGGGTTGCCCGGCGAAAAGACGAAGCTGCCCTCTCCTCACAACTACTGCCCTCGAAGCATATGTTTCTGCTGCTGACTGTAGTTCTTGGGATTAATTTCGATAATGTTCAGAAAACGAAATTCAAATACATAAAAAGATCGTAGCTTTAAGCAAAAATAGATCGAAGAGAGGTTACTTACTTCAGCTTTTAAAGGAACAACTTGGGCACTGAAGTCTTCAAGATCTTCGAAAAAAGATTGCAGAAGGTAACAGAAATTTGTTAGTATCAGAACGGTCCTCGAATGCAACTATATGAGGCAATTGTTGATCCTCAGCAGTGGGCAAAGCTTTCTTATGTATTATGAACCATACCCATGTCTTGATAAAATGGAGTGTATGGAAATGGTTTAACCTATAAATACGTCTTTTCCGTTATCATTACACATAACAAATAGTAGCTAAACATTCTCAAAAAAAAATATATTATTCCATCCACAATGCATAGTAATTTCGCCAATTAAGTGCAATTTAGTGGTATTTAATTTATTGATCGAATTAGGAAAAAAAAAAGATTGCACTCAAAGCAACAAAGGCAATTCAGTACAAAAAGAAATATACCTTTAGCGACTACGAATACCGACTACGGGAAACGTAGTCGCTATTCTTAAAAATTACCGACTACGTTTTGAAATTTGCGGCTAAAAGTGTAAACGCTATACCGACCACAGAACTGGTCGATGTATGGTATATTTGTAGTCGCTAAGGTACTTTCCGGCCACATTGGCGACTACAACATGTAGTCGCCGTTTTCGACTGAGTACCGTGTACGCTACTGTTTTAAACTTAGTCGCGATTTCAGTACTTTTTCCGACTACAGTTGTAGTCGAAAATGTTACCCTAAATTCCCGAAACCGCGCCTTCCTCAGATCCAAATCTATATTTTTTTCCAGCTGCTCTTCTTCGCCGCGCCGCGCCGTCCTCACCGTCGTTCTTGCCGTCTTCACCGCCCACGTCGCCATTCCCCCCCCCGTCGTGGTCTATTAGGGTCTTATTTTTTTTGTGTCATTTTTAATTTGAGTTTGGCTTGATTTGATTGATTGATTTTCTCCGCCTTTACTTTATGTTATGTTTTTATCGATCGATGTAGGTCTACATTGGTAGATATTTTGTCGATTAATTGCAGCCGTACCCCATTAGTCGAATTCTATTGATGTTTCTATGAATGGCTCTATAAATGTTTATTACTGTTGCGTTCTTGTTTTTTGCGCCATCCGATCCTAACATGTTAACATATTAGCGGTCAGGTAGTGCAACCATTGAAATTTTTTGCTTTTCCTCTCTGGCTTTTTCCTCTCTTTTATATTTATTTTATATCTCATATGTTATTTTATCTCATATGTAAGTTTTAGTTTTCCAAAATTATCTTCACAAATTGAATATTTTGTTGAAATTTATAATATGTGACTAGATTTCCTTGTATTCGAGTGAACCACCTTTTTTCATCGTCTCAAGTTACACGCTAAGAGAAGAAAATGATGAAAGTTTTGTAAAGCTATGAATCTTAAACAACAAAAAAAGGTCATAGACAGATATAGCATATATATGGTGTCTAATGAATCACCAATAATGTGCTTAATATATATTTAGTTAATAATCAGCTTTCACTAATTATCATAAAAAGGTTATTACCAATGTTTATATGGTATAGTCTAACGAGAGATAACCTCAGGAGATTGAGGATATGTAGCTATATATGTTATTACATCTACCTTACTTAAATCCTTCTCCATCAAACCTTTTCTTATTTTTTAGATTCGTTTATAAAAATATCAGAATTAGAAACAGAAATTACTAGTCCTTCTCCATTACGCATCACACATTACATAATATCATTATCATTACATATTAGTAAACACAACCCACAAGACAAAAAGTACAAACGCTTGCACGCAAGCAAAACCTATGCACATTCTTCTTGCTTATTATTCATTATATATACTTATTATTACTATTACACACACACACATCCTGGAGAAGACACGGATCATCATCACCACACATCATCATGGCAATGGAATGATCTGAAACACAGTCACCACAACATTCAAAATAATCCCAAGCAACCCAAGAATCGAACCAAGCGTAGTGCCCACGTAAGTGAGCGTGCCCGAGAGAATCCCAGTGGTAGTGCTAAGTATAGGGCAAACAGTATTGTTAAGGGGCAAAAGGCTAGTAAGCCTACACGGAATAGGAGCGAGTGCGAGGGGACCCAAAATGGTTTTTATTAATGGCACAGAGAGGTTAAAAGTTCCATTCACGTCTGTTAAAGCAGTGCTAGTGCTGAACGTTCCACTTAGGTTTGTGCACTGAAAGGTGACGTTTACCCCAACTAGGCCAGCAGCGCCGGGCACGCAAGTCCCAGTTGGCGTGCAGCAGATTCTGCCTATGGCATTGACGCCATTGATGGTGATCTGAGCTTTGGCTTGCAGTGGGTTGTGGGAGGTGAGTAATATGAGTGATATGAGCAGAATTGCTGAGGCAATTTGTTGAAGAAAGTTGTTGCTTGAAGCCATTTTTAGTGTTTGTTTGTATGTGTGTGTGCTGCTTTGGGTTTTGCGTGAGTTGTGGTGGTTTGAAGAGGGAACGAAGAGGGGCTATTTATAGAAGGTTTACTTGCATGAACGAATGTGTGTAACGTCGTTTGGTTCTAATATTGGACTTTTTTTTTTGTTGTTTCATTGATTTTTCTTTAATGTGTTGCGCAAGGGTTTGGTAAGTCTACTACGAGCGAGTGTTAGTATCGTTATAATTGACAAAGTTGAAATTTGGTGAATTTAGAATGTTTGGTTCCTAAAGTGAGGTGCGTGGAAGCTCTATTCTATGTTAGGGTTAGGGCATTAAGTAAAACAATATCTATAGTTAAAAAGAGATTATAATGGAAGGATTCTACCGTTCACATAATATATGTATATATAGAGATATTTTCTGGATCACGGAAGGAGACGTTTGCGTAGTAAACAACACATTTTTCGTTGTCTGTTAATTATGCTTCTTTGTCGACAACGATGATAAAATCTCTCTTTTTCGCTTTTTAATCTTTTTATATAGAGTATGGTTTGGCATCAAAAGGAAATACAGAACCAACAAGTCTCCGTTTTGTTTTACTAATAAAAACAAAGGAAAAACGTTACATATGATTCACTTCACTCTTAACAATAACCTTCCTCTTTTCTAGCATCTCAAACAAAAATGGCCTCAATAAGACAGTAAATAAAAGAAACAGAGATATCTTTTATGATTCTCAGTCTCCAATCTCCATTGATAATCCCACGCACAGCCATCTCTGCTTCAGAAAGGGTTTGCCCGGCGAAAAGACGAAGCTGCCCTCTCCTCACGACAACTGCCCTCGATGCATATGTTTCTGCTGCTAACTGTAGTTCCTGGGATTAATTTCGATAATAAACGAATTCAAATACATAAAAAGATTGTAGCTTTAAGCAAAAATTGATCGAAAAGAGGTTACTCCAGCTTTTAAAGGAACAACTTGGGCACTGAAGTCTTCAAGATCCTCGAAAAAAGATAGCAGAAGGTAACAGAAATTGTTAGCATCAGAACGGTCCTCGAATGCAATGGGCAAGCTTTTCAGAGTGTAAAGACCTTATTCGCCCTCCTCACCATTTTCGCCTCTTCGCATAAGAATAGCCTGAATTGTAATAAAATGAGAAAAAGCAACGGAGAGGCTCTGAAAAGTGAATCATAAGCAATGTGTATGTGAGAATAGAAACATACAAGAACATACGGAAAATTTCTTGAAGAATGTTGTGTTTTTCGACGATGCATTAAGGTGAGGTTATTTTTAGAAGTTTGTACTAATTTGGGTGTTTAAAATGGTGAACAAAGGATGAGCTATTAATAGAGGGTTTTCATGCATGCATGAATGTGTACACCTTGT
Organism: Craterostigma plantagineum; assembly: GCA_027422505.1. Classification (NCBI taxonomy): domain Eukaryota; kingdom Viridiplantae; phylum Streptophyta; class Magnoliopsida; order Lamiales; family Linderniaceae; genus Craterostigma; species Craterostigma plantagineum. The sequence goes on from JAPQWV010000007.1 coordinate 2,779,298, forward strand.
GATTTGTTGCTAATGCTAGTGTTCAGGCCCGTAGCTGACGAAGTCGGGACCTGAGACGATCCTCGAAATTCGGGTCCTAAATTTTTTTATGTAATTTTTTAAATAACATACGTAGTCTGACATAAATTCAACCGTAAATGTAAGTTATTTAAACTGTAAATTAAAAATCATCTAGGTGTTTTATAGGCAGGTTCGCCGTCGCGGATGCGGACGTCGATGCAGAAGCAAGCGATACAAATACGTTGCATTGTCGCGACGCGATCGCGGACGATATGCACTTTTCTTGAAAAAAAAGTAAGATATATCAGTTTCTTTGCAACTATACTAGATTATATTTGTAAAGAGGTTAAAAACACATAATAAGTTTATATCACAATTCACATTTTCTATTATATTACATATATTACAAAATTTTCTATTATATTACATATATTACAAATATTTGAAAATTCTTATTAGTATTAGAAAAGTCATTAAAAACTGGAAAATAATGCAAGTCAAACATCAATAAGCATGTTCAAACGCGTATATTCAACAAAGTTAAACAATGTACGAAATTTTAAATAATAGAACTATAAGACTATCATAATATCTAAACTAATAATAAAGTATTTAACGAGATAAATAAACTTTCAAGCTATTCCTCTTTTTTTAAACTTCATTTACATTGCTTAATGTATTTGGACAATATATGTTATTTTCTATATGAATTAACAAAGGCTTGTTAAAAACTGGGCCAAACATTTGAAAAGCCCAAGAACCATAAATTAGAATTCAGAAATGCCCTAATTAGTCGTCGTCTACCTCACGACACCTAATTTCAGAAGCTATGGATGAGATATATCCAACCGCGACGATATATATATATATATATATATACATATAGGTATGATAATTTTTTTGAGCCCCTTCGAAAGCTGGGCCCGAGGCGACCGCCTCACTGGCCTTATGGAAGCTACGGCCCTGCTAGTGTTAGACCCCTTTTTTATTATTTAATTGGTATTTGATGTTGGGTTTGGGCTCCCAACTATGTGGATAAAAGCCCAGCTCTCAGCCCACTTAACACCAAATAATTACTAGCAACAAAGAAGATCTCAACCACTACACAAAAGAAACCATCGATCAAGCTCAAAAAGGAAGAAATTTTCTGCATTTTTCTTACCAGCAGCAGGTTCGGATTTCTCACATTTGGAGGGGCAAACGTTGTCCGATTGGCCTGAAATTTCAGGAGAAGGTAGAAGACTCATTGATCTTCATTCTCCCCAAAGGGTTTTTCATTTCGAGGTCTGTACTGTGAGTTACGAATTTCTGAAGTCTGCTGCGATTTTCTGTGACGAATTTGGTGTTTTGATCTTGTTTTGAGTTGTGGTGCTTTTGGAGCTTTGATTTGGTGTTCATAGCTCGTGTGGTTGTGTGTGGGTGTAATCTTGCTGTAATCGAAGTGGTGATAGTGGATTTTGGATCGTTTGATCCCGTGGTTTTTACCCCGTCGATTTGAAGGGGGTTTTCCACGTTATATCGCCGTGTTACTTTCATTTTTCCGTTGCGTTGATAATTCTTGGGCTGCCGATACGTGTTCGCTGCCATAATTTTGTGTCGTTTGAGCCGTCCGATCCTAACATTTGATGAGTGTATTATTCAAGGGTTTGGTAACTCTACGAGTATAGAATAGTCTCTATGTAATTATGGAAGTTTTAGAACCTTTCGTAGTTTGGCAAATTTGGTTTGCTATAAAGTGTGGTCCGTGGAAGCTCTATTCTATATTTCAGGGTTAGGTTATTATGTAATTATATATAATAATTGAAAAGAGATTATAATGGAAAGATATTCTGAAAGTTTGCTACATATAAACTTTGCTACAACAAGTATATGCATTGGCGTAGCCCAAGCTTAATGGGATATATATTATTTTTAAATCCAACGGATTTCCTTGTATATGAGTGAACTATTCATTCTCAAGACTGCTAAGAGAGGAAAATGATGAAAGTTTCCAAGGCAAGGGATCTTCAAGAACAGTGAAAGTCATAGCCCAGATATAGCTTTATTATTTTACAACTATTGACTTCCCTTGTATATGCTGCCCAATGAATCAGCCAATATGCGCTTAGTATTGGATTTTAGTGTTTTCTTAATCGTAAAAATGGTTTTTCAATGTCTATGGTATCCTTAAATCCATCTCCATCAAAACCCTTTTTGGACACCATCAGTACTTATTAGTAATAACCCACAAGAGAAAGAGTACGCAGGAATGCATGCAAACCTATACGCACATTCTTCTTGCTTATTATTCATTACATACTTATTATATTATTATTACACACACACACACGCACACACATCTAGGAGAAGACATAGATCATCAATCATCATGATGGGGGGATCTCAAGCAGCAGAGTCGTAAGAAAATCGAATACCGAATTAAAATCAATCCCCAATAAAGCGACCTGTACCTGTATCGCGCCATAATCAATTGTATTTTCAGGAACAGGGCAAACAGTATTGTTAATGGCCGCCAAAAGGTTAGAGACGACACTGCACTGAATAGGTGCGACGGGACCCAAAATGGCTGTTAATAATGGCACAGTGATGTTAAACGTTCCGTTAACGTCTCTTAAAGCACTGCGAATGCTGGTCGTTTGTTAGGATATTATATTTATTATATTTATTATAATTATTATTAGTTTTAATTAATTAGTAGTTTGAAATTGAATTAGTAGAGAGAGTTATTAGGGATTTGACTAAGGTAATAGTAGGGAGAATTATTAGGGGTTTGACTAAGTAGTAGAGAAATATTTTAGGGATGTTTTCTCCTATAAAAGGAGAGGGTCTCTAATATCACTTTCTCGTCTTGGTTTAGGATATTTGAGGGCCGTAGTCTTTGACTATCGGATTGAGGGCCGGAGTTCTTGGTTCTTGAACTCTCGGATTTAGTTATTAGTATATTACGTCTTTGTCGTCGTTTTTCCCCTTTTTAATCAATAAAAATTATATATTTTAGTCTACCACCGTCTTCACTCTAACATCGTTCCACTTATAGGGTTTGAGCAGTTAAGTGTGACGTTTGCCCCAACTGAGGCAGCAGCGCTGGGCAGGCAAGTCCCAGTTGGTGTTCAGCAGATTCTACCTGTGGCTCTCACGCCATTGATGGGGATCTGAGCTTTGGCTTGCAGTGGGTTATGGGCTGTGAGTATGAGGGAAATGAGCAAAAATGCTGAGGCAATTTGTTGAGGAACGTTCTTGGTGGAAGCCATTTTTAGAATTTGTTTGTATGTGTGTGTGCTGTTGGCGTGGCAGTGGACCCGGTCGAGTAGTACTGCGGCTAATATTTGAGCAATTAAAGATAAAATGGACACCGAGATTTTTACGTGGAAAACCCCCAAACAAATCGGGGTAAAAACCACGGGCAAGGAAGAATAATCAACTATAGGGGAAATGTAGGAGTTACAACCTCTCGTACTACAAAGGAGAAAACCCTCAATATCTCTCTTTATAGTCGGAGAAAATATCCGACAAACTCTCTATTATTTTCCCTCTATTTATTCTCTCTTCACTAATCCCTTTGGATTTCTTTATGTGGGATGATTTTCATCTGATCATTCGATCCCTATTTATAGGAAAAAATGTGTATGTGAACAAACTAAAGAAAATGCCACCACACCAAAAGGAATACGGCGCCAACCTCTTTCTTTCTCCACTTGCACACCTCTTTTGACCATTCTATAACCCATGTGCGCCATATTATGTTGACATGTGCTGATTTGGGTTTTGTGTGAGTTGTGGTGTGGTTTGAAGAGGGAACGGAGAGGGGCTATTTATAGAAAGTTTTTCTTGCATGCATGATGAGCGTGTGTTTTAATGTTGCTAAAATTGGACATTTTTTTGTTGTCTATAGTTGACGTTTCTCAAATGTGTTGCTCAAGGAGTTTGGTGTCGACTCTACGAGTATTAGTATGATCGTATATAGTTGACGAAGTAGAGATTTGGAATTTGGAAAAATTTTGTTGCTTGACGTCCTATTCTATGTTTCAGGGTTAGGGCATTAAGTAATCAATATTTATAATATGTAAGACTTTATAGATATATATATCTATATACTAGATATAATTTCTCGATCTGTCTGTATCCATCATGAAAGGAGTTGTGATTGCGTAAACTGCACTTTTTATTTGTGTGTAATTAATTATATAATATGCTCTTCTTTGGATAAAACCGCTCTTTTTAACTTTTTATATAGTATGCTTTATTTGACTGTGTGTAGTTGGCTTGTTACGAAACTAGCCAGAGAACTGTACCATGCCCACCCATTATCATAAGTAGAGCTGTCAAAACGGGCTTGGGCCCGCGGGCCGGCCCGCCCCGCCCCGCCAAAGTGGCGGGGCGGGCTCTGAAATTTTAGGCCCGCCTGGAGGCGGGCCTGGGCGGGTAAGCCCGCGGCGGGTGCGGGCTTTGGCGGGGCGGGGCGGGCTTACCCGCGGGTAGCCCACCGGAATATTTAAAAAAAATATATTATTTATTATATAATATTACAAATATAATAATAGGTACTTAATAAAATAAATAGATTAATATTAAAAAAGTTTATTTAATTAGATATATTTTCCTTCATTTTCTTATTTTTTCCAATTTTATATTATTTTTTTCTATTTTTAATTAATTTTTTTTACTTTTTCTTATTTTTAATAAATTTTTCTTATTTTATTTTTTTTTTAATAACTGGCGGGCTAAGCCCGCCAGGCCCGCTACCCGCCTGCAGGCGGGGCGGGCCTTCATTTCCTAGGCCCGCCATCAGGCGGGCTTACCCGCCCCCGCCCCGCCAGTGGCGGGCTTTTGGCGGGTACGGGCCGGCCCGCCCCGCCGGCCCGTTTTGACAGTACTAATCATAAGTCGAAGCACGACTTTGGAAAGAAAACATTAATTCGTCATAATGTATTATTAATTAATAAACTACCAAGAAAAATACAGAACAAGTGTCCGTTTTGTTTTATTAATTAAAAAGTAATGTAAAACTACGAGTATAATATGATGTGTTAATGGATGTTTTAAATCGTTGGTAGTTGACCAAAAGTAGAGTAGAGAGAATTGGCATTTGAAGATTTGGTTTGCTATACAAAGCGTGGTCCGTGGAAACTCTACTCTAAATTTTAGGGTTATTTAGGGTATTTATTAAGTATATGGGTCTTTTTTGTTTCAGGCCCCGTTTTATGTTTCAGTTACAGTTCAGACCCATGTCAGAAAATGCATTAGTTTTAAGGACCCATTTTCTTCAGAAACACTTCATGGCTCCCCCATACCACTTCATTACTCTACAGTAACAGTTCATTGGTATGCAATAATAGTTCATGGATCTGTGGTACCACTTCATGGTTCTGTGGTACCACTTCGTGGGTCTGTGATACCACTTCGTGGGTCTGTGGTACCACTTCATGGGTCTGTGGTACCACATGAGTCCTTATCTCTAAATGAAAGTTAAATTAGGTCCTTATCTCTAAATATAACTTGTCTTTATCTTTAATTGAAAATATCTTTTGGGGCCTGATCCTAAATTAACCGTAAGTATATTTGTAATTAAAAGAGATAATAATTGAAAAATATTCTGAATGTTTCGTTACATCACGAAAAGGAGTTGTGTTGGCGTACACATGCACTTTTGTTGTGTGTACTTATTATTAATTTTTTTGGGGGACGATGATGAAGTCTTTATTTTTTTTATCTTTATATAGTATGCTTTCTGAAATGAGTATATTGGTATCAAAAGACATATAGTTGACTTGTAAGTAGTTGTAAGGAAAAGTAGCGTAGGAGCTGTAGCACCACTGATCGCGTGCGTGTATGTTTAAATAAAAGGTCGTGCGAATACGTCAAGTAATAATTAAAACGAATATATTATAACTAGAATCACGCGCGATAGGCAGTGTACCTATCGTTTGTAATATAGCTATAGCGAATATCCGAGTATCGAACACGAGGAATAAATTGAGTACTAGTATTAACCTATCGACTCGATATTTAACCTAAATAAAATAACAGGATTTGTTTGTATTATGAACTAATTTAACAACGCAACTTAAAGGATTGGAAGACAAGGAGGCACAACTAGAAATAGTAAGAGTGACTTAAGGTGATAAATATGTGTCCGGGATTCGAATCCCGCTGAGTTTTGTTGGCTAAGGCTTACGGAATATCGCTCATACGTGATTATCGACTAAATCGCAGTAATTTTCTACCCACTCACGGATTTGCTGTCGCCCTAAACGTTCGTGGGGATCTTAGTTTAGCGATTACTAGACGGCGAGGATCGAGTATTTGCTGTCGCCCTATACTCGATTCCTAACGTCTACGAACGGCCTAATCGTTATTTAGCTGTCGCCCTAAACGATATACCACACATGCACATCAACACATAGACATATTGATACGAAGAAACAATATCATAGATCGATAAATGGTCGAATACACGTGTTCACGATTATCCTACGCCTTAACTACAACATAACCCAACGTTCATCTATTCCCAAACACACAAGAGGATTAGCTGCTCATATTAGGCAAAACAACAACGAGATCCAAAGTAAACGAGGATAGAGAACTCATGAAAACTTCCCTAAGAAGTGAAAATGGCGTTTCTGAGGTGTAGCTCTCGTTCCTCGATCGTATGAGCGTGGCTTCGTTGTTAGATCGTCCCTTGAGCTTCTCCGAATCACGGATTGCTTCTAGTGTTCTTCCTCCTCTTTTTAGCTCTAAGTTTCGTCCCTATGGAGTTCTTCTTGAGTTCTGAGAAGTGCCCTCCTTTTATGCTTCGAAAATGGGCTAAAACCCTGAATTTTGGCACGTTCACGGCCTCTTAACGGGCCTTCACGGCCGTGAAGGCGGCTAAAAACCCTATTTCTTGACTTTCTGGCATGAGTCACGGCCTCGTGCAACACGCTTCACGGCCGTGACGGCGGCTCAAACCCTAAATATTGACTCTCTGGCATGATTCACGGCCTCGTGCATCGGCAGTCACGGCCGTGAATCAACGGATTTTTCCTTCGTTGAACTCTCTGCCTTGATTCACGGCTTGTTGCATAAGCCCTCACGGCCGTGAAGAGGTGGTAGTTTCTTCTTAGAGTTCTCTGTCGAGCTTCACGGCCTCGTGCGAGATGAGTCACGGCCGTGAGTGAAGCTACTCCAACTCTCTGCCGCCGTTCACGGCCTCTTGCAAGGGAGCTCACGGCCGTGACACCTTCCTTTGAACTTTCTGTCCGCATTCACGGCTACCTACATCAGGGTTCACGGCCGTGACGCTGGAGGCTTTCTTCTCTTACTCTCACTGCCCAAGTTCACGGCCTCTTGCAAGATCGTTCACGGCCGTGACCGGTTACTGGCAGCTTCAAACTTTGCCATTTTCGCGTCGTTTTCGCCTCGTTTTCGTTCCTTTTCTCTCGATAATCATTCGAAGGTCCTACAATATTTAAATGGGTGTAAATAGAGCCAAGAAATACATGAATAACCAAAACATATCCTATTATAACCCAAATAAACATAACAATAAACGTATTAAAATACGTTTATCAAACCTCCCCACACTTAAGCTTTTGCTTGTCCTCAAGCAAATTAGAAGCAAGAAAAGGTTATCAAGATAACGGCACGACCATTCACAATTCACCAACGCAGATGGAAAACACAAATAGGAATTAAGCAAGCAATTATGGACGCTACAACAATAATCACCACTTATCGACACGAATTTCCTTAGCACTACTAATCGAGATCCACACCTCACATGGATTCACTCAAATCACTCAGTGTATAGGCTAATAAATCGGTGAATCGCTCAATTCATGCAATAATCTAGTCTATACCATATGCTTGCAAGTCAATCACACGTCTACTACTTAAAGCAGTTAGCATGAATCAGAAGGTCTTCTCGGGTTAAATGGGATCAGATATTGATGAGGTGGTAGTGGGATCACATATGGGTAGCAGTCGTGTCGGTCTTCATGTCATTGTCTAAAGCGCGCCAGGATCAACCCTTTTGATTACGCCGTCTTCATATTCTCTTATTTCTGCTGCGTTCCACTAAGCCTTTCTTCTTCCAAGTCTCGAAATGAGGGAATGATGTGGAATGCACGAGACCGGAAGATTATCAAAGGAAAGGTTCTTTTTCTTTCTTTTCGCAATAGCTTATCCTCGTTCCACTTCGCTTTTACTCTTTTTTTTTTCTTTTTTTTTTTTTTTCACTCTTCTTCTTCTTTTTTTTTTTTTTTTTTTTTCACATTGAGGCGTTCTCCACTGCTTTCGGCGTTGTCTCCGAGTTGTCGGGTCATCCGACTCGCTTTTCGACTTTGACATTCAACCTTCACTTCCTGCTTAACTCGGGTTCAAATGATCTCTGGAGGCTTATTTAGGTCAGAGGGTTATGATATACGAGGTTAAGAAATAAAAGGCTTAGGCACAAAGTGGTAAACTACGGTGATCAGTCGTGGTTGGGAACTTTGGCCATGGACTTATTTCCTAATGCCTTCGTCATGTTCATACAAAACACACTCTAAAGCAATTTCAATGCGTATCAAACAAGCAAGTTCTAGCGAGACGTAAATTATGCACTACTCACATAACCACGAAAAATGAGCAAAAGCTCGTCAGCTCAAACTCTCACAACGGAACATGGGTTATGTGTGTGAATCTCTCAAAGTAGCACTATATCTATTCATGCTGAAAAGATTAAATCACTGATGCATGTCCTTTTCGCTCACTAGACTCCCTAATGTGCAATCTAAATTCGAGATGAACGCAAACAATCATGCCAAACTTCTATAGATTTAAAAACCAAAACACGTCATAAAAATTTTTCACGTAACTTTTCAACAAAATTCCTTAACAAAATTCCCCCTCCCCACACTTGAGATGCACGTTGTCCCCAACGTGTAAAATCAAGAAGAAGAAGGTAAAAGAAGTTGAAAAGAACGTGACTTCCCTGAAAAAAAAATTGGCGTGGTCCTGCCTCGAGCATTTGATGTAGTTGAACATGGTTGTTGCTTCTGAGTTTGACATTATTTTGTGTCGTAGTTCGAAGTCGTGTCACGTTTCCTGAAAATACTCAAAAGAAAATTAAACGCACATAGAAAATATTAAAACATAACAAATTAAGTCTTAGTCATCACAAGTGACTTAAGTACTAGACCAACAGAAAAGAGTACGAATAGAAAAACATAACAAAATAAATAACACTAAGGTGGTGGTGGGGGTGATGGTGGCCGCGGCCGAAGGTGAGCCATCGATTCTTGAGCAAGCCGGACCGACTCCTGTGTATGCTTCATCGCGTTCTCCATGGCCTGAAGAGCCAGCTCATAGCGCTGTTGCTCCTCGCGGTAGCGTCGGTGGGCTTCCTCGTTTCGACGCTCATACTCTTCCTGGCGCCGTCGTGTCTCCTCATCGCGTCGAATGGCATCCTCGTTGTAGCGTAGCATTTCTTGGCGCAATGATTGAAAGTCGGCGACTGACGCGTAATGACCGACACCTGATGACTCGCCCTCATGAAAGCCGGAGGAATGGGAAGGTCCGGCAGTGTCTGAGTGAACCGGATTTGGCCCCACACCCTCAATTTCTAGGGGCTCGGGGAATTCTTCGCCCAGATCCGTCTGCCCACGATAGACCTCGTGCCAGACGTAAATCTTGTTTGAGCGGGACCAGTTCGGCGCTTTGATCAACATCTTCATCTTCACCATCATATCCTCGTTTACCGGATTACGCCCGCCCACAATCTCCATCTCCGGTGGATTTGCTGGCCACAGGTCAAGGCCTTTGATGACCCTAGTAATGAACGGCGCTACTGCGATCTTCCCATGGCTACGAACGTCTGCTTGGGCCGCGAAGGCGTGCTTCAGGGCCATTCCTAGGTGCACGTGTTCCCCGCGCTGCATCTTGAGTAAATAGAAGAGGTCGCGAAGGCCTATCGCGCCGTGTGAATCGCCCCTTGGTGTGAGCGAAGTCGTCAGGAGCCGGTGGATATATCGCAGGCCGGGGCTCCTGAGCGACGAGGCCTTCGACGTTTTGACGCTGAAGGGGGGCTCGCCGGGTCTCGTAATCTCTTCCCAACCGGCCTGTCGAACGTCCGGGTTTTCCAGATAATTCTTGTAATATAAGTCTGTCAGCCCTGTGTGCCCGTAAGGTAGCTCCGGTGTCCCAATTGCACAACAGATGTCTTCAATGTTCGCCGCATGCTCTTCGTTAAACGCCCGGAATGTGATCTTGTTCCGACCAAATTCTTCGTGGGCGAAGGTGGACAGGAACTCCAGTGTCAGCTCCTTATATCCCGGCTCGTCGATGTGGAAGAAATCTAGCCACCCACTCAGTGACAGGTAGCCGGCCACCTGCTGGTCAATATTGTACTTTTCCAGCGTGCCGTGGTCAATTTGGTCGGTCGGGATGAACTCCGTGTTCTTTAGCCTGTTGTAACGGGCTTGGTGCGTCTCATCTTCAAATTGCCCCATAGCCTCTAGTAGTGACGGCGTGTTTTGGCCCCGACGTGGACGACTCGATGAGCCAGATGCGCGGCTTCGACCCATAGTACCTAAAAGTCCAAATGTGAGTTGGGAGAAGAATATAATCAATACAGCTCGACTCGACCAACGTAGCGACAAAATTCACAATTCCAAAGCAAGAACATATAAACATTCAAAGCGGCATTTTGTCGAACACATAATAGACGTACTAAAATACTCTTTCTAATTCCAATAGTCAGTCAATCAAGCGCACTCTTCAACTTCAAACGATTAATCAACGCTATAAAACCCCGTAACAGCACTCAATTCCGTCCAAATATTCCAAAATCCCTAAATTTCGACATTAGGGTTCATCAAACCACAGCGAAATTAATGCATGGAATCAACGAATTAGACATTCCCAAGATATGATTATCATGTGTCCAACCATAAAAGCACAAGACGAACACCAAATTAAACCTAAATGGAAAAAAACCCCAATTTCGAAAACTAGGGTTCATCGCCCAAAATCGAAATTAACACACGAAAACTGCAAATCCGTCAACCCCAACATGTTTATAGCATAAATATGGTGATGAAAGAGCAATATAAACACGAAAATCAACCTCAATCTTGGAATTCGCCGTTAAATCGAAAAAGGGTGGTGATAGTCCATACCTTTTGATTTTACCGAATTAAGAGTGTGAATCGGTGTTGTTCGTTGATGTTGCCGGAATTAGTCCGACGGTATGCGATTGCGCGGCGGCGACGTGGTCGGAAATGGGTGAGTTTGGAGTGGAAGAGAGGAGATTTTCGATTGTGCGTTGACTTGAAGTGAAGAAGATGAAAAGTGTTGAAAAGAAGGTATAATAGTGTAAAATTCGCCACATTCACGGCCGTGAACGACAGTACCAGGCCGTGAAGACGAACAGTGCGGTACTATCAGGAGAGTCACGGCCGTGACCGATGGAATTATTGGCCGTGACTCCGGGCAGTGAGTTTAGCCCGTCTACGTCACGGCCGTGACTGTCGAGACACGGGCCGTGACTCTTATTTATTTATTTATTTATTTATTATTATTATTATTATTATTATTTATTTATTTTTTTTTTTATCTATATATTTTTTTTTTAAATTTTGTTTTATTTTATTTTATTATTAATTTTTTTATTTATTAACTTTTTTTTTCTTTTTATTATATTATTATATATTTTTTTTTAATAATTTTTTATTTTTATATATATTATTATTATATTAAATAATTTTATTCTTTTTAATTTTATTTTATTTTTTTCTTTTTTTTTTTTTTTTTTATAACCCGTCCGAATCACGGCCGTGAATTGGTATCCACAAGCCGTGACTACTGGCAGTGTATGACTAATGCGGAGTTCACGGCCGTGACTCAGTAGGTCAAAGGCCGTGAATGCAGGCAGTGTGCGACATTCACACTCTCACGGCCGTGAATGTCTGAGCACTTGGCCGTGAGGCGCGGCAGTGGCCATATTTTATATTATTTTTTTTTTTTTTTAATATAAATTTGAAATAGGATTGACACGCAATCGACGAATTTTTTCGAGGACGATTTGAGCGAGGAAAAATCTTGTAATCGACAAGAGAAATATCACTTTCTCGCGCGGCGTCAAATCTTCCAAGTCAAAAATTCGTCTGTCATTTAATGGATTGCCGGGTATGATAATGATATTTTTGTGCCATTCATGCCTATAAATAGACATTGGTAGAACAACACAATAACATCATCTACCATACATCCCACGTCTTTACAATCTTATTTTTGAAATTTCTGAGTTAGCTAGCCACTATGTATTGGGGACAGCAGCAAGGTCGTGAGGATGAGAGTGAAGAATATGCAAGGATTCGTCGTAATTTAGATATGGTATCACTCTACCTTGCTCTTCTGTTGGGCTTGTTTGGAGTTTTACTTGCTTTCGTGTGTTGGGTTATCACAAGGTGCACTTGTGTGTAACCCGCCCTTATGAAGCAAAATAAACTATTGTTCTGTCTTTTATGTTATTCGCAGTTTTTGATTTGCTTTTGTGTTGGACCTTCACACGTTGTACTAGTATTGTAACCATCTTTTGAAGTAAAACTATCGTTCTATCTCATCTTTCGATTCTGCGTTGTACCCATCTTCAATGTTTGTAATAAACTTATTATTAATTAAATATTACTGTTATTATTATTGTTGTTAGTATTGTTTATTTAATTTAATATATATATATAGTTTTAGATAGATTTTTTTTTTATATATATATACCTAAAACATAAAATAGAAATACCTGGGTTGCCTCCCAATGAGCGCTTCTTTAACGTCGTGAGCCGGACGTAGTCGAGTGAGTCTTCAAGGTGGTTTGGAAAAACGGTTGGAGGGTACTGTCATCGGTGGTTTTGAACCGCCCTCAGGAAAAACACAACCGAAATGGTAGGGCTGCCGCTCAATCTCTAAAACCGGTGGCCCGTTGATGAAACGCTTCTCCTTGTCCTCCTCTTTGCTTCCCTCGACTATTCTCGTGTCTTTCTTCTCAACAACCTGCGATAAACTTGGGAAAGACATAGGAGAATTTTGATCAACAACATCAAGATAAGAATAGTTATTTTCATGCTTGCTAATATCATTCTTAGTTTTCGCCATGCAAAATGTTACTTTCTCTCCATCTATAGTAAACGTCAAGGTGCCGTTTTTAACATCTATCATTGTCTCTCCAGTGGCTAAAAATGGTCTCCCTAAGATCAAAGGAACATTCTCATCTTCCTTCATATCAAGAATAACAAAATCCACTGGAATAACAAACTTATTAACCTTGACTAACACATCCTCTATAATACCCCTAGGATACGTAATAGATCTATCCGCTAGTTGTATACTCATCCTAATGGGGTTGGGTTCACCTAAACCAAGCTTTTTAAACATAGAATAAGGCATCAAATTAATACTAGCACCTAAATCAACAAACGCCTTATGAATATATAAATTTCCTATAAGACAAGGTATAGTGAAACTTCCTGGATCCTTTAGCTTCTTCGGAATATTCATTTGCACGACGGCGGAGCATTCCCTCCAAGACAATTAGCAGTAACATCTTCGAGGTTGCGTTTGTTCGTGAGCAAGTCCTTGAGGTATTTCACACATCGAGGTATCTGTGCAAGGACTTCGACGAGTGGTAAGTTAATATGTAGTTGTTTGAAAAGTGAAAGAAATTTACCGAACTCGTCGTCAACAATATACTTCTTTGGTTGACACGCCTTGTCAGACGGCGTAGTCATGACCTCCATCTCCTTGTCGACTTTCTCTTCCTCGACACGATTGACCGGCTTTACTTCCTTCTTGGGGCGTTGTTCCTCTATATACGTATCAAATGGGTCGTCAGTCATCGCCCTTGTTAACCTAGCCGGATATGGAATCTTCGGTGTGTAAGGATTGACTGGTGGTCTTGGAGCAATCCCCTCCTTTTCTTTTTCAAGCGTGGCTTCTTCCTTTCTGGGTTCGACCTCCCTCAGCCGAGCTGGGTACGGAATCTTCGGCTGGTACGGCTTCACGAATGGTCGCGCATTTCCTTTGTCAGCCTTGACCTTATCGACATCGTTGCCATTGCTTTCCTCCACTTTTAGCTCGTCCTGGCACTCGAAATCTGCTATCTCCTTTGACTTCTGCTTGGCGGGTACTTCTTGCAATTCTCTCCCGCTTATCAGGGTCACCGCGTTGCAATACTCCTTCGGGTTTGGCTCGGTGTAGCTCGGGAGTGATCCTTGATTTCGTCCTGCCAGTTGCTTTGCTAACTGGTCCACTTGCTGCTCCAATTTCTTGATAGAGGCGTCGGTGTTCTGGGCACGTACTTCTATGTACTCCTCTATCTTATTCATTCGACTCTCGTGGGCTTGAGTGGTGTTGCTGAAGTTTGTGAGGAGTGTCTTCATCATGTCCTTCATCTCCCTCATGTCATCGGATCCTCCTGCGGGTGCATTCTGGTACTGTCGTGGCGGCCCGTTTTGGAATCCGGATGGTCTGGGCTGAAAACCTGGCGGTCCTTGGCCCTGATGGTTCTGATTTCCGTATGCCAAGTTTGGATGTGCCCGAGGCTGGAAACTTCGCTGGCCACCTTGGTAATTCCCCATATAGTCCACGTGTTCCAGTGATTGTCCAACTTGACACTCCGAGGTTTCATGAGCTGCGCCACAAATCTCGCATTGTGGTGTATACGGCTTCTGAGGCGATGGGCTTGTCATCACGGCATGTATTGTCTGTGTTTGCCCGGCCTTTGGAAGTAGTGTGTTGATCACCGTCTGGAGCTGAGAATTGGTAGTTGCAATCTGTTGTTGCAACGCCTCAATCTTGGCATGTGTAGCAGTCTCCTCGCTCACCCCAAACACTCCTGGAGTCTTTATCCTCGTGTTGCCTCTCATGAAGCTGTTTCTCGAGTAATCTTCGATTAGATTCCAAGCTTCTGTGGCATTGAGCTTCACGAGCCCTCCTCCCGCGGCTCCGTCTAGCATATGAACGGTTTGATCATTGAGGCCCTCGTGAAATCGGTTGATCATGGCAGCCTTCGACATCCCGTGTTGTGGGCATTTCTTCAATAAGGATTTGTATCGCTCCCACACTTCGTAAAGATTCTCTGAATCCTTCTGGTGAAAAAGAGAAATCTCCGTCTTCAACCGTAATACCTTTTGCAGTGGGAAGTAATGGCCGATGAATGCTGCTCGTAGTTCTTCCCACGTAGTGATCGATCTGGGCGGTAACATCTCCAACCAATCCTTCGCCCTGTACTTGAGTGAGAATGGAAACAACATTAGTTTAATCGCATCACTCGGGACCCCATTAATCTTAATGGTGTCTGTTACTGTAAGAAAAGCCTTCAGGTGGGAGTACGGATCATCATCGGGATTTCCTTCAAACTGGGCCGTCTGAAAGATCATCTGAAGCCAGGCGTGCTTCAGCTCGAAATTGTTGTTCTCGATCGGCGGAATAACGATTGCCGATTCAGTTCCGCCGAGGGAGGCACTCTTGAGTAGGTCTTGTAGAGATTGTTCCTCTTCTTGGTCCTGGTGGACCGGTACTCTGCGTTCAGCCATCTCGACTTCTGTCTCTCGACCGTCTACAGATGCCTCTGTTCGAGAATTCTCTGCCGACTCCTGAGAGTTGTCCTCTGAGTAGCTTACTAACGCTTCTTGATAGTTACTAGCCGTGCCTTCTGAATTGTATCTGAGCTGCCTTCGCAATTTCCGCTCGAAATCTGGATCTCCTTCAACAATTGGACCTGATGGTTGGCTTCGGGTCATCCACTGTCAAACAGTACCTTCAATGAGTGAAAACGAAATTTAGCGAAGAACTAGACAAATACGTTGAAAAGGTAACGAGACTAATAATCATGTAGAAACAAATAACGCAATTAACCAAAAACTGGGAAAGTAGCTAAATTACCGAACTAGGGTGTTCCTAATATCAATCTAATCCCCGGCAACGGCGCCAAAAACTTGATCGCGTGCGTGTATGTTTAAATAAAAGGTCGTGCGAATACGTCAAGTAATAATTAAAACGAATATATTATAACTAGAATCACGCGCGATAGGCAGTGTACCTATCGTTTGTAATATAGCTATAGCGAATATCCGAGTATCGAACACGAGGAATAAATTGAGTACTAGTATTAACCTATCGACTCGATATTTAACCTAAATAAAATAACAGGATTTGTTTGTATTATGAACTAATTTAACAACGCAACTTAAAGGATTGGAAGACAAGGAGGCACAACTAGAAATAGTAAGAGTGACTTAAGGTGATAAATATGTGTCCGGGATTCGAATCCCGCTGAGTTTTGTTGGCTAAGGCTTACGGAATATCGCTCATACGTGATTATCGACTAAATCGCAGTAATTTTCTACCCACTCACGGATTTGCTGTCGCCCTAAACGTTCGTGGGGATCTTAGTTTAGCGATTACTAGACGGCGAGGATCGAGTATTTGCTGTCGCCCTATACTCGATTCCTAACGTCTACGAACGGCCTAATCGTTATTTAGCTGTCGCCCTAAACGATATACCACACATGCACATCAACACATAGACATATTGATACGAAGAAACAATATCATAGATCGATAAATGGTCGAATACACGTGTTCACGATTATCCTACGCCTTAACTACAACATAACCCAACGTTCATCTATTCCCAAACACACAAGAGGATTAGCTGCTCATATTAGGCAAAACAACAACGAGATCCAAAGTAAACGAGGATAGAGAACTCATGAAAACTTCCCTAAGAAGTGAAAATGGCGTTTCTGAGGTGTAGCTCTCGTTCCTCGATCGTATGAGCGTGGCTTCGTTGTTAGATCGTCCCTTGAGCTTCTCCGAATCACGGATTGCTTCTAGTGTTCTTCCTCCTCTTTTTAGCTCTAAGTTTCGTCCCTATGGAGTTCTTCTTGAGTTCTGAGAAGTGCCCTCCTTTTATGCTTCGAAAATGGGCTAAAACCCTGAATTTTGGCACGTTCACGGCCTCTTAACGGGCCTTCACGGCCGTGAAGGCGGCTAAAAACCCTATTTCTTGACTTTCTGGCATGAGTCACGGCCTCGTGCAACACGCTTCACGGCCGTGACGGCGGCTCAAACCCTGAATATTGACTCTCTGGCATGATTCACGGCCTCGTGCATCGGCAGTCACGGCCGTGAATCAACGGATTTTTCCTTCGTTGAACTCTCTGCCTTGATTCACGGCTTGTTGCATAAGCCCTCACGGCCGTGAAGAGGTGGTAGTTTCTTCTTAGAGTTCTCTGTCGAGCTTCACGGCCTCGTGCGAGATGAGTCACGGCCGTGAGTGAAGCTACTCCAACTCTCTGCCGCCGTTCACGGCCTCTTGCAAGGGAGCTCACGGCCGTGACACCTTCCTTTGAACTTTCTGTCCGCATTCACGGCTACCTACATCAGGGTTCACGGCCGTGACGCTGGAGGCTTTCTTCTCTTACTCTCACTGCCCAAGTTCACGGCCTCTTGCAAGATCGTTCACGGCCGTGACCGGTTACTGGCAGCTTCAAACTTTGCCATTTTCGCGTCGTTTTCGCCTCGTTTTCGTTCCTTTTCTCTCGATAATCATTCGAAGGTCCTACAATATTTAAATGGGTGTAAATAGAGCCAAGAAATACATGAATAACCAAAACATATCCTATTATAACCCAAATAAACATAACAATAAACGTATTAAAATACGTTTATCAACCACCCACCCTTATTGCTGCTAAACCTCATTATTCAAAACCGGCATTAAACTATTACTACAAAATGGTTACATAATATTGTGCGCTTCTTCTTTAAAGCAAGCAGTGGGGACGTGCTTGTCTCTCTCCGTCAAACCATAATATTCAAGATAGATTTGATGAACCCAAAACAAGCGTGTCGTAAAAAAAAAAAAAAAAGCGAACACACAATTCTGTATAATACTTGTAGCAGATGTAAATCTTTGCATTGGCGTACCCCAAAGTTTGATTGGGTCTCCAATTCGTTTTTTATTCCAACCGATTTCCTTTGTATGGTGAAACTGAACTACATTTTTTATTCTCAAGATTGCACACCAAGATAATTGAAAATGATGGAAGTTTTTAAACATTGGTAATAACTAATAACTAGCTTTTCCACTAATGGTAAAACGGTTATTACCGTTGTTTATGGGGTAGCCTGAACCTCAGGAGATTGAAGATATGTAGCTGTGTTATTACATCATCTATCCATCAAACTTTTTTTTTTTATTTTACATTCGTTTTAAAAAAGATAACAGAATTAGAAACTCAAATTAGTCCTTCTCCATTACGCATCACACATGACATCATATCATTACCATTACATATTAGTGAACACAACCCACAAGACGAAAAAGTACGCACGCATGCATGCAAGCAAAACCTACGCACTTTCTTTCTTGCTTATTATTCATTACATACTTATATTACTATTACACAACCACACACACATCTTGGAGAAGACACAGATCATCATCACCACGCATCATCATGGCAATGGAAGGATCTGAAACACAGTCACCACAACGTTCAAAATAATCCCAAGCAACCCAAGAATCAAACCAAGCGTAGTCCCCACGAAAGTGAGCGTGCCCGAGAGAATCCCAGTGGTAGTGCTAAGTATAGGACATACAGTATTATTGAGGGGCAAAAGGCTAGTAACCGTACACGGAATACGTGCGAGTCCAAGGGGACCCAAAATGGTGGTTACAATTGGAGTAGTGATGTTAAACACTCCATTCACGTCTGTTAAAGCACTGCGAATGCTGACCGTTCCACTTATAGGATTTGTGCAGTTAAGGGTGACGTTTACCCCAACTAGGCCAGCAGCGCCGGGCACGCAAGTCCCAGTTGGCGTGCAGCAGATTCTGCCTATGGCATTGACGCCATTGATGGTGATCTGAGCTTTGGCTTGCAGTGGGTTGTCGGAGGTGAGTAATATGAGTGATATGAGCAGAATTGCTGAGGCAATTTGTTGAAGAAAGTTGTTGCTTGAAGCCATTTTTAGGGTTTGTTTGTATGTGTGTGTGCTGCTTTGGGTTTTGCGTGAGTTGTGGTGGTTTGAAGAGGGAACGAAGAGGGGCTATTTATAGAAGGTTTTCTTGCATGAACGAATGTGTGTAACGTTGTTTGGTTCTAATATTGGACTTTTTTTTTTGTTGTTTCATTGATTTTTCTTTAATGTGTTGCACGAGAGTTTGGTAACTCTACGAGTATTAGTAATTAGTACCGTTAAAGTTGACGAAGTAGAGATAATTTGGAAAATTTTGGGTGCTAATGTGTGGGGCGTGGAAACTCTATTCTATGTTTTTTAGGGTTAGGGCATTAAGTAATCAATATTTAGTTTTTAGATATATGTCTGTCTGTATACATCATGAGAGGTGTTGTGTTTGCGTAAACTGCAGTTTTTCCGTGTGTAATTAATTATATATGCTTCTGTAGAGATTTTTATCGACCCAGTTCCATCCCAAGCCCAAGCCCGTATAAGCTTGTGGGGTTCCTCTCTAAAACCAATTGGCAATAGAGGGAGTGAGCCCACAAGCTCATAAGCCACTCCATTTCTTTTTACTTCATCGGTGTGGGAGTCTTGAGTTTGCACACTCAACAATCCTCTCCTCAAACTCAAGACCACCAAACGGGCCTCCCTTCGACGATTATCTGCACCAAGTGCTTCTACCGCAATCACTGCACCAAGCTCTTTTCATCGCAGATTCATCAATCGTCTTACAAGGGTTGGGGACACACCACACACACCGTATCCGGCCTAGAATTTCTCTATCTGAAGGTCTCCCTCATGTGTTCGTTCCACACTCATCGCACCGCTGTAGGGATTTTTCAGGCCCAATTCCAGCCCAAGCTCAATCCCGTATAAGTTTGTGGGGTTTCTCTCTAAAATCAATTGGCAGTAGAGGGAGTTAGCCCACAAGCTTATAAGCCACTCCATTTCGTTTTACTTCATCAGTGTGGGAGTCTTAGATTTGCACACCTAACAGCTTCTTTGTGGACGATGATAAAATATCTCTTTTTATTCGCTTCTTTATATACTAGTATCAGTATGCTTTGGCATGTATCTGTTGGCTTGTTAGAAACTAATCAGGGAACTGTAATACACCGCCCTTTATGCAAACTCAAATGCGTGTACTTTTATCATTTAAATGCGTTTGCTTTTATTATTTAATTTATTTTAGTTTGAAATATTTCATAGAAATCATAATTTAAATTTAATTTGTATGTTTTAAATATGAAAAAAGGAAAATTGATTTATTATATATTTAAAGTAGGATAGTAATTAACTAAAAATACTACTAAACTAAATATAGTAATTAAAGGTAGTTAAGTGATTTTTTTAAAATTTTATTAATTAAATTTTTTCAATCATAATTGACAGACCATTCGACGGTTTATCCTAGTCCATCACCCTTAATATAATAGAATAGATAAGTCGAAGGTCGAGGACTTTGGAATGAAAACATCAATTCTACATAATGTATTATTAATTTAAACTACAAAAAAACCCAGAGCAAATGTCCGTTTTGTTTTATTAATTAAAAAGGAATGTAACTCTACGAGTATAATATGCTCTGTTGCTATGGAAGTTTTTTAAATCGTTGGTAGCTGCTAAAGAATAGGGATTTGAAGATTTGATTTTGGTCCGTGGAAGCTCTATATCCTATATTTTAGGATTAGGGTATTAAGTAATTACACTTACATATTAAAGGATATATTTTATTGGAAAGATATTAAGAAAGTTTATGATTTTTTCACCTTATTTCTGGACATGTTTTCGTAGTTACATGATCAATGGAGAATGTGTTCGCATAAACTGCAATATTGCCTGTAGTAGACTTTTTTTTTTTTGGGGTGGGTGTGCTTGGGGTTGGGGGGTGGGGGTGGGGGGGTAACCGAAAGATGAACAGTTGACTTGTTGTAAGTTTGTAAGGCCATCTCCAACCAATTCTTTTTTAACAGAATTGCTACAGTACATTCTTCAAATATAGAATTTGAACAGTATAAACAAACTCCAATCATCTCCTCTATATTTTACGCTAAATAAAATACTCTCAAAAAATATAAACTCATATCAATTTTTTTATTTCAATATAGCCACTAGAAGAAACTATTAATTAACAAATGAATAAAATTATGAACAATAATGTTAATATGCTATATAGCTAAATATAACTGCCAAAAATTGTTAAACAAAACTAGAAATACTCTTCCTCCGATAAAAAAACTAGAAATACTCCATTATCTATTTGGAAAATTTTACTTATTTAAAATGTTTAGTTATGTATAACTAAAATGGAGTTTTCTTAATAATCTTATCTTCAATTAGTATTTTTTATGATAATTATGATAATTTTTAGTTAAAATCTTAAAATTATTAGTTAACTAATTTTTGGTAGTGCATGATGATAGTTCGTTTTAATTTAATTTTAGAATAACAATAATAAATATAAAAAACTGAAATTTACGATAAAGCCTAAAAATATTAAATATGAAACATAAAGGAAAAAGGAAAACAAGAACTAAACTTTCTCTCCCCTAATGGTTCGTCTTTTCCCCAATTGCCCCAAAACACATATTTTTAATTACAGAAAATAGAAAACAAAAGTTGAGAAAAAAATAAAGAATGGATAGAGGGGAAACAGTGCTCCGCTCAAGATAGAGGGGTACTGTAGCATCCTCCATGAATGGAGTCGCATTTTCAGGTCGATTGGAGCTTCTCGTACTCCATTACTGGCGTTTGGCGTGGTGTATAGCATCCCATTGGAGATGCCCAGCCAATGAATTGTAGCACCACCAACCCTATATCATTGGTGCTACCTCATTATTCACATGACATTATTATTAGAGTTACATAACAATAAATATTCGGAAACCGGATTCCTATCCGGTATTCGGTTTTCAAAATCCGAAAAAAAAAACGGATATTCGGTTATAAAAATGGATCGGATATGGATAGTGGTTTGTCTTAAATCTGGATATCCGGTATCTGATTTTTTATTTGAAAAGATAATAAAAATAATAACAAGCGCAAAAAGAAAAACGATGGTCCAAAAAGGAAAAAAAAATAAAAGTAGAATATTTAATTTATATTATTTTATTATTGCAAAATACTTTGTTAGAGAAATGAAACAAAAACATAAAAACATCGATGCAAGTTAAAAAATTAATGTGAATTTGTGATACTGAGTTTATTTTTTATTATGTAATTTTGAATCATAAATTCACATATTGTTTGAATTGTTATGTGTAGAAATTCTTACGTGATTTTTTTATAAGAAATAAAAAAATGATTTTCAATAGAAATTATAAAAACTATAATAAAATTAAATTTTCAAAACCGGATGCGGATATCGGTTTAAATATCCGAATAGAGCAAATATTCGATTTTCAGATATCCGATGGAAATCGGACGAATAAAGATATCATTTTCCAATATCCGAAAGCCGGTTTTGCTCAAACCACAAGATAGATCTGATGAATCCAAGCGTGCCATAAAACAGAACACTGGAAAGGATATTTTACACACACACGCATATATATACATATATATATATATATATATATATATAGGAATGATATGGTGCTCACTTTATGTGGGCACCTTATATGGGCACCTGCTGATTTGGCACCGATTCGTGCCAAATCAGCATGCCACTTCAACATCAAATATGATGTGGCATTAATCAACATATTTTTAGGTGAAATAGATCGACACATATGATGCTGATGAGCCATGTTTACTTGGTATATATCAAGGCCACACAACAAGTGCCCCGTAAGACGTGAATATGGCTCATCAGCATCATATGTGTCGATCTATTCCACCTAAAAATGTGTTGATTAATGCCACATCACATTTGATGTTGAAGTGGCATGCTGATTTGGCACGAAGCGGTGCCAAATCAGCAGGTGCCCACATAAGGTGAGCACCTTCCTCTATATATATATTTGGATTTCCTTGTATGTGAGTGAACTACCTTTTTTCATCGTCTCAAGTTGCACGCTAAGAGAAGAAAATTGTGAAGGTATTTAAAGCTATGAATCTTCCAACACAAAAAAAAGTCATAGCCCAGATATAGCCATATATATGGTGCCTAATGAATCACCAATAATGCGCTTAATATATATTTAGTTAATAATCAGTTTTCACTAATCATAATTCTATTGGCACCCCCTTATAATCTATTTGCACCCCCTTATTAAATTATACAAAAAATAAGGTAAATTGAATTATTATTAAGGAAATAAAATCAACCACTAAATATTGTAACAAAAATATAGTTAAGCTATGCTTGCATCATGTGTGGTGGCATGATTGTATTTCCTAAGATGGACGAGACCAAGGCTTGAATATAGTGACGAGGTCAAATCCATTTTTTTAATTTTATTTTATAAATAATGTGCTATATATATTAAAAAAATGTAATAAAGTTGATAAAAAAGATGAAAGCTTTGTTTCTCGAAAAGCAAATTAATTTTTTTGTCGACCATGATACAATTTTGTTTTCGTATTCAAATAGTGTCAGAATTGTTTTTAATATCACTATATAAGTTAATTATTTACTATTTCATTATTTAATCATAGGAAATGTTAGGATTGTCAGCAATTCCATCGAGAATTATTAAAATAAGAATATTATTTTATATCAATATTTTTATTAAAATACATTACATATTGAGATCGATAATATTTTTATATTTTTAAGGTTAAGTTCAACAATTAATATAAGACATACAATGGAAAAGAAATTAATATAGATGTGTCATTTTATAAAATAACTAATGTTGAATTATAAAAAGTACGCACGCATGCAGGCAGGCAAAGCCTTGCACTTTCTTTCTTGCTTATTATTCATTACATATACTTATTATTACTATTACACACACACACACATCTTGGAGAAGACACAGATCATCATCACCACACATCATCATGGGAATGGAATGATCGGAATGATCGGAATGATCTGAAACACAGTCACCACAACGTTCAAAACATTCCCAAGCAACCCAAGAATCGAACCAAGCGTAATCCCCACGAAAGTCAGCGTGCCCGAGAGAATCCCAGTGGTAGTGCTAAGTATAGGGCAGACAGTATTGTTAAGGGGCAAAAGGCTAGTAACACTGCACGGAATAGGTGCGAGGGTACCCAAAATGTTTGTTACTAATGGAACAGGCACAGTGATGTTAAAATTTCCATTAACATCTGTTAAAGCAGTGCGAATGCTGAACGTTCCACTTATAGGGTTTGTGCAGTTAAGGGTGACGTTTACCCCAACTAGGCCAGCAGCGCCGGGCACGCAAGTCCCAGTCGGCGTGCAGCAGATTCTGCCTATGCAATTGACGCCATTGATGGTGATCTGAGCTTTGGCTTGCAGTGGGTTGTGGGAGGTGAGTAATATGAGGGATAATAGCAGAATTGCTGAGGCAATTTGTTGAAGAAAGTTGTTGGTGGAAGCCATTTTTAGGGTTTGTTTGTATGTGCGTGTGTTGATTTGGGTTTTGTGTGAAGTGTGGTGGGTTGAAGAGGGAGCGAAGAGGGCCTATTTATAGACTGTTTTCTTGCGTGAACGAATGTGTGTAACGTCGTTTGGGTTCTAATATTGGACTTCTTTTGTTGTTTCATTGATTTTTATTTAATGTGTTGTATTACAAGGGTTTGGTAACTCTACGAGTATTAGTAATTATTATCGTTAAAGTTGACAAAGTAGAGATTTGATTTTTGGAAAATTTGGGTGCTAAAGTGAGGGCGTGGAAGCTCTATTCTATGTTTTAGGATTAGGGCATAAAGTAAAACAATGTTCATAATTAAAAAGAGATTATAATGGAAGGATTCTACCGTTCACATAATATATGTATATATTGAGATATTTTCTGGATCTGTATATTTACATCGCGAAAAGGAGACGTGTTTGCGTAGTAAACTACACATTTTTCGTTGTCTGTTAATCATGCTTTCTTTGTCGACGACGATGATAAAATCTCTCTTTTGTCGGTTTTTAATCTTTTTTTATATAGAGTATGGTTTGGCATCAAAAGGAGATTGCACATATATAGTTGACTTGTTAGGAAACTAGCGAAGGAAAACTGTACCACCCAACCTTATGTCATAGTCGAATGACTTTTGAAAGAAAGCATTAATTAGTTAACTACAAAGAAAAAAGTCTCGGTTTTGTTTTACTAATAAAAATAAAGGAAAAACGTTCCTTCCTTTTTTTTTTTCTAGCATCTCAAACAAATATGGCCTCAATAAGACAGTAATAAAAGAGACAGATATATCTTTTATGATTCTCAGTCTCCATTGATAATCCCACGCACAGCCATCTCTGCTTCAGAAAGGGGTTGCCCGGCGAAAAGACGAAGCTGCCCTCTCCTCACGACAACTGCCCTCGAAGCATATGTTTCTGCTGCTGACTGTAGTTCCTGGGATTAATTTCGATAATGTTCAAAAAACGAAATTCAAGTACATAAAAAGATCGTAGCTTTAAGCAAAAATAGGTCGAAGAGAGGTTACTTACTTCAGCTTTTAAAGGAACAACTTGGGCACTGAAGTCTTCAAGATCTTCGAAATAAGATACCAAAAGGTAACAGAAATTGTTAGCATCAGAACGGTCCTCGAATGCAACTATATGAGGCAATTGTTGATCCTCAGCAGTGGGCAAGCTTTTCAGCGTGTAAAGGCCTTCTCCCTCCTCGCCATTTTCGCTCTCTTCGCATAAGAATAGCCTGAATTGTAATAAAATGAGAAAAAAGCAATGGAGAAAGGCTCTGAAAAGTGAATCATAAGCAATGTGTATGAGAATAGCAACATACAAGAACATATGGAAGATTCAACCACCACTCATCAGCTTTGCTTCCATGTTTTACAGCTGATTTGGCATCATTTTTCCTAGGAATCTCATCAAGTGTGATTTCACCTTTGGCTTCCACACTTAGTTCCTCCGATTTCAGTGCTTCAGTGCCATGTGTCCCACTTACTTTCTCTGTGACTATACGATTGTAATTCGATTAGAAATCCAAATGATATATACATATATATCGACTGCAAAGTGCAGAATGGAAATCTGCCGACACTTTGAACACCTAAGTATGAAATGATCAAGAATTAATAAACAGCACAAGAGCAGGGGGGCTACCATTAGTCACCTTAGATTTAGCTGTGTCCTTTCTCTTTCTTTGCTTTCTTACACCTCTTTCTTTCGATACCATCTTGTTAGAATTCTTCGGGGACTCTTTGGCCTCAGCGATAGCTTTCTGTTTTTCCTCTTCGACTGCGTGAATTGGCTCGAGAACAGTGAAAGTCATAGCCCAGATATAGCTTTATTATTTCACAACTGTTGACTTCCCATGATCGAGTTGTCACACGACGGTACATATATGGTGCCTAATGAATCAGCCAATATATTTGCGCTTGGTATTGATTTAAGTTTCTAATCAGTTTTATTAATCGTAAAATGGTTTTTCAATGTCTATGGTATCCTTAAATCCATCTCCATAAAACCTATCCGCATTGGTACACGGGGCCCAGCTATATCCCACCTCATGTTTGCAGATGATCTTCTCCTGTTTGCCGAAGCATCCGTAGAACAGATCACGGTGGTTAGCTCTGTCCTAGAGAAATTTTGCAGTGCTTCGGGAGAAAAAGTTAACGCGAGGAAGACAGTCATGTATTTCTCTAAAAATGTTACTGCTGAAGATATATCGACTATTGCTGATGCTGGAGATTTCTCGGTCACCTCTAATCTCGGAAATTACCTCGGGATCCCGATCATTCATGGTAGGCTGAGATCATCAACGTTCCAAGGGGTCGTTAATAGGGTGCAGAACAGACTCAATAGCTGGTCGGCAGCGTCGCTCTCCCTGGCCGGACGAACGACACTTGTCCAATCAGTATTACAAGCCATGCCTGCCTATTCCATGCATATTTTGCACTTCCCAAGCAAGGTCTCCTCAAAGATCGACCAGATATGCAGGAATTTTCTATGGGGGCATACGGAACACAAACGTCGCATTCACCTTATACACTGGAACACGATTACGCAGCCACGATGTATGGGTGGTCTCGGACTTCGAAGACTTAAAGCAGCGAACACGGCTCTACTTGGTAAGATTGGCTGGGGATTACTCACCAGGCCAAACGAGCTATGGGCGAGAGCACTGATGAATAAATACCCTGGAAGATGGCTTGCGAATTGGTCCCTACGGCTGAAATCGGGCGACTCATGGCTTTGGCGTGGCATTGTGGAGTCTTGGAATTCAGTTTGACCTATGTTAGGTTGGGGGCTTGGGTCTGGCACTAAAGTAAGGTTTTGGGAGGATCGATGGGTCCCAGGTCTGCCTGGAGCTCTAAGCACAACGGCGGTGCAACCCGTTCCTAGCACAGACCTCCATAGACCTGTTCGTGACTACGTTGGAGAGACAGGGAATTGGACGTGGGAAAGAATCTCGCCCTACGTTAGTGCATCCGCTTTACTACGTTTAGCCAGTGTTCTTCCCCCGCCGCTTGAGAAAACCTTGGAGGATCAGCTGGCGTGGATGTGTTCTGCCTCAGGTAAGTACTCTGTCTCATCGACATACGCTGAACTTACTAGAAGTCTCTCTACAGATCCCCCGAATCCGTTGTGGCGAATTATATGGAAGTTGGAGGGTCCGAACCGGATCAAATACTTTTTATGGTTAGTGGCTCATCAACGACTCCTTACGAACGAAGAACGAGCACGCCGGCGGATGTCATCGGTCGCCGATTGCCACTGTTGCCCTAATTCGCCTGAATCTATCCTCCACGTTCTTCGGGATTGTCCCAGAGCACGTGGAACGTGGGTCCCACTTGTTCCCCAGCATTCATCCATTCGCTTTTTCTCGTGTGGACTCCAAGAATGGCTTACTGAGAATTTGGTACAAAGGCCATACACCTCTTGGTGTACTATTTTCGCGACATGCTGCTGGTTATTATGGACATGGAGGAATAAAGCCATCTTTCAGCTTGGCACAGATATCCCGTCGAATAAGTCGCTGGTCGTCCGCCGGACGGCTGACTCATTCTCAAGATCGTGGAAGTACCACCTCAATTTGGCCCCCAAGCAAGGTCGCTCGTGGACCCTGGTAGGATGGACCAAACCACCTCCCCTAGTTCTGATATTGAACACAGATGGAGCATCTCGGGGAAATCCTGGCATAGCAAGTGCAGGCGGACTCATTCGAGACGATAACGGAAATTGGATGGTGGGATTTATGCACAACCTCGGATTTTGCACCTCGGTGATAGCTGAGTTTTGGGGTATTCTAACCGGCCTACGCATAGCATGGAACTCCGGTTATCGCGCGCTCATTGCGGAAGTGGACTCTAAGCTCGTTCACGATACCTTGATAGGGAAAGCATCTTGCTCGCCTTCTCTTAGACCCATGCTAAATAGAATTGAGGAGCTCATAGCTCGCGACTGGTCAGTCTCCTTTTGTCACACATACAGGGAGGGCAACTCGTGTGCAGATTGGTTAGCCCGCCAAGCTTCCCGTCAACCATTAGGAGTCCACATATGCAACGACGCACCTATTGGGCTTTATCCCCTATTGCTGGGAGATATTTCTGGGGCAGCCTTACCCCGCCGTGTAACCTCTAGTTAGTTTTGGGCATTGCCCCTCTTACCTCCGAAAAAAAATCCATCTCCATCAAAACCTTTTTTGGACATTCGTTTTTTAAATAATAATAATAATAGTAACAATAATTACCAGAGCTAGAAACACAAATTTGTCCTTCTCCATTACACATTACACCATCAGTACTTATTACATATTAGTAATAACCCACAAGACAAAAAGTACGCAGGAATGCATGCAAACCTATACGCACATTCTTCTTGCTTATTATTCATTACATACTTATTATATTAATATTACACACACACACACACTCACACACATCTTGTAAAAGACATAGATCACCAATCATCATAAGGGGGGGATCCGAAGTAGAGTTAACACATGGTCGTAAACATCCTAAAGAAAATCGACTAACGATTAAGACTAATCCCCAATAAAGAAACCTGTAAAATGACATGCTCAATTGTATTTTCAAGAATAGGGCAAACAGTATTGTTAATGGCCGGCAAAAGGTCAGAGACGAATCTGCACTGAATGGGTGCTAAGGGACCCAAAATGGTCGTTAGTAATGGCACAGTGATGTTAAACGTTCCGTTAACGTTTGTTAAAGCACTGCGAATGCTGGTCGTTCCACTGATAGGGTTTGTGCAGTTAAGGGTGACGTTTGCCCCAACTAAGGCAGCAGCGCCGGGCAGGCAAGTCCCAGTTGGTGTGCAACAGATTCTGCCTGTGGCTCTCACGCCATTGATGGGGAGCTGAACTTTGGCTTGCAGTGGGTTGGGGGCTGCGAGTATGAGGGAAATGAGCAGAAATGCTGAGGCAATTTGTTGAGGAACGTTGTTGGTGGAAGCCATTTTTAGAATTTGTTTGTATGCGTGTGTGTGCTGATTTGGGTTTTGTGTGAGTTGTGGTGTGGTTTGAAGAGGGAGCGAAGAGGGCTATTTATAGAAGGTTTTCTTGCATGCATGAGTGTGTTGTAATGTTGTTTTGTTGCTAAAATTGGACATGTTCTTGTTGTCTATAGTTGACGTTTCTCAAATGTGTTGCTCAAGGAGTTTGGTGACTACGAGTATTAGTATCATCGTATATAGTTGACGAAGTAGAGATTTGGAATTTGGAAAATTTTGTTGCTTGAAGTCCTATTCTATGTTTCCGGGTTAGGGCATTAAGTAATCAATATTTATAACTTATAAGACTTTATAGATATATATATCTGTATACTAGATATAATTTCTCGATCTGTCTGTATTCATCATGAAAGGAGTTGTGATTGCGTAAACTGCACTTTTTGTTTGTGTGTAATTAATTATATAATATGCTCTTCTTTGGATAAAACCGCTCTTTTTAACCTTTTATATAGTATGCTTTATTTTGACTGTGTGTAGTTGGCTTGTTACGAAACTAGCCAGAGAACTGTACCATGCCCACCCATTATCATAAGTCGAAGCACGACTTTGGAAAGAAAACATTAATTCGTCATAATGTATTATTAATTAATAAACTACCAAGAAAAATACAGAGCAAGTGTCCGTTTCGTTTTATTAATTAAAAAGTAATGTAAAACTACGAGTATAATATGATGTGTTAATGGATGTTTTTAAATCGTTGGTAGTTGACCAAAAGTAGAGTAGAGAGAATTGGCATTTGAAGATTTGGTTTGCTATACAAAGCGTAGAATTGGCATTTGAAGATTTGGTTTGCTATACAAAGCGTGGTCCGTGGAAACTCTACTCTAAATTTTAGGGTTATTTATGGTATTTATTAAGTAAGTATAGGGGTCTTTTTCGTTTCAGGCCCCGTTTTATGTTTCAGTTACAGTTCAGACCCATGTCAGAAAATGCATTAGTTTTAAGGACTCAT
This sequence comes from Craterostigma plantagineum, assembly GCA_027422505.1. NCBI lineage: Eukaryota > Viridiplantae > Streptophyta > Magnoliopsida > Lamiales > Linderniaceae > Craterostigma > Craterostigma plantagineum. The sequence goes on from JAPQWV010000007.1 coordinate 2,809,756, forward strand.
TTTCTTCATAAACACTTCATGGCTCCCCCATACCACTTCATTACTCTACAGTAACAGTTCATTGTGCAATAACAGTTCATGGGTCTGTGGTACCACTTCATGGTTCTGTGGTATCGTGGGTCTGTGATACCACTTCGTGGGTCTGTGGTACCATTTCATAGGTCTGTGGTACCACATGGGTCCTTATCTCTAATTGAAAGTTAAATTAGGTCCTTATCTCTAAATATAACTTTACATATGTCCTTATCTTTAATTGAAAATATCTTTTGGGGCCTGATCCTAAATTAACCGTAAGTATATTTGTGATTAAAAAGAGATAATAATTGAAAAATATTCTGAATGTTTCGTTACATCACGAAAAGGAGTTGTGTTGGCGTACACATACACTTCTGTTGTGTGTAATTATTATTAATTTTTTGGGGGACGATGATAAAGTCTTTATTTTGTTGATCTTTATATAGTATGCTTTCCGAAATGAGTATATTGGCAGGGCCGGATTTGGGCCTGTGCATCCAGGCCTACTGCACAGGGCCACAAATCCGGCCTATGTACTAGAGGGCCACATAAAAAATGTACAGTAGGTATTTTGAATGGAGAAAGGGCCTCCTAAATCGGGCCCTGCAGATTGTCTAATAAAATCTATCGGCCCTGCAGTTTGTCTAATAAAATATATGGGCCTTAAATAATAATTCGAGTAATAAAAAAACTCGAAAACAACGAGGCCTTAAATTACAGTAATATATGGGCCTTATATATTATAGGGCCTTAAATATATCGACTAATTTGAATGGACCTGGGCCTTAATACGAACAGGGCCTCTTAAAATAAAAAACCGGCCCTGTATATTGGTATCAAAAGACATATAGTTAACTTGTAAGTAGTTGTAAGGAAAAGTAGCGTAGGAGCTGTAGCAGCACCCACCCTTATTGCTGCTAAACCTCATTATTCAAAACCGGCATTAATTATTATTACAAAATAGTTACATAATATTGTGCGCTCCTTCTTTAAAGCAAGCTGTGGGGACACACAAGATGGGATTTTGTATAATACTTGTAGCAGATGTAAATCTTTGCATTGGCGTACCCCAAGTTTGATTGGGTTATAGATTAAGTTCCAATTCGTTTTTTAAATCCAACCGAATTCCTTTGTATATGAGTGAAACTGAACTACCTTTATCATTCTCAAGATTGCACACTAAGATAAGTAAATAATGGAAGTTTTTAAACATTGGTAATAACTAGCTTTTCCACTAATGGTAAAAAGGTTATTACCGGTGGTTATGGGGTAGCCTGAACCTCAGGATAGATTGAGGATATGTAGCTGTGTTATTACATCATCTATCCATCAAACTTCTCTATTTTTTTTTTTTTTTTTTTAAAAGATAACAGAACTAGAAACTCAAATTAGTCCTTCTCCATTACGCATCACACATTACATCATATCATTACATTACATATTAGTAAACACAACCCACAAGACAAAAAAGTACGCACGCATGCATGCAAGCAAAACCTACGCACTTTCTTTTTCTTGCTTATTATTCATTACATACTTATATTACTATTACACAACCACACACACATCTTGGAGAAGACACAGATCATCATCACCACGCATCATCATGGCAATGGAAGGATCTGAAACACAGTCACCACAACGTTCAAAATAATCCCAAGCAACCCAAGTATCAAACCAAGCGTAGTCCCCACGTAAGTGAGCGTGCCCGAGAGAATCCCAGTGGTAGTGCTAAGTATAGGGCAGACAGTATTATTGAGGGGCAAAAGGCTAGTAACCGTACACGGAATAGGTGCGAGTCCGAGGGCACCCAAAAGGGTTGTTACAATTGGCACGGTGATGTTAAACGCTCCATTAACATCTGTTAAAGCACTGCTAATACCGACCGTTCCACTTATAGGGTCTGTGCAGTTAAGGGTGACGTTTACCCCAACTAAGCCAGCAGCGCCGGGCACGCAAGTCCCAGTTGTCGTGCAGCAGATTCTGCCTATGGCATTCACGCCATTGATTGTGATCTGAGCTTTGGCTTGCAGTGGGTTGTGGGAGGTGAGTAATATGAGGGATATGAGCAGAATTGCTGAGGCAATTTGTTGAAGAAAGTTGTTGTTTGATGCCATTTTTAGGGTTTGTTTGTGTGTGTGTTCTGATTTGGGTTTTGTGTGAGTTGTGGTGGTTTGAAGAGGGAACGAAGAGGGGCTATTTATAGAAGGTTTTCTTGCATGAACGAATGTGTGTAACGTTGTTTGGTTCTAATATTGGACTTCTTTTTTGTTGTTTCATTGATTTTTCGTTAATGTGTTGTACGAGAGTTTGGTAACTCTACGAGTATTAGTAATTAGTATAGTTAAAGTTGACAAAGTAGAGATAATTTGGAAAAATTTGGGTGCTAAAGTATGGGGCGTGAAAACTCTATTCTATGTTTTTTAGGGTTAGGGCATTAAGTAAACAATATTTAATAAGAGATTTTAGATATATGTCTGCCTGTATACATCATGAGAGGTGTTGTGTTTGCGTAAACTGCAGTTTTTCCTTGTGTGTAATTAATTACATATGCTTCTTTGTGGACGATGATAAAATCTCTTTTATTCGCTTCTTTATATACTAGTATGCTTTGGCATGTATCTGTTGGCTTGTTAGAAACTAATAAGGGAACTGTAATGCACCACCTTGTATGCACGCTCAAATGCATGTGCTTATATATATATATATATATATATATATATATATATATATATATATATATAAGTTTATTTTAGTTTGAAATATGTCATAGAAATCATAATTTAAATTTGCGTGTGCTTTTAATATCTAAATTAAAATTATATTTAATAATATATATATATATATTATTAAATATAATTTTAATTTAATTTGTATGTTTTAAATATGAAAAAAGGAAAACTGATTTATTATATATTTAAAGAAGGATAGTAATTAACTACAAATACTACTAAGGAAATGTAGGTGTATCCTTAGTCCATTCAACGGTTTATCCTAGTCAATCATCTTTAATCTTATATTACTAAGGAAATGTAGGTTTCACGTGGTGCTGCCATGTGTCCTCTTTCCTTTATTTTTAACTTAAATTTTATACTTCCTCAGTCCCAGATATTTGTTCCCAACTCTGCACGCAAATTAAGAAAGCCTTGTTTAAGTATTGGGACCACGCTTTGTTAAGGAGATGAGAGAGAATTAACTCAGTAATTATTCCAACGCAAATTTCCTTTCCCTCTTTATTTTTAACACAATTCAAATTACCCATACACCTCCGGCGGCGTTTCTGGAACCACGAGCAACAAATCCGCCGCATCCATCAGACTTTGAGCGACGGAGAAAGGAGGCAGGTTGAAACGCTTCATAGGGGAGATGGGGTTGGGAAATCGTTTGCGAGAGATATTGGGGAAGAAGCTCGCTGAAATTGGGGAAGAAACCAACGTGATTAGGTTTTTGAATTTGGGAAGAAAGTTAGGTTACTGAATTTGGGGGAAGAAAGAATCGTGGTGAGAGAAAAGCTTGAAGGTTTTTTTTTTTGGTAAGTTAGGTTTTTAGGGAGGAAAAAAAAGAAGAAAATATGGGGAGTTGGTTAGGTTTTTAAGTTTTAAATTGGGTGTATTAAAGATATTAATGGTGTAATTAGTTTAATTATTGGAGTAATTTTTTATCAAAAATGGATGGGAAGAATTATGTGGGACGCCCGAAATAGAAAGATGGGAAGAAATAAGTGGGACGGAGGAAGTATTACTAAGGAAATGTAGGTTTCATGTGGTGCTGCCATGTGTCCTCTTTCCTTTATTTTTAACTTAAATAATTAAATAAGTAAAACAAATAGAAATACCCACCATCGACCCATGGGCCATGATCCTAATATACCATTACAGATACATCGTTTCAAAATCAAAACTGCTCATCAAACCAAAACCAACATAACCCAAATTTTGGTGTTCATATCAAATTCTCCATGAAGTTTCACAACGCTGGGCAGCACCTCACCTACTACGGCGACCAACGACATCTTCCGCTGCGTAGACAATTACAAGAGGTGCGCTTTCCACTACTCGAAGGCCGAAACCCTCTGAGATTTCCGTGGAATAACGAGCTGAGGTTAACCTTATCGGCAACGTCAGGGTGCACGTACAAATCAAGCACATACCGTCCGGGAAAATCAATTTGTGGTCGTTAGCTGTGAATAAATCACAGATCGACACTATTTGGTATGGTAGCAATCGCTTTGTTTTTTATGTCTGTTTAGTGATGTTTTTATTCTTTGCTGCTATTTGGTATGTTGGATCAAATTCTTGCATTAGCCGTTGTATTGGTTATGTCATTTTGAGAATGAGATCTCTTTCTTTTCCAGTGTTACAGGGTTCTTGTGGTTTGTTTTTCACAGGAAGAATGCATTTATGTTTCAGGGCGAAGTTTGCTGGTTTTCGCTTCGTTTCGCGGTTGTTTCATGTACGTTTTCATAAATTTGAATATAATATTTTCGCTGTAACTTTTCTTCAGTAGCACCTCTATTTTATGCGAGCTTATGTAGGCATTTGTCATTGCTCTATTCGGGAAAATAGTGAAATATTATGTCTGATGTGTTAAGCTTCTGAGTTCTTCCCGGACGAAGATCGAATGCTCTCTGTTGGATGCTATATGTATTCCTTTGTTATTATCATTATTGCTGTTTTAGTTGTGTATGTTCAAAGGTTGAAACCATCGAAATATTCAAGCATGTTTCATTAGCTCTGTTGTTGAGGTTTGTTTGTAGTTCCCTTCGTTTGGTTGTCTATTGGAGCGTGAGATGGTGCTTTGTATACTAATCATTTTTTAGAATATATATGAATTCGTTCATTTTTTTTCTTTGACATTGATTTCGTTTTCAAACTTCTATCATATTCATTCATCATGATTAGTATGTCGACACTGATATTATTTTAGTAGATGTTTTTTGTTATGAATTTAGGGAAAATGATGTGAACGACATATCAGTGAGGTGTTTAGACACCGATGGGCGCTGCGTTGGACAGTGTCGTTGGGCATTGGATGTTTACATATCAGCACTTTCGGTTTCTGAGTCGGGCTGCACAAGGGCGCGCGTGGGTCTTTGCAACGGCGAAATGAACCTCAATGATCTGATGCACGTCTGAGGCACGCGGGTTCGAAGACGACGCGGCGTCCTGCAATGGAAGCAACGAAGCAGACATATAAAGGAATCGTGCGTGCTGCTACTTCGGTGCGTAACTCTAGCATGAAATCTGCTTTGCATGTTAACATGTCTTCTTCGTCATGGGGTTAGAGGATATGTAGGTTTGCGTATGGTGAATCTCTTCTTTTTCTTTCTCTCTATAAATTTGCTATTTTTTTCTCGACTTAGAAATATATATTTAATAATTCTTTTGTCATTCTCATTGTACTGGCCAAAGAATGGAAGTAGCAATTGACCCGTCTTTTATGTTTTACCTTTTCTCTGTAAAATTTTGATAAGTTGATGCGAATCAAAATTTATTTATTTTTAATTTACTTTTGAATCTTTAATGTTTTATATACATAAACTGCGTGTAAGTTCGGAGTCAGCCTCGACGGCAACTGCTATGGCGTGAATTTGCAAAACCACACTTGTCAGATTTTTTGTGTGAGGCAAGTCAGATCTGCAAGGCGCTTCATGCTCGGCTTCGAAGGTTGGTAAGGGAAAGTGAGGCGCAGCCGATTTTTCCCCTGAATGCGCGACCTCGATCATAATGTATGTTCAATTTTGTATCTTTGTAACAGTTCGGTTCGATGTAATGGAAACCACTACGGATTTCTTTACCCCCTGTTATCCATAGTTGAGAGGGTTAAAATAGTCGTTGCATTTCTCATATTTTATCCATTTAATCGTTTTAATGAGGAATTGGAATTTTTTTTGATGCCTCCATTTGTATGAATATTTTAATTCGATCACGCTGTGGCGTGTTATCAATGATTGATTTTATCACTTTTTATCGGCAAAAGAGGATTAGCATTTATTTTGTGTTAAAAATATTTTCCTTTTCTATTTACTGAATCTGACATTATACTTTAGTTCAAATGGATTTTTTGTTGTACGATAATTATGCGTACTATTAATTTTTATTGGTTTTATCTTTCAAATGAGCACATGATGTTGAGATTGATAACTCAATAAAAATAACTTTACGCTTGATGCTCTTTCTTTGATACGTGCTTTGGTTTTGAAGTTGAAGGAAAAAAATTTCAGCATATTGGACAACGTTGCGCACTAATATGAAGATGCTTAGATTCGACTAAAATAATCATTAATGAATGGTTTGAACATATCATATTTGTAGTTGTTGCATTTATCCTTTTCGATAAGGGTATGCTATCGATGTTATAAACTTAATGATGTATGGCTGTACACTTTCATACTGTCTTTTGTTTGGAGACTCAATTGTTTCATGCTGATAGAAGTTAAAGAAAATGAGAGGGCATTGCTGCAAGATATATATATTCAGATTATAACTTATAAGCAACACATATGCATCCAAACAAAAAATGGAAGTGATATGCAAGAGCAGATGAACTGGTGAATAACTAACATAAAAAGTCAAAAATACGTTTATGCGAATCTAAGAAAATAAAGTTTTATAAACTGGTGCAGCGGAGGTAAAAGTTTCCGAGTTGAAATCTTAATACAAGAGTGCGACTATGTTGCGTATTATACGTTCCATTACATTTTAGCACTAATATATGATTGCCAACTTACCCTGATTAGAATTTCTTAATCAATGTAGGAAACCGATCTTACGTTAAGGTCTCGAAGGCCAGAAAGAAGTGATGCTTGCATATTCTTTTTAACTTATATTACAATAGTTGAGTGTAAGTAAATAGTGTAATGAGCATGTATATGTTTGCTATATATGTGTTGGACAAGTAGAAGATGGCAGCAAAAGAAAGCAGAGTGAGAGAGGAAAGCTCTGAACTTGGCCAAATCCCTCTTCAAGAGGGGAGAAACCTCCAACACATTGCTCAAAGAGACAGCCTGTAACCCAAGTCAATTCGCGAGGTTTTTTAAATCCACCGGTCAGATACACGCGAAAAACATGTAGAATCATCATTAGGACCATCATACTTGCCGACCATCGATGAACTGATCGGATTAACCAACCAATGTTTATGCCATCAAGTACCGTGACAAATGATAATCATTGTGTTTAATTGTTATAAAACCAGTTAGAAGAATTTGTTGGCTTAGTGTTGTTATATTAGTTATGCATATGTAACACCCGTGCATTGTACGGGCAAAATATTAAGGTGTCGTATGTTTCAGAGTCGAGTGGGAGGAAGAGTATAATTATTTATACTTCAAACAGTGACAATTGTAACGATTGAATTTTATTATCTATCATCTTATATATCAGACCGTTAGACATATTAATACTCATAACTTCAAATATTTTTAATTTTAAAAAATTATATGTTTGATATTGTAATAGATCGGCACCACGTATAAACCTTGATTCGCATATTTGATAATCTTAAAAACTATCACCATTTCTTGTATATTATAATTCAAAATTATAAAATAATTCATCATTTTTTTTTCAATTATGTTTTTTAATTATACAGATTTTTAAGACCCGTGCATTGCACGCAAAAAACTAGTATAATAGAATAGATAAGTAGAAGGTCGAGGACTTTGGAATGAAAACATTAATTCTTCATAATGTATTATTACTTAATAAACTACAAAACAACACAGAGCAAATGTCCGTTTTGTTTTATTAATTAAAACGGAATGTAACTCTACGAGCATAATATGCTCTGTTGCTATGGAAGTTTTTTAAATCGTTGGTAGTTGCTAAATAGGGATTTGAAGATTTGATTTTGGTCCGTGGAAGCTCTATTCCTATATTTTAGGGTTAGGGTATTACATATTAAAGTATATATTTTATTGGAAAGATATTAATAATAGTTGACTTGTTGCAAGTTTGCAAGGCATTATTCCAACCAATCCTTTTTTAACAGAATTGCTAAAGTACAATTTCTCCAAATATAGAATTTGAACAGTATAAACAAACTCCAACCATCTTCTTTATATTTTACTCTAAATAAAATACTCTAAAAAATATAAATTCATATCAATTTTTTATTTCAATATAGCCATTAGAAAAAACTATTAATTAACAAATGAATAAAATTATGAACAATAATGTTAATGTGTTATATAGGTAAATATAACTGCGAAAAATTATTAAATAAAACTAGAAATACTCCATTATCTATTTGGAAATTTTTAATTTTTTTAAAGTTTTACTTATGTATAACTAAACATAGAGTTTTCTTAATAATCTTATCTTTAATTAGTATTTTTTATGATAATGATAATTTTTAGTTAAACATCTTAAAATTATTAGTTAACTAATGTTTGGTAGTGCATGATGATAGTTCGTTTTAATTTAATTTTAGAATAACAATAATAAATGTAAAAAACTGAAATTTACGATTAAAAATATTAAATATGAAACATAAAGGAAAAAGGAAAAAAAAAAAAAGAACTAAACTTTCTCTCTCCAAATGGTTCGTCTTTTCCCCAATCCTCCCCAAAACATCTATTATTTATTATAGAAAATAGAAAACAAAACTTGAGAAATAATACTTATAGAGGGAAACACTGTAGCATCTCCATGAATGGAGTAGCATTTTCAGGTCGATTGGAGCTTCTCCTACTCCATTATTACTCGCGTTTAACGTGGTGTATAGCATCCCATTGGAGATGCCCTTAAGGAAACTAGCCAATGAACTGTAGCACTACCAACCCTATATCATTGCTGCTACCTCATTATTCACATGACATTATTATTAGAAAATGGTTACATAATTATAGGGGTGAGCAAAAATATCCGGAAACGGGATTACTATCCGGTATTCGGTTTTCAAAATCCGAAAAAAAAAAACGGATATTCGGTTATAAAAAGCGGATCGGATATGGATAGTGGTTTGTCTTTAATCTGGGTATCCGGTATCCGATTATTTATTTAAAAAACAATAAAAAGCGCAAAAAGAAAAACGATGGTCCAAAAAGGAAAAAAAATAATCCTCAAAGTAGAATATTTAAATTTGTATTATTTTATTAATTCAAAATACTTTGTCAGAGAATTGAAATAAAAAAACATAAAAACATCGAGATGCAAGTTAAAAAATTGAATTTGTGGTACCGTGTTTATTTTTATTTTGTAATTTTGAATCATAAATTCACATATTGTTTGAATTACTATGTGTAGAAATTATTATGTGAAAAAAGTATTTTTTTTTCTTTTGATAAGAAATAAAAAAAAAATGATTTTGAAAAGAAATTATAGAAACTGTGAGAAAAGTAAAATTTCAAAACCGGATGCGGATATCCGGTTTAAATATCCGAATAGAGCGAACATTCGATTTTCGGATATCCGATTGAATTCGGACGAATACAGATATCATTTTTCGATATCCGATAGCCGGTTTTTCTCTCCCCTACATAATTGTACGCATCATTATCTCTCCCTCAAACCACAAGATAGATCTGATGAATCCAAGCGTGCCATAAAAGCGAACACATGGAAGGGATATTTTACACACACACACACACACACGCACACATATATATATATTAGTATTATGCAAATATATGTGTCATCAAATGGTGCCCCATAATAATTATTTGTAATGAATTAAAAAAGAAATATAATAAGAATATGAATAACTACCCACTTCACGCTACATACTATAAATAGTTATTTATTAATATAAATAATTATTGATACATCAACAAAAAATAGTATCGGATACAGAAAATAGATACGGAATTGATTTCGTCTCTAAATTATGAGGAAACGAATTCTGACACAGTTTTTTATTTTATTCAAAATAAATTAATGATTAGACACGGATTAGATACGAAAAAAAAAAACGCAAATGTGACATAATTCATTTTAGAAACTATATATATCCGTGTCCAAATTTGCTACGAGAACAACACATACACATCACAGATGTGAAATTTAGTTTTAGGCATCAAATTTTTCGTGTCTAATATGCTTTTTTTCTAGTATTGAGATCGTTAACACCGTGCATTGCACGGATAATGAACTAGTATATATATATATTACGTTCCAATTCGTTTTGAAATCCAATGGATTTCCTTGTATGGGAGTGAACTACCTTTTTCATCGTCTCAAGTTGCACGCTAAGAGAAGAAAATAATGAAGGTATTTAAAGCTATGAATCTTCAACAACAACAACAAAAAAAAGTCATAGCCCAGATATAGTCATATATATGGTGCCTAATGAATCACCAATAATGCGCTTAATATATATTTAGTTAATAATCAGTTTTCACTAATCATAAATGATAAAAGGGTAATTTATTGGCACCCCCTTATAATCTATTTGCACCCCCTTATTAAATTCTACAATAAGGTAAATTGAATTATTATTAAGGAAATAAAATCAACTACTAAATACTGTAACAATAATATAGTTAAGCCATGCTTGCATCATATGGGTTGAGATTCTAAGTGGATTTCGTCTCACATCGGATAATTCAAGCTCTTGAGCTAGCATATATATAAGAGGCTTTCTCCTCCTATCACCAATTGGTTTTAGGAAGGACCCCTCGATTTCTAATAAATAAAGTTGATAAAAAAGATGAAAGCTTTGTTTCTCGAGAATAAAATTAATTTTTTTGTCGACCATGATACAATTTTGTTTTCTTATTCAAATATAGTGTCAGAATTGTTTTCAATAAGCTATCACTATCTATAAGTTAATTATTTACTATTTCATTATTTAATCATAGGAAATGTTAGGATTGTCAGCATTTCCATCGAGAATTATTAAAATAAGAATATTTATTTTATATCAATATTTTTATAAAAATACATTACATATTGAGATCGATAATATCTATTTTTAAGTTTAAGTTCAACAATTAATATAAGACATACAATGGAAAAGAAATTAATATAGATGTGACATTTTATAAAATAACTAATGTTGTTGAATTATATGAATTAAATTTATAAACTAGATATCGTTGAATTCATATGTTTAATTAAATTAATTTTACAAATTTCATGTATTTCTCACCAAGGGTGTGTGTAAAGGGGTATGAAAAGTAGGACCCGAAGTAAAAAGGTTATTATTATCAATGTTTATATGGTAGTCTAACAAGAGATAACCTCAGGAGATTGAGTATACGTAGCTGTGTTATTACTTTTACCTTACTTAAATCCTTCTCCATCAAACTTTCGCTTTTTACATTCGTTTGCAAAAATACCAGAATTAGAAACAGAAATTACTAGTCTTCTCCATTACGCATCACTCATTACATCATATCATTATACCATTACATATTAGTAAACACAACCCACAAGACAAAAAGTACGCACGCATGCATGCAAGCAAAACCTACGCACTTCTTTCTTGCTTATTATTCATTACATATACTTATATTACTATTACACACACACACACACATATCTTGGAGAAGACACAGATCATCATCACCACGCATCATCATATGATACGAAACACGGTCACCACAACGTTCAAAATAATCCCAAGCAACCCAAGAATCGAACCAACCGTAGTCCCCACGTAAATGAGCGTGCCCGAGAGAATCCCAGTGGTAGTGTTAAGTATAGGACAGACAGTATTGTTAAGGGGCAAAAGGCTAGTAACCGTACACGGAATAGATGCGAGGGGACTCAAAATGGTCGTTACAATTGGCGCAGTGATGTTAAACGCTCCATTCACGTCTGTTAAAGCACTGCGAATACTGACCGTTCCACGTATAGGGTCTGTGCAGTTAAGGGTGACGTTTACCCCAACTAGGCCAGCAATGCCGGGCACGCAAGTCCCAGTTGGCGTGCAGCAGAGTCTGCCTCTGACATTCACGCCATTGATGGAGATCTGAGCTTTGGCTTGCAGTGGGTTGTGGGAGGTGAGTAATATGAGGGATATGAGAAGAACTGCTGAGGCAATTTGTTGAAGAACGTTGTTGGTGGAAGCCATCTTTAGGGTTGTGTGCTGCTTTGGGTTTTGTGTGAGTTGTGGTGATTTGAAGAGGGAGCGAAGTGGGGCTATTTATAGAAGGTTTTCTTGCATGAACGAATGTGTGTAACGTCGCTTGGTTCTAATATTGGACTTTTTTTGTTGTTTCATTGATTTTTCTTTAATGTGTTGCACAAGGGTTTGGTAACTCTACGAGTATTAGTAATCATTAAAGTTGACAAAGTAGAGATTTGGAGATTGGAAAATTTTGGTGCTAAAGTGTGGGGCGTGGAAGCTCTATTCTATGTTTTCTAGGGTTAGGGTATTAAGTAATCAATATTTATAATTAAAGAGATCATAATGGAAGGATTCTACCGTTCACATAATATATGTATATATTGAGATATTTTCTGGATCTGTATATTTACATCGCGAAAGGAGACGTGTTTGCGTAGTAAACCACATTTTTCGTTGTCTGTTAATCATGCTTTCTTTGTCGACGACGATGATAAAATCTCTCTTTTGTCGGTTTTTAATCTTTTTTTATATAGAGTATGGTTTGGCATCAAAAGGAGATTGCACATATATAGTTGACTTGTTAGGAAACTAGCGAAGGAAAACTGTACCACCCAACCTTATGTCATAGTCGAATGACTTTTGAAAGAAAGCATTAATTAGTTAACTACAAAGAAAAAAGTCTCGGTTTTGTTTTACTAATAAAAATAAAGGAAAACTTTCCTTCCTTTTTTTCTAGAATCTCAAACAAAAATGGCCTCAATAAGACAGTAATAAAAGAAAGAGATATATCTTTTATGATTCTCAGTCTCCATTGATAATCCCACGCACAGCCATCTCTGCTTCAGAAAGGGGTTGCCCGGCGAAAAGACGAAGCTGCCCTCTCCTCACGACAACTGCCCTCGAAGCATATGTTTCTGCTGCTGACTGTAGTTCCTGGGATTAATTTCGATAATGTTCAAAAAACGAAATTCAAGTACATAAAAAGATCGTAGCTTTAAGCAAAAATAGGTCGAAGAGAGGTTACTTACTTCAGCTTTTAAAGGAACAACTTGGGCACTGAAGTCTTCAAGATCTTCGAAATAAGATACCAAAAGGTAACAGAAATTGTTAGCATCAGAACGGTCCTCGAATGCAACTATATGAGGCAATTGTTGATCCTCAGCAGTGGGCAAGCTTTTCAGCGTGTAAAGGCCTTCTCCCTCCTCGCCATTTTCGCCTCTTCGCATAAGAATAGCCTGAATTGTAATAAAATGAGAAAAAAGCAATGGAGAAAGGCTCTGAAAAGTGAATCATAAGCAATGTGTATGAGAATAGCAACATACAAGAACATATGGAAGATTCAACCACCACTCATCAGCTTTGCTTCCATGTTTTACAGCTGATTTGGCATCATTTTTCCTAGGAATCTCATCAAGTGTGATTTCACCTTTGGCTTCCACACTTACTTCCTCGGATTTCAGTGCTTCAGTGCCATGTGTCCAACTTACTTCCTCTGTGACTATACGATTGTAATTCGATTAGAAATCCAAATGATATATACATACATATCGACTGGAAAGAGCATTATAGAATGGAAATCTGCCGACACTTTGAACACCTAAGTATGAAATGATCAAGAATTAATAAACAGCACAAGAGCAGGGGGGATACCATTAGTCACCTTAGATTTAGCTGTGTCCTTTCTCTTTCTTTGCTTTCTTACACCTCTTTCTTTCGATACCATCTTGTTAGAATTCTTCGGGGACTCTTTGGCCTCAGCGATAGCTTTCTGTTTTTCCTCTTCGACTGCGTGAATTGTCTCTTTCCTCTCTGAATCACTAGAAGAAAATTCAAGCTGCTTTTCTTCATCCCTTATATCAACTCTATCTCCCTTTACCAAATCTTCACTCCTTACAACTTCAGTGATATTCTCATCAACTGAACCATTGAAACCCTTCGATTTCCCCATAGAATTACCATCCAAGCCTTTGTATTTATACTTTTTCTTGAACAACAATGCACCATTAGCCTCACCTCCATCTAACTCACCGTTTGAAACTTCCTTTCTTGCTTTGCTCTCCTTTCTCAAATTCTCAGGCAAACTAGCACGTGACTTTTCCAACTTCTTCCTCAATTTGATCAACTTATCATCAACCTCTTCCTCGATCACACTCTTCGAATGCTTCTCCACATCATCTTCGAAGCTCTTATCACCATTGAAATTCTTCCCCGACTCTAGTCTTTCCTTTTCTCTGGCCTCCCTAGCTAAAGCACGAATCTCCTCGATTTTCCTCTCCATTTCCAATTCATCCACATAAACGAATTCGCCGCCGCCGCCGTTCAAGAAAACCTTAACCCTAGGCTTATTATTACCTTCCTCATCGCCTCCAAATTCAATGACTGAGCTCTTATCATCGTCATACCCATTCAATCCCTCGTTTTTACTAAAAAACAAGACAGCACAAACAGTCTGAAATACAAAAGCACCAACCAACCAAAATCCGTATTTAAATACCGATTCTTTAGTAGCCCAAGTCCCAGCACTGCTATCAATTCCAATCCCATCAGACACTGAAGCCTCAACCTCCCTCGATTCTTCGCCATTCTCAGAATTTTCAGTCGCAACTTCTGAATTCAGAGGTTCTTCTACTTCATGAACTTCCTCCAATGGTGAAGAATCAGAAGGGTTCGCCGGATTTTCTTGGGGGAGTTTCGGGCGGGTGGGTTTTGTTAGGGTTCTGAGGATTTTCTGCCTGAGGTGGTTTTTTCTAGCAGTGGGCCTTCCGAGGTACGAAGTGGAAGCGCAAGAGACTGAAAAAATGGATTTTCTGGGATTCAACGGCGGTGTGTCGCGGAGGAAAGAGGTAATGGCGCCGTGCGGAAAAGCCGCCATTTTCCCATGAAAGCAAACTCCCTCAATTTTTTTGTGTATAAAGAAATTTAGGTCCAAATCCAAAAACCAGGCCCAGCAAACCACAGGCCCCATAACTACTTTCTTTAGAGCTCTTCAATTTCAAAATTTCAGAAAGCATCAACTTTTCAATTTCTTCACACTAGCTAGGTTACGCATTCTCGGATCGGAAGTTTCGTTGCAAAAGATAGCAAAATATGGTAAGCTGGGTCTCGTTTTTTTCTTCAGTAGCTCGTCGGATCCGATTTATGATCTCAGCTCGTCCTTTTCGTATTTATCCATTGTTCTACTTTTGTAAGGCATTTTGGTGTAAATTATAGATGTTTTGTTTTTGTTATCATCACCTGCTGATTTTGTAAAGCTATTTTTCTATAAATTCGAGACGAGTGAGAAGGTTAAGGCCATTGTTGAGATTGTGCTGTTATATTTCGAAGATTTGAAAGTTCACATTTTTTTTTATAGATCTGTTTGTTCTTTTCGATTTGAGTTTTCACTAATTGTTCTAACAGGACGGGCAGGATGGGGATAATATCAAGCAGAGTACCTCTGATATGACTGCATTTGTACGTTAATTCTTTTGACTATCTGTAGCATGTTGAAATATATCCAAGCCAATGATTGTTATTCTAACATCTCTTTTTCAAACCACTTAGGTGCAAAATCTGCTTCTACAAATGGTAAGAAAGATCTAAGCTTTGTCCCTCGACTCTCTCTCTGCATTTAAATCTTGGCTTCCTCTGTAATTTTTTTTCTCGTTCTGTTGTGTGCAGCAAAATAGGTTCCAGACCATGTCCGAATCCATCATTTCGAAAAATATCCTTTTTAAAACTGTTGCTTTTCTACATCATATGATTAGATATTGGTTCTCTTCTTCTTCTTCTTAGGTTTTGTGAATCCATAGTAACGTATGTTGTTCTCGTCATATTCAGATGCTCTCTGTTGTGACTGGCGGCAAGTAGTTTCTTCTTTCTTTCGTTCTTTATTACTTGTTGGATTCGTGAGCGTTCTTTTCCTTAACTTCATGTACTCGACGAGATGGGGAATCGAATCGACGAGCTAGAGCAGAGCATTAACGATCTTAGGACAGAGATGGGCCAAGAATGTTCTTCGCCTTCTCCCATTGCTCCACCAAAGGCAGTAGCAGATGGACCAACATCGCCCGAAGACCGTTGATGAAATGATGCCCTACGCTTTCTTCCTTGGATTGTGATTTTGCTTGTTTCTGTTTTTCTTTTTGTTCAACATGGGATTGATCTCTTCTACTGTGCCCATTGTTTCGATGTTTATGATATTGTTTTATAGTAAAACAGTTCGGGGGTGTTTGTTTTGGGGTGATCCTCCAAAACATCACCGTAATCCTTTCGTCGCTTTATCATCACAATGGTTGTTTAGCCTAGGTGATGAGTTATCACCGTAATGACAGATCACCTAAGTGATGAAAATGGGGTGATAGTCTACCTTTTGGATCACCCTAAAAAAACTAGGTGATCTTACATCACCGTGATAGGGTGATCTTTCAAATTTGTATTTGGACAACCACCCCTTAATTTAGAATTTATACCTAACATATCCTTATTATTAATTCTTAAAAAATTAAATTTGATATTAAAATAGGGGCTTTTAATTAAAATAGGGCTATTTGAAGCCATATTCATTAAAATAGGGATAACGGGACGGAAATTATTAAAATTGAGTGAAACGCTTCCATTAGCCGCGACGTCGCACCCATTAGACGCGGCGGATGACGTGGCACGGGTAACCCTCGCAAAAATACAGGTGGGCCCGGTTGGGCCCGCGTGTGGCCTGCGTCGCAATTATTGGACGCGATGACGCGTTTAGTAAACGCGATGTTTGACCTAGACAGCAGTAACGGCCACTAAACCCACCACTAAACCCACTAACGACGGCCCACTACGATAATGGGTCATCGCCGCGTTTGATGGGTGCGACGTCGCGTCCATTGGTTGCGACGTCACGTTTAATAGAAACGGCATTTTCCCCTATTTAAGCCGCTCGATTTTCGATTATCAATTTATAAAATTTCATACATATCCAATATGGTGTCTAGAAAAATTCAAATAGTTGTTTATTATGGCGGTGAAATCATACACGGATTAAACACCATATAGTCAGTCTTCAACCCATCGGTTATCGACGAATTCGTCGCGATACCAATTTCGATCATTTTCTTAGTATGCTGTACGACATGACTTTCGTCGACAGCAATGCTTTCTTTTTAATCGTTCGTGTGAAGAACGAATACTATCAACACTCACGACTGTATCATATTCTCCTACTAATGTCTAGTGATGCGGACCTCGCATACTTCTTGGATCCCGACAACGAGCTAGATTATTGAGGTATTTTATATTAAAATAAAAACAAATATTTTAAATATAAATATTTTAACAAAAATATATTAAAATATTTTAGGAAAAAAAAATTAAATATTTTAAGAAAAATAAGTAAAATATATTACATTTTATAAGAAAAATATGTTAAATATATTAAATATTTTAATAAAAATATTCTAGCCGTACGCAATAATTAATAAACATCGTCTTACTACCTCGCAGCATGTGGCGGCATGGCCAACTGAATTTCATCTTCCTCGGTGGGCATCATCCGCACTCGAGGACGGATAATAACGGGCTGCACAGGTAATATACGAATCCATGCCCATACCTACACAAAATTTAAATTAATATGTATACACCTCAAGAAAATTCAATTACACAAAAGAACGCACCTGTCGCAACCGCAAAGCTCCACCGATGTTCATCTTCTGACGCTGGCACGAAGTACAAAGTTCTCTGTACAAGAAAACCAGCACAATACTGCCCCAACTGTAAGTGTGCACGGCGCATATGCACGTGCCCGCTGATCGACCTCATAATCTGAGCTGTGCACATCGATCTCGTTGGCTTCTATCCAGTCTGCAAATTTCCTCAGCGACACCTTCGTCCCGGTGTACGCCCCCACAGCAGGTCTATAACCAGTCAGCTCCTCCAAGTAATCGAGCCACTGATCCTGCGTCCTGTGCTGGATAACACCACTGACCGATTGACCATCAACGGGGAGTCCCCACAGCACACCGACGTCCTCAAGAGTGACGGTGGCCTCACCCACAGGCAAGTGAAACGTATGCGTCTCCTTCCTCCACCTCTCTACGAGGGTCGTGATCAAGTATGGATCTAACTTCTGAGATCCACAACTATACACGCCGTAGAAGGACATAGTATCCAACCTCTCCAGAATACGACCGTGCAACCGCACCGGTCGTGAAAGCTTACCCCAGACGACACTCTCCAAACCCTAACGGTCAAAGGCGTGTCGAGGGCACCATCAGCGTTGGATAGTACATCGTTACAACAATGACTATTCTGGAATATCAGAAGTGATCTGTCGATCGGACCGTAATATTCATTCGTATCCATCCTAAATTAGCGTTTCAAAGTCAATATCGCAACAAATAACAATAAACAAACACATAAATTGACTATGTACAAACAAACGAATCAAATAACCTAGAAACCTAATTTCAAAATTAGGTTTCGAAATTAGGGGAAATTCCTAAATCGAGTGAATTATGTAAAATTAACGTATTATATCAATCTACTAAGCAACCCACAATATGTAAAGCACATATTATACCAAAAACACAAACTTAAACGCAAGAATTCGACGAAATTTAACGAACATCAAAATCAAGATTTAAACAAATTAGGAGTTTCATACCCAAAAGAAGCTTAATCGACGATGACGAGGAAGAATGGATCAATCACGTGGTGTTGGCCGCTGTAATTCGCCACTGTAAATCGCCGGAATCGGTGGGGAGGAGAAGAGGAGAAATGGGGAAGAAGAAGAAGAGGCCGCGGCTTTATTATTCGCGTCGTCGCTGCTATTAAGCGCGACGTCGCGGGTAATAACCGCAATGTTAGGTTTACTGGGCCATCACTCGGCCCAGACAATTTTATTTTAAAAGTCAGGCCCGATTTTCAAATATCGGGCCCGATCAGGCCCGCGCGAAGCCCATCGTCTTTCGCACGTCAGCTTCGCTAGTAAAGGACGCGATGCCGCGTCTAATAAACGCGATTCGCTTGATTTTATTAATTTTTGTCAAATTAGCCCTATTTTATCGAATTTGGGTTAAAATAACCCTATTTTAATTAAAAAGCCTTAAAATAGTAATCATTATTACGTAAATATCATATATATATATATATATATATATCATTCACATATTTTATGTAATATTCGTAGGGTTAAATATGATATTTATGCAATATCACCACACGCATCACCGTGATTAGACAAACACAATATTCTAATATCAAATTGATATGCAAAACGAAATATCACCCCAAAAACAAACACAGTAATGATATATCATCTTGATCCACATCACGGTGATATTCACATTACGGTGATAAGAGTATCACAGTGATGTTGGATCACTGGAAACAAACACCCCATTCATTACCAGAAGTTTGTCTCTCTGTGCGTATTTATGCTGTGTTTGGTTATAAAGGGGATATAAAGGCCCAGTATTAATTATTATGTTTAAGCTCGGTATAAGTTATCATGGCCTGATAAGGCAGATTATTATTTGCGGGCTTCTACTAAAAATCGGGCTAAAAAATTAATATCGGGCCAAAATTACAATACCAAACACTATGAGCCCGTTTGGTTGAAGGGATGGGTTTAGATGGTATTAGTTTAAGTTGGGTTTATATAATGGAGGTATGAGTTTTTTGTGGTGTTTGGTTGATAGGATTAAGCAATGATGTGATATGTTTGGTAGATGGGTTTTAGACAGTATTGAGTTTAATTAAATTAGAATTACAATTGTACCCTTACAAATCTACACAGCACCAAATACAGCCAAGCGCCATTGTTGTCCCAATTTCTCCCTGTCCAAAAGCCGAGGACATCATCAAAGACATTTCTCATGGCTCAGAAACATCTTCCACGACTGCTTCGTCGAGGAAATAATGGATTAGCAGACATTTCTCTGTTCCCTTTTCTTTTGTCTGCGTAGTGCAAGAACCCCTTCGATTTGCAGTCCTGAGACGCTTCTCTGTTGCTCGATTCGACGAGGAGGATGATGTCTGAGAAGGGAAACAACAGAAGCTTTGAGATGAGGAACTTCAGGTACATAAACGACAGAAGCTTTGAGCTTTACCCTTCCATCTTCTTCAACCCTAAAATCCCACCCAAAAATCTCTGCGTTCCAAGGAAAAAGCTCGGCAGCCCACAAATCCCTCTCAAAACTGGCCGGAGAGATGGCCAGAAAAGCAGATCCGACATACTTGAGCGGTTTTCAAGGATTGGGATCGACACCCCCGGCGTCAGTCACCTTGCTAGGTAATCAAATCGAATCAATTCTTACGTTCGTTTCTGTGTAAGAAAATGGAGCCGACTTCGAAGGTTCAATTTTCGCATAGGTTCGCACAGCGTGGGGAGAACTCACTGCGTGGGGAGAGCAGATTTGATGTTTGTAGGAGGAGCAGATTTGATGCTTGGAGGAAGAGCAGATAGTTCGAAGCCTCTGATCGTGATTCGTGAGTTGAGAGAGGAGATTGAGATGAATAAATAAACGGAAGGATAATTATGTCAAACAAGAGCGGGATTAGCTAATGGGACCATGAGGGATGGATTTAGTTAATACCCATTAGGAGGTATTAAGGGGGGTTTAATTAAAACCCAACTTCAAATAAAGGTGTTAACCAAACACCACTTTAATTTATCCAAACCCCCCTAATCTCCCCTTATACCCCCAACCAAACACACTCTATATTATCTAATATTATCTATATTAAGTGGGCTTATCATGGAGAGCAAACGGACGGTTACAGTAGAACCCTACCCGAATTTGGGTTTCAATGTAGACCCGCCCATTTAAATACATGGGTCGGTAAAAAAGTGTGTACGGCCCATGTCAAGATTCTTCACTTTTTTGGTCTCCCAATGAAACCATCTTTGACTTGGTCCACTCACACTTCAATCAAGTCACGGAAATGGAGAAGTCAAGCCATGAATGAATCATGTTGGATTGAAGCGCTTGTATCGTATTGATTGATCAAAATTCACACTGTTGCGCGGCTATTATACACACGATTGAGGATGGAAGACGATCTAAGCCCGACGAAGCTCGAGTACTACGATGACATGTTCAGGCTCGAATCGACTGCAGCGTTTCAAGCTCAATTTAAGGTCAGCAGCCACTGTAATTACTTAGCGCCGCCGCCCGCGTCGTAGCAGCTAGCGTGCGAATTGATTTTGTTGATGGATTTCATTGAAATAGAGCGAAGATGGCCGCCACGTGGTAGTTTTGGACTCCACCGTCTTCCATCCTCAGGGTGGCGGTCAGCCGTCGGATACTGGTTCCATAGATAATCAACTGTTCAGATTCAATGTGCAGGATGTTCGGCTGAAGGACAAAATTGTAATTTTCCTGCTGTTCCTTTGTCTTCTTCGGTGGTTCAGAGCGTTAACATGCGATGACTCTCAGTAATTCAGTATAATCTTGTATAGCTTTGTAGGCGATGCTAATAACTGCTAAATTAATTATGCTACTCTGTTGTCATATTTTCAACGAAATCTAACCTCTACCCTACACGCCCCAATAGGATTTAGCAAGTGGTGATTCATTTCGTTTTTGTTTTTTTTTGTGGCAGGTGTATCACTATGGCTTTTTCGAGGAGAATTCTGAAGATGCGCTGGGAAAGAATATTGAGAGAGGTACTCAAGTCGTGTTGAATGTTGATGAAGCTAGGCGCAGGCTCAATTCTAGGTATCATATTTCTATCTTTGGCCATGAAAATCTTTCGTCCAGAAAAATATTCGGAAACAAAGAATGTACTTGCGGTGTCTTGCATATTTACAGGCTACACTCAGCTGGGCATTTGCTGGATATATGTGTGAGAAATGTCGGATGGGATCACTTGGAGCCTACCAAAGGGTACCACTTTCCTAATGGGTATGTTCTCTCGGTGTTTGATCATCTAATAAAGAGAGTATAAGGCTAAATTGTGTGTCGTATCGTATGTCTTCTATTTTGTTGTTTCTATTTGTTCTCATCAATTTACTCTATACAGCTGCCTTCCTAAGGCGTCGGGGTGCCGTTTGCATTCTATTAGCAGAGTTTATATCTTTGATGTTTAATCCTCACACATGACTTTCGTGTATCATTTCATACAATCTAAAGGCCATACGTGGAGTACAATGGTTCCATTCCGCAGAATGAATTGGAGAGTAAGCTAAAGATGATAGAATCAGAAGCTAATAAGTTGATCTCAGGAGGAGGAAAGGCAAGCATTTCCAAATTAGTATCATATTCAACTACATTTCTCTTTTTCTCCTGTACATAAAATTGCAAACTGATTTACACTACACTAATAATTCGTCACGTCACACTAGGTTTCTGTATCTATCACACCTTATGACGAAGCCTGCGAACTGTGTGGTGGATCTCTTCCAGATTATATACCCAAGGTTGGAATTTTCTTTACCTATGTAATGTGAAGTTACGGTATATTTATTTGATAAGAGACAATAGGAATAAAAGTGGCTGAGACTTCATCTTCTTTGACCCTTTTGTTTGAGTTTCTAGGACAGCAATCCTCGGATAGTGAAGTTAGGCGACAACCCAGGGTGCCCTTGTGGTGGTACTCATGTCAATGACATCCATGACATTTTGAGTCTTAAGGTGCATATGTTCTTTCGAATCTTCTACTTCTGCTATTACATTATGTGCTGTATGAAAAATGACATTTGCAAATTCTCAAATCATATCTTACAGCAACCTTTACTTTTCTGCATCGTTCCCTGTTTTAGTCCCTTGATCAATCGCAGATTCTTCTGTATTTCTTCAGCATGCTCATCTTTTTCTTTTCCTAATCCCATGTTTAGGTTTCTCAGATTCGGACAAAGAAAGGAGTTACGAAAGTCTTTTATAACGTTGGAGATGGTGCCGACAAATGATGTCCGTGAATTTGATCAGTAAAAGAAGCTTTATACAAATATTTGAATTGCTTTTCAGTTTTTCTTGTGCTTCTTACATTACATGTAATGTAATGATTCACACATTCATTGAAGCCTACCTTTAATTTAAGACGTGATTCGGTTTAATTTTACTTCCTTTTCAGTTATGTTTATTTCATTAGTTACCAATTTTCTACGAGAAAATGATAAATAAATAAATAAAAGCACGAAAGTCACTGTTTGCCTAACTTGGCATACAGCTTCAAATGTACGACTCGTAGTTCAGTTTTCACATTTGTAATAAGAAAAAAACGGGTCATAAGAATCTCTGCAATAGGTGTATTTTAAAATGTTATGTAACTAAAGGACACCAAAATTCTAAACTGATATAATAATTTAGTAGCTGAGGTTGGAAAATGAAAGAACAACCCTGTTGAAGTTTTCTCTTTCGAAAAGTGATGTTACAGAAGTCAGAATCTGCCCAAATGATTCACTAAATTATTCTAAATCCAAATACTTTAACTCTATTTTTGCGTGTATTTTCATTTTTTGTTGCTTTTTTCAGTCTCCACGTGTGAGTGTTCGTCTCCTCTCGTTATAGGAGTTTTCTTCTCCCTTTGTGGGAGTGCCTTCTCGAAGACAACAAAATATCGAAGTTGAAGATAGAAGAAAGCGAAGAATATCGTGGATCTAACTTGATAGCCGTCTTAGGTTAATCTGTAGTAGGTTCTTCTTTAATTCTTTCGTCTGATCTTATTATTTTGTTTTTTTAGGCTTGTTTGAGCTTGTTTTTCTGCTTCAATTTGTGCGCGTTCGTTTATCTCTTGTTGAGAGCTTCTTTCCTTCTTGATGGTCGAATGTTACCAGAGGGTGCATCTGGGCTCTTTAGTCCGTGTAAATTTGGTAGTTTATAGCGAAACTTTCGTTTGAAAAAAAAAGGAATACCGTAAAGAATGTCATCATTCAATTACAAAATATAATATCAAAATCATTTTGTTCTCCAATTGTATGATAAGGGATATGAACCTACCTCCCTTGTTTATGATCATGAGAAAAAAAAAATCTATTAAAACGTTGGTGTAAGTGTTCATGAAATATCAAATTCATGTAATATCACTCAAGCCATATTTCTTATACACAAGGAAATGAAGAATCACACACACACACACACGCACAATGAACAAGCATCTTTACACTGGATGCACACACTTTCACAGGATTTCATTACACATCTAACAAGCTCAGACACAAACACTAGCAGATCACCAATATATAACAATAAAAAAAAAAAAACCTTACATAAAAACCCATATTGATTAATTATCCCTCACTTCGAATTCATTCCTATTCTTGACAACAATATCGTACATGTGCATGGGCTTGAACTTGTTGAAGTCCTTGGGAAGAGAAATAAGGTGCACAGTCGATCTCTTATGGAACTGAAGCAGCGATGGATCATCGTAGTACCTTTCCCAGCCGAGCAACCTCAGCTTAGTCTCTAACACAGAGTACGATGTGATCAACTCGTTAGAAGGGAGATGAACTAGGGTTTTCTTACCATGGCAATCTCCAGCGTTCTCCACTAGCCTTACAACGCCGTTCTTGAAAACCCAAACGCCAGACATTGTTGTGTGAGTGTACAAGAAATGATACGTTATTGGATATATATTCTTGAGTTGCAAGTGGTGATCAAATGGGAGATTTATTTATAGTGCTGGCTGGGATGTGTTGTAGAATTTGATTTTCTTTCTTGTTTTTATCTATGTATATATTATTAAATAGATATATGTCAGTGCATGAGAGATGGGCTAGTGATGGATGGATGTATGTGAGAAGGCGAAGGAAGCAAAGCTATCGAAGTAGGGCAACTAAATTTGGGGTTTCTTTGTAATTGAGAACACTTTCCTTTTTTAAAAGAAAGGCTGCTTTTTTTGTTATATCGGGCATCAAGAATTTCTTACGTGGCCTTTTGGTACGTTATCGTATTGAATAAAGCCTAACCCTAATTTAATATTGCATGATAATTTTTGTCTTAATGGGTTCTCGAGAACCTTTTTCACTATCATGCATTATATATACTAGCAGTCACTTTACAGCATGACTACACAGTGGAGTACTTATTCCAAACATGTATTTTAAGATAATTGAAGCCATAAAAAAAGGTAATAATACATACAGATGGACATCAATCATTTTAATATATAAAAACGAGTGAGTAATATTTCGTGCATGGGATGACTGTGACAAAAGCTTAGGAGCAGTCAAGATCAAACCCGTTAGAGACAAATGGGAGAACTGAACTATCTACCCCTCCATGCTTAATGGATAGGATAAGAAAGAGAAAGCAAATAACTCTACCATATCGTGAAAATGAACATATATATCCAGCTATAAAAATTTCCATTTTTTTCTATTTGTATTTTTTTTTTCTCGTAGTAACTTAGAAAGAGAAGGTCGTAATGCCATATACAACTCCATTTAATGGAAGAGTGAGCTTTGGACATGTGTTGAAAAGCGGCTTATAATCTTCGTAAGTCAATAGCATGGCTATTGATGGTTTCCTTTCCTCGTGTGAGATGATTCAAAAAAGATTGTAAGCTCTCTTCTGCAGCTTTCTCAATTAAATTTATCAACAGTATAATTAAAATCAGGATTTTTTTGGATAATTGAAACAGACTTATTATGTCTGTGTCTGTGTGTGTTAAACTTGTCGTCACCCCAAGCCACATTCTTTCTCTCCTATTTTGTGCATTAGTAGGGAAGGAAGACATGTATTCAATTATATTGAACTTTAGTGGGCATTCACATTAGTTTATGTACACACACACACACACACACACTCATATGTATATATATATATATATATATATATATATAATTTTATTTTATGCGTAATGGTTAATATAGGGGTTCTCCGAGTGAGGAGAATTTAACTTTGTTATCCGATATTCTTCATTAAACCCCACCCCCATGTTTGTGGGAATCTTATTATATGCTACTTGAAATGAAATCCCCTCTCAACCTTTTCTTAAAATAAAGATAGGTCGATGGAAAGTGCAAATATAGTATTGCAGGAAAATAAAATGAATAAAGGTAAAAATAGAAAACTAATTTAATGAAGAATGTGCTAATTTATATGTCATGTTCGAAGAACAAGGAATAAAAAAAAAAGATTTATATTCTTGATTCTTGTTCTGCAAACACTTTGTTAATTAAATCTCAAGCTGTTATTACAATCCGTTAATGGAAGAAAACGCGCCGAATATTGGCGTTATGTTCATACTTGCTATACATTTTGTTGGAGTTATAAAAGTAAACATATTATGTGAGTGCTCAGTTATCATCTCCAACTATTAGATTCGCTACTTTTATTAATGGGCAATTTTTATATTAGGGTATGAAATGCCCCCGTGAAGCTCTAATGGTCCTCTGACAGCAAATAGCCCGAGAGGCCATTGTCATCATCATCACCAAGATTTTTCGATGGTCCGAAAAATAATTTACCAATCCATTATTATTGTTTTTTTAATCGGAATCTCCATTATAATTGAATGGCAGGGCCCACTTACGTATCTATAGATACAACTACTTGCATATTTTTATGCAATATCCTTTCAAAAATTGCCCATTTTGATGCTCGAAGATACTCGTTTTTTACGTGTGGGCGCATAATACTTTTTTTATACATTGATGTGATGATAACGCTTATGTTATTAGACTTTAAAAGGTTTTTTTAACATGCCACGTAATGCTAAGTTCTTCGATGCTTCTCGCCGGATTGTTCTTACGTGGAGAATTTTGATGAAATGATTAAGTGCTAAAGCAGAGACTAAATCTGATTTATGTTATACTTTGGAATAAAGAAATGAAGCGATAAAGATCCGATTACATATAATTTCTTTCTCAGGAATAAAGCTACAGCCTCTGTAATGAAGGATTTATTCCAGCAAGTAATAATCCCAAGATAATGACAGAATTAGTTCATCAATTAGCATCAAATCGTATTTCATCATCACCATTCACTGGGGTTTGGAAATGAATTATTGGGTATTTTGGGCTTTTATTGGGTCAATTAAAACTCAGATTACTGGGCTTTTATTGGGCCAAATAAAATAGTTCGTTATAAAATTCGAATTGACAAGCGAAGGCGTGGAAACGCGGTTACGAAATCCAACTGTTCCAAGAAAATTATAAAATCAGGATGTGACCAAATTCCAAAAACAAAGAGAAAAGAAAAAAGGAATTTCTCTCTCCTGCTCAACGTACCCCTCTCTCTGTACAGTGAACAGTGCTACTCAGCTGAAAATGCGTGCGCGCGCTTGGTGAATGAGTTATCGTGCATCGTTTTCCGTTCGTACTTCGTCGTCATGCTTTTAAGTTTTTATTTGTTATTGATTGACATGCTGCTAGTTTCATTCGATAAATGATTCTTACTTGTGTGTGGTTATAGATGTTCAGGTGAAGGGGAGAAGAATTTCTACTTGAAATAATCGTCGAACGCCATCTGAGATTGGTAATTTTACTTTTTCTCTTTGTAGTACTTGTAAATCGAACGATCGTTGCGCTCCATTTGTTTTTGTGACGACAGAAGTTTTCTGAACTGAAGTACGTTGGTTGCTATTGCGTTTGATTTTTGGATAACAGAGAAGATGGCGAGGAGGAAACAGAGTAACAGCCGCATTATTGGTTTGGCACATGCATTGGACACTATCCGAAATGGTATTAGAAAAATGAAAAGAATCATCGAAGGACGTCCAAAGACACGGATCAGTGTGACGGATTACATTCTGCTATGCGGGTATAGTTTTGAACTCACCCTCAGCATGTTGTGATTTTGTTGAATTGTAGTTATTTATTCACGAGTTGATATTTTGTAGGACGGTACGCAGTGTGTGTACTGCGGCAGATATATGTGAGGTTTCTCCGATATTGTATCGAGAGTATCTGGACACGTATAAAGAGTACATTTCATCCGTGGTAATTTTGATGCAAATGACATATTACAATGTATTTTGATTGGTAAATTCTTGATCGTTTGGCCGCCAGCATTATGACTCTGCTGTGACCATAAGCCCTTTTCATGTTCGCATTCTCTGATTGCTAAATCCCTTCTTTTTGTTCATGCAGGTATTGCCATCACTGACGGAGAAACATGATGAGTTCTTGTTGAGGGAGCTCATAAAAAGGTGGTCAGATCACAAAGTAATGACGCGGTGGCTTTCAGGACTCTTTGGGTTTCTTGATCGGTATTTCATCCCTCGAATGAATCATTTTCCTCCACTTAAAGAGATTGGATTAATATTCTTCCGAGAAATGGTACGTTGACCGTTTCAAGTTCTTGATAGCTTCTTCGATCGCTTTGTTCCTTCTCCTACTTTCCATTCTTTTTATAATAAGTTAGACATCATTTCCATTGGATCTTTGTGACTACGTAGACTGACCTAATTCTGTTCAGGTTTGCGAGAGATTATATGTTGATATTATGAATGCTGCTTTATCATTGGTGGGCATCTTCATATTTATTAGACGGTATCATCTTTCTATCCTTATTCTGTGTGGTATAATGCCTTTTTCTTACTGGAACAGATTGATCAAGTGCGTGAAGGAGAGCATTTAGACCGATCTTTACTGAAGAAAGTAATGGAGTTCTTTGTTGAAATGGGAACGTTCCCACTTGATTGGGAGTATGTATTTGAAACAAAAATGTTTCGTCATAATGCTGTCTACTTTCGTCAAAAGGCTTCTGATTGGATATCTGATTATTCATTCCCCGAGTACATGCGAAAAGTAAATTTTCTATTTCTGGTTCCATATTCGCCACCAATGACACATGTAATTATATCATTAACTTCATCAAAATATGCAGAAATGGTGGTCTCTTCTGCTACTGCTCCTTTGAGTTAGTTAGAAAGTGTTGATTTGTTTTATTTTATATTTGCGCAAAATGCAGGCTGAGGAGTGTTTCAAACAAGAAAGGGACGTCATTTCTCAATATCTTCCTTCAAGTTGTGAGGACAATATGCTTATGGTTGGTTGCTGTTCTTGATCATAGTTAATATGTCGTAACTCCGTAGAAATAGATATTTCTGCCTTAAATAGTTATTGCTCAGGATCTTTTGTCACTAATGTTATCTGATCCTTGTAGATAGCAGATTTTGAGCTCTTTTACGTGTATGGTGGCCAGTTTCTAGAGAACATACCTTCCTGTTTCGATACGTTACTTAGGAACGATAAGGTTGAGGATTTATCCCGAATATTTAGACTCTCCTCCAAATTACCTGGACATGGCATAATATTTGTTACTCGCTTATTTCGGAAGGTTCGGTTGTGTATTCTTTTATAATGGGAAACTGTTTTCCATTCAAGGCATCATATGTACACACATATATTGTCTTTCCTGCCACAGCATTTTGATGTGGAAGCTACTGCTTTGCTTAACCTACAAACGGAAGCTTTTGAGAAGGTTTACGAGTTTATAATGAATGAGTTTCTTTTTAAGTGTAGTGTAGTTGAACTTGCGTCTCGAGATGTATATTTCTTTACAGGTGGGGATCAAGAAGGGAGTCATCGGACTGCAGGAACAGGTAGAGCGTTCTGTGTTTGTTGTTGCTTGTTCTCTTTATGATCGTGGAACTGCATCTGAATCCTCGATCAGCTCTGCATGTGGGAACTAGTTGAGCTCCATGATAAAGTCCTGGGATACGTGCGCGACTGTTTTCAGAGGCACGGCCTTTTCTACAATGTAAGAAGTTTGGTATCATGATAAATTCTTACGGACTCGCTTTCATCCCGTAATGTCCTTTTCGCTTCTATTCTCTTAGGATGTTGCAACATCTACTTTTCTGCCTATCTTCGTTGCCAAGTGTTTTTTTGGAAGATTTGGCGAGGAACTTCTTGCCGCATTTTGTGATAACATTCTCAAGCAAGGTGGTAGTATTAAATTGAGTGATGAAGCTTTAGAAGCAACTATGGTGAAGGTAGTTTGCTTGTTTGTTAGTCTATGAATGTTTGTATCCATCATTGGAGTTTCAAAATCCTTCAGGTGACAAAGGTGCTTGTTGTAGTACTTGATTGGGATATTTTTGCTGAATTCTACTGGTTAGTGAACTAAATTGGTGGTGTCACTCAATAACACCGCGGCGAACCATACGAGTCAAGTTTTTGCTTGCATCGTTGACAGGCAAAAGCTGGCCCTGCGCTTGCTATATGATAAAAGCGCCAGTGAAGAGTGTGAAAGGAGTAGCATTGTCAGGTTCAGGGAGAAATGTGGTGTCGAATTTACTTCAAAAATGGAGGGAATGGTCTGATCATACAGTTACTATATACTATTGTACGCCAGTAGGCGTCTAATACATATTTACATCTTTGTCAATTGTTCCAGGTAACTGACTGGACACGAGCCAGAGAACATCAAGCCATCTTTGATGAATATCTCAAAGCTAAGTCAAGTGCAAATATTGGGATTGATCTGAAGGTGACTGCCCTAGCGAGATGCTTCTGGCCAAGTTATGAATCTGTTGCTTTCAATCTTCCAGCTGAGTTGGTATGACTATAATGCTGAACCCATCCTCTTTGTTTGCCAAATCCAGCAACATCAGTTTTTTTTTATTTTTTTTAATTTCAAGATTATCATTTTTGCAGGCCAAATGTGTTGATATTTATGAAGAATTCAACAGGACAAAACCAGTGCCGCTCCATCTTAGGTGGATACATTCAGTGGGTACCTGTACGCTCAAGGGAAATTTCGAAAAGAAGACAATTGAGCTGATTGTGACCACCATTCAGGTGAGATGGACGATTCAGATCATCTACATATATGTATGTGTGTGTCTGTGCAGTTATATTATTATGCTCCAATTGACATAAATTTTGAATCTTTTTTTATCTTGTTCCATTTTGAGGCCGCTGTCCTGCTGTTGTTCAACGAGGCAGATCGATTGAGGTTTTGCGATATCAAGTCTCAGCTCAACCTAATACACAACGAGGCATTACATCTGCTATATTCACTCTCGTGCGCCAAGTATAAGATACTGAAAAAGGAGCCAAACAACAAAAAAGTTTTAGCAACTGATATGTTCGAGTATAATTCAAAGTTCACTGATAAAAAGAGAAGGATCAAGGTTTTTTTGTTTTTTTTTTTTCATTCTTCTCCTAAGCTAATCATCATCGTCATTGACGTTTTTGTGTGGTTAGAAGAAATAATCTGAAAATTGCTGGCAGGTTCCTCTCCCTTTCCTGGTCGAGAGAGCAAATGTACTTAACCAAGTTGCAACGCACAGACGCTGCCGAATGAAAGTATCCATTATGAAGATGATGAAGAGTAGGGAGGGAGAAGCCGTGACCTTCGATGATATAGTTCGACTGTGTTGGTCAAATGAATTACTTCAGTTTCAGAAGTCACTTGTTAGTACTCTGTTCATTGAACTAATTATAAACTAACTACTAATTAGTACTCTGTTCATTGAATCTTCATCATTGTTGCTAAATGTGATTACTTTTCTTGCAGCCTAATTCGGAACTCATCAGGGAGTGGATCGATGAATTAGTTGACGGGAACCACCTAGAATATCTCGGCCTCGACTCGTTCAGATATTTGCCGGGATGAATAGTGTATCTCTCTCTCTCTCTCTCTGGCAAGTATTCTCAAACTCACTTGTTAGTTCGGTTAGTAGCTAGCTGTGATCTTGTACCCAAATCTTGTTCCAATAATAGGTATTTCTTTCATACGATCATCAAATGGCAACTTGTCTTTTTTTTCTTTGTTTTGCTGCTGCTTCCACACCATCATTGCATAGCAAGTTGGAGCAGGCACAGTACACATTGGTTTCACTTTTATTTCTACCATACCATCCCCTTCCCCACTGATTAAAGCTCAATCTCTCTCTCTCTCTCTCTCTCTCTCTCTCTCTCTCTCTCTCTCTGGGCACTTCACTCAATTCGTCGAACCGTTGATCTATTCTGTTCTGCCCTTTGTGTTTTCACTAAAAGCCAAGAAACATGCGGTAATGATTCTCGATTTTTCCAGTGTGTGTGCTTATTTTCAAAGATGGAAGAATCTAACAAGGGATAAACAGTGGCAAGTGATCGCTTTTTGTTGGGAATCTTACGTGGGCAGTAGTAGTACCATTGATCAAACCACTCATAGCTTCAAGATCCTTACATCAATCAGTACACAAACACACAATAAAGCTTCAATTAGACAAACATCTACCAATTCCAAAGTATATACATCAGCACACTTACGACGACAATGCATCATCATCCTATTTACATACACAGTCACTTATTGACATGGGAAATTAAGCCAACATAAATGAATACAAATTTGTCAACCTAACTCAACGAAAAGTCGTTCTTGATCTTAGCAAAGTCCAGCGCCTTCTTCCCCTGAAGCTTATTGGTAGTGTAGTGCCTACTGTACTCACCATGATTGTACCTTCTATACTTGCATGGATTATCGTCCCTCACAAGCTCAGGGATTGGCCCGATCTCCACGTCATAGCTCGGCGCGTAAAACGTCACAATCGAAAGCCTATCCCTTTCTCTGTTCGCCACTGCTCTGTGCTCGACGCTCTTGTACCTCCCATTCGTCAGAACCTTGTCCGAAAAAAAACACCATCCCCCATAATCAAGAAAAAAACGACACATATTCAATCAAGAAACAAGCTTTGTTTGACGGACAGTGAATACCTCTATGGTGTCCCCAATATTGATGACTAAAGCATTAGGGATGGGCTTCACTGGGACCCACGCGCCATCTTTTAGTATCTGAAGCCCCACGACTGAGCTGCTGCTTCCCTTTCCCTGCTGAAGAACTGTGAGTGCGCTTCCATCGGAATGTGGGCTCAAGCCAAGAACAAGGTCTGGCCTTGGACATGGTGGGTAGTAGTTCATCCTCACTGCTTGCACTGCTTCGCCGAACATCTCTTCGAAGGCATCGCCGGCAAGGCCGAGCGTGGCGGCTATGTACTTCAGAAGGTTCTTGCACAGTTTCCTTATCTCTCTCGAGTATGTTTCCAGTGTTTCACTGCCAAGATTACGAGGTTGTCTTTAAAGGTTTGACCAAAGAAAGATGATATGGAAAAAAAACGGTTTGTTACTGACCTGAAATCAGATGGATTAGCGGGCCATAGTTTTGGGTTTCTGATGTAGTTGGGTTCAACGCCGAGAGCGAACATGTTGCACCAATCCAATTTCTGATCTTCCGAGAAGACGAAAGCCTGACCATAGCCTTGAACAGTGCCTGGATTCATTGGGTACTTTTGTTTCTCTTCCAAAGGCATATTAAAGAACTCCATGGCCACTTTCTCCATCTTTTCGAGGATTCCCAGGTCGATTTCATGGTTTATTACCTGTCAACACAAAGTACATGAATATAGAAAGAAACGCGTCTTCCATTCCACCGAACAGATGACGTGCAAGTACGTCCTTAGCTCGTTCGTTGTTACCTGGAAAAATCCCCACTCTTCGCAAGAAGCAACTAGCTTACGCATCTCGCCGGAGAACGCATCCCTGCTTCCATTACAGAGCTTCGATAGGTCGATGATGGGAACATCGCCGTCAGTGAAAGGAATGGGCTTGTCGAGCTTCGGCCGTTCCTTGGCGTCACGGATGAATCTTTCTGGGATTTGCGATGGTTTGTTGTTTCTCAGTTCTTGAACGTCGTCTATGTTGCCTACTTTGATGTTAGAAACTGGCATTGGAGCCATTCTTTTTCTTATGTATGTTTTGTTTGTATGAAAGGACTTCTGTAGAACAAAAGATTGGGAAAGTAAAAGTACTTGGATTCTAAGTTGTTGCTATGCTACGACTCAGTTGGGACAAAGAGCCCCTTATTTATAGGTGGAAAAGAAAGCTTTGGGGACTTCGATGCGATGTATGATGTCAAGAGTGAGAGTGTTCAAAAGTTGCTCAACTCCATAAGCTTCATATCGTGAAACTACCCTCTGGACAGAAAAAGAAACAAAAAAAATTAAAAAAAGAAATAATAAAGTTTGATTGATGCATAATCTTAGGGAGGGGAGGGGGGCCTATGCATTATGTTTCCACTTGATGAGACAACACATAGTGATGAATGATTTCCCAATAATATTCTCATTTTTTTTCCCACTCATTAGAAAAAAAAAGGGTCTCACTCTCAGACAAGGTGAGCGGCCCCCGTCGCACCATAACTAGATATCACGGCAAAACAGAGTTAGTGGCATATAAACTGAAAAAACAAAAATCCATGCTTTATTAAACTTGACTGATGAAAGAAAGAAAGAAAGAAAGAAAGTGGTGTACAAATATTTCTTACATATTGACATGCATAGAATTATTCCCCGACACGCATGGAGCTTGGCAGTAGTTCACTTACATACAAATGCTTTGTTATTGGGAATAGGCCTAACTATATTATATTTATATATATGCCTAACGAAGAAGAAGTGTTTTGAACGTATAGTCAAAAAGGTACACACGTAAATAAAGCCCCTTACAACGCTTGACAAGACAGAGGTCGAAGACTTAGTTGCCTCAAGTGTCGTGGGCAAACTTTAACGTACGTAAAGGATTGATCTTTCGATGTCAGAAGCATAAGCATATAAGTGCATAACATGCTTTGCTGTTGACTGTTGAGTATGTATGTCGTAGTCATTCATTCAATCCCACTACCTATACAAGCCAACTATTAAGACTATCAAATTATTGAGTAAAATAAACATATTTTTATGCATTAATTCAAGCTCAATGTCAACATAGCCCATTTATAATTTGCCTCTTCTTTCAGCCCATGTGGCTAAGGCAGAGATTTGTGTGGTCTAATGGCCCAACTTCGCTGAATGATATTTTGGCCTACTCTACCTCCAACGCTGAAGCTTTGAACTAATGAACAAATATTAGGAAAAAATGGGGAAGAATTTAACTAAATATTAGCTTCGACGTGGGGCCATCGGAGTTATATGGCCAGGCCAAGGGAGAACAATTCCATGGGCAGAGTGGTCTTTTGCTTCACCAACGCATAAAAGGACTATTAATTGTTAGGTACGCAGTATATGGCGCGTAATAAAACTGTCAAACGGAAGCAATAAATAAATCAAATTGAAAATGCAGGGAAAAAAAAAACAGAATAGAAAGCAGGTATTTTTAATTAAATAAACCAAATAAAATTAAACATTAACATAATAAACCAAAATTAAAAAGCATTAATAAAATAGAAGATTTCGTCATCCTAGATGACGAGTTACGTAACTCGTCATCCCAGAAGACGAAATACGATCTAGCTGGCCCACATTCCCGACGTAGCTGGTCAAGTTGACCTGCGCACAGTTGAAAAGCTTATTTCGTCGTCTGGGGTGACGAGTTACGTTACTCGTCATCTAGGATGACGAATTACTTCAATTATTCCCGACCAGCCTGCATGCCCATGCAGGCTGTCGGAAATAATTGGAATAATTCGTCATCCCAGATGACGAGTTACGTTAGTGGGAAATAATTCACCGAATTCGTCATTTGGGATGACGAATTATATCTCTATAAAAACCCCGCGCATTTCCACATTTCCATATCATTCAAACATACAACAATTTACACAATGGTGTCGAGTCGCGTACAAGTCATAGTTTATTTCGGCGGTGAAATAATTCAATCATCCGATTCTACCGTCAAATATAGTATTCGTCCTATTGCATATAGGCGAATTCGTCGCAATACCAATTTTTCGGATTTTATATCGTTGTTGTTCGAAGTTACGGGTGCTGATAGTAGTCGTTGTTCGTTCGTTGTCTACGGGAAAAATGAATACTTTCAACATTCCCGCCACTTTCATCAGGTTCTCCAAATCTCCAACGACAACGACTTACAATTTTTCATACATCCCGATTCGGAGAACGATTGTCTTGAAGTTTTTGTTGAGGCGGTTGAA
Organism: Craterostigma plantagineum; assembly: GCA_027422505.1. Lineage (NCBI taxonomy): Eukaryota > Viridiplantae > Streptophyta > Magnoliopsida > Lamiales > Linderniaceae > Craterostigma > Craterostigma plantagineum. Next base: position 2,845,563 of record JAPQWV010000007.1, read on the forward strand.
AATTCAAACTTTGATTTGAACGAAGAGCCTCATTGCAATTTTGAGGTTGGTTCTTCCAGTTATACATGTCCGAATTTTCCCGACATTGCCTCAGTTACGGCAGGGTTCAGCAATGTGACGATCTACACCGGAGACACAACTACCATCTACAGGCAAACCCCACAAAATTCCTACGTCCTGTAAAGTGACGGTCGCCTCCCCGACAAAAAAATGAAACGTATGGGTCTCCTTCCTCCAACGCTCTACTAATGCTGTAATCAAATGAGGGTCAACCCTCTGCGACATACAGCTGTAGACACTGTATAGACCCATATCGTTTAACTTTTCTAATAAGCGACCGTGTAAGATATTCGGTGCTTCTCTATTACCCCACACTACATTTTCTAACGACCTACATCTAATAGTACTATCTATCGTACTCGCATCTAATAATAAGTCCTTACTACGGTGATTCGACTGCATTGTCAACACCGAACTATCAATAGGCCCGTAAGTAGCATCCAAATCCATACTACATTCAAGAAAACGAAACCAAACAAAAATCAACAAAAAAAAATTAGAATTCGATTATGAATCTATTACTCCAAAAAATCGGTTAATTTCGTATCGTCATCACCTTTCGTAAATCGGTACGTCGTCAAGTCGGCGGCGGGTCGGAGCGGGGTGACGGGTCACGGCTGGGCGGCGGCGACTAACGGCGGGGCGGCGAGCAATCGGGGCGGCGGCTAACGGCGGGGCGGCGATCGGCGGCGGCGGCGGATCGGGCCAAGCTCACGGAGGGCGTCGGGTCTGTGCGGGGCGTCGGGTCGTCGGCTGGGCGGCAGGGCACTGGCTCACGGAGGGCCTGCGGGGCGCCGGCTCACGGCGGGGCGACGGCGGCGGACGCGGCGGCGGCGGACCGTCAATCGGGGCAAGGAGGGGTATAATTCGCGCGGGCAAGCTACGTGGGGGCCGGATCTCTTCTTCGTGGGTGCGGCGGCAGCGTGCAGGCAAGGGCGTATGGTGTTCGTCGTCGTCGTCGTCGCCTTTTTCGTCTTCGTCGTCGTCTTCTTCGTCACTTCGTGAGCGGCGCGGCGAGAAGGTAGGGTTTTTAAATTACAGATCTAATTCGTCATCTGGGATGACGAATTAGTAGTATTTCGTCTTCCCAGATGACGAATTATGCCACGTAATAAAAAAACCCAGCCACGTCGGGAATGTGGGCCAGCTGGACTGTACCTCGTCATCTGGGATGACGAGATACGTAATTCGTCACCCCAGATGACGAAGACTTCTATTTTATTAATACTTTTTCCTTTTGGTTTATTTTGTTAATGTTTAATTTATTTTGGTTTATTTAATTAAAAATACCATAGAAAGCAGCTACAAATAATTGAGGAAAAAGGCCAAAAAAGGAGGTGAATCTATAAAAAAAAATACCCCATTTGTATAAAAAATTTGCAAGTCAATACATCTGTCAGAAAACTTTTTATATAAGTACCTGTTTGACTGCTCGTATCATTTCCCCAGTCTTGTCGTACCTTTTTATATGTGTATTATGCACCACGTCACGCGTTACATGATACCCATATACGTTCTATATGGTACCTTAATGTGTTATATGATGTACCATTTTCTCACTGTATTATGTACCACAATACGTTGCTATATGATACCTAAATGTGTTTTATGATGTACCTTGCAGCGGATCAAGTACCAATTTGCAAAAAATTTATTCTAATAGGTACCTATATATGAAAAAACCTTGACAGGAAACCTTGACAGGGTACTGACTTGTAAGTTTTTACCCAAATGGTTATTTTTCTGTAAATTTTCCAAAAAAGGACCGCCAAAAAATTAATAAAAGAATAATATAAGAGACGCACGAAAAGTGCACAAAAAATCACAATCCACACACGCAAAGACACACACACACACACAGTGCAACATATACGTATATATTTAAAACACACACAACACAATGGCAAGAAAGTAGAAAGACTTCTCTCCTCTTCTTCTCTCTTTCTCTCTCTAAGATCCCAAACCACTCTTCTCTCCCTCCTTTTCACACACCATCGAGCCATCACTATGTGTTTCTTCTCTGCATCTGTAAATAGCTCCAAGTGTATTACTGTACAGTAGCTTATTGGCGTCCAAAAACCGTACGGAACCGTGCATATTTGTATCCGTGGCCAAAAGGCTCTCCCTTTCGCGCGTGTAGTATAAGTTTACTTCATTGTACAGATGGAGCCTCCGCCTGTTGATGCAGTAGCTGAATGGGCAGCAGATGGCGGTGAAACTGAGCTCGAAGGTGAATTTGCACTTGCATTGTGTCGAATTTGGCTTGTTTTTGCTGAATTTTTTGGTTTTCGTTGCAATGTTGATCGACTGAAGTTTGATTTTGTCGGCGACAGAGCCTATGTGGCAATTGGGGTTAGGGAGTGGTCCTGAATCTTATCCCGAGAGGCCCGATGAGCCCGATTGCATCTATTTCTTGCGGACTGGGTTTTGTGGGTATGGTGATAGGTGTCGGTTCAATCATCCTTCCGATCGCGGCGCCGTACGTGGAATTTTTGCCTTGTTTATGTGTTTTTTTAGTTTCTTTAATGGTGTTTTGATGTATTGTTGATGTGATCATTGGGGAATCAATGGGCTTTGATGGTGGAATTGTTTTTTATTTGGTGGTTTAATGGGCGGGGTGGAGCATCATATTGGGGCATTTTGCCTACGATCAGGGTTTTTCTCGTGGTTGTGATGAGGCGTGGTGTGAACGCATGGTGGAAGGTCTTTGCGTTTTCCGTGATTGTGGATTGTGGTGATATGTATTTGTCCGTAAATTGGGGAAAGTTTGACGTCTTTTGCTGGTTTCTTTTTCGGCTTTGTGTAGCAAAGTTGCTTGGAATTGGGGAAGAATCTACTTTTTGTACAATCTGCGTGAATCGCATGGATATTTTGCTAAAGATGTGAACCTTTCTTATTCTGGTTAGGCACATCGTATTAGTGCTGAAAGCGTGAAAGTGAAGCGATATTTCCGTGCTGTTGCTATACCATTTGCGTTGTAAATGAGTCATAGATATGTTACTTTTTCATTAGCTAAAGTAGAAACCATTATAGTTTAGTGACCATTTGATGATCAGTCCATTACCAACGAAATCTTTCCTATGTTTTTTAACATTAAGGAACAGGTAAATTTAGAATATTTCTTTTTTTGGATCACTCAAAACTGAGCAATTCACTGAGCTTTCGTCCATTTCCATGTTATAGGCAATGGGAGCATTACGATCTTTAGGAGGCGAATACCCAGAGCGTGTTGGCCAACCCATATGTCAGGTTTGCAAAATGCACGCCTGACTTTAAGAAGAAGATCGTTTTATTTATAATGAGCTGGGAAACCAATATAATATACTCTTGTGCCTTGATGTAGTCTATTTTCCAATAATCCTTGGTCTACATACATAAACGTATTCTTCCATATGAAATCGTACTCTTTTTCCCCCCCAAAATTTGCAGCACTACATGCGCACAGGGACATGTAAATTTGGCGTTTCGTGTAAGTATCACCATCCCAAGCAAGGGGCAGGTTTTTCATCGCCAGTGGTGCTCAATTGTTACGGCTATCCTCTTCGCCCGGTTTGCTACTTCTCAAAATTCCTCATCTTCAACCTTTGAACTCCTTTTTAAGTTCTTCCATTATCCATATGAATGGAGGCAAATCATTGCAGGGAGAGAAAGAATGTTCGTACTACACAAAAACTGGCCAGTGCAAGTTCGGGCCCACATGTAAGTTCCACCACCCACAGCCCGGCGGCGCACTAGCTCTTCCTCCTCCTCCGCCGGGCCCCACGCCCACACCTTTGGCGGCTTATCCAACCATGCAATCTCCCTCGGTTCCATCTTCTCCACAACAACAATACGGGCTTGTCCAAGGAACTTGGCCCGTGGCTAGGCCACCGATAGTCCCAGGCCCGTATGTCCCGGGAAATTACGGGTCCATGCTGGTCCCACCTGGAGCCATTCCCGTCCCTGGTTGGACTCCCTATCCAGTACGTATTAGTTTATATAATTATTATTAACATGGAATCAGATTAATTATGTCCAGTTAGAAAACTGAATGCATCTATCATTTCAAATGTCATTATTCACTCACCCGTCGTAAATGCTCGAATGTCAGGAATACATGGTACAACAGGCGCCTCTTAGTCCTACGCCAATCACGCAGACAATGTTTGGTTCTTCCCCAGTTTATGAAATCACAGCACAGTTCTCTCCTTACTTGTCGGCGACTTCTTCATCTCCTGCCCTGCCTTCGGGCAGCATCCAAAGGGAAAACCCGCTATTTCCCGAGAGGCCCGGACAGCCCGAATGCCATCATTATCTGAGGACTGGGGATTGCAAATTCGGGCCCACTTGTAAGTATCATCACCCGCCTGAGTGGCGCGGGTCGAAATCGAGCGTCGAGCTTAGTCTCATGGGCCTCCCTCTGCGCCCTGTGAGTACTTCATCTCAATTTTTTTACTGGTAAACTTATATATATATATATATATATATATATATATATATATATATATAACCTTAGTAAGTGGCATGTTCATGGACTGATACGAATTGTTCTTTATTAGGGCGCACCTCTTTGTTCTCACTATGCGCAAAATGGAATGTGCAAGTTCGGGCCATCGTGCAGATTCGATCATCCGATGAGGGTTTTCAGTTACAGCCCATCTACGTCTTCTTTGACAGATTTGCCCGTCGTTCCATACCAAGTGGGGTCCACTCAGACGACCTTGGCTCCATCTTCTTCATTGTCTGATTTGAGGCCCGAGCTCTTATCATCTGCGGGGGAAAGTGCAGAAACTACTGTTCAATTATCGCAGGCGAGCACTTCGATTGGAGCCATTATTGTTCAGTCTAGTAGTGCTCAAAAGGAAGGAATTGGATCAAGTTCTGATGAGAGTGAGGTTCGAAGATCAAGTTAGTTAAAAGGGCGACGATTCGAAGCATCAAATTGTGGAAAACTCTTCGATTTTCGGTGCAGCTAGCTTCTTGGTTCACAGTATTATATCGTCGCCGGCCATTTTCCTTTTAATCAAATAAGTGATATGCATATACCATTTGATAGCCTAGTGATTCCGCCTTCAATAAAGAGAGAAATCGTTTTGGAGCGTCGTCTTCTTTGTTTTTGTCTATTTATGCCCTCTCTTTGGAAGATTAATACTTCTATAACTCTATTTTCCACCTCTTACATCCTCAAACTGAAAGTGCTGAGGGGGGATGAATAAGGAGGTGTTTCCCCCCTTTTTTGTTTGGGGATAAAGAATGAATTTTTTTAAAAATTAACGTGTTGGAGATAGCGATTTAGGTAAGCAATGGATATAATAGGGTCTACGGAGGTGTTGGCGACGTTGAAAATAGAAAAAACGCAAAAAATTGAGAGATTTGCTTATGGTGCCCACCACCATAGCAAATCTATATATATATATATATATATATATATATATATATATATATAATATATATATATATAATCTAAGTAACAATTTCTATATGCATGATATTGCCTTCGTTGTGGTTATTACATGCGAGACTGGCCTTTTTCTGGGTTAAGAATCAGTACATATATCAATGAACATCAGCCGAATCTCCTCGGATGGTTCTGTACTGTATTCCATGCTTGCCTTTCATAAGATGTTAAAAAATCGTATGTGTAACATCTTGTGTAATAAATAGCTCAATTATCTATTCATTATTCGAGCTATGAAAACCCCATTGAAGTATCATGCCCAATCTTCTCGTCGCTGATCTCAATGTTCAATGGAGGAAACAGTGAAGAAATTTATAATCCATAATAGTTTCATTCACTTCCTTTTTCTTACCACGTATGGCAAATAATTAATGTGTTTCTTGACTAAATAAATCTTCAAAGTTTTACATTTCAATCATGTCTCACAGTCACAGGCTTGCCCTAAAATGGAACATGAACGAACCTACTCCGTAAAGAGAAATTGGGCCATGTAAACAAACCCTTGCTCAACTTGGGCCCATATACTATATAATAATCAAAACATATTTTAATAGCCAATGGTCAACCATATATTCGCTAAATCGCAAAAAAATATAGTAATATCTCGTAGCTATATATCCTATATCTCGTAAAGGGCCATAAAGTTATTATTCCTAGTGAATGGTAAAATTTAATTTACATAATTAAATCATAGTCTAAAGACATTTACCTTCCATATAGAAGTCCTCAAATAATCGCCCTACGGTAAAACCACAAAATTTCCTTAAAATGGAAACCATTTTCACCATCCTAATGTTTCCATGGTTAGCCCACGGCCATGTCATCCCTTTCCTCGAACTAGCCAAAAACCTCTCCAAGAAAAACTTCAAAGTCCACTTCTGCACCACCGCCGTGAACCTCACCGCCGTCCAAGCCGCCCTCCGCCGAGAGAACCACCCTTCAATCCACCTCGCCGAGCTTCACCTCCCTTCCACCGCCGACCTCCCTCCCCACCACCACACGACCAAAGGCCTGCCGCCGCACCTCATCCCAAACCTCTTCGAAGCCCTACAGAACTCAAAATCCAATTTCTTCGACGTTTTGAGCTCTCTGAAACCCAACCTAGTGATCTACGACATTTTCCAGCCGTGGGCCGCCGAGCAAGCCTCCTCCCTCGGCATCCCCGCCGTGCACTTCGCCACCAGCGGCGCCGCCGCCTACTCCTTCTACTACCACATGACGACGAGGAGAGAAATCCCTTTCCCTTACGAGGGGATGCTTCTCAGGGACCATACAATGAAGACCCTCCACACAGTTTCTTACATCGATGGCAGCCAAGAATCTCTTCGCCACTTGGCCTTATCTAAGGACATAATCTTGATGAAGAGTTGCCGAGGAACTGAAGAGAAGTACATAGATTACCTGTCTGAAATGTGCATGAAGGAGGTGGTCCCCGCCGGGGCATTGGTGGCTCAACCCAATGATGAAGGTGAAGAAGGAGATGATCAGTCGAAGATCTTCGAATGGCTGAGCAAAAAGCCCAAGTCTTCGACTGTTTTCATATCAATGGGAAGCGAAAACTACTTCACCAAAGATCAGCTGACTGAGGTGGCTAAAGGGCTGGAGAGCACAGAAGCTAACTTCGTATGGGTTGTTAGGTTTCCTAATGGGGAGAAGATGGGCATCGAAGAGGCTTTGCCCGAGGGATTCTTGGAAAAGGTGGTTGGCCGAGGAACGGTTCTTGATAAGTGGGCCCCTCAGGCTAGGATTCTGGCCCATGCTAGCACGGGCGCTTTCTTGAGCCACTGTGGTGCGAGTTCGGTGACTGAGAGCGTTTACTTTGGCGTTCCTCTGATAGCCGTGCCTATGAAGTATGATCAGCCTTTGAACGCTCGGTTCTTGGTCGGGTTGTAGGTTGAAAGAGATGAGAATGGAGGGTTTGATAGAGAAGGTGTGGCGAAGGCCATCGATGAGGTGATTTTCGAGAAAAAGGGAGAGGAGATGAGGCTCATGGCTGCTGAGGTTGGGTCGAAGATGAAGAGCGAAGAAGAGAGTGCGGCGAATGAACTAGCTGAGAAGCTGAAGCAGCTGTGTATGGAGAATTGTAGCCCCAAGAACTATTAAGCCATGCATAAAACAAGGATACAAGGATATGAAAACATGGAAAATGTTTTGGTGCCATAAATGGTGGAGTAGTTTAGGGAATGTTTTAGGTTAAGCTTTATTATTATTTTTATTTCCTTTAGCTTTTGCAATGTATTATAAATACGTGTAGTCTTTGTAGGAGGAAAACAGAGAGAAATATATGAGCTAATCCATTTCACTACAAATCATTTCATGGTATCAGAGCGATGAGTGATATAGAAAAATCAGAAAAACACGTAGAGGCATCCACAACCAGTGGAGTCTCTATTTACTCTCTCTCGGCGAGCGATAATCCGGGCAATATTATAGCCCAAGTGCAACTCAAGGGTGAGAACTACGATGAATGGGCACGAGCAATGCGCACAGCATTACGTGCAAAGAAGAAATTGGGTTTCGTCGACGGGTCTCACGCAAAACCTGGAGACGACGACCCTGTGTCTCAAGATGATTGGCTGACGATCAATTCAATGTTGGTCTCATGGATTTTGAACACAATCGATCCTGCGGTACGTTCGACTATCACCTATCATGAATGTGCCAAAGATCTATGGGAGGACATCAAAGAGCGGTTTTCGATAGGAAACGGACCACGTGTTCATCAACTCAAATCCGAATTGGCTGAATGCAAACAACAACGAATGACGGTGATGGCTTACTATGGCAAGCTGAAAGTACTTTGGGAGGAATTGGGAAATTACGACCAATTTCCTACATGCGAGTGCAAAAAATGCACATGCAACATACGTGCGACTCTTGACAAGAAAAGGGATGAAGAGAAACTGCACCAATTCTTGATGGGACTTGATGACGGGATTTTTGGAGTGGTTCGCTCAAACATCTTGAGTACTGAACCATTGCCAAATTTGAATAAAGCTTATGCCATGATCATCCAAGAGGAGCGAGTTCGAGCCATAACACGTGGGAAAGAGTATAAAACTGAACAACCGATGGCGTTTGCGGTGAAAGCTGCATCAAACCTCAAAGGAAAAGTTGATGGAAAGGACAAAGGGGTTATGTGCTCGTACTGTAAGCGATCTGGTCATGAAGTCAATTCTTGCTTTCAATTGTGCGGTTATCCTGATTGGTGGGGTGAACGGCCTCGAGGAACAAATCGCGGATCAGTACAAGGACAGAAACATATCACGAATTTTGGAATTCGAGGTCGTGGTGGAACAAACAAAGCTAATGCTACTCAAGTGATGCTTCCAGCTCAGGAATCGTCTGCAAGTACTATCAATGGATTGACGAATGAACAATGGAGTTCACTTCTTAATCTGTTAAACTCTCAGAAGAGTGAAAATCTCAATGGTAAGAATGATGATTTACGATGGATTATTGATTCTGGGGCTTCTCATCACATGACTGGAAATCTTACGATGATGAGTGATGTTCGAGATGTGCTTCCTTGTCCAATTGGTCTACCTAATGGAAAACAGGAGATGGCGAAACATGAAGGAATAGTAGTTTTGGATGGTCGATTGGAGCTTCCACGAGTTCTATACGTGCCTCACTTAAATTGCAGTCTAGCATCTGTATCACAACTAACGAAGTCTTTGGATTGCATTGTATCTTTTGATAAAGATTCTTGTGTCTTGCAGGACCGCAGAACGAGAATGCTGATTGGTACGGGTGACGAACGAGGGGGGCTCTACTACTTCAAAAAAGGAGCTGTTGCGAGTGTTTTGAAGACAGTAGAAAATCGAGATATGGGAATATGGCATCGTAGAATGGGTCACCCTTCTGATAAGGTTCTACATTTCTTATCAAGTGACAGCAATAATAAGGTTTCTTCTGTGAGTTGTGAAGTCTGTTTTCGAGCAAAACAATGTCGTGTTGAATTTGAATCTAGTATGAATAAATCTATGAATATTTTTTATCTCATTCACTTGGATTTATGGGGTCCTTATCGTACGTCGACCTACAATGGCGAATATTATTTTCTGACTATAGTTGACGATTGCTCCCGAGGCGTGTGGGTTTATTTACTCAAAGATAAAAGTGGAGTATCTCGGACAATTCACTATTTCTTTGCTTTGGTTCGCCGACAATTCAACAAACAAGTGAAAATGGTACGAAGCGACAACGGATCTGAGTTTCTCTGCTTAAGTAATTATTTTTTGGAGAATGGCGTAATACATCAAACTTCGTGCGTCGGAACGCCTCAACAGAATGGACGCGTCGAACGTAAGCATCGGCATATTCTTAATGTAGCTCGAGCACTCCGGTTTCAAGCTCACTTGCCCATCGAATATTGGGGGGAATGTATATTGGCAGCTGCATTTTTGATCAATCGAACTCCATCTACCGTTCTGCACGGCCGTACACCATACGAGATTCTTTTCGGTCACTCTCCATCGTATAAATATATTCGAGTGTTTGGATGTTTAGCTTATGCTTACAACCAAGCACGAGGTGGCGATAAATTTGTTAGTCGAAGTCGACGCTGCGTCTTTGTAGGATACCCATTTGGGAAAAAAGGATGGAAATATTGCGTGATTTAGAGACGGGTGATTTCTTTGTCTCTAGAGATGTTAAATTTTTGGAAGAGCAATTTCCATATGCTGCTGCCTTGACAGACATCTCAGAATCTCATAATGCTGACCTTCAAGGACAACAAATGAACAATCAAGAGATAAATGATGAAGATGAAGATACAGAAGGTTCGCAATTACATGGCAGAAATTTGGCTGATGTGTCTATTTTTGAAGATGTTCGAGACGAAATTCAGAATGCTCATACCGAGACTACAGATATTGACGAAAGGGGGGGACATAACGATAATGGCTCCGCCGATTTAAGTAATGAAGCTAATTTAGGTCGAGGACATAGAGTACGACAACAAAGTACACGACTGCGTGACTATGTTTTGAACAGTGTAAATGCGAAGAGCCCCCTCGTACACTCATCTCACCAACGGCATATCTCAGGTATCGCTTATCCAATATCAAATTGTGTGAATTATAATAAATTTTCTGCACCCCATCGTGGTTTCTTGGCAGCTTTGACAGCAGGAGCTGAACCTAACACGTTTAATGAAGCAATAAAAGATGAAAAATGGAGAGATGCAATGCAAATGGAGATTAAGGCACTCGAAAGTAATGACACATGGTCTGTAGAGAAGCTGCCACAAGGTAAACGTGCTATTGGTTGCAAATGGGTATATAAGATCAAATATAATGCTGACGGAACCATTGAACGCTATAAAGCACGATTGGTGATACTCGGGAATAAACAAGTGGAGGGGCTTGACTACAACGAAACTTTTGCTCCAGTGGCAAAATTAGTTACTGTACGTACTTTGTTGGCTGTGGCTGCCATCAAAAAATGGGAGCTTCATCAAATGGATGTTCATAATGCATTTTTGCATGGCGAGTTGGAGGAAGAGGTGTACATGCGCATGCCTCCAGGTTTTCATTCTGGGAGCTCTGACACTGTGTGTCGGTTGAAGAAGTCTCTATACGGTCTTCGTCAAGCGCCACGATGCTGGTTTGCCAAGTTAGTTGCTGCGCTTAAAAAATACGGATTTCATCAGTCTCATTCTGATTATTCTTTATTTGTTTTACGTCGAGGGGATATTCAGATCAATGTCCTCGTTTATGTTGACGACCTTATTATCTCTGGGAATAATCACCATGCCATTCGGAAGTTCAAAAATTATTTGAGCACTTGTTTTCATATGAAGGATTTAGGTGCACTGAAGTACTTTCTAGGCATCGAGGTAGCACGTAATTCTACGGGGATATTTTTATGTCAAAGAAAGTATGCTTTGGATATCATTTCTGAGACGGGACTACTTGGATCCAAGCCAGCATCCTCTCCAATGGATTGTAATCATCATTTAGCTGCTGCCACTGACGCGTACTTAACTGATCCAGAATCTTATCGCCGCTTAGTTGGACGATTGGTTTACTTGTCCGTTACTCGTCCGGACTTATCCTATTGTGTTCATGTTTTGGCTCAATTTATGCATCAGCCACGGCATTCTCACTGGAATGCTGCGCTACGAGTTGTTCGGTATCTGAAAAATAGTCCAGGGCAAGGGATTTTGCTTCGTTCTAATAGCACCCTCCAGCTTGAAGCTTGGTGTGACTCTGATTGGGCAGCTTGCCCTCTGACTCGTCGATCACTGACTGGGTGGTTCATATTTCTTGGTGGATCTCCTATTTCTTGGAAAACGAAAAAACAACACACGGTTTCTCGTTCTTCAGCGGAAGCTGAGTATAGATCGATGGCTGCTGCTACTTGTGAAATTAAATGGTTGAGAAGCCTACTTGCTACACTTGGTTGCGTCCATACACAGTCAGTCCCGTTGTTCTGTGATAGTCAGGCAGCTTTGCATATTGCAGCTAATCCTGTCTTTCATGAACGTACCAAACATATCGAAGTTGATTGTCATTTTATTCGAGATGAAATTCGTCACGGTACAATTCACACTCGTCACGTCGGTACTACGCAACAACTGGCGGATATGTTCACAAAGGCGTTGAATGGTGTTCATTTTATACGATCTCTTGGCAAGTTGGGCATTTGCGACTTGCATGCACCAACTTGAGGGGGGGTATTAAGCCATGCATAAAACAAGGATATGAAAACATGGAAAATGTTTTGGTGCCATAAATGGTGGAGTAGTTTAGGGAATGTTTTAGGTTAAGCTTTATTATTATTTTTATTTCCTTTAGCTTTTGCAATGTATTATAAATACGTGTAGTCTTTGTAGGAGGAAAACAGAGAGAAATATATGAGCTAATCCATTTCACTACAAATCATTTCAAGAACTTAGATTATTCAGAGTCGAAGCATCGAAAATCCCATTGATAAGCAGTTTCATATCAATAATTTCATAAAAGATTGTAATGAGTAAGAATGATAATAATAGTATAACTTCTCACAGCAAAAAGAAAAAAGAATCAGAGAATCACAAAGCAGAGCAGTTTCATTGTTGATTCAAGAAAATGTACCTATAAGGCCAATATCTCCTCCTTGAGCTTTTGAACCACACCATCTCCTTCACTTGCAAGCATCAACGTAGTCGTAAACATTAGAGTCGACTGATCGCTAACGTCGATCCTTGCCTCTAAGATCTGAGCTTGATGTCTCTGAAACAGGTTGACAATCTTGGTAAGCAGGCCATTTTGGTAGGATCGCTGAATGGCAAGAAACGTTACGTTGCTGATGGCTGTGAATTTCCCTGGCTGGCTCTGATTCGAACATCTGAATAGAAGTTATTCTTCGGCCTCTGATTGTTCGATTCTTAACTTCTTTAGGTTCTCCAATCTTCGAGCTTCTTCTTCGAGGTCCTTTACGTACTTGATTGTCTCCTCAACAATCTTCTCTCTTGTGGGCTGCAGTTATTATAAAGGAATCGAGGAAACAAACAATTATGACCATCAGAAACCAATAGATCTATCAGACCCAGCATCAAAATCAGCATCAAAAACAGCCATGAACAGGTAAGTCAGCTGAATCAACCAACCCAAAAACACGATTGAATCGGAAAAAAGATATAGCTACTCATTTAGAAGCACGTTAGTATTCATCGTCAAGTTCATATCAGACAGATCGCTTTTCATCCGACCTTATAATAAGCACCGGCTAGAATGGGCACCACAGATTTCAGTTCAGAGTAACTCTCACTCATCCTCGCTCTTCTCTTACGCTCCCTACCGTCGTCTTTTCCTTTCTTCCTTGAGTTTGAGGTCAGCCCACTCTCATGGACTCTCGCCCTCTTAACCGATGAAGAATCAGATAACAGTGGGATTAATCTATCGTCGTATCCCTCCACTGCGCCACGAAACATTAACCTTTTCGATCCACAACAATCATTACGATTAGTTTCTTGACTCATCATACGTCGCCCTTTATTAGGGAATGCCGCAAATTTCTCCTCCTAACGATGAACGTATACGTACTTTTTCTAACGTATTATCAGCTGCGCGCGTGCCTAATATATGCTCTGCTGCTATACATAGACGAAGAGATTGGTTGAGCAAACACAAGTATCTGTTACGATGTGCGTTGCTGACATGAATAGGAACGCAGAAGCTGTTAACAACTGTGTACGCGCGAGTGAGTGAGTGAGTGAAGTGAAGGAGAAGGATCTTTCTTTTCTTTCTGCTCAAGTACTGATTTGCTGGGAAAACTCTTTTAAACGTTGGATTGGGCATGCAGAAGCCCAATAAGCCCATTTATTCACTGTATTTGGACTTCGTAATTTATATTTGGGCCGGATATTGTATTCACGACCTGTCATTGAGGATTTTGTTAACTGTTTCAGTAGGTGCCCGTGCCTACGTGTTTAAGGTTTTTCCGGTTGGTGTCCAAAGTTATTTTTAATTTCGGTAGATACCATTGTAATTAAGACTTTTCCGACTGGTATCCAAAGTATTTTTCAATTTCAGTCGATACTCATGTGTTTAAGACTTTCCAATTGGTGTCTAAAGTGTTTTCAAGGTAGATACTCCGAAATATAGAGTAGTATCAAATCTTAACGAATCACAGAATATTCTATAACCTCTCTTAATATATACATATATATATATATAATGGAATACTTTAACGAATCACATTATTAAATAACTCGACGACTTGAAGACTTGACGTCAAAATATCATAAGCAACAATAAGCATGACATGAATTCACTGCATTTAACAAATAATCATAATTGACGTATGTGTACTTAATATTCAAAGGGATTAGGATAATCATTAACTAAATAATAAGAGGTTTCGTTGCGACGTGTTTTCTTTAGCATTAATCAATTAAACGACAGAGAAAGTGATACGTATAATTATCCGGTGACATAGATTAATATTTTTTTATCAGAATTATATGATGAAATGGCCCATCTAACTACATATGGTGTTAATCCGTTTGCCATTCGCAATGTATCGATAATGGCATACTAACTTGATTTATATTCGATTGGGACTAAATTAATATTATAGTTGATGAGATGGTTTAAATTGGATTTTTTTTAGACAGATTGCATCCTCACTATAAAAGAACTTGGACGCGTTATATGTCTTTCCAAGAGAGAGATTTTGTTCGTCATTTAATTATTATGTAGTCACAGATATTAAAAACAAATAAAGGATCTCTCGAGAAACTAACAAGCAGCGTTCTGGAAACAGTTGTCAAAACTCAGAAGTCAACCAAAACGAGTATATGATGCTGACCATTGATCTATCTTCACAAAGAAAGGAACTTTTTGTCATCACATATATACGAATTTCGATTTAATTTAACGAGTTCACACTGGTCAGCAGCACCCGCATTTGAATATTCATATCTCCATTTGCAATATCTACTTATGATTCTCCATGCTGTTGTGATCTTTACAATTTAAATATAAACAATTGATATAATAAAAAAAAAACAAATCAACTTTCAAGGTCGTCAATCAGCATCAGTTTATTAATATAACAAACAGTAACTATATTAATTTTTCGGCTAATGCTTACGCGTTTGGTCAAACTGAATATGAAATGCAAGAAAAATTAAATAGCGTCCGCAAACTTCCAACTAAATACACACCACGACATTTCACACCTCATTCCTTTATATATAACATATATATATCCATTATTACAAACAAACTATACTAACGCAGACACAAAAGAACAAGACATACTATTTATCCCATCCATGGCATCCACCGTAAAGACGCCGGAGGCCCCACTGTACGTGCCCGAACGTACCATGTCGCCGCCGACGCCGCCGGCGAGGAACTACAACGGCCGTGGCTTTGCTTTGGCCGATCTCTTGCTGAGATTTTCGCTGTTCTCTTCGTGTTTGGTGGCTGTCTTGGTGATGGTGACAAGCAAGCAAACCATAACTTTGCAGCTGCCTTTCCCCCTTTTCAGCTCTCTAGGCCTGCAAAATTCTCCGACTCGCCTGCTTTCATGTAATAATAAAGTTCTATTCTCTATTACTTACACCATATCTCTATCTCTCTATCTCTAATAAGGCTGTAATAATTAATATGATTCTTATATTATGGTGCAGATACTTAGTAGCAGCACTCTCAGTAGCAGGCTTGTACGGACTCATAACCACGCTCGTCTCCTTCCTTAGCCTATCCAAGTCAAGATATGAAGGAAAAGTAGTCTCCCATCTCATCATATTCGACGTGGTAATTCATTCATTCATTTAACCTCACGAAAATCAACCCCATATATATCTCGATTTAACTATATTGATGCATATGCAGTTACTGCTGGGAATTGTAGCATCAGCAACTGGCGCGGGGGGAGGAGTTGCATACATAGGATTGAAGGGAAACTCAAAGACGCAATGGAACAAAATCTGCAATAGGTATGAGAGTTTTTGCAGGCACGTAGGAGCTTCTTTAGCTGTCTCCGTGTTTGCATCGACGGTTCTTGCGTTGCTTGTTATTATAGCAGTTCGTTCGCTGTCCAAGAGAATACCAAAGTAGTAGAATTTGTCGAGAAAATTTCATTTATACGATCATTGTGTGTGTGTGTGTGTGTTTATGTAATGTATCTGTTTGTATGCTATAGGATTTTTTTTGTCAGTGAATTTTCTGTATCTGTTGTCTGTTTATACTTTTACTATTACATTCATGGGGTTTATCGAGGTACTGATAAAGAAATTCACAGAAAGATCACGAGCCCAGAACCTTAAACAGTTAAAAATTGAAGCTTTTCACATAGTCAAGGACATATACAACATTTGCAGATGTGTGGAATCAATCCCAGGATAACATTGCAGTTGAATTGTAATAAAACGAAAAAAAGAAAAGAAAAGTAGTATTAGCTCGTTGATCATAGCTAGCCCAGAAGTTGTTCACTTCGAAGCATCTCGCGAATCTAAGAAATCAACAGCCAAAATGAATATAACTGATGATGATGATGATGATGAGCTTTTTACCAGATATATTATGAATAGGTTTCTAACAGGAAGGGTAGCGATATATGAAAGCGACGCGGCGTCTCGGCGGCGCCGGAGCGCAGAGAGAAATCAGCATGACTGCTAAGAAAAGTATTAAGAAGAAGAAGACCTTTTGATATGTCTATTATTCCATCGTCAACAAACCTTTCCCATGGCTTCGGCAGATGTATACAGAGCTTAGTTAGCTATCAGCCATGGCCATGACGAGATTATTACATCTCACTGACTTGGCCTTATTACAATTACGATAAAGATTGGTCGTTGAATGTTTCAACCAAACAAAAACATTACTTTCTCTTCAACTGTTGCTATCTTCTAGAAGAAGACTGTTTTTCATGGGCCGTTGGATCTTTAACGGGCCGGGTCAGACGACCAAATGGAATATTTAGCTTTTTATGGATCGGGTCATTCGGGCCCAACTCACCGGCCCGACCCACTTGGTTTACCATTATTGATAGTTAAGACAGCTCCGGCGAAGCAAAAAGCTGCCAGCACCGACCCATTCTCCGGCGGCGAAGCTAAGGTGGAAGTTGTCGGCGGCGCTCATATTAAATGATATTGATATATATATCCCATGTTGTGATAACATGGTAATACGTAGACTAGACCCCTCAAAACATGCCATGATATGTCCCACATGTTTAGGGATGTCAAGGGGGCGGGGCGGGGGCGGGGATTAGGTCCCCATCCCCGTCCCCGTGTTGACGGGGAATCCCCATCCCCACGAATTTTTTTAAAAAAAATTATATTTTCATTATAATATAAATTGAATACATTATTTATAATATATATTAAATTTTATTTATATTATAATATAAAAAAGTTTGTAAAAAAATATATTTTTTAAACTATAATAATATAAACTATGTCTTAAAAATATTATTTAGTTATTAATCTAAGCTATAAAATATTTTATTTAAATAATATTTAAGGCGGGGAACGGGGCGGGTATCCCGTGGGGCGGGGACTATGATCCCCGTCCCCGCTCCGTCCCCGCCTACGGGGACAAAAAATTCCCCATCCCCGCCCCGCGGGGATTAAAATTCGGGGATTCCCCGCCCCGTTCGGGGCGGATCCCCGCGGGGACGGGGAATCCCCGCCCCATTGACAAGCCTACACATGTTCCTAATTTTTTTCTCTCTTTTATTTGCAGGATAATATAAGCTAAAATATTGCAATACATCAATTTGTCCTATATGAAAATAGCAACTCTATGAATATACGCATAGGGGATTTAATGATGTTTTTGTATGATGGAACATAGACTACTAGCAAAAACGGTGTGATGCGATTGTACAACTAATATGACAACTAGTAAATTGATGCAATGACGGATAATATAATTATTATATGGATGATTGTTTTTTGTATAATAGGAGAAATATTGCAACCAATTATCTATATTCTTTTAGTGTCACGGGATGTTATAAACTGTAAGTTTGGCCTGTTAATTAAAATAAAAATATTAATTTTCAATTAAAGAAAATCACCTGCTACAATGCATTTTTCATTTTGTCACATTTACCCTTGTACTCTTACTAATTAGTATAGTTAATAAATACATCTATATATTATATAGCACACATGTAGTGTAGGAGTGTCTAGAGGAGACTAGTATATATTAAGGTATAAGTCTATTTGGATTTTTATATTAAAAAATATCCGACTTGTCATTACTTCGCTTCGTCGTCCCATGTCTTAACTTAACGAACGCTTACAAGTAAAGCTAAATAAAAGATATTAGAATCATATTTAATTATCAATCGCTGTCACTAAACCATAAGTCGTGCACCCAATCTTTCAATATGATGCATCGATTGAACATTAAATATCGTTATCAATATTCCTACACTACATATATCACAACAATGTAAAATATCTAAGACTGTATCTTAAATCATGCCCCACAAAAAAAAATGATAAATGGGTGTCAATATACTCCATAATACTCCATAAGCATGGCCATGTCGTCATTATTACACATGTAGAAAAAATACATCAACATTATCATGATACAAGAAAAGCACGCTCGCTTATTGATTACTAATTGTATCAAGTGTCTTTTCGATATAACTACATTATAAATTTTGTGGACCTTCTTCCTAAAATTATGTAAAAAAAAAAAAATAGTAATTACTTTGTGATGATTATCGGGTAATGTTCTCCTTCACTTATTTTGGCAGTCTACCGAATTAATATTATCGTTATCATTAAACTACTAAATTAGCCTATCATAGTTTAACTTCTTGCATTTCCACCTCTATGAAATGCAAGGCACGATATTATTATTATTTTATTACTATTTTGAGAGTATAAGAAAATTAAACAACTGGTGCGCGGCGCCAGACCAAATTGAACCGTTGATTTGACTCCCGGTCGGCACCATCAACGGCTGGGAACTTGTCCACGTGTCCTGAATGGTGCATAATTGTCATTTTTCAGAAAAAAGTCAAAATTTTGTACAGATAATATTCTCTCCTTCCACATATTAGACGGAGAGGAGAGAGACAGCCGTGTCTGTAAATATCATTTCCTTTCGTGGACCTTTCAATTTCCCCGCTGATTTCCGTCGACTTCCACCCAATTTCGACACACGCACGCCACGCGCGTAACCGATATCCTTCTTCCTTTCTTCACGCGCGTGATTGACGTGAGTTTTTGTGGGTGCGAAATTCTAAGGCGCGGCATCACTGTCCGAGGGTGGTGCTTGTCGAATCTTTTTCCTTCAGAGAAAATAACATTGAATTGAATATCGAAACTGGGTTCGGATTCTTCTCCCTTGAGCTCGTCTGAAGGTGGGAAAAGAGCGGTCCCTGTATGTCTTTGGTGTTTTAGAGCTGCAAGCGATTCTCCTCGGATTCTCTTTCCGAGCTTTACGAAAAAGGTTTGTCTTTTTTTTCTTTTCCTTTTCGTGTTCTGATTCGTTATCAAATCTGCAGCAGATTCAGTAGCTGAGATCTGCTGCCCAGGGCAGGTTAGTAGCTTGCGTGTTATATGTTAGGAGTTTGTGCTGTGTTGTTTCTTGCCATCGATTATTTTAGTCTTCTTGTATTGATGATGATATGGACGAAGATATTACAGAAAAGTAGTGCATGTCTTATTGAGTTGTAGATAGTTGATGGGAGTTGTTTCCGAGCAGCTGAATGGTTTTTTTATCTCAATTCAAACATCAGCAAAATCGAAAGAGGTGCCTTTCTTTCCAAATTGAGCAGGAAATAAAAAAAAAAATCAATTGAAAATGCAACCTATGCTGTGGGCTGTTAGAGTTTTTTCGCCATTGCGCTTGTCGATAAAGATGTGCAAATCTGAATTTTCACCTTTTCTACGCGTCGACTGGTCCTTATTTTGGACGTGAGAATGCTGACAAGATTATGTTACTTTGTACTTTTTTAGATTCTCTCATGCGCAAACTCCATTTTGTTTTGCAGGGATTATCTGATAAATTTAGCAAGAATCATTACTCAAAACCAGCAAAAATGGGATTTGAGTCGGGAATTAAGTCAATGGCAACAGACTATTTATCGACATCTGATCACAGTTCGGTGGTCTCCATAACCTTGTTTGTCACTCTTCTCTGCACATGTATAGTCATCGGACATCTTTTGGAGGAAAACCGTTGGATGAATGAGTCTATCACCGCCCTCATAATTGTAAGTTGGTTTAACAAATGCCTAGGATTTCTTTCTTTTTTTCTTTCCATCGTCTCATTTGGTATGTTTTTCCTCCTTTTCGTTAAATTACAGGGTTTAGCCACAGGCGTTATAATCCTTCTGATAAGTGGAGGAAAGAAATCCCATCTATTGGTTTTCAGCGAGGATCTTTTCTTCATCTATGCGCTGCCACCGATCATTTTTAATGCAGGGCAAGTCAATGCGCTTTAAAAACTTTTTCCAACATTATACCTGAAGCTGATATCAGATATATGCTTTGGCTTTGTGTGGAGATGTTACTCTTTTTGCGACGGTTAATATTCCCCAGGTTCCAAGTGAAGAAGAAATCGTTCTTTCGCAATTTTGCCACTATAATGATGTTTGGAGCACTTGGCACTGTCATATCCTTCGTCATCATTTCACTTGGTATGTGCGATCTTTCTTATTTTAGTTATTTCACTACATTGGCTTAACACGCAATTTCTCGTAGGTAACTTACACATTAATTCGATTTGTTATGAGTATTTATCGTGTCTTCGTTATTACATGGCAGGTACTATTGCCTTCTTCCCGAAGATGAATATGCACCTTAAAGTTGGAGACTACCTCGGTAAAAATCTCTCTATGTCTCTGTGCACTCACATATCACAAGCAGAAAGCTTTTCCTAATCCATTTCTTTCTTTGTCTTTTTCCCAGCTATCGGCGCTATATTTGCTGCAACAGACTCTGTTTGCACATTACAGGTTTAATTATTACATATCTGTACATGTACATTTTTGCCTCCATGTTCTTTCTTTCTGTACTTTTTGTCTGTCTTGGTACCATAATGTATTCCTTTCCTCTGAAGGTTCTAAGCCAGGACGAAACGCCTTTGCTGTACAGTCTAGTGTTTGGAGAGGGGGTCGTAAACGACGCGACTTCAGTGGTCCTTTTTAACGCGGTGCAGAACTTCGACCTCTCTCATATGACCACTGCTAAGGCGTTCGAGCTCATTGGGAACTTCCTCTATTTGTTCCTTACTAGCACTTTCCTTGGTGTTGTGGTGGGCGTCTCTCTCACTCTCTCAACATTTATACAGAGATATTTGTGCGCACGCTCAATATCTAATACTGATTCTTTCCCAGACTGGATTGCTTAGCGCATACATTATAAAAAAGCTCTATTTTGGAAGGTGGGTGATCCATAAACCGTTTTTATCCATAATTTCGCTTGGTCGTTATGATAATGTTAGAATTTCAGCTGAGTTATTCTTTCATACGCTTGCTGCAGGCACTCCACCGACCGTGAGGTTGCAATTATGATACTCATGGCTTATCTTTCGTACATGTTAGCCGAAGTAAGTTTCTGGGAAATCTGTGATTTGTTTATGGACTTCACTTATCTCATCTCCACCAAATAATATTCGATGTAGAGTATGAACATAAGCACCTCTTCAATCTGTTTGCAGTTGTTCGACTTGAGTGGTATCCTCACTGTGTTCTTCTGTGGGATTGTGATGTCCCACTATACATGGCACAATGTCACCGAGAACTCAAGAGTCACCACAAAGTACTATACTCTCCTTCCTTGCCTTTTGCCTTCGTTTGGACATTAATTTAACTGCGTACTAGATTATATGAGCATAACCTAACCCTATTGCAGGCACACGTTTGCAACGCTGTCCTTCGTAGCTGAAATTTTCATATTCCTTTACGTGGGCATGGATGCTTTGGACATCGAAAAATGGAGGGTCGTAAGCGACAGGTAATTAATCAATCAAGCCATGTAATATACCTTCGAGAGTCTGACTTTTCTCTATGAAAAAGAAAAAGAGAACACTTCTTACGGAATGTTTATCTTCATATCTCCGCAGCTTGACAACATTAGCAGCTGTCAGCGCAACTCTGCTAGGATTGGTTTTGCTCGCAAGGGCAGCTTTTGTATTCCCTTTGTCTTTCCTTTCCAATCTTGCCAAGAAATCACCAATTGCAAAAATCAGTCTTAGGCAGCAAGTACGTGAGAAAAACTCTACCTTACCCTTTTTCATAACGTAGATAGAAACCTCTATTTATCCTCGTTATTACGCTGTCGCAAATTTATCTTCGCAGACTATAATATGGTGGGCCGGCCTCATGCGTGGAGCTGTCTCCATGGCCCTCGCTTACAAGCAGGTTATATTATAACCTCTCTCTCTCTCTCTCTCTCTCTCTCTCCAATGCACTTCATTGTTTTCTTTATCTCACAGTTCGCAAGAGAAGGACACTCGTCGGGGCGTGAAAATGCCATATTGATCACAAGCACGATTACTATCGTTCTCTTCAGCACTGTGGTATGTATGCATTTCCTATCCATCTTTCTACATAGTATAATTTGTCTGAGTCGTTTAAAATACGAATCGACTAACGTTTTCACTCTTATCTAATTTGCAGCTCTTTGGTTTGATGACGAAACCTCTCATAAGCCTACTAATACCCTCGCCGAAGCAAAGCAGCTCATTTTCCTCAGAGCCATTAACTCCAAACTCCATAGCCATCCCACTCCTCGGGGAATTTCAGGACTCTGTAGCCGAGCTGTTCAGCACCAAGGGTCAGACGTCTAGAGCCGGCGAGCCAGTGGTTCGACCGAGCAGCCTACGAATGCTGCTGAC
Organism: Craterostigma plantagineum; assembly: GCA_027422505.1. Taxonomy (NCBI): domain Eukaryota; kingdom Viridiplantae; phylum Streptophyta; class Magnoliopsida; order Lamiales; family Linderniaceae; genus Craterostigma; species Craterostigma plantagineum. The sequence continues at coordinate 2,868,372 of JAPQWV010000007.1, forward strand.
TAAGCCTACCCATACGGTTCATTATTATTGGAGAAAGTTCGATAACGCTTTTATGCGCCCAGTCTTTGGCGGGCGTGGATTCGTGCCTTATGTGCCAGGCTCGCCTACTGAGAGGAGCGTGCCTAATTGGGAAGATGAGTCCAAACAGTAAAAAGGTTTGCTTTTTCTTTTTTCTTTTTCTTTTTCTTTCTCCTTTTTTGGTTCTTGGGGATGGAATTGCTTGCAATCTGTGTAATATTTTTGCTGTGCATGTAGTTATGGATTGTGTGTGCTTGTAATTTTGATTCTTTCCCGAATAGGGAGATGCGAAGCGATGTGTAACTATCGTCGTTGTTCGCTGGATTTCTGAAAATATTTTCTTGATTTTTGTGGTTTTCGATTTTCCCAGAATCTAAACAGACCCTTGGAATCTGAGTTTCTTCCTTGTTCAACATTGTTCTCTGCTCGTACTTCCAACGTTACGCTTTTTTACGTCGTCGTTTATTACATTACATGGAGTACTATGTTGACCTATACGTCGAAACATGAGATACATTGCGCTACTTTCTATTTACACACAGATTATTTGCTTCGATGAACCGTCAATACTGAGGATTTCTCAGCTTCTCGATCTTAATCTTCCATCCCCAGAATCCAAACGAAACCTTAAGTTTTCTATCGCCTTCGACGGCCCCATTTCTTACGATTCTCTTCTGCTCAATGGTGCGATCAACCTGTTAGAAAAAAAAAGATCCTTTCTTTGTCGACTATGAACTCAATTTCTGATGATGGTTAGATAACGATACTTGCAGTACTAACCTTTGACTTCAAAGCCTCGAGATCCTTTGTCAGCCTTGCTATTGCTCTTTTCGCATCGCAAAGTTCCTCTATTACTACATCTCCGTCGTCCCTACTGAGATCTTCAGGTTTCAACTTCTCGTAAGAGAAATCCCGCCCCCCACTAAGAATCACTGGGAGCTTCGTCTCTTCGATATGCTTGTCAACATCTTTCATGAACTGTCCAAATAAAATTTTTTTGAAGATAAAGGAGAGATTTCTTTGTTCTAAACATATATAAGCACGAAAACTAAAAGCGGGCGATCTTCACCATGCTTGGTGTTATGTTCTTCTTGCCTGTGCCGAAAGGTACTCTTCGACTTTGGATCAGAAACTTATCGTTGAATTGCGAGGGAGCTACTTCCTGCTTTCGCCTTGTAACTGCAAAGGAGAGAAACGCGCAATTTTTTTTTTTCTCGGGCGATCTCAATATATTTTTTTCAGTAAATGAAATGAAATGCGTACCGTCCACATAAAGCGTCGATCTTGGCTCGATTACGTCTTGCTTTGGTCTCACGCAGTACCATAGTTGCGCATTAGTTTTCACCTGATAACGAATTATATATGTATATATATATATACAAATCAAAGGAAAAATAGATATGGTAATGTGCATGGACACTAACGATAGGAAAAGTAAATAATAGTAACTAACCTTGAAAGCGACATACTCATCTGTGAGATTGTAAAACTGAAGCCGACATGAAATCTGTTGGTTTTTCTCGACTGGAGAAGGCGTTTTAGAAAGATAAGGAATCATAATATAAATGTATGTACGAAGTCTGTTAGAAAAATAACAATAATAATAATCGAAGTAGGTTCTCAACAGTTGACATACATATGAACTCCAGTTTGCTCGGCTGAATATTGATTATCCGAGAGCTCATCGTTTTTTCCTCGAAAAAAAACCTAAAGACATTCAAAGACGGGGAAAAGAATCAGTAGATCGATCAGAACGAAAGGGAACTGTACGAGTTATGGAAGATTAGGGTTTTCTATAGAGGTGAAAGTTTGGACCTGAGCCCATGGGCCAGCCCGCTCCGCCCGAAAAAAGTTTGATATAGAGCTATATTTGGGTAGAACTGAATTAGCCCGATGGGTTTTGGGCTAAATTAGCCCGTTAGAGTGCAACGTAATAGCTAGAACTGAATTTCAATTTCTCAAAACCCCAAATTAGCATATCGCCTAAACTTCGCTGTAGCTCTTCTCCATTCAATCGAAGGAGCTCAAACTTCCACAAATCCTCAATATAAGCATAATCTCAGTGCGAGCTTTACACTCAGGCCGGCCATGTAAATTGTAAGTCGAGCAAGACTTTACACTCTCGGGGCTCGTCTAATGGATACCAACGGCGCGCTAGAAACGACGTCTTCTGACGTTCTCCGCGAAATTGAAGCGCTGAGAGAGGAGAAGTCGCGAATCGAGGCGCGCATATGGGCTCTCGAAGCTATTCAAGTGCAAGAATACCGATGTGAGATAGCTCTTTGTACCGGACAGAGCTTTTAATGACGTTCCCCAAAATGGGTATGTCCGGTCTTTGCAGCATTCGTCCTGTGCACTTTGCTTTATTCCTTATTTGGCTTAGTTTGACTTCAATTTGGCTCTTGCTGTCAGCCTTGAATTAATTGCTTGTCAGAAGTCTTCAACTTGCCGCTCTTGAAATGAATTTGAATCTTAGTCCTACATGGCACATCCGATATCTGCATTCCGGTCTTCAGTGACTTTCTGGTAGCATTCTTGATCTGGTTTCTGATCGCCTTTGTCGAACTGCTGTCCGGTAACCGGTTTCACCTATGTCTAACCGGTATATTTAATTAAGTTAAGTCCAATCACCAAAACTGTTAATCTGAATTCTTTTAATTCACGATTCCTCTGCTCAAGAAACAAAGTTAAGATTAGATAACAGAAGAAGGTTATAGTGACAGCCTTAAATAAGATGGAAAGCTTGCCTGGTTTTTCTTTATTACATTTCGTGGAGTATGAGATCACCCTTATGTCAACGGATTGCAGACAATAGAAGTATATGCATTATGGTTGCTTTTATTGTTTTGATCTAAATTTCTACGCCTTGGCTTTGTCAACGACGGAACAAGAACAAGCTAAGGTGAAATAACACTAGTTCATAGATATAGGAGCTACAATATAGATCATTCTCGTCTTTCCGTAGAGAGAGAGTATATATACTACGAATGTTTGCATAGTACAATTGATCATATAATTATATGTATAATAATAGTAATCAAGTATGTAAATAGGTGTCGTAACTCGTATCCCATCAAAAAAGAAACGGGGGATACTTCACTAGCGTTATCCTTAATGACCTTTTACCGTTTAAAATCCACAGACAAAGCCTATAAATCATTCGATACCAATGCATAAAACAAGAGAAGACAATTTCTAACACTTCCTCTCTAAAAGCTAGGTTTTAATTGCACCAAAGCGAGGAAAGATAAAGAAAAAAGAAAAAGAAATTGATTCAACGGAAATTAAAAGAAAGATCCCCCCATCCTTATTATTTCCTCTCCAAATATGTAACAAGTTCTTTGTTTTTACAGGACATAATAAACTTGAAGAAAGCTTAAGCTCGAAACAACGACCCGAGCATCAGAGCGATCAATGCCACCATACAAACAAACAGAGGCGGGAAACCATCTCGGACGATTCTGACATCACCACTGCTCTTCTCCCTTGTACTTGACTGTGTCATAGCATGGGAAAAACGCAATTGACTTCGCTTTTCGGTTTTGTAAGATATATATATATATGTATATATATATATATATATACACATATATATATATATATATATATATATATAATGGCGTATAATTAAATCCCTTAGTATGCCTTGGCGTGGAAGGGAAAGTCGTTGGACGGTTTAGTCGTTACGATATGGGCACGTAGGAAAGAAGTGAGATGAGCAAAGCAAATACACTTACACTAACCATTTCTGGCTTCGTCGTTTCCTTCACTTCAATGGCACTATTTCTCTCTTGTCTCAGCTTCTCAATGGTAGACTCGGCCTGTTATTGTTAAAGACAGAAAAAAAAAAAACTATCATGTTCAGAATTTGCATCAATGGCAACGAGGACGAATACAAGTGAAATTTGAGTTGTTCGGGCGGTGTTGTCGATTTTTTCAATGGTAACTAACCTCAACTAGCTTGTGATTCAACATGGAAACCTTTGACCTCATATCTTCAAGAGCCTTTGTCAACTTTAGTTTTGTTTCTTCGGCATCTTTAAGTTGCCTAGTCACCTCTTCGTTTTTTGAGTTCAAGTCCTCATTCCCTGCTGAAGAAACTGCAGTTGCACTGTTCTTCAACCCCAGATCTCTAGACTCTTCCTTAGTATTGTTGGCATTTTCTTCAATCATCTCGGGCGTTGCATATAGCTGCAGCAAAGAGAAAGGTTAGCTGCAAGAATAAGTGATAATTTAACCCATACAAGAATATATCAATTGTAAGAGCAGAGAAGGAAGCTTCCAAAGGGGATAGGCAAGTCATGTTTTCAACTTAGTGGCAAGTCACACAATAAGGTACTCAACGAAATCGTACCGTTTTAGGTTGAAGGACAGTTTCAGCTCCATTCTGTAATTTATCTTTCGTTATTGAGTCCTCATCAGATGCACGATCTTGCTTGATGGTTGCATTCTTGGAGTAAGAGGACAAATCAGCCTCTTTAGGCGACGGTTTTGCGAAAGACGGGACTTGTTCCAGAGGTACATCACTAGCACCAGGTACCTTTACAGGAGAGTAAGGTGCGCTAGTCAGGACGACCCTCAGCTTGGTCTCTTCAATATACTTGTGACCATCTTTCGTAAACTGTTGAAAGCAAGATAAGAAATAACCAATAAGGAAATCTGTGTTTTCCACAAGATATAGATGTAAACGACATTAAGACATCCTAATTTCAGAGTCTATTCAATTATTAGCAGCATACTTACCATGCTGGGTGTTATTTCTTCTTCGTTTGTGCCATAAGCTACGACAGTGCTCTGGATCAGAAACTTATCCTTGCAAATCATATCGGATGGAGCAGATTTCTGCGCTTGCATGGTTACTGAAGCACATGTATATAAATTGTGACTTGAAGTAGTTTCATTAATATAAATTTATATTTCGATGAAAATTCGCTGCAGACATAAATATAAAGCTAATGATACGAGACACACAAAGTGACACTTTCACCATGCGGAAGCTATGCTGAAAAAAATAAGAAACAAATAAAATACCTGTGAAATCACTAGTTGATTTCGGCTTGATAATGCCTATATTGGGTCTCACACAGTACTTCTTGGGTGATGTAGTTTTCACCTGAATAAAATTATTTTGCATCAATTTCACTCGTAACACTCGCAAAAAGATACAAGTTTGCATTCTTTAAAAGGTAGTAAGCATCCAAAACAGAATCTTCCTAAAAAGCACAAAGTCAAAGAAAGATGGTGAACAGAATGGTACTAGGAACCGCTAACCTTGAAAGCTACATACTGGTCGGTGACATTGGCAAGGTGAACGGCACATGAACTTTGTTTCTTTAACTCAACTAGAGAAAAGGGAGAACAATCACAGAAGGTAAAACAGGTAGTTCAATAATTAATCATCCAACAAGAATTTACAACTAAATATCTTCATACATTACTGTCGGCTATTATCCGCAACCACACAATTTTCTCAACTACTTACATGTAAACTTCAGTTCACGAGGCTGAATTTCAACTATCTGAGTATCCATAGCTCTTCCAAAACCTGAAAACAAGCACCTAAAAGTAAAAAAACTCACCACAAAAGCAACCTTCTCGATTCTATCCACATTTCAAAGGCAACAATCAAGAGTCAAGACCATGCACCCTCAGGAGTTTAACAAAAATTCATTCTCAGACATTCACCATATAACATAGACTAGAGAAAGGACACAATCAGTATGAAAAAGATAGGTGCACTTCTTTTTTCTCATTAATATCACGAATCTACACATAATTATGATAATAAAATAACAATAAGATTCATTTAAATTCAATTTAAAAACCATAAAAGGAAATCCTGTTCCATATGCGAGTATGATTACATAGAAATATGACTTAATTCCGAACAAAAAACAACTAAAAATAGCAAAAGGAAAAATCTTTCTCTAAATTAAGTAAGCTGAAGGAACTTAACAGTAACACACTCACTCGTATCATTCAGGCCAACAAAATCCTAGTAACAACAGTATACACGCACAAGAACATATCCCATACTTCCGCTTAAAAACGATCCAGTCACAAAAACGGCAACGCCAACGGCACCATATTGTACGATCAGTACAAGACTTAATTTAAATAACCACAAAAGCCCCTCAAATTAGCACCAAACGCGTAAAACAACAAAATCCATGAAGAATTCAAAAAACCAAAGGGCGATCCGACACCATAAGCACACACTGTGAGCCACGGAGAGTAGAGAAGAAACTTAACCGTTCGATCAGCAGCAAATCAACGCGATTCGGATCAACAGATAACGCTAATATAGAGAAGAAATTGAGAGAAAGGTGTACGAAAAGTCACTTTAAGGTGAATATTCTCGGAATAAAATTAGAAAAAGCTGAAAGCAGAGAGTGAAGTAGAATCCAAGTAAATGTGCGACGAGATTTCAGGGAATAATCTAGTGTGGCAGAGAACATTAAACTAGGGACTGGACTAGCTAGTTAGATTAGTAGCGCAAATGATATTTTAAGATTCTTAAATGGGCTTAGGCCCATCGTTTTCAGCCCATATAGATATCAAGCCCAAAAAGAAATGATTCAATAGTTGAGTCCATTTTACCTCAAGCCTTTAAAAATGGAAAACCTTAATTTGATGGCTGGCCAATAGTTTTTTACCACGTATGAGTCAAATCATTGGTCAAAGTTCAGCAAAAGGCTACGCCGTGGTGCAATTGGCAATTGACTGAGGATTTTGCATCCTTTGATTGGTGAATATGTGGGGCCACTTATGTTTAACAGCTGGTGAAAAACAGTAATAGAAAAGGAAAACAGTAAAGAACAGATTCAATCAATCTTCACCAAACCTTTTTTCACTATATAGTTCACATTTGCTCAGTCAGTCAAGGTTAACTGGAAGCTTCTATTCGTTGTCGTCTTCGTCTATAAACGCATCAGGGGTGCTCTGAGGTAGGCTACGACTAATCTTGGAAGAAATCTGTATGTTTTCGTTTCATTCTGTATCTATATGATACCTGTTTTTGAGCTGATTCTATTTGATTTATGTTGTGTGGAGCGAAAACTGATGTTGTGCAGCTGAATCTGCCTGATTTTTTAGCGGCGTCGCGATCTTCTCGATTTGATAGTTACTGATTGATCGGTTTCTTGTTGATATCGATTCAATCTTCCTCTATCTGGATTATATGTGTTGAGGCTTGTGAACTTATTACCTGACGGTAGCTGAAGCGATTCTTTTTTCAGTTCGTTCAGAGTTTTTTTCCTTTTAATCCAAGCTGTTGAACAACTAGTTTCTCTAATCTTGTGCTGTAACATCTTCAAAACTTGGTTTAGTTAGCTGAGTCCTCTGTGCAGCGTACGTTCGAATGGTGAAGATGTTTTGTCAAGAGTACTTATAAGCTATCGTTATTGTGTCATAGATCACAAGCAAAAATGGTGAAGGCTGTGGCAGTGCTTAGCAGCAGTGAAGGAGTGAATGGCACCATCTTCTTTACTCCTGAAGGAGATGGTACTTCTCGACTTCTATTTGATGGGCATTGATTTAGTACTTAAATCATCCAATTTCGGTGATTAGAAACTTAATTTATCATTCTCCAATCGATCAGGTTCCACGGCAGTTACTGGAACCATCTCTGGCCTTAAGCCAGGGCTCCATGGATTTCATGTGCATGCCCTTGGTGACACCACTAACGGTTGCATGTCAACAGGTAATATATCTCGTTTTAAGGGCTGTTTCAGCATGTGTATCTCATAATGTATCTCTGAGATGTTTATGTTTTTTCTTGTATCTACAGGGCCCCACTACAATCCTGCTGGGAAAGAGCATGGTGCTCCTGAAGATGAGAATCGTCATGCTGGTGACCTTGGTAACATCAAGGTTGGAGAAGACGGTAAGCGTTCTCACATCATATCGCAATGAAATTTCTGCTCTGTCTATCTTTTGGGGGCAAGGCAAACAAATTAATATCTTTTGTAGTCATCAGTCGATTTTATAGTTCCGTAAGTTCGAACCATGATGTCTGAATGCATATATATACTCATGCTTTATTAGAACTTTGACATTGGTCGACATCCTCATTCAAGTCGAATCTTCGAGCCATCTCCTTATATTTGGACATCCATCTTTCTGTGATTCATTTTTCACTTCTTATATCCAATGTCGTTTTCCAAATGTTTCAGGTACTGCTTCTTTCACCATTGTAGACAAGCAGGTCTCTTCTTTATTTCCTCATACAAACGTGTCTTATGCTTTTATATTCTAGTGTTCGACTTATCTGAACCTGCTTTTCGGGGCTTTTGCAGATCCCCCTCGCAGGACCAAATTCCATCATTGGAAGAGCTGTGGTTGTTCACGCAGATCCAGACGACCTTGGAAAGGGTAACGTGTCCCAAATTTATCATGTGCTAAGTTTGGCGCGTTGATGAATCTCATTGACTTTATCCTCCTTTCTTTCTTCAGGTGGACATGAGCTGAGCAAATCCACTGGAAATGCAGGTGGCAGACTTGCCTGTGGTAAGAAAACTAACCCTGATAGAAAGAAAACGAAAACACATTCAACGATTGTGCTACAAATTATTTCAACTTACCGCTCTTTGCCCTTGTGTTTGGCGTGCAGGTATCATCGGTCTTCAAGGTTAAATCACGCTGAAACACTGTTGTTTTCTTCATGGCTTATATGCATCGGACAATCGTTTTTCAAATAAGTGTTTGCTTCTTGCACAATAAACACGTTTTCGAGTGAAGTTTTAACATTCAGTACTATGCTTTGCTGGGATCTATCGATGTTGCTTGTTATATTATTGATATATAGCGTTGCTGTTGTTATGCTTTCTTTCGTCGCACATAAGGTCAGTTTCATGTGTGATTCAGACATGCAAGGTATCTGATATTGCGATGCTCAAGCATCCAATCATATTGCTTCTACATATATTTTTCAATCTTAATATTAATCATTAGTTATATGTTTCAAATTGTGAACTTGGATTCGAAGACGGCAGAGTTTGGAATAGAGGGGAACATGATTACATATCTTTGCATGCCAATTGACATTTCATTATCAAGTACACCTTTTTTTATTTAAATAAGAAAAAGGTGCTCTATCTGTTCTTTTATATCCCTAAATCACTTGGAACTCGCAAACCTTTTTCCTTTTCTAAATCCAAAAAAGATTTCCATACGAGGTCAGATATGACATCATGCTTGTGTCGGCAATAGGATCTCTTCTACAAAATATTCGCGTGATAAATTAGTTAACCCTAACATAACAAATCTAATCCAATAAATTCGCAAGTTTATGAATTTATTGATACTTCTAAGTATTACGTAATAAAATAATCCCAGCAATAACCCACAGTCGAGTGTTTGTCTGTGTCCGGGCAACGTAATGGAAGAATATTACATCTTAGGAGCGCTCGAAAGTCTCGAAACAACAAATGCCTCGTTTTCTAATGCTACGAATCTTTGCAGGAAATCATGGATTATCCAACATTGATTGATGAGAAAGAATTTGAGTGGCATATAAGCATGTGGGCCAACTCCCTCTATTGCCAATTGTTTTTAGAGAGGAACCCCACAAGCTTATATGGGCCTGGGCTTGAATTGGGCCTGAAAAATCCCTACATTGGTGCGGTGAGCATGGACGAACACGTGAAGGTACCTTCAGATGGAGAAAAAAATTCTAGCCCAGATATGATGTGGGTGGTGTGTCCCCGGCCCTTGTAAAATGATCGGTGCCTGTGTCGAAAGTAGTCCTGACATTGACGATGTTCAGGCGGCGGGTGCCGTTGGAGAGGAACGGCGGTACAAGATGATTATCATTGAAAGTGAGGCCTGTTGGGTGGTCTTGAGTTTGAGGGGAGAAATGTTGGGTGCAAACCCAATCCCTCATCGATGGATGAAAAAGAATTTGAGTGACTTATAAGCTTGTGGGCCAACTCCCTCTATTGCCAATTGGTTTAGAGAGGAACCCCTCAAACTTATATGGGTCTGGGCTGGAATTGGGCCTGAAAAATCCCTACAAAACTTATGGAAACCATTTTTTCTCCCATTTTCTTTTCCATCCTACTTTCCTCAACCCAAACACAGTGTAAACATCTAATGCAAAAGTAATGCGTGACTTTGTAATGAGTGATAATTAATATCTTGACCATTCTTTAGAACTCTCTCGGCTCGAGTGCTATCTAAACTTTGGCAACAAACTTAACATCAAGCTCTCACTTCAAACCAAGACATTCTAATTAATCATAATCATTAGTCTCTAGGCATGTGCACAAGTGCGACGACATTAGTGTCTTCGGACAACGATATGTATCAAACTCATGCAAAGTGAATTGATTATTACTATTACCATTAATTAGCGTGTCAAAGCTCTTTTAAGAAGTAAAAAAGGCAGTAGTGGGCACGCACTTCCTCATGCAATATTTTGTGTGCGCATGGTACCACTTCGAAAGTGCTCAAATTTCATGAAAAAAAATAGACTTTCTCACATGTTTGTAGCATAAGTACAATACGTACGCGTGCAAGCATATGTGGCGGCTAAAGATCACCTTTTTAACACTCCCAAAATTATGTATTTGTCGACCTATGTATTCATTCGCATGGTGGGTACTTGATGTTTGCAATGGCTTTTTTGTGTTTGGATTAGCTATGGGCCTTTGTTGTCATGGATTTAAGGCACAATGACACATCATGAATGACGTGTTCTTACATGGGACTTTTGTCGGGTCACATATTGCACTTAGTAATAATCACTTGGTAGTCATATGGAAACCCTATTATTTTACATGGTAGAAATGGAATTTATGGTGTTTAACCTACGGCTAATTGTATTAGCATACCCGAATGAATTGATTAATCATAAGTAATTGAACCTAGTTCTTTGTATTATTATATGAATGGTTTCCATAATCATAATCTGTTTTGATGGGTATGAATTACAACTTACAAGAATCACGTGGGCCCCAACTCAAATGTATAGAATATGCTTCCTTTACCTTCAGTGTCGAACTCGAGATGAAGATTTTCGCTTTTCATCTTTTTGATGTGACAAAAGATAGGATTTTTTGTTATGCTTTTGAGGTAAGATTTTATCTCAAAGTCATGCTCAAGATTTTATCCCAAATTTCAATTGCGATATTGAAATATTTCTCAATAATCCCCAAATAACTCACATTCCAACTAAGTTTAATCCATCTGAGTCAAACATAAAATTCATTGTCAGCTGTTAGGCCGATTTGATCCAACCTTGTACTGATTCAAAGGATTAGTATTACCTGTAACGATGAATTACGGAAGCGATTGAATAGTAATACCACGAGATGGATTGCAGAGTTGGAACGAGAGCGCACGTGTTCTTCAGAAAAGTCGTCAACTCTATTAATGAATCAGCAACCCTAAACACTAATGTGTTTAGGGTATATATACATAAGCCCTAATGGGCTATTGGGCCCAATATATCTAATATACCCACAAGTCGGGTATATTTACAATTAAGTCCTAGGGCAGAATAAAACTACAAGATTAAGACAACCTGATTTAATTGAACACAATAAAATATTCCTAACAATCTCCCCCTTTGTGTTCAATTTGCAATTTAGCGCTGGTTATCTTCGTCTTGTGATCGTACGGAGTCCTCAAAGGACACGTATCGGAGTTGTGTACGCGAAAGCATTTGCATGCATGTCCTTCTTCGTTCACCTCCTCCTGTATCTTGTCTTGTGACCTCTTCTTTAGGAGTTCCAAGCTCACCGTGTTCTGATCTTCTCTTCTTGTGTTCCAGCTCTCCTTTCGATAGTCGCGACTCCCCCTACATTTGTTCGACCTTGTGTTGGAAAGAGAGTTTTCTTTAAACTCGAAAAGCTATACACGAGTCGGCAGCTTTGATCTTGAAGTCCATACTGAAGTTGTTTGCCGTATCTTGTCATTTGAGTCCGATCTCTCCGTTCGATTGTAGCTCAACTCCCCCTACGTTTGGTCAACCTTACGTTGTGATTGGGGTGTTTCTTTAAAATCAGAGAGTCGTACATGAGGCAACAACTTCAATCGTTGGACTTGTGGTCTTCGCTTGATTCTTTGACGACGCTTGAGATTTAGCATTTTCTGATCTATATGCACTTTCGTCGTGGTGTTGCTCCCATTTTGCTTTAGTACTCCTCCCCCTCATGAAGATCGAGCTAGGGAGATCGTCATGCGATAGGTCAAAATGGGACATCGTCTTTGGCAAGAAGATCGTGTCATCGGGACAAGATGATGGAGTTGCGTTTTCCAAAAAATGTGCTTGGGCTCCTTCAGATTTTTCCATCAATTGCATGAGAGCCCGTCTTCAGAGTGGTACGTGCGGCGGAAATAGTAGGTGCTCAGGTTGGGTAATAACCTGACAGAGCCACAAAGGCAATCCGTCGACACGACTTCAGAGTTAAACTCTGAGACGTGGCCTGTGATAACAGGACTTTATAAACCGGGGCCACATAGGCGTTCCGTTAGCATCAGTCTAGGAGCATAGCTCATAGGTGACGGCCTGAAACCGTTGTTGTTTTGATGTTGCAACGGCAGGACTTCCTTCCGATCATCGAAGCATGTCGCAGTAGGACATGTCTACGAAAGTTCTGATCTGGTCACAAAGTCCAGATAAGAAAAAAATGTATGTGTCCTAAAAAGATATAAAAATATTTGGATGGTGAGGACACACTAGACTCGATGTGTTCAATAAAATTCAGTGGTGTGGGGCTGACTACCACTTAATTCAATATCTCCTGCTTCCAAGTGAAGCAGTGATAGATTACGCGGCTCCCCGTGATTTAGTGAAACATCGGTCTGTTGGGAGATCGATGAGTGGGTAAGGCTCGGTTGTGCATGCGCCTTTGGACCAGATGAGGCGACTTCTACCCGGGAGCTGATAGAAATCAGCTCCTGCACCTATGTGAGATGGTCCGAATGTTGTGTGAGGTAAGGGATTTGTGTATCTTCCGCTCTTCGGTCTTGTCAAGAATATCCAATATGGCTTTTATGAACTTGAATCGTCACTAACACTTGGCTACGTTCCGGGGTTAGGTTCAGTTTGGTCTGACTGAACCATGGGAACTTATAATCCATGCATCCGTCAATTTGATGAGTGCTGCTTGATCAGCGAGTTGGAGCAGGTCGGTTGAGATCATCTTCGTGATTGTGTACGGTTGTCACACCTTTTGGAATTCTTGAACTCTTGTAGGCTTGAGATTCGTCCTTCAAATTTATCTTTGGAAGAGAGGGGAATTCTTTGAAGTAAGATTATGAGAGTATGAGGCCTTTTTTTTTTTTTTTTTTTTGGCCTTTCCTTTTTTTCTTTCCTTTTTTTTTTTATATATATATATATTTATTATCTTATTAATAACGTAATAGTAACTATACATTATATTATATATATATATATATAGATATAGATAAATATTTATATGTATTTTTATTCCTCCCCCTCAAATCATGCTTATTAAAACTGAATTGCTCCCCCTCGAAAGATGCATATTCGGATTAAGATTATCGTTCGAGAGTCTCTTTCCCTAAGTTCACACATTAGAGTTCGCTCCCCCTCAAAATTTAATTATTGTTCCCATTAAGACAAATATAAGAGTTGCTTCTCTTTAAAAAAAGAGTAGCTCCCCCTCAATGCATGCACATTTAAACATGTAAATTCTCTCCCAATTTAAATAAGCGTGAACGTATTAATTTATTTCAAAGCAGATGCAAACTAAAGAGTTATTGTTCTTTAAAAATGCATTCGAATGTACGTTTTTTTTTTTTTTTTTTTTATCGCTCTAAAGTTAGAATAGGTATTCTGCTCTTCAGCTCATATGCATACAGAAAATTTAAGCTCGAAAATTCTTTAAGATGTATGCATAATGAAAATGTACCTATGACATGGTATTTATTGCATTTCAGCTCATGTATGCATGCGAAAATTTGGAATTTAAGATCGATCTTTTTGAAGCATGCATAACTATAATGTACCTATAGGAGGGTTTTTAGTCATTTCAGTTCATATGCATGCTAAAAAAGTTGAAATATAAAGTTCTTTTAAGCATGCATAGCTATGATGTACCCTTTAGTTTCAAAGTAGGTGTATAATCTTTTCATTTCGATATGCATGCCAAAAGTTTAACTATGGAATGCATATATAGAGTTTACCTACGTTTGGTTGCTCGCATCGCTAACCAGTCGCGTCTGTGGAGCAACCCGAGATGCCATACGCGCTGGGATGTTTGGCTGCCCTCGTCGCATACCAGTCATGAGTGTGGAGCAGCTTTCTTAGTACCTACTCATGCTGGGATATCTGCAAAATATTATCGGGCCTTTGGTACCCATTTTTGGATGGGTCCTCTCTTGTTAGCAGAAAACAAGTTAAGCACATATGGTTCATAGATTGATCCTAAGTCATCATTTGAAGTCGTGTTCAATTTGATTTGTGATTTAGGAATCCATAGCTTCAATCCTTGTTTTGAGTGTTGAGGGGATGTGGAGTGATGTTTTTGCTTGGGCACCCAAATTTGTTTAACATTAGGATTATGTCCTGTGGAGTTCTTATGCATCAATCGATTGAATACGGGAGTGTTCGAGACGTGGCTTGCATGAGATGATGGCTGTCGAGTAGAAGAGTGATGCATCTTATAAATATTAGATTTATTAAAACGGTAAACATCACAATACTTAATAGTCTTCGAAGAAATGGAGTTATGCTCATCAGAAGCATAGTTTGTAGAGTACAAAGCCTTGGTAGGAGAGAGCTTAGATTTTGATTTCCTGATCCAGTCCATCGTCTTCGTCTTCTTGGTTAGTTTCTTGCCTGTAGCTAAATTTGACACATTATCAGGAGTTAAATCATAAGTCGAAGAAGAACCAACTTCAGATGAATGATCGTTGAGATTTCTTAGGAGGAAAATTTCATTTAGTAGTTTCTCTTTCTCGAACTTGAAGATTTCAATTTGATTTTGGTGTTCCTTTGCTTGTAGTTTAATGGTGTTCTGGAGACGCGAGATTTCAGCGAGAAAGTCAATCATTCCTTTTGTTTGTATCTTGTTTAGTTGAGTTTGCGAGCCTGGCTTAGCAAAGAAGCGTGCATCATTCTTGATTGTGCTAGCATTTGCTAATCTAAAACGAGAATTTAGAGCAAGTGCATCATCGTAGGAATAGTAATGATTTGAAGGAGATGCATATTTTTCAAATAACAAATCGTCTCTTGTGGCTTTTTCTTTCCCTTTCGTTGTCTTGCAAAGTGATGCCTCTATTTTCGACTCGGCTAGAGGCGGTTGTGAGCAGAAACCTATGTGATTGTTGATATGGTCTTCAAGTGTTGATATGACTGTCAGAAGTACGTCTTTTTCTACTTGGAAGGCAATCTTTTCGGACTCAAGAGTCAAGCGCAAATCACAGATTTCCTTGAGAGCTGCTGGGATATATCTAGTAGAGGGATTTACATTTTGGCCACCGACGTCTTCTGAAGAGGGTGGATATAGAGGTAAGTAGTCGTCTTCAGACAAGAATGTGTCCATGGTTCTGTCATGTTTATTCAGTTCTTCGTAGTCAAATGGGATTTCTACCCTGTCCTCTCTATTTCTCTTTTTCTTTTCTAGGATGTCAATTGTAGATGAATTAGTGAAAGGGAGTAGACTGGGTATATTTAAGCCTAGGAAGCTGATATCATAAAGAGGGAGGGGTTTCTTGACTGTTTGTACGGAACATGGAACAAAGCCTAATCCTTCACGGGGATCATAAAATTCTATGTCTCTAGGCTTGTTTAGAAAAATCGTTCTATCTGTTTGTCCTCTTTTTGTTAGGAGATCATCAAGTTTCTTTATTTTGGAATATAGACGATTTCGTTCCTTGGATAAGAATTCATATTTTTGGGATATGGAATTACGCTCTTGCTCACTCTTCTTGAAATCATTTTCCTTTTCGGAAAGTTTTTCTTCTAGATCTCTTATCCTAGTCTCATGTCTGAGGGATGTATCCTGAGCTTGTTCTAGAAACGAGTTTAACTTAGCCTTTTCTACTAGTTCGGCTCGCAAGACCTTTTCATTGTTCGCTAACCTAGTTTCTAGTTTTCTTAATGATTGGTTTTCACTAGACATAGATGTTAGTCTATCTTGAAGAATTGAAATCTCTAAATATAGATCAGAGTAAGAATCGTGTACCTCAGTTCCAGAAGATGAGTCAGTTGGGAGGGTAGCTGCAGTGGTATGTGCTTCATCTTCAGAGTCAGCTTCGACATTTGCCATGGGGCGCAGACCAACACACGCGGCGCAAGGGTCTCTGTGCGGGGAATTTCTGAGATTTGATATCTCCTCTAAAAGTTTTTCCTTCTCCGCTTGAAAGCCTACTCTTACCGATTCCAAGGTTGCGTTTAATTCGGAAATTTTACTGGCAACCTCCGGAATTTCCACCCACGAGATAGGTCTATTACAATGTAAATCGTTTTCCCCGTCACGCGCCGAAAAAGAATTTTGGTCGACTAGCTTCGCAATAATTGTCTCTAAAGGGATAGGTCTAGTATACCATTTATTGAGGTATTTAAAAATAATCTCATATTGTTGAGCGGCTACATTCCACTCAGTTGCTATGAGTTCTAGACGATTTAGCTCAAGTAATTCATGCTTTAATTCCTTAATTTCTTTAGCTTGTTCATTCATTTTTTGTTCCCAATGATACGGCATATATGACATAGTGAAAGTGAATATTGAAAGTTCAGTTCTAGAATTATTTTGGTTGGATATATGATCGTTGACGCGCTTTGTAGATTTGAGATTTTTTTATTATTATTTATATATATATATATATATATTTTTTTTTTTTTTTTTTTTGCTTTTGAAAAATCTGTACCGAAAGGCTTTAGTATTTCGTAAAATACGGTGAAGTTTCGAAGATTTTAAGCGTTGAAAACTTTTTGGTGTATACCGAAAAGTTTTGAAATAAAGTCGAAAACTTCGAAAAAGATACTAAAACCTTTTCTATAATGTGCCAATTAAATATCGAAAATTTTATTGTATAAAAAAAACTTTTGATATAAAAAATGGTAAGTATAAAAAAATTGCTTGGTATCAAATAAAATTTTGAATGAGAGAAGATATTAGATTAAAAAAAATTTCGGCTAAAGATGAAGTTTTTCGATGACTCTTAAAAGTAGTATTTGAATTAAAAACAATCGATTGCTTTCTATGGTAGCAGCGATATTATAATAATGAATATTATGATATGTAATGCAATGATACCAAAATGATGAATTGTGATTGATAGAGCTTTTTGAAAAAAGGAGATGAGGTAGTGCAATGGTTTTCGAAAAGTGATGGTTTTCGCAAAGTTGGTTTTCGCAATGATTTAGTCTCTTTAGAAGTCTGTAAAAAAAAAATGTGGGTTATTTGACTGAGTCTCTTTCGAAGTCTCTTTCCAAAACGTGGGATATGCTTATTGGCTACTGGATTTCGAAAGATGATGAATCTCGAAAGGTTTATGATTTCGAAAGGTGATAGGATTTCGAGATGTCCAATTGCAGGATTTCGAGATGTCTTTTTGAGAGGATTTCGATACGAATGTCGAGAAGCACAGGTTGAAATTAATGATAGATCTCGAGAGGTATTTTCAAATGTCAGAGTAGCAAAAAGAAATCGAGATTTTTCTAAATGTAGATATGATTTCTGATTCTTTGAGGTGTAGCTTCTAGGATGTCGAGATTTGTAGAATGAATTTCAGATGTCGAGATTGGGTAAACTCGATAGAATATGTCGATATAATGTCGATAGAAAATGTCGAGTGAATGTTGGGTAAACTCGATAGAAAATGTCGAGTGAATGTTGGGTAAACTCGATAGAAAATGTCGAGATAATGTCGATAGTGAATGTAATGCAAAATGTCGAGTCCCTTAGTAAGATGTCGAGCTAGATGTCGACATAAAATGTCGAAAGCCTTTTAACTAATAAGATGTCGAAGCGAATGTCGAATCCGTAATTGTGAAACTGCTATTCACTGCTACAGTGCCGCGAATTGCTACAGTGCCTGCGAAAGTCTGGATAATGATGTTAGCACTTATATCTTCAACACATAACACTCAATAATCATCAAAATCGCCAAAAGCAAATCAAAATTTTCGAAAATTATGAAGAACACGAAGAACACCAAAAAATATAATTTCGAATTTTTTTTTTTTTTTTCAAATCTGAGCGCGTTTGGCTCTGATACCACTTGTTAGGCCGATTTGATCCAACCTTGTACTGATTCAAAGGATTAGTATTACCTGTAACGATGAATTACGGAAGCGATTGAATAGTAATACCACGAGATGGATTGCAGAGTTGGAACGAGAGCGCACGTGTTCTTCAGAAAAGTCGTCAACTCTATTAATGAATCAGCAACCCTAAATACTAATGTGTTTAGGGTATATATACATAAGCCCTGGGCTATTGGGCCCAATATATCTAATATACCCACAAGTCGGGTATATTTACAATTAAGTCCTAGGGCAGAATAAAACTACAAGATTAAGACAACCTGATTTAATTGAACACAATAAAATATTCCTAACATCAGCTATGTGACTAGTCCCACTGATCTACATGTATTGTCCAAATACAACACAAATTATGATATATTACGAAATAAACAAGTGTAAGTGAAATAGAACCTTTGCGCCATATATAGGGGAGATATAAGGACTCGGCAACTAGCTAGACCATCATCTGTTTATAAATATACAAATAGTGCAATTAAATGTGTATTGTGTTTGGTGGTGCGCGTGCAAGAGAAAAGGAGAGCGATGTGTGGTCTTAATAGTGATTAAATGTTGAAGCCACCACAAGAATATTGTTCATGACGCCCTACATACATACATACATTAATTATGAAACTTTCTTAATAACCCTCATATATAATTTAAAGGAAAATAAGAGGAGGGAAGCGTATGAATTATTAATTCTTTTTTCCTAACTGACCATCTTCAATCATTTTATATCCATCTCCATACTCGCCACTCTATACAGTCATACTCCACACATTCTATCCATTTCTCCTTTGAACTCGACATTTATATATAGTCATTACATATACATAAATAAATACATGTTCATGTCCGTTTGGTATTGCACTCGACTGAGGTTATCAGCAGTGTCTTAAACATTATTTTAGGGTTTTTCCACTGTTTTTCAATGGAAGTCGTACATAGTTGCTTTGGTACAATTAACTGTTAGTTGAAATATGTTGATCGTAAAGTAACTTAAAAGGCAAGGAGAAAGAATATTCTTGAAGAGGTGTCACGTTATCAACACAAAAGCTTCAGTTGCTGACTTTCATATAACTTTCCTTTAACGAGAAACAACAGTAATTAGTTAATTTTAGGAAATTGACTTCAATATCCGTTTCGTTTGTATATCTAATATTTCATTCTCAAAATATGTGAGACATAAGTATTATCGATTTCTATTTATCAAACATGAAACCGTTAATGAATGAAACACAAAAAGGCCATGTAAAATATATATATATATATATATATATATATTCGATTATTTGTGAGCACGTCTAAGCCTTATTTACAAGTACACCTGCTCATCACTCCTGTAAAGTTTATATACTTCTCCCTTTCAACCATCTGTTTCAATTTTTTAATTTAAGGGCTTCAATGGATATAATATTGAAAATATTACACAACACACACTCACTACTAGAAAACATGCATATTAGACACGGAAAATTCGGTGTCTAAACTAAAATTCCGTATCTATTGAGTGATTAGACACGGAAAATTCGGTGTCTAATAATAAAATGAATTTTATTATATTTCCGTATCTAATCCGTGTCTAAATAAAAACATTAATTTACTTTAAAATAAAAATAGAAAATTGTCAGAATCCGTTTCTAATACTCATAATTTAGACACGAAACCAATTCCGTATCTATTTCCGTGTCAGATATTATGTTTTCTTGTAGTGACTATACACCATTTTAGTAATTGTGGGCATGCACTTGAGATTGAGAACACTCTATACAAGGAAATAGGCCTGCCTTGCTCAAGAATGCTAATTATTATTATTATTATCTAACTTTATTTATTCCATGTCTCCACTTCGATTCTCAAGATAGCGAGGGACGTTGAAATCAACTAAGATAAGTAACGCCCGGTTTTGGTAATGAAAATTTCGGCGCAAAAAATAACATCATGCTGTTAAATTTAAGAAAATACAAGAAAAGGAAAATTGCATAGAGCAATCATTATTCTAAATTGAGTTGAAGTTCCTCTCATACACTCAAACCGCGCACATAATTTTTTGTTTTTCAAATAACAATAGAGAAGTCTATATTATATTAAAATAAACAAATAAATTGCGCGTGGCCATGAATATAGATTCGTGCTGTTCTGCTCGATAAAGATCTCAAACACAACCATCATCTTCCACTCATTATGCCTCCAATCTTTTTGTCTCCTAACCCTCGCATGCACTTCTCCCCCTCAACAACCCTATTACATATATACATACACATTTATATATATATATATATATTATATATATATATACGCACACTCACTCTCATGTATATTCAATCACAACAGCACCCATACAAAATTAAAGAAACACTATTAATAGTCAAAATGTCAGTCTCGGGCTTTGAAGGCTTCGAAAAGAGGCTCGAGCTACGCTTCTCCGGCGACCATCCGGCGATCGGCGCCGGCCTCCGGCGACTCGCCTTCTCGTCCCTGGAGAGGGTTCTCCACGAGGTGCAGTGCACCGTCGTCTCCGCCGTGGGAAACAGACACTTCGACGCCTACGTATTGTCTGAGTCGAGCCTCTTCGTCTACCCACGTAAGATCATCATAAAGACTTGTGGGACCACTCAGCTTCTCAGATCTGTTCGCCCATTGGTGGACCACGCTCTTACCATGGGCCTCTCTCTTTGCGGGTGTAGGTACACCCGCGGCAGCTTTATATTCCCTAAGGCGCAGCCGTACCCTCACACGAGCTTTGAGGAAGAGGTTTCTTTCTTGGAGGAGAATCTTCCGGCGAATCTCACGGTGAAGAAGGCGAAGGTTTTGAGCTCATCATCCAAGCAGAATTCGAGTTATTACAAGTGGCACGTCTTCACTGCTTCGTCGTCGGCCGGCGAGGGACACGTGGCTGATGATTTGTACACGGTTGAGATCTGTATGACTGAGCTGAATAGGGTTTCGGCGGAGATGTTTTACCGGCGTTTGAACGACGGTAAGAATGGGGACTCTGCTGGTAAGGAGATGACGGAGATTACTGGGATTCAAGAAATTAATAGGAATGCTTTCATCTGCGATTACGCCTTCGATCCCTGTGGGTACTCCATGAATGGGCTCGACGGCGATCGTTATTCCACGGTGCACGTGACGCCGGAGGATGGGTTCAGCTACGCTAGCTATGAGTGCGTGGGCTCGGTTTACGAGGGCGGAGGAGAGGGTTTTTGCGAGGTTTTGAGGAAGGTGGTTGAGATTTTCCGGCCGGGGGTTTTGTCTGTGTCTCTCAGTGGCATAGCCGCCGCCGCCGGAGGCGGTGGGGAGCTGTGGATGAGGGAAGCGGCGGAGGTGGTTGGGCCGTTGGGGATGAGGCTGAGGAGTTGTGTGGGGGAGGAATTTCCGGCGAATGGAGGTGTGGTTTTTCAGACGTTTACTCTGTGTTGATGAAAAGTGTGCTACGGCGGCGGCGGCGGCGGATTGCGGGGAGAGAAGAGAGAATTGTTTTGGACTCTTTTTGGGTGTAGGTGGAAATATTTTTCTATTTTTATTATATTTTGTTAGAAGGAAATATGAATGTGCATTGTAATTGATGGGTGTAATATCATCGGATAATGAAGGCAAAATGTGGTGTTGACTTTATTTTGAAATATATTAAAGACATATTTAAGAAAATAAGGAGAAGTAAAGCGTGGTGACGAGGGATGACGTGTTGATATAATAACATAATTTTGCACCCCACTTACTTATATGTAGCACGCCTAGACAATATTTCGAGGTTGGAGTAAATAATGGTTAGTGGGAGTGAATAATCCATACTCCGTAAATATTTATGGTCTTGATTTGATTTTGCATGTTCTTTTTTCCTTCCAATTTTCCTTTGCTCTACAACGAAATAATAATTTATGAAGACCGTAGGATAATGAGATAATGTGATCACGGGAATCAATTGACTTGAACAAGAATAATTTCAAATCAGAGGTCTACTAAGCTTATGCATGTCGTAATCCACATTATCCATATTACATTGAATAACTTGTGGACTTCAAATCATTATTGGCACTAGTAAAAATATGGGTATATCAACATTATCCTACGTATAAAATCCAACTTACAAAGACATGCGCTGGTCCGCGTGACAAAGCTTCTGACTTTAAAAGTCAACTTCTATACGACAAGAATATTAAATTATTATTTAAAATACAAGAAATAGACAATCTATAGTAAGTTACATGGGCCTTGAGTTTGAGCTTAGTGCAGGTCCTCATTAATCAATTAAGCCCAATCGTAAATTGGTTATTTATTACCAGTTGGTGAGAAGAAAAAAAAACTCCAAAATAAAGCTCAAATCTTTTCATTACATCTCTCTCATGATACAGATTTATATTCTACACTAATTCGACCATAATGTAAAGCTATTGTTTCCCCATTGAAATCCCATATTCCGTAACGCTGAAAAAAGTTTGTCACGGAAATGAAATTTCAGGCCAAGAAAACCGGCCATCGATCATCATTCAAGGCGAAGCAAGCGTCTTAATCCAATCGTAGCAGTTTCCTCGAGCATCCCCGTCGGCGAATCTCCGACAAAGCCGCCGCCGCCGCCGCAATGTTTTGCCTTATTACCACCACCGAAGAACGAAGGCAAAGGAACGGATCTAGGCGAAGGAGACAGCGAAAAAGCCGACCCAGCGTAGACATCGTCGTCAGTTTCTGGGATTTCATCGCCGCCGCGTGGGTTCGCCCTTTGACGGCGGCCCTTCCATTTTTTATGTTCGCCGGGGGATGATACGACGACGTCGTTTACACCTCTGCAGTTGGGAGATCTCAAGGGCTGATTGTTGTTAAAACCATTTCTGCTGCCGCTGGAGAAATTACCACCGCCTTTAGCCAGCGATTCCGACGGTTCCCTCCGCCGCAGAACGGTCGCTTCGTGGGTCGGCGGCGGAGACGGTGATGTGGGCGACGATTTCCTCGACCATCTGCCGTCGGGCTTCGGAGAAAACGAGGTTTTTTTGGGATCACTGGCCCACAAGTTGTACGGTCTCTTGTCGACGGTGAGATATGGAAGGTTGTGAAGGTTTCTGCGCCTGTAAAACGGTGCCGGGGCCGGCGCTGTGCCGCCGGCGAGAGGATTACTTGGCCTCAAAACCTCCGTTCCCATGTTGTTAGGAAATTAAAGCAAGGATTTATTACTACTAATCAAGGAAAACTCCTCTTCCCCTATAATGGGAGGGATGCTAATAGCTGCTATTTTCTGTGTGTTTATGTGTTTCTTGTCCGAATTATATAACATGGATATTCTTATATAGATGGGCGAAAGAACAAGTTGGGGAAAGTAAGGTTTTTGAAATTTGTAATAGCAAATTATAAATGGTCGATTAACGGCGTCAACAGGTGGAAAAGGACAGGTGATTTCTTCTTATCTTATTACACAATAAAAGTAACGGAGTTTAAACGGCGAACTGTTATCTGACGGTTATTTAATTATTTTGTAGTATATGGGTGGCAATGCAGGTGATTTTTTCTTGCCATTTCAATTAGACATATTTGATTTGCATATGTTAATAAATAAGATTTGCATATGTTAATAAAGAATTAAATACGTGGGTGTATCTTTATAAATTAAATGCAGCATGAGGCGGTCAAGGTACATATGGAGATAAAATATCTTTGAACAGCTGGTGTCGGTGAACATAAGTTGTTGTCTTTCTTCTAATTTTATTACAATCCAAAAATAGTAAAAATAATAATAATGTCGGAAATCATATCTACAATGCTTATCGCATCTGTATTCTGTATTATCATTCAGCTAATGATGGGTTAGATAAGGTTGAGATATTTTAAGTACAGTTCAAACAATAATAATTTTAGCAATTACCAACTGCAATGCGCAAAAATTCAATGATAATTTATTCTATCTATTCTCTTTTATTAATGGTCAGGGTCATATTTAAACTGCCAATTGTGATTTAATTTTTTGTCTGTCAATTTTTATTTCTTAAAATAAACGAATATATCATGAAAACCACCCTATACAGTTAATTTTCCACGGTCGAAGCTGTCGCATGAAAAGAAAACTGCCCAAAATTTTTCTAAAACTAAAAAATAAATAATAAAATATAACTGCTCACTCATTTGGTTGTTGCACCCACATCGGGGGTGCACGTGACCATGGTTGTAAAACTCGGCCTAGGCCGCGCCTAGGCCCTAGGCGGAGCCATCCGCGGCGATTTTTGGCTAGGCGTTGGATTACTCGGTCGAACCGATTACTCGGGCTAGGCGGCCGATTAGTCGGCCTAGACGGGGGTTAATCGGGCTAGGCGGCTGAGTTCTAATTTTTTTTATTTTTTATTTTTTTGAAAATTTTTTAATACAAAAAAATATTATTAAGGATATTATTTCTGTAAATAAATAATTAAATATATATTTACTTTGGTATATAGCACATACAATAAATAAATAAAAAACGAGTCTACCGTCTAACTAAATTAACACGTAACGTAACCGACCTTGAGGCGTTATTTAATTTTTAATATTGTTAACTAAACCAATTCAAATGGGCCGAGAGTCCATTACTGTTACAATAATGGAGAATATTTTACTGATAATAGAAATGAGAATATTTTACACGGTCCACTACAAATTGGATTCTTCTGTCCACTCTTAATTGGACCAATATTAAAAAATATATGTTGAAGAAAATATTCTAAGATAGCCAACTTGTTGAGAAGCCAATGGACAGGGTGACAATTATATTCCGATCCAACTAAAGATTCTTCCTTTATTGAAAAAAACTAATAACATTAGTTAGATAAGACTAAAGATTTCTGATGCAAATGGTTCACATCTATTAGTGGTCGACCTTTAAAGTTAAATTTTTTAGTTATTCATCATGTAACTTTGGGCTAAAAAATTAACATCATCTTGCCGACCAAAGTGGTGTGTGATCTCATTACCACTTCTTGTCCCCCATGAGCACCTGAACTCTTTCGGGCAATAATTAATGTCCGTACGATGACGAAATCCACTAAATAGTAATTATCGAATAAAAAATAACAATGTAGTGGAACTGTACTGCAGAAATTAGAAATTATCTGTAGAAATTCGGGCGGGGCTTCTGCGTCATCGAGGCCAACGCAGATGCGCCACACGGAAAAGGGGTGCCCGGTATAAGCTTGACGGGGTTCCTTCTTAAAACCAAATGGTATTAAGAGGAGTGGCCCGTTAAGCTTATAAACCCATTAAACTTTTCTAGCTATTGTCGAAGTGGGACATCTCGTCACCACACCACACGTGACAATTCCAACATGTACTTTAGAAATTAGGAGCCCCAAAGCATATATTTGTTGATAATATAAAGTTTGAATAATGTATATGCATGTATTAGTAGGAATAATAGTTTATTAAATCATAAAGCAAGAATTTATATATCAAAACAAAACTAAGTCCAAAGTCATTAAGAACAACCTAATACTATTACTAAATTACGAGAAACGCGTTGATTAAATAAAATTATTAAAAAAACCAATGCTATATATATATATATATATATATATATATATAATTTTTTCCAGCGCGAAACATTTAATTATTATATACGGTTGAGAGATGTTGGTTGGTTAATAAATTTACAGTGTGCGACGCAGCAGATAGAAAAACCATACACGAAAGTTGCTACTTCGATCATTATCCAAATGCAACGCTTTCGTGCAAATGACATAAATGCCCTCAATCTTGGTCATAAATAACCATAAGTGCAAGCTGTAACACGAGGTGGGGCTTTGTCAACTAGTTCAGTTGGCAACTCGGAAACTTCAAGGCATTTTGACTTTCTCCATATATAAGAAATTTCCACGTTAGAGTGTGATCAAATATGATGTAATAAATTAGATGTCCCTATCTATTATTCCCTTCTAATCATACAAGTAATTAGATTAGACCATCTACGTATGATTGAAATAAACGAATTAGCAGCTATGTTCCACTAAATTAAAAAAAATCAAATATAATATAGATAACTTCATGGAACCGCAAATTTGCATCCATGATAACGAAATTTGAGACTTATCCGGAAATTCGAAAAAAAAAAATTAATCTTCAACATATATATGGAACAAAAATCACTAAAATATTCTTGTTCTATATATAGTACATGGAACATTTTATGCTTCAAATTCCAAAGCGGTGGCTCTTCATTGACATTCTCTTCTCTCATACCCAACTATTTTAATATTTTATTAATTGTGGAACATATAAACACAACAATATATGAACAACATTATTATAGAAAATAATAATAATAATAATAATAATAATAATAATAATAATAATAATCAAGTGGTGCAAAAGGCGAAGCACCAACGTCGCAAGATCTCAAATGGGAAGGGAACTTTTCGTGCACTACAAATTCACGCCCAATCTCCTCACTTATCCTTCATTCAATCTTCTCAATTATCCCAATCTCCTCTCCAAATAAACACTCCCTCAATCCCATTTCATCACCAAAAATACACACATATATATCAAGAAATAAATAAAACCGACAGAAGAGCACTTTATCTTTCTCTTGAGCAAGCAGTTCATATTATTCCTCTAATAATCTTTTCCCCCATTGAAAAGAAGCCATGTCATCAACCTTAGTACGCAGAAACTTCATGTCTTGCTCCGATCTCCAAGAAACGACGACAACCCTTATTAAACTCAAGGTGCTCGCCGCAACCCCCGAAAAAACGGATCGACGGCAAACCCACGGCGGCTGGGACTTTCTCCGGCCACCTCCTCCTACCGAACATTGCTCGCAAGATCAAGAAAACGACGGCGACAAGACGACGGCGGCGGTGTCTTACACTTCAATAAGAACACCGCCGTACAGTTATTTCCCAACAAGACTCAGCCAAGAATCCCTTGAGCTGTGCACTGAGAACCTCGGCAGCGAATCTGGGACGACGGACACGGTGTTCGAATCGGACATTCTTCCAGAACCTTCGAGAAAACAGACGCCGGCGACACATAACTCTGCCGTCAAATTGCGAAAGAACCCCAAAAAGGGCAAGAATTTTCCGCCGCCTTTGACTACTGTTGGGATTTAGTGACCCAAAACTCGGTTATTTGGTGCTAAGATCAATGGGAACGAGTTGGAAGTCGATCGGGGACGAAATCGGAGCAAACGAGCATCGAAACGAGCCCGCTGCCGGGGTTCGTCGGCACGCGCACGAGGTGTCGCGGCCGTGAACCATGGCAGCATTGGAATCTGCCCGGCGTCATGGCCGTGAAGAGGGCTGCAAGCAGCCGTGAACCGTGGCATAGGCATGCTGTGGAAGCCCGTCACCTTCACGGCCGTGAAGGTGACCTACCGAGGCCGTGAAGCACGTCTGGGAGCAGTTTTATGGCGCGAAGAAGGCCGTTTGAAGCCCGATGGTGTCACGGCCGTGACGGAGCAGCTTAGAGGCCGTGACATGCGACAGTTTCTTGATAGCAGTTGAAACTGAATTTCTATTTCGAGTGGGAACCTTCTAGACCTTATATTTTCTATATATAGGTCATTTTAGCTCGATCTTTGTACTGTGAGTTGAGAGAGTAAGCTTAGAACTTGTAATCTCTGAAAAGTGTTCGGAATATAATCGAAGCGTTGATCCGTGGACGTAGACCATTTCTTGGGTCGAACCACGTTAAAAGACTCTGTTTTTGCTGCTTTTCTTTCTCTGTTTTTCGAGTTGTTTCTGTATACAAGTCGGCCTTTCAACCCGACAAAGACTAAACTCTCGAACCCTTTTCGAAAGGCGAATCTATTGGCGCGGGATTCTCAACAAGTGGTGCGGCGAGGCGGTGGAACGAGACGCGATTCTCAGATGGCGCAAAATAGGTTCGATATAGAGAAATTCACCGGCGAAAATGATTTTGGGCTGTGGAAGCTCAAGATGAAGGCGATCTTGACTCAACAAGGCCTAGAGGAAGCCTTGAAGGAGGAGAAGGAGATGCTCCCCACGACCTTGACGGCGGATGCAAAGGCGAAGATTCGATCGAAGGCGCACGGCACTCTAATCTTGAGCCTTTCCGATCAAGTCTTGAGGAAGGTTTCGAAGGAGACGAAACCTGACGAATTATGGAAGAAGCTTGAAGAACTCTACATGACGAAGACTCTAGCGAGGCGGCTATACCTTAAGCAAGCTCTGTTTTCGTTCAAAATGGTGGAAGAAAGATCAATTGAAGAGCAACTTGATCAATTCCAGAAATTAACCCTTGATCTTGACAACGTTGAAGAGGAGCCAATGAAGGATGAAGACAAGGCTCTACTTCTGCTTTGTGCGCTTCCTAAGAGCCACGAAACCTTCAAAGAGACGCTGCTATATGGGCGAGAAGCGCTAAAGCTAGACGATGTGTTGTCAGCGCTCTCTTCAAAGCAACTCAATACTCGAAGCGAGGCTCGAGTGGATCCCTCGGCGGAGTTGCTGCACGTTAGGGCGAAATCTACGAAATGGGGTGTCAAGAATTCGAAGAAGGACGAAAGGGGAGAGCCAAGAAGTCCCATAAGATGTTATCACTGCCACGAAGAAGGCCATATTCGACGGTATTGCCCAACTCGGCCAAGGTACACTTCACAAAACCCTAAATCTTGTGATGAGGCGGATTTTGTCGTAGATGGTTATGAGTCGGCCGAGATTCTCACGGCTTGTGGGCAAAAGACGGGCAAGGAGTGGGTTTTAGACTCGGGGTGCACGTTCCACATAACGAGCAACAAGTCTTGGATCGAAGATTACAAGGAAGTCGAAGGCGAAACGGTGGTTCTTGGCAATGATGTTATATGCAAGGTTCATGGGACTGGTAAGGTACGTTTTAAGCTTGATGCAGGTGGTATAAGGGTTCTTGATGGTGTTAGATACGTTCCCGAGCTGAAGAGGAACCTAATCTCAGTTGGGATGATGGATGATGCGGGTTACATGATGAAAACTGAGGCTAAGCACATCAAGATGTTCAAAGGAGGGCGATTGGTCATGCGAGGGTTCAAGAAGAATGGGATTTACGTTCTTGAAGGGCATGCTTTGAATGGAAGAAAGCTGGGAACTTCAAGAACACGTAAAGGACGTCGAAACGATCAAAGGCGCAAAGGGAGGCATTGCCTCGAGGTGGAGAACGACTCAAGGCAAGGCGGGATAAAATCTGAGTTTTCCCAAAGTGATAGCGAGGATAGCTTGAGGTGGAGAGGCTTCGATAGCGATGAAGGCGAACCATCCACGAAAGCACAGACCCAAGGGCTGATTGCAGGGTCTCAAAGGAAGCCATTCGATAGCTGCAAGTGGTTCGAGAAGGAGGATCGATCACGGAGCTAAGGTAACGATGGGCCAAACCGAGCCTAATTCGGTTGTTTCGATGAGGAAGGCATGCGTTGGCTTGCTTCCTCTTGTTCTATCAATCTATTTGATGAAGCGTTCCAAGGCCCTGCGATGAGGGCGGGGCGGGCAAAGGTCGAGCTACGAAGGAAAGAAGGTTCGAGGTGGAGTTCGAGGGTCGAGAACAATCGTTTGCCTTTGTTGAGAGAAGAACTTCTTGAAGTCAAGTCGAGTTCTTGGTTCAAGGTGGAGATTGTTGGGATTTAGTGACCCAAAACTCGGTTATTTGGTGCTAAGATCAATGGGAACGAGTTGGAAGTCGATCGGGGACGAAATCGGAGCAAACGAGCATCGAAACGAGCCCGCTGCCGGGGTTCGTCGGCACGCGCACGAGGTGTCGCGGCCGTGAACCATGGCAGCGTTGGAATCTGCCCGGCGTCATGGCCGTGAAGAGGGCTGCAAGCAGCCGTGAACCGTGGCATAGGCATGCTGTGGAAGCCCGTCACCTTCACGGCCGTGAAGGTGACCTACCGAGGCCGTGAAGCACGTCTGGGAGCAGTTTTATGGCGCGAAGAAGGCCGTTTGAAGCCCGATGGTGTCACGGCCGTGACGGAGCAGCTTAGAGGCCGTGACATGCGACAGTTTCTTGATAGCAGTTGAAACTGAATTTCTATTTCGAGTGGGAACCTTCTAGACCTTATATTTTCTATATATAGGTCATTTTAGCTCGATCTTTGTACTGTGAGTTGAGAGAGTAAGCTTAGAACTTGTAATCTCTGAAAAGTGTTCGGAATATAATCGAAGCGTTGATCCGTGGACGTAGACCATTTCTTGGGTCGAACCACGTTAAAAGACTCTGTTTTTGCTGCTTTTCTTTCTCTGTTTTTTGAGTTGTTTCTGTATACAAGTCGGCCTTTCAACCCGACAAAGACTAAACTCTCGAACCCTTTTCGAAAGGCGAATCTATTGGCGCGGTTTTTCCTAACAACTACGATGAGTGGGTCGAGCCCTTTGCAGGTGACGAGGCACGTAGAAGACGGTAGGCTGATTATCGAGGCGGTGGAGAGGCCTTTGAAGAACGGCGTTTTGCAGGCGGAGAGGGGCGGTGGAAGGCTGAGGCTTTCCTTCTTGAGAGCGGCGGAGGACGGCGGCGGAAGCGAGGCGGAGGAGGAAAACTCCGCCGAACCCCATGAGGTGGACGAAGATGCCCAGCACGGCGGCGTTAACGGCGACAAGTATCAGTGGTTGGGTAGGTGCAAAGAAGGTGGACATGGCGGCGGCGGCGGCGGCAATGTTATTATTAGAGCAAGTGATGATAGCAATTGGAATAAGCCTGCACTTTGGGTTGCCTAATTTTGATTCGTAGTTTGTAAAAATATATCAAATATTTCTGGGTTTTTGAGCTTGAATTTTCGAGTTTTTTGTTCCATGATTTTCTATTATCCTCTTGCTTATCGCTGAGGGTTTTTGCAATTTATTTTTATTTACCATATATTGGGATTATATTTGGAATTGGAAATGTGGAGAACACAATCTTGTTTGAGGAGCACTTTGTTTTGGGTGTTTCACATATATTTATTTTTCTACTATTATTTTCTTGGGTGATGAAAAAAGGCGAACTTACGAAGATGAACATGAATTGGTACCAGACGTTAATGATCATGATGTTAATATATTAAGATCCACTAATTGTGTATATTTGGAAAACTGGACACGTACTAGTATAAAAAATGTCATCCTTGGACTTTGGAACTTTGGTTTTGCTTCCTCTGATCAATTATTGCAAATCAGCCAACCAAAGCTTGTAACTTGTAATGTTTCATCGAAATTTCATCATTTATAGGAAAAAAATAATAAGAATGTGATTGATGGAGACGAGGAGCGTCGATTATTGTCTATGATTGATTACTAATCATGCATGTGATGATATTTTGGCAAATTTAATCGTTGAATGATATGGTGCATGAAAACTTAAGTCGGCCCATTAAATTAAGGGAGAATCTTGCAGCATATGCAACCTTTGACCAACTCGTTTGTCTAATTGTCTTTCGAATTCCACATTTTTAGACAGGGACGATTATAAATGATTCTAATGTCGTAGTAATAGAAAAAGTTGTTAATAGCCGCCCCCTTGTCTCTTCAACTATTAAAATGAAACCACAAAATATTTAAATAAAATAAATGAGCAATAGCATCCACGAGACTATGGACTAAGGATAAAAAGATGAGGCAAAATAGACTGATTAGGGTTACTTTGGAAAGAAATATTGTATAATATATTTAATTATTTTGATTAGGGCCCCTCTCTATTAGTCTTTTTCTTTTTGTAGAATTTTACATGTGTGAATAGGAGGATATTATATGATTTAGATATCACATGCAAGATCTTGAAAAACATCTCATGCAAGATATCTTGTAGGGTTTTCATAAGGGGACATAAGCTTATTCTCAATGATGATGTCGTAAAATGGGACAAGGAAATTGACTTACCAATATAATTTTATGGTTTAGATAATTAAAGGCATAAATACGAGGAATGATATAGTGCTCACCTTATGTGAGTACCTTATATGGACACCTGCTGATTTGGCATCGATTCGTGCCAAATCAGCATCTCACCTCAACATCAAATGTGATGTGCCATTAATCAACACGTCTTAGCTGTCATAGATCGACAAATATGATGTTGATGTGGCATGATCACGTCTTATATGGCACTTGTTGTGTGGTCTTGATATATTCCACGTGAACATGCCACATCAGCATCATATTTATCAATCTATGACGCCTAAGACGTGTTGATTAATGCCACGTCTCATTTGATGTTGAGGTGGGATGCTGATTTGGCACGAATCGGTGCCAAATCAGCAGGTGCCCATATAAGGTGCTCACAAATATATATATATATATATATATATATAAATATATATATATTTATATATATATATATGCAACTAGTAACTACTTTTGCATGATCGATCAAATTCAAAAAGGGATGATCATGCCAATTTTGACTTTCGTGAGTATTTAAATTAGGGCAAATTTCGTTTCAGGCCATTGTCAGTATTTTATTTCAGTTTTCAGGCCCTGTCAGGAAAAAATTAATTTTAAGGACCCGATTTCTGCAGTGCCACTTCATTGTTCCGCAGTACCACTTCATTGTTCTGAAGTACCACTTCGTTGTTATGCAATACCACTTCATTGTTATGCAATACCACTTCATTGTTCTGAAATACCACATTGTTCTGCAGTACCACTTTATTGTTATGCATACCACTTCATTGTTCTGCAATACCACTTCATTGTTCTGGAATAACACAACGGATCATCCGATACCAGTTCATATATACTTTATAACACTTGTGTGGTCTAGGTCCTTATCCCTAAATTTTATAAAAATTGGGTCCTTTAAACGATAGTTTTTTCTAACAGTGCGTGAAACCTATTTCAAAACTTTAAAGGGGCATGAAATGAAATTAACCCTTTAAATTAAACCTTCAAGCAATTTTCTTTACATGTGCCTCGTGACTCGGCAAGCATTGGAAGTCATGACCCAATGGCGACGAGAAAAAATAAAATTAATTCGAACATATTTATATCCGAGCCAATTGAACATTCCTTTCTATATCAAAGAATAGACATTTTGGAGCATATTTAAAACTTGTTAACAGCTTAAAATCATATAACAAAGCAGTCTCGCTTTTCAGTACCATATTTGATTGTATTCCACAGCAAGAAAACAAAATTTTTTGAAAGAAGAATAGTATTCATTAAAGTTGATGGCATATTTATGGTTATGCGTAGGTTTTCATTTACGACCACGACAATCGTAAAAGCTTATCCATTTTGATCGAATATACTGAATGTGAACACACATATAATTTCAGATCGAGTCCCTCTTCACCGTCGTCTCCACCACGTCAGACATGCCGCTTTTCATACCTTCTAGGGCTGAGGACCCTTCATCGCTCAATCTAGAGCCGCAGCCCACTATCACAGCGGCGGTCGGGGCCGAGGATCAGACTATCACTACTGGCCTCGATGTCGAAATGTCTGACGTACAGGTTCAATCTGAGCCTGTCACAACATCCATAGACGCGAACCTTCTAGATTCAAGTCGAGGATTGGATAGAAGTCTCGAACAGTCACAACCTCAAGTGACTGCGAGCCAACCTACGGAGCCGGTGCCTGCTATATATATATATATATATATATATATATATATATATATTCGTTTGTTATGCGTCACTTGTTATTTTCTTGTACTTTTGGTTGTTTTGTGAGGAAGGTCTAAACTTTAGAAAACTGATTTGCACACAAACTTTAGACACACAAGCATAAGTCTACATATTTATAAAATATCTTTACTTTATGCATCAGATGATAAAATGTAGAAAATATCCAACTATCTCACCGTCCAACCCACCTTTGTAAATTATTTCATTTTATATAAACATAAGTCTGTTGAAAGTAGTACTGCATCGTGCTGATTTGTTAGGAAACATTTGCATCTGTCGCTCACGTTCTTGTTACAAACACCCACATCATCCTATATTTCAGAGATCGATATCAAATAAGTAAAAATAATTCCGATTGGAGAATATTTTTTGTTGAGATATTACTAATAGAACAGTGCTTGAGGTTTGAAAATAAAAATTAAATTGGGATAAATAAAATATTTTATAATTGGGACGCTAAAATAAGTTATTTCAACGTTCAGCCCCACCCCCCAAATAACTCGACAAACATAGCTGGCTTGGCTTTGAGCCCAAAGAACTCCCAACGTAGGAGTAGGACTAGGGTTAAAACGAAATAAATTAGAGATCCTAATTAATATTTACTTCAAGTAAGTGATGTCGAAGCCCATTGTTGTAATAATAAGCCATGGCCCCTAGGGGTTTGTCTCGTTGATCTCTATTTTTTTAATATCATTCCTTCTTTTCTTTTTGATAAATTGACATCTCCTTCCACTGGAGAAAAATGGGGACGACTGATTAACATCACTTGAAAATTCACCTATTTTGTTATGCTAATTAGTTCTTCTGCATAATTTCTTTAATCACTTGATCAAACTAAAAGGATATAAACATAAATTACTTGGTTAAATCTACCCCTTAGCTTTGTTTACTCAAGAAGGAGAAGGACATATCAAAATTGGCACATTGTAATAAAAGACCAAAAATTGAGGTGAAAGTGAACCATTACATTTCATTACAAGCTAAATCGATCACAAAAGCTATAAAGCCGAATGAGAAGCTGTCGTAAAATCAGAGCAACTTCGATCTACCATGGACAACGACGATGAGAAGCCAAGCATATTATTCCCCAAATCAAAATCAAGAACGTAACCCTCCATCTGATACCCACCCAAAACATTCGAATCCATGGACCCTTCTAAACCTCCATTCAAGAATCCCAGACACAAAACTCCATCGCCGACAGGAACCATTGAGTTTCTCCCATGAATCTTCCACTTCACCATCTCACTTTGCAGAACAAGCTCGACAATGGGGACATTAGGGTTGACGGTCTCCGAGCCTTTGGAGCTAAAGCAGGCTTCAAATGGAGCAATGGGTTGCACCATGGTCATGTTCATAAAGGTCGCAGCTTTTATGTAAGAATCGACGAATGCCCTGTAGATTTTGCTGCCCAAAATCGTGTAAGGGGTTACAGTGCTCAACCTTGTCTGAAGAGGGCTGCCTTCTTTTCCTAAGGAAACTTTCTTCCCAGAAATGTTGATGGAGTTTACGCTGATGTAGTAACCTCTTTGCAGGCCGTTTGCGTACGGAAGGAGAGGAGTGTACTTCATTGAGTTTGATATGTCCGTACTTCCATGGAGTTTCCCATTCCCACCTATGGTTATAGCGCCGTCCGAGGAAGATAATGGCAAACATAAAGAGAATCTCCTCTGTAAGAAGCCGAACTTTGTCGGAAACTGCGATGGGATTGAAATCCTCGAACTGCCCAAACCTAAAATCCCTTTCGCCCCACGAGCCAACCCATCGAGCATCAGATCTGAGGCGCAAAGCAGCAGAAACTGTTCGTAGCCGGCGACTCCGCCGGAAAACTCCACCTTCATTCCGGCCTCGGTCAGCTCCGCCGACGCGGACGTCCTCGAGACGGAGTTCTCCGCCTGCAAGGAGCAGATGGAGCCGCGCTCTGTTCCTCCGCCGCCGCGGTGGGCGAAGCAGTGGTTGGAATTGGAAGTCGATTTCGCCATTGAACACGTGAGTGAGGAGCCCGCCACTCGCCGGTGGGACGAGGACGAAGGGTCGCCGCAGTCGAGCCACGTGTGGGGCCCGCTGAGGTCGACGACGAGCTTGATTTGGTCAAGATTCGGACCCACCGAAACGGCGGCGAGGTACTGATGGGTGGCGGAATCTTTCGCAATTGGGATGACTGCAGCTTTTGGTAGTATGGGTTCGTGAGAAATCGAAGCGTCGATGAGGAGAATTAGTGGGAATACTAGAAAAATTTTAGCAGAGGAAGCCATTGATTGATTGATTGATTGATGAAGAAGATGTGCTCTTTTACTGTGGCGAAGCGTCGCAGTGGAGAAGGGGCTAATTTAATCTTCGCATCGCACCAAGTCTTACTTCCTTTTTATATTTTATATATTTTTCTCGCTCAATAATTGGAATTGAATAAATGGATAAGATTAAAGCCCATATTCTGTTTGATCGATCGAGTGGTTGCTGACTAGATTTATATCTCATCTTTTGCGGTAAGTCAATTGTGTGTACCTATAAGAAGAGTCTTTATTAAAAATTATATTTACTTGCCTCTTCGATAAAATTGTAAAGCTTATACTGTTATACAGCACTCCCATTCCCACCACAGCAATATTATATTTTCTCGATTATATTTTAATTTTATTTAGCGGCACGTGGTATATATAAATAAACGACAAAACAAAATATTAAACCATCAAAATCGATGGCCTAGAAAATATAGAAAGGTGTTAGATAGGTGAAGGTAGGCTCGAATCGAATCTACGCCCACTCCACTCGATGAAAATCGATGGGAATCGTCATTGACAGGAAAATTCAGCCTCAAACTCGGTCAAATATGAACTACTTGTGTGAGGATAGTTTTTCACATACAAAAACAATATATAATGTATATATATAAATTATATATGGCGCAGCGTTTCGTTATAAAAGCTGGATAAGGCCCATGATAAAAATTAACTAAACAGACCCAAGATAAATAATATGACCTCTCCAACATAGCTTACTTGTACAAGACATGCACATCAAATAGCGCGCTCACCCATAATAACGGGCTGGAATAACCAAACCAAACACTATATTACATAATATTAATAATATTATCAGGCCTCTTATTGGAAACCAAACAGACCAGTGTGTGTGAATAAAAGTGAGTGTTCAGTCCCGACTGTGAGATTCAAAAATCAATCATGCCTTATGAATTATATACTTATAATATAATTTCTCAATATATTTTCCCCCTTTAAATGAAGTAGTGTTTATCGTATATTTGATCTCTAATTAGTAGGGGTGTTTGTTTCTGGTGATCCATCATCACAGTGATACTCGCATCACCGTAATGTGAGTATCACTGTGATGTGGATCAAGGTGATATGCCATCATTGTATTTGTTTTGTGGTGATATTTTATTTGCTATTGGAATATTATGCTTGATTAATTACGATGATGTATGGGGTGATATTGCATAAATGACTTATTTAACCCTACGTATATCATATAGGTAATATGAATTAATATGTTTATGTTGAGATGATATTTTACGTAATAATGATCAATGATATCGAGTTTATTTTTATTAAGCATTAATTATAAGTCTATTATCAATATTATTTTTATATTTCTAATTATTAAATATGTTTTTAAGATTTAAAATAGTTAGTTATATAATTTAAAATATGAATAAGGTTATATTAGGAATAAATGTAAGAATATCATGGGTAATATTGTCCAAATAAAAATTTCAAATATCACATCATCACCGTAATGTTGGATCACCTAGCTTTTTGGGATGATCCAAAAGTTGAAATATCACCGTACTTTGATCACATAGGTAGTCCTTCATTAAGGTGATGACTCATCACCTACGAAAAACAAACACAGTGATGAGGAGGTGATGTTTTGGAGGATCACCTCAAAACAAACGGCCCTAATGGCCAGTAAGCGGCTAGTAAGCCAAGCTGTTCTAATTGAAGACAACGGCAACAATCTTTACACAAAATGATAACGTAGTATTGAATAACCTATCGAGTTATAGTCTTATAGAGCAAAACCAATGGAAAATATATTATATATGTAACTATAAATGGGTACAAAGAAAGAGTTACTACACCCCCTTTGATATTAACTTCATCTCACGCGTGGATGACCTTGTAATTGTTCCACACAACTTCATATACGTGAAGGATATTACATACAATACAACCTTTTTACATGCAATAAAATACCCAACCACACACACACACTTACTGACCTACTATAAGCACACCAAAGAGTAAAAACGCGTTACGTAATTGACCTCACGAGAGTTCAACGCACTGCATTCAATGACCCAAAAAACCCTAATCGATATTCCTCTCAGTTGTTGGGTTGGGGTGCTTCTATATATAAACAGATATGGTCGAACTAGCTAGCAAGAAAAAATAAAACCTTAGTAATACTTTTTGTCGAAGTTCAACTTACACAGTTATTATTACAAGCATCATCATGTCTCACATAGCCGTGGAGAGGAACAGAAGAAGGCAGATGAACGAAAACCTCAAGGTCCTTCGTTCCATGACTCCATGTTTCTACATAAAAAGGGTTAGATTATAGATCAAAATATCAACTTTTTCCATTCTTACATTAATTCACTTCTACTCTCACCATTAAAACGCAATATCTCACTTTTCTCTAATAATATAAAGAGCGATCAAGCGTCGATCATAGGGGGCGTAATAGATTTCGTGAAGGAACTACAGCTCATTCTCCAATCTTTGGAGGCTAAGAAGAGAAGGAAGAGCCTAAGCCCTACTAGCCCCGTATTATTACAGCCGAGTCCAAGGCATCAGCAGTTAATAACGGATAATAACTGTATTAGTCCATTCGGGGTGGATGCGAATAACTTCAAAGAATTGGGGGCTTGCTGCAATTCTCCCGTCGCAGACGTCGAGGCTAAAATCTCGGGTTCGAACGTTTTGTTGAGGACTATTTCGAAGCGCATCAATGGTCAGGTGGTGAAGGTTATAGGTGTTTTGGAGAGGCTTTCGTTTGAGATTCTTCGCCTTAATATTAGTAGCATGGAAGACACCGTGCTATATTCCTTTGTCGTCAAGGTAACTGATAATTAACGATGCTTTTATATAACATATATATCCACGAAATTATGTTGTTATTTAATTTTGGTAATTTATTAAACAATAGATAGGGATGGAGTGCCGTGTGAGTGTGGAGGAACTTGCGCTTGAAGTTCAGCGAAGCTTTAGCCGTGAAGGTGATGAAGCAGCAGCTTGTATCAAGACTATATCTCAAGTAGAAAAATAATCTGAAATAGATCGTATATTAGGTTTGTTTTGTGTCCGAATAACAGACTTCTAATGGTGCCGTAATTGCTCCACTAATATCTATTCTCTTTTATTAATGGAGAGGGGCTTGGTTAAACTGCCCAATTTGATGTAATTTTTGGTCTGTCAATTTTGTAAAACCGTCGTCTGTCAATCATTTCTTCGATTAATTTTAATTTTTAAGTACACGAAATATTAATCCATTCACGATCATAAAACCCACTTTCGTTTTATAAACTGCCAAGCTTAAGAAATACTGTTATCGCATATATCCTATTATCATGAAAACGCATTAAAAAAAAATAACTGCAACATCATGATTGCACCCACGTAGGGGGTGCACATGACTAGTCATGTATTAACTTGTTGTTAAGATTGAATTATTGTTATTACCAAGCTTTTAATTGCTTAAGTGTCGTGTTAGGAAATTCGACCGCGCTAGACTACTACGACAACGTATTTGAGTATGCGTATGATTTGAAGATAGAATCGAACAGGCGTAAAAAAGAACAAACGATATAACGTGGTTCGGCTTTAACGATTAGCCTACATCCACGACCCCAAAGAGAACCTTTATTGATTACGCAAATTGGAATTACAAGAATACATCTTTCTCTCCAATATTCGATATGCACTCAATGTTGCTCTCTCTGTTTTTCCCTTGCTCTCGATGTGTTGCTTGCAATCTGAAATACTTTTTCAATGGCTCCTTTATACTTGCAACTGTTTCAATAAACTGTTCCGTACTTGCTCCTTGGAAAACTGCCAACTTCCATGTAACACGTTCTTTTACTTAACTGCTGCTTCTTTCACTCATGCTTGTCTACAGTTAACAACATAAGTCGTCAGTGAAACCAACAACGTTAATAAGTTGAATAAACTTGTTTAATACTTCAGCAGCAGTAAGCTTCGACTTCACTGATGATTTAATTTCTCCACATGTCGTTTATGCTGATTAATGAAAAATAGGTTTTCATTACATAATATTTAATAAAATATGCATTTTCGTGACGATTTAACCACACGTTTTCTATGAACGATTTTGTCTAATTTTTTGGTACCAATTCCTCGTTGCAATAAATTTGAAATACTTTACTTGTCCCTCTTCTTATATTTCATAACGAAATAATAATATACCCTAGTAAAACTTTTAAGGATAGCCTCTAAAAAGTTTCATATATTATTATTATTATCAATCATCATATATTATATCAGATCATATCCTTATGATTCAAAGGAGGACAGAAAAAAAAAACATAATAAAAATAAAAAGTATACTGAGAAACTACCGAAGTCCAAGTCCTTCCTCTTATTATTATTTTTATTATTAATATTATTAAAACTAAAGAAAATGCATTCGGGGGAAGGGATTGCATCAGCTTCTCCTCACATAACGCCGCAACTGTTGGCATTCTCATCGCTGAACATTGAATAACGGTCACGGTCGTTCGGCGGCGGCGGAGGGTAGGCCGGGTAAGGCTGGTGATAGGTCGGCGGCGCGTAGCTCGACGACGGCGGCGGCATAGGAGGACCAAACATCACCGGCTGAAACCTCTCGTTATTACCATTCGCACGCTGCTGATGCTGCATCATCATCGCCTGATAGTACTCTGGGCTGATCCCAACACCGCCGCCGGCGCCGCCAGTCATCTGCCCGAAATTACCCATCTGGGCAGGCGCCATCGATGGATACCCCATCGGACCCATGTAATTCACACCACCGCCTTGATTATTCTGATTCACAGGCGGCACCACCATCATGTTCGGCGGCAGGCCGCCGTTTCTACGAGATCCTCCACCGCCGTTCATTCCGCCGCCGTTGTTGATCTGAATGCCACCGTTTGGCGGCGGCCCAGCACCACCTCGTTTGGCCACTTTCCTTCCACCGCCTTGAATCGGCAGGTTATTAGCCCCATTCCCACCACTCCCTTGACCGCCTTTCTTGCTCCCAGAGATGCCGCCGCCGTTAGAACCGCCGCCGTGATGGCCGTTCACCTGAATAGGGACGTTAGTAGGGCCAGCGCCGCCGCCCTTTTTCAGGTTCAAACCCCTGTTAGAGCCGCCATAGCCATTCCCTTTCATTACAGTCTTAGCCTTGTTCGAACTACTCCCCACATCCTCAAACTCCTCGTCTGAACCCTCGTCATCATCATCTTCGTACTCATCGCCGTCATCATTTTCCTCATCTTCACCGTCATAATCTTCACCGCCATCCAAGCCACCATCTTCAGCAACGTTGAACTTCACAGCTTTCTGATTCAGGTTAACGTTATTACCGTTGTTCATAGGCATCTTGCCTCTGTTCGGCGCAATTCTCTGTGGGTTCTGTCCGCCACCACCGCCGCCGGCGTCGGCTCCGACTCCGCCATTGACGACCTGCGAACTACCACCTGTGGGTTGGGTGGGTTGGTTGCTATTGCCTCCGCCGCCGCCGCCTTTCTTGCGGTTGCTATTACCAGCGTTGCCATTACCACCAATTTGCAGATTGTTCATCTGTTCGCTGAGCTGATTCTGGACATTGTTAACGACGTCGTTTTGCGTCGTTTCGCACCATAGCTTAGCTCGCTTGCCATTCTTGGTGAGCTTCTTGATGAGAATGTCGGCGTCGACGTTGCCTGAAACTGTGACTTTGTTCTGTTCACCGTCGATTGCTGAGGTGTAAACCCCTGCAAAAAAAAAATGAATAAATAAATCAAAGATTCAATCTTTAGCAAACATTGAGAGTGTAGACAGATAGAAAGATATGTATTACCATCGATTTTCTGCAAGATTTTCTTCACCTTTCGCTTACACCCTTCACAGTGGATAGAAACATTCAGGACAATAGTCTGCGTTAACAATCAACGGCAAAGTTCATCAAGTTGCAGAGACAAACGTTGTCTTCTCAATTATTATTTAGCTGAAAACAATGTGGTAATGAAAAGAGAGAGAGAAAGGAAGAAGAAACCTTGATCTTCAAATACTCTTCGCTGCTCATGGTTGGAATTGGATAGCTCTCAAAGCCCAAGAACAGAGTATTCCCAGCAACGATCAAACAAGGGGTGACAGATCTGAGCCACAGAAAAATTCAAGAAATCATAATGTCAAACTGTGTAAGAACGAGCCTTTTAGGAACGATGAACCAAAATTCTTGTCGTTGGACACAATTGATGAAGAAGACCTTCTCTGTTTTCGTGTCTCGTTTTCCCTCCATTTCAGAGTTGAACGAAAACAGAGTGGCACCAGAAGAGAGGTAGAAAAGAGAGCAATCTTACTTATAAAAAGAAAAATATTAAAATAATGTTTTTTCTCAAATTGCATGACACTGAAAGGATAATTACAAGTTACACCATTAATTTATAAAGATAAGCAATGAACACACCTCTCAAAACTCTCTGTTCTCTGAAAGATTATTGCTGGGATGATGATAGGCTCTAATTTGTGTGGCTTTATATAGGGTTTAAATCGAAGTACTACATTTATTACAACAGTCTCTGACGTAATATAGACATTATACAATTACGGATTTTGTAGCAATCTTTATATCTTTTTATGTGAATGAGATGCTAATTTGATTTGACTTTGAAGACTTCTTTTTGTCACTGTAATTATATTTTCTATTGATGATGTAATCTTTGAATGAGGTTTACCACAATTTGAAACATGAGTGTTGAAATGAATTTGGTACGATCTGTATATGAAAAAGGGTATTAGTTCCATTCACATTAGAAGGAAAGTTGAAAGAAATATAAGATTTACCTCATGGGATTGATAAGGTATTAATAATGAGGTTTTGCATTGTAGTAATATTGGAGTGATATTAATATTAAATGATGTTTAAAGATTAACATGTTTTTGTAATTACTATAAGACTTAAAAAACAAGTGAAATAATTACTTATTAAAACTTTAGTATACATTTTCTCTGAATTGAGGTTTTGATTTATGAACCAAAGATCATAAACATATTCCCACCACATACAAAATCAATACACAAATGGGATCGTCATGAAATTCATCAAGAGATTAGCTATTTTGGTTCTAAATAAACATAACTTATAAGAGTAACTTCTGATTTTGGATGAAAAACACAAAAATTAAAATCGAACAATAAAGACTTTCATTTACTTCTATAAGGAAAAATAACTTTAAAATGTTTCACTTACTCGGCATTTTCGCCGCTCGCATTCGCCCAACTCCAATTTGAATCGATGCTTTCCATCTCGCTTTTGCCCTAAACAATTCGAAGAACACTGAAAATCTGAGTTTTTTTGCGTATTTCTTATCGCCTTCGTTCTCAAATCGACGAAAATGAAGGCGACAATACGCGTTTATATAGAGGTCTTTGTGACAATATATTACGTTATTAATTGAGAAGTAGCTTTTTTAATTTTCGAGTCAACACTTCAATAATCTCGAGCGGATTATTTAACAAAAATCTCCATTATAAAACACGAGTAGGTTGACTCGCGGGTTTGGTAGATTTCGTAAAATACTTCATAACGCAAATATAATATTTTTGTATGATTTTGTACATTATTTTTTTGTCTATATTTATTAGAACATACATAGGATTAATTTTGAATAACTACTGTCTACTACTGTAATAAAAAAAAAAAAAAAAGAATGCACATGTTCAAGCTCAATGTTTACCATGCAGCCGACGAAAAATCATGTTATAGACATATATAGTTGATATTTGAATTATTGGAAATATCGTAGAGCCATAAGATTCCATGCATTCGAAACATCACACACGTAAAAGAATAAATAGTTACGGATGTGTAAAT
The DNA here is from genome assembly GCA_027422505.1 of Craterostigma plantagineum. Taxonomy (NCBI): domain Eukaryota; kingdom Viridiplantae; phylum Streptophyta; class Magnoliopsida; order Lamiales; family Linderniaceae; genus Craterostigma; species Craterostigma plantagineum. The sequence continues at coordinate 2,912,237 of JAPQWV010000007.1, forward strand.
ATCCACCAGTATAAACAAAAACAAAAATACATGAAATCGAGAAAAATAAAACACACGACCGAGTTTTGAATTTATACGTTAGGATTTTCATTAGATATCCAAATATACATTGGTCAAGACTCAAGACTGATTTAAGTGTGGTGTATCAAAGAAAATCGTAACATTATATAAATGCAAGTAATAATGGGCCAAGTTAATATGGACTACTAAATGGACCAATGTTGTATGAGCCCAATTAATCTTGTATCTTACTCTTCACACACATTGCTATAAACAAGAACCGCAATAATAGTGAAGAATAAAGATGCAAACGATTTCTATGTCTTGATAAGCTTTGTGGTGTGTACTAAAACAACCAAGAAAGATTTCAGAAAATACACCTAAACAAGGAAGCAAACTATATGTATATCGACAGTTGCACGAAACAGAGAACATATCGAACCAAGAAAAACAAAGACAGAATAGAATTTGTCTATTTGATTCTATACTTTTGAGTCTGAAAAGATATCACTGATCCATTCCTTCGATCTTAATCTCTAGCAATGCTTCGATGATCTCCCTGCAAATTGGGCACTTGTTCGATTGAACCCTCAACGCCTTCGCACATTCGCTGCACATACACTGTAAAAAAATTCGTGCAAAAATGCTCCGTTAGAGGCCAAATTTACCCAAAAAAAAAACGAAAGGAAAAATAAAGGTTCTTGATTTTGCTTAGGCTTACTTACCATGTGCCTACATGGCAGCACAGCTATATCCTTAGGTTCAGACATGCAAATCACACATTCTTTCCCCGAGCCCAGTTTGCCCAACCCATAAATCTCCTTAAGTTCATAGCAAGTATCGTCGACCCAAAGAAGTTGCCTCATTGCTTTAGCAGTGTACTGTAACTGTTCTTCGCTGTTGCTTGTAACTGCTATTACAACTTGGGTAATCTGTGTCTGAGGAATGGAATGTGCCATGAATTGGTAGCTTCTACTCTCATGGTGGTGGTACATGTAAGGAGAGAAAGTGTCTGCTGATATTACTATGGGAAACACATCTTCCCTCGAAGAAGAGCTAGAAAGTGCCTCAGAAGGGAAGTAGCTGAAGTCCATCCCAGTTCCTGGAGGTTGTCTGAATTCTTGGCGAAGGCCCTTTCGAAATGGGACTTTTATGGGGACGTAAGTGTCGGGAAATAACGGGACAACCCTTCGGTTTGAATCCTCCTTTGCGAAGTAACATATTGTGATGCTGTTAGCAGATAAAAGAGGCCAAGAAAAAAAAGGTAAATTGATGGTGTAATTAGACAATGAAGTATATGCACAAGGTAAAATGAGCATCTTCATCACTGTAAAGTTCCACTCTTGTCTGAATTAAGACAGCCCAAAGACATGCTCTTGGGGCAAACAACAACAATTTGACATATGATGAATGGTTCAATCAACCAAAAAATTCGAAGAACAGACCAAAATTAGCCGATCAAAGAACACATCTGCTATAATCACATAAACAGAACAATACAGCAAAAAAGAACCCAACTTTAACACATTAAATAAGCTAAAGAACACTCACCTTCCATCAAGCAAAGCATCGAAGACAAAGGATACCAAGTAACGATCAGGGTTCAGCTCATCTGCTTCAAGCCTCAAAGAATCCTTATGAACATTCACATCGCTGTTGACAACCTTAGCCATCATCTGATCATCGGCCGTCATCCTCGGCTGACCCACGACTAAATTCCCAAAACAGGGGTGACCCACCACGCCACCGCCGCCTCCACCTCCTCCGCCGGCGCCTCCAATCTCATTATTGCAGACACTGTATCCGTTGGAACCGTAGAAAGAAGGGTAGTAAAGTGGCGGTGGCTGAGGTGAAGGGGTGTAATAAGAGTAGTAATCCAAAGGGTGGTAGGGCGGCGGAGGTGGGTAGGTAGGTGGGTGGGCGATGGCTCTTCTTGGCGTGTTGGCGTTTGCGTTGCTGCTGCTGCTGAAAGCAATGCCCATGATATTCTTCTCCCCAATCTATTTTTTTTTTCTTTAATTTTCTGGATATTTCAGTAGCTGGTTCTTGATGGTGCGGTGGAGTTTGATTTCATTGTCTTTTGATTTTATTTTTTTTTTGGGGAGGTTTGGGAAAGGAGTCAATTCTGTGTAATCCTTACAGGTGTCTTCTTCAGGAACATGACTCCATTACCCATTATTTTCAAGAAACTGTGAACTCTCTCGGCTGTCCTAATCCTATGAATTACATGGAAATTGCGTGTTAATAATTTATTGGAAAGTCTAATTAATAAATCTCTGTTTTGGGTTACCGTTGGTTAGTGGTTTTTCCCAATTTATATTCTGGAAAAAGAAAATTAAATATGGGTCGTTTATAGGGAAAAAGTATTTGTTTTTTACTTACTATATTATTATTTTGTGTGGATTGCGAGTACTTGACTAAGGATATTGTTTGTATACAAAATATGAAATTGATGTTTCTATTGGATTTAATTATAAATATGATTAGAAAAATAATATTTGTGATTCTAAAATTGAAATTACGATTGCAAAATATTTATATGTTGTTGCCGTTAAATAAAACTTCAAATTGGAGCTATGTATATTTATATATAAAGATTAGGAAACGGTTTATGTTTCTACATTATCTCGTACGTTATCATTGTTTCGGCAAAAAAGGATTAATCATCTTTTCCAAAGTATCGATTTGTGATTAGTTAAATGCTTAGTGATCCCGATTTATTAATTTTTTTTTACATTTTTATTTTTGGAAAAGAAAAAAAAAGGAACATCAACTCCTTTTTTACTACACCTTTGCTTAAAGCCACGGAGAATGTGCAAAACTTCCATTTCTTTAACAACTCCGAGACCATCTTTTTCCACTCCGCAAGCAATGTAATGATAATTGTTTAACTTGGTCCAAAAAGCAACATTGAATGCCATTTATTTTCATTGAATATATACATGTTCATCTATAAAAAATTTAATTAGTTTAATTGTGTAAGTAGATAGAGATGACTATGCTTAGTTACACACAATAACAAACTAATTTAGGGTTTAAAGACGAATCAAATCGACTCACTAACTCGACGATCTCAAGTTTCATCGTTAATATTACGAAATCTAGGGTGTTAGCTCATGCTTTTTTTATAATTTTTTGTAGTAAAAAGTTAAAATTTGATTTTGCTCGTTCTGTAAGAAGAAGCTCACCAGTCGATATTGAACTCAATAATTTATCTTGAAAGTCGAAAATATAAACTTATCGACCTCCAACTATAGTACTAAATCTTAAGGATCGAGCTTGACTCGCTTACATCCTTAAATTAACGATAACACACTCTCATAGGTCAGAAATTTTTTAGTACAAAATCAAATTGGAAATGAAGTCCCATGCGAAGAAACACACAAGATTATATATAATGTATATAGAGATATATATAATCAAATAAGCATCATATATAATTTATAAAACTCTCTCAACAAAAATCAGGCCTTGATCTCTTACGAACCAACAAGCACCCCTTTTGGTGATCCCTCAAAACCCTAATCTCAGAAAAATTCCTCAAATCCTCAAGGCTTATATACTGCTGCTTAACCATCCTAGAAAAATCGCATCCATTATCATGAATCCATATATAAGGCTGGCAAGTTTCATCATAGTAATACAACAAACTCCTCACACCTCCAAGATTGCCTTTAACTTTTCCAGGCATGTAAGCTTTGTATATATCTTTGCCCTTCAATCTCTTCGACGAGCCAGGCTTAAGCGTATGAACTTTCTTCAGTATCGAGCCAACCCTCACTTGAAGTTCGATGGGATTATCGCTGAAATTCCATATTCTCGTCCCAGGCCCTGAGCATTTTGTGCGATCCTTGCATGTGTTGAAGCACTGTAAGAACGTCACAATAAGGCTGAGATGCTTCATGATAATAAATCTGAAGGGCTTGCTTTGTTTCTAGCTTGATATCACATGTGTATGTATGTTTGTATATATATAGATGGGTAATGGTGTTAGGAGTATACTATATATTGATGAAATCTTGGGGGAGGCAATAAATGGATAATTTGGTACGTAGGGGGCCCTTTTAACATACACCATTGCCCATTAAATTTTCATGATGAATAAGCAAGAAAAGTTAGGCATCATTCGGGGCGATGATGGCAAAGAATTCAATGGGAGAACTGTTCTTCATTTAAACTATATGGAAAGAAATGAAGTGGTGATATGCGCCCACCGTTATTATGATGTGTGCCTGCCATATGATTTTGCTTCAGGTTTCATCATTGTGAATGTAATATGGCGCACTTTTTGTTCTCTCTCTCTCTCTCTCTCTCTCATGGAGGTTGTAGCAGAAGTTATTGCACCATAGAATGCTGCTACACTGTAGCAGTTCAAACCCTACCATATACATTAGGTAGCCACAGAATATAAAGTGCTCAATGTGCAGATATATTTCATCATTACACTTAAAATTCGTGCAAGTGTAACATATATTTCATCATTTTTATTTGGGGAAGGTGGGAAGAAACGGTCAATAAAGCAAACAAAACGTCGAAGTCACAAAGATCATAACGCTCCTTTCGGTTATATTAAACAATAGAAAGGAGCACTTCAAAAATTTGCTATCTTCCAGCGTGAAATGATGGGCTTTCTTAATTCCTTGCGTTGCTTTCCTTTATTTGGACATCACTATAACTATCTCAACAAGCAAGAAAAAATGGCTATAATGACTTAATTCGATTCAAGCTGAATTTAGTTGAATGGCATGTGATATAATATAACTATGGAAAAGTAAAAAAGAAAATTGAAAAAATCAATTTCGGGCCTTGTTAATGGGCCAATCAAAGCCGTATTAAAGCCCATTTGAAGATAAACAACCTTCCAATAAAGTCATATCTTGCATGAAAGAAGACATCAGTTAGTTCTCACGCCGACACTTGGCACCCTAATCGATCACAAGGCCATCACTTTCCTCGTACTCTTAACTCAACACCTTCTTCTCTGACACATTAAGATCTCCAGGCTCAGATCAAATCAGGCAAAATCTTATCGAACGTTAGAAAACGACTGATGTCACAAATGCACCCAAATCACATACACAGCACCGCCGCCGCCGCTTTCCTTGGGGCCGAGATAGAGTTCGGAACGGCCAAATGGTACGCCTACTGCGGCGTATCTTGCGGGCTCGTGGCGTTTGCGGGCCTAATGTCGGGCCTCACTTTGGGTCTCATGTCGCTTGGCCTCGTCGACCTCGACGTTCTCCAGCAAAGCGGCTCCGACGCCGAGAAGAAACAGGCCGGTCAGTCACTTCTTTCCTCCATGTCAGAAAAAAAAAACGGAGTTTTTATTTCATCGCAGTTTCTATGTTGTTGTCTATGGAGATCGATCGATTTCTTCTTCGTCCTTTTGTTTTCCTCAGCTGCAATCCTCCCCGTCGTTCAGAAGCAGCATCAGCTCCTCGTCACACTCCTCCTATGTAATGCAGTTGCAATGGAGGTATATTAATAAGCTAATGTCCGAAATTTATCCAAGAAAAAGGGTCGTAGAAAACTGAGGAAGAACTGTTATCTTTGCAGGCGCTTCCATTATACTTGGATAGGCTATTCAATCAATACTTAGCTATCGTACTCTCTGTCAGCTTCGTTCTTCTGTTCGGAGAGGTTAAACTGAAAGTGCATTTCTTATATAGCAGTTAAGCTGTGAATTTCTTTTCATTTCAATGGCAGTTTTTTCTTACAAAACTGTGAATCTTTCTCCAGGTTATTCCTCAGTCGATATGCAGTAGATATGGTCTAGCAGTTGGCGCGAATTTCGTATGGCTCGTTCGAATACTCATGATCGTCTGCTACCCCATCTCTTATCCCATAGGAAAGGTATGCGATGATTCGAAAAGAAAAGAAAAGAAAAAAGAAATCGCTTCCACGCTTGTATTTGTATTTTTCTTGATTTTGTTTGCGCCTTTTTTTTTGTCAGATTTTAGACCGTTTGCTGGGACAAGACGAGGCGATGTTCAGGCGGGCTCAGCTGAAGGCGCTCGTATCGATTCACAGCAAAGAGGTTGTTATCTCTTTTCTTTTGTCGTTGTTCTCTTTTTTTCGTCGGTTAGTTAAGCGGGATTTTTTTTTTGCTCGCTCGTTCGATATTTAGGCGGGGAAAGGCGGCGAACTAACGCACGACGAGACTACGATTATCAGCGGAGCGCTAGACTTGACGGAGAAGGTATATATGTGCAAGTGGCTAAACAAATGAGGTATTTTTTTTCTAACGCGATGTTTTTGCGCAATAAACAGACGGCTAAGGAGGCAATGACGCCTATCGAGTCGACGTTTTCATTGGACGTGAACTCGAAATTAGACTGGTAAAACATTGCTTGTTGGTTAAGCCGCATTTTGTTCGCCGTAGCTTTGCTGATGAGTTTTTTTTTTTTTTTTCAGGGAAGCGATGGGTAAGATTCTATCCCGTGGACACAGTCGAGTCCCCGTATACTCGGGAAACCCGAAGAACGTCATCGGGCTTCTACTGGTAATAAAAAGTTCGGCAAAAATCGATCAATTTCGAAACTGTTCACAACTATCCTACCCATGTTGGTACACCAATCCAACTACCTTCAATTCAATGTTTGACGCGTAATAAAAAGAATTAATTTGTTTTTGTTATGCGTTACAATTTCCATGGAGTTGGGGGTTATCACTCACTTGCGTAGGACAGAACAGACCTTCGAATTTTTTATTTCTTTTCCATGATTATAAGTTGGATCGCCGTCGTCCAGGTAAAGAGCCTCCTCTCGGTCAGACCCGAGGCAGAGACGCCCCTAAGTTCAGTCTTAATCCGCAAAATTCCACGGTAGGGAGATTGAGGGTGCGTTTGGTGTGAGGAATTCGATGCAGAAAAGAAAAAGAAAAGTTTAATGATACACATTCAACTACGTTACACTTCGCGTATCGTCGTAACATTACACTTTTTCTTTTTCTTTTCTGCATCGAATTCCGCATGCCAAACGCACCATAAAAAAGATTCAAACTATTACTATCTTCGTCTTAAAGAAACGGTCCCTTATCATCGCCAGAGTTCCCGCGGATATGCCCTTATACGACATACTCAACGAGTTTCAAAAGGGAGGAAGCCACATGGCCGCCGTAATAAAATCCCGACCGCAATCAATAGACGAAAAGCCTCAAATTTCCGACGAAGAAAAACCCGAGGGCGGGAAATTGGAGCTGACGACTCCATTGCTTTCGAAGAGAGAGGAAAACGCCGTGATCGATATCAACAGGCTTCAGAAATCGCCTTCCATGTCTTATAAGGACGCCGTGATCAACAGATCTCCGCATTCATTAGAGGACGGTAATGATTCTTCGGGGGAAGGCGAACAGCAAGTCATCGGTATCATTACATTAGAAGACGTCTTCGAAGAGCTATTGCAGGTAATGTGTATGCAAAGAATCGACTTCTTTTTATGTATGAATTTTTTTGCTTCGATGATGTAGGAGGAGATTGTGGATGAAACGGATGAGTTCATCGACGTTCATAAAAGGTAATCATCGGAAATATTTTCTTGTAATAGTTACGAATGTTCGAAATGGCGTCGAGGCTGAAGTTGCTGTATTTATAGGATACGAGTTAAAGCAGCTTCGACGATGTCCCGTGTGCCGTCGATTAGGAGGGTAGGGAGCTTAAAAGCAGCTGTAAGTTCATCCTTATCATACGTTGTAATGATTCTTTTTTTTTTTTTTTTTTGTTTTTGGACAAAAGATCGTAAACATTGTTCGTAAATTCACGCAGGTTGGGCAAAACAAGCAAGCATCCTCGAATTGATCGAAGAAGGGCTCAACAAGAAATGGCCAGGAGTTAACTAACTGCTCTTAGTGTTCTAGCAAATCTAAATAAATAAATTGAGACATGCACGTAAGAATGTGGGTTCGAATTGGTTTTAATGTGCATACTTCTTAGGCTAATGGGGATCCTATTTCCCAGCAAAGGGAATTTGACAAATGAAAATATTCATTGAAAAATAATATTGGAACTTAGCATTATTGCTAAATCAATCGCACCTATATACTCTAGTTCAGATTTATTGTCTGTAGTTCAAACCATCCCATGTAAGAAAGAGAAGCCTTATCCGTAAAGCTCAAAATTTTGTGTAGACTTGGTTTGATGACCTTATACAGCAAAAACAATTTTCCTCCACTCAACACATACCCACTCCTATCTACTAACTACTAAAGCAAAACCCACTAGAATCTCTTTTTATATATATAATATCGCAAAAACCATATTTTTCAGCTGTTCTCCAATTTACTCCTTCTGCAGTTCCAAGGTGAGACTTTTATACGTCGTCATTCATTATAGTTTCTTTCTTCAAGTTCTTACATAATTAGCCGTTATACAGTGTAAAAGTCAACTTTTTTTAGATTCCTTGTGTTACAGTCAGTGTGATTCTTAGACTTATTTTATTATTATTTTTTCCTGTGTTTGCGGAAAAGAAAAGGAAAAATGGCGCAAATCTTGGCACCTTCGGCACAATGGCAGATGAGAATCGACTCGAGCCGACTGAGTTCGAAGATGCTGAACACCGTCGGCTTAAGACAGAACAAGAAAATGTCGGTCAGAGGTCTCCGCCAATTTAACGTACTCGTCGTTAAGTCGGAGCACAGCACGGTCAACCGCCTCGAACAGATGCTGAACCTCGACGTCACTCCTTACACCGACAAGATCATCGCCGAGTACATATGGCAAGTGTTCCGCGCTTCTGTGTTCTTACAACGTCCACATACTAGGGCTCGTCCGTCTTAATATGCTATGTTTTTTTTTAAAAAATAGGATTGGAGGTTCGGGAATCGACCTGCGCAGTAAGTCGCGGGTACGTCCTTTTACTCGTTATTCTTCGTTTCTATAATTTGACAATGTTGAACGAACACTTCATGTAAAAGCTCAACCTTTTAAGGGAGTAATGTATATTATTTTAACTATGTGTCGTCTAGGCTGATTTCTTTCTTTTATAGCATTAGAAGTATAATTCGATTTGACGGGTGGTCATCAGCTCTGACACTATGCTGAATGATCACTTCATGTAAAACCTTAAGCTCTGAGAGAATGTATCATATTTTAAAGAAGTTTTCCAACAGAAACGTATCAACTTGAAGTAGTTATTATTTCCGATGGGTAGACCATATCGAAGCTAGTGGAGCACCCGTCCGAGCTTCCGAAGTGGAACTACGACGGATCGAGCACTGGACAAGCCCCCGGCGAAGACAGTGAAGTCATACTCTAGTAAGATCATCGTATCGTCTCTGTAATAAAAAAACACTTGCATTACAATTATCCCGAAAAAAAAAAGAAGATTCAAACTTTACTCGTCCGATCGAATAATCTTTTAGCCCGCAAGCGATCTTCAAGGATCCATTCCGAGGCGGAAACAACATATTGGTCATATGCGACACATACACTCCCGCGGGCGAACCGATCCCCACCAACAAACGCCACCGAGCCGCTCAGATCTTCAGCGACCCTAAGGTCGCCGCCGAAGTTCCATGGTTAGGCACTTTCTTCTTTTGTCTCATTACAGAAAGACATAGGATTGGTCCCCGATGAACTAACTCGACTCTAAATTAGGTTCGGGATCGAGCAAGAGTACACCTTACTCCAAACCAACGTCAATTGGCCTCTGGGTTGGCCCGTCGGAGCCTACCCCGGCCCTCAGGTAATTAATTTTTTTTTATTTTTTTCCTTTATTTTGTATTTAATCGTCGACAAAAAAAAATCTCGTAATTTGTAGGGACCTTACTATTGCGGCGTGGGAGCGGACAAGTCGTTCGGGCGCGACATATCGGACGCTCACTACAAAGCCTGCTTGTACGCAGGCATCAACATTAGCGGCACCAACGGAGAAGTTATGCCCGGGCAGGTGATGTAATAACGAGTAGCGCTCTTATTTTCGTGTCCGATTCTTATCTATGCCATGAAATAGGAATTACCGACTTCAGCATACGAACACTCTATGAGTTTGTAGGGTTCCTTGCATTACTAAAAATTGCGCTCTCCGTCTAAAAATTGTTCGTTGCAGTGGGAATTCCAAGTCGGGCCTAGCGTTGGGATCGAAGCCGGCGACCATATATGGTGCGGAAGATATCTCCTCGAGGTACTTTCAAATCTTAGATAAAAAAAAACGCCGAATTAATATAAATAACGGTCATTGATCTGATTCACCTACGAATTACGAGCAGAGAATCACCGAACAAGCCGGGGTCGTTCTGTCCGTCGATCCAAAGCCAATCGAGGTATAACTAATACGGTCCATTCGACTTTGAATCGAAAAATTAGTCTTATGCGTCGAAAAATGTACGAAAAGAAAAATCTAATCCTCGACGCGGTCTTTCGTTTATTCCAAGGGCGACTGGAACGGCGCGGGGTGCCACACGAACTACAGGTACGAAAACGCGAATTCGTCGCACGATCATTATCATTTATTGCAATAATGCAATAGAAATGAAATACAAATATGTCCGAATTTTTTTTACAGTACGAAGAGCATGAGGGAAGAAGGAGGATTCGAGGTGATAAAGAAGGCGATTCTAAACCTCTCCCTTCGACACAAGGAGCACATCAGCGCTTACGGAGAAGGAAACGAGCGAAGGCTTACGGGGAAACACGAAACTGCCAGCATCAACACCTTCTCATGGGTACCATATAATAATTATATACAAAACAAATTACCATTTTCTTCATTACATTATCATTAACACCGCCATGGCTTGCTGTTCTTACATAGGGCGTTGCTAACCGTGGCTGCTCGATCCGTGTGGGAAGAGACACGGAGAAGAACGGCAAAGGTCTGTAACTAAGAACAAAACCCAAGTGAAAAAATCAATGCTTTTTGTATCGAATTGAACATTCAACGAATATGTTGTATGTAGGTTATTTGGAAGATAGGCGTCCAGCATCTAACATGGATCCGTACGTTGTGACGTCGCTGCTGGCGGAGACGACTCTGTTGTGGGAGCCGACGCTTGAAGCTGAAGCGCTCGCTGCTCAGAAGGTGTCTTTGAAGGTTTAATTTGCCGGCCGGCCGGCCAAGAATGAAAGAACCTTAAGAGACGAGGAGGGCTTTGCACCACTATTTCCATTGTTTATTTAGATTCCCACTCCCTTTTTTTCAAGTCAAATGCTGCTTCCTTGCTTTGCTTGCTTGTTTCACTGTGTTCAAAGGACGTCTTATATCGAATCGACTATGATGTTAGATTCAATTCATATCAAAATTAATGGAGGAATGATATAGACTAGGTATAATAGTTGAAAAATAAAATAAAAGTTGACTTTGATAAGCATATAATTCCACGGTCATTAACTAAAGAAAAATAATATGAATTTAATTAAATTATCTCTCGTTAATTTCGTCTATATACCTAACTCACGCGCTTTCGCAAGTGGATAACTTTGCTTTTCTCAACATCTAGAGAGAGAGAGAGAGAGAGGGCAACAACGACATAGAAAGGAAAACGTCGACCGTAAATCGTCGGCGACCAAAAGAAAATATCTGCAAACATGTACGGATTCACCGGTTTGGGCAAAGGCCACGACGCAGAGATCGACCTCGAATCTGGAGGAACTTTGTACCCTGGATTGAGCTATGGCGAGAACCAGCTGCGTTGGGGGTTCATACGCAAGGTGTACGGAATATTGGCGGCACAGATCGTCCTCACCACCATCGTCTCCGCCGTGACTGTTCTCTACGCGCCGGTGAACGATCTCCTTCGCGGAAACTCCCTGTTGCTGTTGTTTCTCATCTTCACGCCTTTCATATGTGAGATTCTTCTTTTCTTTTTTCCTTCTTTTTTGTTTTTTGATGAATTAGTTTTTAGAAGTGTAATGGAAGCCTGATCTACAGACTTGTCTGACTTTAGAGAATCTGTTATGTTCTCGTTATTGTTTGCTTGAATTTTCTGCTTGGGAGCTGGAATTAAAGGCCGATCTATGCATATTTCAGATTTGATCATTTACGTTTGCTTGTTATGTTTGATTTCTCTGCTTTGTACGATGTCGATTTGATTCCTTTTGCTGGTCCGTTCTGGGTAAAATCATTTGAAGGGGGGATATGTTTTATTTACCCTTTGCACATGTCAAGTTGACGCCAGAGCTGATTCCATAGTAATTTTAATTTATATGAAACGCTATGCCATCTGATGATCTCCGACAATTTGGTTTTCCTTGTTTTCCTTTATTTGCTTCTCCCCGCTATATTCATCCATGTTGCTAATGAATTTGCGTTCTGTACAGTGCTGTGGCCCTTGCATGTCTATCAGCAAAGGCACCCATTGAACTTCGTTTTCCTCGGGCTCTTTACTGCCTCCATGAGTCTCACTGTTGGTGTCAGCTGTGCCAATACCGAAGGTTGTTTGATTTTTTGTAAAATTCTTGAATCAAATGAACATTATGCAATTGTTTATTACCTCTCAACTGAACCTATTACAATTTTACAGGAAGAATTGTGCTTGAGGCGTTAATCTTGACGTCAGCTGTGGTTTCAGCCCTAACTGGGTATACTTTCTGGGCTTCTAAGAAGGGCAAGGACTTCAGCTTCCTTGGACCCGTATTGTTTACTAGCCTTTTCGTCTTGATCTTGACTGGCTTTATTCAGGTCTGTCTCTCTTTCCCTCGTGTATGTATATGTATGTGTATTTCTCTGAACATTGGTTCTTACCTTACCATGTCGATGATGCAGATGTTCTTCCCACTAGGCTCAACCTCAATAGCCATCTACAGTGCAATCAGCGCCATAATATTCTCGGGTTACATAGTCTACGACACAGACAACCTTATCAAGCGCTTCACTTACGACGAGTACATTTGGGCATCGGTCACTCTCTATCTCGACGTTCTCAACCTTTTCCTTACCATTCTCAGGATGCTGAAGCAGGAAAATTAAGGCCCTCCCTGAGCTCAGCTCAGTCACGATGGTAAAGTAAAGCCTTATCATAGTGTTTTGATCTTTGCTGTTCAACTGTGTCCTATATTTTGTGTAGAAGTAAACTATGGTCATATTTGCTGTTACTCTCTCCTCTGCCCATGCACTAGTGGAAACCCTTTCGGGCTTTGTTTGTGGTGCATTTGATAGAAGAGTATTTGCCTTATGAATTATGCGAGTGGAACCTACGTGGGAAGAAATAAAATTTTGTGTTTTCATTTTTCTGTGAATTGTTATTACGCGATTGTGATTGGGATCATAAACAATTGTAGCTGCTTAGCGTTACAGGGTTGTCATAAGGCAAGGCAAGGCAAGGCAAATACTAATATGTTGTGAATCGTTGACTTTTTACTATACAACTGTTCACAGGGAAAGATATCCCATTGATCTCTCGGTTAAGTTAAGGACACAAGCTAGAATCCAATGGGTAATGACACAGACATGTCAATGACATTGGTGGTTGTGGACTCGTACTTTGTATATATATATATATATATATATATATCATATATGCACGGAAAATAATTATATAATCAATTTTGAAGAGAAAATTGGCTAATGTAATAGGTTGGTGGGGGAGTTGCTAAACCTATTATCTGGAGGCCGTATTAAATGACAATGACACAATAAATTATTAATACACATGCATTTAACAAAAAAAGAAAACATCTTTACGATACCATTAATTTAGGTAGACCCAAAAAATTGATATCCCTCGCTAATTTGGTGGATCATGTCTCTCTCCCTCTCTGTCCATGCATGTTCATCTTTATCTAACACTATGTTACTGATGATTCTTAATTGCATCGAAAGACACGCATTAACTGAAATTAAACTTGAACATCGAGCAAACATTTTTTCTACATATTACATTGATCGATATCTCAATCTCGCCTATCCGTTCTTCTTCCTTTCTTCGAAGGAAGCAATGGAGGCAATACGACACTGTTCTTTGTCTGCGTGCAAATGGGCACATTGATCACAGGCCTAATCCTAAAAGTCGCAGATTTTGTTCTCTCAAGCCCTTTCTTGCAAACCCTTTTCACAGCCTTGTCTTCTTTGCCATGGCCATTTTTCTCGTCTGAAAATGAAGAACTTCTTGACGAAGAAGAAGAAGGTGAGAGAGCACTCGACGAAGGACGTGGATTCTTCCTCAACCTAAGCAGTTCTTTCCACAGAACAGTGCAATTAGGTGGTCTCGGCGATGGATCATCGTCAAGAAACAAGCTCATCCTCGGCTCTTCTTTATTGCTGTTTTTAGTCTCGCCTGCTGCTTCTTCTTCACTCTTAATAGCCTCAGCTTGTTCTTCAACATTGATAACAGTCGTACTAATGATCTCACTTTTCAGCGCCACCTCTTTGAGTTTGTCGTCTGCGTAGTGCTTCTGCCAACAAAATGGTAGTAATTTGCCTTCGTGGAACAACTTGTCAGCTGTGATCATCATGTCTGAGGCCGCGACGACTCTCCCAGATAAAAATTCGAAATCTGCAAGTTTTGACCTTTCATTTCCTGCATCTCTTACAACCTTTGGGCGTACAGAAGCCAAACTCTTATCGTCTAGAAAATCTGCAGAGAACGAAATGCGAGGGCTCGAATTGGACTCGACGTTGTTCTTGGACGACGTCTCTTGGAGGGTTTCGAGGGAAACCATTTCTGATCAACTTTACAGCAGAAAATAATGGAAGCAAATTTGGGAGGCTTTAGTGTTCTTTTCCTTTATTGATTGTGTGATAAGAGTTGTCTGCATGAGTTTATAGAGTGCCATGTGAAAAACAGTCCTATTGTCCAGAACAATTATTTACTGGACAATATATATATAATATATATCATCTGATCATTACTCTACTAATTAAGACTTAATCATGAAATATCACCGTATGATTGTACCCCATAAAGCCACAGCTAATCAAGAATCCTGCGAATCTTTTTTATGATGTTCGGTGAATCGAAGGTTGTATGTGTTTGTAAAGCAACCCTCAGACTACTGGTTAGTTTAACGACCTTAAGGACGTTAAGTAAACAATTGGACAACGACCAGAAATTAAAGAAAACTACAAAATAAAATAAATAAACAACCAAATTTTACAAGTTGCAATAGTGCACTTGATATGTCGACAAGGAAAGAACACGATGTCAGATTATAATTGACAAAACATAAATAAATTAGTTTCATTTCGTCTGGCGGGCAAATGTAGACACTGAAATTCTCAATAATAAATTAATCTAGTTTAAAAAAAAATACCAAACGCAATAATAACACAAGCACAAGAAATAAGCAACATATCAAACATCATATAGATAAAAACTCGATCTCTTTCTCACGCGCCGCCCTCCTTAAACAACCTCCCTGCTAGGCAGAGGCTTACCATTATCATCGGTGAAAAACCTCTTCCAAACAGGATGTGCCCTCCAAACCCGTTCTTCGATCAAATCGATGGGAATTCCCTTAGTCTCGGGCAAGAGGAACATCACAAATAGACCCATAATCAGAATCCACGCGGAGAAGAAGAAGAAAATGCTGGCCTTTAAGTGGCACATCATGGAAAGGAACGCCTGGGCGATGATGAAGGTGAAGGTCATGTTAGTGCTCACTGCTATGGCGAATCCCGACGTCCTCGTTTCGATTGGGTAGATTTCGCTCGGTATGAGCCAACCCATTGGGCCCCACGACCATGCGAAGGACATCACGAAGGTGCAAACGAGGACCACCACTGTAGCCGCTAGGCCCTTGTGGAGCGTGCCCGTGGGCTTGAGGTTCGTCTCCAAGATGGCACCGATTGCAACCTAATACATAGGTAGGATTTAGAACCAAGAATCGATTTTTTTCGACTTGGGGCTTTATTTCTATATAATCATGCTCACACACGCACACTAATATGGGTCGTGAAAAACAAAGCCAAGATCGATTTTTTATTTTAGGGTTTTTCTCGATCGGTCCAGAAAAGTATGTATCGAACATGCAAAATCATGTCGATTTCGATTTAGGGCTTTCTACGTAAACATGCACAACGCACACAAACATATATGGGTCGTTTAAAAAACAAAGACCGATCTTGATTTTTAAGGATTTTCTCGATCGATATGGGTGGAACGAAAAATCATACAGATACATGCAAAACCATGCTGATTTCGAATTAGGGTTTCTTGAAAGACCTGCCTTAAATCAAATATTACGAAACCATAATACATGTCACGTTAAGGTGGGTTTTCTTGATCAATCCACATAAACCAGATATAGCTAAAGATTAGTTTTACGATTTTCAACACATTTTGGATTTTCGACGACGTGTCGAAAATCTTTTTGGTGTCCCCACAAAGATAGAGTAGTATGTATCCACATAACAAACCTAATACGAGTAAAGACCTAATTTTTAGAATCAGGGATTTTCAATTACGTAAAATTCCTTTACCTGAGAAATAAACATCTGAACTGAAGCCTGGAGAAGGAGCTTCCTCCTCCCAAACTTATCCACCGCATAAATCGACACGAACGTCGACGCAACATTAACCAATCCAGTGATCACCGAGGACAGAAGCGAAGCATTCGACTTAAACCCCAGCGTCTGAAAAAGCACGGGAGCGTAAAACATAATAGCATTAATCCCAGTAAACTGCTGGAAAACTTGTATGGAGTTCGATATGATCAGAGGTGGGATTCCACTCCTAGTGAAGAGCTTCCTAAACGGCCTCTTCACTGTCTTGGCATGTTCGCTGGCGGCCACAATCTGATCAAACTCACTGTCAACGTTTTCAACTCCTCTGATCTTTTTGAGTGCTGCTTTTCCATCCTCGATTTTGCCCCTCTCCACTAGGCTGGGCGGCGATTCTGTGATGATGAAGGAGCCGATTAAGAGAACAGCGCCTGGGGCTGCAGCCAGCCCCAGGGACCAGCGCCACCCATTGGGGTGGAGCGTGGACGTGCCATAGTTCACTAGGTTTGCCACGAATATGCCTATGGTTACGAAGAGCTGAAAGAGTATGTTCACTGCTCCTCTGTGCTGTACAGGCGCTATTTCAGTCAGGAAAACTGGGACGGCCTGCATTTGGTATACGAATATGAGTTTCAAGCAGTGAAATGATTTCGTGGAATACGAAGGAAAATTAACCATTGGAAAAAGGGTATTATACTTCGTTGCCAAACCCTACGCCGAACCCAAAGAGGATGCGGCCGCTGATGAGCATCCACTTGTGCTTGGCGCCGCCGCTCAAGCCGGCGCCGGCGATGAAGAAGAGGGAGGCCATGGTGATGGTGAGGCGGCGGCCCAAGACTCTGCAAAGCTTGGATGCGAAGAAGCTTGAGACGAGTGCTGCTATGTAGAGAGAAGAAGTGAAGAGCTGTAGCAGTTGATCGTCGTACTTGCAGTAGTTGTCTTCGTGGGCACGAAGCTTCCTTTCGTGGACTTTGGGGAAGAACTTTATCAAGAAATCGTCCATGCCCGTTACTCCACCTGGTATTAAGAACGATTAGAAGTCATATGGTGTAATAAAAATTGAATCTTTCTCATTAGGGTTTATGTTTTTGCGATGAAGAAGAAGAACCTGAAATTCCAATGTCATAGCCAAACATAAAGCCGCCGAAGGCGGCGAGAATCCAACATGCGAAGACGTAGAAGGTTGTCTTAGAATCGTACGGATGGTTTCCTTCGGCCATTCTTCTTCTTCACCGAGAATGTGTACTAAGCTTTGTGTTTAGTGTAATGTTGAAAAGGAGATGAGGAATAATAGACGGAAAGGGTTTATGATATTATGTCTTGATTATATTTTATTGGTGGTATACTGAATATAATACTTGCTTTGGAGCCTAAATCTTCTCAACTTACACTGAGAAAGTCAAGGAACGATATAATGGGATCTTAATGGATGGGGTTTTATCCTATTAGTTACGAAATTTTTGGCGATCAATTATGAACGGATAAGAATTGCGATCTTTGGCAACGTATCGGATTTCGAAATTCAATTATGATTTGAGAATACTTTTTACAATTAATAGATATTTTATTAGTATATGATTTGACTTGATACCAATATTCCGAAAATCAATGTGAAAATATTCTACCAAGCTGAAACGGAAACTCTAAAATTGAATGCAGTGAAGATCACTAGAATCGGTTGTAATGATTATCCGCGTGAAATTGATTAGCTGCCTTGTAAACTTTCATCCTTGCTTATCATAATCCCAATTCCTAGGGAAGTTAATTAGATTACTTTAATTGCTAGTCTGACCTTAATTACTTCTTTATGGCCACGTCATCGTATTATATCTTGATCTATGGGCCGAAGTTTACATGTAATAAGTAGCAAATTGCAATAAGAAGCTCATATAAAAGAAACATGATGTATGTATAATCCCTTTATCGAACCCCAAAGCTTTCTTATGTGTATAATTATTATAAAGTATTTACCGCATTGTTTGAATGGTAATAAAATAAGATATTTCTTTATGCACGTCCCATAAGGAAGACGAGACCAATAAAGAGGTTAATATTTTTATTTTTTTTTAGAGAAAAGCGATGAAAATTCAATTTAAAGCAGTGTGAAATTGAAATGTAAATGTTATTAAATCCAACTTTGGTCTAAAGCATGTGTACGTAACATTATTTATATTACACGCTTGTCCGTACTTCGTTGATCTTTTTACTATGTATATATCCTTTTGTTCTGCTTTATAAACGTGTGTGTGTGTTAGATAATTGCTAAAAAGCATTAATATTTATGAGTCTATTTCGATAATAACACGGTTCACTACATTGAAGTTGAAATCCAAACAAGCATATTTAATTACGTACGTGCATATAATCATATTTTGGAGAGAAACAAAAATAAAATTTCTTTAGTATTTTCACCTACATTTACGGAAAAAAAAAAGTCGATTATGCGTCACGTGATTCGAAAATTTGTGTTAATTTTGTTTGACCTTAATGCAGTGAAGCGGCGGAGCATGAAATCAATAAAATTTAATTGGGACCCCCTTTACGAATATTATGCAATAGTAGCTGAGCTTAAATAACATGTAAATTAAGTTACAGGTCCAAAAACATGTTTTAAATTAGGTTTCAGATCCCTGTCAGAAATTTCATAATTTTAAGGAACCGATTTTTATAAAATTTAGAGATAAGAACTACGCAAGTGTTATGCAATGTACATGAACTGGTATCGGAGATCTATTAAGTGGTAATGTAGACCCATGAAGTGGTACTGTAGCCCATGAAGTGGTACTGTAGATTCATGAAGTGGTACTGGTGAACAGTGAAGTGGTACAGCAGAACACTTAAGTGTTATGTAGAAATCGGGTTCTTAAAACTATGAATTTTCTGACAGGGTCCGAAAAGCTAATAAAACTTAACATGGCCTGAATTGTAAATGGCCCTAACATTTAAGTATTTTATCTTATTAGATAACGATTGGACCCACGGTAGTTCCGTGGACCGTGCTTCTTTTCTTTGCCTCACCTCCCAATATCAACCGTCCGATCGAAACTAAGGAACGGCTAATACATGCGCCAGCTCGGACATTTTTATCCAACGGTTCATATTTATCCTCTTTAGTTCAATCCTACGGATCTCGTGCGTTGATTGGTGTGCCCAACGTACTTACGTGCTCTATCATACGCAACTTGTTAATAATCCATTTAGGGACCATTAGATAATTGCACGATTTCAAAATATTTTGTTTTATAATATAAAATTGATACAAAGTCATTATTTCAAGTACCCGTCATTAAAAATCGTGAACCAAGAAAAAAAGTGAGATATTTTCTGGCACCGTTGTTACGGGCTATAGCCGGTCGGCATGGCCCACTTAATTGCAAATGTGGGGCAATGGTTAGGAATTAATGCCCTTGACTACTTTTTCTTGGCTTTGAATAATTCACATCATCAATCACTTTTTTTATTACGCCGCCGCATCAATTTGGGTTTGAAAATTTTCACATCATCAATCATTTATCACTCTACGTTAGCCAATATTCAACCCATAATATTCAACTAATTATAATTATAACAAAATTGTAATAATAGTTGTATATTTTTGCTACAAATATGCCAAAGGAGGTCGGATTTTTGGGTAAACTGACACGTCTCAGTCAATTAATGATATTCAATGTCTAAATCATATCTCTATCTCTTGTTAGTTTTCTTTGTCTCGTTGGTTTAGAATAGAGCCATGTAGGCAGCAATATCCGTATCTACCGTCCGATGAGATCGAAAACCGACGATTGAGATTGATTTTAGCGACGAATGAAGCGCATCTGAGCTTTACACGAGGAGGGCTTTCGTAGATGTGGTGAACAAAGTAGCTTTGTCCCCACCATTGTTTTAAAAAGCGTTGTATCGCGCGCGTCGAGGCGCGCGATCGCGTGATTTTTTTTCGAAACGCGTCGAAGCGTATTTTATTTAGCGTTTATATTTTTTTTTAGTATTTTTTAATTAGCGACGGTAAAACCGTCGCAAAATCCGTCGCAAACCATAATAATTTGTCAAAGATAGACAAGTTGTGCAGAGTTCACGTAACACGTGGGCTATTGGATAAATTTCTTTATTTTTAATTCTTTTTCATTTAAACTTCCACCTAATAATTAAAGTGTCCTTATCTTGAGTAGTTTATATGATAAAAATACATAATTATATCCAATTTATTCCTTATTTCATGACGATCATAATGACATGCATATCATATATTTATTGATATCAATATAATTTTTGATAATTATAAGAATCATTTTAATAGGATTACTTTAGTTATTCTGAAAGTAAATCCAACAGGAATGATTTTTGGTATGGGTTCATATTTTATTGTTTGGGATTATATAAACTTTTTAATATAACGATCATAAATATTTAAATTTTAGATTGTATTCAATTATTTGTACCTTATTTTTTATTTCATTAATTTCTAGAAATAATATTGATTATTTAGTCTCATAACTATAATAATGAGATAAGTAGTGACCATATTTATATGTATTATATATTATATATAATTTATTTTATTATATCTAGCTTATCCGAAATACTCACGCAATGCGCTACGCTATTTATGCTACGCGCTACCGACACTAAAACGCGACACACTGCGCGTTGCGCTTTTTAAAACATTGGTCCCCACCCCAGCAAATGAATATAGATGATGATGATGATGCGATTGAGATAATAGCCGACAGAAGAAAAAAAGAAGCTCTTTTCTTTGTGAAGAAACAGTAGAGAGTGAGAGAGAGAGAGAGAGTTTTATCTTGAATGCTAAGCACAAGTTCCATTAGGACGCTTTGGTGAAGAGTCTCTTCTTTTTTCAGTTCTGTTTTTTGAGCTGTAAACTTGGTAACTATCTATCATCTGATGAGATACAAAGATTGGTTCTTGTGTTCTTTATCTGGGTTTAGCTCAAATTCAAGTGGGTAAAAAACGAAGTGATTCTCTTTGTTTCAATTCATGGATAGAGGAGACAGAGAAGCAAAAAGGGTTACTATGGTGGGCTCAAATGGCTTCAACAGAAGAAATTACAGAACGAACAATTTTAGAGACTCTCAAGGTTGATTTGAAGATTCAGTCGAAACTCAGATCTGATTTCTTTTCTTCACAAAGGCCCAATCTTTTGAATTTGGCTAACTTTTTTTTTTTTTTTTCATTTTCACTTGCAGATGATGATATGGGTATTGGGCTGCATGAAACAGTGAGATTGAGAGATAGAGATGGAGATGTAAGAACTCGGAATTTAAGGAAGAGAGATCTAAGAGAAAGGCCAAATAGGACTATGAACATCATCAGAAGGAGAAGAAATGAAAGGTTGAAGAACAACAGAGGCGAGACAACATATGATGAGACGTCAGAAGAGAGCGTCACCGATGACGAAGACGATGAAGTTGAAGATAGCAGCAGTCCGACCACCGCAAACCGCCGCCGGCACCAACACCAACGCCAACAGAACGTTTGTAGTATTAGTCAGAATAATACGTTAAGCATTGGTAGGAGCAATAGTCCCCATCTTCAACACAGAAAAGTCTTTCCTCCACCAAAAAGCATATCTACTACTTCTTCAAAGGCTTTCGGAGCGCCGCCGCCCGTTTGGAGGTCCGGCGATGAAGTCATCAGTGTTTCCGTCCCCAGAAAAGCCCGCTCTTGTAAGATGGAAAGAGCTTTCTTTGTCTTTCTTTTGTGGTTAAAAAAAGTTCGATTTTTTGCTGAGTTTTGATCTTTGTTCTTTTCTTTTTTTTTTAATTGCAGCTTGTACGAAGAGGACCCATGAATTGATTTCAAGCAGTAACATTGGAGAGCAGATTCTCCGGCGGCCATCGGATTCTCCGGCGAGATACCCATCAGATCAGCCTCCGACGATGAGAAAGAAGCTCGTCAGTAATCAAACCCATTTCAACTCCACCTTTCTTTCCCGATTTCTTTTGAAAAAAGATTCAAACTTCATTACATGGGCTTCCTCGATTTGCAGAAACCTGCTGTTAAAGACGATGGTCCCAATCTAAAGCCGGCGAAAGCTGCACCTGAGGCTAGCTCGTCGAACGCCGAGGAGATAGAGATTGAGATAGCTGAAGTGTTGTCCGGCCTGATGATGACTCAGCCTCAAGGCGGCCCTTCTCCTCCGTGTAAGAACGATGACGTCACGAGGGAAAGCAGCACTACTACGACGACGAAAGACTTTGATCAGACGCCGAAGAGTGAGATCTTATCTCCCCTAAATTCGGACAAAGCGTCTCCATCCACGGTGGAGAACGGTTCTGAGGTGGGGGGTAGTTGTGTCTTTTCACGAGCAGAGGCGGCGGCTCAGCCGCCGGAGAGAAAATCTTTCGCCGGTGGGAAGCTATTAGTTGCTAAAAAGGAGACTTTATTATCTCAGAAGGGGAAAGACTGTTCTGTGGTCAGAACTGAGGTGTCAACATCGTTGCCGACAGCGTGAGTGTTTTTTAAGTTGAATTATTATTATTTTTTTTTATTTGAGAATTATCTTAAAAAAAAGTTGGTTGGCCTTAAGTTGGTGTTATATCCTTTTTTTTTTTTTTAATTTTTTTTACCAGAAATTCAAAGATGTACAAGGGAGAGGAAAATGACAAGGAAGAAAGGTTTAAGATAGATCTGATGGTGAGTTCATGATTTTATCTACAGAGGTTGCAAGTTTTTTTTTCCTTGATTTATTTTTTTTAATTTATTTATTTGTTTTTATTTTGGTTAGGCTCCTCCTCTTTCTCCTCCTCTTGATCTAAAGCCAGTTCTATCAGCTGCTAATAATGCTGTAAGTACACTATCAATCAACTTTCAAGTTTCTTCTGAAAAAAAATCGAATATTAGATGAATTGATTTTCTTGTTTCTCGCATTTTTAGGAGCTAAAGCCTACGGTGATATCGAAAAACAACAACGACGACGTTAAAGAAGAGCTAAATCAAGAAAAGAAACGTAAATGGAGCAAGGAAAACAACGATGGTCTGAAAATCGATTTAAGGTTTGATTTAAAGGCCGAGAGAGATTCGAGCGCTACTACTATCGTAAGCAAATTGCCAAAATTTCCAGCTAAAGCTAACGAAGATCAAGCCCCTGAAAAACACCGTAAGTTTTTTTTTTCCATTTAATCTCATTTTCGCATGGTTCTGATGTTTTTCTTGCATCCCAGCAGTTCTTGATATTCATTTCTTAATTTGCGTTAGGACAATCCATTTCTCAACTTCGTTCAAAGAGATGCATTACGCACAGAAGCATCGCCAACTACATATATTACGACCAACAACAGCAGCTCATGAAGAAGACGAACAAGTTCCCGCCTTTGATCGGTGGGCCCAAACCTTATTATTGCAACCTCAACGATCGAAATCTGCACAAAGATGTAAGGGACGAATCCCAAAACCCCAACGCCAGCAGCAAAATCCCTTATCAGCCTTCAAATATCTCAGATTATTCTTCCCAGGGAAAACAGCAAGTTCTTGCCCAGCAAGTTGCTCCCAGTAGTTTAATGGTACGTACGTTTCTTTCGAAGCCCACCTCTAAATTTTCGATCTTTTACCGAGTATTGAAAACGTTCGTTCCTTTTTCTTTTTCTTGTCTTTTTTTTTTTCCGTTTAGGGACCGACCTTCATTTTCCCTATGAACCAGCAACAAGGTAACGGTTCGTCTTCACCTCAGTCCACAACACCCATGGCCTTCAAGTATCCGAATGTGGGGCCCAGCGATGCGCAGTACTTTGCCTTCTTACAAAACAACGGCTATGCATTCCCTATGTTCGACGCCTCGTTCTATCCTCATCAGCTTCACCAGAAATCGAACGAAGCGAATATCCAGCAAAGGCCTCAAAAGTCGCAGAAAATCGACCAGCAGAAGACGAACGGTGGAGATGGGCTTGAATCTCGTTCGCCAGCTGTTGGTCAGAATTTTACGGTTCCATTGCATCCTCAGAACTTTGGCCTTACGCCTCCTTCAGCTGCTGCTTTTAGTGGTGGTGGCAATAATCAGACAACTACACAGCAGAAGAAGAAGAACGCTAGAGCTTCGATCGATGGTAAAGATGATGAAAGGAAAGGAATGGCCGGCGATCGTAGTACGAAGATGAATGCGCAGCAAAATGGTTATTATGTCCAATCTCAGATGCAACAACATCAGCAGATTCTCAATCTCAAACTACAGCAGCAACAGTTCGCTTCAGCGAATCAAAGTAGTACGATGTCCAATTCACCACTGTTAGTTCAACCTCCTCTTAAAGGCAGCAGCAGCCCTAATCATCAGATTCCTCGCAGTCAAACGAAGATGAATGCACAGATTTCATTCGGTGGGAATCATAATGCAAACGCATCCTCTCCTATGATGATGGCTGGTTCTTCTCCTACAACCTCGTCGATCTCTAAAGAAGGAGCAGGTAAAAATAGCCCTAGAAGGAGCTTTTCTTCTTCGACGAATGGGAAGAATAGCCATGGCTGTTCTACTTCTAACATGCTGACATCACAGAGCCATAAGCCTCCTTCAATTCTTGGAAGCCCACATGTAAATTCATCGCCTAGTAGCAAAAAACAGCTTAATTCTCTGCCTCAATTATCTGCGAAGAATATGCAGCAGCAAGCCCAGCAACTCTTCTTCTCAAGTCCTATGGTGCAAGTTCAATCTCCTTCCCACAATTCGTTTGGCCCGAGTGGTTATTACATGGATCATCAGCAGCAGCCAAAGCGTTCAACAGACAAGAACCAGCAGTTATTGCAGGCCACGACGACTGCGAATGGAATGCTGCTATCTTTGAATCCTCGTTTAGCTTCGGCTAACAGTGCTGCTGCCATTATTACTACTATGGATGGTAATGGAAAGAATGGTTCTTTGCCTTCGAATGGTGTCTTCAACGCCACCGTACAATCTGGCGCTGCTGCTTTTCCTTACGCTCAGTCAAAGCCAACCGAGCAGAAACAACCCGCGGGTGGTGAGTCAGCATTCCTACCACTTTTTGTCTGCAGTTTTACGTCTTCGCAGATATGTAACTCTGTTTTTGTCTGAAATTGTTGCTTTAATACTTGAAGGGGCATTAGTTCAGAAGGGCAACGAGAATTTGCATACGTGGCAGCCGAAGAAGAAGTGAAAAGGTCCAATCTTTCGTGGATGCAGATTTTGAAGGAGTGCAAGTAATGAAGGCTGATGATATACATATATATACTTTTGGACAGCTTCAACTTAGAACTTAGGTTAGAAAGAAAACAGTTAAAGAGGTTAGATGCTTGGAGTTGGGGGAAAGGCAGTAGCTTTATTTATGGTTGTAAATGAATATATATATTTATATATATGTTTCGCAATCTTATATTCATTCAATTACTATATTTTTCTGTTTATGGCTCAATTTTTGTTCTGAATGTGTCGGCGAGGATGGAGGTTCTTATTGGAGATACAAGATATTTATGGTTCTCAATTTGAGTAAAAAAATATTCCTTTCTTGGGAGTTTGTACAAAGGGGGATTGATGTAAATTGCCAATAGATGAAGACAAGGTACAGTGCAGTGATTGTATCGTGATTCGTGACATTTTTTCTTGATTATTTTATTTTTAGTTTGGAAGATTGTGACACATTCAATGCATTCCCTAGTTTAGTTAATATTCCTACACTAGCTCATGACTCTGTCTCACATGTGGAAAAGTCAAGTGGTTGAAAATTAGAATGGTTCATGTCCTTTTCTTCTTCTATTAAATGGGGCCCACTTTATCGACAAAACAAAAGCCAGTGATTTGAATGGTGGATTTTTGTTATTTATTATTATTTTTTTTGTTGTTTACTTAATCTACGGCCATCGTACCATCATCATTAATCAAAAGTGTCGATATCTGGTAGCTTGATTAGTAGTTTAAAATACGAAAATTTAAGACCTTTTTTTTATAATATAGCATCGCAATTTCCGACAGCAAAATCAAGGACTAGTAACGCCTTGTGGGTTCCATTTACTGAATAATTTTGGTCCCCACCATAAATGAAGCTGAGATATTATATATAGCTAATATAATATAATAGGCGCAATGAAAGCCCGAAAGGCCCATTTCTCATGCCCACATTGTATGGGGCCTATATAATGTTTGGTATTTTGGTATTTTGTTCTTTTGCGCGCACACTATAAATTCAAGTTTAGCAAGTGTGCATGCAAATAAATACTTTAATAATAGGAGAACAATTGAACATGGGATGAGACTAACATGATTTTTTTTATTAAAATTTTAAAATTGCTACTTGAAAAGTGATTGTCACGGCAACATACATTGTCAATGCTTCAACGAACACATGAATCATGATTGATCAAAATAATTTCTCAATATGATTGAGACCATCCAACTGCCCAATTTAATTACTGCTATGACGACGCAACTTAAACGAATTGATATATATCCACTTCAACATTAGCTCACAGCGTCGTTTAACATGCCTAACCATTAAATTAGATATATAAGATTAGATATTTGCGATAGTTTGTGATCTATTTGTCATATACGTGTTGGCCGAGTGGATTGAATAAATATATGTTTCCTTTATTGAAATGAGATGTACATTAGAGCCATCTTGTTTGTCCCTTTTTGGTAGTTGGTATACTTCAAATATCAAAAGATAATATTGACTATTAAATAGCACGTGGATTAAATAAAACAAAGCGGGGGTTAATATTAATTGTTAAACATATAATCTTCATTAAAGAATTTGAGATTATCGATTGGGAATCCATGTAACACTTACTAGTCGTCGTAGGCTACTAAGTCGTGGATCAAAAACCGTGTTCTTGATCAACTTACTAATAATAAAAACCTAATATTAGAACTTTTAAAAAATGATTGAAGACCCATATGTATATTTCTATATTTTCCCTTGGGTTTACCATGTCAATCACGTATTAATTACTACCTCTTTTGGTCGTGTTCATTCGTATCGAATATCTTGAAGATAAAGTCCCATAGGTCATTGTGGGGGAAAAGTCAAATAATTAATCAAAGAAGTCATTATGTGATAGTTTTAAGTGGCTGCTAAAGATGGATGAATTACATTTTTAGACTCCAACTAGATAAATATTAGTTATTAAATATGTTGTTGTAGTAGAGATTAAGAATGTCAACTAGATAGGATTGGCCGAGTATTTAACGTGAATACCTTTTCTTTTTCTTGATTACTCCAACTTGTACGTAGTGATAATTGAAAACAATAGTTTCAATATTCAAAAAAATACAATCCTTTGATTTAGGTCCATATTAGATGATGGCGAAATGTCATAATAATATTCTAAAATCCATTATCCAGATTGGCACGAACAATCAAACCAATCATCCCATTTCATCTCTACACATGTTTTCGCTAATAAACCTTTATAGATAAGTCGCCATTGTCTAATTGATTTTCACAGGAAAAAAAATTACTAATGGTCCATTATTAATAATCCCAAATACAGAAACTAGAAAAGTAAAATCAGGAAACAAATTGATTGAATGGGGGAGTCAGAAGAGCATGTGATGCAGTAATTCACCATATACCACTCACAAATTAAATATCAAACAAGAACTTTGGGGAAAAAAATACTCCCTCCGTCCCTATAACTTTTATACATTTTACCAAATCGGGCGTCCCACTATCTTTTATACATTTCCATTTATAGTAAAAATTTATACATAATTTTAATTTTAATTATTCCAACTTAAATTTTAATCATACAACTAAACATTAATTACCACACCTACCCACCAAAAAAACCTAATCTGAACAACTAACATCTCTCTCTATCGCATATTCATTCCATCACTCTCTGTGTCTCTCTCGCCATTTCTATCAGCGCTCATTTATCTCTGAAAACCCTAGAAAAATGGTCGATCCTCGTTCTCCGTTGCCGGCGCTCGTCACCGACGCTCTGTCGGTGTCGGGTGAACATGGTGACGACCTCTCAGAGGTTCCAGAGACACCGGAATGTCTGTTGGGGTTTTCGGACACGACGCGTGATGAGCCTCGGTTTTCTGATGTTTGTGAGTCCGATTCACTGACTCTGGGTTCTTTGTTGCTTCCAGGTGGTGAGACTGTGTTGCCTTGCTCGTTGGAGTCGCCGGTTTCACCGGATCTTGGCGATTTAGGCGCCGATTCGGCCGATCTCTGGAGCTCCGTGCCTGATTCGGGTGCCTTGCTTGCCGATCTGGCGGATCCGTGCGGCTCCGTTGCTGATTCGGGTGACTTGATTGCCGATCTGCCGGATTCGTGCGGCTCTGTTGCTGTTTCGGGTGATTTAGCTGGCTGCTTTGTTCCTGATTCCTTGAATGACGAGATAAAGGCCGTGGCCCAGCAATTCCTAGCGATTTACTGTCCGGCCGTGAACTATAAGAAGGTTAATTCTATCCTTGAACTCGTAGCATTACTGTCTGAGCAAAAGCCGGGGTCTTTGGTTTACTGTGTGATGCTGAAATGATGATTAAAATGGCTGATGTGGGCTGATATGTTGGATGTTAAGTCGTTTAGGGTTTAATTGTGTCTGATGTTGTGTTGTGCCTGATTATGCGGTCTGATATGTTGGATTTGGTCTGCTATGTTTTGCCCGAGTTGGTCTGATAGGTTGTGCTGTGTTGTGGCTGATTCTGTGATGACTGTGAACACATACATATAACCCATTCATACATGTTCTACATTCTTACAAAAACAAACAGCACATACACATGTCTGCGCATCAAAAGTGTTAACTGTTATCCATGTTTATACATTAAACATGTCAACTAATCTGTCATTATGTTTACTGCATAAACATGCTTGAACCTTAGGATGAGTCTCCAAAATACTCCTCTAGCTGTCTGTGTTGAAATGCTTCACCTTGTTCTACCATGTATTGCATGCATTCCTTCACTAATAAATCATCCACATGTAGAGCATCTGGTAGGGTACCTTCTCTGATCAATGCCTGCTTTTTCATGTGTGGCAAGCTGTATTTGTTATGTCCCTTGACCTTCATGATTTCAATGAGGCATGCTTGCATACTTAGGAACACCTTGTTCAAAGTTTCATGACTTAGCTGCTCAAATGATTCTTCCACTGCAAGAACTAACTCATCAATTGTATATGCTGCTTTCTGAACTTGTAAAGATTGAATGGCTCTGAACCATCCTAAGTCATTGATGTTTAAGTCTGGTGAATTAGGTGGTTGGCATAGTAGTTTTATATTGAATCCATCAGTTTCTGCTGCATGTCTGAAATCAGAATCTGAATCAATAATGTGTGGCTTTGCATTGTCTTGTTGGATGATTATGTGTTTATCTGCATTTGTTGGCCACTTCTGCTTGATTGCTGGTATGACCTGCACAACATAACAGAAGCTAGATTAGCTTGTCAATGCATTTGCTCATGTTTGATGCTTACATTGATTGGCCAAATAGATGATGATGCATTTGCTTGAATCTGTTACTGATCTTTGTAATGCAACACATGAGCAATTGTGCAAACACTATCTACTCTATGGTCACTACATATTAGAGGTAAGTGAGAACATACATTGTTGATCAAACATGCCTTGATTACATCCTTGTTGATTGAATCCATGGCTTTGGTTTCCAATGTGCCCTTAGCTCTATTCTTACTGTTTCTCTTGGCTGGAACCTTTACAGTAAATGGAAATAAACCTATTTTGCCATCAAACACAAGCTGTCCATCATCTGTGTACACGGGTCTGCTCACAGCACACATAAACATCACTTTTGTGATGAATCTCTTGCTCTTGCATGATCTGTATGGTTCTTCTTCCCCTGGACATAAGTAGAATCTCTCTTTGGTCTTTGTAATGTAGAACCATTTCTCATC
Organism: Craterostigma plantagineum; assembly: GCA_027422505.1. Taxonomy (NCBI): domain Eukaryota; kingdom Viridiplantae; phylum Streptophyta; class Magnoliopsida; order Lamiales; family Linderniaceae; genus Craterostigma; species Craterostigma plantagineum. The sequence goes on from JAPQWV010000007.1 coordinate 2,942,433, forward strand.
TATGTGTACTGTGTTGTGCATGCTAGAAAAGTATAGCCTCTTGTGTATATTGTCGGCCACCAATGATGATAAGCAAAATTTCAGCCTCAAAATTTTGTTGGAAGCTGTCAAGTCGGGTTTAATTGCATTGGTATGTGGTCTGATCAGCCCTTGTTTCACCCATCGACCCACTGTGCTTTTGCTCACTTGAATTTCATTAGCAAGCCTTCGGATTGTTGTTCTTTTGCTTACATTAATTGCCTTTATCTGTTCAAGGTCTACTTCTAGTTTGGTCTTTCTTTGCAGGCCTGATTTGCGCACGAATTGTACAGCCATGCCAGCATCTATTTGAGATTTTGCAACTCTCCAAATCTGCTCAACTGTATGCCTGTGAAGTTCAAATGCGGCAGCAACCTCACTTAGTTTTCCATGGGGTAATTTTCCTTCGGTGCAGCTAGATAGCAGTCTGTGGGCGATTTGAATTTTCTGTTCTGGACTTAGATTAGGCTTTTTTTTTCATCTCTGTTTCACTTGGCAGCAGCCGGCTAGATGGTGGTGATTTTGTTTGTCTGATTTTTGTTGGGTGTTTGGCTAATTGTGGTGTGTTTGCCCGATTTAGTTGTGTAAAAATTCTGTATTTATATTGTGGTATTTAAAGGATTTGGTTTTGGAGGCAATCATTAATTTTTGGCAAAATTTTTAGCATGCTTAATGGGCCTCAAAAACGTCCTTAAATCTGTACTATATTAATAAAATATTATTGCCTTAATATGTGTGCCAGATTTCATATGTACAAAAAATACAGGGACAGAGGGAGTATCAAACAAGAACCAACTGGTTATTTCACTAATTAATAAAAAAAATTGACATCTCAAATCGTAAATTGTAATCTTTAGTGTCCGAAAATATTAGGGAAGCATAAATCGGTTAAAATAAAGTTGACCACTTCCGTACACACACAGACACACACACAAAGTGAAGTCTTCTTCAACATTCAACAAAGCAAAGCACCAGCGCAGTTTCTCCGATCCTTACCTCCAATGAATATAATAATAGTCAACGAAAACGTGAATTATTCCGCTGACCATTTCCTATATAACACCCTTCACAACTGAATAATTCTTGCCTACATCATATTCTTTCCTCCCTTTTCGAACTACATTCGATTCTTAACCTTACCTTTTCAAGGTCGTTCTTTAAAGATTAATCAAAACACATCCAAAAAACCCTTCTCCTTCCCCATTCTATAATTTTACTTAAGATTTAAAACATGGGGATCGAAATATTGGACAAGTTACTAGGAACTGTCTGTGGGAAAACCAAAGACGATCATCACGAGCCTCTGATGATGTCCGATCCCAAGAAGATCAAAGGAACTGTTGTGCTGAAGAAGAAGAACTTCATGGATACAACTCACGTCGGAGCTTCGTTTCTTGATCGTGTCCACGAAATCTTCGGCAAAGGAGTTTCCATTCAGCTTATAAGCTCATCCCATGTCGAACAAACAAGTTAGTGATCATCTTTTTTACTGCCTTGCTGCTGATGCTTTGCTTGTATACGATGATGTCTTGGTTTCAACTTTCAAGAATCTTGATTCTTACCATGCTTGCAACTACAGCTTTCTTGCTCCTTGTCTTTATGCCTTTGTTTCTTGATTTTATATATATAATAGAGAATGGAAAGAGGGGGAAATTGGGAAAAGAAGCATTCTTGGAGGATTGGGTCACAAAGATAACTTCACTAGTAAACTCGGAGGACGAAGCGACTTTCGACGTTAATTTCGAATGGGACGACGAGGGCTTTGGGTGTCCCGGCGCATTCATCGTAAGAAACCATCACCACAGCGAGTTTTACCTCAAGACCCTGACCATCGAAGACGTTCCCGGGCATGGAAAAGTCCACTTCGTCTGCGATTCCTGGGTTTATCCCACGAAGCGATACAACTACGACCGCATCTTCTTCGCCAATAAGGTATATCTTTTTCGCGGTCATCTTTATGTAGCCCTCGTTATGATCAGACTAAACCAATTGGTGGTAGGTGGAGTTGCGTTTTTTTTTTATATATAGTAAATGAGTCGGGCCAATCGAATTATCCAAACATGGGATCGAAATCTCAGTATGACCCTCACGTGTGACATGAAGGTCAAACACGTCAGCATATGAATCGAGTACTGTGAGTGAAACACACGCGATAACACGCAGAGCAAAGCCTTTTTTATACAAATATTATAAATTGAAGGTTTTATCATAAAACCAATTGGTGGTAGGTGAAGTTGTCCGTTTGATACATTTGAATGGGAGGAGTTGAAGTATCCAACGGGGGGATAGAAATCTCAACAAATTTATTTTGTGTTTTGCATGGGAAGATTGAATTTATGAAATATATTTACGATTTTTTTTCCTTTTCTCGTCGCGTTTCTTCAGACGTATCTGCATTCGCAAACACCGGAAGCTCTACTGTGGTACAGAGAGCAAGAGCTTCGAAATCTTCGAGGCGAAAATCACATCGGCGAAGGAATGCTGAAGGAGTGGGATCGAGTTTACGACTACGCTTATTACAACGACTTGGGAATGCCCGAGAAAGGCAAGGATTCGGACCGGCCCGTCCTCGGCGGATCCCAAGAATATCCCTACCCTCGTCGTACCAAAACGGGCCGTAAACCTAACAAGAAAGGTAACCCTAAAACCAATTCCTCGGCTCTACGACCGAAAACAATTTTTTTTATAGCCCTAATTCGAGAAAAAATCGATTGCAGATTCGAAAACCGAAAGCAGGCTTTTCCTATTGAGCTTGGACATATACGTCCCGAGGGACGAGAGGTTCACACAAGTGAAGTTCTCGGATTTCATAGGCTATGCGGCAAAATCAATCGGGCAGGTGCTCGTGCCCGAGATTAGAGCGCTCTTCGACAAGACGATCAACGAGTTCGACACGTTCGAGGACGTAATGAAGCTTTACGAAGGCGGCGCTTCTCTTCCCGACGAACACAAGCTCGAGAAAATCCGAAAATGCATTCCTTGGGAGTTACTCAGAGAGCTCGCACGTTCCGACGGGGAGAAGTTTCTCAAGCTTCCCATCCCCGACGTCATCAAAGGTAAAAAAAAAAAAAAACTTAAACTCGGAGTTTTCTTCGTCATTTACAGACTGAAAGTTTACGTTCGTAGGAAGTGTATCACTTTTTTTTTTAATTTTATATATTATATTTCCGACACAGGCGATAAAACGGCTTGGAGGACCGACGAGGAGTTCGGGCGCGAGATGTTGGCCGGAGTAAACCCCGTTATTATTAGCCTTCTCAAGGTACCAAAAATGTCGACTTTTTTTTTCGTGCGTTTTTCGATCGCGCTTCAAAATCGGTTGAAAAAAAAAAAGACAATAACTTGCTTACTAAATTTCAGGAATTCCCGCCGACTAGCAAGTTAGACCCCGAAGCTTACGGAAACCAAAACAGCACTATGACGAAGGCTCACATCGAGAAGAACATGAACGGGCTCACCGTCGAAGATGTAAAGATCGATTATTGCGCCGCTTATTTTCTTGATTTTATTACCGCTCGGCTAATGATGTCCGCATCATTTCACAGGCGCTCGAGAGAAACAAGCTGTTCATCCTCGACCACCACGACGCCCTAATGCCGTATCTACGAAGAATCAATACGAATACCCCGACGAAAACCTACGCAAGCCGAACCGTTCTATTACTACAAGACGATGGCACGCTAAAGCCGCTCGGGATAGAGCTAAGCAAGCCGCACGAGGACGGAGATTCTCACGGCGCAGTGAGCCAAGTTTTCACGCCTTGCGATTATGGAATTGAAGGCTCCATTTGGCAGCTGGCGAAGGCCTACGCCGCCATCAACGACTCGGGCTATCACCAGCTCATAAGCCACTGGTGAGAGGAAAAAAAAAAGAAAAACTTCGATCACGATTCAAATCTTTTGAGATTAAAAGAAAAAAAAAAAAACAAACGGCGTAATTTTCTTGACTTACAGGCTGAACACGCACGCGGTGATCGAGCCGTTCGTGATCGCTACGAACCGCCAGCTCAGCGCGATCCACCCAATACACAAGCTATTGAAGCCCCACTTTCGGGACACGGCGAACATCAACGCTCTAGCCCGACAGATTCTGATCAACGCCGGCGGCGTTTTGGAGACGACCGTTTACCCGGGAAGGTACGCCATGGAGATGTCCTCCGCCGTCTACAAAAGCTGGGACTTAACCGAACAATCCCTTCCCAAAGATCTCATCAAAAGGTAGTTAATTACAACAAACTTGTAGAGATGTTTTCAGGCCCAAGCCCAAGTAAGCTTGGAGGGTTCCTAGTCTTTAACGATGTCCTAACAACTAACTCATGATGCCTTTAAAAAAATCAGAGGAATGGCCGTTGAAGACCCTACGAAAACGCACGGCGTGCGCCTGACGATCGAGGACTATCCCTACGCAGTGGACGGGCTAGAAATATGGTCGGCGATACGATCTTGGGTCAGAGAATACATCTGCCTATACTACGCAGACGACCATACGATCAAAGGAGACGTCGAGCTCCAATCGTGGTGGCTCGAGCTTCGCAACGAGGGCCACGGAGACCTAAAAGACAAGCCGTGGTGGCCCAAAATGGAGACGAGGGAAGAGCTGACCGAAACCCTGACGATCGTAATATGGGTCGCCTCGGCCCTCCACGCAGCCGTGAACTTCGGGCAGTACTCTTATGCGGGATACCTGCCCAACCGCCCGACGGTCAGCCGACGGTTCATGCCCGAAGATGGCTCGCCGGAGTACGCTGAGCTGGCGGAGAATCCCGACGTGGCGTTCTTGAAGACCATCACTGCTCAGTTTCAGACTTTGCTCGGCGTTTCACTGATTGAGATACTCTCGAGGCATTCCGCCGACGAGGTTTACCTCGGTCAGAGGGTCGACGGGGATTGGACCGATGATCATAGGGCAGTGGAGGCGTTTAAGAAGTTTGGGGCTTCTTTGATTGAGATTGAGACCAAGATTCTTGAGAGGAATAGTAATAAGGAGCTGAAGAATAGGAATGGGCCTGTGGATGTTCCTTACAGGTTATTGTATCCTAATACCTCGGATACCAGCAAGGAAAGTGGACTCAATGTTTGGGGGATACCGAATAGCATCTCCATGTGAATTTGAATTCTTTTTGAGTTTGTAAAGTGTGCTGATTTGCATCTGTAAGAAGTTTGGTTTGTTTCAGTTTGTGAAGTGTGAAATTTGTTGTTTTCGCATGAAGTTCGTTTTGTTTGCTGTAAAACATGTGTGTGTTCTTGAACTGATCGAAGAAGTTGTAAAATTTTATTCAGATTTCACCGATCAAAAGCCAACAGATGATGCTAAAAAGCTTGGCCATATAACGGCCTGGCCAAGCCCAAGAGCTTACGGGCGGGGCTTATTTCTACGACCTAAACCGAGAAATAAAAAAAAAGATCGCAATGGTTTCTAATGGTGTTCGAATAGAGAATTCGTACAATCTCGACCGTTCAATTTGCGTGAAGGACGGGATTATGCTCGAAGAAATTATAAGGACGGAGCTCGAAAGACTCGGTCAACGTCGGCATTATCGGGAAATCTTCTTGGCAAGGCACGTGGTGGAACCCTAGCGTGTACCAAAGCACGATATCCTCGTCCTCGATGCTCCTATCCCTGGCGTAATAAAAAAAGCCATTTTCGCCGTAAAACGAACAAATCCACGAACGACAAAAAGGATGAAGCGCTTTTAAAAAAAAAAAAAAAGAATCCGTCGCTACCTTTGGCTCCAAGTAGAAAGATTATCGTCCCCCCGACTCTCGTCCATGTACAACCCTCCGGCCCATTTCTCGCTCTTATTGTACGGCGTGACCCAAACGTTGTACTTCGTAAACGCCCCGCGAATTTGAGCGTAGTCGTCGTCGGTCAAAAGAGGGCCCGCCGTGGCTCCTGGGTATAGCCGATACCCTATTTGATTCCCCACTTTGGTCTTCTTGCTAGGGTTCACGAGCGATAGAGCCACGGTCCCCGAGTCGACCCTAACCCTCGCGTCGGACTCGGTCTTGGTCGTCTGGCTTCGGGCCCGCCAGTAGCTCTTCCTTGGCAAACCGTTCCCTTCCACGTGGACCGTCTCGAGGTTGGTCTTCACGAAGGAGTTCGACTCGCCGTCGACGTCCAAGTCGAGGCGAAATGTCAGGAAATGATCGTGGTTCGTGCCTAAGGTGTTTTCCGCCAAAATGGTGCCGTAGACTTCTTCTGGGATTTGGTCCTTGTGCATGTACTGGGATCCTCGTACTTCGAGGATCCCAGTCATGCCGACCTGTTGATTATCGTCATTACAAAATTCGCATTGTTAATGTAAGAAACATAGACTGCATTTTTTTGCTATGCCCTATAGAATCCCTATTCATTGGTTATGCGCTTGCACCACACACTCCGAGGATAAGACTAGCTACATGATCAGGTGAATATGTTCTAAATTCACCTAATATGACCGGAGGATAAGGCTAATCTCCAGGATCAAGTGAATATGTTCTAAATTCACCTAATACGACAATCATGGGGTTTGAAAAAACAAAAATCCCGGAAAAAACATTAAAAAGGACGGTATATAATATATGTAGGTGTGTGTATATATATATAAAATATTAAAAATTTTAGTATTTCGGTATTTCGGTATAATCGGTATACCTAATTTTTAAAATTTTCATACCATTACCGTATGAAAAATTTTCGGTACGGTATCATACCTTACCGAAAATTTCGATATACCAAAATTTTCGATATTTTCGGTACGTTTCGATACGATAAGGACGATATATCGGTATTCGGTATATTTCCCCAGCCCTAGTAACAGTAAGGCCAACCCCATGGGGACAGTACAGAAGAATTCTGTTGGGTGTCAAACCCAAGTTTCACATCGGATAAGTCGAAGAAATTGGTCATCTATATAAGATTATGAGCTAAATCCCTCTAGTGTCAATTGGTTTTAGACATAAACCCCACGAGCTTGTATGAGCTTTGGGAAGGAATTGGGCCCGGGAGCAATCAAAGCTTAAAAAAAGGCAAACTTACATTGACTTTGATGACTCCGTTCTTCTTGAACTCCCAATCGATGACGTAATCGTAGTTCCCGACGGTTGACACCGTTCTCACGACGAGGGTCACTTCCCGCCGGACTTCTCTTATCTAAAGAAAAACCGAAAAAGGAAAAAAAAATTCAGGACTTCGTCGCTTAAAAAAACGAAAATCGAATCGAAATTTCATCTCCACCGACGTTTTTCCCCGGGATAGATAGCTCGGTGTGGCGCCACATTATGCCGCCGGCGTATTTCTCGAATACGCAATAAGCGTTGGGTATGCGACCCGCCGACCCGTCGCCCATGGCAAAGTAACCGTCGACAAACAGCGCGTTTTCGGGGCAATCCTCGAAAGGCTCGAGCGGCACAGCGCTTAGCCCGAACCCATATTCGCCGGCGTCAAAGTACGTCCTATGGTACCATTCTTCTGTTAAGTCCATGTAAGGAACGAATAGCTCCGATATGTATCCTCTGTACATCACTTTACGGTACTTTTCTTCCTCGGAATCGTAGATCGAAGCCATGGAAATAATCAAGCCAGCCCTCATATCGAACGATAAGTGGAACTTCCAATTGTCCCAACTGAGAAATAAACATGGACGGTAATAACAAGGCAAAGGTTGTTAAAGCAATGTTAGATGTAGTTACTTTACCTCACTACATTGCCGTCCATGGCGAAGCCTGGCTCGTTTCCCTGGGAAATCTTGGAGCTTAGTTTGATATTCGAATGGAATGAATCGTCTCTGCCGTCGACGGCTCTCGTGTAATCTGTTCCTTGTGCTTTAGGGACTGGGACAACGACTCTATCGCGGAAACCTATGATCTTAATCTCATCAAGATCGACCTCTATGGTGATCCCTTCGATTGGCCTCATGTAAAGATTCACAGTTCCATCCAAGTAGTAGCATATGACTCTAACGAATCTCTTCTCTTCTTCCTCGCCGAACCATCCGCCGGGGTAGCTCAAGCAAAGAACTTCTTCCAACTTGAGCCCTCTTTTCTCCATGGAAGCTTTGAAGGGAGGGTAGGACATTGCTAGTTCGCTCGCGGACACTTCTTCTTCGTAGTTTTGGACAGGGTAGCCATGGCCGTGGTAGACCTTGGCCGAGACTATCGAATTTGCTGGCAAGTCGACGACTATCTCATGGCTTGTTCGGTTGATTCGTGCTATTACGAATGCTAGGCGCGGCGAATCGTCGTCGGATTTACTGTTCCATGATTCCCACGATGAAGAGAGTGTGGATTTTTCTGGCTCGAGTAAGCCGACGTAGTGAAAGCTTACGTTTTGTGAGAAGTAGCTGTGAATGGTTGCTCGGACTTGACTGAGTTCAAGTGGGGTGAGGTTGTCTAGTGGATGGTGGTAAGCTCGGGAGTAGGCGGCGGCGGCGGCGATGGTGAGAAGAAGTGAGAGGGGTACAAAAAGGGATCTTGGAATCATCGAAGACATGATAGTTTCTTGGCTCAGTTTGTGTTCAGTGAGCTCATGGAACTACTGCGATGCTGAATGCCAAAGTCAAGATCTTTTAGAGTTGACCCTACCCAAATGAGTATCTACCCTTCCCATATTTTGTCTTGAAAAGGACATTAATGGGTCAGAGAGAGAGGAGAGGGAGGGAGATGGGATTCATTAAGGGTATATTATGGTTCAGTCCCTAAAACACATTTTTCAATATAGTTCAAGCCCCTTTGTAATTTTATGTCGGCCCAAGGACCTATTTACTGAAAAAACTAGTTTGAAGGACCAATCACATTGTAAATGACCCTTTTATCCTTCACATTTGCCGAATTTACACCCATGTGCCATCGTCTCTTCCAAACGATGAATGCACAAACCACGTTCAACGAAGATCAACATTTACGATCTAAAAGCCGGCTAAATCTCGACGTTAATGACCAAATAAGGTTAAATCGATGATAATTTTCCATGGGTGTCAATAATCAATGAAAATTTTTGAAGTTTATAATGGAATAATGTACTAAAAATAATTCGAAAATCTCCTTGAAACAAGGGTAAATCTGGACTTTAATGACCGAATAAGGTGAAATCGATCATGGGTCTTAATATTCAATGAAAATATTGATGTTAATCGTGAAAAAATTTGACGCGGCCATGATTGATGCTTTTGCTAATAAAACGCTCGCTAAGTAACAATTTATGCATTCTGGGCAACAATTTATGCATCCCGGATAACACTTTATGCATCTCGAGTAACGCTTTATGCATTCTGGGTAACTGTTCATGTATTCTGGGTAACAATTTATGCATTCTGGGTAACACTATGCATTCGTCTCTTCCAAACGATGAATGCACAAACCACGTTCAACGAAGACCAACATTTACGATCTAAAAGCCGGCTCAATCTCGACGTTAATGACCGAATAAGGTTAAATCGATGATAATTTTCCATGGGTGTCAATAATCAATGAAAATTTTTGAAGTTGATAATGGACTAATGTATTAAAAGTATTTCGAAAATCTCGTTGAAACAAGGGATAATCTGGACTTTAATGACTGAATAAGGTGAAATTGATTGTGGATCTTAATAATCAATGAAAATATTGATGTTAATCGCGAAAAAATTTGACGCGGCCCATGATTGAAGCTTTTGCTAATAAAACGCTCGCTAAGTAACAATTTATGCATTCTGGGTAACAATTTATGCATTCCGGATAACAGTTTTGTGCATTCTGGGTAACAATTTATGCATTCTGGGTAACTGTTCATGCAATCTGGGTAACAATTTATGCATTTTGAGTAACACTATGCATTTTACATTGCCCAAAAATGGCAACCTGCACCTTTTGTAGTATAACTTTCGAGAATTCAAATGACCTTGATCCAAATTCCTCTGAATATCCAACTTAATTATGTATAACTTTTATTCTTTAAGTTTTTTTCGCTAATACCAAATAGATAACCCCTAAATTAATCGAAGAAATCGAAGACGAGCAGCGACGGCCACGAGCAGCGACGACGAGGATGTTACAATTTGGTGTTATGTGTATCTGATACTTATGTATAGGATGTTTCTTTTGAACAAACTTCACTTCTGTTGCTGAAATGTATGCATGATTCTGGTAAAGCCCTATGTTATTTACTAATTTCCTGCAGTAACAGTTTAACACTGATTATAAACAATTAAAGAGGAGAAAAAAACAGAAAATGATATTTAGGTAACAAGGGAACACAACACGAGTAACATAATACATAGTCAAAATAACAATTTAATATGTACTTAGTTTACTTTATGATTTTCAAATTTTATATTGCAAACACCTACATTCACTAAAATATATGAAATTACAAAGTTTTAGATTAAATATACTAGTTTAGGTTGTGATTTTCGTGGAGATTATGTTGGTATTGAAGAAGTTGAAGTAAATAGTATGAGAAACAAGTAGCACACTTCTTGAAAGGATGATCATGCTCCTAAGAAATTGATTCTACTTATTCAAAACGTTGCGGATATGAAGTATTAATTGTTGATTACAATCCAGATCGTCGATCTAACATAAATGATTCAACAAAATTAATGACATCTTCAATTAATCTTAACGTAAACCCTATGTTGTTTACTGATTTCGTGCAGTAACAGTTTACCACTGATTAGAAACAATTGAAGAGGAGAAAAAAAAACAGAAACTGATATGTAGGTAACAAGTAAACACAACACGAGTAACAGAAATACATAGTCAAAATAACCATTCAATATTTAATTAGTTAACTTAATGATTTTCAAATTTTATATTGTAAGCACGCTACATTCACTAAAATATATGAAACTACGAAGGTTTAGATTAAATATACTAGTTTAGGTTGTGATTTTCGTGGAGATTATGTTGGCATTGAAGAAGTTGAAGTATATAGTATGGAAAACAAGTATGACTCTTCTTGAAAGGATGATCATGCTCCTGAGAAATCGATTCTACTTACTCAAAACATTGCGGATATGAACTATTAGTTGTTGATTACAATCCAGATGGTCGACCTAACATAAATGATTCAACAAAATTAATGACATCTTCAATTAATCTTAAACGTAAACCCTATGTTGTTTACTGATTTCCTGCAGTAACAGTTTAACACTGATCAGAAACAATTGAAGAGGAGAAAAAAAACAGAAACTGATATGTAGGTAACAAGGAAACACAACACGAGTAACAGAATACATAATCACAGTAACAATTTAATATGTAATTGGTTTACTTTTTGATTTTCAAATTTTATACTTCAAACACGCTACATTCACTAAAATATATAAATTTACGAAGTTTTAGATAAAAATATACAAGTTTATGTTATGATTTTAATCACAAAAACTAATTCACAAACTATAATAATTCTGATAACATATAAACATATAACTAGTAACAGTTTTACACATATGGGGTAACAGATAATCTACGCTTGATTTTATTTAGACTCCCGCCCAAAATTCATCTCATTCTGGTTTTTCCCCCCGAAATTTCACCGACAATTTAATAACAAATTTAGTCAACATAGTAACAGAAATGCATATACTAGTAACAGATCCTGAGAATTTTACGAATCAGTCAAAACGAAAAAAATACACCCAACTTTATAGGGTCGATCGTATTTTCGCGAATTAAATGATGAACATCGACGAACAACCAAACAAGGTGCCACACCGAGCTGCCCATACTATGGGTAGTACGAATCTGTACTTATTAGACGTAATCGTTGCCAAAAACGGATTTGATTTCATCTTATTTTTGCAAATTAGAATCCTACACCTGGTAACAATTATTTACAGTATAACGGTTTTGATACTCCAAGTAACAGATTGCATAATCCGAGTAACAGTATTGACACAGTAAAAATGTACCCTAATTATTGGGGTCGACCGTATTTTCGCGAAATTAAAAGATGAACGTCAGACGAACGAGCAAACAATGTGCCGCACCGAGCTGCCCATACTATGGGCACTTCGAATTTATCCATATTAGATGTAATCGTTGCCAAAAACGGCTTTGATTTCATCTTATTTTCGCAAATTAGAAACCTAAATAGAAAGATAAAAATTCATTACAAATCTTACATCTTGCTTCGTGAATACCACAATACATCTTATCTTACATGCCGAAATTAGTTGGTTAATGGGCATCGAATTTCGGAGCTCGATTCACTGTAAAAACGAGATTCATAAAATATTCTCTCTCGATAACAATTTTCTGCATCATAGTAACAGATAAAGGATGGAGAATAACAGTTCACCAGGTGTTTATGACAGTATAATCTAAAAGCATACCAAAAAGTCGCCAGAAAATAACTTTTAGTTCAGTATGTTAGGCAGGGTATTTCCGTCAATACATAATTTTAATCCTTATTTCTGCCATTTTTTGAAAAAGCTGGTCCTTTAAACTAAGAGGAACTCTGACAGGGACTGAACGGTTCATATAATTACTGACTGGGGACTGAACAGAAATTGTCCCATTCATTAAATAGTCAGCCAGCCTCGTTAAGCTAAAAGTTTTGAGTTTTTTTTTTCATCGGCATTTTCGATATTTGTCGCATTCATTACACAGCGTTATTCAAAATCAGCCGCGAACAAACAAGACACAGATAGTCATTAGCAGTTGGAAATCTTTTGGTAGTTCAACGGATCTTTTCTTGCAATAAATAAGCACTTCATTAGCAGTCGTAATTGGCATTGTTATATATCTAACGTGAAACAGAATGCAAACATATAATAGAATCTTGGACAAATTGCATAATACAGTAATGTAAGATCGGGACATAAAGCTATGGATCTCATGCTATTTTAAGACGAGCATTTATCACGAGATGAGAAAAATTTTCATTCTCAACTTGGCCGTTATGGGCCCTACAAAATTAAATGTATGAGGATGAAATGAACCATCATAGCCTTGTATCCTCCATATAATTTGTCACGAATCAACTATGTCTTTCTAAAAACTTCTCTATCACAACGGAAAATGCAGCAAAACCAGCGCAACCCATACATGCTGCTTTTGGCCCCCCTGAAAAAAAAAAAGATATGAAGATATATAATTACAAAACTTTAAATAATCCAACCTTAAGTTAGGTAGAGCGACTTTAGTGCTTCAGACATACCATAAATGAATTCACAAAACATATCACATTGACGTGATTCATGACGAACAAGTCCACAGCACGTTTTATACTTGGCAGAAGGACCATCTTCGTAGGTTTTTCGAAAGAAAAGGAAAGAAAATGTATCTCATTCTTGATTTGAGCAGACAAAGGAACCGAGGATTTGGCAATGAATTACCTCTAGCTGATATAGCACCGCCTGTTGTACATCCAGCAACTACAGTATTCGTCATATCGTGCTTGGCCCGAGCCTTCAAATTAGATTACAAATTCTTAAAAATTCACAAAATTATTTTGTTTTCAATGGGGAGATAAACGCAAACGACCTGTTCGATGACGCATTCGGCGGCGGAGAAGATGAAGCCCATAACAGCAAAAGCCTTGCAAGAACTCCAACTCCTTCGGCCCATTTGCTTAGCTTGGTAAACTAACTGTTGCCTGCCGCTCATTTCTTCTTGCATTATCGGATTGTCGAGCGCACCAAGAAACAAGCCCATGAACAATCCCAAACCCCCTCCTGAAAAGAAAATAAGTATATGCAAATTCATGAATATGTGTGTGTTTCTGAGATGAAAAGAAATAATGGACTATGGAAGATACCCATGACTCCACTAACAACACTACGGACAGCACAATTATTCCAAATGTCCTGTCCTCGGATTTCTTCCAACGTAGGCAAACGTATTGGCTCGAGTTGGGCCTTTGGTGCATCTTCGGTTCTTGAAGAAGCATTCTGGGATTCGCTGGCGGGATTTGAGGTCATGACGAGCTTCTGGGGAAGAATGCCAGATTGGTGAAGATAAAGAATCAAATTGGTTCGATTAAATCCAAGGAAGAACATGTTGCTTTGATATTTAAACTTCTCTAGAAAAGCACAAAGTTGGACGCTAAAACAGGGTATATCTCAATTAAGCTATGCTGCAAAAGGAGATCAAATGCATCAATGTTGCAGCCATATTTATCAGCAATCTGAACAGCCACAAATTGTGCGAAGTTAGAATGTTGTACAACAAGAGATTTTACCGCTAAAAACAAAGGGAAAACTTATATAGAATCCAATCCTAACAAAGCGTCTACCAAGCCATGAATCAGACTCATGATCACGGCAATCTAGTAGACTGGTCATCATTCATTCATACAAGGAGCTGATTAAATGTCGTTCCTATAATTAAATTAGCTACATTAAGCCAAGCGAAGGTCAGAGAATACACAAATTTCGTGGAGGATCAACCCAAATAAAGTGCCAAGAAAAATGATTTACCAAACACCAGGACTATTCCAATACCCGAGCAAACGTAAAAGCATCAACTAAAACTTGCACCATTATGACATTTTTCCGGGAAGTTAAAATCGTACAAGAAGAATAGTATCAATAACAATAGTACCTTGGAGCTGATGATGATCGAACAGCTAGGGTTTTTGCTACTCAAATTGTGTTGAAGCTAGCAAGAACTGAACTGGTGGAGGAAAATTATTTGTATATTACACAATTACCCACATTGTTTCAGTAATTCTAGTTGTTTCATTGGGCCATAATTGGGCCACTATTGGGTCCAAACTGGTTTATTATGTGAAGCTCATTGTGTAGACATGAACCAACGACAAATCAAGGATTCCAAATGATCTTATATATATATATATATATATATATATATATATATATATATCTTACATAGATATTCAAATGTAGGAGGTCTAATATGGTGACACGTGTCCGTTTAATATTCGAATATACATAAAAAAAAAATTTATAAAAGACTAATAAAATTAAACTTCCCACTACCCACTACACGTGTCCGTTTAATATAATGTAAAACGTTTAATGGTTGTCATAATATCATATATCATATATACATTTAAATATAGTTTTGTTGTGGTGTTGACACATGTTCCACAATAATAATTATAATAAAAATAAATATAATATTAAAAATCTTACATAGATATGCAAATGTAGGAGGTCTAATATGGTGACACGTGTCCGTTTAATATTCGGATATACATAAAAAAATTTTATAAAAGACTAATAAAATTAAACTTCCCACTACCCACTACCCACTACACGTGTCCGTTTAATATAATGTAAAACGTTTAATGGTTGTCATAATATCATATATCATATATACATTTAAATATAGTTTTGTTGTGGTGTTGACACATGTTCCACAATAATAATTATAATAAAAATAAATATAATATTAAAAAAGTATCCACTATGTTAGCTTACTAATTAAAATACCCATTTATCATGGCTTAATTGTTAGTAAACAAACTACTATAAATAGTTAATATAGATATAATTAACTCCGTGCATTGCACGGGTAATTACTAGTATATATATATATATATTATATTATATTATATTATATATATATAGAAATGTAGTGGTCCTCTCATGATGCCACCTGTCCCGTAAGTTTTATTTAATAAAAAAATCATAACATAAAATAATCCAACTCCACTACACAGTACACACGTGTCCCATCTTTAAAATAAAAATACATAACCTATAAAAAAAACCACCTCCCAAGTTAAAAAAACCAACATTTACGCAAACAAAAATACATACCCACGTTGAAGAAGTTTAGTGCCTATATCGAAACATGTCCACATAATTATATTAAATTAAAAAATTTCCTCATTCCTCCACTACGCTGTCAGTTGCTTATTTTCCTGTTCGTGTTCATCTCTTTCATAATAATGTTTTTGATTTCCCCGAGTTATTAATGTTTTGTTGCTTTACGTTTCGGGGTTAGATTTGACGTTGTGTATGTTAAGATCATTTAGAATTTTCTTTAGATCTATTGTGAATGGCATATTATTGCTTTCTCCTTTTTTTCTCGGCACGAGTTGTTGTCACGGGTATGCTATCATATATAATTTCGGTTTTCACGGGCATGTGCATGTGGATTCTGTTCTCTATGTTTGGGTTATCGATTTTATACTGTTAATTTGTTCCTATAATATGATTGATCTTTTTTCTTTTGTAATAGTATGATTTATGGGCTTTGTATGCATATCAAAATAACCGAGCAATTAGTCGTGTAGCTTAAGTAATCTAAAAACTATCTAATGAAATTTATTATGTTATATTAGGTGAGTCATTGCGTAATGGATACTTGATGAGGAATGAATAGGGCTGCTCTGCTGGGGTATGAACATTAAGGTGGTATGATTAGTGATAATCTAATTTATGTATGATAAATATTTTGTTGTCGTTTATCATTTACCTTTGCAGTCGATTTCTTTCGTGTTTATGTAAGTGCATGCATGTGCTAAGTTCGATTATAAGTTCTTCATATGTTATCTTACCATAATATGATGATATCTTATTCTGTAAATGTGCTTTTTATGGATGATATCGAATTCGAGCGATATTACTGCGACAACAGTTTAGACTTGCCTTTTTTATCATATGATCATAATTTATTAGTATTTTCAGTGATTGTGGATGTGTGCGGCATACATATATTGATTTTCCAAGCAACTCTATATTTGCTTCGTTTTTTAGGCATATTATTTTATTTCCAACTAGTAGAGTATTAGGGATGCATTTATTCGCTAATAAAAAAATTATAGAATGTCTTCGTCATTAGTTTTCTTTGTTTTATGATAATAATAATGATAATATATGGACACATATTTTAATGGAGTATGAGATATTTTTTCCCTTTCTATGTTCAGCCATAATGTATATTTCAATTTGCATGTCATATAATGCATTTATTCCCTAAAATTAAATTTGAGCATGTCTTCGTCACTACTTTCCTTTTTGTTTTAACATTTGCATCTGCCTTCAATTTATATCAAGCATATGTAAACTGATTTTTTTTAATTAAAAAATTTGACTCTCAAATACTATCATTACACCGTACTTCAAATGTAGATATGCAGGTCTTTATATCATGCATATAATTGTTTACCGTATTCATATGCCTTCGATGTATTTCATGTGTATGTAAACTGAATATTTACAAGTGCGTGCATTCACTAAATTCCAACATATGTTCCTCATATGTTCTTTTAGCATAATTTGGTGATCTTCGATTTTGAATTTATAAGCCAATTATGGAGTTTGTTTTTATAAATGTATGTGTACTGTTGTGATTACTTCTGGCGCTCTTTTAATGTTTCTTTATCCAACGTTTGACACTCAAAGATAATCATTACAATGTACTTCAACTTTACCTATGCTGGTATTAAGAATCAACTTGGACTATCTACATAAAAAAGTATCGATTTTCGGGAGGTAATTTCAAATTATCTTTTCAGTTTTATGTTATGCTATAAGATCAAATTTTCAATAATCGTTCCAATTTATTCCCTTTGCATTTCCTTTAACTAAAACATCATTGTTTGTCAGGTATGCTGGGGATAATATTGCACGAAACCATATTTTATTGAGTCAAAGACAAGGAAACACTCTACATCAAGTACGCGGCTTGCTTGATGCTGTTCCAATCAACTTAACTGATTACCGTTTCGCTGATAATGTAATATTCCCTTACTTTTTCCGCAAATAAAGTATTCGTTATATCATGTTAATGATAGAATATATATTATTTTTATGCAGATTCGGTTCTTTCGTGTATGCGCATTATAGCTCACATAGATGGCGACAATTTCGTACGAATCGTGTCCGATCTGTAAGGTAAACAAGGTCACGGATGGTTATTGCATAACTTGCAATAGGTTGGTTACACACACTATCACGAGGTAATCAATTCGTTCGAAATATAAATGCATTTATGTGATTAAATTAAAAAGTATATTTTCTTATTTTTTATTCTTAAATTATTGTCTGACCTACAGATATAGATTAAAGACAACAATTAGTAACAAATCTGGTTCAAAACAGTTGACATGCTGGAATGATGATTCATGCGAAGGTCATATTAGGCATATCAGCATCGGAATTAGAGCAGATTTACATTGAGGTATAAATGTTGTCACGATTCAATTTTTTCACGGGTCTTAAGTTTATTTTTTGGACAATATGATAGGGTGGAGATGATGAGCCATTCTTACTAGAAGATTACATGAATACTCGCCTGATGTCGAAATTTGTGTTTATATTGAGGGCGCCAAAATCAAGCGATGATGAAGTAAGTTTCACATGTTTTTAGAGTCGATTGGGAGGAGGAGTATAATTATTTATTCTTCAAGCAAATAGTACGTTGTCATTAGATAGTTTTTCTTCTTTTTTCTCATTAGATACAACATATTGATTTATATATTACGTTTTCTTCTGCAGTTTACGATTTTATGGTTTATAATCGACAACTATGTGCATCTTTTGTATTAACACATTAAATTATAATAGTAAATTAAATTATCTATGATATTAAGATCCGTGCACTGCACGGGCAAAAAACTAGTTTTCATAAAAAAATGAAGATGTTATCACTTGACGTTTCCTTTCCTTCCTAACACTCTCTGAGTGTTTATAAATCTTACTTTGTGCATAATTGAAAACCTCTTTAATTGGAAAATCGAAAATTGGGAAGGGCACATGACGAATATTCCTTTTTCCTTCATTTCGAGAAAAGTTTGAACATTCTAGTCCAATTTTGAAATTTGAAGCCAAAAGTAATATATAACTTTTGAATTTATAAGAAAGAGTGAAAGACTTCGCTGCCTAGTTCAGACTTCAGAGAAGTAAAATTATGAATTAGGCAGTAGTTTGAAGATGATTAATGAAGTGTGCACAAAAGCAAATGATGTAATAACAAAATCTACCCACCATGAAAACTCAATAGTATCATCAACATGAAAGAAAGCAGAGAGACAATGTTCCACCAATTCCAACGATTTTCATAAATAACTCTCGAAAAGAATAAACAAAAAACCTACTCATTCTTCCAAGCATAGAGGAAAAGAGTAAACCCAAGGCCCGAAATCTTGGACTCCTTTGAACTCTCCGACAAATTCCAAGAAAACATCTTAGCCGATGACGACGACGACGTATCACAAATCAACGAGCTCGGGCTCGGGCCAGGGCCCGCCCATGCCGACAAACTAGTCTGAAACATGAAAACAGCACACCCATGACTCGAACCAAAAAGCCAACTATGCAAATCCCAGAAAACTTCAACTGCTAAACCATCGATCAAAACGGTGTTATTACCACGAAATTTCCACTTCAGATGCTTAACTTGCATGACGGTTTTGGCGTCGATTCTAACCGCAAGGTAAGGATCGTCGACGGCGTCGTTTGCATCGCAGTACTCTATCTTGAGTTCGTGGATTGGCCCATTATCGTAGAACTGTGCCTTTGTAAAGTAAGACTTCTTACCAAATAAGTGTTCTTTCTTGGAGATGAACAGAGGATTGGAAAGCGATGCTTTTGCTGCAGTTTTCTTGAATGCCTCTTTCTTCAGATCTCCGACGGCTAAAACCATCTCTCCTTTGGAAACGACGGCGACGTAGTAGCCCTCGGTGGGCTCTGGCCCGGCGCCGAATTTGGCTAAGGAAAGATCCCAAAAGACGTCGATTTTAGCTGAGGTTGCTTCTAAAGATTTTGACCCTTTTCTCTTTGAGAACAGAGATGTCTTCACATCGACTTTGCAGATGGACTGATGATGAGATGCGTCGTCTATTTCGACCGTTAGGGATTGGCCCATCAGCGTTCTGCTCCATACGACGGTAATGAAACAAGATTTGCCCAGCAATCGGCACTTGTACACTGAGCTGACCGAGTTTTGAGAGGCTTTGTTGGCGCCTACGCCGGCGGCGCTCGAGCACGAAGCATCGGCCACTTGAACTCCGTTTTCCCCGAAACAAGATGGGAAATCCCTCATTCTCTTTTTTCTATTATATTCAAGAGAAAAAAAAACCCAAGATCTAATCTTTTCACTTGTAAAAACCTCGACAGATGCAATAAAAATCAAATCTTTGCACACCCCTTCACCAGAATAACAGCATAAAATCCAAGATTTTGCAGAGGGCTGTTGAGGAAGATCCCAAGAAGTAGCATATATCCCTAAAATAAAAGAACTCTCTCTCTCTCTCTCTCTCTCTCTCTCTCTCTCTCTCTCAGCGATGGAAGCAATTTAAGTGAGGAATGATTGTGATTTGGGAAGAGGCCATTTGTGTCTTGAAAAGCATAAGGGAATCAACTCTGTTTAAGGTAAGAACAGGTGGTGGTGTAATAGATTAGGGGCAAAGTTTTCTTCGGGGGTGTAAAATCTCTGTCAGTATATTAATGACTTCATTGTCTTCTTTTGCCGAGAGAAGAGGAGAGGAGACAACACAACAAAGAACAGAGTAAATGAATTTTCACCATCAACTTTTTTTATTTTTTTCTTGTGTAAGAGAGAGAACTGTAAATATATAGTTCACATGCTAAAGCACGCACTGTAAGAGAAGAGCTTGCTGGGCTGTCATGGGATGAATATCATTAAAAAGATTTATGATGCAAAAGAAGGAAACATTATGAAGATGACTTATATTTTTTATTTATTTCTATACATGTTGCTAGGCATACAATACAATACAACTAAGGAAAAAAAGATTCCCCTGTAAAACTGATGAATCATTGAGATTGGCTTTCCTTTCACTCATTACATGGTTGGTTGGTTTAGTTGTGTACGTATAAAGGATTCTTTTGGGATTTATATTCCAATTTCAATCTAATACTTTGGTGATTTCGTTTACATTATAATATATAATTTATATCATAATGGTGTCATTTTCGTTAGTCATTTATATGGTTTGGTGGTTGGATTATTGTTTGACGGTTTCATTATTTTCTTTGCAAGTCAATTTCGGCGGTAATGCAATTATTAAAATCTTGTAATACTTCAAATGTTTTCATGTGTTCAACGAACTTCTGTGCAAGTTTTTTCTTTAATTTTCTTCTTTAATAGCGTTATGGGATTATTCTAAAGTTAATTAGAGACGTTTGGTGCATCAATATTTATGATATATCATACAACATGTTATGATAATCAAGAAATTCAAGTGAATTGAGAATTACCCTTCTTTGTTTAATCAATGATGTTAGAAATACGGGCCGGGCCTCCGGTAATTTTTATCCGTTAACGAGGCCCACGAACATACGCCACACGGAGAAGGAGTGTCGGGTATAAGCTTGATGGGTTCCTTCTTAAAACCAATTGGTGTTTAAGAGGAGTGGCCATCAAGCTTATAAACCCATTTAATTTATTGTTACTAATCGGTGTGGGACATTTATTTTTAGTCCATCACATGTGAAACTCTTAACAAATGACTTTAATTATCAGATTGGGATTTGTTTTAAGCAATGCTGGATTGAAAATGACAGATATCACACAGTATGGGATATAAATAATAATTAAATACATATCATTTTCGGTTGTTGCGTGTTAATAACACAAAGCTAACGCGTGCAGGCAAATCATTTTGCAAAACTATTACTTTCGTGGAAAAAGTTGGATCCAAGGAAGGGAATTAGTTGCAATTAAGGTTTTATCAAGTAAAAAAAATGTTGGTTATAAAATGAAAGGTCATCAATGCATGTTTCATTATATAGGTAATCTTTATTGTTTCTCTCCTTTATTGAAGCAAAAAAAACAAAAAAAAAAACAAATTTTTTTTACATTACCTAACGCCTAACTAAACATAAAGGAAATCTAATCAGAATTCTTGGTGTCAGAAAATCCATCAATAGACACAAATACGCAATAAAAACACATTCCCATGCTTGCGATGATGACGATGATGATCATATTGCAGAAAGATATATATAGCAAGAATATATTCAAAGGTCAAAAAAGAGTGCTCATGAATGAGACAAAACATGCCTAGAGAGAACCTAAGGTTTCTCATTAAATACCCAATTCCCTTACTTGACGATTTCATCAATAAATTTACATTAAACATTCGCGACAAATAAATAAATAGGTAAAATAAATAATAGAAATAAAGTAGTTCTCCAAAGAAAGCGACTAATGCTGGCAAGGGCTTTACAGCCTATTTCCCCGTCAACGCTCTTTTGGTCTTTTGGCCTAAAAGCGTGTTCCATATATTTGTAGAAAAAGCATTACGTTTTGTTTTATCTTCTAACATATTAACGATTCCCCTTTATCTGTGCAAAATAGTAAAGAAGTCATTTTCATTTATTATAATTTATAATCTTGTGAAAATTTTCTAAAGAACTAAATATTTCTGAGCACCACAAACTGAAGCCCATCTCATAGTAAGTTCATTGGGCCAAATTCCACAGGAAATATATCAAGTAAGGAAAACATCCACATCCTAAGAAAAAAATCATGATGTATGCATTATATTCAAATTTGAGAGAGCAATCTCATGTGAACAAGAATTAAAAAAAAAATATCGAAGGCAAGGAAAACCCATGTGAATAATCAATGACTTCTTCGCATTACCAGACAACAACCTAGGAAAAGCAAAACAACCAAAAACTCATGAAAATTTTTTGAATAGTTAGTGGGGATTCCTTAATTAAGTCAAACTCGACTAGACTTTGATAATGTCATACCCTTCAATTCATGCCACTACTTGAACCACCTTGCAACCCCACAATAGAAGTCCTTTAAAAATAAATAGTTGTAACAAGCCAAGGGTCTTACAACTTGATAACATTATTAAAAAAATTTTGAATTATAGAATAAAAATTTCATCGGTTGCTTTACTTTGTCACCATGTCTCCGTAAATTGCAACGATGTTTAGGTTAGATTAAAAGGAACAACAATCTCCCTCCTTGCAACTATTTAGTAGATTAATTAGACCGTGACATAAAAAAACTACATAACTCCAAACTTGAAACTGTTTCATGGGACCTTTTGCCATATATATTTATCATAACAAAATCTAACATGGAAGATGGTGAAAAATTCGTCTGCAATCACTTTGACATTTCTCATGTAAGTGACAGAAGCGAAAAAAAAAAGAGCAAAACCCTAAAAAAAACAAAAAACAGTACTACACAATAGAGTTATGTCCACTCCACCATAATGAACTAAAATACAAACCAAATATGTAAATATGTAATGGCAGTGAAAAAAAAAAGTGACTCGTAAGTAGATAAAATAGTAGTAAAGATCAGCTTTATGAAATACAGAACCTTGATGGCTCAAAGACAAGCTATTACGCGACAGTATTTTTAACTTGGTATTCTTTTTTAACTTGGTATTCTTCAATAGGCGTTGCGTAACTTTACATTTCCCTATAAAGTATTGTAAGGTCTTCGATCATATGTTATGCTTTTGAATTTGATTGACTTTTATAGGTTATCATCATTCAGCTAAAGGACATGCATGTTATTACAAAAGCTTCTGCCAGTGTTTGAAATTAATACATGTAATTTAAGTAAGGAACTATGGTTAAGAATATAAGACAAGAATATGCTTACAAGAAGAAGGCTTTGGTTTGTCTAGGTTTTGTAAAATTTTTATATATATCTCGAGAGTGGATTTCTTTGTTTATTAATGCGTTTACATAGTCCAAGTCGAAGTGTTCGTTGAGAAAGTCAAACTAGTAAGTAAAAAGCATGACGCTCGTCAGAATTAGACGTGTTCATACGGTTACGGTTACGGTTCACGGTTATAAACCGCCGGTTTATGGTTAATGAAAACGTCTAACCGTAACCGAACCGTGGTAATCACGGTTACGGTTACGGTTTTGAACCGGCCGGGCCGGTTACGGTTACGGTTTTGAACCGCCGGTTTACGATTTTTTTTTTCAATTTTTTTTTAAAAATTTATTTCTCTTATATTAATTTAAATAAATTAAAAAACTTTGATATTTTTATATAAAAATGTAAAAAAAATAACTTTCCACTCCAAGTTAGAAATTTATATATAACCTTCAAAATTTGAAAAAAAATTACACTATGATTATCATTCATTCTTCTATTCGAAGGACACTCGTCGTAGGCATTTAGTTCTAAAGATCATGTTTACCACTCAATATTCGTCTAAGTTTTCTAAGTCAATTTTATGATAGTTGATAAAATAAAAATAAATAAATATGATGAATAAATTATAATTGGTTATTATCACAAGAACAATAAAATTATATATTTAATTATTATTTAAAAGACGGTTAAAACCGCCGGTTATAACCGCCGGTTTACGGTTAGGAAAACGAAGAACCGTAACCGAACCTTTATAATTGACGGTTCGGTTACGGTTTGAACCGTAACCGTTGACCACGGTTAACCGAACCGTTGACCGACGGTTCGGTTACGGTTTGGTTACGGTTTTTCAAACCGTCTGAACACCTCTAGTCAGAATGTGACCCCAACTTTTAAAATATAGAACTAATTGTTGTTAATGTATGATATTCGTGCCATGTACGCTATTAAACAAGCATTTTTGAATCTTTAATTTTGGGTCATATTAAATTCTTGCTAATAATTAAAGGTGAAGTTGATAATATATCTTAACAATCAACATGTTTTCCGAATACCAACCAAATTACAAATGTAGAAGCACAAATATCAACTTTTAATGTGAAATCTTCTCGGACACTTGAACAATCAATTCCAATGTGTAATTATGATGTCCTCCGTCACGACCACGCTATCTTATTTCCACGTTGTTTCTTTTCCACAAACGTAAGCAAAAGACACTAAATGTGTGAATTGTGGATTATCGCACGATATTTCACAACCCACTTCGCACGCAGTCTATTTCTTTACTTACATAACCTTTTGTTTGTCGAGACAAAAAATTAAATCAATGTAATAAAGACCCGAAACAAGGCTCTGGTCAACAATGGGAATAATTACTATGTATTCCTCGTCAAAACCTCTGAGAAACCGACACGTGTCGCCTCCTCAGCTGTGGAGAAACGATCGATATCAAACCGCCTAGAGGAGGCCTCATCCTTGACCGATAGATCATCTCATCGTACGGTCGGCGATAAAACTTCAAGTACGCCGAGAAATAATATTCCGGCGATCTCTCCGCCGCCCGACTCATCGCCTGCGCCTCCCTCCTCCTCCTAAAGAACAGCGCCGGCGACTGAAGGTAAGACGGCTTCGGCGTCCTCGCCTGCCTCACCATCGCCGCCGGCGGGTCAAATTCCTGCGTCTTCTGAGGCATCGGCGTCGAGGGAAAGAACGACGACCCTTTTCTTCCCCTGGCGACCGGCGACGCCGCGAAGGAGAAAGACCTCGCAGTGAGCGGCGAAATCGCCGGACCCAACGACGACGACGAGGAGAAGGTTTGCTGGGTGGGCCCCACCTTGGCCGATGACGTGTCGGTCAGCGAGAGGTACCACGGCTTGACGGAGTCGAAGTGCTGAGAGACGGTGAAGGAGAACCTCGACGACGCCGACGGGCCGGGCTTGACCGGAAAACCGGCCGGTTCGAATCTCATGGAGGCGGCGCGTGGGTAAACCGTCAGGTCGTCGTATTCCGGCGACTGCTCTTCGAAGTCCAGCGACGAAACGACGGTGGTCAGTGAAGAGAGCTCAACGAATGGCTTCATACCCTTTGTTAACAGTAAATTCTCAAAATTATTTATTTGTTCATTAAATAAATAAATAAAAAAAACAAAGATTTAGTTCTTCGATTTAAGCACCTTCCAAAGATAGGAAAATAGTGAAGGAGGATCAATGATGAAGGCTTTATGAAGTCGACCTGGGTAATAATCACCCAAGATTTTCAATGTAGCTATCAACGTGTTCATAAAAGCTGGCGCAGACCTGAAAAAGCCTGCGAGTGAAATCATATTGCATTCATTATTGGTCAAACGTAACGATGATAGTTCATCAAGAAAATTGCGTTCTTATCTTATCTTATTGTATAAATTCGATGAAATTCAAAGAAAAGAAAATGTTGGGACATGTCAGACATGTACAGAGAAGGAGAGTTATGTTCCCTTTTTATTCGATAGCAATAATTCAACTGAGAGAATGAAAGAATGGGCTTTTAAGTTTTACTATAACCAACCAAGATTGACCACGGCATGTCAAGGGGGATTACAGTAACTATCTGACACTGTTTCAGAGTTCAGAACATTTGTAGTTAGCGTAATATCTAATCTGTCTTGATTTACATACACTAATTGACTCATTAATTGAGTCATTAGGCGTGGCATTGGGAATTAAAGGAGGATTCTTTATCAATTTTAACGAGAAAGGGTGAGATTTGAAGGTATTTTTCAGACAGGATTTAAAGTGAAGTCTGAAGATAAAGCAACTGTTTCGGACAGGTTAAAGAATCGAAATTTATATGAATATTTAAAGTGGGGGCCATGAAAATGTTTTATGGGAAAATATGTAACCTACTTACTTGCATCAAATAGGAGGACGAGTTGCTCAACGTTCTTCGCCATGGTTTGAATTGCCACTTCGAGTGTGAACACTAACAGCCTATTAAACCTGCTTGAATATTATATATATATATATATATATGTACATAAATGAAAATCATTTTCACTTGCGTACTTGAAAAAAGGCAGACGATGCCCATATGTGTAGAGACACAAAGATGAAACTGTACTTACACTTTCTGGGAATGGAATTTCTGATAATCTTGCTTGATGCGAAATATCTGAGAGAATTCAATATCATAATATAATCATGAACAGTGATGAAATTTTTTACATTATTATTAACAAAGATAAAAAAGAGATTGTACCAGGACAGGCCTCAGTTCATCGTCATGCCCAGCAACATAAGCAGCTCCTTCAGCTAACTCAGCAGAGAACTCATCAGCCATCAGAGTTTCTGGGCAAAAAGAAAAATATATAATAAAAGCCCATCGAATATTATTACAAGCAAGCACATTAAAAAAAAAAAAAAAGAACATTTACCAGTGCCAATAGTATCTCTCCAAGCAAGACAGCTTCTGAGTTGCTTTGCTGCTTTCTTCACATTATCTCCTCTTGCCTTCAGAAATCTCTCCACACAAGCATTGTTGCAGAACTTCTCCTGGCAATAAATAAAAAATATATATATATATATATATTTAGTACAAGATAACAAACTCTAGTTAGCATTAAAAACACAGTAGTATGTGAAGTCTGTGTGTTTGTGTTTCAAATACCTGTTTGAGAGTGAGATGAACGTGTTTCTTGAGTAGCTGAAGTACGGACTGAACCCTCTCTTTGTCTTTCTGAGATTGATCTGTTTTCTTACCCATGAATATTGATTATATAAATCAAGCAAATATCAAGAAACGCTTGTAACAATATATATGTTCTTTGTTTAAACACGAGGAGGGATTCTCTAGTTTGGTTGTCAAGAAAAAAAAAAAACAGAGATACCACTCTTATGTTTCACGCAACGTTTGTGTTTAGATCGAAGAGTAATGAAAGTGATAGTGTTGTGAAATAAGGCATGTATATAGACAATAACATATATACTGCTAACAACCAAATCATGTCAGGGGTAATATTGGTATTATGTGAATGATTCACAAAGATTTAAATACAGGAAGTCGTTACATCGCTGTCATTCCTAATTTACCCCGACGAGACTAACGATTATCTTCGTGAGTTTTGATTCTTTCTGTAAGAAAAGAAAATAATTTTTTTTACCAGTGTATGTATTTCATAATGTATTGACATATAAAGTCAAACACCTAAAACTTTGGGTACGTACAAATGGCTTAATTTATTTTTGTCCGACTTCGTTGTTCTTACGGCGAAGACAAGCTGTCTTGTGTGTCCTTTTTGTATTTTTTTCTGGAAAACTTAAATAACATGCTGACTAATTGCTAACCTTATATAGTTGTAATATTCAGACATTCCCCACGTGTGAGGTGCTAACTAAATAAAGTCAAATGATCGATCTAGTTTTTTTCACTAGTCGTTGTTTAAATGATATAGTTTATCCCTGAGTCGAAAATTAATCAATTGATTCGTTTTATTTAACGAAGAAACTTAATCGCATATATGTCATCGTAACGGATGATAATTGGAAAGTATCAGAGAGATCCGATTAAAGATGAAGCATCTCACCGTTGTTTTATTAATTGAGAGTATTCACTTTAATTCCAGTGGAACACTTCTTTTCCTCGTCCTGATTGAAGTACGTGGCAGATTCCCTCTAGTAAATACTTCCCCGTCCCGCTTATTTCTTCCAATCTTTCTATTTCGGGTGTCCCACATAATTCTTCCCATTTTTATTTTTGATAAAAGATTATGTCAATAATTAAACTAATTACACCATTTATATTAAAAAAAGCTTCTTAATTTGCGTGCACATTAATAGATTTTATATCTCCATGCTTTAAAAGTGTATTATAATATTAAAAAAAGGCTTTTCTTACTTTACGTGCCCACTAATCTTTGGGAAGAAATATGTTGACTGAGGAAGTAATTACTTTTTTCTAGAATATGCTTTTGCAATGTTAACATGGGACGATATTTAAAATCCCATAATATTTTTTGTTATACCGTTAATGCTACAACATTTTCTAGTTAAGCATTATAAATGATCAAAATCAATATAAAAATACATAACTACTCTATTTTCTTGATTCAACATATATATAATGTTTAAAAAAGCCATAGTCACGTGGCCAAGTTGGAATCATCTGATATGAAAATAAAAATAAATATGAAAAGCTTGAGTCGTCTTCACCTACTCTAAATGGTTTCAAATTTTGAACAGCAGATCCTCTTTACCCCCACAAATAGCACGATTTGTTAACCTTTCATCATATCATATTTCAATGATTATTCCGATGCAAAAATAAAAGGAAAGAAAATATCTAAGAATGTAATTACTGCATAATGGAACTCGCTTTGTGGGCTTGTGGGGCACAATACTTTTGAACAGTGAAATCGATAGGTCGATACTACATTAGGGATATTGTGTTATTATATATTCCTATTCATTATTGTATGATGGGAAAATGTATATGTCATATATACTAGTATTGTTCGTTAGTTTTGTTTAGTCCATGCATGACAAGCGAGAAAAAGAAAAGGTGAAATGAAGTTCATACATTGCCAATTGTTAGCCCCACTAAATCATATTCGCAACTAATTTCTGTACCGTTGCGAAAAGGGAAAAGGAAATGCATTAAGTTATTTAATTCGATTTAAATATATAGAGATGTTATATCAAAATTTAAAACACATTTGATGAGTCAACCTTAAACTAATGTAAGACAATAGGGTTTGAGGAGGCCTACTTTGAAGTCAAACAGCTTCGAATAAATTAAAGTTCACAAAAGATAGTATGTACCATTAATAATGCCAATAAAGAAAAGTATGGTTTTAACAATTATTATGTTATATGGACCATTTAATTATTTCAATGATGTCTATAGTTCTGAGCAATGTTGTAAAAATCGCTAGGCGCTAGTCGGGCGGCCGAGGGGGGCCTAGCGCCTAGGCGGTCTAGGCGGGGACTAGGCGGTTTCTAGGCGGAAATTAGACGGTAGACTCGTTTTTTATTTTTTTTTATTCTATATGCTAATATACCAAAGTAAAGATATATTTAATTTATTCATCTAAAGAAATAATATCCTTAATAATATTTTTTGTATTAAAAAATTTCAAAAAATAAAAAAATAAAAAAAAATTAGAATACGGCCGCCTAGCCCGATTAATCGGCCGCCTAGCCCGAGTAATCGGCCGCCTAGCCCGAGTAATCGGTTCGACCGAGTAATCCAACGCCTAGCCAAAAATCGCCGCGGATAGCTCCGCCTAGCGCCTAGGCGGCGCCTAGGCGGCCGCCTAGGCCGAGTTTTACAACCATGGTTCTGAGTGGCTCAGCTCCACACTGTGGAGCACAATCCTTGTTGAAATTCAAACCCCTACTCATTTTCCTTGATTCACATTTTCTTAAAGCTTCATATTATATAATATATGACTAAGTGAAACCGCGGCGCTTATTCATGGTTTGGTCATAATCTGAAAATTTAAAACATGTATAATTCTTGTCCACGGTTAGGAGAGAAAAAGTCAAATATGCATTTGAAAAAAAATAAATAAAGAAGCAAAGCATATATCACTTTTTCTATATTTTTTTTAGGCAAGTAGAAAAGAAAAAGAACAGATTACGTAAACGGTGACAATAACTAGAGAGATTTTATTTTAGTAGGCCCAAAGTAAAGTACTTGTGAGCCCATAATAAACAAAACTATCTTCCCTTGGGCCTTGCATCTTAAGGCCCACTTAAGGCCATAATATAACTGTAATAGCTCTATAAATGGATATGAATTTTATGGTGCTCACCTTATGTGGGCATCTGTTGATGTGACACCAACTCATGCCATTTTCAAGGTCCAACATCGATGTTTAATGTTATGTCGTCTTAATTAAC
Source organism: Craterostigma plantagineum (assembly GCA_027422505.1). Taxonomy (NCBI): domain Eukaryota; kingdom Viridiplantae; phylum Streptophyta; class Magnoliopsida; order Lamiales; family Linderniaceae; genus Craterostigma; species Craterostigma plantagineum. Next base: position 2,972,803 of record JAPQWV010000007.1, read on the forward strand.
ACCTTATAGGTGCCATTAATCAACATTTCGAATGCTGATGTGACAAATTGACGCGATATATTTCTACACGTAAAATATTATGTAAGGCGTCAATATGTCACATCAGCATCCTGACACGCTCGAATACTAGCAAGTATACTAGGCCGTGCAAGTAGTATAAAACGGACGTAAATCCGAGTATCGATCCACGAGGATAGCTCGATTAATTCTAAGATATTATTCTGAATTTTAATTTAGACTAAAGCGAATATTAAATAAGGTGTTTTTATGATTTTTTTTTCGAGATAAAAATAAAGTAATCGAACTAGATAAAAGCGCAAATAAAAATAACGGTTTTAAATCAATAACGACAAACGTGATTAAAGCACATATTTTGGCACGGATTATTCTACGTCGTCATGCAATCGACTTTATCTAATCAATACGATTTAAGTCAAGGTAAAAATTCCTAACATACGTGCTACCCGCTCTCGCGTGTATAGCAACCCTATACGAGAGTGAACCAATCAACTATATCCCTATATGACTGTAGTTACTCCGCATGCATTTGGCTTTATGAACTTCCCCGAGTTTAGGCGCTTTCGACGCCTAAGGTCTCGGAAACCACACGGACGAAACCGATTCCATCTCTGGTCGGTTTTACGTCGTGGTGTTCGACACTTTAATTCTAACCGGTCTAATCACCTCTCGGTATCATAAACCAATCAATAGAACAAACATATGGTGATCAATCATACGCAGGCATTAAACACTGATAACGAACACGTAACTTAACACATACGATTAAATAAAGTACGAAGACATTAATACGAGTTCATAATCCGGCCTAATAAGGCCTTAACCACAAAACGACTTACGCTAACATATTAATTAGCGAAAGCAACATAGGTTTAACCAAACACATAAATAAAACACAGAAAAAGGAAAGATAGAATAAAACGTCCCTCACAGTACTTTCGTCGAACGGGTGGCGGGCGAATCGTCACCTCCCGCCTGGGTAAGTTTCGCTTGCTCGAGTTCACCTATTGAGGTGCTGCTGCCCGCTCGTAGATGAACCACACACAGCTGACCTCAAGCAAAAAGGTCCCTGTTCCCTAACAGATCGAAACTCCCAAGTATACAACTACCCAATTTTGTACGTGTTGTCCCTCTATCTTCGCTGCTTTCCCAATTGCAACAGTCCAGCAAATATCTTTTTCAGCCCCAACACGCCCTGTCAAGCTGCTCCCTTGCGCAGAAAACCCCAAGCTCGCAGCTGCCCAGCGGATCTGACACAACAGCTCACAGACCTCAACCTCTCGGCCCCTCTCTTTGCGCGGATTTTCTTTTTTTCTGTTCAAAGTGCGCTTCTTCCTCTTTTAACAGATGCAACACGTCCTCTCAAACTCTCTTAGCAGCTGCCCCTTCTCTTTGCAAGTGTAGTTGTTTAAATAAAGTCTCAGTGCTCGACAAAAAGATATCAACGCCGTTTTCTAGCATGCGAGCAGTTTATTCAAGATTCGAGCTGCCTTGAGCCACGCATAAATTGATCTTTGGCTGCTTGGGTTGATCTTTTCTTCCTTATTTTGTCATTTCATGAACCCATATGCTTTGACCTTAAAGAGCCGTGGTCATTTTCTTCAATACTGGGTGTAGTTCGATGTGTATTGTCTCTAGCTCTCTCACTCCTTGTTTTTATGTGTATGTGGGCTTATATGATGGGCCAAAGTTTGGCTAATGGGTCTGAATCATTTGGTTGTTATTTGGGCTCATGGGCTTCTCGTAGTTTGGGCTGATTTTTTTTTTTTTTTTTTTTTTTGGCCCAAATTCGTTTCCGATTTTTGGCCCTTTTAGCTCTGTTACCTGTAAAATACAAAAAGTAACATATAATAGGATATTTCTTGACATTTAGACATATAACTATGGAATTACGCAATTTTTCGGGTCTAAAGTGTTCGTAAAATCCTAACTTATCAACAACCCCCAAACTAGCTTCGATCGTCCCCGATCATAAAAGCGAATAAAACTAAATCAAATTAGGATTTTACACGTCACTAAATGAGTGCTCCTATTTTATCCTCAGAAAATGTGAAAGCAAAGCACAATCGGTCGGAATCGTCATCAACTAATGAATGATTCAGCTAAACACGAGACATGAAATGATAGTTCTCAATCATATCATAGCACAAAAATATTTCCAAATCGTAACACGTATCAAGTGACAACTCTCACATGAATCGCTCAATTCGCTCGAAGTGTTTAACGGGATCTGTATAATAACGCTCAACTCACGACATAGAATGATATTAATCTAAGCTTGCAAATATATCACATCATATTCACATAGTAGATATCGTGAACGAATCAAAAGGTCTTTATCAAGGTTGTAATGGGGCTCAGGGTAATAAGGGTGTGAAATATGGGATAAGTGAGCTGAAAAGAGTCAAACATGTCAGTTACTAAATCGCTTTTCCCTTCTATGCTCTCTACCAACAAAAATACGACTCAAAAAGCGGAAAGTCGTAAGACTATAAAATCACACTCAAACTACTACTAAGAACTCAAGAAAATAATTCTGAAAATCTACTGCAACACTTTTTTTTTTTTTTGTTTTTCAAATAAATATTTTCTAATATATTTTTTTTCTTTTTCTTTTCTTTTTTTTTTTTTCGATCACTCTTTTTTTTTCTTCTTTTTTTTTTTCAACTAAATAAAATATACTACCACAACCGGATATAACACACCGTAATCGTCTTTCTTGTAAACTAATAGACTCAATACTTTGAAGCGATTAGTAAGCTAACATGCTGACAAAGGTTCGAGGATGAAGGATAAAATAAAGGGATAATGTGGCTAAATATCGTGGCTCCAAATCAAAGAAATAAGGCTAATAAGGCTCAAAGGGGCTCACTAATTGATAGATATGTTGGGTGCGGAGATATTTAGGCCAGTGACTCATCCTAAGTGCCTTTATCATATTCGCACACAAAAATCCACAAAGTGATATTGACATGCATAACAAAGCAAGTTCGAAAATAATCAGACTACGCGTGCCACTCATGAAAAACACATTGAGCAAGTATTGTGTTGCTCTATATTTTTTTTTTTTTGGCTCAAAACTCACAATATTTTCTGGGTTTGTGTCTCATGATGCGTACTATTTTTCTGAAGCAATCAGTGTGGTCAGATAATCATGCTAATATCAAAACACGTAACATGCCGAACTTTCACACACAATTAGCTGAATCCTATCTCGACACAAGCAAAATTTCAAAATTTTCATCATTGGCAGGAGTTTTCATAAGTGACGTTCAAATCATAACGTTGATCAGTTAAACCAACTAATAAATCGAAGAGATCGATATCATATAAAATCTAGCATGTGTCACCCCACCCCCAAACTAATTATCACATTGTCCCCAATGTGTAGAATTTAAAGTAAAGAGAGAGTTTAAGTGACACTGCCCTGAATAATGCGTAGATCGATGTGAGGCGAGTTGTGAGAAGACTTCAGTTCCTTCAGGATATAGCTACTTCTGCGGACGAACCACCCCCAAACTGAGTACGAGCCTGCGAGGAAACATAACTAGACGACACCGTGATACGAATTTTTGTGAAAATAAATTCAAATGCAAGACACACTTATAAGACGCGATAATTAATATAGACTCCAATAAAAATAGAAATAGAAATGCAAAGATAGTACTTGGGTTGCCTCCCAAGAAGCGCTGCTTTTATAGTCGTTAGCTCGACTAGCCATCCGACTGATCAAGGAGGGTCATTGTCTCGGCTTCTGTCGTTGTTCTGGAGGTCCTTCAGATCGCTGGTATTCTCTCCAGGCGACATGGCCCTGGAAGACACAGAATAACGACAAGCACTTGCATTAGTAACATTAGGTTCAACAAGATTAATCGATGTAGTTTCCTCTACTTCTCGATCATCGTACAACTTGAGGCGTTGAGCATTGACCGTAAATAATTCTTTTCCATCTTTGAGGATTTGTATGGCTCCGGAAGGAAACACTTCCGCCACTTCATAGGGACCACTCCATTTACTCTTCAATTTTCCTGGGAATAAACGTAGTCGCGAGTTGAAGAGTAGGACTCGATCACCGATTTTGAACTCTCTTCGTATGATTCTTTTGTCATGCCATTTCTTCGTCCGCTCCTTGTAGAGTTTCGCATTTTCGTACGCTTTCTGACGAAATTCTTCCATTTCATTTAGCTGTAGCAACCTATTTTTACCTGCCTCAGAATACTCAAATTAAGTTTTTTAACAGCCCAATAAGCACGATGTTCTAACTCGACAGGTAAATGACATGCTTTTCCAAATACTAGTCTAAAAGGCGAGGTTCCTATAGGGGTTTTAAAAGCAGTACGATATGCCCATAATGCATCATCTAACTTTAAAGACCAATCCTTTCTAGAGGCATTTACTGTCTTTTCTAAGATCTGTTTAAGTTCCCTGTTGGAGACTTCTACCTGTCCACTGGTTTGGGGATGGTATGGGGTAGACACTTTATGTTTGACACCATATTTTGATAATAAATTGGCAAATAATTTGTTACAAAAATGAGTGCCACCATCACTAATTATCGCACGAGGTGTACCAAAGCGAGTAAAGATATGTTTTTTTCAGAAATCGAATGACTACACGTGCATCATTAGTCCTACATGCTTCAGCCTCTACCCACTTAGATACATAATCAACTGCAACCAGTATGTACTTATTAGAGCATGAAGTAGGAAAAGGCCCCATAAAATCTATACCCCAAACATCAAAGAGCTCAACTTCTAACATGCTATTCAAAGGCATTTCATGTTTTCTAGAAATATTACCCGTACGTTGACAACGATCACATGAAGCCACAAATGTATGAGCATCTTTAAATAAAGTAGGCCAGAATAAACCTGATTGTAGTACTTTAAATGCAGTTCTCGTCGGACCGTGGTGTCCACCCGTCAAACCAGAATGACAATGAGATAGGACGGAATTTACCTCTTCGGCGGGAATACATCGCCGGATTACTTGGTCAGAGCAAATCTTGTACAAAAATGGATCATCCCACAGGTAATGCTTTGCATCAGAAAGAAATTTCTTCTTCTGATGAAAAGTCAAGCCCGTAGGAATATCACCTGTAGCAGCATAATTCGCAAAATCCGCATACCAAGGCAACGATGTATTAAGTAAAACATATAATTGTTCGTCAGGAAAACATTCATCAATCGGTACGTTCTTATCAGGCTCATGTGAATTGTCTAGCCTAGATAAATGATCAGCTATCACATTCTCGACACCTTTCTTATCACGAATTTCTAAGTCATACTCTTGAAGCAGTAAAATCCAACGAATCAACCTAGGCTTAGCATCTTTCTTAGCAAATAAGTGTCGCAATGCAGCATGATCAGTATATATGATTACTTTATTTAACACAAGATAAGAATGAAATTTGTCTACCGCAAATACCACAGCTAGTAGCTCCTTCTCGGTGGTAGCATAATTTCTCTGTGCATCGTCGAGAGTCTTACTAGCGTAGTATATGGTCTGGAAAATCTTATCCTTGCGTTGTCCTAAAACAGCACCAACTGCACCGTCGCTAGCATCGCACATCAGTATAAATGGAAGCGTCCAATCCGGTGCGACTATCACTGGGGCAGTGGTGAGTTTCTCCTTCAAAGTTCGAAAGGCCTGCAAACATTCACCAGTAAAAATAAAAGCAACACCTTTAACCAATAAATTAGATAAAGGCTTAGCAATATTCGAAAAATTTTTGATGAAGCGTCGGTAAAATCCTGCATGGCCTAGAAAGCTTCGAACTGCCTTGACCGACGTGGGTGGTGGTAGTTGCTCAATTGCATCGATTTTTGCTCGATCCACCTCGATTCCCTTGTGAGATATCTTATGACCAAGAACTATCCCTTCTTGTACCATAAAGTGACATTTTTCCCAATTTAAGACAAGGTTAGTTTCCTCACAACGTTTCAGAACGAAAGCTAAATTATCGAGGCATGCATCAAATGAAGAACCAAAGACAGAAAAATCATCCATGAAAATCTCCATAAACTTCTCTACTACATCATGGAAAATTGCTAACATGCATCTCTGAAATGTAGCTGGTGCATTACATAATCCAAATGGCATACGTCTATATGCAAAAGTACCGTAAGGACAAGTAAAAGTAGTCTTTTCTTGATCCTCTAGTGCTATTGATATTTGATTATATCCTGAGTAGCCATCTAGAAAGCAATAAAATTCATGTCCAGCTAACCTTTCTAACATTTGATCAATAAAGGGGAGTGGGAAATGATCCTTACGAGTTGCGTCATTTAATTTTCTATAGTCAATGCACACTCGCCAACCCGTAACTGTCCTAGTGGGAATTAACTCATTAGAATCATTTTTAACTACAGTCATGCCTCCCTTTTTAGGAACTACCTGTGTTGGGCTTACCCATGCACTGTCGGAGATAGGATAAATGATACCTGCGTCCAAAAGCTTGATTACCTCCTTTTTCACCACTTCTTGCATCATTGGGTTTAAACGTCTCTGCGGTTGTACAACTGGTTTGTATGCGTCCTCCATCAAAATTTTGTGTATGCAAATGGTTGGACTAACTCCTCTTATGTCCGCCACTTTCCATGCAAAAGCTCGTTTATGTTCTCGTAGCACTCGTAGAAGCTTTTCTTCCATAGTATCTGTCAAGGAAGAAGAAATAATCACTGGTAAAGTATCAGATGCGCCAAGATAAACATATTTTAAATGATTAGGTAAGGGCTTAAGATCTAAAATTGGAGGGTCTTCGATTGAGGGTCGTGGTTGGGGTTCCGATGGTCGCTCGAGCGGCTCAATTTTCTGTTTGGCCATCCTCTTGTGAGGCGGATTTGCGTCTAGACTCGCCACGATAAACGCTAAGTCGTCCTGATTCTCGATATCCTCTCCAGTTAGACATGCATTCAACTCATCCTTGTTCCTGAAGACTTTGACATACTCAAAAGCGCATTTGTCAATAGTATCGATAAAGGAACACGAATTATCATCCGTAGGGTGTTTCATCGCTTTGTAAACATCAAATTCTACCTTATCATCCCCTACCTGAAGGATAAGCTTACCATTACCGACATCAATTAGAGCTCTCGCCGTATTTAAAAACGGCCTTCCTAGTATCAGTGGCATGTCGGTGTCTTCTTCCATATCCAGCACTACGAAGTCTGCCGGAAAGTAATGTTCTCCCACCTTAACTAGTACATCTTCAATTATTCCTCGTGGGTATGTGATCGATCTGTCCGCTAACTGAAGGATTGTAGATGTGGGTTTCGGCTCGCCAACTCCAAGTTTCCTAAGAAGAGAAAATGGTAATAGATTAATGCTCGCACCCAAATCACATAAAACATTGGTAAAAGAAAGTGAGCCTATTGAACAAGGGATAGAGAAACTCCCTCTGTCTTTAATCTTTGGCGGCAACTTCCTTTGTAGCACAGCCGAGCATTCTTCATTAAGCGCTATCGTACCGTGTTCTTCCAGTTTATTTCGATTCGATAATATTTCCTTCATGAACTTCGCGTACTTCGGAATCTGCAAAAGTGCTTCACAAAAAGGGATATTAATTTCAAGTTTTCTAAATATGTCAATAAAACGTTCGAAATGTTTATCCTGTTTTCCTTTTCGTAGTGCTGCGGGAAATGGAGGTCGGATCTTGATAGGAGGCAGTGGTTCGGCCTTCTTTTCCGTTAGTGGGCTGTCCGATACATTCTCCGCCTTTTGCTTTCCCTCATGGGCCTGAATGTTCTCGTCCTTGGTCGCGGCTTTGTTCTGATCGGCCTTTTCTGGTTTGATCTCCATTGTCGCCTTCTTCTTTTCCGGAGCTGGCTCGAGTGTCTTTCCATTTCTTAGCTGAATGGCTTTGGCGTACTCCCGAGGGTTCTTCTCTGTATCGCTCGGAAGTGTTCCCTGCTTGCGTTCGGACAAAGAGCTCATCAAATGATTCATCGAGCTTGCCAAACTTTGCAATGTATTCTCTAACTTGTCGAGCCTCTCATCCTTATTGCGATTTTGGTCGTTTTGATATTGAGTCATCTTCTCGAACGCTAGCTCCCAGTCGGCTTTCGGTTTTGGTGGGGGAGGTGCATTATGTTGATTCTGAGCTTCTGAAGGCTTTAGGTAGTGGGAATTTCCATACGACAAATTCGGATGATTCCTCCAGCTCGAATCGTACGTGTTCGAGTATGCATTTCTCGGCCTATTGTGAATGTGGTTTACTGTTTCGGGATCCTTGCCTTGCATCTCGTCTAACCTCCTATGTATAGCTTCAAATTGAGCCTCTATAGAACTACTTATCTCGTGTACTCCAACCGCTCGCCGGTCTAAATCTTGTTCCGTATACCTTGCGGGATAAGCTGCGATACGCTCGATGGCTTGGAGTGCATCTTCGTCGGCTAGCTCCATGAAATTCCGTGTACAGCCGCCATCGACGATTCTCTTATTTTGTGTACTCAGTCCCAGGAAAAATGATTGCATCTGAACGCTCAATGGTATGCTATGGTTCGGGCATCGCCTAAGAAGACTCTTATATCTATGCCATGCATCGCTCAGGGTCTCGCCACCTTCCTGCTTAAAATTTACCAATTGGCTTCTGATCTCGCTAGTTCTCGATAAAGGGTAGTACTTCCCTAAAAAGCACTCCGTCAGTTCCTCCCAACTAGTGATGGAGGCGTGTGGAAGTGATGAGAACCACTCTGACGCCTTTCCTGTCAAAGAAAATGGAAAAAACGTTAATCGTATAACTTCCGCTGAAACACCGGGGTATTTAATCGTTTTGCAAATTTGTGAAAATTTTAAAAGGTGAGCGTTTGCGTCCTCGTTTGTCAGCCCATGGAATTGGACCGAACCAGTCACCATTTGTAGTGTAACCGGTTTAATCTCAAAATGGTTCTGCCCTCCGGGAATGACAATCGGATCGTTGTCATCGAATAGTCCCGGAAGTGCACGACTAAGCAGCGTGGGACGACGAGGAACTGCCTCGTGGTTATGTTGTCCATCATGGTCGTGGACCTCCTCCTGGTTGTCGTGGTCGTGATTATCCATCCTTCGTCTACGATCTCGGTTGTTACGGCGGCACGTCGCTTCTATTTCGCTGTCGAATAATAACGGTCCTGTATTTGAGCTACGTGTCATACACCAAGTATAATTCTACCAAAGACGGAAAAATCAACGTAAATAAGTGTCGTGAAAGGAAAATAATAATAATAAGACTAAGAATAATAATAAAGAAGTGATAATTAAAGAAAAAAAAATAATAGCAATAGATACTAAAGTAAATATATATATCTAAAATAAGAATAATAATAATAGTAATGGTAATAATATACTAAAAAATAATAATATTTATATAATACTTCTACTGCAAAATAATAATAATATAATAAATATTTATAATAAAATAAAATAAAATAGTAATAATAATAATATTAATAATACTAATAATATTTTTAGAGATAGAGTGACGTAAGAAAATAATAATAATAATAATCAAGATAAAATATATTTTTTTTTATATGTAACTGTTTTAAAACTGTTTTTTTTTAGAAAATACTAATAAAAATAATATAAATAAAAAATTTAAAACTAAAACTCAGAATATATTTTAAAAATAATAATACTGCTATCCCCGGCAACGGCGCCAAAAACTTGACACGCTCGAATACTAGCAAGTATACTAGGCCGTGCAAGTAGTATAAAACGGACGTAAATCCGAGTATCGATCCACGAGGATAGCTCGATTAATTCTAAGATATTATTCTGAATTTTAATTTAGACTAAAGCGAATATTAAATAAGGTGTTTTTATGATTTTTTTTTCGAGATAAAAATAAAGTAATCGAACTAGATAAAAGCGCAAATAAAAATAACGGTTTTAAATCAATAACGACAAACGTGATTAAAGCACATATTTTGGCACGGATTATTCTACGTCGTCATGCAATCGACTTTATCTAATCAATACGATTTAAGTCAAGGTAAAAATTCCTAACATACGTGCTACCCGCTCTCGCGTGTATAGCAACCCTATACGAGAGTGAACCAATCAACTATATCCCTATATGACTGTAGTTACTCCGCATGCATTTGGCTTTATGAACTTCCCCGAGTTTAGGCGCTTTCGACGCCTAAGGTCTCGGAAACCACACGGACGAAACCGATTCCATCTCTGGTCGGTTTTACGTCGTGGTGTTCGACACTTTAATTCTAACCGGTCTAATCACCTCTCGGTATCATAAACCAATCAATAGAACAAACATATGGTGATCAATCATACGCAGGCATTAAACACTGATAACGAACACGTAACTTAACACATACGATTAAATAAAGTACGAAGACATTAATACGAGTTCATAATCCGGCCTAATAAGGCCTTAACCACAAACGACTTACGCTAACATATTAATTAGCGAAAGCAACATAGGTTTAACCAAACACATAAATAAAACACAGAAAAAGGAAAGATAGAATAAAACGTCCCTCACAGTACTTTCGTCGAACGGGTGGCGGGCGAATCGTCACCTCCCGCCTGGGTAAGTTTCGCTTGCTCGAGTTCACCTATTGAGGTGCTGCTGCCCGCTCGTAGATGAACCACACACAGCTGACCTCAAGCAAAAAGGTCCCTGTTCCCTAACAGATCGAAACTCCCAAGTATACAACTACCCAATTTTGTACGTGTTGTCCCTCTATCTTCGCTGCTTTCCCAAATTGCAACAGTCCAGCAAATATCTTTTTCAGCCCCAACACGCCCTGTCAAGCTGCTCCCTTGCGCAGAAAACCCCAAGCTCGCAGCTGCCCAGCGGATCTGACACAACAGCTCACAGACCTCAACCTCTCGGCCCTCTCTTTGCGCGGATTTTCTTTTTTTCTGTTCAAAGTGCGCTTCTTCCTCTTTTAACAGATGCAACACGTCCTCTCAAACTCTCTTAGCAGCTGCCCCTTCTCTTTGCAAGTGTAGTTGTTTAAATAAAGTCTCAGTGCTCGACAAAAAGATATCAACGCCGTTTTCTAGCATGCGAGCAGTTTATTCAAGATTCGAGCTGCCTTGAGCCACGCATAAATTGATCTTTGGCTGCTTGGGTTGATCTTTTCTTCCTTATTTTGTCATTTCATGAACCCATATGCTTTGACCTTAAAGAGCCGTGGTCATTTTCTTCAATACTGGGTGTAGTTCGATGTGTATTGTCTCTAGCTCTCTCACTCCTTGTTTTTATGTGTATGTGGGCTTATATGATGGGCCAAAGTTTGGCTAATGGGTCTGAATCATTTGGTTGTTATTTGGGCTCATGGGCTTCTCGTAGTTTGGGCTGATTTTTTTTTTTTTTTTGGCCCAAATTCGTTTCCGATTTTTGGCCCTTTTAGCTCTGTTACCTGTAAAATACAAAAAGTAACATATAATAGGATATTTCTTGACATTTAGACATATAACTATGGAATTACGCAATTTTTCGGGTCTAAAGTGTTCGTAAAATCCTAACTTATCACATCCAAAATGTCGATTAATGGCACCCATAAGGTGTTAATTAAGACGACATAACATTAGATGTCAATGTTGGATGTTGAAAATGGCACGAGTCGGTACCACATCAACATATGCCCACATATGGTGTTGCATAATGTGAGCATATGTTGATGGATATATTAATGCTGCTTGCTTTTATTAAATATTCATATGCAAAGCCACTATGATGCAATCTCTGCTTTCCCTTTCCCGTGCCCATGTGAGACTCCATGCGATTTCTTCATCTTTTGCCATTTATTCTGTTGTATATAATTGAGAGTTCAGCAAACTCATGACATTATTTAACGTAAACTGTACTTATTATTTTTTAACTTCTTCCATGAAAATAAAAAAATATTAAGTTCCGAACTTGGTACTAATCTTACATCCGCCTGAGAGTTGGAGAAACTGCCAAATGGCGCATAGATGCAACAAAAAAGAAATAGAAAATAATAAATCAATTATTGGCTTGTTTTGTTTGTTCCCCATCTTGTGTTGGCTGTTCCAGGCCTCCTTGATCATTAAAATATTTAGAGCTGTGTAAACAATGTTGAACCTTATTCTATTTGCCTTTCTTCTTACAGTTTTGTCGAAGATATAATGATATATTTGTACGAGATAGGAAAATATCAGACAGCAAGTTTTTTGTCAGAACTTGAACTTGTGAGGGTTGTCTATGAGTTGTGGTGCATAAAAATAATACCATATTTCTCTATGTTCATGGAGCCTCCTCTCTCTCTTTCTCTCTGCTACGCATCTTTTTCGATCTAAAATCATTTCTACTTTTCTTTGATCATATTCCTGGGTACGAGGAATAATGAATGGTTTGGCTGATAAATGCCCAGATAATTCTGAGTTCGTAGAAAGTGATCCAAGTGGAAGATATATAAGGGTATATATATATACGTTTTTTAACATACTATCGATTCTTGAATTATTGCAAAAGATTCAATTTATTCACATTACTGAGCTTAGATTATTGTGTTCATTCATACTTTCCGTTTGTGCAGTACAATGAGATTCTTGGCAAAGGGGCTTCAAAGACAGTGTACATACATACATATCCTTACACTTCACTTCTCCACTTGTAATGAAAACATATATGGGCCAGGGAAACATTGATTCTCCGAAAAAGATTCGATGTTTACACATGGGCTCATTCGATCTTCGCATAATTTCTCGCAGCTATCGAGCATTCGACAAGTATCAAGGGATCGAAGTAGCATGGAACAAGGTAAAGCTCGACGACTTCCTCCAAAGCCCAGAAAATCTCGAGAGGCTCTACTGCGAAATAAATCTCCTAAAAACGTTAAACCACGACAACATAATCAAGTTCCACGCTTCATGGATCGATACCGCCCATCGAAACATCAATTTCATCACCGAAATGTTCGCCTCGGGCACTCTCAGACAGTAAGTCTTCGAAAAAAAAATCAGCTTCGAAAGCGCTCTGTATTTATTACCAGCATTGATTCGATGATCTTTCGATGATTGACTTTAAGGTATAGACTGAAGCACAAAAGGGTCAACATTCGAGCCATCAAAAATTGGTGCAGGCAAATTTTGCAAGGGTTGCTCTATCTACACAGCCACGACCCGCCCGTTATTCACAGAGATTTGAAATGCGACAACATTTTCGTAAATGGGAATCTCGGCGAAGTAAAGATAGGCGATTTAGGCCTCGCTGAGATTCTCGGGAAATCTTACGCCTGCGTAGGTACGCCAGAGTTCATGGCGCCTGAGGTTTACGAAGAGGCATACGATGAAATGGCCGACGTTTATTCTTTCGGAATGTGCGTATTGGAGATGGCGACCTTCGAGTATCCTTACAGCGAGTGCGCAAATCCCGCCCAGATTTACAATAAAGTCGTCTCGGTGAGAAATGAAATCTTCTGTGTGTCTTAAAAATCTGTAACTTTCTTTGAGAGGTCTCTGTTTTTTCCTTAGGGCAAGAAACCTGATGCTCTGTACAGAGTTAAGGATCTTGAGATGCGTACGTTCATCGAGAAATGTTTGGCTAAGATATCGAATCGCTCGTCCGTTTGGAAGCTTCTCAACGACCCTTTTCTCCAAATCGTCGACGATTATTACAACGATGAGCTTGACTCGACTTCGAGGCAACCTTTAGTCAGTCTTAACCATTTGCAGCACAAGCAAGAAAATGATTTCTATAGCAGCAATTCGCTCGATTATTACGAAGCTTTTGATGCTAATAGTGAATACGAAGATGCGGACATGTCGATCAAGGGGAGGCGCGGAGACGATGGGAATGTCCTTTTAAGGATCAGAATTTCTGATCATTACGGTTCGTTCTTCTTCCTTTTCTTCTTACATCAGCTGAACACTGATCAAAAGCGCTGATTTTTTCCTCATGTTCTATGATTTTAGGCTGCGTACGCAATATATACTTCACCTTCGACGTAGAAAATGATACTGCTTTGAGCGTGGCGGCGGAGATGGTGGCTGAGTTGGACATTACGGATCAAGACGTGGCTAAAATAGCAGAACTGATCGGTAAAGAGATCGCTCCTTTGGTCCCCGAAGAAAGCCCTAGTCGTAAAACGATCGATTCTTGCAAGAACTGTTCCACAGACGAGCCTCCTTTGGACATCATCATCACGCCTTTGCAGAAGGCCCAGGGAAAAGGGGCCCGCCATGTTCGTCAGTGTTCGAAGCACGAGTTCCATGGAAGGTTCGAAGAGTTCACCTATGAGTTCGATGGCTCAGATGAACAGTGTGTGATCACATATAATGCGCCCGTTATCAGCTCGTCGAGCCAATCAGAGGATGACTATGGTGGCTCTGTAGTTGAGAGATGATCTTCGAATTCAACCTTCTTGCTTGTTTAGGTACAAAGGTTTGATTTTTCTTCGTGGGTCTTCAAAGGGGTGATCCATTGGGGAAGGTAACCTAATTATTTTATCATAAGATGCTCTGTCTCATTCTGGAATTTGTCACATGCAAGAAATACTGAAGTAGCAATCTTCCACTAGAGAACAGAAAAGAAATGAAGATACATAGCATACTCTCGTACGATGTCTGTCTGTCGACGAAAACTTCATCGCACACGAACGCAAAAACCGATCTGCTGCACTCATCGGTAGTTTGTTTATTTTATGGACAGATATTTTTTACTATTCTATTACAGTACAGCCTAGAACTGTGGCATCTGGCTTGATACTTCCAATCCATTCCCTACAGTGTTCAAACATACAACAAACCAAAATGGTTCCAATTCATGGATTTCACGTCCCATATAAGTTGATTAAAAGAAGGGAATTCGAAGGTTTACCATCGAGATCGAAGAAGAACGCCTGCTTCGTTTTTCCATCGGGCTGAGTCCTCTCGTGCAAATCGATCCCTTTTTCCTGCTCATAGACGACAAATCAAATCTTCGCAAAGGAGTACGACTACGAGACAAGCCAAGCCATACAATGAACCATTACTCTGTAGAACTCCCATTTGTAATAAGAATTTCTTCGAACATATAGAGACCAAAAAGAAAGGGAAATCATCAATCATCTATCAAGTCTACCTTAAGGTTCTGCACAAAGGCGTCGAAGTTGGGGACAGATAAGCAAACGTGATGTCCTCTGAAGAGACGTGTGGGATCGGCGGCGGCGGATGACGTGGCGCTCCACGGACCTTCAGGCAGCATAGTACTTGGGTCCCTTTCGATGAGGTGAAGGTAGAAAGAGCCAAGTTTCAGCCATATCACCTCAAAATCGAACTTTGGATTCTCAACTTGCTCAAATCCAAATATCTAATAACATCTCCGACGAGGTAAAGATAAAACTTTTGAGTATCACAAACAATTACCCATCAACAGAAACGACGATGATCGATTATTTGGCGGCAGAAAAAAAAGGAAGCGAAAATTTGCGAAAACCTCAGTGTAGAATTTTGCGAGGCGTTTGACATCGGTTGATTCACGCGCGACATGGTTGAGGCAAGCTCCCTTCGCAGCTGCCATTACTTTATCCTCTCAAGATGAGCTTACACAGTGTTTCTGAGATTATTGGGAAACAAATATGTAATCGATTCTTCTACAGATTGTTGGTTTATCCTTTATTTATCTACGTGTTTCGGACAAGGTGGTTTTTTTTTTTTTTTTTTCTTTTAATTTTCCTGATAAAATTAGAAGTTAACCCATTCATCATTATTGGGCCAGGCCCATGCTTTGTACTAACCCATTTAATTAAAAGCCCATTATTCCAAATTAAGGGTGGCAAAATCCCATGTTTGGTTTGTTTATTGGCAGATTTGACGTTACTTTATTTGGCTGTTGTATCTATATAAGGAATTTTAGGATAGGATATTCTCCATCCATCCCCTAACTTTCAATTATAAGCGGTGAACTAGCGAATAAATACGAGGATTTATGGGACAATCGCGGCAATAAATATAACTGTTTGTTTTATTTCCCCAATGTTGTCATAAATATCAAGAATCTAACAGAAACAAGTGAATAAACAACTTATCATTGGAACCACAAATCACAATACCATTAACTAAATATAATTAAAGATATGCTAGTACGCCATCAATCGCTTATTAATTCATTGAGGTGGCGGCGGAGCATCGAAGAAGGGAGGAATGGGGATCGGTAGCACCGACGGGATGTGGTGGTGGTGGCGGCGGTGGCGGCCGCCGGGATGAATGTGGAACGACAGGCGTCGATCTGACACGTCATCATCACTCTCTTCCGAGATTATAATATTGTCTTCATTCGAAGTGAATGTTAATCCATTGGGTGCTAAGTTCTCATTTTCGAGGCATAAGATGAAAGATGGGGTGATGGTTAGCACCAAAAGGGCGACAAGGAAAAGCAAAGAACTCACACGAGCCATTATATATTATTATTATTTCGCTAAGAGAAACTTTCTGAGGTTGAAATTGATTGGTAGCTTGTTGTAAGAACGGAGAGACTACCGTACGTTTATATAGAGGATATCGACGAAGTACAATTTTTTTTTTTTTTAATTTCTTACATAAATGGGGTTATCATGCAGATTCTTTGCTAAAATGGGCGATTGCGATCACGATTTAATGTATTTTGCTCCGATCTTGTTCTTATATAGTTGCGGAAAATCTCAAACCAATGAATTTCACAATACTGCAGAAATATATGATAGTAAAATCTTAAGTCGTACGATATTATAATTAACATTTATTTAGGGCATGAGCACGACGGTAATCATATATGAATTACGATGATGTCCCTAACTTTTGCCATCTTTCAAGTCTACTTAAGACATTCTCTCAAGAAGCTAATGGTATTGCCTTTTGGTTTAACATTTTCTCAAAATTGACATAAAAAGTTGACCTTTATATATAATCCCCTTTGTGGACGAGCAAGGACGCATCATCATATCATATTGGTCTTTTTTCAATCTTAGATGATTGAATTTCCATCATATAAATTGATTCAATCTCTCAAGCTTAGTATATCTTTTCCTCTTGGGGACAACAACTTCATAGGGACCGTTTGGGATCAAAAGATCGGAGAGAATATTATTGATTAGCTTCTGTGTTCTGTTATTGCAACCAACGAAGAGGTGTGAGGGAGGAAAGAACTAGCAATAAAGGCATAGGCTGGGTATACATAGACAAGAAAACGATGATAATATAAAAGAAAACAAATGAGAAAAGATAATGTCTCTTTATGTAAATGATAGATAATTAACTAATCATATGCCAGACTCCAATCATGTTCATGAGTGTTTGACTTGTAATCCCTTTTTGCAAGGAAGAAAAGATATCTATAGTTTACTAGTGGCAATTGGGAACGGTGAAAGTAGTAAGCAAAAAAAAATTATTCATATCATTGTTATTATTTGATTACATGTATAACTATTTGAACTAAATCACACAAATTTCTTCAAAACCCTAACTCCGGCGCAGGAGAAAGAGGTTGTTTGTGGTGGTGTTGCTTAGGAGCTTGTGCATGAGCACCACGGTGGCCGTGGTGGTGGTGGTGGCCGGCGTGGGGCGGTGGAGCATGGTGGTGGTGGTGCTTGTTGGACGGCGGTGAAAAAGTCGATTCACCTACTTCGAAAATTTCGAAATCTTCTTTGCTCGTAAATTCGAGAAACATTGGATCTTCGATATCGCGGGCTAATGTTAGGGACGTCATTGAAAGAGCCAAGAAGCCTACGAGAAATAATATACGAGACATTTTTGAGAAATTAGCTATATGTCTATTATGAGTGTTTTCTTCCTTAGTGATTGGTTTATTATGAGAAGGTATATGGGGCATTTTATAGGGCTTTTGATACGCATGGCTAACGAAAAAATCAACTTAGTAGTAAATCTTTATCTAAAATGTGCAATCTGAAATTAATTCATCTTTCTTGAAATTAAATGTTAGGAATTTTTTTTATTATTTCTGATATTTTGGGGTTTTTTTTTTCTCTCATGAACATTTAAATCATATGAGAGCACACATTTAATTCTGTGCATGAAAGCAGGTAACGTACGTAACATCCTATGTCGTCTAGCTTGTTCGGCCACGATTGGCATGTGCACGACATTAATATCTTAACGAATTTAGTACATTAAAATTTCCTCTCGACTTATGCCTTAATTAATTTCGAGTTTCTTGAATCATATGCTATCAACTGGTTCTATGGTAGTGAAAATATTTCAAACAACGTAATATGATTTCAAATTTATTTCCACCGTCCAATTAAACCGTATCCAGGTGTGATTATACGATGATTACTTGATCATATGAACCAACACTAACCAAACCCTAATAATAAATCTTTAATTTAGAAAGAGAGAGAGAGAGAGAGAGAGAGAGAGAGAGAGAGAGAGAGAGAGAGAGAGCTTAATATATTATATCCATCCCACTGCCCAATTTCCCTTATAGAAATATTCATTAGATACACCTTCTCCTTCTCTATTTCTTTCTTATATAAACTAAGTTAGATACTCACACCACACACTCAAACTCCCTACGCATATAACCCCACACAGTTCCCTTCAATTAGAGCAGCTTTTCAACAATAATGGACATAGTAGAGATGGTGAAGTGCGAGTGCTGTGGGCTGAAAGAAGACTGCACACATCATTACATCCATCAAGTGAAATCGACCTTCGATGGGAAGTGGCTTTGCGGGCTTTGTTCAGAAGCTGTGAGGTACGAACTCAACAGATCATCGGCTGGTAAGAAGAAGAAAAACATCGTCGTCAGCAATCGCAATAATATGAAGAACAGTAACGATATGAACGAAGCTGTTAAAGCTCACGTCGTTCTGCGTTAAGTATTGCAATTCTAATCCTGCGACGCTCGTAGCTGATGGTATGGTGCAGATGTTAAGACGAAGATCGTTAGGACAGCATGATGTTATTAATAAATGAGTTTTTTTAATGGCTGCTGAGGATTCAAGGCTTTTATTTCTTGCAGTAATTGTTGCTGTTATAGGGTTTGGAATGTATGGAGAGCTTTAATATTTTATTATGGTAAAAAGTAAGTTTTTAGATCTTGCTTTTCCAGTTCTGTCTCTTTTTCTACTTTGGTAAACATATTTGTCATTGACTTATGAACTTATCAAACAAAAAAACATGAATTTTTTATGATTAATAATACTGAAAGAGAGTAGGATACGTATTTAACCCTATATATTTAGGCTTGCATATGTTATATGTTAGTCGAACAGCATTATTTTCTGTCAATACTTCCAACATTGACTGAATATGATTGTCTATAGCTAACGTTAGTTAACCCCAAACGCGTCATAGTTGCATTCTAACTTTGCAAATGCATGTGTTGCAATGCAATTATAGTCTCTTAAGACATTTTATGTCATAACGTAACGACAGCATACTTTTTTTTTTCGAAACTGTTAGGATATGCGGAAATCCCCGATAATTATTTTGCCCGAAAAATGACGATAATAAATGAATGAGACGAAAATTAAATTTGGACGGTGACACGAGATTTACGTGGTTCGGTCAGAATGACCTACGTCCACGGGCCGGAGGGTAGAACTTCTTTATTATGTGGAGATATTACAGACACGTATACTGACGTGATATAAAAGCAGCTACAACAATGTAAGCAACAATATAAGGAGTAAGCTACAGAAAATGATCAGAGAGAAGAACGAAGATCAGTGTGTTGTGGTGTGTTCCATCCTCGTTGAGTGAAGCCTATTTATAGGCGAGCCTTTGTACTGATTGCGTATGTGAACGCTTGATGAACTGAAGAAAATAAAACTGCTCAAACTCTTTGACCACGTGAATAAAGCAAGCCAGATGAAAATTCTTCTTAGCATGCCAGCCGTATTTTTCCTTTGAATATTCAACACTCACGTTTCCTTCTCAGCCCAATTTGTGGAATGGCTGACCACTTTAGCCAAAGGTCATATCAACAAATCTCCACCTTGACCTTTGGTTCCGTAAATAACTCCACAATATCTTTATCTCCCTCCGACCTTAGCCCCTGACGGGCTACTTCACCATTTCTGAAACACCAATCAAGTCCAAGCAATGCTTGAACTTGGTAACTGGAAGAGCCTTCGTAAACATGTCCGCAAGATTGTCTTTCGTGTTGATCTTCTTGATGAACACCTTCTTATCTGCAATGATATCACGAATAAAATGGTACTTGACATCAATATGCTTAGTCCTTTCGTGATACATTTGATCCTTGCTCAAATGAATCGCACTTTGACTATCACAGAAAATAGTAATGACTTCCTGATTCTGGGTTAATTCGCCGAATAACCCCGTCAACCACAAAGCTTCTTTGATCGCATCAGTAATCGCCATGTATTCTACTTCAGTAGTAGATAACGCTACTACATGCTGTAGGATAGCTTTCCAGCTAACTGAACAACCTCCAATACAAAATACATAACCAGTAAGAGATCGTCGTTTATCGAGATTACCTGCATAATCTGAATCAACGAAGCCAACGAGAGTATCACTGTTTCTGCCAAACTCCAAACAAAAGCTTAGAGTACCCTTCAAGTATCTGAGAATCCACTTCACTGCTTGCAAGTGTTCTTTCCCTGGATCCATATACCTGCTAACAACACTAACAGCCTGTGAAATATCAGGACGTGTACATACCATTGCATACATAATACTGCCGACTGCACTAGAGTAAGGAACTCGTGCCATGTACGTTTCTTCCTCATCTGATGATGGTGACTGAGCAGCGCTTAGCCTAAAATGGCTAGC
This sequence comes from Craterostigma plantagineum, assembly GCA_027422505.1. Taxonomy (NCBI): domain Eukaryota; kingdom Viridiplantae; phylum Streptophyta; class Magnoliopsida; order Lamiales; family Linderniaceae; genus Craterostigma; species Craterostigma plantagineum. Next base: position 2,993,512 of record JAPQWV010000007.1, read on the forward strand.
AAGAGGAGTGCTGACTGGTTTGGCATCGCTCATGCCAAATCTCTCCAAAACCTTCTTGAGGTAACTTTCCTGGGTCAGGTATAACTTACCAGCTCCTCTATCACGTCTAATCTCCATACCAAGAATCTTCTTAGCTGCTCCCAAATCTTTCATCTCAAATTCACCGTTCAATAAGGCCTTCAACTGGTGAATTTCTGCAAGATTCTTAGCCGCAATGAGCATGTCATCAACATATAACAATAGATAAATGAACGAACTGTCATTTAACTTCCGGAAGTAAACACAACTATCATACTTGCTCCTGGAGAAACCATGACCCAACATGAAAGAATCAAATCGTTTGTACCACTGTCTTGGAGACTGCTTTAATCCGTATAAGGATTTCTTCAACAAACAAACTTGGCCTTCCTTGCCTTCAACTATGAAGCCCTCAGGTTGCTTCATATAAATCTGTTCATCTAAATCACCATGTAAGAACGCCGTCTTGACGTCGAGCTGTTCTAACTCCAAATCATACATGGCAACGAATGCAAGTAATACACGAATAGAGCTATGTCTAACGACAGGTGAGAATACGTCATTAAAATCAACACCTTGTACATGACTATAGCCTTTCGCGACTAGTCGTGCCTTATACCTTGCATCGTCAGAACCAGATAAACCTTCTTTCTTCTTAAAGACCCACTTACATCCGACTATTTTCTTTTTCTTCGGCGGCGGCACAAGAATCCGAGTACCATTCTTGTGCAGAGACTCCATTTCTTCATTCATCGCTACCAGCCACTTATCAGAATTATCATCGCTTATTGCCTCCGAATAGGTAGAAGGTTTGCCGCCTCCACCTGTTTCTTGCGCCACTGATAAAGCATACGAAACTAAATTTACGTACCGATGTGGTAGTCGAATCTCCCGTCTCTCCCTATCTCTGGCTATAGAATATTCCTGCTCGGTGCTTTCATCTTCAACAGGATCTGAATCAGGTTCTGGCTCATCCTCTTGATCCGTTGAACTCGTAGCAGGGTCATCTGAAGGATCTTTGTTGATCTCGAGCTCCACCTCGCTGTGTACACTATCCTTCTTTTCTTGATTAGAGGGATTAGTAGACTCTTTTGAAGGATGTAACATAGAAGACTCGTCAAAAGTAACATCTCTGCTAATTATAAATTTAGGTGACTTGGGATCAGGATTATATAGTCTATATCCTTTCACCCCTGAAGCGTAACCGAGGAAAATACATTTCTTAGCTCTAGGCTCTAACTTTCCCTCGTTTACGTGCATATAAGCTGGGCAACCAAATATTCTTAAGTTGGAGTAATCAGCAGGAGTACCTGACCATACTTCCTCAGGAGTCTTGAAGTTGATCGGTGAACACGGTGAGCGGTTGACAATGTAACATACTGCAGCGATAGCTTCAGCCCAAAAATCATTTGTCAACCCAGCGTTGGAGATCATACATCGAGCTCTCTCTAAAAGTGTTCGGTTCATGCGCTCGGCAACACCATTTCGTTGAGGCGTCATTCGAACTGTGTGATGTCGAGCAATTCCTTCATTCTTGCAGAATTCGTTGAACTCGCTTCCGCAAAATTCTAAGCCATTATCTGTCCGCAGCCGCTTGATTTGTTTTCCTGTCTGCTTTTCAATCAAAACTTTCCATTGTTTAAATATTAGGAAAACATCACTTTTCTGTTTAAGAAAATAGACCCAAACTTTCCTTGAAAAATCATCAATGAAAGTCAGCATATATCTTGCACCACCTTTGGACGGAACACGAGAAGGACCCCATACATCAGAATGAATATAGTCCAAAGTACCTTTCGTCCTGTGGACTGCTGGCGAATTGAAGCTGACTCGTTTCTGCTTCCCAAAAATACAGTGTTCGCAAAAGTCCATCTTACCAGTACTTTGACCGCAAAGTAGGCCCCGCTTGCTTAAAATTGTCAAGCCTTTTTCTCCCATGTGTCCAAGTCGCATATGCCATAATCTCGTGGTATCAACCTCCGGGGATGTCGAAACTGCAGCGGAACCTGTAACAGTAGTTCCCTGCAAAATATATAAATTTTCAGACCTGCAAGCTTTCATTACGACAAGGGCACCTCTGGCAATTTTCAAAACTCCACCTTCACCTGAGAACCTGCACCCTTGAGATTCAAGTGTGCATAAAGAGATAAGATTTCTCTTCATATCTGGAACATGTCTGACTTATGTGAGCGTTCGGATGATTCCGTCGAACATCTTGATTCTAACTGTGCCTTTACCAACAACTTTACACGGAGCATCATTTCCCATTAAGACATATCCACCATCAAAATTTTCATAGGTGGAAAAACAATCTTGACTCCGACTTATGTGGTAAGAACAATCCGAATCTAAGATCCACTCTATCAGACCTAACAATATTTGCAGTTGCTACAAAAATAGTTGCATCGCTCTCATCAGCTGCTAAACTAGCTTCGGCGGGTTTATTAAATTGCTGATTATTTTTCTCCTTATTTTTCAATTTAAAACAATCAGCTTTAATGTGTCCCTTTTTCTTGCAAAAGTTACAGACTTTATTTCTGTACCTGGATTTCGACCTTTCTTTAGATCTGCTACTTTCAGCGTCTCTACGTTCTGGTCTTCCCCGTGCAAACAGGCCTTCTGCCTGGCTACCACTTGTTTCTCCCGTAATATCCCTGTCTATCTGTTCTTTCGATTGCAATGCAGATTTGACACTAGAATATGATATCGTATCTTTTCCGTATATAATAGTGTCACGAAAATGCTTTAAAGACGAGGGAAGGGAACACAACAATATTATGGCCTGATCTTCGTCCGTCACTTTTACTTCTACGTTCGCCAAATCAATAATAATTGAATCGAATTTATCGAGATGCGAGAGAATAGAAGTACCTTCCGTCATTTTCATACTGTATAGCTTCTGCTTTAGATAAAGCCGATTCTCCTTAGTCTTCTAGATAGCTTTTAACGCATCCCACATACCCATGGCCGTCGTCTCCGTGGCAACTTCCTGTAAAACCTCGTAAGAGAGATTTAATATAATAGCCGATCTGGCTTTCTTGTCCAATTCATTGAATTGATCGTCCTTCATTTCGGTTGGTTTCTTCTTTGCGCCTTCAAGCGCCACCTCGCAACCGTCTTGAATGAGTATGGCCTCCATCTTGAGACTCCACATTGCAAAGTTGACATTTCTGTCGAACTTTTCAATTGACATTTTTGTTATCGTCATGGTGGCTAAAAAATTAATCGGGGTTTAGCTCTGATACCAATTTGTTAGGATATGCGGAAATCCCCGATAATTATTTTGCCCGAAAGATGACGATAATAAATGAATGAGACGAAAAATAAATTTGGACAGTGACACGAGATTTACGTGGTTCGGTCAGAATGACCTACGTCCACGGGCCGGAGGGTAGAACTTCTTTATTATGTGGAGATATTACAGACACGTATACTGACGTGATATAAAAGCAGCTACAACAATATAAGCAACAATATAAGGAGTAAGCTACAGAAAATGATCAGAGAAGAAGAACGAAGATCAGTGTGTTGTGGTGTGTTCCATCCTCGTTGAGTGAAGCCTATTTATAGGCGAAACTTTGTACTGATTGCGTATGTGAACGCTTGTATGAACTGAAGAAAATAAAACTGCTCAAACTCTTTGACCACGTGAATAAAGCAAGCCAGATGAAAATTCTTCTTAGCATGCCAGCCGTATTTTTCATTTGAATATTCAACACTCACGTTTCCTTCTCAGCCCAATTTATGGAATGGCCGACCACTTTAGCCAAAGGTCATATCAACAGAAACCATGCTTTTACTAAAAAATGCCTACTCTCCATCATGAAAAAACAATTATCTCCCACGTAAAAAAAACATGTGTGATCAATTAATCAGCTATGGATATCCTTGTCCAAAACTTCCAATTTAAAAGAAGAAGTTAGAAAAAGGGACTAGTCAATTGGCATAATATCAACCATTCATAGATCCAATCATCAAGGTTTCTTGCTCCAATCACGTATTGTATCCAATTAATGTTCATTGCTTAATCCCCACTAGTTGACATCAATATTTTATTTATTGGGCCAAATTGTTTCTGCATTTAATGCCCTCACATGGCTTTCCACATGATGTAGTATTTTCTCCATTCATAACCACTTATTCCTGATCTTTTCTCGACGACATCTAAAGCTCATATCCAACTTCAAAATCATTTTTAATCAACAATGTTGTTGCTGTGATTATATATGTGGATCATATTGAATCTCGTGAGTTAATAGAGACTTACACATGGAAATATTTTTAAAGAATAGCTATCTTGTTGCGTCAGCACTACATATCATGTCCGACAACGTTAATGAAATCGAATAAGACATTGTCGCCTAAGGATTATTTTGTAGAGACAAACCAAAAACTCCATGTTGTTAGTCCTAATTAACTGTCATCATAAATTGTCCAAACATTCCCCTGCTGGCTATCGATATTTATATCTATATAAATATATACACACACATACATATTCATGAATCCCCAAATACATGGACACGTATATATGTATATTTTAACATGATTGGTATATATGCAGGTCATTGAGATTCTGGGCTCATCTTATTTTCTTGCAGTTAGTTAATATCAGTTCGATCTTACCAACCATTAAATTTCTGATATGAGAATAATGGATTGACAAATGCCTGGCCCTTGTCATGCTTAAGAGCTGGTCGATGTTCAATGTAGTTGACAAGTTTTTCCAATGATAAATATTATTAGTTTTCATTACACTATTTATTGGGATCAGCCGAGGGTAAAAAGAAAACGAATAAATAAAACGAAAAAACAAGAATAAAATATCATTCACCGCAGAATCGTCAAAGTAGTGACAATAATGTGTGGGTTAGGGAAGTTAACCAACTTCCTCCTAACTAGTTCTGTTTTGCTGACCGTTTTTATTTAACACTCTTATATATATCCTCATTTAATATAATTATATATTATTTACTTTGTTACAATCGTTCATAGAACTACCACCAATATAAAACGAGTCTTATATATAGTAGACTAGAAGTAAATACAATCCCAATAACAAATTACCACACACATTACAAATATAACACATACAATATGTTATACGTATTATTTTATTACAAGACTATATGGTGTAAACAGAAGCACATGATAATGTAATGACGAGAAGAACCACACTAGCAAGAAGTTCGAGATCAATGTTCATCTTCTTTCCACTTGCAAATATGCCACCTTTGGATCCTGAATAAATTCCAATTAATTCGTAAAAACACCCAAAATAAACAAACAATCAAACCATATGTTCAACTAACAAGTTCATCAAAATCGTTTATCACGTACGAAATTGTCCGTTAATGTACAAATAATGCAGGTACACATGTTCATCTTTTCATGCATGATACTAATACACTTTTAGTTACCTGAGGCCGAAGAAGATTCAGGGGATGGCGCACTTTTCGGAGAACCGAAGGGAGACATTGCCTCTACACAGATTCAAATATTCAATCAAAAATTCAAATCATGGGTTGACATCAAAAGAAAAAAAAATAATTAAAAAAAACCCTAGCTTATTACCGCTACACTTAGTGGCGGGCGGAGTCTCGATGTTGCACGCATTAGGCAAGCCAAGGGCTAGGGTTTGGTTAATATTGACTCCACCTATCGAACCACCGTTGCTATTGACTATTGCACAAAGGCATATGGGCTGAGTCTTGACCACATTCGCCAGAGACGTGCAGCAAGCCGTGGAAGGCGTGGCTGAACCGCCCGTGACATAGTTAAGGCACGAAGCCATGGTTAAGATCACGCTAGAGCAGTTACTGCTCGATTGGGCATCGACCATTGTAATGATGTTAATCGCCATGAATGTGTAAAGAATGATCAGCGCCGTCATGGCTTTAATTGTTGGAGCTATTTTTCTTGGATTCTTTTAATTGATAGGATTGTTTATGGCTTAGTGCAGAGTGAGGGTAGAAAGGTACGGAATGTGGCTTTAGGTGTGTGGTTTATATAGTTTTCTTGAGTAAGAGAATGTTTCTGTTATGTAAATTTTTTACATGTGTATTAGGGTTTGGTGAACTAGAACTGTGTCTTACGAGGTAAGAGCGGCGGTTTAGTGGACTAGAGAAATAATGTAATAACGTGTCCGTATTTAGAGAGATCGAAGAATGTAGAATTGAGGTAACATCATTAATCTATCATAAATTTTGTGGTTATGAAATGCTTTTTTTTATTCAAAGGGTTGATGAGTTTTATATGTGATGGCCAGCATTGGAAAGCACGATGCTGATTACCTAACTCGAGGACACAATTCTACTCAGTAATTTACTTTCTCAGAAATGATTATTCTTGCATTTTATGTGCTGTTCAATATCTTCAACTATACTATATATCATTGGCTGACTTGTCCCCATCATATATAATTGGTTCACTCGTAGAAACACTCTCCGACCAAAGAAACTAATAAATAAAAATTCAATTTTTAGTTAAGGTAGTTGATCAGACAACGAACCACTTTCTTGCATGCTTACACATCACAAAAACCTCTCTTTTTTTCAACTATAAATACATCAACACCTCATCGAATTAATTAACCCCATCAATCACAAAACAACAATAGCAAAAACCCTCATATCCCTTCCAATCCCAACAGCAAAAAAAAAATGGCCTTTCGATTCTCATCAATCTTCGCCAAAGCAACGATATTCTTGATTTCGATTTCTCTATCCCTTTCCTCCACCGTCGTCTTAGGACAGCAATTTCCCCCCGCCATGCCATGCACGTCTGCGATGATCACTTCTTTCTCGCCATGCATGAACTTCGTAACTAACAGCGCCCAAAATGGGACCGCCTCGTCCCCAACCTCAGACTGCTGCAATGCTTTGAGGTCATTGATGGGAAATGGAAAAGATTGCCTATGCTTAATTTCCAGTGGAAACATTATTCCCATTCAGAATATCCCCATTAACCGAACGCTCATCGCTTCTCTCCCTAAAGCTTGCAACATGCCCGGCGTACCCCTGCAATGCAAAGGTTTCTTTTTTTTTTTTTTTTTGCCCTTAAAAAATTTTCGATAAACTCATCGTTTTTACGCATATGAACTTAAAATCGCTTATTACACCTACGTCCTCGTTTTCCTTGTTATTACAGTTTCTGGCGCCGCTCCAGCTCCTGCCCCAGGTATATGCATGAACTTATTACATCGATTTTCGAAGAATTTGCCAAATAAAAAATCAACTTTTAAAAATATTCGTAATTTCGACAGGGCTAATGCCACTTTCACCTGTCGAAGCTCCTTCACCTAGTAAAGACGGTAAATTTGACATTACACAACAAAGACTAGCTTTCTCGTAATAAAAGCGAGCCATAAATCGACGCATAAATATGTTTTTTTGTTTTTGTTTTTGTTTTTTATTTTTGGGTTCAGCGCTGAGTCCTCCCGGCGAGCCATTAGCGCCTAAAACAGCTCCACAAGACAACACCGCTCTGAGCCCGCCGGCTCCAACCACAGGGACCAACGGTGGGGCCGGCGGCTCATCGACGCCGAGCAATAGGGCAGGCGTTACGCCGACGTCTGAAGCTGCTTATACAGTTACTCCTATGTACTTTTTCGCAGCAATTGGAGCTTTTATTGCATTCACGTACTATTAGAAATGCTTTTTGTTTTCTAATCTGTGTTATTCTTTTCTTACTATATAGTACTATGATCAGTCGATTGATGGATTTGATATTGTTTTCAGTGTGCGACATATTCATTCATTTGAGTAGTTGTATTCTTTCTTCTCTCTTTTGCTGGGCTGTGTATTGTTTGCTGTGTAAAAAGAGTGTTGTTTATTGGATATTTGCTTGCTTGTCTATAGTTACTACAAAAAGAAGCTTTCTTTCTTCACATTTAGAAACAATATTATCAGACTAATTCAAACATATGCTTTTCTTCAAGCAAATTAACCTAGCTAATCTGTCCTAAGAAACAAGAAAATCATAACAACTGAAAGAATATGGGAGGAAGAACACTGTGGAGTTAGTTTGAAATTCCATCCATGGTTGAAAGAGATAAAAAGAGAGCTCAAAAGAAGCATAGTTCTGTATATCCATGAGAGTATGGAGGAAGCAGTTCTTCGACTTCGACCCTTGGGCTCGAGCGGCTCATGCTCTTCCTCGACGAGCTCGGGCCCGACTCGATCTCGACCCAAAACATGCTCGAAACGGGCCTATGGTCTGAAAATCTCGACTCTCCACGAACGTAAGATAATTGCTGAAGCCCGTTTCCATACCACAGAATCCTGTCGCACCTATGACCCACAAATTCGAATCGAGTTTAAAAACGTAACATGTAATGACGGATTATATAAACGAGAGAGATTCGATTTTTACCAGGCGGGCGTTCTTCGTTTCTCTTTAGGACGCATGTTATCGCCCGAATATCTGTCCGAGTTTTGCGAGTACTTATACGTAGGAGGGAAGTAGATTTTGCCTTCTCTCCAGCCATCGAAAACCCGCCCTCGCCTCTGTTCTATTCGCAGCTGTGTAAGAAAAAAAAAAGCGTAAGCATTAAAATCACCTTAAGAATCAAAGCCACAATACAATAATGCATACTTGATCTTTCTCTAACAAAGCTCTCCAATTCTGCATTTCGATGAGCGCTTTAGCAGAGCGGTAGGGCAAAGCTATTCGGTAGTTGAGATCTCCGAGCCAAATAATTCGGCTGGAAAAAAAAATTTACTAAGTCCTTCGAAAGAAGGGTTTTTTCTCGAAATTACGACCAGATAGAAGTCAGAATCTTACTCGTGATCTAGGATGGTCTCGGGCGATTTTTCTTCATTTTCCCCAGAAACTCGAGGGAATCTCGTTTTTCTGAGTATTTCGATAAAATCTGCGTTTCTTCGTAATTCGTCGCCTTCCTTCTCCCCCGAAGATAAGTGGCTACACACGAAACAGAGGCTCGTCCGATGCAATAACATGCTGATCGAAATGGATCCCTAAGATGACAAAAAAAATAGAATTTCTCAAGTTAATGTCTTTTTAAGACGTCCATGCTTACTACAAAAGGCGAACTTTTTTTTTTTTTGACACCTTATTACCGAGGTATCCCATTAAGCCCCTCCCAACGCAAGAAACCTTGATATTCCTCGCATGTTCGGCGAGCTCGCTACGAACCCAAATCGTAAGAAAAAGGCCAACCATTTGCTTGCTCGCAACCAAAGAATACCCACAATTTCCCGTCGTAAAATACGCATCTTCTGAAGGCGCATACGCACTGTAAGAAATCGGCGAATCCCCCTTGAAATTCAGATCATCTTCGAACCCCATTTTAGAAAAATCGCTGGGCCTCTGACTCCAAGAAAAATCGCTGGGCCTTCGACTCGAAGAATAATCGCTGGGCCTTCGACTCGACGAGCAATCGCTGGGCCTCCGACCGAATATCGCGCGATCGCAGGCGCTGTTTCTCCCCTGGTGTGGGGCCCACGCGTCGTTTTCGGTCCTCCACTGCTGAGGGGATTGAAAGGACGGGCGGTGGAAAAAGGACGAAGCTTTTTGGTGCGAAGAGCCTTCGAAATCTGAGTTCCACTCTGCGATCGGTGGATTTGGGACGGGCGAAGGCGCATAACAGCCGTTGGATGCGATTGCATCGGGCGAATTGTTTAGCGCTCTTTTGATCAGAGAAAGCCATTTCTTTGCTGGGCCATTGTCTTCTGCCCCGAGAATGTTGCCAGCGTTGAGGGGGACTATTTCTTGAAATCTGTAAGAGTCGAAAAAGGATGGAGAAATCTCTCATAGGAAAGTAAAGCAACACTGAAAATGGACTAAACGATTAGATTTAATTTAACAGATTGAAATGCGAGCATCATAACGTACCCAAGAACGTATATATCTGAAGGAGGTGCAGAGTGTAGCCAATTGTCTAAGTTCAAATTGTTCGGCGGAGATTTGCCTCCAACGTTCCATGTTGATACGAAGACACTGTAAGGCCAAGAATTATCAACACAGCTTTAAAAAACAGGGAAAAAGATGTGCCATGGAAAAAAATGGTTCGAATTTCAACTAACTTGTAGTTTTGTATGTTTATAATCTGAGGATGGTCGAGATAGGCTCTGCTTCGCCTTGAGCGCGAGCTTGAGCGAGAAAAGGATCGCTCTAAATTCCTCAGTGGTTTCTCTGCAAAAAAAAAACAATAGATCTAATTTCTATCGATACCATCGAAACATAGAATAATTTCGTGAAATTAAAGGTTCTTGAATGTATGGTTAACCAGTACTGCTTTTCTTGATTGTGGATGATCCTTCTCTTTCGGAGAAGCTCTTCCTCCATTCTACCTCACCACCTAAGGGGGAAAAAAAAAGAAAAAAAAACTTAAAAAATTTCTGAACAAAACATGGCAAGGATCCCAAAATCAGTTGAGGAGCTAATCAAAAACAGAAGAATTCCATAGCAGAATCAGTAGATCGGTTTCTACAAGATCAAAAGAGGATGGAAATTGAAACACTTACAAGCATAACAATCTTCATCAGACACGATCTTCTCGGCTCTGTACCCTATATTGAACAATTTTCTGACCATTTTTCTGGGCCATGACAGCTTCACATAACACCAAAACAAAACCCATCTTAGCATTTCAACACCAGACTAAAGAATAAAGTACTTTTGTTCAGAACATAATCTGGGAAATACCTTGCTGTGAAGTAAGTTTCCATCTTTCATTGTCAAGCAGATTTCTTCATGCAATCACTACTCCGAAGAACTAAGCTGTAACCTCGCAAAGGAAACTCCGATCTTGAACTAAAATCAGATCAGCTGAAATCCCAATATTTTTTCAGCTTGTGCCACTATACAAATGCAACCAAGATTCAATCTTTTCCCTCTTTTTTTACACCCTTTTTTTTCTTTAATTACCTCTGCGAAGTTCGTATAAACTGTCCCATCACGCACAGCAACGCAATAAATTGTGAATAAGTGGCTGTACGTTCTTAGGGAAACAAAATCAAAGAAGACGCTCGAACGATGAGACAATTCTTGCTTTTAAGAACAAGATAACAAAGACAATGCAATATTCAGGCACTGAGACAGAGACAGAAAAATGGAGACGAAATAAAAACAAACGGATTTAAAGGGGTCTCCTTTACTTCTCTTTTTCTTTTGCAGTCTTCAATGATTCTCGAAATTAAGACAAGGAGCGTACAATTTGAACAGTATAAATAAGGAAGCCACGCACACAAGTAAGTAACAAATAACAATGGCAAGGATATCACGGTATCACACACACCCCAGTTGGTATGTGTGTGTATGTCTCTGCTTTCCTTGGCTTTTTTTCACTTTCAACTCCAAATTCCAAGGCCGGCCCATTCTGGTCAATAAAAAAGGTATTAGCCTATGCAAGATTTGGTTAACAAAAAAATTGTATAAAAGAAATGAACTCTCTCTCTCTCTCTCTCTCTCTCTCTCTCTCTCTCTCTCTCTCTTTGTGTGTGTGTGTGTTGGATTTAGAATATGTGTCTTTTTTTCTCATTTGATGACATTTGGTCGTTGCCAACAATGTTAAAAGAAGTTAAAGGCGTAATAAAGATAAAGCATAGTCCGTATGGGGATAGTATTAATTTATTAAAATTTCCTTTTCATAATAGATAGATATAGTGCAGTATATTATCTTTCGTTTGTTTATTTTCTCCATTTCTTCTTTAAAAAATGAATGAATTAGCTCTTTAAGGAAATGCTAGCAATATGTTGAATTGGTAAGTGAATAACAATAATCATCCAATCAATATTTCTCATTCAGAATTAATCACAAAACAAATAATAATGGAATTCTGATATTGAAAATATTTCATATCAGCTATTTCCGTGACTCATCTTTATTGGAAAGCTAGTTGGATACCTGGAATTTCCTACATATTAGCGTAAAAAATATAATAACCCAATACCACGTAAGTACGTAAAAAAAAAAAAAAAAACTTGGACAGATAAGTATCACGTTAAATATATTGAAATAGAATGTTGAATAAACTAGTAACAATTATTGATATGAAATGGACAATAGGATTACTATTGAGGTACGTAATGGAATAATTTGAGGCTCGAAATGAGGTAAGTTGTCTAAAGACAGCAATGTGCTGTCCCAAATTAATTAGGGTTCGTGGTCCTTACGTTTTACTTCAATGCTGTCCGTAGTAACTATCGCCAAGCTATTGTCCAATTCTTCTAGGGTTTGTTCTATATATCATAACTGTTCAAACTTATTTGTTTATATTTATTTCATATATATATTATATAGTTCTCATGTATGCACCATGCGGAAAGACATTAATCATATCTAGTTCCTTTATATTCTTTAATTGATCAATTGGGTTTTCTATTTGGCATGCAAGTAATATTCATCATTAAATGAGTACGATATACTCATATTATATAGTGGAATAATGAAACAAGTCGTATTTATTACTCCCTTCGTCCCACTAATTTTATCACATTTTGCCATTTCGGGCGTCCCACTAATTTTATCACCTTTCCTTATTTAGCAAAAAAACTATCACAAACAATCAATATAATAATATTAAATACTCTTAAAAGACGTGTCAAAATATACACTTTATTACCTTTTCATTGTACTATATTATTATAATAATATCACCTTAATTTTCGTGCCCGGCAACTTATGTGATAAAGTTACGGGACGGAGGAGTACTACATTTGAGCCGACGGCGAAAGTGCATCCATTTGGTCCCATAACAGATTTTTAAGACAAATTAAATTTGGCTAAAATAAGCTCTTTACACACACTAATAACTCGTAAGAATTGATTGAAGCACAACACCCACTTGATAGTGCATTTATTACATGTTTTTGGGGACCCTAAGAAGAATATATGTGATCATTAAAGCTTTGTGTAAAAGCCATCATCAATATATATGTATTGCGTCTCTCTGTGTGTGCGTGTGTTGTGTGGTGCCCTCCCAAGTGATGCTTCACGTTCTTGGGTTGATGCCAAATTAAATTCAATAGCTATAGTGGCCCATGATATATTAATAATCTGTATTTTCTCTGATATATATACATAACAAATCTTAAAATGCTGATAGTACCGACGAAGTGATGGGAGGTATTATTTTAGGTTCCTCCAAGTTGCAGAACATAAAATAATGAATTGAATAGTATACGTAGCATAGATGTCGTAACATATAATAAGTTCAAGAAGTGGAACTTATATTTACATTATATATTTTCGGAGGGGAAAAGCAAATATAGTGAATTCTTTAAAGAAACTTGTAAAGTAGGGAGTTGTCCCTAAAACACGACGAAGTGGGCCATTAATGAAGCATAATCTATCACTATCATGGTACAGGTTTATTTCCATGACAATATATCCATTCATTATAGTTTTCTACACACCCTAGAAATAGTTGATAAGGTTGTTAGAAGCAATTTAGGGACTATTTCCTTCTAGTATTCGTTCCATAAAAATTTCACAATAATAATGAGATAATCATGATGAACGAGTGCTTCATGAATTCATTGCAATAATTCCATCTGCTGAAACATTACTTATCGAGAAAGTGAGGAAAAAAAGATACAGTATCTTCATCCTTGATTGTGTAAGGAAAGAATATGCTAACTGTCATGTAGTTAACAAAGAATCTCTTTGCTACGATAGAATACATTCAACAAAGAATGGGGTTGTTACATATGTATTCATTCATTAGCCAGCCTACTTGGACTTTATTTTTTTAATTGTAATAATGTTGTGTGCGTAGGTGAACTGAACTTGTCAATTTTACGTAAATGGGCTTGAAATGGGCTTAGGAAAATATCGCACAAGGAAGAAATAAAATTCTTGCTTTCCCACTATACACAGTGCAAGCAAGTGGAAACCTTTAGGACCACATAAAAATCCGATCTTCCTATGTTATCCCTTCTTGCAAGAAAAAAAGGACTTCGATAATGAAGATAAAATAGCCAATCGAGGAGAAGAAAAAACATTCAAGAAACTGCAATTATTTTGCAATGGGTTCTTCTCCACAGAAAACTATCCCCACCTCTACGAAAACTGCTACTCCATCGCCAGATATCTTCGACATAGGACAATACAAGCCCAAGACAATCTTAATCGAACCCAAAACATGCCCAAAAAGCGACCCTTTTTCCCCACCAAAACCATTACTGATATCCATCCCTTCTGAACCTGGGAAATTCCCAGTCCTTCTGTTACTCCACGGCTATCTTCTCAACAACACATTCTACTCTCAGCTCATTCAGCACATTGCTTCCCACGGATTCATCGTTATTGCGCCGCAGGTTAGTATTGTCCACTCCATCATCTCCTCAATCTTTACTGTAATAATATACTGATTTCTTTCTGCAAAAAAAAAAAAAAAAGCTGTATACCATAGCAGGCGCCGACACCAACGAAGAGATCAAATCCACGGCAGAAATCGCAAATTGGCTCCCAAAAGGGCTAAAGAGGTTCATACCATCTAATATAAATCCTAATCTTGAAAAGCTCGCCTTATCGGGCCACAGCCGTGGAGGGAAAGTAGCCTTCGCCTTATCGCTGGCCAAGCCGCCGTTAACCCACCTCAGATTCTCCGCCTTGATAGGCATCGACCCAGTCGACGGAATGGATAAGGGGAAGCAAACGCCGCCGCCGGTCCTAACCTACGAACCCAACTCCTTCGACCTCGGCGTCGGCGTATTGGTGATTGGTTCGGGGCTGGGAGAAGTCAAGAAGAACCCTCTGTTTCCGCCGTGTGCGCCGAAGGGGGTGAACCACGAGGATTTCTACGGCGAGTGTAGGGCGCCGGCGTACTACTTCGTGGCGAAGGATTACGGGCATTTGGACATGCTGGACGATGATACGAAGGGGATTCGGGGGAGGGCGACGCATTGTCTGTGTAAGAACGGCGAGAGTCGAGGGCCGATGAGGAGGTTCGTCGGCGGTGCTACGGTGGCGTTCTTGAGGGCTTATTTGGAAGGCGACGAGCGTGATATTGTGAGGCTGAGAGAAGGGCTTTATGGTAATATGCCTGTGGAGCTTCAAAGGGTTGAGTTTCAAATTTATTTTTATCGTATTGTGCGTTTCTTTTATCGTTGAAGATATTTTCGTGGAGAGAGTATTAAATTCTTACATTAAGCAGCACTTCAATGGGCTTTTTCTTTATTTCTCAACTCTATAAGTTGGGGTTGATGTTTTAGTTTTAATATTTTCAACTTGTATGATGATCTTTCTTCAATGGGATTCCAATTAAGGGCAACTTGGTCCCCCTCCCCCCATTTCGACAAGCTCTGTCAAATCATAGATATCTCGATATTCATTACACTTTTGTCGTATCTATGACGAATAAATATAATATTTCTTTTTTAAAATTTTCTAATTTGCTTCAAAAGACAATCAAGAACGTACATGCACTCACTGAGAATGGGGCACCCTACGTTGTGTCTGCTGTAGGAGAGCCTGATGAGGCTCAGTCACGTGTACTACTTTGTCTAAAATTTATTTTTGGATTAAATTTCAATATGAACCAAATTTAAATCTTATTTCATGAATGAAACTATATTCTAGTGGGTAACGTGCTAAGTTCCGCACATTATAATATTTTTAGGTGAATTCGAACTTTGTGTTGTCTAGTATTATTATTATTATTATATTATTATTATTTCAAAACCTCCCCCCAAATTGATTTTCAGCTGTACACAATATTACATGATTAAACCCTCATTGTAATAAAAAAAAATTACATTCGCGTGGAGTTCAGAAAAATTCTCTTCATTTTCCAATTTTGAGAAATTAAATAATAAATAGCAACTGAGAGAGACAGCCTAACATGTTCTGACTGATGAACTTTTTTTCCTATGATCAGAAAAGAACTAATACTGTACCAAAATAGTTACTGTATGGTATGGTACAGAAAACGCACGCATTAATCTTGATTCGTTAATATTTACAGAGAAGTAAAAAACGAAGCTGCTTGGAACTGAAATCTATGCCTAATAAATAATCAGATTAAAAGCTTAGTTATTACGAAAATAGCTACAAAACACAAATATCTGAGGATCGTCGGCGTTCTTTCGTCAATCATTTTCTATGGACTGAAGAGCCTATTACCACATTTGCACCTCCAAGCTTCTGGGTAATAATCCATCGGCGTGTCCAAACCGGGCTGAACCGGGACGTGAACCGCCGAGCAAGGCGAGCACGGCCCACACTTCGACCAGCACGACGGCGGCCATGAACCCAGCCGGCCCAGCCGCCGCCGAGTGGTGGTCGACGTCGTAGTTATTCCCTCGCCTCCGTCGTCTACGTTGTTGGCCTCTGCTCCTCCTCCTAAAAGATCGCGTAAATATATTTAAAATCTGTCGCAAAATATATATATATATATATTCTTTGCACAAAGGGTCCGTAGTGAAAACCATGGAAAAGTGACAGCTTTATTCATCCAAGAAACTTACCAAATGGGCGGGTCGGGTTGGATCCGATCGTTAAGAACAGCACCGACGCAAGTAGGAGAAGCGCCGCCAGTGGGGCGACGGAAAGTGCCACGTGGCATCTCCGGCGAGGCATGTAGCTAGCTGTTGTGTTTTCTTGTAAGTAGAAATATATGTACTTGTGAAGAAGTGTTGAGTGGGAAAAGTGAAAGGAGAGGAGTAGGTAATAAGAAATAATTGACGACATTGTGGGTCAAAGTCAAAAGAGATATGTTGCGATATTGTAAGAAAATAGAGAAACATTGTAAGCTCACACACTGTTGGGAGGAGACTTTTTCGGAGGTAAGAGGGGCAATGCCCAAAACTAACTAGAGATTACACGGCGGGGTAAGGCTGCCCCAGAAATATCTCCCAGCAATAGGGGATAAAGCCCAATAGGTGCGTCGTTGCATATGTGGACTCCTAATGGTTGACGGGAAGCTTGACGGGCTAACCAATCTGCACACGAGTTGCCCTCCCTGTATGTGTGACAAAAGGAGACTGACCAGTCGCGAGCTATGAGCTCCTCAATTCTATTTAGCATGGGTCTAAGAGAAGGCGAGCAAGATGCTTTCCCTATCAAGGTATCGTGAACGAGCTTAGAGTCCACTTCCGCAATGAGCGCGCGATAACCGGAGTTCCATGCTATGCGTAGGCCGGTTAGAATACCCCAAAACTCAGCTATCACCGAGGTGCAAAATCCGAGGTTGTGCATAAATCCCACCATCCAATTTCCGTTATCGTCTCGAATGAGTCCGCCTGCACTTGCTATGCCAGGATTTCCCCGAGATGCTCCATCTGTGTTCAATTTCAGAACTAGGGGAGGTGGTTTGGTCCATCCTACCAGGGTCCACGAGCGACCTTGCTTGGGGGCCAAATTGAGGTGGTACTTCCACGATCTTGAGAATGAGTCAGCCGTCCGGCGGACGACCAGCGACTTATTCGACGGGATATCTGTGCCAAGCTGAAAGATGGCTTTATTCCTCCATGTCCATAATAACCAGCAGCATGTCGCGAAAATAGTACACCAAGAGGTGTATGGCCTTTGTACCAAATTCTCAGTAAGCCATTCTTGGAGTCCACACGAGAAAAAGCGAATGGATGAATGCTGGGGAACAAGTGGGACCCACGTTGCACGTGCTCTGGGACAATCCCGAAGAACGTGGAGGATAGATTCAGGCGAATTAGGGCAACAGTGACAATCGGCGACCGATGACATCCGCCGGCGTGCTCGTTCTTTGTTCGTAAGGAGTCGTTGATGAGCCACTAACCATAAAAAGTATTTGATCCGGTTCGGACCCTCCCACTTCCATATAATTTGCCAAAACGGATTTGGGGGATCTGTAGAGAGACTTCTAGTAAGTTCAGCGTATGTCGATGAGACAGAGTACTTACCTGAGGCAGAACACATCCACGCCAGCTGATCCTCCAAGGTTTTCTCAAGCGGCGGGGGAAGAACACTGGCTAAACGTAGTAAAGCGGATGCACTAACGTAGGGCGAGATTCTTTCCCACATCCAATTCCCTGTCTCTCCAACGTAGTCACGAACAGGTCTATGGAGGTCTGTGCTAGGAACGGGTTGCGCCGCCGTTGTGCTTAGAGCTCCAGGCAGACCTGGGACCCATCGATCCTCCCAAAACCTTACTTTAGTGCCAGACCCAAGCCCCCAACCTAACATAGGTCGAACTGAATTCCAAGACTCCACAATGCCACGCCAAAGCCATGAGTCTCCCGATTTCAGCCGTAGGGACCAATTCGCAAGCCATCTTCCAGGGTATTTATTCATCAGTGCTCTCGCCCATAGCTCGTTTGGCCTGGTGAGTAATCCCCAGCCAATCTTACCAAGTAGAGCCGTGTTCGCTGCTTTAAGTCTTCGAAGTCCGAGACCACCCATACATCGTGGCTGCGTAATCGTGTTCCAGTGTATAAGGTGAATGCGACGTTTGTGTTCCGTATGCCCCCATAGAAAATTCCTGCATATCTGGTCGATCTTTGAGGAGACCTTGCTTGGGAAATGCAAAATATGCATGGAATAGGCAGGCATGGCTTGTAATACTGATTGGACAAGTGTCGTTCGTCCGGCCAGGGAGAGCGACGCTGCCGACCAGCTATTGAGTCTGTTCTGCACCCTATTAACGACCCCTTGGAACGTTGATGATCTCAGCCTACCATGAATGATCGGGATCCCGAGGTAATTTCCGAGATTAGAGGTGACCGAGAAATCTCCAGCATCAGCAATAGTCGATCTATCTTCAGCAGTAACATTTTTAGAGAAATACATGACTGTCTTCCTCGCGTTAACTTTTTCTCCCGAAGCACTGCAAAATTTCTCTAGGACAGAGCTAACCACCGTGATCTGTTCTACGGATGCTTCGGCAAACAGGAGAAGATCATCTGCAAACATGAGGTGGGATATAGCTGGCCCCGTGTACCAATGCGGATAGGTTTCCATCGCCCCTCCTGAACCGAATCCATGATAGCGTGAGAGAGGCGTTCAATACATAGTACGAAGAGATAAGGCGAGAGCGGACATCCTTGACGTATGCCGCGTCTCATTTGAATCGCCTCTGAGGTCTCCCCATTCCATAAGATACGCATCGATGCAGAAGTCACACAATCCATGATGGCCCTCGTCAGAAGGTTCGGTATCCCTGCCAGATTGAGAGTTTCTTGTAAGAAGTCCCAAGATATACGATCATATGCCTTCTCTAAATCAACTTTCACAAGCATGAATTTTTCTTTTCGTCTCATGCGCTCCATGGTGTGGACAAGCTCCTGTGCGATAATTATGTTATCTTGGATATGCCGCCCCGGCACAAAACTCGCCTGGTTTGGGGTTACAATATCTGGCATGAGGCTTTGTAGGCGATTAGCAATGATCTTCGTAATTAATTTGTACGAGACATTGCACAAGCTAATCGGCCTGAACTGATGGATAGTAGTATTAGGGATCTGATTTTGACCAGACAATGAGAAGAAGGCAATGCTAATTGTGTTGTTCTCATTATTATTATACTCCCTCCGTCCCGGTAATATATGGACATTTGGGACTGGGTTCGGTTTTTAAGGAATATAATATTTTTAATAGTATAGAGGAAGAAAAGTGTATGGGTGTGGCACGTCTTTTAAGAATATTTAATGTTATTATATTGATTGTGTGTGGTAGTTTTTTACTAAATATGGAAATGTATAAAAGATAGTGGGACGCCCGATTTGGTAAAATGTACAAAAGTTACCGGGACGGAGGGAGTATTAGTTTACGTCGATTTTATTAATGGAGGGGCATTCAATTGAGAGTTGGCGTTGCTTCGACTATTTCTTTACGGATCATTGAAGTTGAGATATATTTCTTTAGTAACTAAAAATACGTAAACGCTCGGGAAGTTAATTCATAAATGTTTTCGAATGCATTTCTTTTCATAATTTGAAATAAATAAAGAAGGCATTTTTCCTGTATATCATTTCAAATGCTTTATAGAAAAAGTTATATAAAGTATGCAGCTAGTCTAGTATTAGAGTATCGTACGTGTGTGTGACCTTACTCTAGTGTTCTTCATTGTTGCACATGTGAAGAGAAAGAACATTCAATACCTTTTTCATTATGCATATATACATTATCTGTGTTCGAGTATAGAAAGCTCAATGTCGAAATAAAATCTCCGATTTTTTCATTTCTTTACAAGAAGTTAAAGGTCTGAAAAAAACCCTCTCCTCTCTCTCTTTTTTCTCCACGCCGCATCTCTTCCTCCACAAGACCCTCTCTTTCATCATCTCCCTCCCTCCCCCTCCTCCACTAATGGAGGTTGGGGGAGCTCTCTTTTTAATGTTCGTTGTTTAGTTTTCTATTTACTAATATAAAAAAAAATAAAAAATCTCCGGCTGCCGCCCCGCCACCGCTGTCACACCTGCCGCCGCCTCCCCGCCCACCTGACTTCGCTTCCCACCTGCAGACGATGCACCTCCGTCGCCGCCCATCGCCACCCCAACGCCTGTGGTCAGTCGAGGTTCAGCAGGGCCGGGAGGGCTCATCTGCCGCCGGCCCCCTCCCCCACCACCTTCTCTGGCTGTCGCTGTCGACGCCGTCCTCCCGTTCCGCTTGGCGTTTGCGACGTGCAGTGTTTTCTCCTCGGGAGCTTTTTCTCCCTTGTGGAGCCCCCAGTCCCGTGAAAACAAAACCCAGAAGTTGAAGACCTAAGAAAGTGAAGAGTGTTGTAGATTTAGCTTAATAGCTTTTTCTGTAATAGGTTCTTTAGTTCTGTGTCGTAGAAAATGGGTTTTGTTTTCTGTCGGTTTTTTTGTCCCTTGTGGACCGTTTTCTCCCCACGTGGGAGTGTTGTGTCCCCCTTGTGGGGTCTTGTTTCCTCATTTTGAGGACTTGTCTCCGTTTGGCGCAATGCGACCAAACGGCTCTGTGTGCTGTTTAGCACGTTTGTAATTTTGTTTTTATAGCAATAGCAAGTTTTCGTTGGAAAAAAAAAAAAAAAACAAGAAGTTAAAGGTCTGAGCACCACCAACAATAATTGGACCTCAATTTTCCACGTGGCAAAACGTTGTTATAACCCTTCTCAATTTTAAAATCTCCAAGAATGCACGAAGAACTCGACTAGGAAACTCGAAACGGCGGCCATGGCACTTGAGGTAATGCACGCACATGCTATTACACAATTCATACATCAAGAAAACATCTAATAATTACACAACAATAATCTTTATTGATGTCTTTCGCTAGGCATGGTTCATGCAAGAAAGAAGCGATGAAGACAAGCGTCTTCCACACCACAAAAACCCGCCCGAGTACGTCTCCATGGAATACCTGGCAAACCTCGGAGTTCTTCAATGGAGTTTGGATCCCAACAAGTACGAGGATGACCCTGAACTGAACAACATCAGACAAGAAAGAGGCTACACTTACATGGTATATCTTTTTCGATCTTTTCTTACATAATTAATGTATGCACGTGTTCTTATATTAATTAATTTTCTTCCTTGCTATTTTCGGAAGGATATGCTTGAGCTGTGTCCTGAGAAAGTAGACAACTACGAACAGAAGCTGAAGAACTTCTACACAGAACACATACACGCAGATGAAGAGATACGCTACTGCATAGAAGGGAGTGGATACTTCGACGTTAGGGACAAGGATGACCGTTGGATCAGAATCTTGATCAAGGGCGGAGATCTCATCGTCGTCCCAGCTGGGATTTATCATCGGTTCACTCTTGACACCAATAACTACATCAAGGTAATACTTTTACCGTTGGCACTTCGAACGTAAAACACACGTAACGAATTGTGTAATAAAATTGCTGACGTGTTCATACGTTTGTGTGAAGTTGATGAGATTGTTCGTGGGAGAGCCAATTTGGACACCATTTAATAGGCCGCAAGAGGATCATCCAGCGAGGAAAGAGTATGTTAAGAACTTGGGACACATCATGGCTCATTAAATTGATTGTGCAGATTCTATGTTTATAGGTGTATTTTGTATGTGTTTGTATGTTGTTGTGATATATATGTATCTATAATCCATCAATTATTTCGTTAGATGGTTTTGTGCGTTTTATGCAAGTTCATCTATGTTCAAATGGTTAAGAAAACAAAAGCCCAGTTACTACAGCTTTGTATTTTTTGCATTTTATCTTTGAAAATTCTTGGGAATAGATTCTAACCCAAACCCTAAAGCCTATAAGCCCAAATGGTAAGACGGAATTCAAGCATGGTGACATGAATTAAATAGACTTTTTTTTCTTTTCTAGAGTTCGTAACGACTTATGGCTTACGTAGGACTATCTTAATAATTTACGGTATACGATGAATTTACGTGGATGAACCTCTATCACGCAATTTTCAAATTTTTTATTGCTATAAAGTTAATCAGATCTTAATCAGTATGATTAAGCTTACTTTTTCTGCTAGATTCTTCAAAATTACTCGGAGGACTAATCTTTTTGAGTCGATTCGAATTCACATTAGTAATAGTTAAACGGACCATGAAATCCAAATTTAAAATCAATAAAACAAGAGTAACCTCATATATGATGTAATATGTTTCAGTATTATCAATAATCTAGACCAAATAGTTTATGTAATAACAATGTTTCAGTATTAGCAATTTACAGCCGAAAACCTAGACCAAATAGTCAATAGTGCTCGAATTGGATTATAGTAGTTTGAATATACAACATGATAATATTCTTTTTCCCGTGGAATACAAAAAAAAAAAAAAAAAAGTTCTCCAGCAATTACGTGTTGCTTGTTATTGGAGCATACTATAAAATCATTTCAGTGTGGACCTTCTCTAATATTAGTGGACCACCTATGTGCTTGAGCTCAACACTTGTCCCGATATGGTAAGACTTCCCATTATCATAACAGTATTGTACAGATAGATATTTATTAAGCCTGCAAAAAGAAAAAAACCCAATTTTGAATAGCATTTGTTTCCTATTTTAGCTTATGTTCTGCATATAACAACATATAAAGAAAGAAATGCTCATTAGTTCCACATCTAGATCTTGTCTACTCCATCTCCTTGAGTCAAACGAACCCTAAAAACCCCAAATTTCTTGTGAATGATGAACCGACAAATTAAACTCTCTTTATTCTTAATCTTGGAGATGTTTTATTACCTACCCATATAATCACTGACCATTGCTGTGAAGAAGAAGAAGGAGGACGAGGAGGTATGAATCCATTAAGACCCGTTAAGGAAGAAATCTCGGGTTCATCAGTTGACGGCTTTCTATTCGATGAACTGTTGATGGATGGTAATAATAATTATGTTCCACAACCAATTGAGGGTTTGCACGAAAATGGCCCTCCACCATTCCTAGTGAAGACTTATGAGTTCGTGGAAGATCATACCACAGATGACATTGTCTCATGGAGTGGAGGTAATAACAGCTTCGTAGTATGGGATCCTCAGAGGTTTTCGACGAGTATTCTCCCAAGATACTTCAAACACGGAAATTTTTCTAGCTTTGTGAGGCAGCTCAATACCTATGTAAGTATATTGTTTATTACCCCTTTTATGTTTTGTTTGAGATGTTCACTCAATTTGCTTATATAGATGGAAGCTTGCATAAAATGATGTATTAGTGTCTAATCTACACAGCATGTTCTTGAAGCAACTAGAACGGCTATTATTTTAATTGCTCTTCGAGATATTTTAGTAAGTTGGGCAAACCATGGCAAAAAGGATATGGCAAGTTGCAGTTATTTTAAATATTTTTTATTATTAGGGTTTTTATTTAACGGAGATGGGGCTTAATAATGTCGTACATTCAATGAATGGAGACAAACAAATTAATGTCCGAATTCTCTAGAGCCCTCTTCAACGTTCTGCAATGTAGAGAAAACTTGTGGGTTACGAATTTGACCACTCTTTGCTACGTCACAAAGATTACCAAAATGTAAAGTTTTTCACTTTTAAGATTCTGTGCGAAATACGGGGTAGTGGATTTGTGCAGGGATTCAGGAAAGTTGATCAAGACAAATGGGAGTTTGCTAATGAGAAGTTCTTAAGGGGGAAAAAGCATCTCCTGAAAAACATCAAGAGGAGGAAGACGGTACAATCTAATAACACCTACGATAACCTCCATTATCATCAGGCTTCGGCGGGCAGCAGCCAAGAATGCAATTCGATGATCGAAGGCGAGATCGAAACGCTGAGGCGCGACAAGCAAGTCCTAGCGTCCGAGCTCGTGAGGCTAAGACAGCAGCAGCAAGACACGAGATCGTACCTCACGACGATGGAGCAAAGGATAACCGAGACCGAGCTCAAGCAGAAGAACACGATGAGCTTCTTGGGGAGGGCAATGACAAATCCAGCATTCTTGCAGAAGATGACACAGCTGAAAGATAATGCAAGGGAGGCTGCGTCGATCGATATGAAGGCAAGGAAAAGCATCATCGATCTTGGCTCGAGAGCTTACGTCCAAGAATCATCGGGCTTGCTAGTAGGCGAATTAGGAAGCTCGAGCGCTTACAACTCCAGCGATTATAAAGATGGGTATGGAGTCATCGATACGAATCCTCACCGGCTTGCCAACCATCATAATAACGTGAGTGCAACGACGTTTGATGCAAGAAGCGACGTCCAAGGAGAGTCGATGGTAGCTAATGCGTCGCCAGTGGATGAAGGATTTTTTTGGAAGGATTTGGTGATCGAAGATGAGATGGGAGCATTCGGTGATATTGACGGAGGACACTTTGATCATGAAGGATTCTTCCGTAGTTCAAGTCATTGAAGTGTAGTACTTACTTCCTTTGTTAGCTATACCGAAATGCTTGTCTGATAAAACATACAAAATGCCAATCCGATGATTGTTTGTTTGTTTGCAACATAAAGACTGAGACAAAACGCCATTAATTAAGAACTCCGCATGATGACTTAATCCTTTGCATCCGCAATTCCACCTGGAGTTATCTGGAAAACGTGTTTTTGTTAAGGGAAAAAGCGTTAGCCAATCAATTGACTTATAAGTTAGAAAAGCACTGATTGAAATTGGTTTTCCCTGCATCGATGTTATTAAGAAAACTGAAGTGAAAAGCACATAGTTAAGGATATGGCTTCGGCCTCGGGAAGATTTGGGGCATCAAACACTTTGCAGACACGTTGTTCGCCTTTGCCTTTCCTGAACATTAGCCTTATGGTGGCGGCGTGAGCTAAAACGTGACCGCCTGCTGGCTTCTTTGGATCAGATATGAAGACTCCACCTCCAGGATCAGCAATCACTGCATGAAATTGAGGTTATAATAAACAGTCACATTTTTTTTTCTTATAGTAACGAGCGATGGTAGGTGCTTAGTTGAATTGCTGGCCTGCCTTGGTTGGTCATGTAGACAGCCACATTGAATTCTTCAGCAATCTTAATCAATCTTGAGAGCATCTGAGCCAACTTTTGCTGAATATTACAAGAAGCATTGCGTTACTACAAAAAGTGCAAGAATAACAGGGCTAATGCTTTTGAAGAGTTAGTTCGAACCTGACGATCAGCCAGTTCTCCTCTTCCAGTGAAATCCACTCGAAAGAGAGCTATCACAGAGTCGACGATCTGACAGAATATATCACGATTTTTATCTCATCAGTTATGTAACGTTATTGCTGGATCATTGGACTGAATGATTGAGATGCTGAATGAATAGTAGCCTACCAATAGTCTGAACGGCTCTTCAGCCATTTTTGCAGCTAGACCGAGAAGTAGGTTGTATTGATGCTCGTATGTGTAAGCACGAGCATATATGATCTTCGCCAAAAGATGGAAAAAAATTCAATTGATAGCATCGTCATTAGGATATGTTGAGAGTTTATGCTTACATTGTCAAGTACAGCTCCCGGATCCATTCCAAATCTTTCAGCTATGGGTATGATTCGGTCAGGTCGGCTACGAGTTTTGAAGTCAAGGAAAATGGAACAGAACATGGCAATACATTTCTGTTAAAGGCACGGTAAGGAAGAAAGAAATTCAAACCAAAGTTGTGAGGAAGCAGTTAAGAAGGATACAATGTCCCTTCAGTGTCAACATAAGCAACCTTTCCATTGCCTCCCCTCATGTTAATAGGAAGCTGCATAGTTGGAAGATGGATCCACGAATCTTGGACTCTTTGTTGTTAATCGTAACATGATTATCATTCATATAAATGTATATAAAATAACCTGAGTGGTAACACAGAGAGTATGAGCCAGCTGAGTCTTTCCAGATCTGAGTCAAATTTATCGAAGAGGATTAGATTCGAATCTGATTTCTTAAGAAGTGAGAAAGCTTGCATATCGGTTGCTTTATTACGTGATAAAGCACTGATAATAATTATGTGTCTCACCTGAATTCTCCAAAAGCTTCTGTTATCGCCAGAGTTTCAATCCCACCTACACAAAGATTGATGTACGTATTTATATCATAAAGCACGCAGATATATTTTACTGGAATCAGAAATGATAGTAATCAGTTACCTCCTAGAAGTTCATCGAGAGCTTGGCTTCCAGTGGTAATGCGGACTACCGATTTTCTCTGTGCAGTTATAGTTCCCCATTAGCTTCTACAGAAGATTTGCAGAAAGCCAAAACAAAAACCTAAAATCTCACTTTCAAGAGAGCATCACTTCCAGTGATGTAACCAAAGTTCTGAGAATGGAAAAGGAAAACAAACAGTAAATATATTTCATGAGATCAGTCCAGAACTATGAAATTCAATTAACTGCGGGGCACTAACCACTATCTTCTCTACGGCTTCACATATCTTTTCCACTTTTGCTTCAGACAGTCCCTTGATTCCAGTCAGATTCTGACATGGCAGAATTTACACTTCAAACGCATCACATAATTAAACACATAAAACACCGAAGTCACTTGATGCTCACCTTTTTGGTGTGCATCATCAGGCCATTACACGTATAGATTCCAGCATCCTGCAACTTCTTCACATCTCCAGCGTTAATCCCATGCGATGTCACTGTATAAAAAAGTACAACAGAATATTAGATCTCCAACCTAAACGATACTGAAGGTGACGTGCAGTGATTACATCAGCAGATGAGTTTCGTCTACATGACTATAAAATTTGAAGGCAATAAGCATATCAACTATACGCGAGCATGAAACTCCATAGCATGGACAATAACTCAGCAATCTGACTCGAAATTTTGAAGCTAATCGCAATACATGTTTCTCTATAGTGTCAACATTCGCATTAACTACGACCGGATAACCACATTGCGTAGTTCGATGCTACGAAAATGAGAACAGACGCACATAAAAATTGATTTAAACACCTCTTCAGCATGCAACAAAAAACAAAACGGTAAAAACACATACTAGAAAATCAGAAGCGCATAAAAGAACCTAAAACAGGACGATTAACGCAATGGAATAAGGAAACGTTCAACCATACATTTATCGATCGCTTCGAACAATTCCTCTTCATCTTCAACTTCTTCCCTTTCAACGAGCTGCAGCTGGCTCTGCTCTTCAGCTCTGTTGCTCGACATTGAACCGAAAACAAATAGCAAACGAAAAGCGATCAGAAATCACTAAACAAATACCAGGACATTATGAAACATCATGAAGAAAAGTCCATATCAGTCGTACTTGAACGCAAGCATTTTGATCGTGAGCGAGTTTGTTTAAAGAGGCGTGACTAAAATGTAGCGAGTGATTTCAAAATCTCCGAATTTCAGTATTTATATTCATACGGATTCCGCGAATTCATTAATTTCGCTCTATGTCCCCTTGGGTTCCGTTTCTCTGAGGCAGCGATCAGCGGAGTAACGTGTTCTCCTTAACAAAAGCCCAGTCTTTGGAACCCAAACTAGTCCTCCTTAAGTGGGCCGACCTCAGCAAGCCAATTACCAACAGTAATAATAAAAGGGCCCAATTACAGTTTCAAATAGGCCCATTATTACTTCTGCCAAGCCCATAGTTTTGCATCCTTGTGATTGGTCAATAGCATAATGTTCCCATTTACCTTTGACTTGGTAAATCAGAAGCTTCAATTTTGTCTTTAATAGACAACGTTATCTTTGAATCAAATATCAGATATTTACAAGCGACTGCCGTTGTTGAAAATTTATATTTTTTATTTCTTTCTTCTAGTATTCTAACTTGGATTTTTCGTCATTCCTTAAACGATTTTTTTCTTGTAAGTTTGACAATTGAGGTAGATTCCCCTTTTAAAATGATATCCTGACTTTTATCGGAGCCGTTTATAATTTGTATGTATCACATGTGATATGAGAAATAAAATAATCGTTTGTTATAAAAAAAAAAAAGAAAAAGAAAAAAAAAATTCTATTGGATAACTTATCCTGCCGAGCTTCCTAAAGCTGTGACTAAGGATATAGACAGGGGAAAAAGCGGAAGCACCAAAGCTATAGCCTTAATTGGATGGGACAGAATTTGTCGCCCGAGGAATAGAGGGGGTCTCAATATCAGGGATTGTGAGACCTGGAACAAGGCGTTAACGGGTAAACAAATATGGGACATTACTATGGAAGTAGATTCTCTGTGGATCAAGTGGATAAATGCGATCTACTTGAAGGACACCAGTTTTTGGGACTTCAAACCTGCTAGTGATTCTTGTTGGCACTGGAGGAAACTTCACAGACTAAAAGAGATGTTCAGGATGGGATACCAAGGAAGAAAATGGCTGCATTCTGCTGATGGCAAGTACACAGTCAAAACGGGGTATAGTTGGCTCAAGGGAGAAACTATTCCATTCCCATTCTGCAATGCTGTATGGAATAGCTTTAATATACCTAAACATTCATTTTTTACTTGGTTATTGCTTCACAAGGGGCTCTTAACTTTTGAGAGATTGCTCAGTTGGGGTATGGAAATTGAAGACACTAACTGTCGGCTGTGTGGAGGTGGAAGAGACTCGGTTAATCATCTGTTTGTGGCATGCCCTTACAGCCAAGGGATACTGCAACTATTATGCAATTGGATGGAAATTGAGGAAGCTGTTCAGACGTTTGAGGAACTGAGCAGTTGGATGAAGACCCGGGGTGGGAAGCGAAGTGTCAAAAACAGAATACAACTGGCTTGTATAGTTGCCATGCTATACTTTATATGGAATGAAAGGAATCGAAGGGTACATAATACAGATGAGTGGCGAACGGTTGAGCAGGGATACCAGCTAGTCAAAAGGGAGATCCAAAGGAGAATAGCATGTTTTGCAGGACGGAATAGAGTAGCCAATTCTGCCATTTTTTTGCATATTTGTTCTTAGTGTGGTTAACTGTACTTAGATAATTGGGCGTAGGAATTCTGTACATTGAGGGAGTGGTAAATGAAAATTCATTATACCAAAAAAAAAAAACTTATCCTGCCGCAGTAACTAAGTTAGGGCTGTATAAACTGTCAATTTGATCTCAATTTGATCTGTCAATTTTTGAAAAATAATAATAATAAAATAATAAATCCTCCACTAACACTATTTTTTTTAAAAGAGGATTTCATTTCATAAACCCGATGGACAAAAAATACAATATGGCAACAGTCAACATATTACAACATATTCGATTATTTCTATTGCGTAGAAGACCGCTGATAGCACATATGTCCATTCTCAAGCCCCAAAAAGGGGAAGGAAATCCCCGAAGGAAAACTCCCACCAAGAAAGAAGATACGCTCCAACGAGAGGAGGAGAAGGCTCCCACGAGAGGAGAAGCTCCCACAGAGGGGAGAAAAACTCCTACAAAGGGGAGAAACTCCATAAAGGAGAACTCCCTCGAGGAGAACACGCCACGACCAGAACGGCCGGGCGGAAGAAGGGCTGGTGGCAGGCGGTGATGCGACGGCCGGCAGATCGAAAGGAAACATGGCAAGGAGGTGGGTGGAGCAGAGGGATGAGATGACGTCAGCGCGGGGGCAAACGAAGGCAAATGTTGAAAACCCAACACAGATCGCCGGCATCAGATCCACGATCGTCCAAGCTCACCGCCTCCAGATCCACCACCGTCGGAGCTCGTCGCCGCCAGATCCACCGCCGTCCGAGCTTCTCGCTGCCAGATCCACCACCAATGGAGCTCGTCGACGCCAAAACTGCCACTTCCCTCTCCAATTATTTATTTAATACAAAACAGAAACAGAAAATAAGTAGGAAATGGACTCCCCCAACCACCGCTAGGGGAGGAGGGGGGAAAGAAGAACTGTTTGGAGACAACTGTTGAGAGTAGGGTTTTGGAGGATAGAGAGAGAGGGCACTAACACTATTTACTATATTTGGTTAATTGCTATTTTTAGTTAAAAATTATTAATCTTTAATCTTATAATTTATATATATACATAACCAAATTTAAATAATAGCTCAATTAAATAAAATAATATTAAATTTATATATTTATATATTATAGTACATAAGTTAGAGTGTGCAGGGGCCAGGGAATACTAGTGTAAATAATAACTAATCAAAAACGCAATCGCCACGCACGGATCGATTCCTACCCATGCGATTACCTATAAATAATTCTATATAAGATTTGTTCGGATAAAATGCATGAAATTAACCAACTTTTACCTAATGTCAAACTATAGGGCAAATGACAAAAATACAAAAATGTCGACATAGTTGCTTTTGGTGACCAATAATTGAGTTCCTCGTCATGATCATCGTGATGGGATGGGGCTCCGTATGTATTAAATATGTCATAACACCCATCATAATTATCTCTCAACTTGGATTTTGACATATTTAATTTATATCTGAAAGATAGGTTAACGTCATTTGTTTGCTAATACATACTACAACTGTAATTTAATATTTGATAGAAAACGACTTTGGTTATTGTTTGTGGACCTTATTTTTATTTATTTTAAAAGATAAGTTATGCTCGACATTTTATTAGATTTAAGGTTGGTATAAAGAATCAAATACGGACAATGGGAATGGAGATATTATGTATTACGCAATTAAAATATACTTTCTCTATATACTTCGTTTTTGCTAACATTATGTCTGGGAATTCAAAGTCTTGGTCAATTTAATTACTTCGGTTGAACTTTGACTCTTCCAATTTACTAGTATTCTGCATCTATAAGTTCAGTCAAGACTGCAATAAATAGATGTGTACAACCTCCGTAGTGAGTACAATGCAATATATTTTTTATTAGTTAAAACTGAACATAGTTTTATATTAACAAGTATGTCTTTAACACTCAACCCACATTAAAATAAAGAGAAGTTAAATATCAAGTTGGAAAACTAAATAAAGAAAGCATACATTGTATTCGAGTCTTGCGAATATCACAAACTAACACATGGTCCCCTACTGAAACTACATGTAATGATGTAATTCACAAAACACAAGGGGACCTCTCGTGACATTTAATTTAATTTTCACCATAAAATGTTAGATATCAGTTTATTCTTTCATGACTTCGAATCTAAACTGCCATAAATATTTGAAAAATTACAGGACCATGTTCGGTGTTTGTTTTCTTTAAAATTAATATAAATCTAATTATATAAAATATTATATCATATAGTAGCTTCTATGATTGGTATATACCTGCAGAGAAACACGGAACAGGGCTTCAAAAGATTGAGAGCATTGTAATTAACGAACTAATGGGAAAATATATTAATTAGCATGTCGTTTTTTCCATTACCATAAAACCATAGTAATGCTCTAACAATGCCGAAATTCTTGATCCTTTACGAAAATTGAGTCAACTCTTGATTATTATTATTATATATCAAACTGCTCTAAACACTAACATTTCCTATTATTTTCATAAGCTGCAATGGAATTTGAACATTAGAAACATAGAAAATTGAACTTTAAGATAAGTGATCGATAAATTAGGGTGGTGTAGCAATTGCACTTATTAGACTTTATTTATTACAATGGTTTTGATTTTTGAAGCATCATTATAGCAAGAGGACAATTATTACATTCACAAAAAAGGCAATGCGGACCATCCTAAAAGAATTTGAATGCTAATATGTAATGCAGCATTCATAAATTGCATGACTTTAAGTTACATGTTTACCCTTATCCTAATGTAAAACTATACTACTATTAATCACCGTGGAAAACCTAAATCAATAATAATACGGAAGTTCACATCAAGGTTTGATGAATAATACGCGATTTGAGACATACCTTTTTATTTCTTGATTGATGTGCAAAACCTTCATACGATCTTTTCCAAATATAAATTTCCAATGTAAGCCCCTTATTAATCAACATCGAATGATAAATATACATAATCAACGATAAAATGAGAAGAAATTTGAACAGCCAAAGAGCAATGATCATCTAAAAAATTGTACATACAAAATGAAAAACCATTCATATTCTTACCCTGCGGTCATCGTAGCAGATCACTGCCCTCACCCAAGCTAGAGTCGCCACGTGTCCTTCTGCTCCTACATGTTTTCCTATATAATCACCCTTATCGGTCTGCTCGCAAAAAACCAAACAGCAGTCAAAAGCAGTAGCTGAAATTGAAACACGAGAATTAGCCATCGCCGTCGCCGGAATATGAATTTTCCGGCGAAAGTTTCCGACTCAGGTTCGAGATCTTCCTCTCGCATCACTCTTCTATCTCTGCACCACCGTCACGTCTTCCACGAAAAGCAGTTGCAATAGCAGGCGAAAGGCAACACAAACCAAGCGAGTTCGAGAGTCGCTTTTTTCCCGTTTAATTTCTGTTTCTGAACTTCACTTTCCTTCTCACGCGTCTTTTTTCCGATGAGGATCCTACCGATCGATGATTCCGAAAACGACGTCGTCGTTTCGAAACTGCCCCCACCGTCTGCGTCGAAATCGAGGCTGAGGCGACTCTTCGACCGTCCTTTCAAGAGGGAAAACGACGCCGACGCTGTGCCTCCTCCTGCGTTTGAGCGTAGCTCGCTTTGCTTGGACAAAATGGTACGTAATTTCATTGAAGACGCTGGGAGTGGTAGTGGTAGCAACAACGATAAAGCAGCTAAATCTGGAAAAAATCGATGCAATTGCTTCAACGGAAACGGAAACGATAGTTCAGATGACGAAGATGAGTTTGATTCCTTCTTCGATTCAGTAAAAACTTCAGTCTCCGATTGGTCTGATGCTCTAAAGGTTGGTAGTTCTAGAACATTTTAAACGATGGAAAGGCTGTTGCTGATATATTGTGTTGATGATCTTGATTTCTTTCTCCGCCTGCTGATTTTTCTTCCTTTTTTTCTTTCTCAGAGTTTGGTACCGTGTGCAACCGTGGTGGAGAGAAATCTACTGGCGGATACATCGAAGATCGTGGATGAGAATGGCAAAACTTGTAAGAGGAAAGTCGCCGAGAGCCTGACAGCTATGGGGTACGACGCATCCGTTTGTGTGTCGAAGTGGGAAAAATCATCATCAATTCCAGCCGGTAAGCGTGATTTTCCGATTCGATAGCTAAGTTTTTTCATCTGTTCGCTGTTGACTGCAAAAGAGAAAAAAAGGAATCCGATTTTGACTGATGAAGAACCATACGTTCATACCAAATCACAGGCGATTACGAGTACATCGACGTTGTAGTCAACGGCGATCGTCTGATCGTCGACATCGACTTCCGATCGGAGTTCGAGATCGCGCGGTCCACGAGCTCCTACAGACTTATCCTCCAATCTCTGCCGTCCATTTTCGTCGGAATATCCGACCGTCTCCTTCAGATCGTATCGATCGCCTCCGACGCGGCGAGGCACAGCTTGAAGAAGAAAGGCATGCACGTCGCACCGTGGCGCAAGGCGGAATACATGAAATCTAAGTGGCTCGGTCCGTACACTCGAAAGCCATCGGCGCCGTCTTCTCCATCAAGAATCGACGGTAATTTTCAGAACGACGTCGTTGGGAAAGAGAACCCTAATTGTGCCTCGCCGGGGCAAAAGGACGCCGTGGAGGTTTTGGAGAGTGAGGTTAGAGAATTAGATCTGATTTTCGGCGAGGATGAAGAGAAAACGCCGTCGCTTGAGACCGATGTGGTGACGTGGCAGCTGCCCGCGGTCAGGTGTAGGGGTTTGGAGAGAGTGGCTGTACCGACGGGATTGGCTTCGTTGTTCAAAGAGAAAAAACCTGTTTTTTGAGGCGAAATTGAAAAATAATCATAATAATTGAGGGAATTAAATTTTGCTCCTTTATTTTCGCTGTATGTAAATATTAAACTGTGGCTGTGGGGACTACTTATTATGTGTCCCTCTTTCTTTATCCTTTTTCTTTTTCTGCGGGGTTCATATTATATGTGAAAAGCTCCAAAGCTCTCTCCTCATGAGAAATAGTTCAGTTTTTTCTTCTACTTATGGAAGCAATAAGTTTTCTGATTAATCAACATAAAAGGTAAAACATGTCTTTTATTTCTTTCTTTCTTATTATCTCTTAATTATAAGACAAGTATTTGCGTTTTGCGAATTGTGGTTGGAAAAATGGTGACAGCCAGAGGCTTATTAATTAATATGAAGTATGTACATTTTCAATAAATTTTAAAATGAGAAACGAGATTTAATGCATCCCTTCCCTATATAGATATAGATGGAGTGTGGATCTCGTGAAATCCCCTTTCCTTTTGCATTCAACTTTAGCTTTTAGATGAGCTTTTTTCACTTTAACCGGACAAATTATGTGATGCGATTATAAAAAAATAAAAATAAAAAAAATCATAAAGGACAGATTATGTGATGCGATTTTACCAAGCTTTAGAGAGGGTATATTTGACTTCAAACCCTTTAGAAGTTTAATTTAAGATTCAGGCCCTGTCAGAAAAAAATATTAATTTAAAGGATCCAATTTCTGTAAAATTTAGAGATAAAGACATAACTTAAAAAATGGTATAAAAGTTATATGAAGATGAACTAGTATAGGATGATCGCTTTGTGATACAAACTTTCAACATATTGTGATTTCAGAAATGAACTGATATCGGATGATCATTAACTGGTACCGGATGATCGTTTTGTGATACAAAATTTCAACATATTATTTCAGAGCAATGAAGTGGTACAACAGAAATCAAGTCCTTAAAATTAAATTTTTTCATCCGAATCATAAATGAAAATTCTGACGGGACCTAAAAGGAAAAAATCCCTTTAAGAAAATATAAATTTCAAGTGTCATATTATTATTTCAGAGCAATGAAGTGGTATTGCAGAAATAAGTCCTTTAAGCTAAATTTTTTTCTGACAGGGCCCGAATCATAAATGAAAACTCTGACGGGGCTAAAACTAAAAATTCCCTTTAAGAAAATATAAATTTCAAGCGTCCCTTCTTGAAATTGTATCATTGACCATTGGTGGGTTCTTAGAGACTAGTATTTGATTATCTAAGCGCAGTCTTTAAAATACGATGAAAGCTCTGACAATTGATTTGATCTGTAAGCTACTGCGGTTTACAGGTTTCTGAGAACTGTCATTGTAATAGTAAATACATTTGGAAATTAATCAGTAACTATTAGTATGCGACCCAATATTTTATGTAGTTGTTGTACTATCATTGAAATCTCTGTCTGGCAAATATTTGCTTCATATCACGGGTATTTAATTTGTACTAGTATATCCTGCACACACCCTACGTGTGTAAAAAAAAACAGATCCAAAGATAATTTTAATAAATTAAATTCATAGAGGTATGGGGCAGTTTTTAGTCCGAATAACAGTTACTAAACATGGGAGTTATTGTCAGAGTATATGTTTTTTATATTATCATTTATTATATATTGTAGGAAAATTATGATTGGCTGATAAAAAACTACACACCAAATTAGATTGAATTTGACGGTTTCCAGCCCTTGCTCACATTTATATAATAGTATAGATGATAAGATTTGTGTAATACATAGTTCGAGTATTTTCTCCAAGCATATTCCGTGAATATTTCTTCCACATTTTAATCTGATTATATTGCACTACGCTATACGAGCCTATCAGATTCAGGGATAATGGAAATTGTTGTGTTGTGTTCAATTAACTTTACATTATTCTAAATTAAATAAATAAACAATCTTTGTAGTTATCATAATATTCAGTCCGTGGGGCCTACAATTAAAAAATACAAATGAAATTGCCAATGTTTCTTTGGCAATAATGAGCCCTTTATAAAGCTACTTTACCACTCAACCTACTTAAATGTGATTTTATATAATTTAAAATATACGAAACACATTGAAATTAAACTCGCATAATGCATTGCATTGCATGTAGAACAAGGACCCATCCGATACAATGTAGTAGGCTGAAAAGATTAACTTCAAGCC
The DNA here is from genome assembly GCA_027422505.1 of Craterostigma plantagineum. Taxonomy (NCBI): domain Eukaryota; kingdom Viridiplantae; phylum Streptophyta; class Magnoliopsida; order Lamiales; family Linderniaceae; genus Craterostigma; species Craterostigma plantagineum. The sequence continues at coordinate 3,029,684 of JAPQWV010000007.1, forward strand.
CAATAGCAAAACATTAAATGGGTCTCAAATAAATATAACAATGGTCCTGCTTTGATTTATCTTGAATACATTTTCCATGTTGGTATTTGATACCGTAAGAAATAAGAAGGCTAAATATATTCAGAGAAGATGATTAATTCAAATGAGATGATTTCAAATGATAAGTACATGGGCTATTTATACACACTCCACAAACTTAATCCAAATTAAGAAAAACTAAACCACACACCAAACACACAAATCACACACCAAACACATTATAATACTTACTTTGTAGAATTATGAATTAGGTTCAACACTTCCCCTTAATCATGATTCTGCAAAGTAAATACACCAAGCATCGTTCGTAATTGCATAAAAGTGTCAATCTTCAAAGGTTTGGTAAGAATATCTGCGAGTTGATCTTCACTTCGACAAAACTCTACTTCTATATTTTTCTTCTCAATTAGTTCCCTTAAGAAATGAAAACGAATGTCGATATGCTTACTACGTCCGTGTTCAACTGGATTCTTTGCAAGATTAATTGCAGACTTGTTGTCGATATAGATCTTGATAGATTCTGTAACTGGAATATGTAGTTGGCGCAGCAGATTGGATAACCAAATAGCTTGACAAGCACAATAAGCTGCAGCAATATATTCCGCTTCGCATGTCGACAGTGCTACGATAGGTTGCTTCTTCGATGACCATGAGCAAACAGTTTTCCCGAAGAGAAAACAATACCCAGACGTACTTTTTCGATCATCCAGATCACCAGCCCAATCACTATCGGAGTATCCTATGAGAGAGCACTTATCACCAGAAGTATAAAATAAACCAAAATCAGAAGTACCTTTGAGGTAACGTAGAATACGCTTAGCAATTTGCAAATGAGACTGATATGGTTCCTGCATAAATATGCTAACCAAACCAACACCATAAGATATATCTGGTCTCGTAACTGTAAGATATCTTAAACATCCTGTAATTTGCTTAAAGTAAGTTGAATCAACCATCGGTCCTTCCCCTTTCTTCGTAAGCTTCGTACCAACTTCAACTGGAGTTTTTGCTGGATTGCAGTCTTCCATCTGAAATCTTTTCAAAAGATCAGCAACATATTTCTTCTGAGATAAGAAAATTCCATCCTCCTTTTGGATTACCTCAATACCAAGAAAACGAGACATAAGACCAAGATCGGTCATGTCGAACTCCTTCATGATGGACTGCTTAAAACTCTCAATCATACGTGAGCAGTTACTCGTAAATAATAAATCATCAACGTATAGACATACCATTAGAATGTCACGAGTATTGCTCACCTTAACATATAGTGAGTGCTCCGAAGGACATCTTTTAAAACTAGCTCGAAGAAAGAACGAATCAATGCACTTGTTCCATGCTCTTGGAGCTTGCTTCAAACCGTATAACGCCTTTTTGAGTCGACAAACTTGTTCCTCAGAACCTTTTTTCTCGAAACCAGGAGGTTGTTTAACATATACCTCTTCCTCCAATGGTCCGTTAAGAAATGCAGATTTCACGTCCATCTGATAGATTTTCCAACGGTTCTGAGCAGCTATAGCAATCATCGTTCTAATGGTTTCCATGCGAGCGACAGGAGCAAAGACTTCTTGGTAGTCAAAACCGGCTCGTTGCTCGAAACCTTTTGCGACGAGCCTTGCTTTATACCTTTCAACAGCTCCGTTGGTCGCCAATTTTGTTTTGAAGATCCACTTCACGTCAATGGCTTTACAACCTCGTGGCAGATCCGTAAGCACCCACGTATTGCTTTTTTCAATTGCTCCGAGTTCTTCGTGCATCGCCTCGATCCATTTAGAATCTTTAAATGCTTCCTCCAAAGTTATTGGCTTAATGTCTGCAAAGAAAGCAAAGTGGACCAGCTCTCCATCGTCATTTACTTGATTATCAGAAGTTACCTCAAATTCCTGAAGATATGCTGGTGGTTGTCGGCTACGTTGAGATTTTCGGGTGACTGGAGCATCAGAACTTGTCGAAGCTTTTGTAATGTCATGCGGCATCTCCGTCTCCTCTTCAAAAGGAAAGATGTTGCTCCTATTTTGATCCGAGGAATTATTCTGATTCCATTCCCATGATTCATCTTCAGCAAAAGTGACGTCCCGGCTAACAATGACTTTGTTTGTAGAAGGATTGAATAGCTTGTATCCACCATCTTTATAACCAATTAGAATTGTCTTCTCAGCCCTGTCGTCCAGCTTTGTCCTCGTACCTGCTGGTATGTGAGCATAAGCAATAGAACCAAACACCCTCAAGTGTTTAACGCTTGGTTTATAACCACTCCATGCTTCTTCTGACGTACGATCTTCAACTCCTTTGGTCGGACATCTATTTAGAATGTAAACAGCACAGGAGACAGCTTCAGCCCAAAACGAATTTGGCATATTCTTGGTTTTCATCATGCTTCTGGCCATGTCCATGATCGTCCGGTTCTTTCGCTCAGCAACTCCGTTGTGTTGAGGAGTGTACGGAAGTAATCTCGTGATGGATACCCTCTACTTTACAATACTCATTAAACTCGTTAGAAGTATACTCACCTCCACCATCAGTTCGTAACTCCTTCAACAGATAACCACTTTGTCGTTCAACGTGTGCTTTAAACTTGAGAAAAATATCAAATACTTCTGACTTTCTTTGTAGAAAAAATACCCATGTTTTACGGGAAAAATCATCAATGAAAGTCAAGAAGTACCTATTATTCCCGTTTGATAGGACATTCATCGGGCCACATACGTCCGAGTAGACGATTGCAAGAGGTTGCGTTGAACGGTGTTCCCTTGCCGTAGCAAACTTTGTGCGGTGATGCTTTCCAACAGTACATGCTTCACAAATTTGTTCTGGGTGTTGAATAGATGGCAAACCCTTCACCAATTTTTCTTGAGAAAGCATCTTTAAACTTTGAAAGTTTAGATGTCCAAACCGTAAGTGCCATAACCAAGACTCATTTTTTGTAATAGCACTAAGACACTTATAAGCACCACGAGAAATGTTGATTTGAAACATCCGATTCTTTGTCATAGGGGCTGAAAGAATTAGAGTACCTCTTTTGTCGCACACAGAAAAATTTCCACCACGTAGTGACATATCATACCCCTTTTCAGATAGTTGTCCAATACTCAGTGTCACACCCCACTTTTCTATAACTAGTTTGGCGGATTTTTCGCAACGTAAGCTGCGGAAGACCCGATTTAAAAAAAATACTCTTATTTAATTAATTTAATATTATACACTCGCACACCTTTATCTCGCAGACGTCTTATTTTACAATTATCTTAATCTCACACATTAAAATATTTCGAACACAATAATAACACCCTCAGGTCGCATCCATGTACGCCCAGCCCTCAAAAGTACGTGGAGTCACCGCCATCAACCTGCCTTAGTCGTGACGTGTCTCAACGTCCGACTCGTTTGTACCTACAACACATAAAACGTGGAATGAGCTATAAAGCTCAGTAAGTGGAAATATGCATGTATGCACGTGTGGTAAAACGCAAAGGCATCCGCGCCAATGCTTACTAACACTCGTATCCTCGTATCATTCTCATTCTTTCCTCATTTCTCTCATTTTTCTCATTCTCTCAGGGCCCTTAGCTACTTACTACGCGCACCACCATATCATGAGCTCAAATCCTGTACGGATAAAATACGATAGTGGCCCACACTGGCTAAGATAAAACTAGGGTTTATCTCCAGTAGTATCATACACCAGGTCGCCCCTCTATCAAAACACTTTTCCTGGCACTATAGTTATACTATGTGCCTTCCCATTCTATCAAATCACTTTCTTGGCACTATAGTTATACTATGTACCTTCCCATTACCTAGATAATTTAGGTAAACATATTCGACGGCTTTACCCCCGTCATGGTGTCGTCGTAGAAGTAGCTATGATTCATTCGTGAGTCTACATCACATACTAATATCGTCAAACATATTTTGTTCTCAGACGATCATATACTGTGCATTCTCATACTGGTAACTCTCACATAGTACGTGTATGCACATGCTCATGCCATATAAATAATGCCATGCATACATACCATGCTCGCCTACAAGCGATAAATGCAATGCACGTTCACAATCCAAACGTGCACATAATATACTATGATATGGTGTACCAACTGGTTTTCCATGTCATAGAAAAATCATAAGTAATAGCTCACCCGCGATTTCATTATCGCCAATAAGCACCTCACGCAAAACAACCAACACAGGTTGCCATATAATCATATAATGTCACATAATTCACGTCACATAAAATCACCTTACGTAAAACAACCAACACAGGTTGCCATATAATCACGTAATTTCACATAATTCACGTCACGTAAAAATCATACAACACAAATAATCACTTATTCCAATACAAACATGTAATTTATGTGTTGTAGTTGAGATTTCCACTTACCTGATATCCTTAGCTTATCGTACGGTTAAATCGCTAACCTTCAAACCCTAATTATAGAAACATATAAAATTAGAGGTTGTTAATTTAATTATAATTTCATAAAATTAGCTTAATTTGAAAACCCTAATTTTGACTTTTATAAATTTCAAAACCCTAAAATTTATAACTCGACCTAAATTGGGAAATACCATTTCAGAGATAGATCTCGACATTATACAACCACCTCGAGATTTCATGTCGAAATCTTTGTAAATGTCGAAATCACTTGACATCAACATCTCGACATTTATATATATAAGGATCTCAATATTCATTGTTTGGGTAGATATCGACATTTTCAGAATAACACTCGACATTTCATATAAGGTCTCGACATTTCTAAAAAAACTCGAAACAATGCATTCCAAAACCCTACAAAGAAAAATATCGATATCTCATGTAATACTTTTATAAATGTCGAAACAATTCTACACACACATATCGACATTGTAATCTATTTCGACATCTTGTTTCCCAAATTCCATCATAACCAATATCGACATCTTGTATCAACATTCTTAAAAATTTCAAACCCCTACACAACACACATATCGACATCCTTCCCAAACATTCATTCGATATCTTTACTTCTCAAAAATGTCGACATCATTCTTTATTATTCATTCGACATTTATCATACACTTCTCAAAAATGTCGACATCATTCTTTATTATTCATTCGACATTTATCATATAATACAATGAATCCCAACATAATCTTGACCCCATTTCACCTAATACACATTTCGATATTTTCATTCGACATTCTCAAAACTCGAAATCATTTCACCTAAAACACATCATTAATCATTATCTTACTCAAGTTTCTCATCTCGACGTTTTATAAATTTCGAAGCAACTTACACAAACATCTCGACATTTTCATAATAATTAGATCTTGTTCGACATCCTCAACATCACATACATATCGACATTTTCATAAAACTCTCGACATTTAACAAACCCCAATCTTTCAAAAATCACTAACACTATTTACTACCTAAACTCTCAACATCTTTCGATCAAAACCTTATCTATCAAGAACACCTTAAATATCATATCAACTTCAAATGGTGTTCATCCTTTTCAAAATCAAAACCCTAAAGAACATAAGCTTACGTGATTTTCAAGCTTAATAACACTTAAATAAGCCAAAACCTAATTAAAATATAAAGATTATAGTAAGAACTCTTACCAAATTCCAAATTGCGTTATGAATGATTATGAGTTGTATTCTTCGCCTTCTCTCAAACTTGTTCTTTTCGCCTACTAACTTCTTTCTTTCCGTATTGTTATCATAAAGTTTCCAATGATTGTTATTATTTAAGTCTTAAATTACTTTAGGTTTTGTCTTTAGTTTTTGAAATTTGGATTCATTCCCCCATCATTATCGTGTATTAATTCCTAAGAGATTATGACCCTTACCTAATCCATCTCACAAACCTCACTATCGATTTCTCAATACATCTCGACATTTTATATCATCATTATATCGACATTTATATGTATATACATCTCGATATTCATTGTTTGATAGCTTTCGACATTTTCCTAACAACATTCGACATTTTCCTAACAACATATAACATTTCGACATTTATTCAAGATCCATTTCGACATTTATTCATCACCATCTCGACATTCTCTTCAAAATTTATAAAACTCAAAGTAACTTCACATAACCCATATCGATATCCTACTCGATATTTTACCCGACATTTATCAAAATTTCGAACCTCTCCTTATTCATTTATTTCAAAATTTATCCAAAAGAAACCCTAAGTTTCAAAATTATAATATTTCGAATTTCTTACTTACTTCTAAACTTTTCAAGCTCCATACCTAACTTTCAAATAATGTTAGATATCACGTAAGCATGAAATTAAATAAATACGAAATATAAAATCATATCATCACATAATATGCATGCAAATTTATTGGCCAACTTACGCACCCAAGAAATATTAACATATAAAATACAAAACAAGTTACATGTCACAAACATATATTTCACCTAAAGTCCCAATTTCTTTATTTAAATAATCTACCCAACTTCCTATTTAAACCACTTCACTGCTAATTAGCTTGCAAATCCCGTAGTTTAAATTTTACGGGTATTACACTCAGCAAGTTCGTCTTTAGGCCTGGTACATAGAATACGTCTGATATATACTTCTGATCGCCATTCTTTAGGTTGATGAGGATTTGCCCAATACCCATAACAGGTATGCTCGTATCATCTGCAAATTTGACACTTGATTTGAAAGATTCGTCAAGCTCTGCAAATAACTCCTTTTTACCGCACATATGGTTTGTACATCCGGTATCAAGAAACCACGTGTGATAGTCTGATAATTCCTTGTTGCCTGAAGTGACCATCAAGAGAGCATGGTTTCCTTCTTCATCTTGTTGTGTGCAGTTAGCCCGCTGGTCATTGTCTTTGTATCTACACTCATTTGCATAATGCCCAAATTTATGACAATTATAACATTCAACGTTAGACTTTTCATACCGTCCTCTACCACATCCACGGCCACGGCCTCTTGTAATTTGATTGCGGTTGGCTTGCTCCTGATTATCACCACGATTGTTACTATAGCCACCGCCGTTACCATATCGGCCACATCGGCCTCGGCCTCGACCTCGTCCTCGACCACGAGAGTTGGATTGTTGTGTTTTGGAATCACCAGATGGTTGGACTTGTAAAGCTTGCTCAGCGACGTTCTTCGTTTTCTTCTCAACCATACGTTGTCCATGGGCTTGTAGGGTACCGGTCAATGCATCCACAGACATCTTTGACAGGTCATGTGCTTCTTCAATGGCTACCACTATGTGGTCGAATTCGTTTGTTAGTGAACATAGAATCTTCTCAACGATGGTCTCGTCGTCTAGCTTCCCACCGTACATCTTCATTTGATTTGTCAAAAGCAGCAGTCGACTTATGTAGGTTGACACTGATTCAGTAGCCTCCATCTGCGAGCTTTCGTATTGTCGCCTTAGCGTCTGGAGTCGGACTTTCTTTACCTTGTCATCTCCTTGGTATGCTGTCATAAGAATTTCCCAGGCTTTTTTTGACGTTGCTGCTGCTTCGATCTTCTCGAACACCTCATCAGTTGCTCCCTGTTGAATAAGGAACAACGCCTTCTTATCTTTTTTCTTACTTTCACGATAAATAACCTTCTCTGGATCGATGGCGGTATCCTTGACTTCATCGAAGCCTTTCTCCACGATCTCTAGCAATTCGTGGTAGTCGAAGAGGACTTTCATCTGAGCCGCCCACCTATTGTAATTTTTTTCATCCAATACAGGAACCGTAAGCGAGCTGTTCATCGCCATAGCTCTGATACCAATGTTGGTATTTGATACCGTAAGAAATAAGAAGGCTAAATATATTCAGAGAAGATGATTAATTCAAATGAGATGATTTCAAATGATAAGTACATGGGCTATTTATACACACTCCACAAACTTAATCCAAATTAAGAAAAACTAAACCACACACCAAACACACAAACCACACACCAAACACACAAATCACACACCAAACACATTATAATACTTACTTTGTAGAATTATGAATTAGGTTCAACATTCCAATTATTAATAATCTCCATGACTTCACATAATCACATTTGATTAGAAACTATTCTACTATTTAGAGAATGTCATTCCAATAGTCTAACAAAGAAGATCCTAATATTAATTGGAAGCCGTTCAATACTAAAATCATACGTAGGTAAATAAATAATCAAACAATTTGACACCATGCATGATAATAGTGTCGTGATAGGAGGCGGACAAATTGCTAAGTATCATTTTTATTAACTAATGGCGATAAATTGTTCGCTTAATTTTCCCTTAACCCATAAGATGATGTTATTATATTATTTTCAGCACATCAGATGATATTTAAATCAAGATCCCACCACGATCGAAAAAGACATGGCATGGATATCTATTTCTCCATTTTCATTCGTCACCCATTGCCTAATAATTTAACCCTTGGATAATTATCGGCCGTTCCTTAATTAATAATTTATTATACTAACTGGTCATTAATCATCAAATAATGTCAAACGAATACAGCGTATACACAGACCATGATGTTTTATTTTTTAGCCCCATTCACGACAGTGTTAGGTGATGACCAATGAAGAAAACGCTAAAAAACATCGTTTTTTTTTGTCTAATCCACGTCGCTTTGGATGGCCACTTATTGGTTAAAATTATTTAACCATTTATGCATATTAATTATGAACTCAACCTACTGTAAATTTATTATTTTAATCACGTGGCATATGTTCTTATCTCCCTTAGGACACACACACGGCCAATTGATCATTTCATGTGATGGGCCCCATTAATAATACAATTCTTGCGGCTAAAATTGCAAGAAAATCATAAAAATAGACATTTTAGGCCAATCCACGTTTGTATGTTAGCCAATGCCATGGACCATAATGTTATGTGGTTATGACGTTAGTTATATGAATATGGTACAAGAAACGTCTTCTTGGTCTTGGTCATTTATTTAATCTAATTTAATTTTATTCTTTGATTGGAAAAAAACAAAGAAGCTGTCTTCTTCGGGGACAATAATTTCATGGAGTATGAATAGTGGAGAAACTTCAGTTGAAATCGTAACGAAGAAATCTACAGTATACTAATTTTTCAATTACATGTGATTTTAGGAAATTTCCAGCCTCGATTCATTGGCTGTTTGTCTTGTGAGACGATAGGTAGGTTAGGTAGTTAGTATAATCATAAATGTTCTTTCAGCATAAGAGAATGAAGACAAAAGAAACCCCACGTAAAATCCTATATAATGTAATAATAAATATTTAATAATTAACAACTAATTACATATTATTATTAACTACTATATAACCCCCACCACCTTCATCATATCAACTTCTCTCGAAACCTCATTTTCTATCTTACACAGCCCAACCCACCTCCATGGAACCTCCGCCGCCGCCGCCGACCACCACCTCCCCCGGCGGGCGAACCATCCTCAACAAGTACAAGCTCACGCGCCTCCTCGGCCGAGGAAACTTCGCCAAAGTCTACCTCGCACACCACCTAACCTCGCCGAGCTCCGCCCCAGTTGCCATTAAGATCCTCCCCAAACCCGCCGCAACCACCACAAACTACGCCGCCGTGTCGGCCACCATACTCGCCGAGATCTCCTCCATGCGCCGCCTCCGCCGCCACCCAAACATCCTCACGCTCCACGAAGTCCTCGCCACGTCGACCCACATATACCTCGTCACTCAATACGCTTCCAATTCGAACCTCTTCACCCATCTCAAGCTCCACCCTAAGCGGCGATTCTCGGAACCCACCGCCCTGTCGCTTTTCCGACAGCTCGTCTCCGCCGTGCGCTTCGCCCACCTAAACGGCGTCGTTCACAGGGACCTGAAGCCCCAAAACCTGCTGATGGACGCCGATTACAACCTCAAAGTCTCCGATTTCGGACTCTCCGCTCTCTTCGAGCACGGCGAAACGGACCGCCTACTGAACACGGCTTGCGGGACACCGGCGTACACCGCGCCGGAGGTTATATGCCGGAAAGGGTACGACGGCGAGAAGGCCGACGCATGGTCTTGCGGGGTGATTCTCTACTTTTTCCTCGTGGGTTGCCTGCCGTTTGAGGACGGCAATTTGTCGAACATGTACCGTGCAATGAGGCGTCGCTCGGTGGAGTTCCCCAATTGGGTCTCAAGGCGGGCAAAACAGGTCATATGGACGCTCCTCGATCCTAACCCAGATACGAGAATGGGGCTGAAAGAGCTCACCGAAGTCTCTTGGTTTAAGAAATCGTACTCCGAGGGAGATCTTCAGCTGCTGGCGAAGGACGACCGATTTCTTGATCGTAAAGAAGGGATTTTGAGGAGGGGAGTGAGCGCCTTCGACATAATCGCCATGTCGTCGGGCTTGGATTTGTCGGGCATCTTCGAAGGAGAGGTTAGACAAAAGGAAGTGAGGTTCACCAGTCGGGCCGGGCTTAGCGAGATCGAGTCTAGAGTCGAGAAGGTCGGTGCTGGCATGGGTTTCAAAGTTGAGCCAAGAAATTGCGGCGGCGGCGGCGGCGGTGGTGGTGGTGTGCTGGGTTTGGTGAAGGGAAGTGTGGTCTTGGTATTAGAAGCTCGGGAAATTGCAGCCACCGAGCTAGTGCTGGTGGAGCTGAGAGCGGTCGACGGCGGCGCTGATTTTGGGGACGCGGTGAAATGGGAGGAGATAAAATCTGGGCTCGGCGATATTGCGATTTCTTGGCACAACGAAGAGGTTTTTTGACTAATGGGATAATTCTGTTCTTGAAGAAGATCGTGCCATAGTTTAATGGAAGCTCTGTTTTTTGTCACTTGGTCTGAAACGACTTCTGTGTATGCTCTGCTTCGCCCTTACTGCACCAAGTGAATGGAGATTGATCGTTGATTAAGGCTTTATGGTTCAGTTGTTGTATAGAAAGATGTTAGAAGATTTAATAAGATCCTTGCATTGATGAGTTCGAAAGATTGACCTGAAATCAAACAAGGTTTCTCCTTTGTACGGAAGATCATTGCATCGTTATCATGATTAATTGTAGTGAAGTCTTCGGATGCTCTGTTTTTTCATGTAGTGTTTTCATAATGTTTCATTAATGAACATTCACATTTGTGGGCTTGTTCAATTTGACCTTTTCTCTTCAGAAAGAACAAAACATGGTAAGCGACGTAAAAACAGAGCATTCATGTTATAATTATCAAATATAGTGACCTAAAACTGAAAAGCCTTTTACTTGAATTATCAGAGTTTATAATTATATGATATAGATTTGGAGGTAAGGAAACATAGAGGAGTACGCAATCGCCAGAAATCTATTACGATCGAGGACGAGAAAACATAGGTAGTCAATTTGTGTTGTCATATAAATTTGTGGGAATTGCCTACTCCAACACACATATATTAATGTGATTAAATCTTGCGAGGACCATATATAATTGGAGTTATATATGCACAACTGATCCTTTGACCAACCAAGTATTGCACACCATAGATGATGCGAATGAATATAGTATTTCTGAATTTGAATGTGACTGAAAGAATGAATGTTATTCGCTTATTACTGAAATTGGACTGATTATGTGGTGCAAAATTGGACTTAGGACCACGTTGTTTTCATTTTCTTGAAAGGCCCGTAAAACCCGATCTTAGGCTTGAGAGAGAGAGAGAGAGAGAGAGAGAGAGAGAGAGAGAGATGAATTAAATATACAATCTTAAAAAAGGGAGATGCAAACTTGCAATTGCTAACACTAGAAATATGGCGACTCACAATCTTTTTAGAGCCCCAAGGACAGATTCTATACGATCTCTGCACATCTTTCTGCAATATCGGATCAATTCACTTACCCCTATATATATTTATATCATTTTAATATTTGGTTACTTAAAGGCCTACGTTATCATGGAAATTAATAAAAATATCTAAGATCCCATGGATATATAACCTTGATTCTATCGTTGCTAATATCATGATGAAGTTGAAATCTCCTTTTACATGTAAAACGCAAAACGCATCCATAAAAAAAATTACTGTAAGGTGGCGATGCCCATTTTCCCAATATTATGAATTAACTAACTATTGTAAGGATCGCATGGCCTCATCTTCAACCAACATATGGAATAACCATTAATTAGCAAGTATGTTATTGGTTTCATTTCACCTATGAAATCTGACAAATAAATTACATATTCGGTGTAATGTTTTACCTTTGTCGCGTATTATAAATGCCATATATGGGCTCTCTTTACCTAACCTAACATATATTAAATTAGGATCATTGTGGTCCACCTGATGATGACTTGTTCACTTCCATCATGTATTCTTGCGATGGCCTTTTCTTTGGACCACTTTATAAGTTTTATTAGCTTAGTTTAGAACACAATCACACACAAATGTATAAATGTAAGAACAATCCGAAAGTAAACTCAAATGGGAGTCGCTTTCTTTACTACAATTGGGAGGCATTCGCGCGCATAAAAAGGGCTTCTTGTTTTTTACTCCCTCTATCCCTATAAGTTTTGTACAATTGGTTTGTGGCACGGTTTTTAAGAAACGGAATATTTTAATAATATAGAGGTAGAAAAGGGTATGGGTGTGACACGTCTTTTAAGAATATTTAATATTATTATATTGATTGTGTGTGATAGTTTTTTGCTAAATATGGAAATGTACAAAAGATAGTGGGACGCCCGATCTAGTAATATGTACAAAAGTTACTATGACGGAGGGACTACTTTTTAGATGAAAAGTTGTACTATGTTATTCAGAAATCCTTTTGATCTTTACAAAGTTAGCATTTCTGAGCAATTCAACACACATGCATGGATATATTAGAACAATCAAGAATTAAGTTCGAAGGGCCGTACACACACACACACACATATATCTTATACACGCATAGACATCTCCATTAATTTTTTTTTTTTATGATTTTTTGTAGTTGGATTGGATTTATTTTGGATAGGGATGGAACAAGGGCACAGCTAGGGTTGAGCTTGAGAGGTTCTTAATTCAATTGAGAGATGTGACTTGTCTCAAACTCACAACCATGGAACTTCTTTTTCTTTTTCCCATCAATTGTCCAATTCTGATCTATATTATTGGTTTTACATGGAAACTAATCTTTGAATTTCTTGAATGAATGCCAAGAAACTGTAACATTAGACATGGTGCTATACAAAGGGTCCTTCGAAATATTATCATGTCTCGTACGTGAAAGAGATTCTTGCATATATATATATATATATATTATAAAATGAGATATCAACAATCCGTGCAATGAATGATGGCATATGCAACCACTAGGCAGTTTCCTCCAAGAATCTTTTTGCCAGCATATATATGTTTTATAATATTTGAATGTCATATATTAGATTGTACATTAAGATATTAAATGGCAAAAAATCAATATATTGCTGTGATGTCGGTAACGTATAACTTTCATGCCGTAGAATCGAAGTATTGCTGTCTATTCCATATCATCGCATGTGAAATTAATCTCTTCGAGACAGGTCAAAAGTAAAGCTCTTATTATGGGTAATGTAAATTTATGTAATGTTCATGCATATATATAAAGAATATTGCATAGTAATGTCAATAACTTTCTTCCATTTCCTTGATCCCATAGATACCGTCCACGTGTCAGTACGTAAGCAACGCATCGAATTTATTTGCACGTGAAGTCAATGCAACCCTTTCTCCTTAATAACATCATATCATTACACACACAGACTCGCGCACTTCAGTATATATTTTCTTTCTAAGGAGAAAGAACAAAAGGAAGAAGAGAAGACAATAATTTGATAGAATCAAATATAAATATATAGCAGTAAAAAATGTCAGTTATATTGCAGCACGAAGAGGACATGAATGACACTGAGCTGTGCTTAGGCTTGCCTGGTGGTAATAATAATAAGACGAACGGAAAAAGAGGATTTTCCGAGACCGTTGATCTTAAACTCAACCTTCAATCCAACGGCTGCCGTGGCTCAGATGCCCACGACGGCGGCGCCAAGAAAAATTCCGCCTTTGAAAAACAGTCTCCTCCGAAAGATCAAGATATCAAGCCACCAGCCAAGTAAGTTATTATTTCTATCGATCTCATACGTCTTAAAAGTAAACACTTTCAAAAGGGTTAAGCTATCGATAATATTGGACTTGATATATTGTCGAATTAATTATTCAGTTTTTAAAACTTTCCACGAACTATTTCTTGAAAATATTATAGGGCACAAGTGGTGGGATGGCCGCCAGTTCGTTCGTTCCGTAAGAACAACACCGTGACGACGGCGGTTCAACAGAAGTCGACGGCGGCCACCGCCGCCGGCGAAGAGGGTTCTGCCGCCGGAGCCTTTGTGAAGGTGTCGATGGACGGAGCACCTTATCTCCGTAAAGTGGATCTGAAGATGTACAAGAGCTACGGCGAACTATCTGATGCCTTGGGAAACATGTTCAGTTCCTTCACCACCATAGGTAATTAAATTTTACTCAAGTTTCACTACGTACTCATTGTTATTACACATATTTGAAGTAATTTTTAAAAAGTTGCAGGGAATTACGGGACCCACCAAGGAATGATTGATTTCATGAATGAAGGAAAGCTGATGGATCTATTAAACAGTTCCGAGTATGTTCCCACTTATGAAGATAAGGATGCTGACTGGATGCTCGTGGGAGATGTACCATGGAAGTAAGTGTATACATTGTTGTATATATATATATATATTATATTACTTCATTTTCCTTTATTTGTGTATGTATATATGATTTTTAATAATTTATCACATATATATGTTACGGCAGCATGTTTGTTGGTTCGTGCAAGCGCATTCGTATCATGAAAGGATCTGAAGCTATAGGACTTGGTAAAGCAAGCACTGCCTTCATTACTCTATAAAAAACAACATATTTGATATTTAACTATTATTGATGTCTTCTGACTATTCATAGTAATCTTTTTTTACAATGTTATTATGCAGCACCAAGAGCGTTGGAGAAGTGTAAGAGCAGACGCTAATCAAGAATGTAAGCAATGTAATGAAATCAATCCTTTGTAAAACCACGAGTAATAAAAAATGCCCCCCCTTTTATTTCTACTGTGTTTTCATGAATGTGTCCGTAGATCGTTGTAATACTATAGATCTGTATAATTATGTTTGTGTGACGAGTTTGTATTGGACAAGATGCTAATGCACTTATGTGTTTGTACCTTAAATAATAAGTCTGCTCAATTATGCGTTTGTTCAATTACTTTAATTCATTATTTCCTTACATTACTGGAAATGTTTCTAGAATATAATTTCTCTGTCCCCCAAACCGAGGGATACATCAAAGGGAACAATCCCATGTGAATTCTCATGGAGCATTCCTTTTATTAGAATCACAGCAGATTCTTTTATAAGTCGTACATTCATTGCCTTGTTAATTTTTTTCATCTTCTTATTCATATATTTTTTTTTGAGAATTTCATCGTTAAAACATCATGGGCATATCATAGTACATGCTGTAAGAATAATTATTGAATGAGTTTAGTCATGGAAGAATCTTATGGTCAGAAAACTGCACTGAAAAAGCCATCAGGCAAATAACATGTGCCACAATGACATAATTTCCCAAAGTTCGAGCCTTTTTCTTCGAATTGCATAGAGAAAACCACAAAAAGGGGACTGCATTCTTACAAACTACGCTTGCTTTCCTTAGTCGGGCGAGCGATCACTTGCTGCTCCTCGCTTTCCTCGATTTAACACGTGGTTTCTCATCGAACAAATCCTTGTACTTCTCCATCAGTCTTTCCTTCTCATCGACCGTGCCAAGAATCTCGCAAGCATCTGCAACTTTCTGGACAATTGATTTCTCGGGAGGTTTTCGATCATAAGCTTCAAGGCATTTGAACAGTTCCACGAGCTCCTCGAACCTATTGTTCCTATAATACACAGAGACCATCAGCCTGCAAAGTTTCCAAGGAACAGAATGAAGATCGAAAGCAAGCTTCTTCTTCCAAATATCGTGCGCTTCCTCAAACCTATGATCCATGTCCAAAGCTTGGATGAGCTGCCCATAAGTATTCCTCGTATTGCCCTGTCCCTTGCTCAGCATCCATTTAATGACTTGTATCACCTTATGCCACTGATGCTCTTTCTCGAGGGTGAAAAGCACGTGCTTTAGAGACCCTATAGGGAAGTCTCGCTCCCACGCTACCCAAGCATCGAGGGTACCATACACAGCTTCTTTACTGTCGTCAAGATCGATGATTGTCTTCACGAGAAAGTCTATCTTGTGCCTCTTCGAGACGTTTTCTCCTATTTGAGGTCGAGGGATTGTTGCAGCGTCTTTTAGGTTAATCGGGGAAGTCGAATTGATGAAGTTCTTACTTTCTCTGTCATTTGTGGTATATTCTTTCGTAGGAGGATGAAGCAAAGTGCTGAAACTGCACGAAGGAGGTCGAGCCCTTTGTGAGATAAGAAGGTTCAGTTGTCTTGCGAGCTTTGCCATGCAAGTCTTCGTCGACATTGATCTTTGTTCTGCACCTTTTTTTAACAGTATATTAAGACTGAGTATCCCTGCAAGCAGTAAATTTTCAAGTTAGCACTAACCAATAGCACTTGCTGGTTGAAAAGCAGTACAAAAGGAGAAAAATTTAGCACATCGTTGCCTCGAAACACATAATCATAATTCCCAATGGAAGATAATTTAATCTCAGATTTCATAACAAAATCCTCCGGCATTCAAGTTCGGGTTTATTTAGCTCAGGCATTTCGTCGAACACGTAACACTCATTCAACGGCGTGCAACATTCAAGCAAACTTCAAATATATGACCTGAGTTTCAACTAAAATCAGCAAGAATCTAATCGTGAAAAATCATATTCACACCGAAAATCGACTCACCACTTTCATCCGCTCGAGCAATTACGAGGTGGTATTTCCTGCTCTGCCTCGACAGTGGAGTTGAGTCACAATATTACTGTTTATTATTTATTAATATGTAAACCCGGTCCAGCAATTTTCTTTATTACAGTGAACCGTTTAATATTATTTACCGAAGTATACCCCACCCTCACCTTTTACTACCGTATAAGAATGATAATAATCTTCCACAGTTTTATTAAACTACAATTCATACACACTCCAAACCAAATCAAAGCATAACATACGTTATTGCAGACATTGACATAGCACTTCTTCATTTGCCCACCTTGGGTACAAGCCCTTCAAGAATAGGCAAACTAAGCACAAGAACATAAAGACACAAAAGCCCCTGCCCGAACATATCGGCGAAATTCCCGGCCCTGTCCCCGAGCACCAAGTTCTTCGCCCCGACGACAAAGCAACCCAAGTTGAGCAAAACGAGCATCGTCAACGGAACCATGAACATCCTCGCGCCCTGAAAGTCGAACTTACCCCTTTCGTACCTCTCGAGCTTCTCTCGATCCACGGCCTTGTTCGTGAGCCTGAAGTTGGCTCGGGCCATCCCCGCGTACTTCACGAGCACGTCCATGCAACCGAAGAGGCACGCGGTGACCGACTTTATCATCCATATCCTCTGCTCGTTCCACACAGTCTGTATCGACCCACCGCTCGAGACGACCTCGTAGACGTGCTGCAGGAGGGACGAGGCGAAAACTGCGGCGAACGGTGCGAACCACGGGCTCGTAGCCTGAAGAAAATGGGCGGAGTGATAATCGTAGTACGAGTTTTTTTTTTTTTTTTGCTTTTCTTTTCTTTGGTTTTTGTCGGGATTGTATTTTAGGACACTAACTTTCAAAGCTGAAGTTCACGTGGGTTAGCCTAGATGGTCCAAGGGGTGGAATTCTAACCCCTAGATTATGAGTTCAAATCTCAGGACTTTCATGCATTTGCCCCATCCTTTGAAGTGTGTGGCGTAAGTCCATATGATTGAGTGTGGGGATAGATCAGATAGAAAAAAGGTCAAAATGAAGCGATTAAAGACACGATTCATTGTGAACCAAAGTTTTGTTTGCTGGATTTTCGGCATGTGATCATGGGGTGAGTCCAACGTGGCATTGGAACTACATATTTGGAGATTTGTACGGCATGATAGTTTTGGGACTCTCAACTCACGGGATTGCAATTTAAGGACACTAACTTTCAAAACTGAAGCCGTTTAAGGACAGACAATCAGGTTTTTGACTCACCGAATCCTAAAATTTCTTTTTTCTTTTTAAAAGCTAGTGTCCTCAAATTGCATCCATGTAATTAAGGCGTAAAATTAGTTACATGTTCGATTTCATACCTTGGGATACACCGGGATTCCGTAGAGGAAGCAGAGCTGGGGAACGACGCCGTAGATCAGGCAAGCGACGGAGAATAAGTGAGAGAACGCAAAGTAGCCGTAGCACATGGATTCAAGCACGGACATCCTCGAAAGCCCGTAGGTCAGCGGGCTGTACTTCGAAAGCCCGACTTGGACCAAGCCCGAGGCCCACTTCATGAGCTGGACGAGCGCGTCCTTCATGTCTATGGTCGTACATCCTAGGAAGCAAGGCCTGTCTGGATAAAGGTACACCGATTTCCAGCCCTTACAGTGCATTAAATAGCCCGTGAAAGTGCTCTCTAGCAAACATTCGTACGAGTACCCAATCTGTCGACGAGTTAGTTAAGTTAGTTATTTTATAACGAAACTCGGTTAGACTGTGTGTGCGTGCGGGCGTACGTACTTCTTTTCCCCATCTTGTATTCTCTTCGTACGTGCAAGATGCAAGTTTCTCAGCTTCTGCTATGGTTTCTTTCGATATTATTTTTTCGAACCGTCGATTATTCGTATAATCGTTCTGAAGCGACTCGATAAACATGGTGGAGGGACCGAATTTCGCTTCGGGATTTTGTAGTAGTTCGCCTTTCCGAACCACAAGAAAAAAGAGAAATCGTAACGAATAGTTAAAGATCGATCTAAAACGAATAGTTAAAGATCGATCTAAGCGCAACTAACGTTGTCTTATACATACCTTGTTGATCATTAGGGCTACAAAACAAGGCCTTCTTTTTCAAGAAGTAGCCCGTGCCTGAGCACACTGTGCCTCTTATTCCATCCATTCCTTGATACTTAGTCTGCCATCGAATAGTAAGTATATTGCGTCAAAAGTCGAAAAGCGAATGTATTAATTACACACACACACACACACTCACACGCACCTTATAAGCAGATCTTGCTTGGCCATCGTAAATGTCATTTTTGCTGACATTGTAGAAAATCTGAGGGAACTGTACATACGATAGGGAATTCGATAATTTAGTATCGAGGTGGAAGCACATCGCTTGCTTCGCCGAGGTGGGATCGTTGCAATACATGTCGCAGTCCAAGACCAGCGAGTAAGGAGCATTGCTCAGTACCCCAGAAACCCGAAGCTGCAATAAAAAGATTAAATAACAATGCAAAGGATGATGATCTTATCTTCGCTTACATGTGTAATAATAATTACAGCCACGATCGTGAAAGTACAACGATCGACTTACAAGTGCGTTTAGGGCTCCAGCTTTGAAGCGATGGGGGCTCGACGGTCTTTTCTCGCGCGATACGTAGACGAGAAGTGGCATCTTAGAGTGCTCGTCAAGGCCTCCGTTATTACTGCTGTCGTATATTATCTGCATAAGTGCAGTAAAAAAAAATTCATTATGATCGTTTCGGCGAATAAGAGTAATCAACGTAATTTAAGCTGCTAATTACTTCAACGCAGGGCGGCCTATCGTCGTTGACAGAATAATCCTCAACCTCAGCAGCTTTCTCCACGTTTCTCTTGAACACTTCGTACTTTGTCTGCATGATGAGGATAAAGCTAGGCGATGAAAAGTCACCACGTCCTAAACATGGCCGTTTTTTTTTATAATGTTTTTGTGACCTCGTTCTTATAATATAGGGAGGCCCAATATTGATATATAAATTTAATATTTATTATAATTTTTTAAGGCTCATGTTAACGAATTGTGGGATATGGACCATAAAATAGTAGTTGTAAATTCCAATTTTGAGGCCCTGTGCAGCGGGCCAGGATGCACAGGCTCAAATCTCGCCCTGATCATTAAGTAAGTAAAGAAAAGTCTTTGTTTTCGTCACCTGAATTTCGTCTTCCTCTTCCTTGAAAAACCCGAAATCTTTCTCCAAAGCCTCCCTTTCACCGTCTGCAAAGGACGAAAAGTAAGCCTCGGGGCACCTCGTTTTGATCCCATACTTTCGACAGAAAGGAAGCCAAACCCTAGCGAACGAGCCCGCCTCCCTAACCCCATGGAGAACCGCGGTCGAGCCGCCGTCGTCGGACAAGTAGACCGCGAGCCCATCGCTTGGGTAGTCCAAAGCCATGGAAGACAGAACCGTGTTCATAACCTCAACGACTGGCTCCTTCTTAGGGTCCGCCGTGCATATAAAGACATCAACCCTAGGAAGAACCCTACTGGTTAGCCCATCGGTGGACACGGTTCGAACCACGGGCCTCCATCGAAACGCCTGGGTTAGGACCCATATGAAGGCGAAGATGAGCTCGGCGAGCGTGGTCAGAGCCCATGGGAGTGTGCGCACGCCTGGGTTCGCTAGGCTAGTGAGCCTATGGTAGAGTAGGCTCGAGACGGCGGCTAGGTGGAGGAGTCCGTGTAGGCGGTTGAGTGCGGCTAAGGGTTGTTGGACAGTGCATGTGTTGAGCAGTGGGGACGGGAATTTTCGAGAGGTTAGGAGCGTGTGGCTCGTGTGGAGGGACATGGTTGCCATTTTTTTTTCAGTGATCGGAAAAAGTTCTTTTTTTTTCTTGTTTATGTAGAAGTTGTGGAGATTGTATGGGACAAAAACGGGAACATTGGCCGAAATTCAAAGAGGACAAAGCATAGAATTTGGTCTACAATTTGAAGTTTATAAGTGCATAATCTGATTGATGATACAAGAGTCCAGTGAAAAGAATCCATGCTGTCCAAGTATGAATCATGCGGTGTTAACTAGGGAGCTATGCATTAGGAGCCAAAAATCTAGGTTCATGTTATAAAATCTTCGGTAATAACTCGTCGAAAGTTACGATCTTTGGGAGTACCGACTGCAGAAAGTTCGAAATTTTCGATAAGAACGAAAAAACGATTTCGATAGAATCTGCTTCTAAGGTCGCCGCACGCAAGCATGGTTTGTTACTTACACGTATAAGGGGCGATTTCGTCATTTTGGAGTCGAAGGGCGGCCACGGTGGACGTACTCCCATTTTCTGCCCTTATTCGAAGAATCCGAAGATGCAATGCCGAGCTGAAGCGTTGCTTTGAGTCGTTTCACTTTGTCGAGGCACTCTACTAAGTCCATCACTGAAGCTGATAAAGGGTCTGAACGAATCATCGACTTCAGTGGACAAGTTCCATTCTCAGACTCTGATGATGCTCTTTTTGTTGCACTATTTGTTTCCTCGGCGCTAATGTTACCTTCTATTGCTTCCTCTGCTTCTTCTTCTGGGGCAGTGTTTACTTCATCGATCATCACTTCGTTCATGGGCTTGAGAATCCGCGCACAAGGTGGAGAATCCTGCAATGGGTCACAAAAACGGCGTGCTCTATGCAATGATTAACGATGCAATAATCTACTTAAACCCAGCGTGTAATAACTTGATCTGCGATCGAAATTTAGGAGAGGAAAAAGAAGAGAAAAAACCTGGGCTGGAACTGTCCAACCATGTTCAGGGCTCCAGTCGAGCGATGGGCGAACGTCTTTGAGAAGACCGTCGTAAATTGAGCCTTCGCCTACAGGCGGTGGATGTAGTTCGATCTATAGAAACATACCCAATGAAGTTAACAGAAGAGTCTGACATATATCAACAGACAAGTGTGTCCATTACCTTGGCCTTGTCATGTCCAGGCAACTGTATGATCTTCCCAGACCAGAAACAACCACTATACCACCAGTCGACCAAGTCGCCGACTTTCCAGGCATCCTTTACTATTACGGTGACGTCTGAAATATCGCTGGAATCGGGCATTTCGCTTTCTTTAATGATAGGTGGGTAGGATGGCCTTAGCACCAATTGTTTATGTTTCTCCCCTTTCTTCTTTGCAAGATGATATGGCAACTGATAGAGCTTCGCCCATTTCACTTCTGCTCCCAAAAAAAGACAAGAGGCGTAATGGAATGAAGAACTACGTTGAACTTTCGCTCAAATTCTGCAGGCTCAGTTACTCGGAAAATTAAAGTCCTAGCAAGAACGTCGAAACATTCTGACAAACGATATCTAACGTTACCATACTGCAGGCACTTACTTTCGCCAGGGAAGTCATAATATTCGGAAACATGGCCAATTTCCCCTCTTCTCTGGCTAATATCTTTGATCTAAAACGGAAAAAATATATAAACATTCAAAAATCAGAAACCAACCTGGAAGAAGACGAACCACTTCACACAATATCAGGTACTCGTTTTTTCAATAACGAAAGAACACACTTGAAAACATATCATGCTTCCATGATCCCACTCTGATTAAGTTAAGAAGCTACCTCTCAGCTACTACTATGCCACACAGGTGTACCTAATAACATCTTTCTTAGCACCGAACACCAAAGAAAAACCATGATTCAGTGACAATGCAATCCTCTTACTCACAACCATATTGATACCAAACAAAAGAGATTATATATGATCAAAACGGTGGCAAAATACAATGCAATACCAACTCAAATCAATTCCAAAGCACAAAGAGAACCTCAAATTCCCAAACAAACCTTGCACCGAAACCAGGCACCACGAAAGCCAATCTGAAACGACCTCACCTCACCAAGCTCCCCAGGTTTAAATGGAAGATTTGTATCCTCCATCACGACAACAACAACTCAAAAGTACTCCTTCCCTGCAAGAACGACATATCAAGTACCAAACAATTACAAACAAATATTGTTGAGAACTAATAGCCAATATCGTTGTATGACGCCACAATAGTAACAAACCTCATTCAAACAAGAACTTTCGCTTTCTAGCTGAAGGATGAATCAAGCAAACCAAATTGCAAACACCTAATACGATGAGTCTGAAAGCGGGCACTAAGCTCTGAAGTGATTCTTGAGAATCAGTCTTCAATTCAACAGATTAATCGATCAAAAAAATCTTCCAAAATTTTCAGCCAGCAAAATTGCAGAACCAAACAGTCCATAGGCTCAACCCATAACAATGGGCTTTCAGCCCATATCCGTACCCGACCCACAGTACAGTAATTTGCATACGTCATAAATTAAAATGTGACGTCACATCAGACAAGTGTCCACCCTTCCCCGACTGTTGGTTATTATATTACAGACCAGAAATGTATGCAATTGAACTTTTTCTTACACAAAACTCACATTCACATTTATACCATAAAAAGGTGTTATATTGTTATAAACTTAAATATATTTGAATGGCAATATTTTCATTTTGAAACTAGTCAAAAAATTGAAATGAAATTACTACTTTCCGAACAGTAGTCTAGAAGCTTATCTTGTCTCATTTAATTAAAGATAAGTATTTATTAATGATGGACATTTTTACTGTAATCCTAAGGGACGATTTATCATTAATGGTTTGGTGTAATAAATTCAAATGCCTCATATTTTACAGCTAAGGTTTATGAATTAATAACCTTTTCTGTCCCCATGTGTAATGATATTTCCATTCGTGTTTTATTTCCGTAATATCAACCTAATAGCATATTTATTTGTTACATTTCACCTAAAAGATGACCAAATATATTGTGTGAGGCAAAAAGAAATAAATAAAAAAGTATTATATTAGGATAGGGACTCACCAAATATATATATATATATATATATATATATATATATAGACGTTGAAAAATAAACAAATTGCATTTCCTTCGACTCTGCTGCTGCTTTGTTCTTCAGCTGCTGCGCTTCCATTCACCTTAGCTCTCAGCTTCTTCAATCTGCATCTCCTAAATTTAAAGATTCATTCTTCCTTTCTCTATCAAGGTTTGCTCATTCTACGTCCTTACGATCTGAATTAAGCTTCTTTTTTTTCCTGAATTAATCTTCCAAAGATTTTTTATTTCCCGTAATTACAGTTTAATGTTGTCTGAATTGGGTTGTGCTTGGGCGTGGGCGTTACGATTGATAGCGCTTTTCTTTCTTGAATGCTGTTTGCATTTGAAGTGCTAAAATCACTGTATTAATTCTATTTTTTCTTGGTTTACCTGAATAAAACCTCTAGCCTTTTGTGTTGTTTATTTCCTTTTTATTGTTTTAATCATTTCTTGTCCAATCTGCGCATGTACGTATGAGGGTTCAATGCAATTCTGTATGTTTTATTGAGTGGAGTGAATGGGTTCCTAATGTGCTGTCCAAAATTTCCTAATTAACAAAATAAAAAGCTCTTTTCTTATGATTCATTGCCCATCACTGTTTCAGTATGTGAATTTATCTATATATGTATATGATTAAGCAAGTGTTCTGACATAATTTTAGCTCATGTCATAAGCAGTACTGAAAAAAATGACAAGCGCTGGTTCAAGTTCAGGCATGAGCGAATCCATGGCAGAATGGAGATCCTCGAAGCAAGTCGAAAATAGCACGCCTTCGACTTCGCCTTACTGGGACAGCGACGCTGATGAGTACGATGATGAAGGTGTGTATTTCTTTTGTTTAACTGCGTAGATTGTGTATATTAAGCGCTAATTACTGCTGGTGTATTTTACACGCGGGAAATGGAAATGATGGTTTGGTTATGCTCAATCGTTCGATGTAAGGTTTTTATTTGCTCTAATTGTGTCTTCACTTTCAATCTGTGCTTTTTAGGACCGAAGCCATCCGAGCTTTATGGCAGATACACGTGGAAGATTAAGAAGTTCGCCGAGGCGAACAAGAGGGAGCTGCGGAGTGATGTCTTCGACATCGGAGGTTATAAGTGGTATAATATTTCGCCTGCATTATTTATGTTATATAGAGAAATTCGACCGATGAATGATCTTATTTGTAGCTCTCATATAAGCAATTATATATATATGCGCTCTTAGGTACATCCTCATATACCCCCATGGTTGTGATGTCTGCAACCACTTGTCGTTGTTTCTCTGTGTTGCGAACCACGACAAGCTTTCGCCTGGTAAGATATCAAATATTCATTCATTGAGGCGACAAAAGATCTGTATTTTCTTTTGGAGTTAATGATCATGTTTGTGAATAGGGTGGGGCCATTTTGCGCAATTCACTATCGCCGTGGTCAATAAGGAACCGAAAAAGTCGAAGTATTCAGGTAAATATCATTCATACCTTAACTAGCCGCATAGTATAAGTCTCATTCCCTTGGCACTAAATATGGCCTATATCTTTATTACATCATTGCAGATACACTGCATCGGTTTTGGAAGAAGGAGCACGATTGGGGGTGGAGGAAGTTCATTGAGACATCGAAGCTATGGGATGGCTTTGTCAACGATGACACTCTCATCATCAAAGCCCAAGTGCAAGTTTTGAGGTATCAAAGTGTTTCTTTCCTGCAAGCAAATGATGTAATAATATTCGAGCTTCGATGTATTCTAGGTGCGCTTTTCTTTAACTTAGTAGCTCTCTTTTAACGCAACAACATATGTTTTTTTCTTGAAGGGCGAGGGCGGACAGGCCATTTCGCTGCCTCGACGTCGTATATCGGAGGGAGCTCCTCCGCATATACACTGGAAATATTGCGCAGATCTGTCGCAATTACGTCGAGGAGAAGCGAGGGAAGTTCTTGAATCTGATCGAAGACAAGGCGCAATGGTCCAGGTATATTTCGTGTTCCTTTCTTAGAGCATTCTATTGCAGCAATCTTAGTTTGGTAATAATTCGTTATTTATCGCATGCAAAAAGCCCAATTTGATAAGATTTATTGTAATTTCAGCTTCGTATCTTTCTGGCTAAACTTGGATCAAGATTCCAAGGACTTTCTGTCAAGAGAGAGAGCAGACGTAATGCTTGCAATGGTCGTGAAGCAGTTCTTCGTAGACAAAGAAGTGTCTTCGACGCTCGTCATGGACTCATTGTACAGCGGTCTGAAAGCCCTCAAAGACCACGCCGACGAGGACAGCAGATATGGAGAGGACGAAGATTATCCATTTCCTTTGATTGTCATGGAAGACGATACATTTGCTTTGATGGATGATGTTCTTCCACTCCTTGAGATGGCTGCCATGGAAGCTTCTCCCGCCATGTATGAAAAGGGTCGACGGCGTAGGAAAAAGAGTGGAAAGAGCCCTCAAAACCAAACGAAGGTTTGTGTTGTAAGGACTGCATTTCTCATGGGCTCGTAATATATTTCTTGCCTGCAATAATTTTCTTCGAATCATTTGATTTTAGGCTGTGGAAGATGGAGAGGACTTGAGCAAAGATTCCATTGAGAATATAGAGAAGCGTCTCACTGAATTGGGTCGTCGGACCATTGAGATGTTCATTCTGACCCACATTTTCGGGTAAATCTTTGCAATTTGCCCCATATTTTGGACATTGATCGCATGATCTTACGACTACAATATTTTTTTATTTTTTTTGCAACAGTAAGATTGAAATCACACACCAAGAGCTAGTTGCTCTGAGGATGCAAGAAGAGCTCATCGAAGAAGAGGAAGCTTTGCTTGCCCGAAAGGGGAAGAAGGGAAAACGCGGAGCGTCTGAGAAGGAAAAGAAGTCCAAGAAGAAGCAGGTTTTTGTTCTTTCACCGTTGAGATTTCTTATTATTACATCCTATTGATTCTTGATTGAGCTTGTAGTGACCAAAGAAGAATTCTCTCATTTCATCTGTACTTACATTTTCAGGACAAAAAACGAAAGGCGAAAGACAGGCGAAAGGAGGACAAATCTAAGAACAACGATCAGCCTATTACCAGCCCGGCGGCTGAGGAAGAAGAAGAACTCTCAGCGCCCGAGCCCGAAAATGCTGTCGAAAATCCTAATTTATGCGAAAATATTTCTGAAGCAACTGAAGTAGTTCGAAACGCTGAAGCTGAAGTAGCTCAGCCCGATAGTTCATCTGACTCGTTTTCTGAGGTTGTCAGAAGAAAGTCACAAAATGGAAAAGGTCGAAAATCTGAAAGCAGGTTAGCTATAGATAAGCTTACAGTTCATAACTAAAAATTTATCAACTTACGGATTGATTGTATAAACAGCTTACGTCTCTCTTCGATTTACAGAGGGAATAACCACCGAAGAAGTGAAGTCTCTGACTCGGCTGATTGGCATACTGTAAGAACACGACGAGCTTCTAAAGCTGTGGCAAATGAGGGACACCATTTTCAGACATCTCGGAGATTCCAAGCTGTCGAGCCTCTTACACGAACTAACGTTCCTTTGCCTCAAGGCACAGTCGTGGAGAAGGTGATAGTTGGTTCTACATAATTGAAATGATCTAACTTTATCACGTTCATCGATTCTCTGTACGTATTTTGTAGGAGGAAAAACCTGAATTATCACCTAGAGAGTACATCAACGTGGAAGAATCGAGGGCTAGGAATGAAACCTTGGGCGAAGGTTCTGCTCAGTTAGCTCAAGAACCTACCGAAAAATCAGCTGATGATAATCGAGCACAAACCACAATCGAAATCCCGCAAAGCCCACCAGCGATTGCCAAGCCCAAAAAACCCTCGACACCTCCTAAGCCAATTACATCAAGTCCCTCGATTTCTGCTCCTATTACCACAGCTTCATCATCAGTTTCCATGGTCCAATCGAGCCCCATCTTGGCACATTGTGTAATAGAAACTGCTGATGCTTCTCCAAGCTATGTGCCTCAGTCTTATCGCAATGCAGTTTTCGGTGGCCCGAGCCCGCCCGCTAGCACTATGGTACTCACCCATGGTTCAGACGGGCTCGATTCTGACCCGATGGTCATGCCCAGTTTCTCGCCCGAAATGGTGACTCATCAGCATATGCAGAGTGGGCCCGTATGGACCAGCGAGGATAATAGTCATTCCTTCGAATTCTCGGGGGGCCCAATACCTGACCGTCGGGCCCACCTAGTGGCTGAGGATTTCCCTCACATCGGTATCATCAACGAGCTCTTCGACGACGATTATGGGTTCGGCGGGCTAACCGTTTCGGGCCTGGGGAGCAGTCAACAGTTCAGTTTCCAGGGCGAAGCATCGGGCCGGGCGGGCCCGGGCAGGTTGGGCAGGACGAGGAGCTATCGTGGGGCCAATGGTCTACGACATGGCTATGGTGGTTCGGGGAGCGGTTATGATAGGGTTCCTCAGTTTGGGCCGTCGAGGCAACCTAGGAATAACGGGCCGAGCCAGTCGGGCTTTCTGGCGAACAGCTGGCGACCGACGAATAGTATGGGATATTCGCCTTATGGGGCGAACGAGGGCGACAATGGGTATGTTTTTCGACCTTCGTCGAATGGACATTAAAAGTTAGTGTAAGAATTTTTTTTTAACTCAATAGTCCTGGAAAATGTTTCTTGTTTGTTGTACGCTAGCTAACTAAGAGAGGAGAGGAGAGAGCTGTGTGCAAAGAAAGCTAACGTTTGGAAGAAAAAAGTAAAGCGATAGATGAGAAAGAAAAGATGCTGTTTTTTTATTATGATTATTAAAATTTTGACCTTCTTTTTTGAATTGCGTGAGTCAACCTCATTGCATGATTTCTATGTTCACCCGCAAAGCTTCTTTCGATATTTAGGTTGTTATCTTGTGGGTTTTAATCTTTGCCATCGGACGATAAAACCTCTATAAATTAATAACATCGGGACCATTAAATTTTATTAACTTTTAGAGAGATATTAATTTATGGAAAAATTAATATTTTATTAATTCAAAGAGGAAATTTTTAAATTCAGCAAATTTAGTCTGACATATATGTTTCTTTGAAACACTTGACCGTAATTAAAAAGGTTAGCCTAAAAATTCAACTAGATTAAAATTTTAAGAAAAATCATAAATTCATATTTAGCAATTACGATAATAAAATCTTATTATCGTATCGAATTTGATGATTTTTTACAGGGCAAAGTCAAGACTAAAAGATTTTATTAATTTATAGAATATTATTTTATAGAGATTTTATTGTAATAAGATCCAAGAAATTTCCCAAATTTTTTCCAGTCTTTATAAATATATATTTCCAAACCCTCCATTCCATGACTTGAGAACAGGTCACAAATCATATATCTAAAACGAAAATATGAGGAGAGCATTAATATTAATCGGTGTTTTCCTATGTTTTCAATTACCCATCAAAAGCGGGAGATCATTGCACGATGACGATGATGACCATCATCATCATCAAGAGGAGTACTACAACATATTTAAGAAGGAGAAGGGCGCAATCGTACATTCACTTCGAATGGGTCTCACTATGGTCCCACCTTCGAAGCCATCGATATGCTCATATATCCCAGGCGTTAATCGCGGTGGTTGTGTGGACGAGGGAATAGACTTTCCCGGCGGTGCACGGCCGCGCGGTGGTGGCTGAAGCAGTGGGCCACCGTGAAATTAATGTGAGGCTTCACTCAAAAACGATCGATCAATCAATTTTCGGACAACAAATATATATCGTAGATATTTGTGTTGTCCTTGTATGATTGATCGATCCCTTTAGCCGTTTACTTTCGTCGGTTGTGATTTTAAGGAAGGTTAAATTTATTTTATGTTGTCCTTTTAATTGCAAAATCAAGAGGAGGACTTTCGTTTAACATTTTTAGTATTTTAATAAAACAAGTCAATGTGTGTATGCTGCGAGAGTGAGCCACTCATAGTGATCTGTTCAGTCAAATTGCTTCCGTGATTTTGGAGTATAGGAGAAATATTTCATTCTAGCCACCTACGTCAGATTTGGATAGTCAAAGCAATGATCATTATATATGTAATATATTTTCATACTTTCGTATATATTTTGCATATCTATTCTCTTTTATTATTGGAGAGGACCTTGCTTAAACTGCCATTTTCTATTCTAATTTGGTCGGTCAATTGTAAGGATCAACCAATCATATTTTATTACAACAAATAATTTCTAAAAAATAAAAACAAAATATTAAACCACCACATGTTCTTCATTGACCAAAACCAGTCGCATGAAAAGTAAAACTGCCCCCAAATTGATTTATTCAAATAAAAAATAAAGAATTAATAAAACACACCCACTTAGTTCATCACACGCGTCTGAGTGTGCTCCTTTGCTAGTATGTAATATGGGTACGCCGGGCTAGCCCAAAATTAGGCCGTCGGGCTCCCAAACATTCAGCTTGTTTAGATATATAGTGTTAAAAATTAGAAGAAGAAAAATAATTTTTTTAATTTAAAATATATCAATAATTTCTTATAAATCCAAAATTGATAGATTTTTTCAGTCAAACATGGTTATGAATGCCCTTTTCTTATGTGTTTAGTGTACGTATCTATGTTTTTATGAAATGAAATATCATTCTATCGTTGGACAAAAAAATCGAGTCAGGCTTGGAAATATTCGGGCTGGAGGTGCGGGTCTAAACAACCGGGCCCGGCGGGTTAAGGTGGGGCCTTTTTGACAGCTCTATTGTAGAACATTTTAGGCATAGAAGACAATAAGTGAAGTCCAAAAGGGCCTAAAGAGAAGAGTTTCGGTAATGAAACCCCTAAAGCACAATAATCAAGTGTATATGAAACTCCACAAGCAAATACATGATGACCGCTTTATCTTAAAACCCTTTTTCCCTAAGTCATATTTAGAAACAGTATCTCCTTTCATCAATTCATCACCTACATATGTCTCAATTCTTGATTGAAATAAAAAAAAAAAAATGCAGGCGTAGCTGTCATGAACAACGACGATTGCTGACACAGTATATTATAGCCCCTCTCCAATGTCTCTCTTTGAGCAACTATTCCTTAAAATCAATAAAAATAAATTATAAGATAATATGGGAAAGCTCTGCAATTTCGGCAGTGCAACCTAAGATAAAGCTTAACCAGAAATAGAAGAGTGTTTTGGATCATCTCATTGGCCACAAGTCCTTCACATAATCTAAGCTAAATAGAGCACAATCTTTTGCATGCTCGTTGGGCTCTGAGGAAAATCACTCACTCTTTTGTGAAGGAAATGGAAAGTAAATCTTGGCTTCACTGAGATATCATTTTCTTTCGAATCTAAAGGGCTTCTCTTTTATTGTATGCTTTTTCTCTCTTCCGATTAAAGACTAGATGTAACTAATTTTTTTAGGGTTTCATGTGTCTGATGATGCCAGGATAAAACTACTTATTAGTAATCATTGCATCGAATCTATTCGAGAAAACACAGCTTCTTTATACTTCAAAGATTATTACAACCTATTAGCTACGATCACGAGAATCCCGAAGTACATAAATCTATTTTTTTTTTTCACATTTACAAACCGGCAAAGAACTCAATTCCTAAACCGAGACAATACATCAGAGAGTTAATATTTTACCCTTCATTATCATCATTCAAGTGGACCGATATTCAATATCAACTGAAGAAAGAAAGGAAAGAAAAGAAAAAAAAATTATAAATTTACTGCAGCCCACTACCTATCTACCTCATGAGTACTTTTTTATATCATCACAATAAATGTTTTTTTGGTGATAAGCATTGTCATGTATGTGTTGTGTATGTAAGTATGTGCCCCATTCACGAAAAAGCAGGGCATTGAATATTTTTACGCAAGATGACATGAAACTTTACACCAAAATGTCACGAAGAATAAAGAATCATCTACTAGTGTGTGTTTACCCATAACGGCAATAACTTAACTTGACGAGGTTCCAATATTAGTATGTAATGACGACCAAACATGGGGAACATGCACTGTTTGACCTCTCATCCAATGAGAAGGGTCCTCCTCTCACAATTCTTGAGTTTTTTCCTTTTCTTTTCAAATTCTTTTTTGGGCTCAATAATGCTCCGCGAATCATCACCAATATATATACTCCTTGGCCTTTCGAGTTCTTGATTATTTATTTGTTATCCACAACTGAAAAGGAGTGGAGAAAATATACTGATCTCTCGCAATGAATAGGTCAAATTTCTGCAGCAAGTACTATGGTTTCAAGGTTAATTCTTACAAGGGATCGTCTTGGGGCGGCGTTGGAAGCTATAACGATTACAAGAATATGAATGATCATCACAGTTACAGTGAAGAAGATCTGTTAGTTTCTGGGTTTCCATGGCCTCCGAGAAATTACACTTGCAGCTTTTGTAAGAGAGAGTTCAGATCTGCTCAAGCACTTGGCGGACATATGAATGTTCATCGAAGGGATAGAGCAAGGTTAAGACAGTATTCTCCACCAAGTAACTATGAAAATGAGAACTGTGAAGATGGTAATAACAATGATGGTCAGAAGCAGGTTTCTTCCTTCAACTTGACTAATGCAGATACTCCTATTAATAACCCTAACTTAAGCTCAAACCCTATCTCCAATCATAAGTTCCTGAGAAATTCTTGTGCAACTTTCTCAAGGTCGCCTAATACGTTTCCTTCGTTGTTTCCTTCAGTCCCATGTCCTCTTTCTGGTAATAGTAGTAAAATCAAGAATAAAGAGGGATTATGTGACGATATTAAGAATGTCTCTAATGAGGGTTTTGGACTGATACCGAAAGATTTGGACAAGATGAAAGCTTCCGAGAAACAATGCGATCATAAAAAGGGTTTTCTTAGGTTGGATTTGGAGATTGGCTTGACAGCAAATGCAGATGATCATCGTCAGTGTAATGAGGAACTTGATTTGGAACTTCGACTGGGATATTATTGACTTTCAATTTTCTTTTTCATGAATGGTTTGAGAAATTCATTTTCATGTAAGATTGTGGTTTATTTGTTTTTCTCAAGAAATTGGGAAATATTTGGACCATGGTCATTGTCTGTAAAGGTCTTCTTTCATCGCATCGATTTGGCTTAAGTTATATATTGTATGTGTTTTGCGTAACTGAATTTGCATTTGTCTCGAAGATCATCTTGCAACATCATATTGATGAATGGGGTTAGGGCACATATGTTCACTCCTTATTTGTATTTTACATTTCTTAATTTTTTATTTTTCTGTTAATTCATGCCGATATCAAAGATAATTTATCGTTTTTGACAGACATATTCAAACATTAGGGATGAAAGATATGGTTCGAGCTAGATCATGAAGTCGATGAGTTACTCCACTAAAGTTCGACTCAAACTCATAATTTTCGAGTCGAACTCATGTCGATTCGACTTTTTCAACGACAAAAGAATATACAAAATAGTCTAGAGAAGAATGATCTAAATCAATATAAACGATAGATAATCTAGGTTTTGATTTGAAAATGAAATTCATATATCATAATCTAGTACTGCCTAGACGAAGTTCACATGTTTTGAACTTCTTACAATATAGATCATGGGCCGTGTCAGATTCCGAGTTGAGTTTAAAATTTATGTGGGCCCACTATTTTGCTTTTCCCCAAACTTTGATAGTTTGCATGTTCCCGACAATGTCAAATGTCAAATAAAATGATGACATTCCTAAATCAGAAATCTACCATTTTGCTCAGTTCCTCAATAATCATATATATTTATATCATAGAGATAGGTTAATGATACACCATCCCTCTTTCCTTAAATAGAACGAAACTCATTTGAATGATAGCGAACAAGCACTTACCAATGTCCCTTTTGAAGTGAAGTCATGATTAAGGTGGACAGAACTTTTCCTTTTTAAATTTATTTATTTTTTAAAAATTTTGGCTTTCATCTTTTTTTGGGTATATTATGTTTCAGGTCCCAAAAATGTTTTAAAATAGGTTTCAGACTCTTTCAGAAAAAATATTAGTTTAAAGGACCTAATTTTTGTGAGATAAGGACCTAAAGTTAAGTGTAGGGATGGCAACTTTTTTCGACCCTACCCATACCCGTGGGACCCTACCCGTTAATTATGGGTATGAGTCCTTGAAAATTAAATTTAATGGGTATGCGCCAGATCCAGATCCAATTATATTAACTTGGGTCTTAAATGGGTATACCCATTTACCCATTTACCAAATCATTTAAATTAAAGTTCGAACTTACTATTCTTATCTATGTCCGATTGTGGTGCGATATATTTGCCGTGTTTAGCTATACATGTTTGGAAGAGAGAGAGAGAGAGAAAGAGAGAGAGAGAGAGAGATCTGGAAATTCGAATCTGGAAAAATAAACAAATCAGCAATTCAGTAAGATAAGAAATTATATAAGATGATGGTATCCATATTCGAAACCTTACAAACAAATTCGGCAATAATTAACCCAATAACTTTCATAAAATCGACACATCCATATATGGAATGGAAATAAAGCAGATAAATGAAACCATTGAAAAAAACATGCGATTTTTATGAAATTGATTAAGACCTGCACTTTACCATTCAATGATTTCTTGAAACCAGCTCGTGAAATCATTACAGCAAAATGATAAAATTTCTTTCATCTTCTCAATTTCTTCAGGAAAATAATCATCAGCTAATAATTCAAGAAATTAACGCCAATGCCGCCATTACAAATGCTGCAAACCAATAGCCCTACCACCTCAGACCCACACCAACACTTGCCGGAGGTACTGGACGCGCGGCGGCGCGTTGAGGACGTTCCGGTCGGCGGTGGTAGCCGGAGGAGCAGGAAACCGGCGGCCTCGTCCTCCTCGTCGAAGTCCACGTCAGCAAAGAAAAGCGATTAGCAGAGGTTTGCGTCGTCTGATCTGACCGCCATTTCAGCTCGTGTTTTAACGAAATACCCAATTAAGGCCCGTTTACCTATTAAATTTAACGGATTTGGGTCCATATCCAATTAATTGGACCCATCAATAATTGGATAGGGTTCGTACCCAATTAATTTAATTGGGTTTGGGTATGGGTCCAAGTGGGTCTACCCATACCCTACCCATTGCCATCCCTACACAGGTGTTACTTCATAGCAATGAAGTGTTACTGAGGAACAATGAAGTGTTATTGCAGACCAATTAAGAGTTACTGAGGAACAATGAAGTGTTATTGTAGATTAACGAAGTGTTACTGAGGAACAATGAAGTGTTACTGCAGAACAATTAAGTGTTACTGCAGAACAATGAAATGTTACTACAGAAATCGGGTCCTTAAAACTAAATATTTTTCTGACAAGGCCTGAAAATTGAAAAAAAATTCTGACAAGGACCTGAAACGAAATTTGCCCCTTTTTTCTGGGCCCCATTTTCTAATTAATCATCAAATGTCTAATCAGCGCGTGACCCAATTCCAAACATGAATCAAGAGAATCTGATATAATTTTCTAAGATATTGCCTAAATGGGCCTGGGCTTCGATATTGAATTAGTTTTCTAAGATATTGCCTACTGATCTCAAATTTTCTAGAAGTCCTTCACTTTTAAGGGTTTATCAAATTAAGTCCTGATTATATACATATTCAACCAAAATAGCCGTCTTCAAACTACCTAAGATATTGAAATATTCCTCAGCAGAAATAGTCATCGTAAATTAATTAAGCCGTCTGCTAAAGCGAATTTGCATCTCACTGCCAAAAGACAGTTGTAACATTCTCTACGTATTACAACTAGCCATTAGAGCATCTTTTGAAAGTTATTACATATATATTTATGAATTTATTTATTCGCATGTTGCTTGGCGTGTGTTTATAGCTGTAAAATAATTACAAATAAATGCTACAGATCTCTTGTCGAACTCCGAACGAAATACCAGTCTAAGGAACGGTTGATACGATGCTCAATTTCGTAGTGTTAAAATTGACTATTGTGGAAGAAATTTTATGAGCTATATATACTTCGTTGTCTCTATCATCATTTCCCGTGAATTTAACTTTGAATAGACCGATTCTGCTGTAGAAATATAGTTATAATTCTCGTGATAAATATTAATATAATTTAACCAATAACCTTAGTCTATATAAACACTATAAAAACTTAAGCTATTGTCTCCTCAAGGTAAAAGATGTCACCCTCCCCAGGAGACATTATAGATATTAAAAAAGAAAAACGAAAGCACTCTATCAATAATTAAGCCGGCCATGTAATATAAACAAACAAACATAAGATCCCATGAAAAAGAAAAATGAAATTCAACTATATAAATATCAGCAAAAAAGACAAGACAAAGGCCAATTTAGCTCAATCCCATAACCCTAAATTCACAATTCTCTTCTTCTTCCTCGTCGTCCTACATGCTTTTTCTCTAGTAACTCTCACTCAATAAACAAGAACAAGAAAACCCTAATAAAAAAAAAGGAACAACGTCGGTCCACCATGGATTCTGGGAAGCAAAGCAGCATAGGCTCTTCAAGCCAAGAAAACACTATTCTTGATGAAGATGAGAGCCCTACGAAAGAGGAAGATGATCATAGTGGAATTGGGAGATCTTACGAATGCAATTTTTGCAGGCGAGGTTTCACTAATGCTCAAGCTTTAGGAGGGCACATGAATATACACAGAAAAGACAAGGCCCAAGCCAAGCACAAGCATCATCATCAACATCAAGAATCATCGGTTTCCAATAAGCATATGTGGCCGGGAGAAATTCATCCACATATACCTCTTGATAATAACCATCATGAGCAGCACTTGAGTAATTATTACATGCCTATGGGGGGACAAGAGAGATATAAGATGTACATGCCACAATCAAACCCTAATTTTGAAGCAGGGAATTCTTACCCTTTGAGGCCCGAACATGAGAATCTGAGCTTGAGGGTCGGGTCAAAACCGTACGTCGAAGATAACGATGAAGATGGGAAGGAAGGTGAGATTGATTTGGAGCTTCGCTTAGGACATGATCCTTGATCAAATATATTGTATATGAACAAGTGAGTTTCTTGAATTATTATATCAGTGATCAGTATGTTGTTGATCAATATGTTTTTATTATGTCTTTCATTTGTTCATTCGTGTTAAAAATTGAGAATCCATTAAGTATATTATGTGTTTACGACCTTTTCGTGCAGGGGGATTAATTTCAATAGACTATTTATCTTAACATTTCGTCTACGATTATTAAATCGTTGAAACCCTTCTCATCATAGCCATCCGATCCATATATGTCCGTTTATGTGAATCCTAGTTCTACGTTTTCTATATTATAAATCAAAGTTAATATATATACAATTACGGTTGGCAATTAATGGAAAGATATATATTGACAGCAATCAAGATTTGTTTCAAACTTGGGAAGCATAAACGAGAAGATTGATTGGCACCCCATATGGGTCGGGTCGGAATGAACATTGTAAACTCGTTTGTGAGATGAAACCAAATTAAACCATTGGCGGACCGACCGACCCGGACCGGCCCATTACTGCAAGTGAAACGCGTCTTGGGCTAACATTTACCCCATGCTAAATTCACGCAGGCCTATTTGTGGTTCTCAACGGGCCCGGGCCGGGTTTGGGCGGGCTCTAAGTCCATCACTGCAAACACGTTTATGGAAAATTCCATCCTCGTCTCCACCAGGCAAACGAATGGATGTTATTCTGATTACTAAACTTTAAATCAGTAAATATTTAAATTCGATTTTCTAAAACTCTGGTTTCAAAACGATGATGAACTCACTAAATTGGATTCCTAAATTGTCTTAATCCGTATAAAATAAAAAAATGTAAAAAAGTGGTAGCCGACGTAGCGTCAAACCTTAAAAAAGAAAGTCCAAAAGGCCGAAAATATAAGCTTCGTATATCATTATTATAATGATAACTATTATTAAATTATTATTTATATTTTGAAAACAAAAAGTGCGTCCAAGTTCTCGTAATGTAATTCCCGATGGAGCCCACATATCCCAAAATATATAATTTTAAGCCCAATCTTTCTATCTTATATATTTCCTGCACCTGCTTTTCTTTCTCAACTTGCACGTTTCTAAACGGTGACACACACAGTTCGCTGTCCCCTCTTTAAGAATCCTTGGCTGGAAAATTCACAGCGAGCAAATATCCTAAGAGACGAGGGGGGAGATTAAGGGAAAATACGGAGAAACTTACATAACGAAGGGGTTTTTGTTATGTTATACCCTTTCGATTGAGATTGGAAACTGATGCAAACGCTGGATGAGAGTCCGAGGGGACACTTTTATCATTCCTTCGAGCTGGGTGGAGTAAAGATTTAAGATTTTTTGTTGTAATTTTTATTTTGGAACGAAGTGTGAGGGATTGGAATCTGATGCAGTGAATGAGGTGTATTTGGGAGCTGAATTGTCAACGATTGAAATTTTATTAATGGGTTTTGAAATTTGTAACGTCTTTCTTAGGTTTTTGGATTGGAGGATGATTTTAAGCCAAGTGTTTTTATGAAGCGGGCGTAGAAAGATCTGACCGACGATTCTGTTATTTCGCTGGAGATTCTCAGGTATGAAATTGCTTTCTGACATAAGGTAGAGCATTTCTCTACGGTTCCCTTCCGTGATTTGTTTCTTCCTCGTTTGAGTTGATTTTCTTTGGATTGGGCGCTTTTGTCTGACTTGCTTTTAAAGCTTGAATCTTTATCTATGGAATCTGCCTTCCTTGTGGCTTCTATACTAGTGGTTGTTCTTTATGTGATGAGTTCTGTTTTTTGGTTTATTCTGATCTTCTTGACTTGGAAATGACAGAAGCCTAGTTATTATTC
This sequence comes from Craterostigma plantagineum, assembly GCA_027422505.1. NCBI lineage: Eukaryota > Viridiplantae > Streptophyta > Magnoliopsida > Lamiales > Linderniaceae > Craterostigma > Craterostigma plantagineum. Next base: position 3,068,208 of record JAPQWV010000007.1, read on the forward strand.
TTTTACTTGTGATATTTTTAGTATAATTCTGAGCAGTAAGAACAGAAGTTCTCAGTTTGCTAACTTTGTGAGACTTCGATTTGTTTAATCAGGAAACAAATGCTGGTCCTTTTTCTGTCATCATGTTTGCGTAAAGAACGGTCAGTTCACATCTCTTTTTTGGACACATTGGAAAGCTATAAATGAGACAACAGTCAATGGTCTGAAAATATCAACGTATTGGATGCAATGACGAAGCCATTAGCATCTTCTCTGTTGATTCTGTCGCTACTTCTCTACGTATCCTCCGCTGATAATGGCTATCCATGTAACTGCGACGAAGAAGGGTTTTGGAGCATCGATTTCGTTCTATACTGCCAAAGGGTCAGCGATTTCTTGATTGCGTTCGCCTATTTCTCCATCCCAGTAGAACTGCTCTTCTTCGTCAGCTGCTCAGATCTTCCTTTCAAATGGGTGCTCTTTCAGTTCATTGCATTCATAGTACTTTGCGGAATGACTCATCTGCTAAACGGTTGGGCTTACGGGCCCCACGGTTTCCAACTACTTCTCGCTCTCACCGTTTTCAAGTTCCTCACAGCTCTTGTCTCTTTTGCCACTGCTATAACCCTCTTTACGCTCATCCCATTATTGCTCAAAGTCAAGGTAAGAGAGTTCATGCTGAGGAAGAAGACCTGGGACCTAGACAGAGAAGTTGGGTTCATACGTAGGCAGACTGAAGCTGGGCGACACGTTCGTATGCTAACCCAAGAAATACGCAAGTCCCTCGATAGGCACACCATACTCTACACAACGCTGGTAGAGCTATCGAAGACGTTGGATCTGCAAAACTGCGTCATATGGATGCCAAACGCCGAAAGAACAGAGATGAGACTGACCCACGAATTGAGAGAGAGGAACTTCTCCAACGCTTACAAGCAACCAATACCTACGAGCGACGCAGATGTAAGAGAAATTAAAGGTAGCGACAGGGTGAAGATATTAGACGCAGAGTCAGCCCTAGCCATTGCTAGCAGCGAAGGGTTCTGCGAGCCTGGCTCTGTAGCTGCCATTCGAATGCCTATGCTTAAGGTTTCGAACTTCAAGGGAGGTACGCCTGTAATAATTCCGTCTTACTATGCTATCCTCGTATTGGTTCTCCCAACTGGGCAAGGAAGGTTATGGAGTAACCATGAGCTTGAGATCGTACAAGTCGTGGCTGACCAAGTCGCCGTGGCTCTTTCGCACGCCTCGATCCTCGAAGAATCTCAGCTAATGACTGAGAAGCTCGAAGAACAGAACCGTGCGTTAGAGCAGGCGAAGGAAGACGCCTTGAGGGCTAGCCAGGCGAGGGGCGAATTCCAAATAGTGATGAGCAATGGACTGCGAAAGCCCATGCATTCGATCTTGGGGCTAATCTCCTTGTTGAAGGAGGAGAATTTGAGCGCAGAGCAGCGCCTTCTTACAGAAACGATGGCAAGCACGACTAATGTCCTCGCAACGTTGGTAACCGATGTGATGGTAGACAATTCAGTGAAGGACAATGGAAGGTTTCCATTGGAGTTAAAGCCATTCGAGCTTCATAGCATGATGAAGGTAGCTGCTTGTCTCTCTAAGTGCCTTTGCGCCTACAATGGGTATGGTTTCGCCGTCGAGGCTGATAAATCCCTGCCCAATAACGTCGTGGGAGACGAACGAAGAGTTCTTCAGGCAATCTTACACATGGTCGGGAATCTTTTGAACGAAAGCAAAGAAAGCGGGTCCCTTATTTTACGGGCATTTCCTGTTAGTGGGAGCCAAGAACAGAGATGGGCCCAGCGAAGATCGAATCCCATCGATGGGCACGTTTACGTTCGATTCGAAGTTGGCATTATCAGCACCGTAGATCCCACTGTAAACGACAGCAAACTTCCCATAATTCCTTACGGTGGAGTCGAAGAAGGCATGAGCTTCAACGCAATCAGAAAATTAGTACAGGTTCATTGTCCTTATCTATCTGCAAATTATTCACTTCTTCATCTATGTTTTCACTAAACGCACCGTTGTAATAATATCTCAGCTGATGCACGGAGACATATGGGCCACGCCAAATCCCGAGGGTTTCAACCAAAGCATCTCCCTTCTCATGCGATTCCAAACCCGACCCTCTACGGTCACACCTTCGCCCGCCGAGCCCACCTTTCTCAATCAATCGAACACATCGATCTTCAGGGACGTAAAGGTAATATTAGCAGATTCAGACGACACAAACAGAGCAGTGACTAAGAAGCTTCTAGAAAGGGCTGGCTGCGCAGTCGTGGAAGCTTCGACGGGCTTCGATTGCCTGAGGAGGGCGGCCGATCCTTCTCCGGCGACTACTTCCCGGCGAATGGTGGTGCTCTTAGACCTGCACTTGCCAGACATGGACAGCTTCGAAGTTGCGCTTAGGATTCGAAAGTTTAGGAGTCGAAGCTGGCCGATAATCTTGGCCATGGCCGCCAGCGAGGATGGCGAGACGAGGGAGAGGTGCATGCAAATGGGTATGAACGGCGTTGTTCAGATTCCTAGCTCGGTTAATGAGATGGCTTATGAGCTCAAAAGGGTACTTTTGCAGCAGTTCGATGGAAGTTCGAACTAGTTTGGGGTTCATTGTTGTTGGCTAAGATGGACGTGATTTTGATTGTTGCTCGGAGACCATTGACGTGCGTGAGTTTCACGCGCTCAATGGGCTTTCAAACGTAGTTAAGCCTCGACGTATTGCTGTGCTTGCATGGCATCTGTGCCTTATTATTGCAGACAGATTTGATGAAGCTGAGTATATTATGTGCCTAAGCTAAAGATAATATTTTTATATTTAATTATTTCGAGATATTATTCGTTTATCTTTATATGCAAGGCTTGTCAAACCATTGCCTTTTCCATTCACGATCTTCAATTATGTGCGCGTTAAATTGATTATTGTTTCTCTCCGTTTTCTTGATTTGGATATCGACCTTCTTTTTGAAATATTTATTCCTTTATTTAATCGAGGAAAGTGAAGTGAGGTGAGATGTACATACATTGCAAGGGGCTCTGCATTTGACTTTTTCGGGTAAATTTATTTATATAATATCAAGAAACGAATCTATCTGGAGTTTTGGATTTTTTATACAAGCAAGTTGGTACTAAGGATAAAGTAAAAAAAAAATTGCAATTCTTTGGATCATGACATCGCAACTAATATCACGAGCAAATATATGAACTTGTCAAAAATTAAATATTCTATTCAGGAGAATTCCCAAGCTTGTAAAGGTGAACGCGCCGCAAATTGCACGAGAAATTGTCATGTCATTATTTGGTATTAAATTACATTTATAAATAGCATGAAAGCACCAGTGGTCTCGTGGTAGAATAGTACCCTGCCACGGTACAGACTCGGGTTTGATTCCCGGCTGGTGCATTTATTTTATTATTTTTATATTTTCTTAATAATCAACTAAAAACCGATTAGCAAATGAATTTCCTTCATAATTCGAATACAATGCCAGCGACTAAACGAAAGATGTCTCTTCTCTACAATAAACACACAAAAAAACTGAAATTTCATTTTACAGAACAAGAACACAAATCCTAAGCCCCTCAAACTCCCAACTAAAAACTTAACCAAAATCCAATCTTCTCTTTTCTTACACTGTCATTATTTTCTTTCACGCCGTTTTGGGCCTCTGAGCTTTCTTCCTAAGCTGCCTTCTAGCAATCGATCCCTTCATCCCAAGGTAATAAAGCAGCGCCCCGACGAGGGCCACACAATGGAGAAATTCGGTCAACGTTCTGAAAAACTTCGGCCCTTCGACGTCGTAGTTGTAGAAATCGTACAGCAATGGTGTGGTCAGTATCAAGTAATAAATCTGCAATGATCGAAACTGTTTAGTTACCAATGATACGGTTAGAATCGATAATACCATGTAATAGAAAAAAGGGAGATTTTTTTTACCAGAAGGTAGGCGCCGAAACTGCTTCCTAGTACGAAAAGAAGGCCGCCTAAGCCCTTCAAGAATATTGTAGCAGCGACGAAAGCCTTCGCCTGGAATTCAAGAGCAGGAAATAATGATGAGAGCTGAGGTGTAGCTGGGTAAATTTATGCTATTTCAAGAAAATTTTTCAAGTTACGTCGATTCGCCAGTCGTTTTTCCCGATTATTGCGTCGACTCTGCTCTTGATTAAGGATAATTTGGGAGCCCACTCTTTGGCTGAAGGTCCACCGTCTTCTCCAAACTCGTTGAACCTTAACATTGGAAAGGGAGACAGATAAGTGGTAAAGGTCAAGTTTTTAAGGCAAATAGGTGAAGGTAGTCAAGTAAGATGGGGAAAATATTGTAGCTTAGAGAATGTAATAGCTCGAGAAGTCTTTCATGTCTCGACCCAACGAAACAAATGCCGTTACATTCTTACGTCGACCTTTTTGTTTTTAAACCCCAATTCGAAGTTCTTCGATTCTTCCCAATGACAAACTCCTACGTCATTGTGTTAGTGAAATCCCATGAATTCGGTTAGAAAGCAAGAGTAGCTAATTTCGACGACAGTAATTGGTGTTTAGTCCAACATGTAAAGTTCACATTGAAGCTCATTTATCGTTCGATATCATATCATACAAATTACGCTATCGAACGGAGCATCAAAAAATTGAATCTTTACACACTAAATGGCCTTTAATAACTACTGAAATTGAAAAGAACATAGAAGCCTAGAAGTACTTGGGGGAATTCAATGCAATCGTAGAGCCTAGCAAAACATTACAATCCATTCATCTCAGAGAGTCAACAACAATACCTAAATCTTCATTAATAAGAACCAATCTGCTTCCTTTCACAACAATAAAAAATCCCAGAAGACTACCTAAGACGAAAGAGCTAGATCTGAAGTTAGAAATCGAGACACCAACTATAAAAGCACTAATTCGAAGCAAGCGAAGAACAGATCCAACTAAAACTTCATATATAAATGGGGTACAAAAAGGAGGGGCCTTCATCGCATTTTCTTACATTTGCCATGCCGAGAGGATGAATACTGAAGCGAAGAGCACTCTCCCAAGAAAAGAAAAGAAACCCATTTTTTCGCAGCTATGCTCTCCGCCTCTTTTGTCTCCCTTTGAACTTTCACGGGATTGGAACGAAAGGTGGAGTAAATTTGGGAATAAATATTCTCACTTCTAGCCAATAAACAATTGCGTAATTAGAACTTCGATCGCTGATATTACAATAATAACAACGGTGAAAATAAATATCTCAGATTTTCATACTGGGGAAATTTCACCGTTGGCTTTCCAGGCCAAAGACACGCCATGGCGCGTGTTAGTTCACCACATATCAGACAGATTGTGATTGGTTGGTTAAACGTGTCCGTAAATATCAAACTACGAACTATGACACGTCAATTGCTTATTGGCGGATTGATTGAAGGATTACGTGTCCTTTGTAAAGCCCAAGATCTATTTACACAAACTGTTTACTGCAAGCCCATCTTATATTGCACAGCAGTCCGTCGTTCTTCCCTAGTCCTCTGATACTCCCTTGTTCTCTTCTATCTAGTGGCTGAATCGAAAGAAGAGAAACCCAGAGTGAATAGTGCTTGATTCTTTTCGTTATTTGTGTCTTCCTTTCTCCAAAAGTCAATGGCGTTGGTCTCTTTCTTGGGCAGATTGCTCTTTGTGTCCGTCTTCATACTGTCCGCTTACCAAGAGTAAGTTTTTTTTAATTATTCTTTTTCGCCTCTTAGATCTGTTATGAGCGTTATTTCATGACCTGCTTCGGCCTTGTATTCGCATACGTAGTTTCACTTAATTTTTTTTTCATTTGTTATTTTTGGTTGAGCTAAAAAATATGAGAATGTCCTCTTCTAGATTTGTATCTCGCGAGTAGATGGTAATGTAGAAAATATCAATATTATTAGCGTGGGTTGCTTTTGTTTGATGCTTTGAAAAAGCTGGAAAAATAGAAATTGTATCTTGGCAACTTAATTCTAGTTTAGGGAATGCTTTTTGTCTGCTCCAAGGCTGCTCGTGTTAGCTTTTCGTTTTCTGGGGAATCTATTACCGTTTACTAAGAAACTTTGTTGTATGTTAACTTATATTTTATAGGGCCATCTTAGTATCCTGTTGATACTTACTCTGTATTTTCTTTGAAATGGTGATGAGAACAGTGTTAGTTGGTCAATTCTGGCTTGTGCATTCTATTATACCCATCGTTTGAGATAATTAAGCTTTCTCTGATCTATTGATCTATCACATGTTCTTACCCGAGTTACTAAGGTTGTATGATCTGATCTGACACGTATGTCTTGATTGAAGCTTCTTGAATCTGCAAAAATCAGTTATAAAGGAGTTAGTTTGGTTGTTAAAGTTAACTGCTTGCTAGTTCATGTTGATCTCCTTTCTTGGAGCTATCTGTAATGCTTAACTGCTTTCCTTACGTCTATAAAAATCAGGTATAGTGAATTTGGGTTCGACGGTGGATCAGCTGCGAAGCGCTTAAAGCCCAAATTCGACGTTTTCTCGAGCCATTTCACGACCCAAACCACGCTTCAAATACCAAACGTAGACGTAAGGACTTAAATCACATTCAGTGCTTCTGTCGTTTTAGTAACTTAAAACTTCTGACGAAAAATGAATATCTACCTCAGATGAAGCACTTGGTAATGGCTACAATTGCCATGAAGGGGCTTGGAAGCCTCTTGTTCATTCTCGGCAGCTCTTTTGGGGCATTCATCTTGGTATTTTAATGTTCTTACAATATCTGTTATCCTTACAAGATCTCATTGCCAGTCACTAATTAAAGTAACATAACAGCTCCTTCATCAAGCAACTGTGACGCCGATATTGTATGATTTCTACAACTATGACGCTGACAAGAAAGAGTTTGGCCTCCTCTTTGTCAAGTTTACGCAGGTGCTTATTCTTATATTACGTAGAGTTCCTTTTTTATTTTCATGATTCGAATCATTTCTTGATATCATCATTATCACTTTTTTTTTCCAGAACTTGGCATTGCTTGGAGCTCTTCTCTTCTACATCGGCATGAAGAATTCGATCCCAAGGAGATCGTCGAGGAGGAAGGCTCCTAAGGCGAAAACCAACTAAAGAAACCTTGAAGCTTCGATTTTCACTTGCTCTGTTACGTTCTTGCCGAATTTTTGTTGTCTTCGATCGGTTCTTTGGAACTGTTTTTGGGAACCCCTTTTGTCTTCATGTCTTTCTCCATGCTTGATTTTTCTCCGTTTTTACATCTTAGAATTTTAACCTTCTGAATATCATTATTCTGGGGAAGATAATTATCTTGTGCATTCTGCATTCTATATCCCATTTACGCGTCTGATATGATATTGACGACAAGTAATTTCAAAATCTTGAATTGCGTATGCTTGTATTAGGTCTAGAAATAACATAAAATTCCAGAAAATTCATTCTTGATAGTATGTTGTGGTGGCCAAGACTTGATTTTTAACAGAGTTGAGCCAACCTATATCAAAGCACTTTTTACATTTCATACCACCATCCAAAAATCATTCAATAGATTCAAGACCATGAATTTACAACAGTTTTCAACCAAGATCAACAATGCCCCTTCGAATTCATATTCACAAGCATATCTTAAATAAACGATAATTCGAGGATTACGAAACCTCAAGCTGCAGGCGGCCTTAGCTCGTGATCTTGAGACACGTCGCGATTAGCAGGTGGCAAATAATGCCACATAGGAACATAGCCATAGCTGGGAAACATCACCATCTTGCTTTGAGGAACATCCATGGCCTTCAGCTGTTGCTCTATCCTTTCCTTATCTGCTTTTAAAGCCATTTTCTCTTCGCGGAGTTCGCTTTTCTCAGCCTTTTGTTTTGGCATGAAATACGTGGCGGTGAGAGACTGGGGATTGATTTGATAGGGCTAGAAAAGATCAAGAAATATCTAACCTTCAGAGTTTTGATCTCCTCCCTAAGCCTTTCGTTCATCTCGTTGTACTCCTGGGATTCTGTTTTTAGCTGGTGAAGGACTCTATTGGCATCGCCTAGTATGGCTATTTTGTCGGTTTTCGCGGGCCTTCCAGGCTCTAAAACAGCAGACAATTCAGAAAACCTACAGAAGAAATAGCTGAATATGAGTTCAAATTAAAGTTAGGCTATGCTATTCATATTGAATGCCAAGGGCTGCTCCCTTTGCAATGGCCTCCCGAGAAAAGTGATGAACAACATTCATGTAAATTTAGAAGAATAATTCGACAAGTTAATTGGGCAGTGTTGGTTGCAACCTTTCATTCAATTTCTCTCTTCTCATTCTCTCGCGACATGATTTTGTCCCCACTCCTCCGCAAGAATCGCCACGTCCCCTGGAAAACAGCACAGCCAGCAAAAGACTAACTTCGGCGATTGAAACAAACACTTATATAAATATCAACTCTTCCTTCGATTCCACAAATAGAAATGAAACATAATGACTAAGACTATCGTCATCCATATGACTGCCAAGACAGTTGAATTTAGAAGTTTGAACGATCAACTTTCGTGCCTCAAAACAATGTGTTTTAGCCAGAAAACGAGAAATAACGTGAATAAAGTAGAGCTTTACCTTTTTCTTGCGCAATCGATTTCGCTGCACTCGCTTGCCTGCGAGGCAGTCCCGCCAAACGGGTCATTCGCTGGAACCTTGTTACTGCAATAAAATGATAAAATCACATTCTACATAACATGAAATATCAAATCAACAAAATATTTACATTAAAGGGTCTGATTCAGAATCGATGGTCTACGAGTGAGAATACGCCAAGAAAGAAAACGAAGAAATTTGCTTACTTTGACCAACAGGGAAATATCTAACCTTGCAGTTAACTAAACAGTTCAGATTACTCATTTAGTTCCTAATTGTTCAATACACCATCGAGAAAGAATGAAAGAAAGAAAGAAAGCTAAAAATCACAACCCAAATTCAACTGACTTACTCTGATCCTGGCGGGTTGACCAAATAAGGGTTCCAGCAAACGTCGTTAGGCGAAGCAACGTCGTCAAAGAGGTTGCTGTAATCGATCAACTCACACCAGCAACCCTCATCGATAAAATCCAGCTGATGACTGTTCATTCTCCGTTTTCAAGCTTCAACCTTTTCGAATAGTAATCCACAAACCGCAGAAAAAGGAAGAGATTGCTGGGCAATTAAAATCGATCGAAACCAATCAGATACCAACAAAAACTACCATACATACTATTCGGATGCTTGGACAACATCCAATAAGACGACGCCACGTCGGACGATGGGTCAATTATTTAATGGCTTCCAATAGCTTCGATTCTATTTCGATAATGATTTGATTTCCTTTTGTCGCCGCATATGGAATGTTAAAAAGGTGTCGAAAATGGGAGTGCTATTTATTCATATTCTGTATTTACATTTATTGGGCTTAAACCTATTCCTTGAGCAAGCAAAATCGAAACTTGGAAGACTAAGATATAAAAACTAGAATTATTCTACGCATATCTGCCCTTTCCAAGAACCAAAGGACATGAAACAAAAGAGAAGAAAATATCCGAGCTTACGTTGCTCAATAGCATGCTGACAAAATGTGTGGTGACAAAGATGTTAGAAGAGAAGAGGAACAAATCCCCTTTTGTGTAGACTACTTTTATTTCATGAAATTGAAGAAATTCATATGATCAATAAAGTACAATGGTCAAGAAAAGTAAGAACCAACCCGTAAATCTGTTTTCGACAAGTCCTAAACGACTAGAGCTTCATTCTTCAACTTATCGATGAGTTCATCGACGGAGGATAGTACAACGCCTGCTTTTCTCTTGGGCGGTTCTGTAACTTGAACAATTTCTAAATCGGATCTTATCTCGACTTTTAGATCGCTGGGAGTTAGCTTCTTTATGGGCTTCGATTTCGCTTTCATGATGTTGGGTAGAGTTGCGTATCTTGGCTGGTTCAGCCTCAAGTCAGTTCTGCGTAAAAGACGATATAAAAAATGGCACGAAATATCATCAGATGAAACGTGAAGAGTTGTCCATAAGAACGACGATTAGCAGCGCTGAACGAAAAAAGGAGGTGTCGGTTAATTTACGTGATCACAGCAGGCAAATCCAAGGCCAACGTTTCGAGCCCGCCATCGACCTCTCTATCCACTGTTGCCACTTTATTTTCTTCGTCAAGCACAACCTAGAGCAAGAATGTTGATCAGAGAAGTTGAGACAATATAGATAAAGAGTCTCAGACTATTTCGTAAGACAATGTCGAAACAACATTGAAGAGAATGAACTAAACCTTGGAGGCAAAAGTCCCTTGAGGCCAATTGAGAAGCCCTGCAAGCATTTGACCAGTTTGGTTGCAGTCATCATCGATAGCCTACAGATTATGCAAGAATTGAGAAGAACGAATTAGGCATGTAAGGACAAAGGCCAAAAGTTCGCCAATTAGCAGCCCACCATTGTTGGGAATAACATCAATACACTATATAATAACAGAATTAGACCCATAAACAAGAGGTTCTTTGCTTGAATCCTCACAACCTCCCATAATATTCACAAGTAAGGCCTTTTTCTAGGAAACAAATCATCCAAAACATGAACTGGTGGGCTGTAATAACAGTACAATGAAACAATTCTTGAACAAATTTCTTGAAGAGATATTGCCTCTTGAACCATAAGACAGCCATATGCACTTACAGTGCAATTAAAAACCAGAAATCAAACACAAAAGCATTGTAAAATGAAGAAACTCCAAAAGCTAAGTTTACCTGCTTCCCTAGAAGAAAAAGCCCAGGTTTCTCAATATCAACAAGGGCCTTAAGAATCTTGGCCACGGAGAGCGGGTGGAGGCTCGCCGTGTGCTCTACGTGGATAGCACGGTCAGCGCCCATGGCTAGGCCGGTCCGCAAAGTATCCACACACTGCGCCGGACCCATACTGACCGCCACGACCTCCGTGGCTCGGCCCATTTCCTTTATCTTCAGCGCCTCTTCCAATGCAATTTCGCAGAATGGGTTCATCGACATCTTCACGTTCGTGGTCTCCACGCCACTCTTCCATGAAAAAAAAGAAGCATTTCCAATTTCGATCAGCTTGATTAGCGATTAACCAAACTTGACTTCATTTTCTACCTTGACGATAGAATCCACGAACTGACTGAAACACGAATTCATCAGGTCAAAGCCTGTCAACTAACCTTGTCGGATTTAACTCGGATTTTGACGGCGTAATCGATGACGCGCTTCACTGCTACCATGATCTTCATGGTGACGGAGATTCCGTGTGCAAATAGAAAGTGACGATGTGTATCAGTTTCGAATTCGAGGACTACTTGATGAGGTAGTCAAAAAAATGGAAAAAGAAAAAAGGAAGTGGAAGGAAGCTTATAATGGATCGCGCTTTTCATTATTGGGCTTGTTATAGGCCCAATGATATAATAAGGAGGCCCATTTCAACTGAAGCTGTGCTTTTTTTTTTTAAATGAGGATTCCATTCATAATCCAAATGGATACAAGAGTACAATAGAGCAATATTCAAAATATTACAACATATTTGATTACTTCTATTGTGTAAAGGCCGATGATAGCACAGTGCCCGTTCCAAAACCCCGAAAAAGAGAAACAGAGAAAAACTCCAAAGGAACCTCACACGAGGGGAGGGAAAGGGCTCCCACGAGGGGAGAAAAACTCCTACAAAGGGGAGAACTCCAAAAAGAGTGTCTCCCCTGAGGAGAACCCGTCCGACACAAACGGACGGGCGGTGGGTGGGGGTGTCGGCGGCAGGCGAGCCGGGTCGGGGTGGAAAGGTTGGGGCTACGAGCGCGGCAAACGGAGGGGGAAGTGGGCGTGGCTGGCTGAGGCTGGCGCCGCTGGCGGAGGCTGAGACGGCAGCGAGCGAAGGTGGAGCAAATCGGTCGAGGCAGAGTCGTCCACCTCCGCCTTATTGTAAGAAAAGCAAAAAAAAAAGGAAAGAAAAGCAGAAAAGTTGAAGAAGAGAAAGCAAAAACCTCCCCCACCTCCATTAATGGAGGATGGGGGAGAAGACCCTTTTTTGTGTGTGGCGGCTTGTTGGAGAGAATTTAGGTGAGAGAGAAACCCTAGAGAGAGAGGTTAATACCTTTTTATGTAACCCCTTAACTGTTGGATTGTGGATAAATTAGATTTAGATGCAACATCTTTGGACAATGTAAAAAGAAATTATATGTAAATAATAAAGTTTAAAATCATGTTAATGTAAAATTTCATTAAGGATGTTAGCTTAAGTTCCTCCCTCAAGTTCGGTTAACTATCATTTGACTTATTTAGCATCTATTGTTATCTCTCTCTAAATATCTACCTAAATTAATTTTCTTTTGATACTACTATGTTGAACCCAACTGCCCAAAAAGAGTTATATTATTACAAGTAATCATTTGATTCAATCATACGATGCCAGAATTCAAATTCAATTTGAAGGAAAGTCGTTAAAAGGAGAAGAAAAGTTAAGTGCAATGATTACTACAATTATTTTTCTAAATAATAATAATGATAGTAACAATTTTAATAGAACCTCACAACATCAACTAACTTCAATTTAAATCGAACTAGTAATTACCCGTGCAATGCACGGGGTTAATTATATATATATATTAACTATTATAGTAGTTTGTTTACTAATAATTAAGCTATGATAAATGAGTATTTTAATTAGTAAGCTAACATAGTGAATACTTTTTTAATATTATATTTATTTTTATTGTAATTATTATTGTGGAACATGTGTCAACACCACAACAAAACTATATTTAAATATATATATAATATATGATATTATGACAACCATTAAACGTTTTACATTATATTAAACGGACACGTATAGTGGCTAGTGGGTAGTGGGAAGTTTAATTTTATTAGTCTTCTATAATTTTTTTTATGTATATTCGAATATTAAACGGACACGTGTCACCATATTAGACCTCCTACATTTGCATATCTATGTAAGATATGAATAATGTGTGCTTGATATGTCCAAATCACGCAAACATTGATATCAAAGGGAACCGTGAAACCTTTCGTCGTAGTCTATTATTAATCTAGTGTTATTTATTGACAAGTGACAATGCAAGAACGTCATAAATAAACGGGAAAAAGAAAATCATTTCTATCTAAAATCTCATCCGTTCTAATTCTGTGCTCTGTCTCACTCAACGCATCTTTTTTCCATGCTGAAAGTTAAAACAAAAAAGAACCCAAGAAAATGGAAAAATTATAAAATGGGTCATTAATATGCCAATTTTCGATTTTTACAAAAACTAGGTCACTAAGTATGTATATAGTAACAAACTTGGATCATTGACTTCTTTTTTCTTATTAACATACTTAGTGACCCAAATTTGTAACTATATACATATTTAGTGACCTAGTTTGTAACTAGTGATCCAATTTTGTTACTATATACATACTTAGTGACCAAGTTTTGTATCTGGCAAATATAGTGACCAAAAATCGAAAATTGACATACTTAGTGACCCATTTTTATAATTTTGCCAAGAAGAAAAAAGGGACATAAAAACGATGTAATTATCTTACAACGGATCTTCCTTGTCCAAACGAAAAGAACGATCTCTTCATCTTATTACCTTCGTTTGAACTACAAAAAACACCTTCATCAACGTTCTCCATTTTCTCAGCTCTCTTCCTCCTCATAACAATATCTTGAACAGCTTCATAAAGCTGAGAATCAGCCGCCGAATCCATGGAGAAAGACCTCCTCATTACAGTCCGACCCGACCCATTTCTCGGCCTGTCCACGTCGACCCACTCATCACCCTTACTCAAAACTACATGTCTCGCCTTCTTCCCCGACGTCCCAGCAAGTTCTGTTTCTCTCGCCGGAAACTCGCCGGAGCTCGACGACGGCGACCCCATCTCTATCACTATATAACCCACTTCTTCATCTCGACCGATTTGATTCGTATAGTTTCGAGCATCGCCGCCGGCCGAAACGCTGGCTCGACAAAGTGGGCAGTTGGCATTTGTCTGAAGCCAAACGTCGATGCAATCGACGTGGAAAGAATGCCCGCAGTTAGGGATTGCCCTAAGCTTCTCTCCTCCTTGAAATTCGTTCAGACAAACGGCGCAGCACTCCATCGACGACTCTTTTCGATCCTCTTTCTGAAACTGGAGGATGGGGATTGACCTTATGGCCGCCTCGTCGAGCCCTCGGCTCTCTACCGCCGTCGCCGGCGCAGGAGGGTTGTCTTCCCTCGGCGCCCTCGACGCTGAGAATCGCCTCAGAAAGTCGTTCCTTTGCCAGTTCAGACAGCATTTGATGACGAAGACGTAGTAACTGACCAGCAATAAAGCTGTGGCTAATATGCCTATAACTGCGACGGCCGTGATGAGGAAGCTCGCAGCCGTCCGAGGCTCGCCGTGCAGAAAGCGTGCGCCGCCGCCGAGAAATGGGCTTTCCGTTGGAGATAGTAAAGCTTGAGATTCGCGCATGTCGAGTCTTGAAAGATCCATGGGAGATGACTGATGAGGATGGCGTGTATAATGTTTTGGTGAATAATGTAATAATAATGCTTTGTGCTTTATATATGAAGATTTTATTACATTATTATGGTGAGAATGCATCGGAAAACATAAAGAAAGCTTCTGTATGTATGTATGTACGTAGTAGTAGTTTTGAATGACGCGGTTTTGGCGACAGACAATGTAATTATTTTAATTTTTCATAATATGAATGTTATTTTACTATAAATACTTTTATTAGGCATGTAGTAAACTAGTGATTGAATATATAATACAAAAAAAGTCCACCTTGATGTCATAGTACATGTGTAGGCACATGATATTTTTGGTTTCTGTTTACGTTGAAATCTATTATTAGTAATAACAAGTTAGCGTTATGAAACGAATAATCATGTAGACTTATGCATTTTGAGGTTGTAATTAATATAGTTAAATTGTCCAATAGATATCTTATTTAGTAAAACTATATTATATTTATTATTTCTTTATCAAAATGTTATGTCATATTTTGAGAAAGTTTTATTTTCACATCAAGTATCCGTCCCGAAATTGATTGATGTCAATGCGTTCCGACCTATTGTTATAAATGTAATACAATGATGGAGACGTAATACTTGCTCTAGTGAATATATATATATATATATATATGTTAATTTTTTTAATTACGATTTTTCTATTATCTATATTATACTATTATATAATTGGTTTGAGTGACTATAAACTGACACAATTTGGTGTGTAACTTATTCGCAATTAATTAAGTATTTTCATATCACTCCTAATTTTTTATTTACTGTACTTATGCCTCTACAAGTAAGTTTCTCTTTATATATTTAAAATTATATTTCATCTTAAACAATAAAAGTTATAATTTCAAAATTTAAAATAATTTCAATATAATTATATTTTAAGCACACACATCGGATATGCAAAAAAGTACTGGTATACATAACTATGGAAGTAGTATTAGATGGCAAATCATATTTTTAAATCATGGTGATAAATAAATTTTAATTAAATAGAAGCAAGATATTCAATCAGGACTTTGAAAAAGTCACTCCAACCAGTCAAATTGGATTTGTGATAATGTAACACACACTTTTTGTATATCTTATACAATTAATTGTTACATATTAGATCCAAATATTCAAAAAGGACCGACACCTTTCAGAGCTCTATATGTTGACCGAAATCCAAGGAGACATATAAAGGTGCTCTCTTTGGGAAGTTTAGTCAACTTTGTCCAGCAAATGGTGTCACAACACAAAGTCAACATATATGGTCTTTTTAGACGACTATCACAAAAGAAGATTAAGAAAATCTGATCAATAATAACGATTCAAATCCAATTTAACAGTTATAATAATTAAATGTCTCAATTTTCAGGAAACTTATACATCAATATGCCCGACATTCTAATGGAAACACCACATACATAATTTCAAATTAATTAAAGAAATGTGTCGCAAGTAGAGCATAGCAAGACACTCAAGTAGTTGAATCAAAAAAAAAAAAGACACTCAAGTAGTTGTGGCTAGGGTGAGCAAAAATATCCAAAAACCGGATTCCGATTCGGTATCCGATTTTCAAAACCCGAAAAAACGGATATCCGGTTTTAAAAACCGGATCGGATATCCGATCTGATTTATTTTAAAATAAACCGGATCGGATACGGATAGTGGTTTGTCTAAAATCCGGATATCCGGTATCCGATTTCATATTTAAATAAATAATAAAAAAATAAGAAAAATAGCTCAAAATGAAAAATGAAGGTCAAAAAAGGAAAAAATCGTCCAAGTGGAAATATTTATATTCATATTATTTTATTATTGCCAAAATCTTTGTAAATAAAAAAGAAAAACAAAAACATCTAGATGCAAGTTAAAAATTAATGTGAATTTGTGGTACTGTGTTAATTATTTATTATGTAATTTTGAATCATAAAATTCACATATTGTGTTAATTACTATGTGTAGAAATTTTTATATGAAAAAATATATTTTTTATTTTGATAAGAAATAATAAAATGATTTTGAAAAGAAAATATTAAAAAATATAAAAAAATAAATATAAAAACCGAATGTAGATATCCGATTTAAATATCCGAATAAAGCGGATATCCGATTTTCGGATATCCGATTAAAACCGGACCGGATACGGATATCATTGTTTGATATCCGAAAATCCGGATATCCGAAAATCCGGATATCCGGTTTTGCTCACCCCTAGTTGTGGCAGTTAAATATATGTATTAATTATATGACAGAGCTGATTTGCGACATATATCAAGTGCATGAATCTTTGCAATAGTCAATATTACTCCCACTGGCAAAGTGTGTGATTTGTCACCTTAATAGCCATCCTTGCACGTGATTAATTTCGTAAACCAGGGTCTAATCACGTTGGCGCATATATATATACCAATAATCCAATAAATTAAAGTCAAACCAAAATTCTTATTACATAAACTCAGAGGCTCCTTGTCTGCTTACTTCCTTTGTTGGGCCGTTGTAAATAAATTCGTTGGGCTTAGCTCATCCATCATTCTTGACGACCTAATACAAGATATTATGAAAATATATATAAGCAATTATAGATGATCAAAGGTGTGATAAAAGTTAAAAAAAAAACATTAAGAAACTTCACACATTTCATTGAACTCATCAATGCAAAGGTGATCCCTACATATCACTACTCTTACCCCCATCACGGCATAAAGCAATGAACCCTAGTAAGAAAAAAACATGAATTTCACCATATCCCAAGAACGATCATCAAACCAGCACAACCCCTTAAAACTCACACTAACAAAGAATACCCTAAAAAGCAAAACCATGGAGCTTGTCCCAGCAACCCTTGTAATAATAACATCCCTTCTCTACCTATCCCCTCTCCTTATTACACCCACCACAACACAAGCCAAGAAAACCCTAGCCCACAATAATGCACTGCAAATCTCAAACTCCTCGACGTTATTCTCTCCGTGGCTCACTAGATTTCGGGACCCTCGAGAACGCGGATGCAAACGTATGCCTTGGATTTGCGATGCCAATGAAAATAATCCAAATATTCGAAGAAGGTGCTGTCGCAACAGATGCGTGGACGTTTCGACTGACTTGTTCAACTGCGGCCTATGCGGTGTGAGGTGTCCCTTCACGTGGCAGTGCTGCAGGGGCATTTGCGTCAATATCAATATAAACCCTCGTAATTGCGGGCGGTGCGAAAATAGGTGTCCCTTTCCGAGCATGTGCTTGTTCGGAACTTGTAACTATGCACAACCTTTGCCTCCTTTTCCTTTCCCTTTTCCTCCTATCCCTTTTCCTCCACGGCCCTTCCCTTTTCCTCCGAGGCCTCAGCCAAAACCTAAGCCACCGTTTAGACCGTTTCCGCCCAAACCTAACCCTAAGCCTTTCCCGCCGAAGGGAGGTCGGCCTAATACTCCTCCAATTGGCTAAGTTTTAATTTTTTTTCTTGAATTATATGTTTTGTGAAATGATGTTAAGCTTATATATGTTGTCATGTTGTTTTCTTTTTTTGGGAAGATTTGTTTAATTTGTTTTTCGAGTGGTATGTTAAAAACTGAAATCGCTCTTCAACAGTGAAGATTAAACTGTTCACGAAAGAAGAAATAAAATGTTGAACACAGCAATTACGTGGTTCGGATCCTTTTGTAGAATCCTACATCCACGGCCAACGACTAAAAGCTTTATTGATTATAAGCAATATTACAGATATACATCAGACTAAGAACAGATGAACACAGATAAGCATCGAACGATACAGGGTCATACACAAGCCGTGTATCATCCGCTGATGCTCCTTGCAACAATAGGCACACTGGAAAAGATCGATCAATACGCTGAGTAAAGCACTTAGTAGCAGTCTAAGAACCCTAAGGCTGAAGGAAGGTGATTTTGAGAAAGCAGTGCGTTGGTTCAACCGATTGCCTTCTGCTCCTTTTAATATCCTTTGATCTTCTTTAGAGCTAGGGTTTTCACTTTGGTCCTCAGACTTTTTCCCGCCTTTCACTTTAGTTCACGGTCAGTAGGTTCTAGAGCATGGGCCTTGCTATCCAATATTAGTTGCAGCCCAAACATTGCATATCCAGCCCAAAGAATGCGATAGGCTTTAGCCCTCTTCTTAACACCCCCCCTCACGTCTTTGGGCGGAACACATCAATCAAATACAGTTTCTGATACCTTGGGACCTGCCGGCAAAAATCCCCCCTGCATTCAACTGTTGATGAAGTCTGAAAGGTTGGCTACACAAAAGGTTGGCTACACAACCGTAGACGACGAGCTGTTCATCTCATTAGATCCGAAAAATCATAGTCGTTAAAGGATAATGTATAAGCCCAAAATACGTGGTTAACTTGGCACAAAGGCAATAACTTTGCAAAAGCAAGGGGCAAAAGCAGAAACCCTAATGCAATAACTATGCACAGCTAGGGCAATAACAGGAAATCCTAATGCAATAATTTGCACAGCTAGGATCACAACACATCATATAACTTCTGATGTCAAAAGTAGAAACCCTAATGCATTAATTTTGCACAGCAAGGGCCACAAACATAAAATCCTAATGCAATAATATGCACAATTAGGATCGATCACAATCATCATATAAATTCTGATGATAAAAGCAAAAACCCTAATGCAATAATTTGCGCAGCTAGGGCAAATAAACCTCAGAAAAAATCCAAGGGCACATGTGAGAAATACGGGCCGGACCTCCGGTAATTTTATTCGTTAACGAGGCCCACGTACATGCGCCACACGGAGAAGGGGTACCGGATATAAGCTTGATGAGGTTCCTTCTTAAAACCAATTGGTGATAAGGGGTGTGTCCCATCAAGCTTATAAACCCACTTCATTTTCTATGATATAATCGGTGTGGGACAATCCATCCTCACACGTGAATTCTCAACACTCCCCCCTCACGTGTGAGCCCATTTCTTTTTAATCGGACGGGAACGCCATTCTTTTCGAACCCGCCATATATATATTTTTTTAAATGAGTCGGATCATCCCGCTCTGATACCATGTTAAAAACTGAAATCGCTCTTCAACAGTGAAGATTAAACTGTTCACGAAAGAAGAAATAAAATGTTGAACACAGCAATTACGTGGTTCGGATCCTTTTGTAGAATCCTACATCCACGGCCAACGACTAAAAGCTTTATTGATTATAAGCAATATTACAGATATACATCAGACTAAGAACAGATGAACACAGATAAGCATCGAACGATACAGGGTCATACACAAGCCGTGTATCATCCGCTGATGCTCCTTGCAACAATAGGCACACTGGAAAAGATCAATACGCTGAGTAAAGCACTTAGTAGCAGTCTAAGAACCCTAAGGCTGAAGGGAAGGTGATTTTGAGAAAGCAGTGCGTTGGTTCAACCGATTGCCTTCTGCTCCTTTTAATATCCTTTGATCTTCTTTAGAGCTAGGGTTTTCACTTTGGTCCTCAGACTTTTTCCCGCCTTTCACTTTAGTTCACGGTCAGTAGGTTCTAGAGCATGGGCCTTGCTATCCAATATTAGTTGCAGCCCAAACATTGCATATCCAGCCCAAAGAATGCGATAGGCTTTAGCCCTCTTCTTAACATGGTATGTAATAACTTTGTAGTATGATCATGAATATGTAATTTTTTTATTTTTAATTGTTATAATATGTAGTCTTCAAATTTAATGTGGATAGGATAGGCCTTTTGGTCACGTACTATGGTCAAATCTTGCTTGGATACGATTCTTAATTGGGAAAATAAATTGTTTTTTATCAATCCACAAGGATTTAGTTTTAATGGGCCTTTTCTAAGATTCTACAGAAAGTCTTTCACTTGACATATAGTTAAAATATATGTACATT
This sequence comes from Craterostigma plantagineum, assembly GCA_027422505.1. Lineage (NCBI taxonomy): Eukaryota > Viridiplantae > Streptophyta > Magnoliopsida > Lamiales > Linderniaceae > Craterostigma > Craterostigma plantagineum. The sequence continues at coordinate 3,088,537 of JAPQWV010000007.1, forward strand.
TGGGATTTAGCAAGCAAATTAAGAAACTGAATATTTTAACAATATAGTACAATTAAAAGGTAAAAAGTGTATATTTTGACACGTCTTTTAAGAATATTTAATGTTATTATTAGTACTGTCAAAACGGGCCGGCGGGGCGGGCCGGCCCGTACCCGCCAAAAGCCCGCCACTGGCGGGGCGGGGGCGGGTAAGCCCGCCTGATGGCGGGCCTAGGAAATGAAGGCCCGCCCCGCCTGCAGGCGGGTAGCGGGCCTGGCGGGCTTAGCCCGCCAGTTATTAAAAAAAAAATAAAATAAGAAAAATTTATTAAAAATAAGAAAAAGTAAAAAAAATTAATTAAAAATAGAAAAAAATAATATAAAAATTGGAAAAAATAAGAAAATGAAGGAAAATATATCTAATTAAATAAACTTTTTTAATATTAATCTATTTATTTTATTAAGTACCTATTATTATATTTGTAATATTATATAATAAATAATATATTTTTTTTAAATATTCCGGCGGGCTACCCGCGGGTAAGCCCGCCCCGCCCCGCCAAAGCCCGCACCCGCCGCGGGCTTACCCGCCCAGGCCCGCCTCCAGGCGGGCCTAAAATTTCAGAGCCCGCCCCGCCACTTTGGCGGGGCGGGGCGGGCCGGCCCGCGGGCCCAAGCCCGTTTTGACAGCTCTAGTTATTATATTGATTGTTTGTGATAGTTTTTGTGCTAAATAAGGAAATGTACAAAAGATATGAGATGCCCGATTTAGTAAAATGTATAAAATAGTTTGGGGCGGAGGGAAATATATTATTACATATGTGGACAAAATAAATAGAAACGTTTCTATTTAAAATTGAAATAGTAATAGTTCGTAGACAATTGTATATCGACTCAATTGAATTCTGAGTTCTTAAACAGTACCAATATGATTCGCTCATTATGGCACGAATCTTCGATCAACATTCGCCATCATGCGAATATGTAATAATTATGGAAATTACAATATAGAAAAATCTAATATGAACCTTCGCAGAATTGCACAAGAAGCTCATTTGAACTTTCTATTATGATCTGTACACTTTAGAAGTATCCATTTCTCGTTTCTCACTAGTATCAAAATGATCGGACATATTCAATTCTTATCGTATTAAATAGGACCACCACCACGTTAATAATGTATAATTTGACCCAGAATATTAGATAAGTTTTTTCCATCTGTGTGTACCATTTACGTAGGTACTATTCAAAATTTCAATTATGTTATTCGATTTGAGATTTCTAGAACTGATCATATATATTTTAATCAATAGTTATTATTGGGCCCCTTTTTGGTATATAAGTCACTCGCGGGTGGTGCGTGCGACGAAACCAGTAGGTTTAATTTGGAGGCGGAAAATTAATTTTCAAACGACAATAATAATATAAAGATAAATCAATATGCTATAAAATGTTACAAAACCGTTTTGAATTTTATGATCATAAATCTAAATTGATCCTAATTCCTATCCTACTACCAGCCATGGTCAAGCGACCCAATTACTTCATTCTCATGGTTCTGCTGACGTCATCGAAGTTATTGAGATAGATGCATATGGATTATAAAACAAAATATTAAACAACCAAATATAGTATAATGATCAACTGTTATCTCAAGGTTTAATTCATTGAACATATGAATGTAAAAAGGTTAATGCAGAATCAAGAAAATGTTTAATTGGTTAAGATAATTTTATATAATATCCTAGCAGGATCCATGCAATGGTCATATATGGGCCCTATGAAAATTACATTTTAAATAAATCCTGAAAAAATTATTGGTTCCGTGTCAATTATTGTAATTGAATATATACCTCATATTCCTTGGCTAAAACCACTAATTATCACTGTCCACTGAAGTAACTTCAATACTTAGCACTAAATTAATACTTATTTTATGAAATGAATACTGTTTTCGATTAATTTTGAAATAAAAAGTATACAAAATCAAAAATTGGCTCACTTCTTAATAGTTTACGTTTTTGTGAAATGATCAATTATCATGGTATTAGGCCAAGACGACAATCCATTATAGATAAGAAAAAAAAATGATCCTAAACTAAGTGAAATGATCAATTAAAAATTAGTATTTGTTTGTTTATATGGCGAAGAATCACGTAACAGATACCATGTCTCCGACCCAAATTTGAAATTGTCAACAAAAAAAGAATTATATACCGCACGTTTGAATTACCAACCAGAGATTAAAATATAAGCACCTATACCTCACCCAAGTTAAATACTTTTTTTTTTCCAATAATCATGTGATACAAAGTATGTTGCATGATAATTATCTAGAGAGCTAGAAGTGAATCCCACCATGCAAAAAAAAAAGCGAAAGAAAGAACAATTTTAGTATTTCTTTTTTCTTACCATAGCCATCATCTTGACCAGCCCAGATACAATGCACACCACAGATTATTATCATTATTATTATTAATTCTCCTTACATCTAACCTTTTTTCTCATCCACGTGTAATAATCTCCCACCAACGGATCTCCCACGTGGAACAATCTCAGCCCTTCAAATCCCAACACCTTTCTTGACATTTCCAAACCTATATAAACGCCACATCACCAACACCATACTGCCACAAAATCACACACAAACAACTAAATAAAATAAATAAAAATCATCACACCACCATCGTCATCATCACATATTCGAAAAACAAAATAACCATGGACAGCAGAGGAAAAAGCAGCGGAGAAAAAGATGAAGTAAAATACCGAGGCGTTCGTAAGCGCCCATGGGGAAAATACGCCGCCGAAATTCGCGATTCGAGCAATCATGGTGCTAGGGTTTGGCTTGGAACTTTTAGTACAGCAGAAGAAGCTGCTAGGGCTTATGACAAAGCTGCTTTTGCAATGAGGGGACATTTAGCTATCCTTAATTTCCCCGAAGAGTATGGATTGCCAAATAGTTCGTCCCATTTTGCTTCACCTTCCGGGTCGGGTTCGGGCGGGCGGGAAGTATTTGAGTTCGAGTACTTGGACGATAATGTGCTCGAAGAGCTTCTTGATGATAGCACTGATAAAAAGGGTAAGAAGAAGAAGTGAGAATTGATCATTCGATCGTTGTTTGAGGAGTAATAATCAAGAATGATATATTATATAGATATTATGATATGCATGCATGACTTATGGTTTATGAAATAAGACGCGATACCCACAACTAGTCGTGGTGATGACCGAAGATAAATATTATATAATAATGTGAGCTTGGAGCTCAATGAGAGACTTTCATATGGATGGAAGTGTTTGTTTTTTTTCTTATGTTCTTTTTTTCGATCATTTGACAAATGGGGCGATCGTTATTCTCTTTTGCAGTGCTTGGAAAATGGAATTGATTTCTGGGTACGTGAGAGAAGATCATATGGGATCTTTATATATGGGTTGTAATGATTATTAAGTTAATGGTGCTTTGTAATGATATGATTATCGGCAGCAATGAATGTTGTTTATTATTTGCTATAATTAAGATTATGCGTCGATTTGTGTTTGAATCGTCTTGAAGTTGTTTTGATCAGTTCGAATCGAAGTTGTAAGTGAGAAAAGTTCTCTGCTTGAGATCGTTTTTTGACATTTTGTACAAACTCTGTTATGTTATTACTAGTTTTATGAATATCTAATGTATCGATGCATGCAAATATATTAAATATATCATATATAAAATATTCAGACAGAATCTGTTTGCCAAAGTTAAGGAAATTTCCGTGAAGACACAGTGTCTGCTATAAGCTTGTGGCTGTGGTCCATAAATAATTCGTTTTATCCGTTTTCTGATGTTACGTTTGAGAGTTCTGATTAGTTGTGACAATAAATACTAATAAGGTAAACCCAACTGTTACATGGAAATCTAACGATCACCAAATGTCAAAATTAAATAAGACAAAACAAAAAATTTGAAAATTAAACACAAGAAAAGAACAATTCAGACAGACACTCATGCAACTTCTGCCTTGTTTCTTGCTTCTTTCGTACTTGTTTCTTGTTTTTTTTTTCTTTTTTTTTCCTTAAGAATAAAATATATATTCAATTTCGGAAGTCCAAAGTTAATTCTATTTTATTATTCTTTTTATATTTTTACTTGAAGAAAACATAATGGATGCGATTTTGCTTGCCAATATAGGACTTTAATGGGCTTGTTTGGCGTAGTTTCCTTTTTCGGTCGGATTTTGGGCTGTACGTCATTTCGGGTAAATGTCGGAAAAGCCCATAATATAATATTCGGATGTGAGTGTTCTATCGTCCGCTAATGTGAAAATAGAATTTCTTCAAAATAAAGCTTAATCGAATTGAAAAGGTTGGCTTCATATATCTATTTCTATCATCAAGTCTCTAAATAGCAATAGAGATTGAAGCTTCGTATTAAACTAAATGCGTAAATAAATAACGGGAGAAAGAACGAGACAACGTATATATAATACACATATAGATTTAAGTTGGGGACCAATTTTGTTTTATTTGTTTTACTAGGTCGACTACGTACTCTGCATCACAAAACAGTATTCTTAATCTACTAGCTATAGCCTAACTATATGCTTTAATTAAGAATATTAATACTCTTGATTGTCCTTATTATTTAATTAATCTTGGATATCATTATGTGCCGTGCCGGCGCGGTATGTCCAACATACATGGTATTTATATTTGTCTTTTTCAGCACATTAATTCCCATAGAAGCATCGGAGAGGCTTCTTTATTACAACGAAATATATGAATATCATAAATATATAATAAGGGTTTAAAGCTAGTGCCTCTAATCTGACGTGCAATACAACACGATTTAAAAACTATGTTTTATTTGAGAAAAAGATGGCACACGTGACAGGTGCTGCTAGAAATAGTGAACTTTTAAAGTAATTCAGATTAATAGTTTTGGTGATTGAACCTAACTAAGATTACCGGATAAACCTAGGAGAAACCGGGAACACATAGCAGTACAACATCGCAAACAAAAACCGGATCAAGACTACGTACCGGAACTTGATTGGAGACCGGAATACTAATATCGGATGTGCCACGTCGACGAAGATTCAAATACCTTCAAAACGGGACAAGTTGAAGACTTCTGACAGGGAATTAATACAAGGCTGACAAGAAAGAACCAAGTCAAAGTCAAGCCAAGCTAAAGAAGGAATAAATTAAAAAGCACAGAATTACTGCTGTAGGACAGACACATTTTGGGTAAAGTCAATTAATGAACTGTCCAGTACACACAGTTATCTCACACTACAACTTCAAACCTCAACTATAAATAAGAGGGAAGACAAGCTGAAGACCATGATGCCTTAGCTGAGAATTCAGAAAGAACAAAAGATCAAGCTCAAAGGAGGTTGTGCAACGGGGTTGTAAAACCGAGTCTTCTAGTGGTGCCTTCCTGCGGGGAAGAAGGGGAGACGTAGGAGATTTCTTGCTCCGAACTTCCAGAAATAAATTCGTGTCTTTCGCAAACACACACACACAAATCACACCTCATATCCGGTCTTGGTTCAAACCGACCGGTTTTCTTCCGCACAAGTCACGTACATAAATATCAAGCATCGGTATCTAACTTTAACCAGTTAAGACCGAAAAAGAGCGAGTGTTTATTCACCCCCTCTAAACATGTAACCGATTCTAACAGGTGCTATAACGCTTTGGTTGAGAGACATCAATTTTATAATTTCTATTGCAAGGTGTTTAATTTGACGTAATAGAAATAGACCTTAATTGTCTCCTTGCAAGGGTTATGACGTTGAACCTTCTTAGATTTTTGTGTATTTAGGTTCAAATTTTAGTCACTAGCTAGGTTGATGACTTAAAGTTAGACCAATAAAGTAGTAACAAATTAAACGACACATGTAGCAGCATGTAACTACGAAGTAGCAACCTTTTTTAAAAAAATAAATAATAATATATATATATATATATATATATATATATGTTTAAACAAAAACCATGAAAAAAGTATATTAATTTTTACTTTCCTTTCGTGGATAAGTCTAAAATGTCGCTGGCGCACGCACACAAATGCATAAGGTTGTCTCTTTCAATCTTTATGTGTAACCGTTATTTCTTAGGACCTTCGAACTTCAATTTCAGTTTTCTTGAAAATAGTTCGCCTTCACTCATAGAGAATTCGAGGGGATCTGTATTTGGAAGTTGAGCCCACCATAGGAAGACAACAAAAAGAAAAGAATATATTTTAATAATTTCTTTCTTTATTTATTGAGTGTCACGTCACGACATTAACGAACATGAGACGAAGCTCCCATATTCTTTTCTATAATAATATCACTACTCATATAAGCTTATCAGTATATTGATCTTCCAATTGCGATTAGAGTATTGGGAAAAAAAAGGTCATAATGTATCAAAACTTACAACATAGTCAAGAATAAAACAAAATCACATATAATTTTGAGCAAATTACTTCTACTTTTTTTAAAAAAAATTGGAATATACGCGACTCAATAAAATAAATTTTAAATTACTTGAGGCATTGCGCCGCATATGTAGGCAACTAAATTATATGTGTGTGATGATACTGTGATTTCTCTTTCTTGACTTTTATGTAGGAAGTCATTGTTCGTCCTCTTGCAACTCATTAGATCCTCGAAGTTGCTTCGATGTAACATCAATATATTTAGGATTACCTCATAAAAGATTCATACATTAAATCCCAAATACAGCACTAATAAATTTCTATAATACTTGCACAAAGTAAATGCGTATGAGAACTTGCTTGCTAGCCAGGGCTACATTTTTCAACGTGATATGATTGATGTCATTGTTCAAACACCTTCCTTGAAGTAGCTAAATAAGTTTTATATTATTACATGTGTATGTAAGATCAGTTATTCGATCTTATACGTTATGACTTCGAAGGATAATAACGAAGTATATCTTTGTCTTGTTCCCTATTTAATAAACTAATGATTATATTAGCTTATAGTAGAGACGCTAATTATGAGAATTTTCTAGAACGAAACTTGCCTGCCTAACCTTATCTTTTAAATATAGTCAACAAAAAGGAGTTCTCGGCGTTGTAAAGCTTCTAAAGCATCGGATTAGTAAGCAATGATCATAATTGTCATAATCTTTTTATCTTATTACAATTATGTAGCATTTGCAAGCAACCTAAACCATGCACGATTGAAGCTCAGCTTGATAGACAAATTGAGACCAACTGTGAATATATCGATTTTTAAATTTAATTATTCATATATTCGTTTTTTTTTATTCATTTTCTTGCTACATGAGGAGCCTAGTGATATAGTGGCCGCCATAAAATTATATTTGACCCACGTGTAACATTTCCACCATTTCGTTATTCACAGATGTTGAGATTTTATTACCTTAAAATAATTGAATATATCATACCAAGTCACCTTCTCATCAAACCAAGAAACATCCCCCCATTGTCCTAAGCCCCCTTAATTTATTATATCCACTTTCACTTTCCCTTCTACCAATTTAAAAATTAAAACCTTTCCTAAGTCGCCATTATATATATAGCGACAACCTTTCTCTTCAAACTCCATCACTTCATACTCTGCCTCAAGTTATTTAACTCAAGCCATGGAATGGCAATATTCTTCTTCTCTTTTTCAAACCACAAACTACGAAGAAATGCTTTCCCCAGACAATAACTTCTCATTCAACTCAAGCGAATTCTATTGTTCTTACATATCATCAAACCATAGCAGCGCCGCCGACGAAATCTTCAGACCAAACTACGACGCCGCCCTCCCTTTCAACGAAAACGACTCCCAAGAAATGATGCTATGCGATTTACTAGACAATAATCATCAGCAACCTCCTAATAATACTTACTGCGAGAAATCGTTTGACAATGACGAGGTTAATTCCTCCTCCGCCGTAACAGCAAGAAATCCGGCGACTAAACCCGCCGCCGCCGCGAAATCCTCCTACCGAGGCGTAAGGACGCGGCCGTGGGGCAAATTCGCGGCTGAGATAAGAGACTCGACGAGGAACGGTGTTAGGGTGTGGCTGGGCACCTTCGACACGGCGGAGGAAGCTGCCATGGCGTACGATCAGGCGGCGTTTGCCATGAGGGGGACGGCGGCGGTGCTGAATTTTCCGGCTGAGAGGGTGAAGGAGTCGCTGGTAGAAGTGATGAGGTGCTGCAATGTGGGCGAGGAGGACGGTGAGGGTGGTAAGGTCTCGCCGGTCATGGCGTTGAAGAGGAAGCACTCGATGAGGCGGCGGCGGAGTGGTAAGACCGGCGGCGGCGGCGGCGGCGGGGGTGAGAAGAGGGAGGCCGTTAAGAGTGAGAATGATGACGTGGTGATATTTGAGGATTTGGGTGCTGAGTACTTGGAAGAGATGTTGAGCATGTACGGCCAGCAACAGTTGTAGATTTTGACACTTTTTTTTTTTAAATAAAAATAAAAATCTTCAAAAGGTTGCTTTTCGAGATTTTTTGAAGCCCACAAATTAGTTTTCTTGTTTTCTCAGTGTGTATGTAAAGTGTATAGAGTTGAGGTTGTCTTGTCATGAACATGTGTGTCTTGGATTCCACGAATAGAATAGTGCAATGAAAAAAATTACTTATAACATTTGATAATGATATTTTAATAAGTATTCCAAGAAAAATAAAATATGCTACACATTCCGTAATAACCGCCGCAGCGAGAGAATGATTTTCCTCTCCTAATTATTGTTTACCTTGAATTTCATGAAGATACAAATGTTCGTACGTATTAATTTTTAATTCATAGATGATACATACGTAGATGGATGATGTATTTGCAATATTAATAATTAAAATATACATCGATATTAAATAATTCGCGTAAGAGCAGACGCCACAAAACGACAACGAAGGATCATCAACGGGCTCTACTACGCCGACGCATAACTCCATATACGAAGTAATTAATATTAATTAATCCATCAAAGCTGTTAATCATGTATTAATTAATAACAATATCAACTTCTTATATACATCACCACCACCTAATTCCACTCACATATATAGATATGATATGCTCTACGGCCTATATTAGTTGGCCCCGTGGGTTTTTATTTATTGTGCCTATATTTACATTGATCATAAATTAAAATACCTTTTACTATTTTATTTATCGGCCCTACAAATTATATATTAAAGCCCAATATGTAACAATATGCATATATTTGCTAGTTGCAAAGTAGGATATTTATTTTATTGATCGATTTGATATAGTACAACAATGTTCTAACCAAGGTGAAAGGAAACTTCCTCTTTCTAGATGGTTAGCTGAATCAAGACCTTAGAGAATATCCAGTTTTCCCAATATCATTTATTCTTTTCTCGATAGAAATTGGAATGTTCTTGATAAAGAACAATTGCCTCTATGTTTCAACGTTTGCATTTGGTCATGTTTATATTGTAAGATAACATTCAATAAAAAAAAATGAAAAAATTACACTCGCCAGATAGGCAGATTATGTAGTTCGTGCTCAATTTGGGCCAATTCAAAGGATATTGAACAAGATTTGATTATTGGGCCTAAGGAGCATTGTTTAATGTGTGGCCCACTAATATATCCCAATAAGGCCCAAATTAACAGCAAATGTGAATGCAAAATGCAAATTACTCGTATTCTTTATTTATTACGGTGGTCCCTAATTTTCTCCACAGTACAAAACACGCCCCTCGTCTATTTTATTTGCTACCATTTGGACTCCTTATCTGTAATTACCTTGAAAAGCGTAGCAAAGAAGAGAACCATACTAAAGAAAGGCTTCACCTTTGTGTCAAAATATCGTTAACCAACGACCAATTTAGCAACTGGAAAACAAAGCTAATAGTTGGCGGCAAATATGGATATGCAAGGTAATAACTAACTACATAACCAGGGTTTTGAACTGTTTATTGCACTTGTACCATGTTCTTTCTAGTTTCTATGGAACCTTTGTGCCATTTATCTCTTAAAGATTAAGTTTCCCTGTTACTGTACGAATGAATAATGTCCAGGACTTCGAGGGCCGAGTAATAATCCCAAAGCCATGTTTGCTTCTCTGCTGAGCAAGAGAAAGAAGCTTCAGCAAGAACTTCAAAGTGTCGAAAAACAGGTGTAGATTTTGGTCCGAGCTACGTGTTCTTTTTTCTTTGGGCTTTGTTGGGTATATGCAAACTAAAGTCCCACACCGACTAGAAAAAGAAAAATTGATAGGTTTATAAGCTCGTGGGTTCACTCCCTCTATTGACAATTGGTTTTAGAGAGGAACCCCACAAGCTTATACGGGCTTGGGCTGGAATTGGCTGATAAAAATCCTACATGGTGCGGTGAGCGTGGACGAACACGTGAGGGTGCCTTCAGGTGGAGAAATTCTAGCCCGGATACGGTGTGGGCGGTGTGTCCCCGGCCCTTGTAAAATGATTGGTGCCTTGTGTCGAAAGTCTTCCTGACCTTGACGGTGCTCAGGCGGCGGGTCCCGTTGAAGAGGAACGGCGGTACAAGATGATTATCGTTGAAAGGGAACCTCCCCTCAAACTCAAGACCACACAACGGGTCTCCCCTTCGACGATTATCTGCACCAAGCGCTTCTCCGCAATCACTGCACCAAGCGCTTCTTTTTCCATCGCAGTTCACCAATCGTCTTACAAGGGCCGGGGACACGCCGTCCACACTGTATCCGGGCTAGAATTTTCTCCATCTGAAGGCACCCTCACGTGTTCGTCCACGCTCACCGCACCATGTAGGGATTTTTTCTTTTTTCAGACCCAATTCCAGCACAAACCCAACCCGTTATAAGCTTGTGGGGTTCCTCTCTAAAACCAATTGGCTATAGAGGGAGTGAACCCACAAGCTTATAAGCCACTCTTAATTCTTTTGATTTGTCGATGTGGGACATGTGGTATTGGGTTTGCTTTGCACCCAACAGGCTTCTAATGGTTTTGTGTTATCTTTTATGACAAAGTCGCCTACTTTTTGTTTTCTGGTGTTTATCTTTTTTTTTTTACAGGTATATGAGCTTGAAACCAGTTATTTGCAAGAGACTGGCACTTTGGGAAGTGCTTTGAAGGGCTTTGATGGCTTTCTTTCTTCATCGAAGAACACTTCGAAGTAAGTAAGATACTATTGATGGCTGACTTATTGCAGTGTCTTAACAATAGTCAACCATTGGCATTGATCTCACATTGTATCCTCAGCTTAAAAAGATCCAGAAAATTCCAGCTTGAAGATAGAGTTTTCTCATTGTCCTCTGTTACCTCGCCGGCGGTACGCAATAAGATTGTTATTAGTTTCTACGTTGGGCTTATGTAAGAGATATGTTTGCTCATCTAAGATGCTTTTTTGCGTTAGGCAGAGGAGCTGAGAGTAGGCAAAGAAGGTGAGTTTAATTTCAACTTAGTCAAATTTTTCTTCCTTCCCTTTCATTCGTCTTCTTCATTTCTTTGATTGATCATAGACGGAAAATCAGGTATGATTCAAAGTCGTCCAAAGGGCAGTAGCTTAGCCGTAGCATCAGCTCAGTAAGTTCATTCCTTCATCAACCTTTTCTGCTCATGTCTTAAACTAAACATAGAACGGAAAAATATATACTGCTATAACCATTCTTTGTTCGACAGAGGAAAGCAAAAGAAGGGAAGAAACAGTAGCAGGGATGTCAAGAAAAACAAAATCTCAGGCGACTTAGATCCTTATGATGAAGACGATAAAGATGACTTTACTTAGTTTGCATTGAATTCAGTTAGTTCCATGACAGTTATAAACTTATAGCATTGTCTCCTTCTAACACAAATTCCAATGTCCAAAACTTGCATGAAACAAAAACAAAGGATTTTTTATGTATATTGATTGAAGCAGAATGAAACTTAACAATGTACCAGTAGCAAGAACACAGATTGAATAAAAAAACAAAAACAGTAAGCAGGAATTAAAAGCCATCCCATGATTTCATTTCCTCTTGCTACTACTATTATTATTATTATTATTACCGATCGTCAGCATCTCAAAGCTTCGAAGAGTTTCGTCGCGAATGCCTCTAGCAGAAGAACCTCGAGTGAGCGAAGAAGGCTTGTTAGATTCTTGCAATCTATGCGTACTAAAAACTCGACCATTTCCCGACCCAATTTTGATATTACGGTTATCGCTTTGTTCGCCCGACGAGCTTGGCCTGCTGCTAGTCACAACTGCCCTCCTCGAGCTACTAACGGTTCGAGTCGCTCGAGCCCTGTCTGAATCTGACTGCTGAGGCTGCAAGAAAATTTTCGACGATTTTCTTACTTATATGATTTATTCGTCTGAAAAGAAAAAAAAAAGCGTTCAAAGTGGTAATTTGGAGGGAAAAACGCTACGGTGTCAGAGGTTCGGTGCCTCGAGTGGTCCCCACGTAAGCTGTTCTTCCTAGTGAAGGCTTCGACGGCGCCTGAGAATCTCTCTCGAAATTCTTGTCTCGCTATGTATTCATTAAGACATTGATAAGCAGCTAAATAATTTTTAGCATATGAAAAATCTCGAAATTGTTTCGAGCCTAACCCGTGGTAGTCTTTTCGACTCTCTCGACAGATGGGCCCGCGGGGCTCAAGGTTAAGTTGGCGATAGGCATCTGATATTCAGACAAAATTTTGTGATGGAAATAATAATATATGTGGTAAGAGGAAATATGATCGACGAATATGTACGAATAATACTGACTCGTGATTTCGAGCTAGATCTGATTTGTGGGTACTTCAGCATTGTCCAGTCGAAAACGTAATCGAACTGATAACCTGGCAAATAAGGAATCATTGGTTTATAAATCGTACTCAGAAACGCCTATGGTACGCAAGAAAAAATGGATCGAAGTAATTGAATTGAAGCTATATATTTTGGCCACCTTCTCGAATGAATAGGTCACGGAAGAGTCTCTTCAAGTAAGAATAGTCGGGCTTATCTTCGAATCGCAGAGATCGACAGTAGTGGAAGTATGAGATGAACTCTGATGGATATGATTTGCAGAGAACCTTCAAAGAAAAAAGTTCTTTTTTTTTTAACTCAATCAGAGCCAATCATCCTCTTCACTGTAGTAAAAACTTTTTTTAAGTTTAAGAAACTGAGAAGACTAATTTACTTCTATGGGTGTAAGCATCTTCTTCTCACTGATCTTGTCGTATTTCTGCTTCTTCGTGCCAGCTCTTAGTCCTTGCCATGGAAGGCTACACCGCGTAAAATGAATATATCATCAGCGAATCATTAATTTTTTATGAAGGAATATAAAAAAACTTAAGAGACGGGGAAAGATTCCCTCTTCACTCAACCTTCCTCTGAGGAAGTACATGAGGACATATCCAAGCGATTCCAAGTCATCCCTTCTGCTTTGCTCTAATAAGAAAATTGTTACGTTTAAAGGAAAAAAATAGAAAACGATAATAATAATAACAAGATTTGCATTGAAAAAGCTCTACTCACCAACTCCAAGATGTGTGTTTACACTGGCATAACGAGCCGTGCCCGTGAGATTTTTATTTTCCCTGAAAAATTATACCGAAAAATCGCAGAGATGTTTAAGACAAATCACCGTTACAACACTTCTCATGCCCTCTCGACAGATAATGTAGTAAATACTAAATACCTGTACGATATATGCTTATGAGTTTGAAGATCTCTGTATTTCTTTGCAAGTCCATAGTCAATTATGTATACCTGCTCGCATAGGTAAGAAAGATTTGATCAAATAAATTTATTTCGTATATCTTTTTTTCGAAAGATGTATGATAGAGTGACCTGATTAGCTTTACGTCCCAAGCCCATCAAGAAATTATCGGGCTTTATATCACGGTGAAGAAAACCTCTCGAATGCATATATTCCACTCTGCTGATCTGCATAAGGTATCAAAAATGTTACCAAGTATCAAAAACTGATGAGGTACTGTAAGAAATGAGGATTTTCATTCACCATTTGATCGGCCAACATTAGAACAGTTTTCAACGTGAACTTTCTATTGCAGTAATTGAACAAATCTTCCATGCTCGGTCCAAGGAGATCGATAACCATGGCGTTGTACTCCCCTTCAACTCCAAACCATTTGAGATGGGGAACGCCAGCTAGGATACGAAATATAAACACATTGTTCGTCTAAGGAGGTAATAAACAAACAAAAACCCGAAAAGATATAAGAAGGGTAAGGCTTCGTAAATCATAAAACTCACTTCCTCCTTGAAGAAGCATGTATAATTTGGACTCATAATGGAGCTGAGGATGCCTAGACTTGACAGGTTCCTGAAACAAAGAAATTTGCTGCTCGTTGTATTTTTTTTAAAAAAAAAAGACCCGAAAAATTCATAAACTCCATGGATAATCAATCCCCACATTGAAAAGACAAAACCTTTTCACCACTTTCCTAATCTAGATATCAGATTATCTTCAGATAAAGAAAAGAGATTAATGAATAAGGTACCAATTTCACGGCAACTTCTTCTCCAGTTTGAATATTAACACCTGAATGATATCGATGAACAGATTATGAACTAAACTAAATTAATAGAAGACTACCAAAAGCAAGATTGAAGGTTCAGATTTACCCAAATAAAGCTCTCCGAAAGATCCACTACCAATCTTCCTCCCCAGCTTGAATTTGCCTCCAACTACATGATCCATTTTTTAGATTTACTGACAAGTAATCTGAGTCTTGAAAAAACGTAATCTTTTTTGCAGCCCTTCAATAACTCGCATCAACTTCAGCAGTCAGTCAACTATCGACTTCTCAACGACCCAAATCAGATCTATCTCAAACAGTGTAAGAGCGATTGGTATATTTGTCTTACAATCTCCTTTCTTTATAGCTAGATGAAAAATATCATACAGACTTTACCGAAAAAATGATGACTTTATCAGCTAAACAATAATGATGAACTGGGCTTCTTTTGTATAGAAAAAACAAAGGTATTGTGTGAAGAATCAAAGAGAGCCAACAAAGAAAAATGTGATACTACATATTTAGATTTGGAAAAGTCAACATCTGGGACTATTGAGACAATGGAAGCTGTTAAAAAAAGGAAAATAACCAGACTTTGTCTCTTCTTTGTGGGGCGAAAAAAAGTTGATTGGGAAAATAAAGAGGCTGCTTGCGTAGAAACGGGTAATGAATAACTTATGGATAAAATGAGAGAGAGAGAGAGAGAGAAAGAGAGAGAGTCTAAGCGAAAAGCATTGCAGTGAACTGAAAATATCGTCTCGAGAGGGACGATTCTTGAAAGAATTCTTACAAATTTCCCCTGTTTTGATCTTGATCAGATTCAGAAAATGTTGCTATCAATGAATCAGGCCAAAAACAAAAGCGAAAAAGTTGCAGGTAAGAAGAGGACATGCAGTACAGCGTTTGTTTACTGCAAGTTGGCCGCATGTCGCTATCTATTTACTACATAATTCAAGTCTGTTATCCTCTTATAATAAGCCCCAACAGTGGTGTGCAGGTAAGAGAATTGAACTTGGCTTCATTGCATATAACATAATGCCTGGCCGAACACCCATACATAAGGAGAGCACACCTAAACAAATAAAATATCAAAAGAATCAAATCGTCGACAAAAATGGTTTATTCCAAAAGACATGTTCCTTGAAATCCCAGTAATCGTGGAGTCTTACAAAGTTGCTGTTTTGCCCAAAGACAATTTTTTAACTCGTAGAGAAACCCATGTAATATTATCGTTTGTAGTAAGAAGCTGAGTGAATCTCGTCGCAGATGTCAAGTGAGTTCAAAAAACGAGGGAGATAAATGCTATAAAAGTATAGGGGGCAATTAGCACTCGCCATTCAACGAAATCCAACAAAAACATGAAATTCTGAAAATCCTCCAACACGCCCCAAACTTGTCTTCACTTTCTAAGCTATATATATCCAAAAAGTTGTCATCACAGTTTAGCACCAAAATGATGGATGGAAACATTCTTACATTTTAACATTTCTAAAAAATCGGCCAACCTTACCCCTGAAATCTCCTCGTATAAATACCGTGATCGACGTACTCAACCGCCACAAATCGACCATCGAACGTCCGCCCATGTAAAGAATGTGCTGCCATACAAGCAGCTTCGGCCCTTTTAAATTCAACAAAAACTGATCCAGGCTCGAATATGTCCTCACGGTAAGATGAAACGTCGTCGTCCTCTTTGTCACCTTCCTCCAGAGCATTCTGGTTTTTCGATCCATCATTTTTCACAAATTTTGAATCTTCACCAATCACGCTCTTGTTTTTGCTCTCCTCATTTGGCGGTGTTGCACCTGATATATTCGGGTCCAACTCACTGATCGGAGCATTGTGAGACTTTTCTTCGCCAGAAGGATGTAGTGCTGAAATATTCTCATCTGAATAAGGTTGACATTGTTCACCTTTCATACTATGGCTAGCAATGTTTTCATCGAACGAGCTGTGATCAACGACCTCAGACCTATTAATATCAGGATTATCATTGCCCATATTATCTAGAAGATGTCTATTAGATCCACTCTTATTTTCGGGAGAGTCTGTTGTTCTATCCTTCTCCTCAGATTCGTCCAAAGTACGACCTGATTGTTCAGTAATGTAACTCTCGTTTAACTCATGCTCGTCAATGGGAGCGATTGTATTGTTAACTTCAACTGCTTCTGACGTGACGGAAGAATTGTTCGGCTTGGAAACATTCACCGACTTCACCATTCCGAACCTATATCATTAATTGGTAAACAAACCAAAAAGGTTAATTTACAAACAGGGATGCTAAAGAAAATATGAATCAAAGTTTGTTGGTTACCTGGAACACTCCAGTCTCACATCTTCCAGAATCTCTTGCACATCAAGTTCAGACAGTGATAATAGTGACCCAGGATCCAACTACAAAAGAACAACGTTGTTTAATCTTTAAGGAGCAGAAACAAGACTTAGAAGTTGGAAATTTCAATAGAGAGATTAATGTTTACAAATCAGGTACCATATTTTTCAGCTTTAGAACAGCCGTTGGCTTCTCTAGGAGTGGCTTTGCATGCTCAGGGATCCCATAACAGGGCACTTTCCCAGCATTTTCCTGACATGAATATTTAGATCACCAGCAGTCAATGACTCAATATATTATGGAAACCTCTATTTCAGGTCATTGGTTGACAAACACACATGCACCAAAAAGAAGACCCACCAAAGCAGCATCTGGGGAAGAAAACACTGCAGTTATAACTTGTCCACCCAACCTCATACCATTCAGACCAGCACAAGCCTTTGGAGAAACTGAATGGTCAACATACTGAAATAATAAGTAATTAGACTCTCACATTAAAAGAATTTAAAGTACATATAGACAATGATGATAGGGACAAAGCACAAAGAAAAGCCACACACAATTCATGTGCAGCAGACTAAGTATCAAGTGAGCAATAGCAACAAAAGATTAGCATCTATTCAGGAAAATCAACTCAACAGAAGGAAGCTCAACACATTCCGCAAAATACATTTTCTGTGAACAACAATAAGATATACCTCAAGGAATGCACAAGATTCATTAATATCAGTATTGAATTCAAAGTGGTATGCTTTGACAGCTCCAAAGGTTCTAGCTATCTCCAAAATCTGCAGCGCACATTGGATAAGTTACTCGATACAGATATGTTGTGAATGAAAAGGAGTTAAGGAACATCAACATCAAGAGCGATTTCCCAATTTAACTTACCATGGTAGAAGAAATAAGTTTTGGAATTCTACCAATGAAGATCTGAAACACTCAAGCAAAAGTTGAAAAGACTTAGTGCAGTTTGCAGATATTTACATTAGCAAGTCAGTTCTCAAGAATATGATAATAGAGTTGGACTGAACAACACGGGGGAACGAAGTTAATACATAAGTAAAAACTTACTGCGAGACATCAGATACGCCTTTCTGCAGTAATTAATTGGAGAAATAATACAAGTGCTATAAAAAAATAACACACCTTATTGGGAGAATCCTCAACAATGTCACTAGGCAAGCCCACAGCACACACTGATTTTTCAAGAACACCAGTCTGCATGAAAATAGCAACTTTCTGAAAACCTGCTACATGAATAGTAAGCACAACATACCTCAGACACAGCAAATAAATCCGGAAAGCACATTAATCTCAAATAAAGGCAGTTCGATGAGTGCAGACACAAACCAGAATGCATAAACACAGTGATACCAGAGCTTATGAAAGAAAAGAGCATAAGCATTAAACAGAAACTAAGAAATGTTTAACAGTTTACTAAGTCCAAACCATTGTAGAATTTCAGCTAGAAAAGTTGACACCAGGAAGTCTCACAGATAAGTTCAAGAGCATATGCTAGAGAATAAATAAAAAATCCTCAATAGTTCATAAGAGTGCACTAACATATACACATACTTTGGATGGCAAATATGATTGAAGGATTATGCGTTAAGGGAGCCAGTCAGACATAGGGTATTAAAATCATCCTCCAACAATTTCTGGATCGACTTTCCTTATTGCATATTCATTTACATATATTATACATCAAAAAAAGATGGACGTAATAACTCATACAGGTGTAGAGTAG
This sequence comes from Craterostigma plantagineum, assembly GCA_027422505.1. Lineage (NCBI taxonomy): Eukaryota > Viridiplantae > Streptophyta > Magnoliopsida > Lamiales > Linderniaceae > Craterostigma > Craterostigma plantagineum. The sequence continues at coordinate 3,107,031 of JAPQWV010000007.1, forward strand.
TCTTTAGGGCGCCTGAGTTTAATATTAGACCCAGATATGGATATGGAATCTAAAGAAACAGCAGCAGAGGCATCCTCAGGAGTCAAAAACTCCAAAAGGGCTTGCGCCTTCTCCCTGTGTATCTGACATTAAAAACGGGAAAATTCGTAGTTAAATTACGTGCTGAAACCGGAAACACACACACTGACAGATCAGATAGGACAAAATAACAGAAAAGGGGAAGAACATACTATGCAGCTGAGACAGGGTTGGGTTCCTTGAATGTGGATAGAACCAGAAGCAAGCAAGTGTTTGTTTATACAATCTAGTAAATCTTTATCAGAAACTGAAGTTGGCACATTTTCTACATACAGTCTCCTCATAGGTCTTGTGGCTTCAGTTAGCTGAACAGACTCAATGGCTTGCATCTGTGAAACCAGGTTTTGATAAGTGTTTCCAGTGGGCCTAATAGATAAAGGAGTCACAGGAGTAATGTTGGAGGTTTCATTATGTTTCCAAGAAAAAGTTTGATTGGTCGACTGCAGATTTGCCAGAGCTGGCCCACCAACGATGCCCGTGTCTTTGACGGGTTGTAGATCCCACCCAGCAGTTCTGCGTTCTGGAGATCGACGGGTAGGCGAAGGGGTTTTCATACCAGCACCAGGCTTGCGCTTTCTAGGTGAATAGCCTCCAAGACCGCTGGAAGGGCCAGTGTTTCTTCTTGATTCATTGTGCGATGCTCTCCTCTTGTCTGCATCAGAAGGTTCTCTTTCTGTTTTTTCTTTCAGAGAATGTGATGATAACTCCACAGGCTCCTTTCTCTCTTTGTTTGTGTGTTTATGTGCCTTGGGTGAATGCGAACGAGACCTTCTACCTCTCTCTTTAGTGCGCTCTCTGCTATGTGAGTGTCTTCTCTTATGCCTGAACCCTTCAAAATAGCGCCTTGCTGGTCCCGACTCCTTATTTTCCAAAACACCATGCTTCTCACCAGAACTAAGGCTTCTCGTCTTACCTTCATCTTTAGCGTGGCTCTTGTGTTTGTTTTCTTTTTCAGCTTTATCACCACCTATAATAGTCAATTTATCTGTCTTGATTGCATCTTTTTCACTTCTTTTCATATAATCATTGTTAATCCGCTCATCGTTCTTTCTCTTTCTGTCAGCTAGTCTGTGATCTCTATGATCTTCTGGCCTAGTTGTTTCTGATTCATCACCACCTCTAGAACTCAATTTATCTGTCTTGATTTCATCCTTTTCACTTCTTTTCTTATAATCATTGTTAATCGGCTCGTCGTTCTTTCTCTTTCTGTCAACCAGTCTATGATCTCTATAAGTATCTGCCCTAGTTATTTCTGATTCAATACGACCTCTGCCAGCCAATTTATCTGTCTTGATCTCATCTTTGTCATTTCTTCTCTTATTCTCATAATCACTGTTTATTCGCTTGTCATTCATTCTCTCTCTGTCAACCAGTCTATTATCATTATTATCTTCTGGTCGAGTTATTTCTGATCTGATTCTTCTCCTTTGAGAAGCATTCTCTTTTTTATCATAGTCCCTGACTTGCCTCTCAACAACTCCATAATCAGAATCATCACGCTTTCTCCAGTCATTACGATGGTAATTCTCGTCATGTGCTTTTGTAATTCTGTCACTATAGTCTTCTGTCCTTCTAGATTCACCATCTGGCTGATGAGATCCTTTACGTTTATCACGAACCAATTTTCTGTTCTTTCCAGTCACGTCTGAGTCCTCTTTTCTCCGAACTCTTTCCTCGTGAAGATCATTTGAAGTCTGATTCTTATAACTGCGTCCAGAACTATCATTGACTAGCCTATAATCAGAAGAGGGCGAAACTTTTTCAATCCCATCTCGAGATGATGTCATCTTGGCCACGCCATTATCATTTCCAGCTCGATTAGCAACATCTTCCCTGTTTTTTCTTCCTCGCATTATCTCATCGAAGCTGAATGGTCTACTCCTAGCTGACGTGCCCTCGAGCAAATCATACTGCCCACCTTCTCTGTCACTTCTAGCTCTTTTTTCATATGGATGTGATCCAGTCATCATGATACAAATCTGGTCTCGTAAACCTTATACATTACCATTACCAGGCTGACGTTCAGTGAAATCACGCAGAAACTTCAAACACGGATGCTGGCTGGCAAAGGACAATCAAATGATTTTATAAACGCAAGAAACATAATGAAATGCATCTACTAAGATTCAATAACCAAACAAAACCAACAATTTTATAAAAAAAACAACCTTGTAAGTTAACTGCATGCACCAAATCAAACTCCCCGATGACTTCCAGTTGCACAAGATTACAACTATTGGAAAACAGAAAAGACTAACGATTTCAAAAAAGTTTCTAATTAGATGACTGAATGACAAAATCATTTCAGATTTTCAATTGAAACCCCATTTTAACTCCTGCAAACTTATTAACCTTTATTTTGTCAGGCACACGGAAAATGAGTAGGCAAATAAATTGTTGTCCTGATGGGAGCTTCACTTGTCTAAACTCTGAACCACGTAACCGACCATTATAACTACGCTTCCAAGTGACAGAAAATAACCACACAACATCTTAACTTCTTAACACTTAGTCAAACCAAACTCATCATCACACTGTATACGATCAAAGTCCGGAAACACGAAGTTCAACAGGACATTTTGGCCGCTCAAACAATAACAAATTCTCTTCCGAATCGCAGCTTACAATCATAATGGACGATGAAACTCGAAAAAGGTGCGAATCGCAAAAATACAGATTCAAAAATAACTATTGACGAAGTAAACAGCAAAAGCAACACCGCATTACACTACTACCTGAGCGCCCCTTGAAAATGCATATGTTGAGAGGCTCCAAGCACGTGATAGGCGAAGTAGAAGAAGAACAAAGCCCTAGAGAGCTACCAATCCAATTAGAGATGGGGGAACAAAATATCTTCTGAACTATAGCTTAACTAGCTAGACGTCTTTCTATTTCAAACTAGCACATGTATGGGCTATTAATAGCCCAAATAAATGAGGCCCAGTCAGAGGGATCTCTCTACACCATCATACGAGAAAATATGATTATATTATCAATAAGAAAAAATATTCATCTCATGTTGAGTCGAAATGTTTCATATCATTTTACGAATATATGCAATTGATCGTACAAATGATGAATATGAATTGATCGTAACAAAAGAGGCCAAATGTGAATAAAAGACGAACATTGGGTTAAAAAGTCGCTTGTCCACTAAATCCTTTTTCTTTTTCAGAGATCGAGGAAAGCCACGTAAACCAGTTTCCAGTTTGTTCGGGAGAGAAGAGAGACAAAAGCTCCTCAGATAAAGTTTTCTAGCACCTTCAGTTTCGTAGAACGAACTATTACGATACGGTATCTACCGCCGTAAGCGAACCACGTAATAGCAATTATTCGCGTCGATTTGTCCACGCGGATCCTCACTATGCGTAGCCGATCATGTGCATGTCTGCCACGAGTTTTTCATCGCTTTATTTTTACCTAATTTCTCTCCTTTTTGCGTATTTAAGCAGGCGATCGTCTGAGTTTTGAGGAGAAACTGTAGATTACGTGCTTATTTTGAGAGTGAAGGAACAGCGATCGGCGGGAGAGTAAAATCATGGAGAACGATATTAAAGTAGCCAGAAACGATGCGGTGTCGAACGGTGGTACTAAAGTAGCCAGAAATGAGGCGGTGTCGAACGGTGGTCCTAAAGTAATCAGAAATGATGCGGCGTCGAACGGTACTAAAGTAGTCGGAGATGAGGCGACGTCCTCTGAGGCGCCGCTAGCTCCGGTGACGAAGGAACGACCTGTTCGGAACGATTTGGAGAAAACTATTCCCAAGCCATGTGAGTTTTCTCGAATAAATTTTTTCGTCGGTTCGTATGATCAATTTTAGGGATTGGAGAGAGGAATTTTATGCATTTTAGTCTGCTCACGCCAGCGGATGATCGATTCTTGTACTGTGTGTTTGTGTGTATTCCCTGAAAATTGTTGTGCTCCACTGAGTAAAAGCGAATCTGCTGTCTACTATGGGAAAAGAAGCTAGATGTTGATCACCTTTTGATCTTAGAAACGATGATTCTTACCATCTAATGGAATATGTGAAACGACCAGACTTGCCGAGAGCCTTGGTTGCCCCTGACGTGGATCACCCGAATGGATCGCCAGGGCACGATCATAACAATATGAGTGTGCTTCAGCAGCACGTTGCTTTCTTCGATCAAGATGGCAATGGCATCGTCTACCCATGGGAGACTTACACTGGTAAAAGCTCACACCCAATGCTCGTTCGACATGGGACTAATCGTTTGGTCTCGTCATGTGATTCTGTTTTCGTATGGTAATTTTCAACGCTTCATACGAATTTTTGCAGGATTTCGCCAGATTGGGTTCAACGTCCCAGCATCCTTTGTCTTCGCCTTTTTCATCCACATTGGGCTGAGTTACCCAACTCAACCTGTAAGTTCCTTTATGAATTGCTGACTGTTGTACATGTCATAGATTCGATCGTATTGAACAACCTTTGCTGATTATTTTGCCGTGTCATAGGGGTGGATTCCTAATCCACTTTTCCCCATACACATTAAAAACATTCACAAGGCGAAGCATGGTAGTACTTCTAAGACCTATGATACTGAAGGAAGGTAGAGTACACACATGCATACACATACAAGAACATTCATCGTACGAATGAAGCATATATCTGTGGATCAACTAAAAAGAAAACCTTACGATTCAGGTACCTCCCTGCGAATTTCGAGAACATGTTCAGTAAATACGCGAAAACATATCCCGACAAGCTCTCCTTCAAGGAGCTGTGGAGCATGACTGAAGGAAACAGAGAAGCATTCGACTTCTTTGGCTGGTGAGTGTCATAGAAAAGACCAAAGCTAGCTCTCTCTCTCTCTCTCGAGTACTCTTTTCGAAATATTATCTTGACCGACTATAACCTTCTTAAGGATTGCGAATAAGGGTGAGTGGGTTGCTCTATATATGCTAGCGAAAGACCAAGACGGTTTTCTCTCGAAAGAAGCTATGAGGGGTTGCTACGATGGAAGCTTGTTCGAGTACTGTGCGAAGCGACGAACCAAGTGCCAGGTGAAAAAGGATTAAAGCTTATGTCTATGTTACGCTGATTACCCTATCGAGATAGTACAGTATCTATGTCTTGTATACTCTATCAATGTCTGTCTGAAGTTTATCGATGGAAGACTTGATGATAATGAGGAATGCATGCATGTATACTCTATGGTCTCTCTATGCTTTTGTCCCATCCTCTTCTTTCACCGCCAATTGCTGTAGTAAAAACGAAAGCATTCAAAAAAAGGTGACAAAATGTTATAAATTCAAAGTTCAAGCTCTATAATGTACATTTCCGTAGCATCGATTCCTGATAGGGTTCAAAAAGATTCTAACATCTTAGCATAATTCGTCTTCTTGACCGATTCTACTGAGCTCACTGAGTTCATCGTTCTTGGCGAACCGTCCCCTTACACGTCGACTATCTGCTAGGGTTTTCCGACATGCGTACTGTACTAATGGAAGATTTCTACGAAGTTAGAAAAAATAGCGTATTTGGAGATCGAATCAAACATGGACACAATATATACCTTGATTTTCTTGCTAAAGTTCCTCAAGTTTTTTTTCTCCTTGTATCGCTCGACCTTTCTTCTTCTTTCTTCTATGGGGAGCTTCCGAGGCTTAAGGCTCGGGTCGTCCAAATTTGTAATGTTAGAGGATAGAGAGCTCATAGCGCTTATTTCTCCTTGTCCAAATTTGTAATGTCAAGAGGATAGAGAGCTCATAGCGCTTATTTCTCCTCCTCCGAGTGGTAAACGGTGATCATCGCCGTTTATCCCCTTCATATCAAGAAACATGGATGTATTAAGACATATATAATAGGAATGTTATTCTCACAGAGAAATTTCCGAAGAAAATCTTATTCCATTACCTGAAGCTCACTCGTGCAGTTAAGATATCTCTGCACGGCATCCCGAGGAAAAAAGGGCAAGTCCAGCCTTTCTCCATAAAGTTCCAGATCTTGTGAGATTATATTGTTTCTGAACATGAATCCACCTGCGTTGAAAATCCCGAGATTCTCCGAAGAGTACTGTACGGTCAGCGGAATCGAGCACGCAGAACTCATAGGATTTGCAATGGAAGAGCAACCAATGTAAGAAGGCATTGGCGGCGCGGCGTAATGATAGAACTCAAAGGATTGCACGAAACTTCGTCGAACATCCTAGTTGGGGTCGCGGGACCCATCTGAGTCGTAGCGTTCAGTTGATCTCCCAGAGATAAGTGATTCGAGTTGTAATTAAGAGAAGAATCAATGCCGAACATTTCTTGATGATCAGATCGGCTTTCGGAAGCAGACGATGACATAATAAAGTGCGACGGTGAAGAGATGTCGTGGTGCATCTGGTCAGTATGACCCGTGCCGTCGAAGATTGGATCCGTGGGTCGACCCGTCTGACTGTTGGATCGATGCCCGTGATCATATAGCCCATTGTGAATCAGTAGATATTTATCTATGTGGCAATGGTTCGAACTCGGATCGACGACTAAATTTTTGGTTACCCGTCTCCTCCAATACGTCCCCGAGGAGCGATAGTCCAAAATTATTGCCGGAAATTTCATCCTTGGATTGATTTTCGTGCCATTGATTCGAACTCAGCTCGATATCTAAGTTATGTTTGTTATCCATCTCCAATGCATCGTCGATGATGAGTGATATTGGAACGTTGCCGTCTATTTCATCCTTTAAATAAATATATATCCTGAATATGTAAAGAAAACCTTAATTACCACGGAAAGATGTTTATTAGGGGAATGAATGATGTTTTCCACCATAGCTCTTGGGTTGGCCTTTGCCCTCGACGAAGAATACGAGCTACTTGCATTAATATTCTTCTGAAAATTTTACGCCTTGTTTACGTATATTTGCATGGCGTTCGAGCGCCGAAATAATGTAAGAGCAGACATCAAAATGATTTTCTTGATGAAACGATCAAAATATATACACATGCTTTCGTCCGTCTTAAGAGGAGTGGGCATACGACTACACGTAATGTAAGGTGGCAATCCATATTTGGCAGACTAATCTTAAGTTTGTTTTATTTCAAAAATAAAAAATTAAAAAATCTTAAGTTTGTTTGGATTTATATATTTAAAATATTTAAAAATTTGGTTTCCCTAAGTATATATGTTTAGGCCAACCAAACCAATGTCCTACTGTTGATTTTGACCGTTTCTGTTGTCGGAAATGCAAATTTGGTGTATAGTATACTGTTAAAGGAAAGTTGGAGGTCATATGATCCATGCTTTATAGATCGATTTGCAGTTCTTTTTTGTAATAAATATGATTAAGGTTTCGTAAGTTTGTGGACATATGGGAACCTTGATATGGGTCATGTTATGAACTATCAACATCTCAAAATAATAACCGGATAAGTACATACGTTTCTCTCGATTATAAAATCTGAAAAAAATTGAAGAGTTCAAAGAGCAAAATCTTCAAAATTCCATCCTTCGCTCATCAATTTGTATTAGAATCGAAAGTGCGTTGTAGCACAATTTTTTTTCCAAAAACGCGTTAAAGCACAGCTACACAAATCACCGATGCGTTGAGCGTGTTTTAAAAAGCGATCGTTACTCGTTAGAGCGCTTTTTAAAGCGTGCTATAGCGCGATTTTTTCCTAAAACGCGTTAAAGCTTAATAAAATTATTGGCCCCCATCTCCTTTTATGTTCTGCTTAGTTTTCATATGCAAAATGTCTCCACTAGTTGTTACCTTTATTCCCTAGTCATTTAATTATAACATCTTCGAATTGATCTGTATAGTCTTCAAATAATTTTTCAATCATAATAATCAACTTAATAAAAAAAATGAACAAAAACCCTATTAAGACATGTGGGAGATCAGCCAGAAAGAGGGAATTTTCATGGAGTGGTTTCTTATATATATGCTATGTTGTAATCGTGTTACATTTTCGAGTTTCTTTGTGTGTTGTTTCTTAATTCGAAAGCAATGAAATTATCTTCTTTTTCAAAATCACTCATGCTTCTCACCTCACATACACGTTATTTCAGAATGAACAAAAAAAACTAGGAATATTGTAGAGAAACAAATTATTAGAAGATTTTAGGCATAGCATAATCCTATGATAATGCGTAACTAGTCAACGTAGTCCACATAAAAGTCTAATTATCTCGTTTAACATGAATATGTCATGTAATCTACCATTTGACTTATCCTTCGATACAAGTTAGTCAAACACTTCAAAAACGGTTTGACCTATTTATGAAAAATAGCCCATCAAAGTCGAAAACATAAATGTGTAATATAAGAGATCCTTACGATTATCATGGACCAATTTTTCTGTTCTTTCCAGTCACGTCTGAGTCCTCTTTTTCTCCGAACTCTTTCCTCGTGAAGATCATTTCAAGTCTGATTCTTGTAACTGCGTCCAGAATTATCATTGACTTAGCCTATAATCAGAATAGGGCGCAACTCTTTCCTCTTCCCTGTTTTTTCTTCCTCGGATTATCTCATCGTAGCTGAAGTGCCCTCGAGCAAATCACACTGCCCACCTTCTCTGTCATAGTGATACAAGTCTGGTCTCGAAACCTCATATATTATTACCATTACTAGTGGCTTAAGTTCAGTGAAATCACGCAGAAACTTCAAACATGGATTGGATGCTGGCAAAGGACAATCAAATGATTTTATAAACACATGAAACATAATGAAATGCATCTCCTAAGATTCAATAACCAAACAAAACCAACAATTTTTTATAAAAAAAGACAACCTTGTAAGTTAACTGCATGCATCAAATCAAACTCCTCGATAACTTCCAGCCGCACAAGATCACAACTACTGGAAAACAGAAAAGACTAATTCGTCTGATTTCAAAAGTTTGTTTAAAATTCGACGACCGAATGACAAAATCATTTCAGATTTTCAATTGAAACCCCATTTTAACTCCTGCAAACGTATTAGCCCCTATTTTGTCGGGCACGAGGAAAATAAGTACGCAAGCAAATTGTTGTCGTGATGGGAGCTTCACTTGTCTTAAACTCTGAACCACTTAACCGACCATTATAACTACGCTTCCAAGCGACAGAAAATAACCACACAGCATCTTAACTTGTTAACACTTATTCAAACCAAACTCATCATCACATTGTTTACGATCAAAGTCCCGCAACACGAAGTTCAACAGGACATTTTGGCTCAATTTCTCTTCCGAATCGCAGCTTACAATCATAATGGACGATGAAACTCGAAAAAGGTGCGAATCGCAAGAATACAGATTCAAAAAATAACTATTGACGAAGCAAACAGCAAAAGCAACACGCATTACACTACTGCCACTACTACCTGAGCGCACCTTGAAAATGCATATGTTGAGAGACTCACTCCAAGCACGTGATAGCTGCTGGCGAAGTAGAAGAAGAACAAAGCCCTAGAGCTAACCAATCCAATTAGAGATGGGGGAACAAAATATCTTCTGAACTATATAGCTTAACTAGCTAGAGTACTTCTTTCTGTTTCAACTAGCACATGTATGGGCTATTAATAGCCCAAATAAATGAGGCCCATATACGAGAAACTATGATCGATCAATAAAGAAAAAATATTCATCTCATGTTTCATACTATCATTTTACGAATATATGCAATTGATCGTACAAATGATGAATATGAATTAAATTATGAATGAATTGATCGTAACAAAGGGATCAAGGACACAACAAACCGAAACAAAAGAGGCCAAATGTGAATAAAAGACAAACATTGGGGTAAAAAGTGTCGCTTGTCCACTAAATCCTTTTTCTTCTTCAATCAGAGATCGAGGAAAGCGAAGCCACGTAAACCAGTTTCCAGTTTGTTCGGGAGAGAAGAGACAAAAGCTCCTCAGATGAAGTTTTCTAGCACCTTCAGTTTCGTAGAACAGAATTATTACGATACGCTACCTACCGCCGTAAGCGAACCACGTAATAGCAATTATTCTCGTCGCTTCGTCCACGCGGATCCTCACTATGCGTAGCCGATCATGTCTGCCACGAGTTGTTTCATTGCTTTATTTTTTACCTAATTTTTCTCCTTTTTTTTTTGCGTATTTAAGCAGGCGATCGTCGAGTTTTGAGGAGAAACTGTAGGTTACGTACTTATTTTGAGAGTGAGCGATCTGCGGGAGAGTAAAATCATTTTTCTTTCGTTAATCACTCCTCCAGATTCTTTCACGAGTACGTGTTCATCCACTCCGCCCAAATACGGATACACACTGTGGGCTTTAGCAATTTTTTGTTAATCAATTCCATAATGAGTATCGGCTTACCAAACCCAGCCCCCCTAAATAGTCTGCTTTTTCCCCCACGGCGAAAAAATGCACATAACAAACGTTTTAGACCTAAAGTAATCAGAAGTGAGGCGGTGTCGAACGGTGGTCCTAAAGTAATCAGAAATGAGGCGGCGCCGAACAGTGGTCCTAAAGTAGTCGGAAATGATGCGACGTCCACTGAGGCGCCGCTAGCTCCGGTGACGAAGGAACGACCTGTTCGGAACGATTTGGAGAAAACTATTCCCAAGCCATGTGAGTTTTCTCGCATAATTTTTTTCGTCGGTTCCGGATGATCAATTTTAGGGATTGGAGAGAGGAATTTTATGCATTTTAGGCTGTTCACCCCAGCGGATGATCGATTCTAGTACTCTGTGTGTGTGTGTGTGTGTGTTCTCTGTCAAATTCTAGCTATAAATGCTTAACCAATGCTATGGCTCGGGATTTTATTCCCTGAAAATTGTTGTGCTCCACTGCGAGTCTGCTGTCTACTATGGGAAAAGAAGCTAGATCACCTTTTGATCTTAAAAACGATGATTCTTACCATCTAATGGAATATGGGAAACAACCAGACTTGGCGAGAGCCTTGGTTGCCCCTGACGTGGATCACCCGAATGGATCGCCAGGGCACGATCATAACAATATGAGTGTGCTTCAGCAGCACGTTGCTTTCTTCGATCAAGATGGCAATGGCATCATCTACCCATGGGAGACTTACACCGGTAAAAGCAGCTCACATCATGCCTATGCTCGTTCTACATGGGACTAATCGTTCGTTTTGTCTCGTCATGTGATTCTGATTTTGTATGGTAACTTTCAACGCTTCATACGAATTTTTGCAGGATTTCGCGAGATTGGGTTCAACGTCCCATCATCCTTCGCCTTCGGCTTTTTAATCCACATTACGATGAGTTACCCAACTCAGCCTGTAAGTTCCTTTATGAATTGCCGACTGTTGTACGCTACATGTCATAGATTCGATCATATTGAACGACCTTTGCTGATTATTTTGCCGTGTCATAGGGGTGGATTCCTAATCCACTTTTCCCCATACACATAAAAAACATTCACAAGGCGAAGCATGGTAGTACTTCTAAGACCTATGATACCGAAGGAAGGTAGAGTACACACATGTATATACAATACATACAAGAACATTCATCGTACGAATGAAGCATATATCTGTGGATCAACTTAAAAGAAAACCTTACTATTCAGGTACCTCCCTGCAAATTTCGAGAACATGTTTAGCAAATACGCGCGAACATATCCTGACAAGCTCTCCTTTGAGGAGCTCTGGGCGATGACTGAAGGAAACAGAGAAGTATTCGACTTCTTTGGTTGGTGAGTGTCATAGAAAAGACCAAAGCTAGCTATCTCTCTCTGAGTACTTTTTGTCGAAATATTATGTTTTACTGACTATAGTTGATTCCCTTTATAAGGATTGCGAATAAAGGCGAGTGGGGCGCTCTATATATGTTAGCGAAAGACGAAGACGGTTTTCTCTCGAAAGAAGCTATGAGGGGATGCTTCGATGGAAGCTTGTTCGAGTACTGTGCGAAGCGACGAACCAAGTGCCAGGTGAAAAAGGATTGAAGCTTATGTCTATGTTATGGTGATTACTCTATCGAGATAGTGTATAGGATCTATGCTTTGTCATGGTAATAGAAGTGATCTATAGGAAGCATGTATACTCTATCAAAGTCTGTCCGAAGTTTATTATCGATGGAAGACTTGATATGATAATGATGAATGATGCATGTATACTCTGTAGTTTCTCTATGCTTTTGTTCGAGTATATTAATTAATCCAAAAAAAGCGGGCAAAAATAAGAGAGAAACTCTTTTAGTTTTTCAGTGTGGGATTCGAATCCTCATAAGTTATATATTCGTCAATTTGAGAACGGGTGATAATTTATTCATTAATTCCTCATTATGATTCTAAACAAGTTGCTAGTCTTATAATTTTCAAAATCAATTTTGTTACTCTTCAATTCCTCAATCGGACTAAATTAGACTTTAATTTTGTTATGTATGACAGTGGCCCCACGCAATACAGCAATATTATCCAACAGATAAATACATGGTCAAATGTTTTAGAAAGACCTGTTTTGCATGTCAACATATATTTATCAATTGACTAATAGAGTCCACATCTTAGCAAATGGAGTTAACACTATTCAAAGTATGGAGCAACAGCCTCCTTATGCGTATCTAATAAATATGTGAACAAGTCCTCATAGAGACTTGAACGACAAGTAAAAGTTTTCTAACAATAAATGTAAAATTTGTCGATGCCCAAGGCAAGCTCTCCCTTCATACAGTCGCGTCCCACTATTTTCTGTATAACTAACAATCCTATCTTTTTTGTACACATGTTTTTTGTGTGTATCCTTCTGTCCCCCCAAAACCGTTACTTCTGTTACCCCAATAACTTTTCGAGCCAATTTGGTTTTTTTTTTTCTTTTTTGTTTTTCTTTATCCTTTCGATTCTCCTATTAAATTCATGAACGGGACGCCCCCCAAAAAACGTTCGTCCCGATGCTCCACTGCCGAGGTACCTTTGAGTTCGGGTTCGGTTCAGTTCAATTCAGTTCATATCCGAGATTGATTTGGTAGTTGCATTTCAAGGAGTTCATTCCATTTGAGTTGAAGAGGTTTGATCCGTACATTGTCCCATCCTCTTCTTTCACTGCCAATTGCTGTATAAAAACGAAAGCATTCGAAAAAATGTGACAAAATGTTATAAATTCAAAGTTTGAGCTATATAACGCGTACCTTTCCGTAGCATCGATTCCTGATAGGGTTCGAAAAGATTCTAACATCTTGGCCTAATTCGTCATCTTGACCGATTCTACTGGGTTCACCGAGTTCATCGTTCTTGGCGAACCGTCCCCTTACACGAGGTCGACTGTCTGCTAGGGTTTTCCGACATGCGTACTGTACTAACGAAAGATTTCTACGATGTTAGAAAAAAATAGCGTATTTGGAGATCGAATCAAACATGGATACAATATATACCTTGATTTTTTTGCTAAAATTCCTCAAGTTTCTTTTCTCCTTGTATCTCTCGATCTTTCTTCTTCTATCTTCTACGGTGAGCTTCCGAGGCTTAAGACTCGGGTCGTCCAAATTCGTAATGTCAGAGGATAGAGAGTTCATAACGCTTATTTCTCCTCCTCCGAGAAGTAAATGTTGCCCATCGCCGTTTAACCCCTTCAGATCAAGAAACATGGATGGATTAAGACACATATCATAGGAATATTATTCTCACAGAAAAATTTCCGAAGAAAATCTTATTCCAAGTACCTGAAGCTCACTCTTGCAGTTAAGATATCTCTGCACGGCATACTGAGGAAAAAAGGGCAAATCCGGCCTTTCTCCATAAAGTTCCAAATCTTGTGAGATTATATCGTTTCTGAACGTGAATCCACTTCCGGTGAAAACCCCGAGATTCTCCGAAGAGTATTGTACGGTCAACGGAATCGAACACGCAGAACTCATAGGATTTGCAATGGAAGAGCAACCGATGTAAGGAGGCGGCGGCGGCGTAATGATAGAACTCAAAGGATTGCACGAAACCTCGTCGAACAGCCCAGTCGGGATTGCGGGACCCATATGAGTCGTAGCGATCGGTTGATCTCCCAGAGATAAGTGATTCAGGTACTTGTAATAAAGAGAAGAATCCACGCCGAACATTTCTTGATGATCTGATCGGCTTTCGGAAGCCGACGATGACATGATAAAGTCCAACGGTGAAGAGATGTCGTGGTGCATCTGGTCAGTATGACCCGTGTCGTCGAAGATTGGATCCGTGGGTCGACCCGTCTGACTGTTGGATCGATGCCCGTGGTCATATAACGCGTCGTGCATCAATAGATCATAGATTTCGTCTCTGCGGCAATGGTTCGAACTCGGCTCAACGTCTAAATTTTGGTTATCCGTATCCTCCAATACGTCCCCGATGAGCGATAGTCCAACATTATTGCGGGAAATTTCATCCTTGGATAGATTTTCGTGCCATTGATTCGAACTCGGCTCGACATCTAAGTTATGTTTGTTATCCATCTCCAATACATGGTTGACGATGAGTGATGTTGGAACGTTGCCGTGGATTTCATCCTTCAAATAAGACGAAATCAATAGTAAGAACAAAGAATGCCGAATGAATAAATATATATATATATATATATATACTGGATAGGTAAAAAAACATTAATTACCATGGAAAGATGTTTATTAGGGGAATGAATGATGTTTTCCACCATAGCTCTTGGGTTGGCCTTTGCCCTCGACGAAGAATACGAGCTCGATCGACGACTTGCATTAATATTCTTCTGAAATTGTTACGCCTTATTTACGTATATTTGCATGGCGTACGAGGGCCGAAATAATGTAAGAGCAGACATCAAAATAATTTTCTTGATGAAACGATCAGAATATATACACTGCTTTCGTCCGTCTTAAGAGGCGTGGGCATACGACTAGGCGTAATGTAAGGTGGCAAATCCATATTTGGCAGACTATTCTTAAGTTGTTTTAGATTAATATATGTTTTTTTAAATAGATATTTAAAAATTTTAGTTTCCCTAAGTGTATATATTTAGGCCAACCAAACCAATCAACCGTTGATTTTGACCGTTTTTGTTGTCAGAAATGCAAATTTGGTGTATACTATACCGTAAAAGGAAAGTTAGAGGTCAGATGATCCATGCTTTATAGATCGATTTGCAATTCATTTTTTTGTAACAAATATGTATAAGGTTTCGTAAGTTTGTGGACATATCGGAACCTTGATATCGGTCATGTTATGAACTATCAACATCTCAAAATATAACCGGATAAGTACATATGTTTCTCTCGATTATAAAATCCGAAAAAAAATAAAATTTGAAGAGTTCAAAGAGCAAAATCTTCACAATTCCATCCTTTGCTCGTCAATATGTATTAGAATCGAAAGCGCGTTGCAGCACAATTTTTTTTCCCTAAAACGCGTTATAGCACAGCTACGCAAATCATCGATGCGCTGAGCAGTGTTTTAAAAAGCGCTCGTTAGAGCGCTTCCATAGCGTGCTATAGCGCGAATTTTCCTAAAACCGTAGTAAACTTATCCAACCTTGTCCGCCATCTCCTTTTATGTTCTGCTTAAGTTTTCATATGCAAAATGTCCACTAGTTGTTACCTTTATACTCTATTCATTTAATTAGTAACTAATGAAGAACAAAAACCCTATTAAGACATCATGTATTTGCTGCTTAATTAGTAAATAATGAAATTATCTTCTTTTTCAAAATCACTCATGCTTCTCACATACACATTATTTCAGAATGAACAAAAAACAACAACAACTAGGAATATTGTAGAGAAACAAATTATTAGAAGATTTTAGGCATAGCATAATCCTACGATAATGGGTAACTATATTTGACGTTGATGCAATTAGTCAAACACTAAAAAAATGGTTTTACCTATTTATGAAAAAAAGTCCATCAAAGTCGAAAATAAATGTGTAATAAGAGATCGAAATTGTTGGTATTTGACAGACGCGTTAAACGGTAAATATCTATTAAAGTTTTATATATTTCTTCAAATTTCGTTATTATATTACCTATTTTCAATACAGTGAGTGGACGGACGACGTCGTATATGTTCTCTAAAGAGCTTTCCAATTTCGTTCATCGATCTCTCTTCTCCGATGGATCAAGTAGCTGAAGAAGTGGAGAAGATCAAGCGAGAGTTTCGCGAAACTCACGATCAAACTCTGAAAATCGTCGATTCAATCCAAGAATATGGGAAAACATCTGCAATCACGAATCCAAACGAAGCCGACAAGAAAGATTCGCTGCCCAGATTAAATGGGTTGGCTCAAGATGGGATCAACAAATTACAATCGCTTCAGTTCACTTTTGATTTGCTTGTCCCGCAGCTGCCCTCTGCTGACGACGTCGATCGGGCGCAATCTTTGGCTGAATCATGGAAACACCAGGTTCACAGGTCTGAAAAAATTATGAGTGATTTATGTTGAAAGATCTCATGTTTGTTTGTTTTTACATAGGGTTATTGATTAATTTTATCTGAATTTCAGCTTGCGGCTAATTTTAAGGAATGCGAATCTGCAGGCCAAGGAAAACATGAAGAAGGCAGCTAAAAAAGAGGTTCCACAGTTTTATATGCCTTCAGAATTAGGATTATG
The DNA here is from genome assembly GCA_027422505.1 of Craterostigma plantagineum. Classification (NCBI taxonomy): domain Eukaryota; kingdom Viridiplantae; phylum Streptophyta; class Magnoliopsida; order Lamiales; family Linderniaceae; genus Craterostigma; species Craterostigma plantagineum. The sequence continues at coordinate 3,123,571 of JAPQWV010000007.1, forward strand.
AAAAGTTTTATATTCATGCCTGTTGTTTCGATTGTGTTGTTTCGTTTCTCTGCCTCTTGAATGGATTGATTTTGGATTTTTTTAAGTTATCATATGAATGAATTTTCATAAGAGGTCACTTGATGAATTGAACTGAGTTCATTCCTAGTGTCCTAAAACTTTCATGACCTTTTACAGAGAGAGCTTCTTTTGGGTGGAGGAGAAGAGTCTACAACTCGAAGACGAAATCTCCAGTATGTTCATGAGCAATCTCCTGCTATTTCAGTTCCACGAGACATATATGTATATACAACTGAAATTCTTTGGGTGTTATTTATTTCTTTTTTAGGACAAAAGCGGGTATGACTTCTGCAGCAGAGAGCATCACCGAAAGCCTCCGACGTACTCGACAGCTCATGGTTCAGGTCATTACCCGACTTCTAACTTAAATCCTATATCTTGCTTGCCTTTTCTAATGTTTCTCTACCTTTCTTGCTATTAGGAGGTCGAACGAAGCGCGAGCACCCTTATGACATTTGGTACACCTCTTGATTCTTCCAAAAGAAAAAGGCTCTCTATCATAAGAAAACTTCTGTAAAATTGATTTCTATCATATTGTTGTAGAGGAATCCACTGGGGTATTGAGAAAAACTGAAAGCGAATACAAGGGCCAGCACTCACTACTCTCACGAACAAGAAACCTTCTCTCCACAATGCAGCGCCAAGATGTTATTGACAGGTAAACATATATCCTTTAGCAACTTGTTTAACAAAGGTCGTATTTAATTACCAGTTTTCCACCTCTAAATTGATTCTTTTTGACAGAGTCATACTTGTTGTTGGATTTCTTCTTTTCTCGTTGGCTGTAATGTACGTCGTGTCCAAGCGAATTGGGTTGCTCAAGTTGCAGAGGAAGATAATCGCAGCTGCAAAAGCAGGCATGGCTCACAATGAAGAGGTAGTCGTAGTGCCTATAGTAGGCCGAGGTGAGGCGAACATTGCCCAGGTTCGTGAAAATGCCGTTGATCATCATATGGATATACCATTAGAACAACCTATGCATGATGAACTTTGAGTTCTTGATTTAGGGATGATGCATATTTATGTCTCCGTACTTCTGTCCATTCCATGAAAACCCAAAAATACAAACTAGAAAGAAACACTCATTGTTATTGCAAAGAGGGATACTATAGTTTTATTACGGAGACACCGTTAAAACCTCCAACAGCAGTTGACGTTTTGTACAGCTAATGCAAGACAGGATCTATAACAATGAAATAACGAATCAAACGTTATAGCGCTTGGCGACAAGGCGAAGAGGGTTCTTCTTGTGGGTCGTGATCCCGGGCAACCCGTCCAAGTCTACGTCATCGGCGGTCATCCCATCGGGCAGTTTCCAGTCAAAGGAATACAGAAGATTGGCCAAAGCCAACTCAACGTTGCCCGCCCCCAAGGGCATGCCCGGGCATACCCTTCTGCCCGAACCGAAGGGTATGAACTCAAAGTCGTGTCCCTTAAAGTCGATGTTCTTGTCCAAGAATCTCTCGGGGATAAACTCGTCGGGATTTTCCCAGTACTGTGGGTCCCTCCCTATGGCCCATACGTTGACGTAGACAATCGTTTTGGGCTCAATTTCATACCCATCTACAACGCTCTTCTCCATCGTCTCCCTCGGCACTGAGAGTGGGGCCGGCGCGAAGAATCTGAAAGTCTCTTTCACAACTGCCTTCAAGTAAGGAAGGTGGTCTAAGTCTTCATCTTCCACGACTTTCTTCTTATTCCCTATGAACCCTCGAATTTCTTCTTGAGCTCTCTTCATCGCTTTGGGATTTTTTATCATTGCCGTCATCGCCCACGTCAGCGACGCTGAGCTCGTGTCTGTTCCCGCCGCAAACATGTTCTGTAATAATAATAAAAATAACCAAAATTATGTCATTATTACACACACGTTGTAATGTGTCGTATGGTCACAAAAACCGTAGAGCTACCCTGGTTTTTTAGGCATGTAATATAAGGGAGGGCGTTACAGGGCCAACGAATTTAGGATGTGTCCTTATGTTGATGATAACTTCTAAAATTAAGCAATTTATGTACATTATACGCTGGAACACTTGATTTTGCCCGAAATTCTAGGGTTTCGGCGCACAATCTAGGGCTCGCATAATTTAAATGGTGGCGCTACTTGGAAAAAAAATTAAAGATTAATTGCGTACCATGACGATTCCCTTGACGTTGTCCCAGTCGAACTTTACGTCGGGGGATCTCTTCTCCCTCAACTGAATCAAGAGATCGACCATGTCACCGTTCATGGAGTCGGGCCTATTGGGCTTGAGATGCTCGTCGATGAGCTCTTGATAGAAAGAGTCCAAAGCCTCGTAGACCTTCTCTAGCCTATCGTACTTACCCATGAGCCTATCGATCCACGCAAGCTTAGGGAAGAAATCTGCGACAAACATAGTCACGGACATTGCCTGAAGCCCTTGCAACAAGCTGTCGAACTGCCTCTTCCCAGACGCAGTCTCGTCGTACCTCTTTCCAAACGCAAGACGACATACCACGCTGCTCGAGTAAGCCATAGCAAGCTCGTTTATTACGACGGGCTCGTTTTCAGAATTGGACACACGATCGACTATCCTAGAAACTTCCTCGGCCCTGATTGGAAGGAAAGAGTCCATCTGCTTTCGAGTGAATAGCTGCACGACGACCATCTTCCTCATGTCACGCCAGTAGTCGCTGTAAGGAGAGGTTGTTATGTCGAGGTTGTTGTAGGAGAGCTTCGCGAAGGTCGTACTGTTGGGTCGGCTCGAGAACGTTAGGTCGTTGTCCTTCAGCGCTTCTTTTGCGACTTTCGCGGAGGAGATTACGACGACGGGCTTGTTGACGAGCCTCATGCGCATGAGCGGGCCGTACTCGTCGGAGAGTTCTTTGAAGCATATGTGTAGCCTCGATTTGTCGAATAGGTGTAGGTTTCCGATGAACGGAAGCGTTGGTGGGCCCGGCGGGCGACGGTGAAGGCTCGTTTCGTTAGGGTTTTGGCGGGTTTTTTTTGAGGAAGAGTAGGGTTATTATTGGTATAGCTAAGATGACGTAAAACATATAGGCCATGTTTTTTTTGTGTTAAAGAAAGGGGTCAGATAAGAAATGTGTGTGTTGTGTGTCGATTATTATAAAAGGTTCAGTTTTGTTATGTGGGCTCTTTGCTATTTGTTTCTTTCTTAAGATGTTCTTCTGAGCATGCGAACCTATTTATAAGGATGAGGTGGGACTGTTTTTGGTTTGAGATGTCTTTTCCGCGACGGCGGTGGAAATATCTATTGTAGATATTTTTATATTATGATATGTCATATGAATTTGGTTTTTTGATGGTGTATCGACAATTGCATACACAAAACAATAAAAATTATCAGTTCAGTACCGTGTCAAAAAAAAAGTTTTATATTAGTACATAGTATAATAAATTTTTTACACAGATACACTTGTTTTGTTATTATCATTTTGCCGTCGTTTACGTATCTTATATGTATATACATATCATGTACGTGTTTATGTGGTACCTAATTCTCAAATATGTTGTTTTTGTGCTATCTCCATAAGCACGACATACCTTTCTTCAATGTATTATGTATCAAAATACGTTTCACTATATCTACTGCCAAACGGGTACCTATGTGTATACAATTTATTCAATTAGGTACATACCTCATACACAAAAGAAATGTTGATAGGAGACTAATTTGATATTTTTATAATGTTAGGTACTTAAGTGGTATTTTATTTATTCGGCAATGTCTTCATTTTAAATTATTCAAGTCAGGTGACTAGAGGTGTTCATACGGTTCGTAACCGAATCATAGCCGAATCAGTGGTTAAACGGTTTGGATCGCGATCATCTAATTTTATAGCCGTAAACCGCCGGTTGGTTCGTTTTATATATATTTTCCTACTATAATTTGTAAATATGTGGGGAGTTAGGTTTGATTTTTCACAATATTTTCTTTGCTCTCCAGTCTCAATTTGAAATCAAAACTATCTCTCAAATTTTCGTTCGAACCTATCTCGAAATTTTAACTCGGTGCTGTTAATATTATTATTATTACTATTATTAGCATTATTATTATATTAAAAGTGAAACAGAAAAAATAATAATCGGAATACAAAAAATGAAAGATCGTGGAAGCAGCAATTATCATATTTTTTTTATAATATTCAAGGTGTAATCTTTTTTATCAAGTATATGCGTTCAAACCGTAACCGTGATTACCACGGTTCGATTACGATTAGAGATTTTTACTAACCGTAAACTGACGGTTCATAACGGTGCACCGTAACCCATGAAAAAGTCTACCGGTAACCTCTCTCTGGGGACACAGGTTGAAAATTGACCCGATTGTAGTTGACCTGATCTATTGTCCATGTAATTGATTAATCTAAGCCTCTTTTTTCTTCAAAATTATTTCCAAATTAGCAATAATATCATGATGTTGTCGGTCTATAACCGCTGTCATTAAATCCTAAGAAAGAGAAGGAGAGATGTCAATAATCTTCCCAACGTATTATTTGTTTCATACCATACGTCATTGGAAGAAAAATGGAAAAGTCTAAATTACATACATAAATGTCAAAACGAAGATAGTCGTTGCGTGGGATATATGATAACAATAATTACAGTTCCGTTCTTGTCAAGTTATTGAAAAATGGGGGCACATTTTGTTATTGGATGATACTAAAATGGATATACTAATTTCTATATGATAAATATAGTTGAATTCCATCCAACTATTCGTATAAGGTAAAAGTATACATTATTTGTTTTCTCGATTCTGGAAACAACCAAAGCAGCGGTTCATTTCTTATTACGTGCCGCATATGTATGCTAAAGGATATATTTGGAGAGACCATTTCATCTTTTTCCAAATGCCAAAAAAAAAAATACCTAAAGAAAGTTGAAAGAAATTATACAAGTTAAGGATGGTCCATCTTTGAATCTTAAAGATCAGTTGATTAATGATCACATTTTTATGGCAAGCCCGCGCAAGAAAATCTTTGTGCAATCTAAGCTAATATTTTCTTTATCCTGCAAAGAAGTTTCTATGGAGGATATCTATAGCAAATTCAGTAGAGAAATATGAATATATCAAATGCAATATCTAATTATAGATCTTTTTACTAATTCATCATGTATAGGCATTCTTAATTTATTCATACCAGGGGAAGAAACACACATATATACTAAGTTAATACATAATTATCGCCAGTTTTTGTATTTAGGATTGCAAACGGATCGGATCTTTTTGTTCAATTCGATATTCGATTCGAAAATTTAAGATTCGAATTCGAATATTTAGAATATGAATCCGAATAAGAATAGTTTTCTTGATTCGAATAATTTCCGAATACGAATACAAAATCAAAGTATTCAATTCGGTTATTTATAGAATATTCTATTCGAATAATTCCATATATATTTAAATATAATATATCAATATATTACTCATAGCATATTTTAATTAAATATACATCTTAAATATAATATTTGGTTAAATAAAAAATAAATATATAATGGGAAATCATATACCCTCCCCCACCCCCCCAGATTACTATATAAACCCCGTAATTAATTATAACACCAACTTTATTACAAGAAGTAAAAAGTTCAATTTTCAATATCATCAGATGTCATTCTTTCAATCCAATATTTATTACTTATAATTATCAGTTTCTATGCCTATTTACTTCCTCTCCATTATTTATTATTATTGTAGATAATTTTGAAGGCTTTATAACTATTTATTAAATTCTTTATTTCACGTCGGCTTATAACTATTATTTAATTCTATACATTTATTAAATAATTTATGCTTAGGTTTTTAATCTGTGTTTTTATTTTACTTCAACCTATTTGTCTAGATTAATATGAAATATTTATGGTATAAGAAGATTTTAAGAATAAATGAAAGAATAATATTCATAAATTTAGAAGCTTTGTTTATTTGTAAGCGGTAAAGAGTAGAATTAACTTGTATATATTATTATATGGTAATTTTCTAAAGCTAAATCGATTTACCGAGGGAGATCTTTACCACGTCCAACGAATACTTTTTTACATATAACGATGCAACTTAAGCTTACGATAACTGTATTCATGCATACGTAATCGTTTATAAAACGACCAAAAAAAAATATAAAATAAGAATAATAATTTATAATCCATGTAGCCTTTAATTTCATTTCACATGTGGAAGTGGAACAAGTCAATAACGACCATGCAGCACATACCTCTTACTACAAGCAGGTAACTTGACTTGAATAAAATCTTCGTTTGACCAATAACATTAATTAAAAATCGACATATAATACAGTATAATCAAACACTGAATATACAATATTGACCACGACTATTGAAATTGTAATCTCCATCCTTCAAACGAAGTAAGCCAAGAAACGCGCAAACAATCACATTTTGGTCAGCGAAAAGGCTCACCTCATTATCCTATCATACACACGTATAAATAGATACACTCCCATTTACAAAGGCACTCAATTACAAACCAAAAAACACAGACATCATTACTTCTAACATCACACAACTAACAACACAAACACATTATACTACAATCACTTCCATTAACCAACATGGCCTTAATGTTCTACATCTTCTTAGCCCTACCAATAATAACACTCTTCTTCCTCAAAAGATCCCGACAAAACCCTAACGAAACGAGCCTTCACCGTCGCCCGCCGGGCCCACCTACGCTTCCGTTCATCGGAAACCTCCACCAATTCGACAACTCAAGGCTACACATATGCCTCAAAGAACTCTCCGACAAGTACGGCCCGCTCATGCACATGAAGCTCGTGAACAAGCCCGTCGTCGTAATTTCCTCAGCAAAAGTCGCAAAAGAAGCGCTGAAGGACAACGACTTAACGTTCTCGAGTCGACCCATGACAACAACCTTTGCGAAGCTCTCCTACAACAACCTCGACATAGCGACTTCTCCTTACAGCGACTACTGGCGAGACATGAGGAAGATGGTCGTCGTGCAGCTATTCACTCGAAAGCAGATGGACTCCTTCCTTCCAATCAGGGCCGAGGAAGTTTCTAGAATAGTCGAGGAGGTGTCAAATTATAGAAACGAGCCCGTGGTGATAAACGAGCTCGCGTTGGCCTATTCGAGCAGCGTTATTTGCAGAATTGCATTTGGAAAGAGGTACGACGAGACAGCTTCGGGGAAGAGGCAGTTCGACAGCTTATTGCATGGGCTTCAGGCAATGTCTGTGACTATGTTCGCCGCCGATTTCTTCCCACAATTGGCGTGGATCGATAGGCTCATGGGTAAGTACGATAGGCTCGAGAAGGCCTACGAGGGTTTGGACTCTTTCTATCAAGAGCTCATCGACGAGCATCTCAAGCCCAATAGGCCCGACTCAATGAACGGAGACATGGTCGATCTATTGATTCAATTGAGGGAGAAGAGATCCGCCGACGTCAAGTTCGACTGGGACAACGTCAAGGGAGTCATCATGGTACGCAATCAATCTTACTTTTTTGTTTAAGTAATACCACCCTTCCCTAAATTACACGCCAGAACACTAGAATTTAGGGCAAAATCAAAAGGTTCCAGTGTATAATGTCCATAAATTTTAATTTTAAAAGTTATCATCAGTATAATGACACGCTATAAATTCGTTCTCCGTGTAATATATACCCCCTAAATTACAGGATGAAAAAATTAATTAAGCATAGCTCTAGAGGGTTTTCTTGACCATACACATCATTATTACATGTGTGTTGTAATGATATTATTAATTTGGTGATTTCTGTTATTATTACAGAACATGTTTGCGGCCGGAGCAGACACAAGCTCGGCGTCGCTGACGTGGGCGATGACGGCTATGATCAGACATCCCAAAGCGATGAAGAGAGTTCAAGAAGAAATTCGAGGATTCGTAGGGAATAAAGAGAAGGGAAATAATAAACTAGTCGAAGAGGAAGACTTGGAGCACCTTCCTTACTTGAAGGCAGTTGTGAAGGAGACTTTCAGATTCTTTGCGCCGGCCCCACTCTCAGTGCCGAGGGAGACTATGAAGAAGTGCGTAATAGATGGGTATGAGATTGAGCCCAAAACGATGGTCTACGTCAACATATGGGCCATAGCGAGGGACCCACATTGCTGGGAAAAGCCCGACGAGTTTATTCCCGAGAGATTCTTGGACAAGAACATCGACTTTAAGGGACACGACTTTGAGTTCATACCCTTCGGTTCGGGCAGGAGGCAGTGCCCGGGAATGCCTTTGGGGGCGGCCAACGTTGAACTGGCTTTGGCAAATCTTCTGTACTCATTCGACTGGCAACTGCCCGATGGGATGACCGCCGACGACGTAGACTTGGAAGGGCTGCCCGGGATTACGACATACAAGAAGAACCCTCTTCGACTCGTCGCCAAGCGCTACGAAGTTTGATTCGTTATTTCGTCGTTGAAAAATATATTTTGCATTGATTTTCAAGAATTTTATGCTATTGTACGAAATCTTTGAGTTTTTGTTGAATGTTTTGTCGGTCTATGTAATGAACTATAATTTCCTTATTTTCTCAAGAAGGCCGTGAATAAAATGCTTTTTGCAGTCATTTTAGACGCAGAAACTTAGCTATTGTATCTCTAAGTTCTTATTATTACATCTCGGGTACGTACATTACAGACCAATGTAAGCAATACCTCGGTAGACGGTTTAAGCTAAATCAGCCCTAATTACGTTTTAAACATGATTAAAGTAATAGTAACTAAATGCAGCGTAATTAATATTAGCATGCATTTTATTTTTTATATCTAAATAGCTTCACTTCTTGTCGTTCATTCCGAGGGTGTTCTTGACTCCATCAATGGCGCCCTGAGCCATGTGTGCTACTTGCTCGCCCGTCTACCCAGAAAAAAATAAATAAGACGAATTAAATTAACAAGATTTCATTTATTGAGAGAGTATTTTATTTAATTTAAAATCACCTGTTGAAGGAAAGTAGCATTCTCCTCTTTGCTGCGTTGTGTATCTTGGGGAGATTTCCCGGCGGCGCTGCATGCCTTATCGTGGGTGTGGGTCGCCGTGTCCTTAGCTGACTCCACCCAATCCTCAGTCTTGGTCTGAGCCTGCCCACGGTTTTGACCGGCGTTGAACTGAGCGCTCGACATATTTTAATATATGTTGTAGTAAACTATCAATCAAATGCTAATACAAAGAAGAGCTTTCTAGCGCTAAGAGTTCGATGATGGATGTGTTCGGTTGGCAATAAAAGCGAGGTATTTATCGTAGTTTTTTTTATGGATGTGATGAGATGGAATTGTTTGGTGAGGAGTGAAATGCTGCTTGGGAATTGTGAAGTGGTGCGCAAAATCATGTCCAACATATATATATATATATATATTATATATATATATATTATATATATATATTTTAGCCCATTACGTACTATTTTTAAGGGTGTATAGGTCCGTAAATAATTTTTTTCGAGGCTATATAAATTAGACAAGCTCGAATATATTTATTTATCTAGTATGTAAGATTGATATATAATATTTGTTAAATTTGGTCCTATCTAGAACTTTGGTGCAGTTGAGCTCGACCGTCTATCTATTTACGAGCTCACAAGCTCTAAGCTTTAGATTTTTATGTTAAAAAATTATTTTACAATATATTAGAAGGTCACGACAAATTAAATTGCTTCCGCTACTTGCAACCTATGTACATCGAAATTAAAATGAATCACGTTTAAAACTCTAACACGATAATAAAACCAAAAAGAAAAAGAGAGTTCTTTTTTCAAAAAAGGAGCCATCTTTATCTCTCACTCTCATGGTCCAAGCCAAGCAATTAATCTCAACCACATAATATTAATTAATCCTATAAATTTAATAAATTCACTCTCACTGCGTCCTTTACAAAAAAGGACCACAACCCACAAATATCATGTGAATAGTAAAGCCTAGAAGAGAAAAGGAGAAAGCAATTAATTAAACTAACCTTCTTTCATATCGTTTTGTATCTTTCTTCCACCGAAAAGATATCGATGTACGCAATATATCTTTATTGACCTTTTCCCAAAGTTCTACACATCTTTCTCTTACATCAACAGCCACAAGGATTCAAAGAACCTCAAGATATCACAACAAAAAAGGGAAAGAAAAAAAAAAAAGCAACTTGTTTGTATATACGTATATCTTTCGTCCTCTTACAACATACGAGTCACGTGACAATCACACATACACAAACACGCACTAACGCGACAAAGCCACGGCAGCTTCTTGCACCAAAGGCTGAGTCACGTGCACGAAATGCTCCGCCTCTCTCTCCACCTCCTCCCAACACCTGCCGCCGGCGCCGTCCTTCCCCTCCCTCATCTTCTTCACGAACCCCACGAACCTCCTCCAATTTTCCGGCTGGAAAAGATCTGGGTTCATCCTCAGGTACGTAAAGGCGCACATCTCCCTGCCGTCGCCGCCATCCTCCATGGCCGACGCCCTCAAAATCTGCTCGTGGGCATACCCATCATACCTCGGAAGGGCATTCTCCCCTGCCAGAGGCACCCCGGCCTCACTAGTCGCCAGCGCCACCTGCCGTACGAGCTTTTCCGGCGAGCACTGAGCCTCCTGGGGCTGCTCATGGTCCCTCATCTCCACGCAGGTGAAGTTGAACACGGCGCCGTGGCGGGCCAGCATATGAGCTATGGGTAGGTAGCCGTCCCTGAACCTAGTGTTGTAGTAGCCGGCGGTGAGCTCCGGCGCGTGGGACCGAGTCCCATAGTGCCAGTGGATTCCGGCGACCTTAACCGAGATCTTCACCTCCTCCGGCGGGAACACGTCCCTGGCCGAGGCGAGGATAGCCTCGCCGTGTTCGAGGAGCATCTGTGAGTACCAAGACAGGAAGAACTCGCCGTACGGGCTGTTCCATCCGCCGCCTTCTTTCTTGAAGAAGTTTGTGTCTTCGGGCCAGTTGTTGTATTGGCCCGCGTCGGTGGGGCCCGTGTGGCCCCAATCGGGCTTGCCTATGGCCTCCGCCGCCGCCTTGAGGCTGCTGAGCATGTACTGTAAAAAGGCCGGGGAGGAAAGAAAACGATAAAAATCAGACCTTTATCCTCGCGAGACAATCGAAGCTTGAAAGAACATAAGCACACCTTGTCATAACACTGAAAAGCTCCGATTCCTGGGAATTTCCATGTCCCATTTTGCTCGGGGTACGAAGGGTATCGTAGCTCGCCGGCGGGTCCCATTCCGACTTGAATTTCCTGCAAGTCGCCGGAGTATAAGTCGTAGTTTTTTAGGAAAAATATGCAGGAAGGTTCTAATAGGAAGTAGCATGATTCTTACAACGATGGTGTTTCCTAGGAGGTGTTCGAAGGTGTCACGAAAGGCTCGCATGAAATCCGAGTAACACTGAATTGGAGTTCTACCCTTAAGGACAGGGAGATTATCGCAGCCAAGGGATATGTATTCATAGTTCCTACGACCCCATTGATCTGTGTAAGCTAGGTCTTGATCTTTGTCGATCTCTTCTACAGCCCATTTTGGCAGTGGAATACTGAAAATAACACAATCATCGATTTGATCTTACAAAAATAGCAACAACGAGCAGCTCAATCGGTTAAAAATCCCATCTTTTTGAGGTAATAGCAAAAAAAAATCATCTCTTGAAGCTGCAATAATCACACGGTGCTTTCTGTTGACCTTTATCTATTTTCTTTGATTAGATTACGTTATTGAAAAGCTATCACCGACCCTCGCTACATCCAAGGATGCAGATCTCAATGTAGTAATAAATACTATTTTACCAAAGAAGAAGAATTCAAAAGTACTTACGTGCAAGAATCTCCAACGTTGCCGCCGCACTGATGAAAGGACATGACTGCTTGAACTTTCAAGCCGTGCTTTTTGGCCATTTCTAAGAGCTCGGCGTAGCCTCCCCAATCGTAATTCCCAGGCTCATCACACTCAACAAGGCCCCACCAAACGTCCATCATTATACCTTCGACGCCGGCGCTCTTTAAGGCCATCATACTTGCGTTCATCGCCTTCTTGCGATTCACCGTGTGCTGCCACGTCACGCTGTCCAAAGGCATCATTACATAAACTGGGACGCCTTTCTTGCCCTCGGCGGCCGAGGGATTTGCCCCTGCGGCGTGGAACTGTTCCCTGGACAATGAAAGAGTAGTCGAATCGTTCTTTAAAGCTGTGATTTTTTTTCAAGGAAAAGTCATCTTTGCAAAAGTAACTTCTTTGCTGTTTTGCTTTCCCGATATGATATAAAAGCTAACATTCACAAATTTCTAGCAAGGAGACATCAATTTCGTTATTACCTGGTGAGCTCATCCGACGTCATCAGCGCCTGGGCAGCTGCGGCCACTGGGCTCAGAGGAGGCGACGGCGCGGGAGAAACACGCGCATCAGACTCCTTATTCACCGATACGCGGAGGCTCGCCGTGACGGGAGGCCTCCACACGGCGGCGGTGGCCGGAGGATCGGCGGATGCTGAAGAGGACGACGTCGTCAGCGGCGCCCCGGCCATCGCTCCGATCTGGTGAGGCAAGCTCATCGCCATGGTAGATATTACGTATACAGAAGAAATGCCCAACTGATAAAGATTAAATTTTTCTTGCAAGAAAGAGGAAGTACGAGGGTTTTGATCACAAAGAAGAAGTGAATCAGATAAAATATACGAGGTTGTGAAGTGGGCTTTGGGTTTGGGATATTATATAGACGATCATGTGGTTGTGCGTCGGCGAAGATAAGGCTTTCCACATCGACACGTGGCGATGGACACGTGGCGGAAGATAGGGAAGATTCAACAGTCGAGTTGAATCCATCCCATCCCATCGATCTCGTGAAAAAATCCTACATTTCTGTACGAAGTAAGTAAATTTCTTTTTTTTATTATTATTTTATTGGCTATATTTGATGCGCAAAAGGAGGAGTAAGACGGTGGTGGGATCACGTGTGGGGGACACGTGGTGGATTATGAGTGGTTGGACATTGTTGATTTTGTTTGCAAGGAGTTGTTTGGCATTTTGCTTTTCAAGTTTCTACGGCTGCTTTTGCTTCCACTAATTGATATGTTTTTCGAATCTCAAGACAAACACTGTCTGCTAATGCGATCGTACGCCACGACGTTTAGGATAGGAATTCATTAATACGAGACACATAGGTGTTATTTGTGGGCCTTGGCCCATAAAAAGTAGCCCAATTTTATTATAAGGCCCATATATTTCATGACTAAGGCCCAATATTTGGCAATAATTTGTAATTAGAATGTTATTGCTAGGGGTGAGCAAAACCGGATATCCGGTTTTTCGGATATCCGAAATTCGGATATCCGGATTTTCGGATATCGAAAAATGGTATCCGTATCCGCTCCGGTTTTAATCGGATATCCGGAAATCGGATATCCGGTTTATTCGGATATTTACACCGGATATCCGCATCCGATTTTTAAATTTATTTTTCTTATATTTTTTATTATTTTCTTTTGAAAATCATATTTTTTATTTCTTATCACAATAAAAAAATATATATTTTTTAATATAAGAATTTCTACACATATTAATCCAGACAATATGTAAATTTATGATTCAAAATTACATAATAAAGAATAAATACAATACCACAAATTCACATTAATTTTTTAACTCGCGTCTCGATGTTTTTATGTTTTTTTTATCTCAATTCTCTAACAAAGTTTTTTGCAATAATAAAAATAATATAAATTTGAATATTCTACTTGATGATTTTTTTCCTTTTTGGACCTTCATTTTTCTTTTTGGACTATTTTTTTTATTTTTTTTAAAATATAAAACCGGATATCGGATATCCGGATTTTAGACAAACCACTATCCGTATCCGATCCGGTTTAGTTTAAAATAAATCGGATCGGATATCCGATCCGGTTTTTAAAACCGGATATCCGTTTTTTCGGGTTTTGAAAACCGGATACCGGATCGGAATCCGGTTTCCGGATATTTTTGCTCACCCCTAGTTATTGCCCATGTGAGCCGAATCTAAATTTATAATATGTGCCTGCCTGCCTACCTAAATACAGAATTGCTTGCTATATTAAATTATAATATCGAAAACGACCCATTCTATTGACGAACAAAACCAATCATGGAGCCTCCTTTTTCATTCGCTTTCACGAATTGAATATTCTCTATAGTCAAACCTCAAGATAATAAAAGCCATTTTGCGTCAAACAAAACAAGAGACGCCATTTTTGAAGGTTCCCACATCTGATCCCAAGGAAAATCTCTCCAATTACAATTGAAAAGTATCAAACAAACATACGACAAGAAAGAATTACATATTTATTCAGATAAATCCACACCGCAAATCAAATTCTATCTCCAAACTAGACGTACGCAACGATCTTACCCAAAAAATTAAAACTAGAATATTAATATTTCCACACACTCAAATATTACTAACAGTAGGACTCGGCTCAATTCTCCTCAAAGGAATCCCACGCTTATCATCGCCGTCGTCGTCGTCATCGTACACGTAAGCAACCCCACCGTGTCGGGTCAGATCCATACCCGCAAGCTCATCTTCTTTGGATACCCGAAGCAAATTCAGCTTATGAAGAACATAGAACAAAGGACCCATCGTCGCACTGACCCACCCGACAATCACCAATATCTGCACCACGTGCGCCGCCAAAAGCCTGCCGCCGCCGCCCATGAATAGTCCGTAGGGTCGACCCGGTTTACCCGGGTACACTTCGTTCACGTACTTCTCCTTCGCAAACAGCGCCGTGAATATAACTCCCCACGCGCCGCAGCCGCCGTGGAGCTGCGCCGCCTCTAATGGGTCGTCGAATTTGACCCTCGCCGCCAGCTTGTTGAACCCTATTAGCACCAGCGCCGCCACGAACCCACACACCACCGCCGCCCACGGCTCAACCACGGAGCAGCCGGCGGTTATGGCGGCGAGCCCGCCTAAGAGTCCGTTGCAGACGTCGGTGACGTTCCAGTGGCCGGAAAGCAGCCTCTTTCCGAACAAGGTGGTCAGACCCGCGACGCAGCCTGAGAGGGTGGTGGTGACGGCGGTCCGGCCGACGGCGGACCACTGGCCGTAGTAGCCGCCGCTGGAATACGCCGGCGAGATCTTGTTGAAAGAGCCTGGGTTGAAGCCGTACCATCCGAACCAAAGCAAGAAAGTGCCGAGCACCACCAAGGAGGCGCTGTGTCCCCTCAGAGCCACCGATCTACCCCTATGGTCGAATCGGCCTATCCTCGGCCCCTCAATCAGCGCGCCGTACAGGCCGGCGATGCCGCCGACCATGTGGACCACGCCGGAGCCGGCGAAGTCTATGACGCCTGAGCCGAATAAGAGGTCGTCCGTGTTTGACGCGCTGGCCCAGCCGTCGCCGGACCAAAACCAGTGCGACACAACTGGGTAAACAAACCCTGCGACGGCGGCGATGGAATTAAAACGGTCGTCGTCTTTAATCACTGAGCAATTTTCCGACCGGCGAAATAGAGTACACAGACATACCTGTGAGGAAAGAGGAGTAGATCAAATAAGCGACGAACTGCGTCCTCTCGGCGATGGACCCACTCGTAATCCCGGCGGCGGCGATCGCAAAGGCCCACTGATACAGAAAATTGGAGTAGTCAAACGACGACGTTGGGACATCCTTCAGCCCAAAAAAGTGTTTCCCTATAAACCCATTCGAAGGCGTTCCAAAGGCGAAGGCAAACCCAAAAAGGTAATAGAACAGCCCCCCGGCGGCGGCGTCGAGGACGTTCGTCAGCATGATGTTCATCGTGTTCTTGGCTCGGACGGAGCCGGCGCAGAGCATGGCAAAGCCCAGCTGCATAGAGAAGACTAAATAGGCGGAGAAAAGAAGGTAAGTTGAATCGATGGCGAAAGATGCGTCGGAGAGCTTGTTGGAGACTGTGTTGAGCTGGGAACAGAGGTAATCGGCGGCGGCGGTGGAGTTTGAGCCGCCGAGGAGGGCCGTGAGGTCGGCGGCGGAGCAGGTGCCGGCCATTGGAGGAGACTATTAGAGAATCAATGCGTTCTTGTTAGTCTTTGGGATTGCGTGCCAAAGGAAAATCATATATATAGGGAGAGGAAGAAAAGGTTTTTGACTTTTCAGCTCTTCTTTCTTCGGTTGGTGGTTAGGGGCTGTGGAACGGTCAAAGGGCAACCTAAAATCTGATTTTGGGTCATATTAATCACCATTATCGTTCATATTGATTAAGCTTTCTTGTTCTTTTGATTTTTCTGCGTTGACGCAATGAGATTTAAAAAAAAATCACATCTTTGGTAAAGCGAAACGAAGTTTCGTAAGTGGGAAAAGGAAGAGATAGTTTTCTTTGTGTGGGTCAATTACTATGCTTTCCTTGTTCGGCTATGAAAATTTCACATGCACACAGAATAGTCCATGACACAGAAATGTAGTTATAACTTGCCAGCGATGAACAACGTAATAAATTCTCAGATCGCAGCTTACAAAAAACTAGCCAAAATCAAGCGCCGTCACAGCCCTAACTATCCATCGAAATCTTAAAGTTGGAAAACATTAGTTGCGTGAAGAGGAAAGAAAGCTTTGTGAATGTCTTGCTTTGGTGATAATCTTCGCCGTTTAACAGATATTTATAGACGAAGTTAACGTGTAAAATACAGGATGACGTGGCATGACACCGTGTCAGACTGCGGCTTCCTTATTTGTTCACTTGATAAACTACATTGAATAGTTTGGTAATAGTAACTATAAATATTCTGAGTGTGTGATTGAGCATTATTCGTAGTATTTCCAAGACATAAATGATCAAACGAAGGGGCTACAACGCTATGTATAAGAGGAAAACAAGAAAAAGCAACGGTCTTGAGCTACTTGTTACTATTATTTGTACTATTGAGTGACTTGTTTGCTGCATAAATAATCAAACGAAGATAGATAGATATAAGAGTATATTACAAATCAGGACCCAAAAATATTTTAAAATAGGGCTCAGGCTCTGTCAGAAAAAATATTAGTTTAAAAGACCCAATTTTTTAGAGATAAGGACCTAATTTACACAAGTGTTATAAAGTGTATATGAACTGTTATCGGATGAACATTTTCAGAACAATGAAGTGTTACTCAAGAACAATGAAGTTATACTGCAGACTAATGAAGTGTTACTGAACAAATCGGATCCTTAAAATTAATTTTTTTAAACGACAGCGCCGAACGAAAATTACCTCTAGAGGAGGGAGTATTAATATTATAACTTAGGTAGAATAGTCAACAATGCTATATAGGCTCCCAGGCTACCAACCACTTTCCTCTTCTCCATCATATATCTTCAAGCTTCATCAACACTCAAACATATTGCAATAATCTTTAATTACTTTCTCTTTAGTTCGCTTTTTTATTGCAATCCACTTTAATTACCTACCCTTATAATTTTCTTTCCTAGTCTCTTACGCTTTTAATCTGCTGCAATGTATGTTGTATTTTCTTCATACTCTATTATCAACTTGGCTCATCCTTTATCCCTAATATATGAATGACAAACCACTTAAGTCGCAATTTGCTTTTTCAACGTTTATAGCATAGCATGCGAAAATCAGTCATCATCGATGGGACCGATCAGTAGAGTTGGCCCTAACATTAAAGTTGTCGAAATCTTGATATTCTTTGACTTTCTTTTAAATATAACATATTTTTTCCTTAGTTTATATGAAGTAGTGTGTTGATTAAATTAGTGTCACTGTGAAGAAGATAATCGGACATATGACAAGTGGGGCACTAAATGATTTCATATACAGGGACATGTTCTCACTTTTAGCAATTCTTTTTTCCTTGTAATTCGGTGGAAAGAAGAATCATATATTGCTTTCTTTTTTCGAGCAATGTGTGCACAAAATCAAAGCAGACTTATTTTCTTCTTTCCGAGCTCATTGCAGCGCCAAAGATGACAGCAGAAAATGGATCAAGAGACGGTGAAGATTCTGCCCAAGAACAACAGCCCATGAAATTCTTGATCAGAAAGAAGAAATCATTAGGAGCTCGATATGCCTATGGCGTAATCTTCCTCCTAACGAACATCATAGCATGGCTTTTCCGAGACTATGGAGAGAAGATTCTTACAATGTTGCCCTGTAAGTTTTCGATGAATATCTCGAGAGAAATGATGATGGGCAATCTTAAAAGTAAGTTTTTTTCTTTCTGCGCAGATTCCAAGGCTTGTGGGGCGGAGGAGAGGGAGTGCTACCATACAATGGGAGTTCTCAGAGTCAGCTTAGGATGCTTCGTATCCTTACGTTAATGGCCGTTTTGAAGTAGATCTAATCTAATTACAGAAGCTCCTCCTTAACACAGAGATCTGTAATAATAAGATATTCTTCTTCTTGATGTTCTTGTCGACTTGCAACGCCAGAAAGCTTTACCAGGCTCGAAATTCTTGGCATTCTTGCTTGTGGGCTCCCAAGTTCGTCCTCTTGCTTGCCTCGTTCGTAGTACCTTTCTTTCTACCCTCACAAATCATCGAACTATACGGTAAGATTTTGCCCCCTGGGAATTTCGATTCAGACATGAGTAAGAATTCACGTTTGTTTGTCGTAAACTTTTGCAGGCGAACTTGCTCATGTTGGCGCCGGGTAATTCTTCCCTCTACACATATCAATTAATGCAGTCATCGATGACGACCATTGCTACGGTGTTTTTCAGGGTTTTCTTGATTCTTCAGCTGATAAGTGTGATCGAATTCATCACATGGTGTAACAACTATTGGATGTCCGATGCAAGAAATCAGTCGCGGTACACACCATTTGCTATTGCCAGCCATTTTCTTTAGTACTAAATTTCGTTCGAAGAACTAAAAAATGCTTCATTCTATTTGCAATTGCAGCTGCATAGGTCTATTCATGTCGGCCTTATTCTATTTAGCTTCCATAGGCGGCGTAGGGGCAATGTACGCCTTCTACGCTTCAAAAACCTCTTGCTCCTTAAACATATTCTTCATCTCTTGGAGCGCTATTCTCTTGCTCGTAATGATGGCCGTCACGCTCCATTCCAAGGCAAGAAAAAAAAAACCAGCCTTTTCTTTTGTAAAAAGAGTAAAATCTTCCTTCTTCTTCTTCTGATGTAAAACAATATATATGTAATGACTATTTCTGCCCTGTTTAAGACAGGGGAAGAGAGGCCTTCTATCGTCGGGCATTATGGCGTCTTACATCGTCTTCCTATGTTGGACCGCCCTGAGAAGGTAAGTAATCGATCCCAAGACTTAATTTTTTTATTCTCCGTTTTCTCCTAACGAAATTTCGCCGATCGCAGCGAGCCCTTGAGCCAAAATTGCCGCCATCGAAGGCAAGAAACTGCTGCAAAAGCTGAAGCAGAGCGTAACAACTGGGCCACCATAGTTGTAAGAAATCGTTCACAATAGCCCAAGTAATGCTTCGATTCTTTGATTTTGTTTTAAGTCGGTTTTCACAGGGATTCCTCGTAGCTCTTTCCGCCATCGTAGTAGCGACTTTTTCCACTGGGATCGACTCTGATACGTTTCAGGTGAGTTAAAAGGCAAAGAAACAGGGGAAGTTTCATTACAAGCACAAGACTTAGTTTGCTGTCTCTTTTTTCTAGTTACGAAAAGATGAGTTGTCTGAAGACGACGACGTTCCTTACGGTTATGGATTCTTCCACTTGGTGTTTTCCTTGGGAGCCATGTACTTTGCCATGCTATTCATCAGTTGGAACCTAAGTAGAACCCTTACGCAGAAGTAACATAATACATACTCTTACAGTGCAAATCTATGATACGTAGATAAGTTAGTTAAACCTTAATTACTGCAAAAAATGGCGGCGCAGATGGAGCATAGATGTGGGATGGGCCAGCACTTGGATAAAGATCGTCAACGAATGGCTTGCAGCTACTATATACAGTGAGTTGCTGCTTGCTTTGATAATATATATATTGATCAATTTTAATCTTTTTTATTGTTTCTTTTTTCGGCTCATTAATGGGCAGTGTGGAAGCTGATTTTCCCGGTCTTGAAGCAACGGCCCAAAGTGATGGATCATGATGAATTCGTCGTACAAGAAGAACATGTGGAGAAATATACTGAACCTTGATTGATAGAATTTTATTTTATATATATCATATATATATACACAAGAGAATAGAGATCATCTTCTTGAAAAAGGTGTAGTATAAGGAGTTGATATAGCCTTGATTGATTGGTTATCAATAGCATGAAAAACAAGGTGGTTTTGATTGATTGTTCGATTGTCACGCTAACTAAGAATGATGATGGGTCCAATCCAACGTGATATTCTCTTCATCACTTTCGTCCCTCTTTTTCTTTTTTTCCTTCACAAACTGTAAATTTCATTATAATTATATAATTGTAATTACAATTACGTTACTCACCCTATGATCTTCATTTGCTGCCGCCCCACCCAAACCATGGGCCACAACATAATGCTTTCGTCTAATCAAAGTATTTGCGTCTTAAAAATCACTCAATCTTCGCCACGTGGGAAGTTTGAAACGCCCAACATATTTAAATTTCCCAATCTAAGGAAAAAGCGAAGTATATCAATGATCTTAGAAATATTATCTACAACTGGTAATAACCTATTGGGTATACGATGAGTTACCAATGGCCATATTGACCTCTTCTTAAAAAACTTCGTCAATCAATTATCTCACTTATAATTTGTGGGTGCCTTTATGACAATGGTATATAAATATTAGGCTTTTTTTTTATCTTAACCTTCTCCACCAACCCATACCAAACGATAAAGATGAAAATTCAAATGAATTTTGACTTTAGAGGAAGAAGAAAAGGTTAGAAAACTTGCGAGTGGTCCACCATATGATACCATTAACAAAAGAAAAACAAATTCACATTTCATATTTCGATGTAATAAAGATGATTTATATGGTGGGCATGCAATAATGTTTGGAATTTTTTAATACTTTAGGGAGAAAAATGCAATGCACGTAATATTTTATCTTCAAATTACTATTGCAAATGGAAACATTATTTTGAAATATAATACTCCCCGTGACGAGTGGGCATATATTACAAACAAAGCCGGTCCAAATTCAAAAATGAAACATATATTAAAGAAAGAAAGAAAAAAAAAAAAAAAGAGGAATTCACATCCGACCATGAAAAAAAAGGTTTGTTTTCTTTATTACAATAATAAACGATATCAATGTCATCACTCTTTCTTTAATTAATAACACAGCAAAAGAACAAGTGCAATAAAAGGAGTCGTCCCCCTATCTCTAAACAAACATTTCTCTCCTCTTTCCCTTCACTCAACGAAGAAATAGACAAAAAATCCATCTCAAAGAAATGGAGATTTTGAACCCATCAGAGGCTTTTTGGGACGAAGACTTCCTCAACTTCACCCTCGAAGGTGAGCCCACCATGGGCGGCGAAGAGAACGAATCAAAAGATTCTTCTTCTTCTTCGTTAGAGTCCAAAACGACGACGTCTAGCCACGAGATGAACAGCTGTTCATTCTCTGTAAGTCCCATCTCTTTCTTTATCTCCGGCGAGCTTGTCCGAGCCGCCGGCGTACTTGTCGGCCGTCACCGTAATATTCCAAAATAAAGTGGGGGCATATTCGGAATCTTTTACCGACGCGGTTTTTATTACTACTTGGATAGACTTGTGTGTGAGCTGTAATAATAATACTACTAGGCATGGTGGTGGTGGTGGTGGCCTGGGGACGTATTAAATCTAATTAATGAAAAAAAAATGCCCATTTTTAACTCAAAAGAGACCAAACTGCCCTCGTGACCTTCAATAATTATTTAATTTTGAAATTAACTTTGGGGGTATCGAAAAGATGCAATCTTTATTACATTGGCTTGACTTGAATCACAGCTTCATCTTTTTACCACAGAAGCTTGTCGGAGATGAAGAAGAAGAGCTCGAATGGCTGTCGAACAAGGATGCTTTCCCAGCCGTGGAGACAGTCTTCGGCATCTTGTCCGATAATCCCCAGCTCGTACTCAACCACCGCCGCCGCCGAAGCCCTACCTCCGTGATCGAACCCAGTTCGAGCCGCCGCCGCCGCACCAACGACGCCGCCGTGAGCCCAAGCTCAGTCTCCAGCTTATTCCTCGTAGGCCTCAAATTCCCAACTAACTTCCCAGTTCGTCAACGAACCAAGAGACCCATGAGGGGCAGAAAAATCTCCGCCGCCGAACTGCCAGCTCAGCAATCGTCGCCGTCGTTCTTGGCTCCTAGGCGGCGTGCGTCGAGCAGTACGGGAAGGAGGTGCCTCCATTGCCAGTCGGAGAAGACACCGCAGTGGCGGGCGGGGCCCATGGGTCCGAAGACGCTGTGCAATGCTTGTGGGGTGAGGTACAAGTCGGGTCGTTTGCTGCCCGAGTACCGACCCGCGGGTAGCCCTACGTTTTGTGGCGCTTTGCATTCTAATTCGCATAGGAGAGTGGTTGAGATGAGGAATCAGAAGGAAGTGGTTGCCGGCGGCGGCGACGGCGGCGGAGGTGGTGGAGAGGGATCTGTGGTGAACTAGGGTGTGTTGAGATATGTTAGTTGGGATAGTTCATGGAGAATTACTAGTTTAGTTTCTAGTTTCTGTAGTTTATGCAAGCATTAGTCTTTTATTTTCTCTCTCTCTCCAGATTTATATTATATTAGGGTTTTGCTGTAATGCATTAGAAATTTGATAGTGATGCCAATGGATTTTTTTTTTCTTTTTCAGTTCATCGAAGTTTTGTCTGAACTGTGAAGATGTTGTGTGTTCTTTTTCTCTCACAGATTCTTCTTTTTCTTGTCAGAACAGTACTGTTTGCTGTTCTTAAAGTGCATGCTGGATGTACTTTTTCAACGTTCAATCATCATTCACAAGGCAATGACTAATAAATTGAGGCTTTGCTTTGCTCGTATACAAAACACTATTTTATTCAAATATATGGTACCAAAGTGAGGCAAGGGCTAAATTGAGAGTTTCTTACATAGCTTCTACCAACACTAATTTGTCATGATTTTGTCTCTGTAATTGCTCAACTGCCAATACAGCATACTTGAAGCTTGAAAAACATAGATAATAATATGTATGCATCATCATCCATGACAAAAGCCGTTTTCTTCTCCATCCAATACAACTCCCAATTCTTAACATTCACACTCGATAAAAGTCTCTTACTTGCTATGAAGGGTGAAACAGAAAAAGAACAGACTCCATGGATAGAGGAATTCTTGTTCAGAAATGAACACAGAAACGAACGAAATAAGAAAAATAAAAAATCTTCCATAACAACTAAACATAAAATTGGACAACGCTTCTGCACCTACTTCAAGATTGTCTATCGGCTTTGTACGTTCTTTCTATCGAAGAAGTAAGCCGAGGTTGCACAACGCGGACGGACAGACACACAAATAGACAGAGTATATCAATTGACACAGTGCAAAAAATGCCAATATGAACAAAGGGGATTGAACTTAGGGGTATAAGATAGACAGACCTAACTTAGAGAACATATAAAAGAAGACAATCTTCAGCATTAGCACTGGCGTCCTCTTCGGCAACCAAGAGCACCTGCCCCTGAAGTAATAGAGCCAACCATTGATGACGATTTTGCCCCTAAGCTCGACGCTCGGGCATAGCTAGCAGAAGCTCCAGCGCCAGATGGAGTGAAGTACGCTCCGTTTAGCATTAAGTCTCCCTCCGATCTCCAATTCCACCCTTTCCATTGACTTTCAGCTGTTTCGACCCTCTTCGTAACCTGAATAACAAGAAATAATTCATCCGTTGCCGTTACTTGAAAAAGCTCAGATTTTGATCAAAATCGATCGACTTACCTCTTTCGCAAAGGCATTGTTGGGAGCAAGATATCTATTTCCTTGGCTGTTTATGGTGGGCTCAGCACTACCACCTATTGCATACATCTCCCAGTGAGTGTAGTCGTTGTTGACCACATGGAAGTAACCATGTCTGCACCTGAGATATTTCGTACCAAAAAAACGTCCTTACATCAGAACACACGTCCCAGGTTGTTCAAGCAAAGGTAAGAACGAAAATCGGTTTTTTTTCTGTTTTATAGTACCTCGGCATGCGCTGAATAAGGCCAGCTCCAAAGTGATTGTACGCTATAGTCACCTGCATTTGCTTGTCCTTCACATAAGAATCGCTGTGCCCAAGCAGCATAACCTGCCCATCCAAAAACAAGAAATAAGGTTAAAAATTCGACGCGTTACTAGCGACTTTTCGCAAAGCTGAAATTCGTTCACCTCATTGTGGTGTGCAAAGTGATTGTTCGAAATCGTAATGGCCGTTGATCCCATGACAGCGTCGACGAGCCCATCAGCGCAGTGAGAAAGCGAATTATGATCGACCCAAATCTGACTCGAACCGAATATAGAAATCGCATCGCCGTCGGCCATAGTCCTCCAACCAAAGTGCGACTCAGAGCTCCTCACAAGGGCATTCCCAGTCGGCTTACAGTCGTGTATGTGAAGGCCATGAACGATCACGTTGGTCACATACTGAATGGTAATGCACCCGCCGTTGGCTATGTGCACGTTGGCCCCACGACCATCTATGGTCTTAAAACTGTTGACTATCAGCTCTTGCTTCAGAGTTATTACCATGTCGCGTTTGAACACGATCCAAAGAGGCTTGTCTTGGACGACGGCGTGTCTTAAAGTGCCGGGCTTTGGGTTGACGGGGTCGTCGTCGCTGGGATCGGTTACGACGTAGAAGCGACCGTCTCGCCCCCCAATGGCATTTCGTCCAAAGCCTATACCACACTGGGCGAGCTTTTTGCGGTTTTTGTGCCAATCAGAATCGCAACGCCAGCAGTCGTCGATGGGATTTCCCGTCCCACACGAGAAAAACCCGAGTTTTCGCCTCTCTGTGCTGTTTGTCGTTGCCCTGTAATGAAATTTTTTGAGTTACAGTAAGTAAGCGTGGATTGGTAAAAGGCTACTAATGAATAGCCATGTGGTTTATGATTTATGAAATTCATGGCTTCAACTAACTATTGGTGGGGACTTTAATAAACTTTGGAAGGACAACAAAAGGTAATAATTGATTAGACCAACGCCATAGTTGGGCGATAAGACACCTTATTTAGGACAACATGGAGAAGTTGGCACTAATTGGATTAATAAAGGCTACTTACATTTCAACCATTCTTGCAACCTCTTCTGGGTTGTCCACAGCATGTTCGTGAAAGCCCACCTCGTCAATAATACCTTCCAACCTGAACAGATGACCAATAAGATTAGTTCAACGAGCTCATTGTGAAAATAGTGACACACAGCATTACTATAACTCTAGAAAAATTATACAGGCGCGGTCATCCATAAATTTTGACTGAGAATTTCAGGATTCAGGCCAAACCTAAGCAACCTCAGCCCCGTCTTGCAGGCAGCACGAATGAGGTAAGAAAACCAACAGAAACAATAAATGGAGAAGCAAAGTAATAATTTCACGTGGGATGTCAGTAAGCTTGCACCGACAATTCTGAACATTTTACTTATTAATTATGAAAAGCGAACAGTTATCATTATTGATTATTGAGGAAAAAGAAGGTGAGCTGAGCTGAGCTGAGAATACACACACTACAGTGTGTGGCGTGTGCACTGCTCAATACGGTCTCATCAGTGAAAGCTTTTCTCAAGAGGAAGACGTTGAGAAAACAAAAAAAAATTAACTAATAACTGGTTTTGGCGTCATTTACCACTAAACCCCTACGTTAAACCCCTACGTGGTTTAGGCGGATAGAGAAACACTTCTCAGGGCTAAGTTAGGTATTACAAACGAAAGCAGAAGGAGACTACGGAGGAATCCGAGGAGACTGGGATGGACGGTCAAGATCTCGTGAAAGAATGAGGGAGATCAATGGCTCGGATTCTGAAGTTTCGGGAAAAGGATAATCCTACGGTGTATATTTGATGGCTAGGAAAGAGGGAAAACCTAACGGCGCAGATCGCATGATAAAAAATGCAAATGACCGAAAAAGTCCAAAGTCTATTTACTCACTCTGTCGCCGGCGTCGTCGAGTTCGGAGAGCTCTCGGACAGCTCCTTCTCCACAGTACTGAACATTATTACAACGTTCATCAACAATTGGAAATAAACAAGTTTCCGACAAGGAAAAATCAAGCACCGAGCTCATAACAGAGCTAATCCACGAGGATGGAAAAATGTATGTTTAGGACAACGTAAAAAAGCTGTTGATGAACAGCTGAGAACTGACCACTATCTAAATACAGGTAAAGGAAGGAATGAGAAGAAGCAAAATGCAGGTGTAAGTCCATGAAAATGGATTGTCGAAGCGAAGGTCTTCAAATGTAAGAAAAACAGAGCATTATTTTCACAAATACACATAAAAACAAGAGAATAGGAGAGAAACCTCAGGTCAGTAGTTTCATGGCTGTGAAATCTCGCCACAGCTCCAATGAAGATGATCGCCAGCAACATAAACGATAGCAAGTAATGAGCCCATTTCTTCGAAGACACCGCCATTACGACACCGTTTCACTGAACCTCAGCTCAAAGGATGAAAAAAAAAAAAGCGAAACGGTGTTGAGAGGAAAACGAAGAGGTAAGAAGAGCAGCTGAAAGAGCACTTAGCTCAACGTAACGGCCAATGCATCGTTTTATAGTGGCAGAGCCGTTAAGCACTAGACGTCAAGACTTAACGACCGTTAAGTAACTGCCAAATGTGCCAGGTAATAATTACTATTTAACATTATTAACTTTTCATTTTTATTTTAATTTAATTGATTTAGTAAGGGGGAGAGAATAACTAACTCCTCTGCTCCACCCCTGTCTGCCGCTAGTCACGTGGCAGCGTCGGTCGCTCACGTGGCATGCATCTTTTTCTTTTACTTTTTTTTAATTTTCTTTTTGTTCTACTTGCGTATTTTTGCCATTTCTCACGAAATTGGAAGATTATGTGTTCATAGTCCCCTGTAAGAAAAAATAAAGATCATATGGGAATCTCAAGTACCAAAATCCTATTTTTCTGACTTGAGAAGTGTTGGTTTAAATAATCTACGAAATAGAGATTGTTATTTATCATTTAGATATGTAAGCATATAAGAAGAACTATAAATGAAAACTCCGTTAGCGGTGGGGACCACACGTAATTCCGTGAATGCCGTACGAAAACATTCTCAAATAGCATGGGCTAAAAAGGCAAGCAACATAATTCGCGGGGGAGATTTGCTCATTACACGGAATTAGAATATCAAGGGCTCTTTAGTAATTTAATGTTTGGCCGGAATATAAATTATAATGTCTAGTTTTATCTTATGTTTTTCTGTTACGCCGGGAGTCTCGCCGCATATTATTGAAACATTGGCGTAAGAAAATTAAATGTTTATCGGGTCCATTGTGGGATTTAAATTATGTGAAGAATTATTTTGCTTGCTACAAACAATTGATTACACACAAAACATAATGATAGGTAAGTGCTTTTGACAACTGTAAATGAGGTAAGGGCTGTTTTGGTGATTGACTACAGTTAATTGGTAGTTGTTGAGTGGTTAGAAATATAATCTTTGAGGAACTCAATGATGATAGTTCTTTTCTTACTAATGAGGTACAATGCCCACAAATTGTATAAATGATATATATATATATATATATATATATGTGAATTTTCATAGGGTAGAAACTGTTCTTGTATTGATAGAATAATCGTTATACTTTCGTTTTACAGGAAGTGGCCTATATATACTACAAAAAATAGATAAAGATGGCAAGTAGCCGTTGGAGTAAATAGAGCAGTAATTCTCTATATTTTCCTATTATAACATCCGATTCTTTGATAAGATTAACTCCTTGATCTTTGCCTTATTTGCAGCCTTGACTTTGGTAAGTTCCAATTGTTGCCTTGATAGGCCAAGGCCGGGTATGGTAGGTTGATCAATGATGAAATTATCTTCTGAGATCAATCGTTTCTTTCTTAGTTCTTCAACACTCCCCCTCACGTTGGGCTTGAATATATCTATTAAGCCCAACTTGATGAGTATGTCTTCAAAGGATCGAGCGTCTACTGCTTTGGTGAAAATATCGGCCAGTTGTTCTTTACTTGTTACGTATGGGGTTTCTATCTCTTTGCTTTGTACTTTTTCTCGAACATAGTGACAGTCCACCTCAATATGCTTTGTCCGCTCGTGAAAGACGGGATTAGTTGCTATATGTCGTGCGGCTTGATTATCACAGAACATTTTCATCGGTTGATCGGTTTTTATCTTTAGGTCCTCCAAAAGATGTCTTATCCACACAAGCTCACTTGTTGTAGAAGCCATAGCTCTGTATTCTGCTTCAGCGCTTGATCTAGCTACTACGCTTTGCTTCTTGCTTTTCCACGTGACTAGGTTTCCTCCTACGAATGTGCAATAACCGGTAGTGGATCTTCTATCAAAACTCCCTGCCCAGTCTGCATCTGAGTAGCCTACCACGTCATAAGCTCTATTTCTTCTCATCCAGATTCCTCGACCTGGGTTCCCTTTAAGGTATTTTAATATACGCTCGACAGCTTCAAGATGGCTGGTCCGAGGTGCCTGCATAAACTGACTAACACAACTAACAGCAAAAGATATATCAGGCCGTGTAACTGTTAGATAAATTAGTTTCCCTACCACTCTTTGATACTGTTGAATATCTTTTAGTGATTTTCCTTCTTCGGAGTTCAATTTTTTATTACTGTCCATGGGAGAGGGCTTAACTCCCATTTTTCCAGTTTCTTTTAGAAGATCCAGAACATATTTCCTTTGAGATAAGAAGAGCCCTTTGGGTGAATGAGCAATTTCTATTCCTAAGAAGTACTTAAGTTGTCCAAGATCTTTAATATCAAATTTGTTTTTGAGATATTCCTTAACTTCGTTAATCCCATCAATGTTATTTCCAGTTATTATGATATCGTCTACGTATATAAGTACCACTATTATAGTTTGGTTAGTTGTTTTAGTAAACATGGATGAATCAGCCGAACTTTTAGAAAAATCGCAATCAAGAAGTGCACGACTCAGTTTTGAATACCATGCTCGTGGAGATTGCTTTAGGCCGTATATTGGTTTCTTTAGTTTGCATACAGGTCTTTCTTGAGATTTTTTATATTGATATCCTGGCGGGAGTGTCATGTATATCTCCTCTTCCAGATCACCTTGTAAGAATGCATTTTTTACATCCATCTGTGAAATATTCCATCCAGAGTTGGTAGCCACCGATAGAAGAATTCTTACGGTATTCATTTTTGCAACTGGGGCAAAAGTTTCTTCATAATCTATTCCTTGAGTCTGCGTGAATCCTTTAGCTACCAGTCGTGCTTTGAATCGTTCAATTGTACCATTGCTATTGTATTTAATTCGGTATACCCATTTACACCCAACAGGTTTTTTATTGTTTGGGAGAGATGTAATATCCCATGTTTGATTTTTTTGAGAGCTTCTAGTTCTTCCGTCATGGCTTTTCTCCATTCAGGTCTTTTATTTGCTTCCTCGAAACTATGGGGTTCAATCTCATGATCGATCTATGTTGCTTAGGAAAGCGTAATGTGAATGTGAAATTTTATTATAGCTTATGTAGTTCTGGATTGGATAGGTTACTTGATTGGTTACAAAATCTCGTAGTCTATTAGGTGGTCTAGAATTTCTTGTCGATCTTCTTAGATTTGGTAATTCTATTGTTTCTCCCCCTGAAGTAAATGTTGTTACATCGTTTTCATGAATTTGTTCTTCCCTTGGATTGAATTCTTCTGTTGGTATCGTCGCATGAATTTGGTTTTCAATTGATGGTTGAAGTTCAGGAAGTGGGATGTTATCTCGGTCTTCATGATTAGTATTATCCAGGTTTTCATGTGTGTAATAAGGTTTATTTTCAACAAATATTACATCTCTAGAAATGTACATTTTTTGTTTCCTTGGATCATAACATTTGTATCCCTTTTTTTGTGAAGAATATCCTAGGAATATGGTTTTGATAGAATTAGTGTCAAGTTTATCTTGCCTTCTTATATGAACGAAACATGTACATCCGAATACTCGGAGATGTTCAATTTTGGGTTTTCGTTTTAATAGGATTTCCAATGGACTTTTATACTCTAGTTGAGCACTTGGGAGTCTGTTGATCAGGTAAGTTGCAGTTAGAACTGCGTCTGACCAGTAACGCTTTGGTACATTTGACTGAAATAGTAGACACCTTGTCATTTCGAGTAAATGCCTATTTTTTCGTTCGGATACTCCATTTTGTTCCGGAGTATTAATACAAGTAGTTTGGTGTAATATTCCTTTGGATTTTATTAATTCTAGAAAGTTTTTATTAAGGTATTCAGTTCCATTATCGGTTCTGATAACTTTAATTTTACTATTGTACTGATTTTCAATAAAATCTGAAAATTCTTGAAATTTTGAAAAAACTTCGGATTTATTTTTTAGTAGATAGAGCCATGTTGTTCTAGTGTAATCATCGATGAAAGTTATAAAATATTTAAAGTTGTTGTAGGAGTCTACAGGGGCTGGTCCCCAAACATCCGAGTGCACTAACTCAAATATATTATTAGTTTTATTCATAGATCGACAAAACGGTAATCGAGTTTGCTTAGCGAATTTGCATACATCGCATGAACTAGTAGAAATAGAAGGAAATAACTTTTTAAGAGTTGTGTCGGAAGGATGCCCCATTCTTTGATGTACCACATTGTTGGCATGTGAAGATTTTGAGTTGGTTTCGACTAAGTAGAGCCCATTTTTGAATATCCCCTCACCAATCAGGTTCCCTGTTTTCCGGTCCTGAAAAATTACTTTATCTGGTGAGAAGGTTACATTACAATTTAGTTCATTAGTGAGTTGTCCTACTGAGAGAAGATTTGAGGTTAACTTTGGTAGGTATAGCTAGAGCTGTCAAAACGGGCTTGGGCCCGCGGGCCGGCCCGCCCCGCCCCGCCAAAGTGGCGGGGCGGGCTCTGAAATTTTAGGCCCGCCTGGAGGCGGGCCTGGGCGGGTAAGCCCGCGGCGGGTGCGGGCTTTGGCGGGGCGGGGCGGGCTTACCCGCGGGTAGCCCGCCAGAATATTTAAAAAAAATATATTATTTATTATATAATATTACAAATATAATAATAGGTACTTAATAACATTAATAGATTAATATTAAAAAGTTTATTTAATTAGATATATTTTCCTTCATTTTCTTATTTTTTCCAATTTTTATATTATTTTTTTTTCTATTTTTAATTATTTTTTTTTTACTTTTTCCTATTTTTAATAATTTTTTCTTATTTTTATTTTTTTTAATAACTGGCGGGCTAAGCCCGCCAGGCCCGCTACCCGCCTGCAGGCGGGGCGGGCCTTCATTTCCTAGGCCCGCCATCAGGCGGGCTTACCCGCCCCCGCCCCGCCAGTGGCGGGCTTTTGGCGGGTACGGGCCGGCCCGCCCCGCCGGCCCGTTTTGACAGTACTAGGTATAGCGTGTTTTGAAGATTTTTTGAGAATAATTTTGAGGTTCCAACTTTCTCAATTTGCATTTTGTTCCCATTGGCAACTGTTACAGATTGCGTGATTTTTGGACTTAATGGATTTGAGATGTTATGTATATCATAAGTCATATGATCAGACGCACCCGAGTCAACTACCCAAAAATTACGTAAACTATTTAAACTAGTATTAATCATGCCAGTGAAGTGTTGAGAAGTTGGACAAATACCTGTGCTGTGTTTACCTGGTTTATTAAAGTATCCCGAAAAATGACTAGTGGATTGATGGGCTGAGCTTGGCCCGACCCGATCTGCCATTCCACTTTCTGGCCATTGTGCTTTGGGAATATCAGTCATAGATGTTGTTGGCCCGTAATAATTTGGATTGGGCCTGGGATCAGCCAACATCTCTTTGAGCCTATCATTCAACCATTTTTCTCTTTCCCATTTTTCAACCCAATTTGTTTCCTCGCTGGTTTCTGACTGGGCGACGAACCCTTGCTTCTCGCGATTTCCTGTCGCTCTGCCTTTCCCATCGCGTTTCGGCCGGAGATGGGGGTGGAGGAACCAGCAACCGTTCCGATCGTGACCTTCCTTTTTGCAGTTGTCGCATCTAGGCTTGCTCGGCGCTCCCTTCGTCTCCGGCCGCGATTTAGGGTTTCCACCTTTAGCGCTCATGGCGTGGCTTTCGATCGTGGTTGAATCTGAGTTCATCGCCTTTCTTCGGGATTCCTCCGACTCGATTGAGGCCACCACAGCTGCTACTGTCGGTAATTCTGTTCCCATAAGGATCTGGATTCGAACCTGTTCGTAGGATGAATCTAGGCTCGCTAGTAGTTGATAGACTCTGTCTTGCTCTTTTCGTTCCTTTATTTTGGCCTCCTCGGTGGTATGTGGTTGGTAGATGTCGAGTTCGTCCCATTTAGCCTTTAGCATCCCGTAGTGTTGAGTAAACGTTTGATTTGGTTGCTTCTTTAGTCGAGCAATTTCGTTTTTGAGCTGAAAGACGTGAGCGAAATTGTTCTTCTTACCATACATTGCTTTGATCGCTTCCCACATTTCCCGAGCACTTGTAGAGTCCAGAAATAGCTCAGCGATTCGTCCCTCCATTGAGTTTACGAGCCCAGCCATTACTTGATTGTCGACCATCTCCCAGGCAGCATCAGTTTTTGTCGATGGTTGCTTTTCTCCCGCGGCTTGTTCTGCGGTTGTACTTGTTTCTGTGCCTGAGACGTGATCCCACTGTCCCTTTCCTTTGAGGCAAATCGTGATTGCCCTAGCCCAATTCACGTAATTGCTCTCATTTAGCAAGATAGTAGTTAGTCTTTGAAGGTTGGTCCCGGTAGGTAGATCTGCCATTGCAGTTTCTGAGGTTCTTTTTTTTTTTTTGTTGCGGAATTTGGTTAGGAGCTTAATGCTCTGATACCATGTGAATTTTCATAGGGTAGAAACTGTTCTTGTATTGATAGAATAATCGTTATACTTTCGTTTTACAGGAAGTGGCCTATATATACTACAAAAAATAGATAAAGATGGCAAGTAGCCGTTGGAGTAAATAGAGCAGTAATTCTCTATATTTTCCTATTATAACATCCGATTCTTTGATAAGATTAACTCCTTGATCTTTGCCTTATTTGCAGCCTTGACTTTGGTAAGTTCCAATTGTTGCCTTGATAGGCCAAGGCCGGGTATGGTAGGTTGATCAATGATGAAATTATCTTCTGAGATCAATCGTTTCTTTCTTAGTTCTTCAACAATATATATCTTGACCTTGAAGCAAGGAGGAGGCATGTGCGTGTATCATGTGCGAGTGTTACAAAAAAGTCTATAAGAAGCTTATTAGAGGTTATAAGGTTCGTGGGTTGCTTTTTTGCTTTATTTCAATTTTCACTCGATTGACATCTTTTAAACATAATGAACCTAAGTGAAAAATACCATTTCAGGTGGAAGTAATAGATTAAAATTCACTTGGTTAGGCTTGTTTATTGAATGACATTTCACTTAAAATCTTAGTTTTTGAAGGAAGTATATAATATTTTAATTTTATGCACTGTTGAATGGTCACGCCAACTAAGAAGAGTATTATAAGATTGAAGTGAGTATAGCTGACAATGAAACAGATTTAATTTAGTTGGCATGCCAAAGAAAAATCAGTTTTTTCATATTTAATTCTATGAAGTCATGAGATATATCCTAGTGAAACTACTCACGAATTTTATTTCTTTTCAGTTTTTAAATTGTATAATGGAAAAAAAAAATTTAACATTTTAAAACAAATAACCATTCAATTTCCTCCACAATTTTTAAATATTTCAGCGGCTACTAAATTAATCGAGCATTATTTCTCTTTTAACGTGAAAGGACGGAATAGTACTTAGTCGAACAGTTACGACTTCTAATGTGCTTTAAATAGAGTTTGTTACAATGTTTTTACTCGAAGTTATGCAATAGTGTTATATAACAAAATGCAAAAGTGCATAATAAATTTGGTAGCAAGTCAGTTGTATTTGCTAGCTGGTCAAATAAATAAATGTTTCTGACTAATCGACGAAAATAGAGATTGGAGCCGTTATAACTAAATGACAATGAACGAACGTTATTTATTATTGCACATGTGCATTGGTGAAGATTTTCGTTGTTGGGCCCTACTGAAAACGATATTGTAAACGTATGGATAAGGTAATACACATATAGAAAAAAAGGCAATTAAAATGGTTTGTCTTTAATCCAGCTCTATCTATCAATATCGCGATGTCTGTATGTTTCAATATTCGTACAAATTAAATAAAGCTCAATTATGGGCCTTAATTTATGGTCATTATAGATCCTATTGATTCCATCACATGGTTCGGTTGTTATTTTGATGGGTTTTATTACAAAGCTGATAATGCTCTTATTTAAATTATATTTTATATATATTCGTCAACTCCACCTTCATTGAATTTGCAGGTGAAAACATGATTCCTAATTTCCACCAATTAAACCACTTTTTGTGACATATTGTTTGGTTTAACAGATTGATAGGCTATAAAAGCATAACCACTAATAAATGTCATTTCGTCTAGAAAGCCTACTGATTCACTTTTAGTTTTTACTATTATTTCCTTATAAAATTTGAAAGCTAAATATTAAATATTGCGAAAACTGATAAACTATAATTGTGACCTAAGAAAATTTCTTACGTACGGGATATAGGACATTGAACTAGTTGAAAAACAGAATTCCATATTTTGACATTTTTATAATACCGTGCGTATCTCTAGACTCTATCTATGCCTCTATGGTAATATATTTTGTTTCTTATTTTTAGTTTTTTTTTTTTTCATTTCTGGTATATGGGCTTGCGCCACAATATATCTATCTAATGTGCATCTTAATAAAATAGGGCCAATCTCGTTATTTTGCGTCCATTACCAAACGACGGCCCAATGAAGAAAAGGCCCAACATTTAATACATATTTCTATCAAATTTAATTATACGAGTCAAGATTATATACTCAACTTAATTAACACAAAGTTCTTGGTCGAACTATGTACTTGCATGCTGTTAAATAATCAAGATTAATCATTACTGATGGGAGAGTCATTAGTGACTTGGATAGTTTCCCATTTTTATTTTATTCTGTCAAGACTCTTTCTTATTACCTCATCGTATCACTATCAACTATGGCAACACAACCTTCACTTGAAGTAAATAGAGATTATATCGAAACCCATCATCGAAAAGTCAAAGTCGAAAAACTATCTCCAACATTTTCAAGATTCAAAGTTCAAAAAAGTTGCAAAATAAAATCTCGAGCGTCAAGTTAATTAAAACAAGTCATGAAAAAGAAGCTTAAGGAGAGGTGGCGGTAAACATGTGATGAACATTAATGAAAAGGTGGTGAAAACTAAATAAAAAAAAGGTAGATAAAGATTATATATCTTGTCTTAGTGTGAGGTGGAAATTAATTATCCACAGGCTCCTCTTCTCCACATGCATCATGCAAAAGACTATATATAAAGTCAAAAGAAGCCATTTGTTTACGAACTCTCTCTCTTATCTCCTCGTCTATATCTTCCATCATCTCTGTCGTCTATACATTTCGTTTTTGTAAGCATACGGTAATAATTTACCCCTTTTTGTCATCATGTTAGAGGTCAAACCAATCATTTAGAGTACTTGGATCTCAGTGTTTCCTTGTTATTTATCACTGTTTTTTTCATTACCTTGTATTGTTTTTGCATTGGTCCCATGGTTGAACAGATGGTCAAGGGTTGTCTTTACGTGGCTTGATTAGGGTTTTTGCCAGAAATCACACAGTACAAAAAGTATGGACGACGAGAGAGAAGAAGGAAACTACACCACGGTACTAATAATATATCCATGCGCATCATATAATCTTTATCGTCATCACATAGTAATTTCATATTTTTGCAACAACCTAATATTATTACAGCAAAAGTTCCCCTCGGACGTTGACTATTCGCTGGAAGTCAACAATCACCATCATCATCATCAGCAAGAGCTAATGATGAATACTCACGCTACGATAGGATCGACGAGCAGCAACAATCAAATGGTCGATTACATGCTGAACAACCCTTCGCCATCTCCACTCGGTTCGAATTCTTTCGACAAGTTGAGCTTCGCAGACGTTATGCAGTTTGCAGATTTCGGACCAAAATTGGCCTTAAACCAATCAAAATCTTCGAGGGACGAAACTGCGATCGACCCAATTTACTTCCTCAAATTTCCAGTTTTAAACGATGCCCAGAAACTGCAAGAACACGAAGATGGCAACCATCACAATCATCTGCAATTTCAGTTTCGAGAACGAGGCGATAAAGCTGAGGATAATACGGCGGCGGCGGTGCAGCTAAAGCTCTTAAGCGAAAACGTCGAGAAAAACCCTTCGACGACTGAAGCTACTAAGAGCAAGAGAAAGAGGCCGAGAAGCGTAAAGACAAGCGAAGAAGTAGAGAGCCAAAGAATGACTCATATTGCAGTGGAGAGGAATAGAAGGAAGCAGATGAACGAACATCTCCGCGTCTTAAGGTCACTCATGCCAAGCTCCTATGTCCAAAGGGTATCTATATATCATTTTATTACATCAAGAATCTCATTACACAGAGATATTTATATGATCAATAACAACATTCATTATTAGGGTGATCAAGCTTCTATAATTGGTGGAGCAATTGAGTTCGTCAGAGAATTAGAGCAGCTCCTTCAATGCCTCGAATCCCAGAAAAGGAGGCGACTTTACGGCGACGGGCCAAGGCCCGGGGGCGACCCGTCGATGGCCGGGCAGCAGCAGACTAATACTAACCAAGCGTTAATGTTTCCTCGGATGGGTAATAGCACAGTTTCAACTGATCAACCTGGGAATAATCTTGTGGATTTGGAACATCAAATGGGCCTTAGAGAAGACGTAGCAGAAAGTAAGTCGTGCTTGGCTGATGTCGAAGTGAAGCTTTTAGGGTTCGATGCGCTGATAAAGATCCTATCGAGGAGAAGGCCTGGGCAGTTGATTAAGACCGTGGCTGCGCTTGAAGATTTGCAGCTTAACATTCTTCATACGAATATAACTACGATTGAACAAACCGTTCTGTATTCTTTCAACGTTAAGGTATGCATTTAATGGTGTTTAGGGATTATTGTCAGTGTTCTAATATGTCTTGAATAGTTAGGTAGTGCTTAACATGGGATACTTCTTCATGGCATTCGCAGATGTGTGGAGAAGCAAGATTTACAGCAGAAGATATAGCGAGCTCGGTTCAGCAGTTGTTCAGCTTTATCCATGCAGATAGTGGCATATAAATATATATTTAAATAAATTCTAATATACATATATGTGTGTGTGTCCTAGTGTTCGTAAGTGCTTTGTTAGCTACGTGAAACATCTCTTCTAATTTTACATGTAATATTAGTTGCATTATTGTATTCGTCCCACATTACAATGATCTACTTCAATAATTCTGTACTCTCTCTCTCTCTCTCTCTATACATACATATAAATGAATCATGCGTTCTGTGGTTTTGGAGCCACAGAAAGACATTGTGGTATAGAGTGGACTCATATGGAGTTGACTTCAGAAAAGAACATTGAATTGATCGATTATTAATTTTGACATGTCGATGACCTGTCAGAACGCAGATCTACATAATTTGATAGTACTAGCAAATAATAATTCTATTGATTCGTAATATACAATTGATTTAAGGGGTAATTTTTCATTTAACTTGATTATATTGTTTTCTTTTACCAAACATTTGTTTTGGTCTCAAGCTTTTGAAACGGCCATTGAAGGAATCAGCTTATTAGCTTGCGAGCTGCTTTTTCATGGTTTTCATGATATTTTTGCTCTTTGGAGGAAAAGCGTTAACAATGGATAAACATCTGAAACAACGAAAACTTCATTGAGAAGGTCACAGATTTGGAGAAAAACTCGAAAAAAAAACAAACAAGGCAGCTCGAAAAATCCAACAAGCGAGTTTCACGGAGAAAGAGAACGAAAAATGGAAAAACAAGCCTAAACTTAGTATTTGGTCGGAGCGATAATTTCTAGCTGGGCCCCGAGCTTTTCTTCAGCAAGCTTCTCAGCCTTAACTCTCAGTTTCGTCAATTGCTTCTTCCTCTCATAAGCTGCTTTCGATCTCTCCTTTCTCTTCTCCTCCAATTCCTATAAAGAAACCAAACAAAAATATGATAAAGCCAAATACGGTTAAATCAGTCTAGGACAGCGAGAAAGAATTCAAAACGAAGTACTTACCCTAATAGTATCGGCGTAGTTCCAACCAACCTCCGATGAGAGGTTGCCCAACAAGCAGTACTTGTGGCCCGATTGGAGCCTCAAGACCCTATCATATAAGTTAGAATGAGTTGTAGTGATACGAAAAAAGAAGCATCGATGTATTGAAATGGGTCAATAACATTTCCAGAAAACTTACTTCAGTGCATCAGGAATCACCATCCTCTTAACCTTATCGTAAGGTGGCGGGATGCCTTCAAACACCTTCAAGCGCGCCAGAGCAGCTTCTCCGCGCTTGGTTTTGTGGGGAATCATTCTACAACCGATGAACAGCCAGAGCAATTGATATCGAGCGTATAAATTCAACAAATTACTATAGTCTAAGGTACATTACTCCTAAATGCTTAGCTCGTCGTTCTTGAAGAGTTTCCGCTAGTTGCTACAATAAGAATACAGAACAGACTTGGACCAGAAAACATAGTTGTAAGGATATATACTGACCACAAATATAGAACAAAACGAGTCCAGCAGCAATTTGTATCCAAAATATTGATAATCCATGCTAAAGAACAAGCAAAAAACGTTCTTTTTTTCTTGTTGAAAGAAGCTTAGAACGAGAAGCAAATGATAACAAAGTCAATTCAACAAACTCACAATAGATCACTTCTATGATTTACCATAACAATTCGCACACAGAAGAAAAAGTCTCTTTCCAGCTACACAGTCAACAAAAAGAAGGAAGTAGAAGAATCGAACATATACCCGCGAATCGTCCTCCATAGGATCTTCGACGGAGCCCGAAAGTGGATCGGACCGTGCGATGGCTTGGTGTTCATCCTCTTCCTTAGGAACCTAAGGTACTTCATCTTCTGTCGTACCAAACCACCCGACAAACAGATCTCCTCGCATCGCACAACAGTGACTCTCTGTCCATTCAATAGCTCCTTCGCAATGATCGACGCCAATCGGCCCAACATGTGGTGCCTAGCATCCACCACCACCCTCTTCACGCAGATCCCTGAGCCAGACACCATTTCTTCTTACCTCCTCTGATTCGCCGCTTACCACTTCACAACGCTAGGGTTTTTTGGTATGAATTCGGACTTGTGATTTATATAGTGCAAGTTTGTGCTTCATTTCGAAGGCCCATTTATTGTGCTAGAAAGCCCAATTCATAGTGGGCCGTCCTTATCTGGCCCATTTAGATAATTCGAATTCGCATAGGGCACTGATGGTGTGTGCATGTATTTGAGTAGATTGCTGATGCTATGGATTTATATACATTGATGATTTTCTCAGATGTCTTAAAGCTGAGCTTTTGTCTGAAATTGAAAGCACAGATTCAGATTGAACAAAAAGAAGAATCCATTCTATGCAAAAAGAGAGTCAAAACACACAGCTTTGGACACATAGAAACACCTCGTAAATCATCTCACAACTATCACCCAAAAAAAAAAAAAAATAACAGAACAAAAAGTCAACACTCTCATCGTCCTTCTTGAAGATCTCCAGAAAACATGGCTGTCCTAAAGGAGTTTTCATGATCGAAGGCGCTCAAGCCAGAGTGCGGGCCCGAAGAAAACACAGAAGAACAAGTCCCGTCTGTCTCGAAGGTGGTCGAAGACTGCCTAAGATTTCCCACAACAGCATCAGCATTCGACGATGTTCCCGCAGCAGATTCTTGGTATTCTGCGACCCTTTGCACCATTTTGAGAGACTGCACGACTTCTCCCATTGTGGGACGATGGTGTGCTTCGGGCGCTACGCAAGCTGCTGCTATGGTGCAGACGCGTATGAAGTCTTCTTTAGGAAATTTTCTTTCTAGCCTCGGATCTGCAAGCTCTTCCAATCGATGTCTGTCTCTTAGCATTGGCCTAGCCTGTATGTAAGAAAATGTGACGGAGTTAGTAGTTTCTTACACAGTTGTGCAATGGTTTTTAGTTTCTATTGACTAGGTAAGCTGTTTATCTCTATAATCAAAGACTTGGGCTAAAGCAAGCAATGTAAGAACTAACCCATGTAACCAAATTTTCTTGCCCAGAAGGTTGAGACATATCTACAGGTTTTCTTCCAGTCAGCAACTCAAGGAGCACCACTCCGTAACTGTAAACGTCGCTTTTTACCAAGAGATGTCCCGTCATTGCATACTCGGGCGCAACATACCTGTGTTTCAACTCAAAGTGTAATTTAAAGAGGGCCCGCAATAAAGAACTGAAAAAAAAATCGACTGATGATAAGGAAGGGACACTAACCCGAAAGTTCCCATGACACGAGTGGAGAGGTGATTCGCGCTGCCTTCAGGTGCCTGTTTGGCCAGACCAAAGTCGGCAACTTTCGCATGAAAATCGTTATCAAGTAATATATTCGAGGCCTTAAAATCCCTGTGAATAACGCAAGGTTGTGAGTCCTCGTGCAAATATGCAAGTCCTCGAGCCGCGTCTAGGGCAATCTTCATCCTCGTGTCCCAATCTGGGGGACAGTTTACACCCAATGGCCCTGGATTATGAGAAAAATAGTACGTGATTTAAGCTAGAAACCGTGCGTTATTACTAAATTCATGAATTATTACCATGGAGCCAAGATTCTAAAGTCCCATTAGGGACAAGCTCGTAGCAGAGTAGATTCGTTGACGAGCTTCGGTTGCTGTAGTAACCGACGAGTTTAACGAGATTACGATGGTGAAGCCTACTAAGCATCTCGACCTCGACCAAGAATTCCTTATCGCCTTGTTGTCCGCCATTAGTAAGCCTCTTTATAGCTACGTGCGTACCGTCGCTTAAAAGACCTTTAAAGACTCTCCCAAATCCACCCTCGCCAAGAATATTTTCGGGCTGGAAGTTGTTCGTAGCATCTTTCAGTTCTTCGAAGGTGAGAAACCTCGTATTGGTTGGATGGCGAAGTGATGCCTCAGTTGGAACGGTTTCGACATTTCTTTGCTTCGCTGGTAGATGAAATACATCCAAGATAAGATTTAGAAAACTAGTCACAATATTGAGTTTCAACTACAGAGCTATGAGTACATACCAGTTTCTTTGACAGCTTCAACATGCTTCCCCGGCGTGAAATACAGCAACAAACGATAACCAAAGAAATTATCCCAAGTATTAAAATAAGGGCTCCAATCGCAACGATTAGAATCAAGCTTGGTTTTTTTGCCCCTTTTGATGTGACGAGTGTGGTAGGAGCTGAAGGTTGGTTTACGGGTGAGGGTGCTGGAGCTATAACATATGCTGGAGCTGTAATGAACCCACAAAAAGAAAAAAAATCACAATTTTATGACGACCTCAAAAAACTGTTGTAACATAAGCAGCTTCCCACTAGGGAGCAAATGGAATACCTGGCGGAACTGCTGGTGCTTGAAACCAAGTAAAGTTGAGAAGTTGGTAATCACCCACTAAAGAAGGATCGAAACGAATCTTGTGCATAGCCAGCGAAGAGTTTATTGCAGAAGCTTCGCTGGGAGAGAAACTAATTACCGAAAGTGGAGTGATGTCCATCGATATGTTCAGTCCATTCACGCCAACCATATAGAAGTTGATGAGTTCAATCTGCGAAACACGCAGGCCTAGCTGGGAAGCAAATTGCACCAGGAAAACGTTCCAATCGGGGTTTGAGGAGACATTCGAAAGGAGAATATCGAGCTTTATAGGATATACACAGTCACACTTCCTACTGTCGCGCTTTAGGACCATGTTGGGACCACAACAATCTGCCAAGAAAATGAAAAGTTAAAAAGAATTGGGTTCGCAGAAGATGAACTGTGCTGTTAAACGTTAATGCACTTACTAGATAAGCTTGGAGATAGTGGAGGCTGAGCTAAGCCAGCGGGTAATGTGCTAGGTTCGGGTTGTGCTGGTGCAATATTCAGGAGATTTGAATAAGATGGTATTGAATTAGTCTTCTTCATCAAAGGTTTGGACAGGAGAGAACTTGTAGGTGGATTGGAGATAACAAAATGTTCTTGACGGGCTTTGTGTAATAACAGTGAATTATCAACAAATGGAAGCTTGTATACAACTTGTGTGTCTGCAAGAACCATTTCTGGAGATAGTTGGGACATTTTGGTCTTCGTATCGGCATTAGTAAAGGAAGAACTCAAAAGAAGCAAATGGTAGACAAGAAACGGTTGTAAGAACCCTGCATTCACATTGCAAAGAATCAGACAAGATGAATTCAATCGTTGTAATTGGAATTATAAGGGAAGAGATAGAGAAATCTTCAACAAGTCATGGAATCGAACGAATCGACCATTCAACGCCTTACTTATGGAATCGAACATTCAAGACACAAAATGAACGGCGGCAAATACAGAGAATCCCTCAATAAAGAATTTCCTAATACAGCAAAAAGAAAAAAAAAAGAAAAATTTTACACTAAGAAGAAGCTTACCACTAGCACGAACAAAGAGGCGCAATTTATCCAGCTGAAACATCACCGACGCTGCTTTTTACCAAGAATCAGATCTGAGCTACCCAAAAGAACAAAACCCAGATTAAATCAAGGCTTCCCAGATTGTAATTTCCAATGATGATATCAAAAATTTCACAAAACACCAGCACCAAACAACATAATTCACCAAACTTCCCATTACGTATGCCTACAACCATGTACGCATATGGGCCTCTTCTGCTATGAGTAGTAGTAAAAGTACTGCCATTAAATTCCAGCTTCCTTCATTTTTTTTTTTGTTTTAAATTGGGAGGAGTGTAGTTTACGGTAGCTGTACACCGTAATTTTCTTTTGCTTAACTTGACGCTGCTGACGGAAAAAAAATTTAGACAGTTGACAACATATGTAGTGACAGTCAAAGATTGACAATTCCTATGAAAGAGAATGAGCTCGGCTCGGCCTTCTTTCACCTGCAACGCAGGCACATCCACTGGGATTTGGGGCCTGCCGTTAAGAATAGCCGTTAAAAGCTACATTAAACTAGACATGTGTTGAGTTGGGCCTGAATCTAGAATCTATCCGTTGAAAATGGGTTCGAGTTGGACCTGAAAACGTGGGCGAGACATGTTCCACTGAAA
Organism: Craterostigma plantagineum; assembly: GCA_027422505.1. NCBI lineage: Eukaryota > Viridiplantae > Streptophyta > Magnoliopsida > Lamiales > Linderniaceae > Craterostigma > Craterostigma plantagineum. The sequence continues at coordinate 3,166,755 of JAPQWV010000007.1, forward strand.
CGGTGGTCAGTCAATCAGCGTCTAAAGTTTATTACCGTCGTAAAAAGTATGAATTTTATTTTTATTGTACTAATCAAATTTATGTCGTCTGGATTAAATCAATCGAGATAGAGATCTCGTATTCGATTACAACAAGATCTGTGTCTTTCTGGGCTATTCGACGAAAAAGAAAATAGCTCAAGCTTTCCTCGTCGATTCTCGCTAAAGATAAATAGGGTAGTGTTTCTGAAGATGAATATATTTAGGTTAGCTGGGGACATGACCCACCTGGCTAGTGTCCTCGTGTTGCTGCTCAAGATTCATACTATCAAATCGTGCGCAGGTTTGGTGCATTTCACATTCGATTGTTGCGTTTGCTCACTTGTAATTTGGTCAATCGAACCCTGTTACTCGCTTTCGCTACGGTGTTTCTTTTTTCCATTTATTTGGTATGAATATGTATTCTTTTCCATATTTCACATAAAGTTCGGATTTTGATGGGGTTTGGTGATTTGTGGCTCTACACTGAGTTACGATTCTGTGTGATGTTTATGCCATACAGCTTTTCGGTCAATAGGCTAACCTGCGTTCAGCGTATATGCTTTTTCAAGAGACTCAATTTCAGCTGAAATGCCTCATTAAGTGGAATGGATATACAGTTACTGTGATGAAGTTGTAATAAGAGCTTAATCGATAATCGAGGATGGGATTTTATGATAAAAGGGTTCGAATATAGCTATGTTTCGGTCTTCAGATGAATATATAGAAGAATGGGCTTTATAGATATATTCAGTTTATGACAAGATAGAATTTCTTAACAGGCATTTCGCTGAAGACGCAGGAGCTATACGCCATCGTCTTTGCAAGTCGCTACTTAGATCTCTTCACGGATTACATATCGCTCTATAACACACTGATGAAGCTCATTTTCTTGGGGAGTTCTTTCTCCATCGTATGGTATATAAGGCAGCACAAGATTGTGAGGAGATCCTACGATAGGGAACAGGACACTTTTCGCCATTATGCCCTTCTCATACCGTGCTTCGTACTAGCCTTGGTTGTGAACGAGAGATTCACCTTCAGAGAGGTTACTTAATAAATTATTTCAAACGAATCATATGATGATCGAATATACTTTATATACTCACTAAGACTGAGTGTTTTACTAGGTGATGTGGACATTTTCCTTGTACTTGGAAGCCATTGCTATACTTCCTCAGCTCGTCTTGCTTCAGAGAACGAGAAATATCGACAACTTGACGGGGCAGTATGTTTTCCTTCTGGGGTGAGGAATTATTACAATACGTTCGTCTCACATTCTGGCATCTTGGATTGGACATACAAAATCATTTCTTAACGTAACTTTCATTGCAGTGCATACCGTGCCTTCTACATTTTGAATTGGATCTACCGCTACTTCACTGAACCGCACTTTGTGCATTGGATAAGTATCTCTCTCTCTCTCTCTCTCTCTCTCTCTCCTTGATCAAGGTAAATGACATTTCTTTTCGGTTTCTTGGTTGATATGCAGCATGGATATCAGGGCTTGTTCAGACACTCCTATACGCTGATTTCTTCTATTACTACTTCCAAAGGTCGATTTTTTTCTTTCTCCGCACGTTTATTTATACGTATCGTTAAGGTTTTGCTTCAGTTCCTAACACAGCATCATATCCGCTTTCATCACAACAGTTGGAAGAACAACGTGAAGCTCGAATTGCCTGCGTAGATCCAATACAGCAAAACAGATAGATAGCTTATATCACGACACGTCAAGCAAGAACTGCTACGCAACATTGCAAGACAACGAAATGTTTCTTTTATTTTTTTTCTTTTGCCATTAGCTTCTCTCTAGAAAGATCAGTTGGTTTGTAGCAGCCCAAATATGTTGACCGCTATGGCGACAGTTGGTCTTTTTTCATCTCTTGTTTGGTTTATTTCGCTGTGTTACAAACAACGTAATTTGAACTGTAGTGCGTAGAGAAAGAAACAAATGGCTGTCATCTGAAGAATTATAGTGCATTATAACTCACTGAGTTAATCGAGAGGAAAGTGTAATTATTGCTAATAGATAATAATGCATAATTCCACATATGTAGAGAGAATACAACAGTGCAAGGAAGGATAGAAAACTAAGTTTCATTGTAGATGGATAGATAGATAATCGGACAAAATGTCAAAATTCAATGACTGCTGACACAACAAAGCATTCAAAAGGGGGACAAACACACTCATAAAAGCTAAGTATTAGTTCGATTGATAAGTCTTATTATTATTAGTCCTTGTACTTCATCTCTGACATCTTAAAGCCAGGCATGTCAAAGGAAGCTGAGAACTTCTCCACATCAGCCTTGAGTTCTTCAATGTCTTTGTTGTCGACCAAACCTTTGTTGAAGTCCTTCAACAGCTTACCATGTTCTTTCTGGATCTTCAAGGTGAGAGACACCGCTCGGTGGAGGAATTCGCCGATCTTCTCAAAGTCTTTCTCCACCAAACCCCTCGATGTCATTGCAGGTGTGCCTGCAATTAGAACACTTCTTACAAAAAAAAATCGAGGTTTTAGTTCTGATGCACGAAGAAACGACTCTTACCAATGCGAACACCACCAGGAGCCAATGCGCTGCTATCGCCAAACACAGCGTTCTTGTTAACAGTAATGTTGCAAAGGTCACAGAGCTTCTCAACTTTATTTCCTGTTGAAAACAGAATGAAGAAAACCAAATCAAATGTAAGAATATGCAATACTAAGCCATAATCAAGATTCATCGCCACAACACATCGAAGCCATAGCACTCACCAGTCAACCCGAGGGGACGAAGATCCCATAAAACCAAGTGGTTCTCAGTCCCGCCAGTCACAAGGCTGTAGCCTTGGCCCATCAGATAATTGCCAAGGGAAACAGCGTTAGCCCTGACCTGCTTAGCATAGGCCTTGAATCCTGGGGACATTGCCTGCTTCAAAGCCACGGCAAGAGCACCGATCTGGTGATTGTGGGGGCCGCCCTGAAGAGATGGGAACACGGCAAAGTTGATCTTGTCCTCAAAGTCATACACGGCATCTCCGGGCTGGCCCTTCTTGGGTGGTTTCGGTCCTTTCCTGTAGAAGATCATCCCAGCTCTTGGACCCCTCAGACTTTTGTGGGTCGTCGTCGTGACTATGTCGCAGTACTCGAAAGGATCGGCAGCTTCCTAAAATCGAAGAAACGTGCGAGTGTCAACTTGGTAAATGAGTTCCATAATGTGCATGGAAAACAGAAGAACTATATGGAGTAGTTATGCATCCATACAACCCGTTGCTTGATTGCTTCGTTCGAACTGATTTAAGTTCATGTACCATGACACTATTGAAGCAGATCTCCAAATGCGTAGATGTTAATATCAAGTTTCACAATCGCATGATCCAGAAATTCCACAGATCTAGAATCATACAGCTACAAAATCCACCAATCCCCCAAGTATCAAAAGCAAACACAGAAAGAACAGCAGAAACGAATAGCAGAGAACATCCAAAAACGGATACCTGAGCAGCCACGAGCCCACTGATGTGCGCCATATCACACAGCAAAAGCGCCCCAACTTTATCCGCCACCTCTCTGAACCTCTTGTAGTCCCAGTCCCTGGGATACGCACTCCCACCACAGATAATCAGCCTGGGCCGGAAATCCAAAGCCTTCTCCTCCAACCTGTCGTAATCGATGTAGCCAGTCTTCGGATCCACCTTGTACGGCAAGCTCTCGAAGTAAATCGAGGTCGCACTTATCTTCTTCCCACCCGAAGTATAGTATCCATGGGTCAAATGCCCGCCCGAAGGCAGATCCAATCCCATGATCCTGTCGTGCGGGTTCAGAACCGCCGTGTAGGCCGCGAAGTTCGCAGGAGATCCGCTGTACGGCTGGACGTTGACCCCCCATTTCGCCGGATCGAGGCGGTAGGCCTGGAGTGCGCGTGAGCGCGTGAGGTTCTCGATCTCGTCGATGAACTCGTTGCCTCCGTAGTATCGATTCCCTGGCATGCCCTCCGAATACTTGTTGGTCAGAGCGCTGCCTAGGGCTTCGATTACGGCGAAGGAGGTGAAATTCTCCGACGCGATGAGCTCGATCCCACGGCATTGGCGCCGCTTTTCCTTCTCGATCAGATCGTGGATGTCTGGATCGATCTCAGAGAGAGAAGTGTTTCCCCAAGACGAAACTGAATCCATTTTTTCTTCAAAAGTGAACTGAGCTGAGATTCAGATTGCGGGCGTGAAAGAGATTTATGAGGAGAGAAGAATGTGGTGGGTGGTGATCATAAGTCGGTCGATTCCTACGGCTTATAAAGAAGGGTGGCGTGGTAATCTGAAATTACCATAGTAACCTTGAAATTGTTGGTGGACAAGCGATTTTTCAATGTAATGGAATGGTAGCGGTAAATAATATATAAATAATTTTCATCATACGAACACGATTATCCATGTTAGAAAGAGCTGCTGCCTGTTTTTGGGAAGTTGACGAGTCCAAACTCAATTTTCCTCATGATATTCTTAGTGGAGTATCATCATAGTAATGACGTGCTATTACCAATTAACCTTAATTTTTTATTTAGGCAGTAGGTTATGCTGCTGTTGGCGCATTTGCAATACCAATTTTGCCCCTCACCAACTTCTCTTACCTTCCTTTCTACCACAATAACATGACGCACGCAGCATTCATATTTACCATCATTAGTACTTTTCAGATTGAATGAAATAATTTGGGTCTTCGTATGTTATTACAAGATAGAGTTGAGACATCAGTATTTGGAAAAGGTATTATGTCTTCGTTGCTCAAGAAATAAGTCTTTTCAGATTCTCACGAGAGGTACCGAACAAAATCTTGATAGCCTTTTTCATGCATTGTCTGTTAAAATCACAAATCTCCGTCAAAGTTCTGCTATTCTTTTGAGGTAATCACCAGTAGTCCCAAAGCACCTATCAGTATATACTGAAAGCATAGAAATCAAGTCAAAGGTTGTTGCTTCTAGACGAGTTTGAGCAAACGAGTGAAAAAAAGGAAGAAACTGAGGTAATGAGACAACCAACTTACTACATGAAGCTCACCTTGATTATAGGCTTTTCAGTCATGATGATAGTCACCCATCCCACGTAAGGCAAGAATCTATCAACAAACAATGTAAAGTTGGATCCATAGATGAAGTGGTAAAAATACTATCTGATAGCAAGATGTACGCAACAAAAGAGTAGGCATAACTAACTATTTATTAGCAGGGAATGATATGGGCCAGTAAATCAATGTGGATATGAGGTATAAGACTGAGGAATTGATTCTCATTTCTCAAGCTCTGCGTTGAAAATCGATCGCACAGGGACGGTATGCTGAGTAATTTTAATAACTTACCCGATCGCTCTTCCCATAATATGTTGTCTTTGAAGCCAAAGCTGTCCTCGAGCATATAGAAGTCTATCATCTCCGAAGTTGTTGTCACCTGATGTATCCACAGCAGAGTTGCATTAGCAATAAAGATTGATTGTACATTAAAGATAAAGAACAACCCTGGCTATTTTGAAAAACAGGAACACAAGAAATGAAATGGTATCTCTTCAAGTTTGACGGAAACCAATCATATTTGTGACTTGCATCTCCATCACACCCAACCACATAAAGTTGAAGAAAAAATTCATGTTCATATTATCTTCCTCAAACAGACAAAAAGTCTAACGACAAGAATCTTGTAATGGCATAGCTTATACTCGAAAAATTTACCTTTAGTCAGGACATCAACCTCTCTAGTATCTTGACGCTCATGAACCTGAACAATATAATTCTTGAGTTTAGAGTCGGACAGAGGAATGTAGAAAGAGACTAAGACCACTATGTTCTCTCCCACTAACCCTCGGAACTAACATTCACATGTCTTGCTTTACATTAGATCCTTCTCATGAATAAATGAAAAACCTTCATAATCCAGATAGACAAATAAAGATTAAAAACCTTGATAACTCTGTGGACGATTGGAATCTCACGTCCCTGATAGAAGAGAGAAGAAGTTAGGGAGAAAAGAAAAAGAAGGAAACAAAGCAGTCCATAAAAGTGAATAAAAGGCTTCAATAACTTAGGAGCTTAAAAGTGGCGATGAATATTTTGCAGATCCAATAGATAGAACATTTGAAAGGCAGTGATAGATAGACTAAATGCATATAAGAAAACATGTCAGTAAAGAATTTTCTTCTCATTGGATTACTATCATCATTTATCAAACATGCTTTTTCGATGTCACTCACATTCAAATAAAAAACTATCTCAGGGCCTGATAATAATATCAACATCTTTTCTTTACTCAAATATGACACGGGAGCATAAAAACCCATTTATGGAAAAATGACGAAGAGCAGGGGCTAGCAGAAGACATGAAATGACACGGAACTGCAGCGTGAAACAGGCAAAACGTACATCGACATTAAATACAACAATGTCTCCAGAACGAATAGGATCGTCGCTCATGCGCAAGAACAAGATGTCACCCTGAAAGAAAAAAAATTGACTACATTAGATGGAAATCTACCATCATTTTATACAACAAACTGGCTATCAAGTAATAACATTTATATAACAAGCTTCCAACATCTTGCCAGTGATTACCAAATGTCGATCAATAAATATCACTCATAATACATCGCAACAGTTACTCATAAACGTAGTAAACATCAATCTATCATGAACATGGTGTATGCTACAACTCACCCTTTTGAAACCAGGTTCCATACTTCCAGAAAGCACAACTACAACAGGCGATTCACTACCAGTGAGACACATCAATCCTTTCCATATAATAAGGGCCGACGTAACAATCATACCTGAAAGAAACAATGAGATTAAGGTGATTCATCTTGTTGCCTTCTAAAAAAACGACACATAAAAGGGGGACAAAACTTTATCAATCAAATAGTAAAAACGGTGAACCCAATTTTACCGGAGGGTCACTTATTGAATTGATGAAAACACCCAAAGAAAAAACTTTTACAGTTTTCTTACAGTAAAAACAAGTAAATTCCAGCATTTTCCGGATGATCAAAACCATTTTCAGGAGAAACCGAAAGCCATTAATAATTTCACAAGCATCAAGGACAGAAATTTTAACAAACCAAATCGAAACAGTTCGTACGAACCAAGACTAACTGCTTGATTTAGGAATTGTCTAACATTCAAAGACTTGATTGAGTCGATCTGATCTCCGATCAACCCCATTTCTTCAATCACCCTCGCAGTGTCCGTCCTCAGCCAAATAAACGCTCGAATGACGAAAACCCTATTTATTTATTGGATTAATTATTTTTTTAGTCTGTATGTTTGACTAGATGGCATTTTTAGAACACTTAATTTCATGGTGGCAAGTTTAGTCTTATAAGTAACAAAAAATTGTTGCAATTTAAGGACACATACGTTAGTAGTGGCAATCTTAGTCCTCTAAGTATTAAAATTAAAGCACTTTTACTACAGTTAAACTTAGAAATCTAATTCAGTCCGAAATTTATACACGTGGAGCAGAAGATTCTGAATTGGACTAAATTTGTTTTGTCCATCATCCAATTAAGTCCTACCTAATAGTCCAAGTTAACATATGTGACATCACGTGTATAAATTTTGAGCTGAAATGAGATTTTCTAACTTAATTGTTCTAAAACTACTTTAACTTTGATACTTTCAAAACTAAAACTTGATCTTTTTACTTCAATTAAGCTTCTTTTTTGTTTCACATATGACGTAATGCTTAATTGGAGGAAAGAGAAAAAAAAATTAGTATAAGTCAAAATCTTCGACGCCGCGAGTATAATTTCGGGCTCAATTTTATTTCTGTATTTGGAAGTCCTCAAATTGCTTCAATTTTTATACTTGTTGGACTAAAATTGCCACCAACATCTTAGATGTCCTTAAATTGCTACAATTTTTGTACTTACAGGACTAAAATCGCAACCTTTAATTTAAGTGTCCTTAAAACGCAACCTACTCAATATAACGGTACTAAAAATATAATTAAGCCTGTATTTATTTCTCGTAAAAATATGTTTGTTTTCATGTTTGCTACGCTACGGTTAACGTAAATTATATATTAACCTCATTTTCGGATTTTTTTTTCCCGCATTTCCAATATTAATCAAATTAAAAGTTGTTGGGCATTCCAATGTCCAATGCCAATTTTGTATCACAGCAGCACACCAAAAAACGAAGTATGATGGCAAAATTGATTACTGTATCCTCTTTAAGCACTTCGAATTTTATTTTGTCACCACTGATAATTTACGACACGTTCACACATGATCTGATATATAAATAATATATAATATCAGTTTTGGTATTTATGATCTGAAATTAAACTTCGCATCATTTTTAAATGTGTAATAAGAAAGGACAAAGCTATAAGAAAATGGACAAAGTTATACTCTTACGAACGCACAAATCCAACTTGTACATAGTTAGTTATCATCTCCGCCGACGTCTTCAAGAAAATCCCTCAAATTCCTCGCCGACGAGCCGCCGTCCTCCACCACCGCCTCCCTCGCCAGAGCCTTCCACCTCGCCGCACTCTCTCTCAGCTCAGCCCTCTCCATCACCTCCTCAATACACCTGCTAATCTCACCGCCGTCGACCAACCCTTCCTCTCCGCCGCCGGCCCTCACCCTCACCCCAGTCTTCCACAGCTCCTCTATCAGCTTAGCGTTCGTCCCTTGATCGGTCCAATGAGGGAACGCCACCACTGGCACGCCGCACGATATGCTCTCCAGCGTCGAATTCCACCCACAGTGGGTCACGAAGCAGCCCAGCGACTCGTGCCTCAGCACCTCTATTTGGCTGCACCACGGCACGATTCTCCCCAGCCGCTCGAGCTCGTCCATACAGCTCGCCGGCGGTGGGTCCTTTTCTTCGCCGTTCGTCTCTCTTATGACCCACAAGAATGGGCGGTTCGATTTCAGAAGGCCCCTTGCGATTTCCTCCATTTGGGGTTTTTTGTGGGCTATTATGCTGCCGAAGGAAACGTAGACGACGGAGGAAGGGGGCTTTGTGCCCAGCCATTCGATGTAATCATCTGATGATTTCTTGAATAGGTCGCCGCCGAGGGACGACGGCGGCTTTTCCGACGAAGGGTCGTCTAAGAAAGCTGAGGGAATCAATGGGCCCACTCCGATAACCTCGTACCTGTCTTCCAAGGCCTTCAGCGCATGGGATTCTAAGGCGTCGAAGGTATTGACGAGGACTTTGGGCTTTCCCTCTTTCCAAGGATCCAACGTGTCTAGCTGTTCTTTAAGCGTGGGAAGAATGAAGGCGTACGGATATTCCGAGCTCGAAGGGAGGAGAAAAGAGGGCAGATCTTGTTTGGACAGCGGAAAAGGGACGCCGGGAACCTGTATTTTCCGGTCGGCGTCCTCGGCGAACTCCTCTTCGTGGCCGTCGAAGTAGTGACGGTAAATACCCATCACGGAGGCGGGTTGTATCCACAGTAGGACGCTGGGCACGTGCAGCTCACGTGCCACCACAGAGACCCAAGGAAGCAAGATGGTGTACGCCACGCAGGCGACTGGCCGGCCGTGGGTCGAGGAGTCGACGATGAGCTCCCTAAGGGTTTTGGAGCCTTGGGTTCGTACCTCCGACATGAACCTGTTGGCGTCGACGTCGGCGTCCTTGAATCCGTCGTCGTAGCCGTCGGAGAAGGAGGCGAAGGAGAGGCCCGCCGGGACGGGGCTGGGCTTGGACATTCGCTTGTTGGCGGAGACCGACGTGGCGAAGGTGACGTCGATGCCGAGGTCGAGGAGTTTACTGGTGAAGTTCAGCGCAGGGTTTATGTGTCCCTGCGCGGGGAAGGTGACGACGATGACGTGGCGGCGCGTCATTGGTGGTGCTCTGCGTTGCAAGAGATGGGAAAGGAAAGATTTGTGTTTGGTGGATATTAATGGAGTTGAAGTGTTGAAGATCTGTGAGTGGTCAGTGAATGACGTGCTAAATTGTATATATTTATATTAATTGATATATAGGAATTTAGTGAAAAATACCTAAATGGAGTTTCATTATAGGGATCAGTCCCTACAAGATTTGTTTTATAAATAAGGACTGTCACTAGGCAGAATCTTAGGTTTAACTCCCTCAGCTCGAAATTACGATAATATCCTTTGTCTTTCCCAAATAAAAAAAACAATTAATAACTAAAACTTACGATGGACAGAGGAAAATCCGCTCAGTAATGGAAACCATTCATTTCTTTTTCTCCCTTCTAACATGAGAAACAAAGAAAAAACAACTAGGCATAAAACAATCCCAAATTGCTCATCTTAATGGAAATCAATCATTTATTTTTCTCCCTTCGAAGAAACGGATTTCAGCTTATCCAAACACCGGTCCATCGCAGTTTCGAGGGATTCGAAAAGAGGTTTGGGAAGATTATCCAAATCGTACCATTCCTAGCCGTAGCACGTCTCAGGCTCGGCGTTGATTGGCTCTTGGGTCGGATCGTTGAGCTCGGCGCACAGGAAAACGGTGACCAAATGGGCTGCTCGACGACAGTTACGTCTAGGCCAGTCTCTTCCTTGACTACGCGCGCCGCGCATTCTTCTAAGCTCTCGCCTGCAAATCGAAATGTCAGAGCTATTGATTTTGGTCTGGGACGCAAAACCCACGATTAACTAATTTTGGGATTTGGTGTTATTTGAGAAAGGTAAAAAGGGGATGAGGAGATCTAACCGAACTCGACGTGGCCGCCGGGAAGGTGCTAGCCTGGGCGATGGGATGGCAAAGTGGTTGGATAAGTATGGAAGTGAAGAGCTTCGTGACCCCGAAAATTCAATCCTGGAAAATATAGTCCGTACTAAAGAGGTAGAGGAGGAGTTTGGCAAGCTCTTTAGCTCGACGTCTGTTGAGTTGTTTGTGAGGATAAATGTACTCAATGCGTGAGATGTTTGATTAGAATTACAAATTTAGTTTTACGTGTCTTGCCCCAATTCGCATGTATTTTTCACTTAAAAATTGACACTTGATTTCGAGGATAAAATACCTACATCGTTAAGAAAAATACCTGATTTGGATGCTAAAATGCCGATATTTATGAACAAAATACTTGTCAATTGGAGCGATACATCTAAGGCTAAAATGGTTGGTTTTCTTAAAAAGACCTATCATGAAATGTCAATTCAGGTAAAAAGATCTCTCATTGAATGTATATTAATCATCATAATCACAAAAAGGAGCTTTCTCACAACTCCATTTTAACTAAGTCTGATACTTGATTGTTAGGGAAAATACCTAAATCGTGACGATAAATACCTAATTTGGCTGTCAAAATACCGATATCTATGAACGAAATACATGTCAATTGGGCGACACACAAGTATTTTATGCATAAAAATCAGTATTTTCGTCATTAAATTAGGTACTATGAGTCTCGATTTAGATATTTTATTGCTGAATTGAAGTATTTGACCGTGAATGAATGTGAAGTTGCTAGAAAACTCATTTTATGTTGTTTATGATGAGTAATGGCTTTAATTTGTAAGATGTTGATTAAAAACCAACTAGTCTTAATATTCTCCACCAATTCGCAAGTATTTTATACATGAATATCAGTATTTACTTCATGAAATTAAGTACTTTAGTCCCAGATTTAGGTATTTTATCACTGAATTCAAGTACTTGACCGTATACGAAAGTGAAGTGGCTAGGAAACTAGTTTTGTGGTGTTGATGAGGATCAATGTTCTTATTATGTGGAATTCATGATAAAACCAACCATTTTAGTCTTAGATGTTCTCCCCCCAATTCGCAAGTATTTTATACATGAATATCAGTATTTACTTCGTGAAATTAAGTACTTTAGTCCCCGATTTAGGTATTTTATCACTGAATTCAAGTACTTGCCGTATACGAAAGTGAAGTGGCTAGGAAACTAATTTTGTGGTGTTGATGAGGATCAATGTTCTTATTATGTGGAATTCTTGATAAAACCAACCATTTTAGTCTTAGATGTTCTCCCCCAATTCGCAAGTATTTTATACATGAATATCAGTATTTACTTCATGAAATTAAGTACTTTAGTCCCCGATTTAGGTATTTTATCACTGAATTCAAGTACTTGACCGTATATGAAAGTGAAGTGGCTAGGAAACTAATTTTGTGGTGTTGATGAGGATCAATGTTCTTATTATGTGGAATTCTTGATAAAACCAACCATTTTAGTCTTAGATGTTCTCCCCCAATTCGCAAGTATTTTATACATGAATATCAGTATTTACTTCATGAAATTAAGTACTTTAGTCCCCGATTTAGGTATTTTATCACTGAATTCAAGTACTTGACCGTATACGAAAGTGAAGTGGCTAGGAAACTAATTTTGTGGTGTTGATGAGGATCAATGTTCTTATTATGTGGAATTCTTGATAAAACCAACCATTTTAGTCTTATATGTTCTCCCCCAATTCGCAAGTATTTTATACATGAATATCAGTATTTACTTCATGAAATTAAGTACTTTAGTCCCAGATTTAGGTATTTTATCACTGAATTCAAGTACTTGACCGTATACGAAAGTGAAGTGGCTAGGAAACTAGTTTGTGGTGTTGATGAGGATCAATGTTCTTATGTGGAATTCTTGATAAAACCAACCATTTTAGTCTTAGATGTTCTCCCCCAATTCGCAAGTATTTTATACATGAATATCAGTATTTACTTCATGAAATTAAGTACTTTAGTCCCCGATTTAGGTATTTTATCACTGAATTCAAGTACTTGACCGTATACGAAAGTGAAGTGGCTGGGAAACTAATTTTGTGGTGTTGATGAGGATCAATGTTCTTATTATGTGAAATTCTTGATAAAACCAACCATTTTAGTCTAAGATGTTCTCCCCCAATTCGCAAATATTTTATACATAAATATCAGTATTTACTTCATGAAATTAAGTACTTTAGTCCCAGATTTAGGTATTTTATCACTGAATTCAAGTACTTGACCGTATACGAAAGTGAAGTGGCTAGGAAACTAATTTTGTGGTAGGATCAATGTTCTTATTATGTGGAATTCTTGATAAAACCAACCATTTTAATCTTAGATGTTCTCCCCAATTCGCAAGTATTTTATACATGAATATCAGTATTTACTTCATGAAATTAAGTACTTTAGTCCCCGATTTAGGTATTTTATCACTGAATTCAAGTACTTGACCGTATACGAAAGTGAAGTGGCTAGGAAACTAATTTTGTGGTGTTGATGAGGATCAATGTTCTTATTATGTGGAATTCTTGATAAAACCAACCATTTTAGTCTTATATGTTCTCCCCCAATTCGCAAGTATTTTATACATGAATATCAGTATTTACTTCATGAAATTAAGTACTTTAGTCCCAGATTTAGGTATTTTATCACTGAATTCAAGTACTTGACCGTATACGAAAGTGAAGTGGCTAGGAAACTAGTTTGTGGTGTTGATGAGGATCAATGTTCTTATGTGGAATTCTTGATAAAACCAACCATTTTAGTCTTAGATATTCTCCCCCAATTCGCAAGTATTTTATACATGAATATCAGTATTTACTTCATGAAATTAAGTACTTTAGTCCCCGATTTAGGTATTTTATCACTGAATTCAAGTACTTGACCGTATACGAAAGTGAAGTGGCTGGGAAACTAATTTTGTGGTGTTGATGAGGATCAATGTTCTTATTATGTGAAATTCTTGATAAAACCAACCATTTTAGTCTAAGATGTTCTCCCCCAATTCGCAAATATTTTATACATAAATATCAGTATTTACTTCATGAAATTAAGTACTTTAGTCCCAGATTTAGGTATTTTATCACTGAATTCAAGTACTTGACCGTATACGAAAGTGAAGTGGCTAGGAAACTAATTTTGTGGTAGGATCAATGTTCTTATTATGTGGAATTCTTGATAAAACCAACCATTTTAATCTTAGATGTTCTCCCCCAATTCGCAAGTATTTAATACATGAATATCGGTATTTACTTCATGAAATTAAGTACTTTAGTCCCCGATTTAGGGATTTTATCACTTAATTCAAGTATTTGACCGTATACGAAAGTGAAGTGGCTAGGAAACTAATTTTGTGGTGTTGATGAGGATCAATGTTCTTATTATGTTGAATTCTTGATAAAACCAACCATTTTAGTCTTAGATGTTCTCCCCCAATTCATTTCAGCTCGACGATATATAAAAGTATTTTATGCATAAAAATCAGTATTTGTGGCATTAAATTAGGTACTTTTAGTCTCGATTTAGGTATTTTATTGTTGAACTCAAGTATTTGACCTCGAATGAATTTGAAGTTGCTAGAAAACTCATTTTATGTTGTTTTTGATGATTAATGTCATTAATATTTTAAGGTTTTTGGCCGATTGAATTCATACAATCACTATAGATGAATACCCGGTCGGAAAACCACCTAAAGCAATCAAATGATCACATCTATTATTCTCGGCAAGCATGACGAGTACCGGCGAGCAACGAAACAAGAAATCTGAGATCGATGGACAAACGACCTACGACCAGCAGAACTACTGAAACAAGCACCCTTCTAAGTATACAATAACACGCAGCAGACCTAAAACTCATCTGCACCACATAGATGAGTGCAGAAATCTGCCATTAAATAAATGAAACTTCAAATTAAAAGCATAATTTCAAACTTCCATTATCTTCAAACTTCAAATGAGTATACAACAACACTAACAGCAAACCTGAACTCAACTGCACCACATAGATGAGTGCGCAAATCTTCTTGAAAACCGTCATAGCATCGTCCAGCTTGTGCGCTTTGTAGACCTTCTCAATCACGGGCGTATATAGACCACTTTGGGGGTGGTGCCTCTCTCGCGCATTAAATCGAACAACTTCGTTGCCTCCTGGAGGAGCTCGTCTTGCACGATTAGTCAATCACGGCCATGGCCTCTTAACTCTCAAGTTCCAAAATTCTAACCATTACTAATCTCAGCCCAAGCAATCACAAAAACCAAGAAGTCAAATGTTTATCTACTCCTTTTTCTAAATCTCACCTTCGCAAACCCTTCAGCTGTGCCAGTCTGCGTCCCGAAGAAGACGGTAACTTTCTTCTTTCCATCGTCGACTTCTTCCTCCAACGCCTTAGGCTTTGGCACCATGGCCTTCGGCGGCTCCGCCGCCTTCTTCCCCTCAGATCCGGCGACCCTCCTCCACAACAGCACCACCACGCATCCGATCAGCACCTCCACGGACGTCGTAAGAACCATCACAAAGTCCCTCTTCTCTAGAAGCATCGTTACTATAGCAGACTGATCAGCTAAACCGTCTAAACCCTCAATCTTCGAGCCTGTCAACACCGCCGACTTGTGAAGGCGCCAGCTTTTGTTTGTGTATTTTCCGATTTGAAAGAGGTATGGGGCTTGGATTAGGATTTGAGGTCTTTGCAAGGGCCGGTTCGGGATGGGTTTGACGGGAAATTCTCATCCGATGTTATTTTTGGATGACAAGAGGTCGCGATCGGAGAAAACTGAGGTGAATTGAACGATGGTGTTTTATTCTCTTCTCTCTCTTTTCTACGGTTTAGAGACACATAAAGGTAGGTCATTATAGTAACTTACTATGCCGGGGAGTTGAAACTAATTTTCTATCTAATGTCAGTACCTATTTATAAAACTAAACATGTATGGACTGATTCTTAATTTAAATTTGTCATTAGGTATTTTTTACTAAAATCCCCGAGAATGAAATGAAGACGTAAGAGACCTTCTTTTCTCTTACTAGAATTTGGGGATTACTATTTACCGCCCCCTTTTTACTTGTTACCGCCCCCTAAAGGGCTGAAAAAAGACGATTTTGCCCTTATGCTATTTAAATTAATTTAAAAAGAGAAAATTATAATAAAAAATGAAAAAACGGCCTATTTTCACGACTGGTAAGCCAAATTAACGTAAAACATTGTTCGAATTTCAGCTCGACCGAAAGAAAAAAAAAAAAAAAAATTTGACCGAAATATATTTTCGGTTGCTACAGTACCGACCGAAAATTGATTTCGGTCAGTACTGTAACGACCGAAATTTGATTTCGGTCATTACTGTATGGACCGAAATCAAGATTCGGTTCTTACAGTAGTGACCGAAATCAGATTTCGGTCAATACTGTATGGACCGAAACCAATTTTCGGTCGTCACTGTAACGACCGAAAATTGATTTCGGTCGAATTTTTTTTTTTTTTTATTATTTATTGATATTATTTATTTGGATTATTTATTTGTATATTTTGCTTTGGATTATTTATTTGTGTTATTTATTTGTATATTTTGCTTTGGATTATTTATTTGTATTATTTATTTGTATATTTTATATGGATTATTTATTTTTATTATTTATTTGGATTATTTATTTGTATATTTTATTTGGATTATTTATTTGTATTATTTATTTGGATTATTTATTTATATTATTTATTTGTGTGTCATTCGAGTACTTTTATTTGGATTATTTATTTTTATTATTTATTTGAATTATTTATTTGTATATTTTTATTCGACGAACAGCGTCGACCCCAGCAGAATCCACAACCAAGCGATGGCCTGCAACCCCGCCGGCCGCCTCTCCAACATCTGCTGCATCACGTCGTTAATCATAAGCCCACCGCCTCTCCAAGCCCCCTTGAGCGCGTCTGCGGAGATGCCCATAATCTCCATCGCCGCCATCTTCTGGTCGGCGGCGTCTGGTGTCCCCGATACCGTCGTCCCGTCGATCGGGATACGCAGGATCTGCTCGACGTCGTGGAGCATGATCGTCATCTCCCCCCACGGCATGTGGAAGGTGTTCGTGTCTGGATGCCAGCGCTCCACAAAAGCGCTGAGCAGAGGCTGGTCCAAATGACCCATCATAGCATCCGTGAGGTGCGCAAGCCCCGTGCCATCGATCTGCCTCTGCGTCTCCGGCGGGAACTTGGAGTACCAATCCTTCAGCTTCCCAAGCACTAAAGCCCGCTGCTCGCACTTCAGCAGGGGTCTCTCCTCACCCGTCCAGATGCGGGGCGCGATGTGCCCCAGATAACTACGGAGCACCTCGTCATCATATGGACCACCGGGCTGTGGCCCCTGCACCCTCCACGAATCGTCATCCGTGACCCTGGAGCGCTTGCTCCCTAATTCATTTTTTACGAATAACGCAAAAACAAATTTAATTTCTTTTACGTATTTTAAGACACGACATCGCATGTCAGTTTATAGAGGAGAATGGAATTACCTGAGGAGGCCGGTGGCAGATCGTCGCCGGATGACTCAAACGATGCTCCATCATCCGGCACACCATGATCCGCATGCGGATCGTAATCCGCATATACGGACTGCGAAGCAGCTGCTCGCTTTCGCCTCTCCTCCAACGGGGGGGGTCTACTGCTTCCTCCGGGTAGGGTCTTTCCACCCACGGTCTGTAATTAAAATTTTTTTAAAAAAAAAAAAAAAATTAATGACCGAAAATTAATTTCGGTCAGTACTGGTACCGACCGAAATTTAATTTCGGTCAGCACTGATACCGACCGAAATTTAATTTCGGTCAGCACTGGTACCGACCGAAATTTAATTTCGGTCAGTACTGGTACCGACCGAAATCACATTTCGGTCAGTACAGTGCCGACCGAAACATGATTTCGGTCACCACTGTACTGACCGAAACATGATTTCGGTCAGCACTGTACCGACCGAAACATAATTTCGGTCGGTACCAGTACTGACCGAAACATGATTTCGGTCAGTACCAGTAGTGACCGAAATTAAATTTCGGTCGGTACCAGTGCTGACCGAAATTATGTTTCGGTCAGTACTGGTACCGACCGAAATTTGATTTCGGTCAATTTTTTTTTTATTTTTTTATATTTTTTTTCGCCGAACGGAAATACAGTTTAATTGAGACGAAATTCGAACGATGTTTTACGTTAATTTGGCTTACCTGTCGTGAAAAAAAGCCCTTTCCCTTTCCTAGTCCTTGTCGGCGATCCATTGCGATTTTAGTTTTTTTTTGTCTGATTTGGATATGCGATTTGAAAAGTGTTGTCTGGACAAGCTTTAAATAGATATTTTTCTTTTTTATTATAATTTTCTCTTTTTAAATTAATTTAAATAGCATAAGGGCAAAATCGTCTTTTTTCAGCCCTTTAGGGGGCGGTAACAAGTAAAAAGGGGGCGGTGAATAGCAATTCAGAATTTATATTATCCATGCTGTATAATTATGGCTGTTGACAGGGTACGAAATTTATGGTCCATATAAAATAGAGCCATAGCATTGAGTTGCGTACTAAATTGAAAAAATCAAGGCAGCGGTATTTTGTGATGAGATAAAATTGTGATTGTAATAAGTGACATATGCAATTACGTCAAATAATAAGAGACAAATTCACTGAAGTATGGTCGTCTGTTACGCGTCGGGTCGTGTCTTTCGGATCATTCATTAGTCGTTTTTATAATAATTTCGTGGTATTAACGGCACATGTTGTGTATTAAAGTTATGTGTTTGAGTTGAATTTATTGCGACGCACTTAGATTACTACGATAATGACATCATTTATGATTATACTATTTAAATACAATAATTTGACACTTCCTTGCATGGATAAACGTAACTTACGTAAAGAAAGATCTGATTGCAACAGTTAATTTAATATTTTTCCCGACGTAAAGTCAGTGCTGCTGACTGCTAACTGCTACAATGCGCTCTAAATATTAATATAGAAAGTTGTGTATTATTTTTAGGTACATCTACACATAAATACACAATTGAATAAAATTTTTACACATAGGTATCCATATCAAAAAATTTTACAGATAGGTAACCGATTTAATTTTTACCAGTTCTTTAGTCATGCCGTACCTTCCTGTGTGTATATTGCGTATCATAACACGTTGATATAGGGTACCTAAATGTGTTTGTATGGCGTACCTACGGCATACATGTGTGTTACATAGGGCGTACCTAAATATAGCACACGTCGTACCATTTTCTGTTATATAGGGTACCCAAATGTGTTGATATAGGGTACCCAAATGTGTTGTATGGTGTACCTGCGGCGGTCGGGTACCTATGTGCAAAAATTTTATTCTGTTAGGTACCTACATATAAAAAAATCCTGACATGATACTAAATTACAAGTTTTTATCCAAATATGTACTTATGTGTAAAGACCCCTTATTTTTAAATATAGTAGAAAGAGAAATAATTGATTTGTGGAAGAAATAGAATTATAATAAATAAAAAAATTCAAGAATAAATAATAATTACTCAATTCAATATAAATAAAAATAAAGGATAAAAATAATAATGTCATTCGACATGTCGAATTAAATTGAACTACAGCTCTACACAACGTTTATAAATTAATAATAATGTATTAAGTGATCAATCTTTTCTTCTTAACGACCAAATTTCCTTGTCAATCACGAAAAGTTTACGTATTAATTTATGAAGTCCTCAATTTTTATTTTTCTTCTTGGCCCATTTTCTTGTAATGTCTAAGTACGAGACTAAATACATGAACTTGCAGACCAAGGACCGTGCCGAGAACCATTTTTTTTTCCCTTGTCAATCACGAAATTTTACATAATTTATTTTCCATTATTTTATTGTACTACATATATGGTCAATACCTGGTCAATCTTGACTGAGAAAATAGAAAATTGAAAGAGAAATCCAAATTCAAAGGAAGCATGAAAACAAGTTTTATTTATTAAACTCTTAATTTTGTACAAAGTAAGAAAGCAGATGACTGACTTCACTCCACACAAATGAATACCAAACATTCTTCTAAAAAACCAAATGAATATAATCAGTGTCTGCATTCAGGCGGCAACCCTTGAGGAAACCTATTGAAGTCCGTGCAATAGTTATAAATCATGAAATTCTTCTGAACCCATCTGAGCCTTCTCCGGCCATTCGCATCGAGCTCTTGGCCGGCCTGCCAAGCTCCACTGCCGTACCTCGAACCGCACGCGCCGCCGCACG
The DNA here is from genome assembly GCA_027422505.1 of Craterostigma plantagineum. Classification (NCBI taxonomy): domain Eukaryota; kingdom Viridiplantae; phylum Streptophyta; class Magnoliopsida; order Lamiales; family Linderniaceae; genus Craterostigma; species Craterostigma plantagineum. The sequence goes on from JAPQWV010000007.1 coordinate 3,186,705, forward strand.
CCTCGGCGTTGAAGCTGCGGTAGTACGCCGTGAACGGCGCCTTCGACCAGTCAGTCTTCACCAGCCCGCCCCTCGTCGCCCAGTCGTCGGCGTTCCAAAGGCTAGAGTAGATTCTCATGGGCTGGCTCTTGGGAAAAGGCACGCCGAGAGATTCAGCGTTGTTGAAGACTCTGATAGGCGTATTATCCACCAAGAACCTAAGAAACATGAAAAATCGACTTAATACCGCATAAAGAATGGATTTTTATCAGTTGGGCTTGCGCGAATCGTTCTTACACGATGTTTTGAGGCTTCCAAATGATGGAATAAGTGTGGAAATTCTTGGTGGGATCGAACCATAGGTAAAACTGCTGCTCTCTGCCTCCTTTGCCTTGAGTGAAGACGTTTGTGTGGAGAATGTAAGGCTGGCCAGAGACGTTGCCCAAGAACTCGAAGTCAATCTCATCGTGCGTCGGGCCTTGTGAAGACAGCTGCAAAGAAGCAATTTTTTTTCAGACAAGGTCAGCAGCTTTACAGTAAGTCGATTGGTTTATACGATATTGATTGAGTGTAGTTCATTACGTAGTATGCAGTGACAGTGCCGGCGGAATTCCCAGCAACAAGCTTTAGCTGAGTGTCGATCCTACCAAATAAGTACTCTTTCTTGGACTGAAAGCCCGAGCCCGAAATCTTGTCCAAAGAGAGGGAAAGAAGCTGCCCTCCATTGAAGACCTTGGCTCGTTCGCCTCCCCATGTTATGTCGAAATCTTGGTAGAAATTGCCAGCGTTTGCTATTACAAGAACAAGAAAGAACGACGATAGTGCTGATAAACCCCTGGCGTTATTACGTGAGTATCCCATCTCAAACCAAACGTTGGTACTACTAGGTAATGAATTACTTGTGGGCTTTCCGATTTTGAATGTGTGAGAAGGTATGTATGACTGTGCATGTATATATAGTATAGGGAGAGAGGAGATAAAAGGGTTGGTATTTGCCATTAAGGAAGAAGTGAAAGGACTTGTGATTTTTAAATTTGAGGGACCAAGTGGAGTGGGATCAAGTGTTGTGTAAGCTGGTGCCAGCTTTGATTCTTAGGTTTTTTTTTTTTTTTTGAAAATTTATTGCATTTGTTTTGTATCTTTTTGGATTATTTCGGAGCATATAATATACAAAGGTGGAGTGGAGAGAATAGTAACTATATTATTGCTTTATATATATATATATATATATTCGTTTTTGAAACTGTTTGGCTAATATCTTGAAGGTTTAAAAAGTGTTGCAAGTTTTACAGCTTGATTCTGTCCTTTCTATGGAAGGCATTGGTCTTAATAAGGACCATTCAGTGGATGACAACCGGGCAATAATTGTATGTAATGATATAAAAAAAACAATATATTAAATATTTTAGTACTTTCTGCTATCACTTCATTAATTGGAGTGGAGCGATAATGCCCGTGTTTATCTACTTGTATGACTAGTCATTTATTTAAACTCACGAACATATATTTATCAATACTTACTATACTTATATTAGGTCAATATTAATTTGGATTTGCATTGGTTAGGTCAAATTTATTTAGGGTTTATACTTTATTTGCATATTCACTTTACCATATCATATACTAAGATTATATAATTCAAGAAACGGACACATATGTATGTGTATTTTATATACCGTACCAAACAATGCCAGTTCATAGAACTAGATAAAGGGGGAAAAGGAAAAGTACGAACCATGGCTTGTCTTTGTTATTTCTTAGTTGTCAAGAAGTTGACATTTGTAAATGAAAAACTCGCGTTTTAACTTAAAAGGTTGCCTTAAAAGTTATGGAGGCAAATAATCAGCCCATGCCGATCCCCTACCTATATTATCCCGAGATATATTTTTATTAGGCCATCTCCAACTAACTTAGCCATGTAAAATGATTCAAATGTGTTTGGATTTATTTTACATGATTAGAAGATACGATTACATACGATATTGGGTTACTATACGCATATCTAATGATTAGAAGATATGATTACATATGATTCTGGGTAGGTGCCAATGATTGTGAAACATAATGATGGATGCCATTAGTATGACATAATATATGTAATCCTATTTGTATGTATTGTGACATAATAGTGTATAATGGCACGTCACATTTTGCCAAATATAATAAGTTTTCGTATTTGGTAATGTACCAAACTTCAGTCGAAACTCGAAAGTGGTTCTTGGACATTGGATAAAATAATAACTTAAAGTAAAATAATGTGATGTGGAAGGTGGACCGCTCTCTGTCTTTATAAAGAAAATGAGATCATTATTGTAAATAATTTTCCAAAGTGCTTATCAAAAAATCACCATGGGTTCGTGATGTGGTTTAATTTATCATCAACGATGGAAATATCCCCGATTTCCGTCTTTCGAAACAATCGATATTTTAGCATTTCTTTTTCAATATACAAGGATGGTTATATATTCTGTTGTCGATATTACCGTACTTTTGACCAGGATATTTTGACAAATTTTTCAATATTAGTAAGTTATATAGTTAATTTTTTTTTTTTCAATTTCTACCGAAGTTGGTGTATTTATGGATATGTATCCATCGATATTTTTAGTGCAAATTACGTTTCAGGCCCCCAAAAAGTTTTAAAATAGGTTTCAGACCCTATCAGAAAAAACTGTTGTAAAGGACCCAATTTTTATAAAATTTAGAGATAAGGACCTAAATTTACGCAAGCGTTGTAAAGTGTAAATGAACTGGTATAAGATGATCGTTTTGTGTTATTTCAGAACAATGAAGTGGTACTGAAAAATATGAAGTGGTACTGTAAAACAATGAAGTGGTACTACAGAACAATGAAGTGCTACTGCAGAACAATGAAGTGGTTCTACAGAAATCGGGTCTTTACAACTATGAATTTTCTGACAGTGGCATGAAACCTAAGTGAAACTTATGGGGGCCAAAATTGTAAAAGCACCATATTTTTTACAATTAAAGCACCGATATAATTGAATACTAAATAGTTTGACTAGTTTACTCATTATGGGTTGGGCCGAGCCGAAGAACCAAAAGACGAACCAATCCGCTTAACTGAAATGATGAAATTAACATAGGATCCCTTAAAAAGGGAGGCGAGGACTGAGGGTATACCCTAACCATCCTGCACCTTAGATACATAGGATCCCAATTCTACTCCAGCCCAAGCTATGCTTTGCTTTGAGAAAAGCTTGCTAACATGCGCACGTGACATATTCACTCTCTCTCAGTCTGAGTCTCTATCCATCGCACTTGACTTTTGCTTTTTTCTTATTTCTATATTCTCACATTTTCACTCTCTCTCAGCTGCCATTGTTGATTTTCTTATTCATCGGAAACAGAGAGAGTAGGTACGGTGCATTTCGAGAGAACATGGAAAATCAGGATCACAAGACCGCCGCCGCAGCTTCCGCAGGTTTGTTTTTGGGCTCTCTTTTTCTATGAAAGTACGATTTCGTGCTCATCGTTATCTAACGAAGATCGTGTTGTTTGAAGTAGGGTTTTCCGTTTCCGAGCTGGTGGTTTCTCTCTTGTTTGATTGATTTCTCGGTATAACGCTTCATCACGCACTCATTATGCCAACCTAAACGTAGAAAAATCGGTTGAGTTTACATGAACGCCTGTGTTGTGAAGTCTGATGATGATCCTTGTGTTCGCGCGGTTGAAAATGTTGTGTGCCTTTTTTTATGTAATTAACTGAGTGCTTGTTTGGTTCTATAAATTCAGCTTTTTTTTGCAAATTTTGAGAATGTTGAAGTCCACTGCGTTTCGATTCACAATATTTTTGCATTGTATTATTCAAGGACATGAAGGTCACGGAGTCCACACCTGTCATAGATGTGGATGGCCATTTCCAAATCCACATCCTAGTGCTAAACATAGAAGGGCGCACAAGAAGGTTTGTGGAAGTATCGAAGGTTACAAAATCATCATATCAGAAGAGGAGGATAGCCACTTGGCTATTTCGGTTGAAGGGCATGCCTCGGACGAAGATGCACATAGCCCAAGTGAGAATTTCGGGTTAATATGTCTTTCTGCTTGAATCAAAATAGATAATTTTTTGTCTAATCTTGAGTGTGTGTGTGTGTATATATATATATTATTTCTAACATATACTCTTTTGAAGGTCCTGCTTCTACACCTGTGAAGGAAAGATCATCGGGTTTAAGTGGGAGCATTGGTGTTGGTGAAAATTCGAATAAATCGGAAGATGATGTGTTTTGTGATGCTGCAACAGAATTTTCAGATGGTGGAAAGGGTAAACAACTTGAGTCACAGTTTGATAGTGTGATAGGGAAAGAAGTGAACGCTGAACAAAAAGCTGTGGAGGTTCCAACAAATATTGGCGAATTACCTAATCCTGGAGCTCTGGAGAATGCTAACGACGGGTCAAAGAATGTCATGTTTCATATTGATAAGGCTGATACTGTCAATGAAGAATCTCTACTCGGATTCAGAGATTCTGTACGGCCTAATCCAATAAATGAAGATATGTTGCCTTTTAAAGATGCCGAATCTGAAAATAAAACTTCAGATCTTTCATTTACGGCAGTAGAAGGTAATACAGATATCTCTGATAAAGTGACCTTTCATATGGTAGAACATGCTGTGTCTCCTGAAGCTGATACTCCTGAAGACATGGATACGTCTGCAAAGAAACAGAATCTTGCTAATTTTTCCGGACTAACTGATTCTGCTGGAATTCCTGCTGGAAATATTCTCTCCAACGGTAGTAATCAGATCGATGATGCTTCCATGGTGAAAACAGTATCTGATTCTGCTGCTGTTGAAAATAATTCTGTCAAACTTTCTGAAGAGAAATCTATTGTTTCTTCTCATGCCAAGGACGACAAAATGCACTTGAATAAAGGTTATAATGTTGACAACTCGGATTCGAGTGCTGTGGATAAGCATGATAACGATAGAAATGAAAATGGGAATCTGGAATTTGTTGATAAGCTTCCTAACGAAACAGTTTTAGCCGCTGAGCTCAGAGGTGATTCTTTTTCGACCGAAAATGAGCAAGCTGTGGAGAAAAGTTCTAATGGTGGTGGGAATTCTGCAGATATTGAGCTTTCGGAAGCTGGGAATGAAATAGGAAATGATTCTTCGGTAGAAGGGCAAAAAGAAGTTGATTACTCAATGCCATTTTTTAGTTCAAATCCTTCGCCAAGCTTGCCCGAAACCGTTACAAATGCAATAATCTTGGACGAGGAAGCTAAAACTGATTTGAATTGTCTAGAACCAAAGGACAATGTTCATGTAAAAGCAGCCTTTACAGATAAGGAAACTGAGATGCAACCAGTTGATTCTGCTATTCTGGAACATGATGCAGTCGACACTGTACATAAAAGTCCCCCAAGTGCCACCTCAGAAGATTCTGCGTTACCTGCAATCTCTGAGCTGACAAAGAGTAATGTTACGTCAAACGATTTTAGAGTAGCATCCGTTAGTGACAGTGGGATGGTCTCAGGAATGTTTGCAATATCTGATGAAACTTTAGAACAACAAGCCAGTCCAATAGATGCTGCTGAAGCTAGAAATGAACCAAACCTTGACAAAAACATTGTGGGCAAGAGTGTACCTTCGAAACAGAAATGTGAAAGTGAAAGAGTGACTGATACAAACGGGCATAAACCTGAAGTTGTCAATGCTGAAATATTAGTTGTACCCGCCGGAAACATAAGTTTAGAGGACAGGGCACCAGCACCTTCAACTTTTCAAGATTCTCAAGAAACACCTGCGAAAAGAGTAGATGAAGGTACCAATGACATTGAACATGATGGTGGAGTCATGTCCAAGCCATTGCAAGACAAAAACGACGAGAACGCGACTGAACAGAAAAATGGTGGCTCTGCGAAAGAACTATCGGGTGCTCTGAGTAGCAGATGTGATAGTCTGGAAGCAAACTACGGATCAATATCAGGTGAGTGATCTTAATCTTTTTACAGAATTATCACCAGTTTTCTTTTTATCTACACTCGTCTGTTCTTGGCTTCCATAGTTATACGCCCGTTAATATGTGCCACGCCTTTATATAATATATCCTCATGTGAGCCGTATGATCTTTTTTCGGACAGCTATATCACAGTCATCTGATCCACTAGAAGCAAGCAATGAAAAGCAAAAGGAGACAGTCACAGAAATCCAAACCAACAAATCAGAAGTCTTCGAGCCACCATCTTTCATGACTTTGGTCCAACCCGACCCTAAACCCAATCAAGAAACTGATACAATATCAGAAATCGGAACTGTACAGCAAAATCAATCCAATCCTCTCCAAGCTGGTTGGTTCCCTTCGCTGACCAACATAGTGAACGAATCAGAAGGCAGAAAGAAGAACGAGGAGATGATAGCCAAAGTAACTAACTGGAGCCCAGTGAAGCAGAAACACAGTCCTTTAAAAACGCTTCTCAGTGAAGTTAAGTCTCCGAACACTAAACAAGTTCCTTCGTCCAATGAGAAGCAAGAGACCGAAGTTCAAGATAAAGGGGCGGATTTGACCACTGAAGGTAAAAACATGGAGGGATGGAATTCCCCGGCGAGGTATCCTATCGAGGCTAAGGAGAAAAAGAAGAAGAGGCCTTACTGGGTTCCATTTGTATGCTGCTCCTCAGTCCATGGCGACCTTTGATGGCTTTGCCGTTTTTTTTTTCTCTCTTGGTTTGATTTGTTGCTTGTAAGTGCCTTGCACTGTTAATTGGAGATTCTTTGAATTAGTATATATACGTATTTTAATTCTTTTGAGATGGTGCCATGTTTGAAAACATTTCGTGCTATAAGACTAGTAGAAGGTTTCTACGACGATTAAAACCTAAAAGATATGAAATTTGGTATGCATGTTTTTGTCGTCTTCATTAAAAATCTTCTTACATATATCATTTGGGCTACTTGACCTTTTGGACGGTACACAGACCGGTGAATTAGTCATGCAGAAAATTGGGAGGTGTCTCATAAACACTTCACAAATGCAAATCAGAATAAGAAAAAAGAAAAACTAAAGCCCAAAATCCAACAAGGCCGAAGTCGCTGGAAAGTTCCCCGGGAGGCCGTACCGATCCTTTCTAGAAGGTCAATTAATTCGTTTATTACTTTTTAAGGATTTTGTATAATATTTATTTTCTTCATGGGGGTAAAAAGTCATGCCCATGAAACAAGAAATTCTCTAGTCCAAAGTGTGAAGGCGGCTCCAACGTGTCTATATATTAAAATTTTCCAATTGGATAACTTCACTATTCAACTCCCACTTGCAGGGAAGAAAGACAACCAACCAACCAATTTATTTATAAATATGGTACTCGGAAAAGAGACTTCCTCCTCTCCCAGTCATGGTTTCACTTCACGCGGTGACATTCAAAGTAAGCATACAGCAAAACAATGGCCGTGCCCTATAAATATTATGCATTTTTTTTCCTCTCAATCCTCACTTGCGTGCTCATAACTACAACAATCACTCCATCACAACAAGTTAAAGAGAACGCACCAAGAGAAATGGAAGAGACGATCAAGAACACCTTCGTAGCAGTAAGAAACTACGTCAACGGCGCACCCAAAGCTTCCGACATGATCCTTAAAACCTCAACCATAACTACTAAGATACCAAAAAACCGTAAAAATGCCATCTTGGTCAAGAATCTTTACCTCTCCTGCGACCCTTTTCAGGGTATTTTCTTACCAGCATCACCACCTGGCTCCGTAAGTCCATTAATTGCTATTAGTTTTCAACGAATTCTATTGCTCCCTGCTTATTATTTTCTTCGTGTGTGTTTATGATAGATTATAAGAGGAAATGGGGTTTCGAAAGTGGTTGATTCTTCTCATCCGAAGTTCAAAAAGCGCGACCTCGTTTGGGGATTCACTAGCTGGGAAGAGTACAGCCTTATTACATCCCCCGATGGTCTCTTCAAGATCGAACATACCGATGTCCCTCTCTCGTACTACGCAGGAATTCTTGGTAATGAAAAGATTTCTTACTTTGATACTCAAAACAGAGTAACTCAATGGTTTTCCCTTTTTCGCCTTTCAGGCACAGTTGGGATCACAGCTTACACTGGTTTTTACGAGATCTGCTCTCCCAAGAAAGGCGAGACCGTCTTTATTACAGCGGCTGCTGGCGCCGTAGGCCAAATCGTTGGCCAATTAGCCAAGCAGATGGGCTGCTATGTGGTCGGAAGTGCAGGCAGCAAAGAAAAGGTTCGTCCTTTTTCCTACAAATCCATCCCAAAAAAGCTCCGTCTTAACTAAAATCTTGAATCTGCTTCTCATATTCGCAGGTTGAGCTCTTGAAGAACAAACTAGGCTTTGACGACGCATTCAACTACAAAGAAGAGCGTGACTTAGACGCAGCCCTGCGAAGGTATCAGTTTCTGGGCTTATCACACTTTCATCATAATTCATAAGACAATCCCACACATGCTTTCTTTTCTGAAACTCGAATTACTTACTACTCATGTCCTATACTAATCTCAGGCGATTTCCTTATGGGATAGACATATTCTTCGACAACGTCGGCGGCAAAATGCTGGACGCCGTCCTCCCCAACATGAGAGACCACGGCCGCATCGCCACGTGTGGGATGATCTCTCAGTACCACCTCGCTCAGAAGGACCCCATACGCAATATGCTTCAAATCCTCGTCAAGAGGCTCCGCGTCCAAGGATTTAGTACGGACGAGAATTACCATCGCTACCCTAAATACTTCGAGATGGTCTATCCTCTCATCAAGCAGGGAAAGATTACTTACATCGAAGACGTAATCGAGGGATTGGAGAACGCGCCGGCGGGCCTCGAGGCGATCTTCACCGGCCGTAACGTCGGGAAACAGATCGTCGCCGTCTCCCGCGATTGAGTGTTTGTTTTTCGGCGCGTTTTGACTTTTGTATCTATTTTAAGGTTTTGTCTTTCCTACCCAATTGGGTATAACCCAACTCCGATCAGAAAATGACATGTGTCACATTACACTCTACCCCACTATGTTAAAACACCACAAACGTGTTTCACTAAATAAAAGTTACACATTACACCCTACCCCACTATGTTAAAACACCACATACATGTTTCACAAAATAAAATTAAACATGTTAATTTTTTAATAGGAGTTGGGTTATACCCACTTTGGTAGGTAAGTCAAGGCCCTATTTTAATTCGTGTTTATTTGTGTGGTGTTATTTTTAATTTCGATTCGTAATTGGGCCTCATTAGCCCAATTTATCATATTTACACAATACGTAATAATGAAATTGTACCCAATTTTTTTTTTTTTTTTTTCCTCCGAAAAAAAATTATATTTCCAGTTCATCTGAATGCCAATATCTAATTGGGTCCTAATACAGAGATCTTATCTACAATTTATATTTATTTATCCCACCGTTCATCTGAGGAATAACGACACTTCTTAATCGCATCATACTCACTACATACAATCCTCTGTTCTCTAATGGCATCAAAGTACAAAAACGCCTTACTTCTCATCCTCGTAGCAGCTCTGTTCCTAGCAACGCAGACGATTGCCCTCGGCGGAGGAGGCAAAGTCGGCGGCCGTACGCCGGTGAAGGACGTGAAGAACAACAAAGAAGTACAAGACCTCGGAAGGTACTACGTCCAAGAGTACAACCGCCGACGCAAAAACGACGGTTTGCTGTCGTTCGCAGAGGTGGTCGAGGCAGAGACGCAGGTGGTTTCTGGGATAAAGTACTTCCTCAAGATCTCCGCCTCGGCCGCCGCCCACCGGCCACCGCGGCGGAGGTGCGAGGACGTACGACGCCGTCGTGGTGGTGAAGCCGTGGCTGCACTACAAACAGATGCTGCAGTTCGCGCCTTCAGTACCACCGCCCACTGCGGGGAGGACGAAGTGAAACTCTTTACAAGACTGTTTTGTTTGGACTTTTACTTTTTACTTCCTCGAATTAATGTAATTTTATGAAGAATGAATAAGATGGTGATCGATATTTAAGTAGTTGTCTTCGATAGTTTATCTTGAATAGACTTGTGTTTCTTGCATTGGTACGGAAATTGAGTTATCCAAGTTAATGTATGGTGATCGATGTGCGAAAAAACGGATGGTATTTGATGAATAAGATTACATCAGCAAAAGAAGGATTACATTTATATATAAAAACTAACAAACAATATATATTTGAATTATTTAATAACGATGAATATTGGACTCCATTGAAAATAACTATTTAATGCCAATATTTGTTAATTTTTTAATGTTTGTACTAAAATTAAACAATACTTACATGTTATGATTAGCTTTTATATTGTAGTTAAAGTTAAAATGCAATAAACTTACATCCAAATTATTCCTTTAAGTTGTCATTTTTATGAACGACTTATCCACTAGAATATATGCTGTGTTTAAAGATCTTGTTTATGGAATTATTGCACCCTATATTTTCCGTAACGACGAGATACGGAATTCAATCAACCCTCGTTATTAGCTTTAGGACTTGGGATTCTATTATTGGAGACAGCACGAGGAAATAAAATAAAACTACACAACCCACAAAAGCAAAAACACGAGAATAATAATGCTTCGTCATTACCTTGTTGTCCGAACATCATGCGAGAAACTCTATAAATCTAATTACACACCCACACTTTTTTCCTCAACAAACACATCCAATATCAATCTTTAACACTCATCAGCCCACAAAGCTTAATTCAAAACGTGAGAAATGGCCGCTGTTAGAATTGCCTTCTTATTTGCCCTTCTCCTCCTCACAGCCTCAGGTCTCTCTCTCTCTCTCTCTCTCTCTCTCTCTCTCTCTCTCTCTCTCTCTCTCTCTCTCTCTCTCTCTCTCTCTCTCTCTAGCTCTCTCCGTAGTGGTAGATATATATATATATATATATATAGTTATATATGAACTGAGAATTGTGTGTATATATTTGTGTTTGTATCGGTGCATTTCAGTTGGGCCGTCGTCATATTATTGCATGGCGGCGAAGACTAGTGAAGAAGAAATAAGGCCATCGTCAATTAATAGTAATAATAATAATAATAATAATAATAATAATAATAATAATAATGAGTTGGGACGTTCATCAAGAAAACTGCTGCAATACTATTACGGTTATGGCGGTTATGGCGGTTACGGCAACTGCCCAACTCGGTGTAGTAATCATCTACAGTGCAATGATCTCTGTTACCCTCGGGTTTTTCACACCACCGCGGCAAAACACTCAGACTTGACGTAAATAGGACAACATCCCGACTTGGGGAAGAAACCCTTCCCAACAGGGGATAATACACCGACACCCCGACTTGAGGAAAGGCCCTTTCCAGTAGGGATGACGCCCAGACAGGCCGACCTGGGGAAACGACCTCGTCCGGCAGGGGACAATGACCCGAGGTCCCAACCTGGGGAAGTCTCCGTCCGGCAGAAGCGATGCTTGGGAACCTTTGAGCCAGGACCACGCCTAAACGAGAAAATGCCCAAAGTGACTGGGATCAAGGCCGCTCAGGGAAGGAGCCCGAGGAGAGCTCACCGTGCCCCAACCGCTGCCATGCCGAGCCCGAGGAGAGATACCTCACCGCGCCCCAACCGCTACCATGCAAGTGGGCATTCGAGATGCGTCATATGCGGGGGAAACCACCAAGACAGGCTAAACGTGGGTGGTAACTGCCCCAAGACGGTTCCACTCTGCTCACTCTTATAAATACCATTAGATGTCATTTGAACCAGGTACGTGTTTCAGATAATAATACCGTTACTCTGCCATTTTTTCTCCACACATCACCTTAAAACGGAACTACCCTCTTGACTAAGGCAAGAGGGCTAACGACCCCTCCAAAATTCCCTTTGTTCAACAGTTTTCAGCCCAAGCACACGGCGGAACTCAGGTGGGGAAAAGCCTGTCAGTCCATTTTCGCGGTAGGTTAATTTTCGACGGCATCAATTTGGCGCCGTCTGTGGGAAACTATAGTTTCTCTCTAGTAGAAATTTAATATGGTGACTGTCGAAAACGACCAAGCACCGCCCAACGGTAGTGGGCCGACCCTGTCCGAAATCGCTGTCGTGATGGCTGCAACGATGCAAGAAATGAGGAGAATGGCAGCTGACGTGGGGGTACTCATGGCGGAAAGGAATCAGGGAAACCGCCGACCTGGCCGAAACAGAAGAGGAAACCGCCAACCTGGACCTAACGGAAGGGAGAATCATCAGCCCGGACAAAATGTAGAAGAGAATCACCAGCCAGGATCCAACGAAGAACACGAAGCCCAGTCCAACACAGTTGAACAAGTGGACGAAAACCGAACACTAGCCTCAGAATTCAGGGAAGTACGTGAAAACAAAAGGAGACGCGCCGCACACCGAGCAGCCGAGTTGGAGGACATGAAAGAGGAAATCCGCAAACTCAAGGACCTAGCAAACCCACCAGAAGCACCACTAGTTCCTCGGGCGTCGCCGTTCTCGCCCGACATACTCACAGCCCCGCTGCCAGGGCATTTTCGCTGCTTCGAGATGGGAAAATACGACGGAACCGGACCTCCCGAAGACCACCTCGCTGCCTTCGAGGGAAACGCAGCCCTATATCAGCTGGACGATGCAATCAAGTGTCGTCTCTTCGTCACTACGTTAATCAAAGGAGCCCAGCAATGGTTTGCGCTATTGCCCCCAGGAGGGATTAAAAGTTTCCAGGACCTGACTCGCCTTTTCCTGAAACATTTCTCGAGTAGCCGAAGGCGCCCATCCTCAGCCGTAAAGTTGCTAAATATCAGGCAGGCTGAGGGAGAAAGCCTGCGAGATTACCTTCGGCGGTTCAACCAGATAAAAATGGAGGTTCCCAATGCCGCACCTGAACTGCTCGTCGGGGCATTCCATCACGGTCTTCAAGATGGGGAGTTGTTCAGGTCCCTAGTCAAGAAATACCCGACGACGGTGGAAGAATTAGTCACTCGAGTGGAGAAGTATGTCCGAGTGGAAGAATCCCAAGCCAGGGAACCTGAGTATAAAAAACGAAAGAGCCCACTTCGAGATCGTAGAAGGAGCCCGCCCAGGGATCAGGGTCATAGGCCTCCTTCCCGAAGGGATGATCGCCCCGTTCCAGTCCCGACTATGCCGCGGGCGAATTACCCTAGGATGCGGGTCAACAAAGTCCGAGCATTGGAAATATGTGATGAGTACGATTTCCTTCGCAGACCACCTTACATCGACAACAACCCCAAAAGGCCAATATCTGACACTTATTGTAACTATCATCACGAGTACGGACACACGACGGAAGGCTGTTTCCAACTAGGTCGCGAGTTGGACAAGTTGATCGCATCAAATCCTGAAGCAAGGGCGAAGCTGACAGGAGGGGAAGGTGGATCCGGCGGGTTCGGGACCAAGCCTAGATACCCGGGAGATGGGAATCGCTTCAATCCCCGACCAAACCACCCAACCCTTAACCACAGAGAAAGACAAAGGAGGACACCAGAAAGGGAGGAAAGAAGAGGCCAGAGGAGAGAGGAGGATGACGCCCGGGGGCGCCATGACAACAGGGAACAGCGAAGATCCCCCGAACGGAAGCTACCACCTCGTGTAATTAACATAATCTCGGGAGGACCCACTTGTGGGGATTCTAATAGAGCAAGGAAGGCCGGAGTCAGACGTCTGGAGAATTATGAAATCAAGTCGGGAAGCAAGAAGTCCGGACCGATAATCAGTTTTGGACCAGAGGATTTCCATGGAGGGGAGGACTCCCATGAAGACGCTCTAGTAATTAGGGCCGAGGTCGCCAACCACGACGTCGGGAGAGTCTTTGTCGACAATGGAAGTTCTGTCAACATAATCTACAAAAGGACACTTGATCAAATGGACTTAGGATCTTACCCCATGGACAAAGTAGAGACCGCCCTTTTCGGCTTCACGGGACATTGTATCGAAGCGGTGGGAATCTTACATCTCCCGCTTACTCTTGGTGAAGGAGAATTGAGAAAGACGCGGATAGCACCTTTCATGGTCATCGATGGATCGAGCCCTTACAACATTATCCTGGGAAGGCCTGCACTGACCTCCTTCACGGCAATCGCCTCGGCTCTACACCAGAAGATCAAATTCCCAGTAGGAGACAAGGTGGGAGAAGTGCTGGGAGACCGCAAGACGGCTCGAAAGTGCTATGTAGAAGAAGTCCGAGTAGAAATTAAATCGTCGAAAGCAAGAAGTGGAGACTACCCGAAGGGAAGAGAAACCTTATATAACATTGGGACAACCCAAAGGAAAACCGCAGAAGATGAAACGGAAGAAGTAATAATCAGGCCACCGGAAGGGACAGTCATTATTTCTAAGGACTTACCTCGGGATTTGAAGGAGGACCTCGTCAAGTTACTGAAGAAAAACTCAGATGTGTTCGCCTGGGCGACCAAGGAAATGATAGGGATAGACAGGGGAATAATCGAGCACAAGCTAAATGTCTCCCGAACCACCCGACCTGTCTTCCAAAAAAGAAGGTACCTCAGTTCGGAAATGGACGTCGAGGCCAAACGACAGGTGGAGGAATTGCTAGAGGCGGGGCACATTCGGGAGGTCCAATTTCCCACCTGGCTCTCGAACGTGGTTCTCGTCCCAAAGTCTTCAGGCAAGTGGCGCATGTGCGTGGATTTCAGGAATTTGAACGAGGCATGCCCGAAGGATTGTTACCCCTTACCCCGAATTGATCAACTAGTAGACTCCACGTCGGGACATGAGTTGCTTTGTTTCCTTGATGCTTTCCAAGGATATAATCAGATCCTCTTAGCCAAGGAGGACCAAGAGAAGACAAGCTTCATCACGGCCAGGGGAACATTTTGCTACACCGTCATGCCCTTCGGGCTAAAAAATGCCGGCGCTACATACCAAAGGCTAATGGACAAGGTATTCAAGGACCAGATAGGGAGAAACGTGGAGGTATACGTGGATGATATACTAATAAAATCCCGAGAGCAAGGCTGTTTCCTAGCGGATGTACAAGAAACCTTCTCGACCTCCCGGAGGTACAACCTCAAGATGAATCCCAGCAAGTGCACCTTCGGAGTCAAGTCGGGAAAGTTCTTGGGGTATATGGTAACGAGAAGGGGAATCGAGGCCAATCCTGAAAAGGTTAAGGCGTTGATGGAGATGACCTCCCCTAAGAACTTGAACGAAGTGCAAAGATTGACGGGTCGCATAACCGCCCTTTCTCGTTTCATATCCCGATCTGCAGACCGAAGTTTGCCCTTCTTCAAAATCCTACGCAAAGTCCAAAACTTCGAGTGGACGCCCGAATGCGAGAAAGCATTCCAGGACTTAAAAGAATACCTGAGGGAACTCCCGACACTCAACAAACCCCTACCTGAAGAAGAATTGACAATTTACCTTGCGGCCACACCTCGAGCTGTCAGTTCGGTATTGATCCGAGAAGAGGAAAAAGTGCAGAAGCCGATTTACTTTGTGAGTCACATACTAAAAGGCGCCGAGACAAGGTACACCAACTGCGAGAAGTTACTACTGGCCCTACTCGTCACCGCCCGGAAACTACGCCCGTATTTCCTGTCGCATCCCATAGTAGTGTTGACTAACCAGCCAATCGGGAAGATAGCCACCCGACCTGACATATCGGGAAGGGCTGTAAAGTGGGTAACTGAGCTAGGGGAATATGACATCCAATACAGACCTAGGACGGCGATCAAGGCTCAGGCACTGGCGGATTTCATGGTAGAGCTAGTCGGGGATTTTCCAGAAGAAATGTGGAAAATGTTCGTGGACGGATCTTCGTGTAGCACAGGAAATGGGGTCGGGATACTACTTATATCCCCCTGGGGGGAAGAAACCAACCTAGCCCTCAGATTAGACTTTAAGGCATCAAACAACGAGACAGAATACGAAGCATTACTCGCTGGACTTCGAGCAGCGCGTCGGATGGGAATCACCCGCCTAACAGTACATTCAGACTCTCAACTCGTCGTCCAGCAACTAGGAGGAAACTTTGCAGTCAAGGGAGAAAACTTAGAGAGATATGTTAGGACCTTTGAGGAAATCAAGGGTGGCTTCGAGGAACTCAAGATCGTCCACATAACTCGAGCAGAAAACGAGAAGGCGGACCAGATAGCTAAATGGGCAAGTGCCATAGGAGCGCCGGAGGAAAAGGGAAAGACCTTATCCATTTGGCAAATCGAAGATCAAATCGTGCCCGACCCAGACATTTCCCCAGGGGATTGGAGATACGAGATATACCAATACCTGAGTCACCAATTCCTACCCGAAGATAAAGTCTTAGCTCGAAAGCTCCTAAGGAGGGTCCAACGCTTCACTCTGATGGATAAGATTTTGTTTAAAAGATCCTATGCCGGGCCATTACTGCGATGTGTATCAAAGGAGGAGGGCGAGTATGTCCTTCGAGAAATCCACGAAGGTATTTGCGGGAGCCACATCGGGAGTAGGGCACTGACAAGAAAAGCGCTCCTCGCCGGTTTCTTCTGGGCAACGATGAAAGGAGACGCGGTGAGGGTAGTTCGAGGATGCATCAATTGCCAAAAACACGCTAGTCTACAGAGACTTCCCGCGGAGGCTATGAAATCGATAACTTCTCCATGCCCTTTCGACCAGTGGGGTTTAGACATCGTCGGCCCCTTCTCAGGGAATGTAGCTCAAAAGAAATTCCTACTGGTAGCCGTGGATTACTTCTCTAAGTGGGTGGAAGCCGAAGCCATGACAAAAATCACCGAGGCGGCCATCATGGCTTTCATATGGAAAAATATAATCTGCCGATATGGGATCCCTAGGAGGCTAATCTCGGATAATGGAAGACAGTTCAGTGGGAAGAAGCTAAGGGAATGGTGCGAACAGCTCGCAATAGAACAAGTCTTCACCTCGGTGGCATACCCCCAGAGCAATGGCCAAGTGGAAGTCACCAATCGCACCATCGTCCAAGGACTGAAGACCCGACTGGAAGGTCTGGATAAATCCTGGTTCAACGAGCTCCAAAGCGTCCTTTGGTCGTATCGAACAACTCCACGGGAGGGGACCAATGAAACTCCCTTCAGCCTGGTTTACGGAAGTGAAGCAGTTCTACCCGCCGAGATTGGAATGGAGAGCGCAAGAATCCTGACATATCCCGAAGACAACTCTCGACTTCGGGCTGAAGACCTCGACCTGGTCGAGGAAGGAAGGGAAAGAGCTGCCCTGAGGATGATCGCTTATCAGAGAAGGATGACTAAATCCTATAACCGCCGAGTTCGGAATAAAAGATATGAGGTCGGAGACCTAGTGATGAAAGAGATCCTCAACCAGGAAGGAAGGAAGAAGCTAGAGCCGAAGTTTGAAGGCCCTTACCGCATTACCAAAAAGGCGGGGGAAGCCTCCTATTATCTTGAAGACAACGAAGGGAAGCAACTCGATCGACCCTGGAACGCCCGCAAGCTTCGGAAATATTACCCCTAGAAGGGAGTACCCTCATTATGCATGCTTATGTTTCTTTATTAAGTTTTTAGTATCGTTCGTTCAAGGTCGCTGTCTTACTACTTGGATGTTAAGACACTACTATTAATGCAATTCACCTTCTTCTTTTTTCATACGAGGACCATTCGGACGGAAACTTAAAACAATTAAAAGATACGAAGACCCGGGTAGAAGATTTATCCCTTAAGAGAAATAATCCCCAGGGGTCACTTATTCCCCTCGGGGTAAAAACTAAACGCGCACACTGTATCCCTCTGCGAGAGGCCGAAATCTTCCCCAAGGGAAGAGAAGATCTTGCGCACACTGAATCCCTCTGCGAGAGGCAGCTCACTGTTCCCTTCGGGAACGTCGCGCACACTGTATCCCTCTGCGAGAGGCTGAAATCTTCCCCAAGGGAAGAGAAGATCTTGCGCACACTGAATCCCTCTGCGAGAGGCAGCTCACTGTTCCCTTCGGGAACGTCGCGCACACTGTATCCCTCTGCGAGAGGCTGAAATCTTCCACAAGGGAAGAGAAGACCTTGCGCACACTGAATCCCTCTGCGAGAGGCAGCTCACAATTCGCCCAGAGAACTTTCTCTTAAAATCCTTAAGCCTTCCCTTAGGTTCAGGGGGACGCCCCTGACCTAGGGCAAGGGACCTCGCCATCGATATGAATCAAATTCTTAAGAACGCGATTGAAGGGAACGCGAAACAAAGTCGAGATCGGATGGTATAAATCCCTTTTATTCATAAATATGCCCCGAATGTCATCAAGGTAGATAAAGCGGAAAGACGGGAAAATGAAAGACGGGAAAATAATAAAGACTTAAACAAGACACTCTAGAAAGTAAAAAGGAAGCTAAAGACTCTGACGCAACTAACTCGCCCCAGCTGGGCCGTTTCTCTTCGAGCGGTCGCTGCTTTCGCCTAGCTCAAACTCGTTCCAGAGATCCTTCGCTTTTGCCCTCTTCGGGGGTGAACGTCGAGGAGCCAAAGCCATGAACGCCGCTTCCGGATCTAGGAAATCGAAGGGATGGATGCTCTCCGGGAAGCCATTAGCCCTAATTTGGGACAGACACCCTTGGAATCCGAAGTTGAAGTATAGGTTGGCCGCCTCAGATACCTTCTCAACAGGGACAAGCTCCTGACTCGTATGGACTTCCCGACTACGGCGGATCTCTCTCTCCGAGTGAAGCTCTTGACGGAGCTTGCCAACCTCAAACTGAGCCCTAGTTAACAAGTTTTTCAAGCGGCCTACCTCCTGAGCCTCCTCACTAACCTTCATAGTCATCTCCACGTTGCAGTCCCGAGCTGAGTCGGTCATCCTCTGTTGGATGCGGTACCGTCGGGCTCCCTCGCAGGACAGGGAATACGCCTGGGGACAAAGTGAGACAATTACTAACATACCTACCCGAGGCCAAAGATAGCTGACGTACCTGACTTAAGGCTAGAGCCCACTCCTTCCAAAATTGGCCATCGGGCATCTCCTTAGCAAAACCCTTCTCCTCAGGGGTGAGGAAATTCAGCATATAGGACAAGGCGGATTCCCCGTCCCTTTCCAACAGGAAGTGAGGACGAGGAACAATCCTGGACGTCGGAAGAACTTCGCATGACTCCGCGGATAATGGAGCTGGAGGGGATGGCTTCACACGTTTGGATCGTCCCATTTCAGATCGGGGAGTTGGCGCGTTGTCCGGAACAGCCTCACTAACCGACCGGTGGGTAGAAGGACCTTCGCCAAAATGTCGGCTTCGAGTACCTGGAGCGAGGAAACCCAGGGTGGGGAGTGGATCCCCTCTGTCACTTATCCGAGAGGAGAAATGAGCCAAAAACAAAGAGCGAGTATAGAAAACAGAGGAATCACCGAACCTATGACCCGAGAAGGGAAAATCGCCTCAAGCGGGGCTCCTGATACCAACCCCTGTACCGAAAACCGACGCTCTCCAATCTGAGCCAAGAATTGCAGTAAGAGGTCAGGAGAGTCACTGGGGACCTGACACTGCTCCTTCCAACGCAGCAGGGAAAACCGACGATCCCGATGCTGAAGTGAAGGACGTACGAAGAAGAACTTGTTCATCCACCCCTTGGTGGCGGTGAAATTATCATAGAAGATGTCAGTGGAGGGTACAAAAGCCAGCTTGCCCGCATCCCTTTCACATACGCGGAAGAAGCTGATGATCAACTCAGTGGTAAGGGGGAAGTTGACCCATCTCGCGACCACGGCCAGAGCCAAAAGCAAACTGCACGAGTTCGGAAAGATTTGGCCTGGGGAAATGTCTAGGGTCTCACAGAGGTCTAGCAGAAAGGAGGGAATGGGGAACCTAAGGCCCATATCAACTTGATCAGTATAAAAGGTAAGGAAGCCAAAGGGGGGAGCGGAGGCCACTTGCAAAGGACCAGGCAATAAAACTTCATAGTCAGAGGGGATTCGAGCCTTTTCGAGATACTCCCCGAGGGAAATATGGCTCAGGGTGGACACTTTGGCCCGATGCCAAGGAAAATTGGCTTTAGCCCGTACTTCCTCCGCCTCAGCTGACCACTTAGCTAGGTTTCGGCGATAATTCTTGTCATCGCCATCTCCACTAGGAAGTGGCATCCTCACCCCAACAGCAGGATCTTGCTGGATATCCGCGCCAGAAAATGGTTCAGGAGTGCCGTCTAGGTCGAAAAAGGTTCTTCCAGCCATAGAAGGACCAACAACATTTTTGCCTTTGGAAGAAGCGGAGAAAGCCATAAGGGATACTAAGGGAAGAGGAACGCGAAAAACTAATACAGGAAAAATATGGAAGCGAGTGAATGGCAAAGAGTAAAAGAAATCCTATATATATAGAAGCTCCCTAGCGTAAGCGGAAAGTCAGATAATTCGAACTAGAGAGACGTTACTATAAACAACGTTCGTATTTTACCCAGTTTGCGAGATTTTCGGACCTAAGAGAGACCAAGGCTTAAATCGGCCGTTCCTAAATCCCCGGGCGGCTAGAGAATGAAAAACCTATAAGTTCGGAGTTAGATTGACTAAGCCTCCACCAGTTCAGGGGAAAATGCGCTTTACTCGACCCGGGGTAGTTTGATCGGGATAAGGCCCGAATTCATGGACATTTGGGATAAGAACAAGAAGCATAAAGGAAGCGCCCGGAGGCCAAACATACAAATACTATGCCCCGAAGGGCTATGTTCAACACACTTGAACGAAATTATACATATATATATATATATATATAATAAGGTCTTAAGTCATTACATCACTTAAAATAAGAAGGAAAGAAAAGTCTTCATTCGGCCGACTGGGCCTGCTCGTCTCCCCCACCAGCTCCCTTCTCGACAACAATCCCCCCGACCTCAGCTTCCTCCATTTGCTCCTCGGGAGTTTCGATGACCTCCACATCCCCTTCCGATCCCTCAAGAGCTTCGGAGGCCTTGGTGGCTTCGGCATGCTCCTCCCCGCCAGCGTCCCCGGCGCCCCTCTCTGCCTCAGTTTCAGGCTCTGCAGCCACTTCTATAGGACGGACAGGAGGCTCGAGCGCCCTGGTAGAAGTAACCCTGGTTCGCGGTTCGGGCTGGTAGCCACCTTGAGGTGCGGTTTCCAAGGCGCGATTGGCGTCGAGGAATTCGAAGGGGTAGGCCGCGGGATCATACCCGTTTCCCCGAAGCTGGGAGACACATCCCCAAAAGCCGTATCGGAAGAACTTGCGCATCCCCTTTGCAAAATCCTTCTGGGAGAAATGATCCGTAGCCATCTGAACCTCAAGTGCTTCACGAGCAGATTCCGCCTCTTCCCGAAGAAGGTCGGATTTCTTCTTCTCAACCTCAGCTCGGGACAATTGCCGCTTCACCTCCTGGACTTGCCGCTTCGCCTCATCTAGCTCTTTCCTAAGGAGATCCTCCCGGCTTTTCCCTTGGGCACTTTCCAGGTTCATGGCCTCAACCTTCTTCCCCAGGACATCATAAGCCCCAGAAAGGTGGGTCCAACGCTTCATAGCGTCGGACAGAAGAACGAGGCCCTGCGCAAGCCAGCAGGACGTCAACCACGGAAGGTCTCTGAAAAGTAAAGACACCAAGACTTACCTGCCCGAAGGCCCCAGATAAAGCATCCCGAATCTCAGGATCAGAAAGATCGCGAGAACACCGCCGGTTTTCTTCATTGGGGAACTCCTTCAGGAAGTCCCAGCACTCATCAGGGTTCAACTCAGCAAAAAAGCAGGGTTGCTTAGGTCGCCCCAGGGCAACGAGCCGCCCTGGGGTAGGAGGAGGAGGTGCAGAGGAGGTCTTGGATTTTTTCGGGGCCGCCCCAACCGAGGAGGTCGCCGGCCTCTTACCTGCCGCCTTCTTGGCCTTCGAGGTGGAGGCCGGGGCTTTCCCCTTTCCCTTCGAGCTGGAAGGTGGAGCGGATGGAGTCTGGTCGCGGGCCGTGTCCTCCTCATCAGAAGATGCAAGGGCCACCACAGTCGCGATATCCATGCGCTGGACTGCGAAATAAAATGGGGTTAGAAGACGGTGGCATGGAACCAGAGTGACTGGGATCAAGGAACGCATGTATACCTAAATTCGGGGGCACCTCGGTTACTTTGTGGCTAAAACCAAACAGAAAGAGCAGGTCGTCTTTAATGAGTTCGGGAGCCAAAAAACGTCTCTCCCCGACCTTCGAGAGAAAAGACTCCGCCTGGCTAGAGGAGCTCGAAGGGAGGGGGTTCCGAATGGATAAATCGTCGTCCCACGAAAAAGGAAGCAGCTGATTCTCAGGGCTGCCTTCGGGAGAACGGACAAAAAAGTACTTACTCATCCACCCTTTGTGGGATGAGGGATGACCTTGAATAAGGTCGGATGTTCGGAGAGATGGGGAAAAGAAGAACTTCCCCTCTTCCCTCTTACTTATCCTAAGAAGAGAAAGGAGCAAGGGAACAGAAGGTGAATAGCCGAAGCCACGAAGGAGAACTGCTAAAGAAATAATGTGACTAAAAGAATTGGGGGCCAACTGACCGGGGGAAATACCGAAGTACTTGAGAATATCTACAAGGAATTGGGGGAGAGGGAATCGAAGGCCCATGTCTATGTAATCTAGGAAATATGTCCCGAACCCCTCAGGAGGATCGCTAGCAACATCCGTCAGGGAGGGCACCCTAACCTCAAATTGATCAGACATGCCCGACTTGGCTCGGAGGAGAGGGATCTGAGCGGAGGTGAAGGAGGACACCTTAATTTCGTGCCAACGGAGGAACTCCTTCTCCTCTTCCTCCTCCGCCCCTTCCTTACTTACCAAACCCTCACGGGTCGCCTCGGCATACCTAATCCACTCCCTCACTGCCGCTCGGTAAGATCGTACATCGGGAAAATCTTTCTCTAGTGGAGGGGGGTCCAAGTTAAGAAGAGGGCGACCTAAGGGAGCTTCCGGTTCGGGCTGAATTATTAAATCCCTATTTTCTGAAGTGCCCTCACCCCCGATATTAACGTTACTAGCTGCTCTACCCGAATCCCCAGTCGAGAAACTATCCGAAGAAGAAGAATCATCAGAAGAACTACCCGAACCCGAACAAGACCTAGGACTAATGCCACTACCCGAAGACATGGTTAAAGGAAGAATGAGGGAGAAGAGAAAGAAGAACTTACAAGTACCTAAGAGCTGGAGCAGAAAGCTAGGTGAGATCGAGAGCTCGGGCAAATTTCGAGAGCGAGAAAGCATAGCGGAGGAAATGAAAGCGAAAGGTGGGGTATATATAGGCCCCAAATAACAGATCTGGACCCTTGGATCTGGGTAGGATCGACGGACCTCGACGACCCGCGTCGATCGTGGGGAAAGGCGCCAGAACTCCCGCCCAAACGTCCCATCCGCGGCAACCTCTAGCGGGACGACACGTGGCAATGAAGACAAGATGGCGTATCGACCTAGAGAAACTCTTCCCCGCCTCGCTCAAAGAGCTCCCCGCTAACATCCGAGTAGACATATCACCAACTCGAGTATTTTGCCGCCACTAGAACAACGTCCAAAATTCACATACTCTTTTGGACTACTCGAAGGGGGGACTATTGTTACCCTCGGGTTTTTCACACCACCGCGGCAAAACACTCAGACTTGACGTAAATAGGACAACATCCCGACTTGGGGAAGAAACCCTTCCCAACAGGGGATAATACACCGACACCCCGACTTGAGGAAAGGCCCTTTCCAGTAGGGATGACGCCCAGACAGGCCGACCTGGGGAAACGACCTCGTCCGGCAGGGGACAATGACCCGAGGTCCCAACCTGGGGAAGTCTCCGTCCGGCAGAAGCGATGCTTGGGAACCTTTGAGCCAGGACCACGCCTAAACGAGAAAATGCCCAAAGTGACTGGGATCAAGGCCGCTCAGGGAAGGAGCCCGAGGAGAGCTCACCGTGCCCCAACCGCTGCCATGCCGAGCCCGAGGAGAGATACCTCACCGCGCCCCAACCGCTACCATGCAAGTGGGCATTCGAGATGCGTCATATGCGGGGGAAACCACCAAGACAGGCTAAACGTGGGTGGTAACTGCCCCAAGACGGTTCCACTCTGCTCACTCTTATAAATACCATTAGATGTCATTTGAACCAGGTACGTGTTTCAGATAATAATACCGTTACTCTGCCATTTTTTCTCCACACATCACCTTAAAACGGAACTACCCTCTTGACTAAGGCAAGAGGGCTAACGACCCCTCCAAAATTCCCTTTGTTCAACAGTTTTCAGCCCAAGCACACGGCGGAACTCAGGTGGGGAAAAGCCTGTCAGTCCATTTTCGCGGTAGGTTAATTTTCGACGGCATCAATCTCCTCGGCGGCTGTCTCGGCGTTTGCGTCAACGGCGCTTGTTACGGAGCAGCATAATAATAATAATACATAATAATGAC
This sequence comes from Craterostigma plantagineum, assembly GCA_027422505.1. Classification (NCBI taxonomy): domain Eukaryota; kingdom Viridiplantae; phylum Streptophyta; class Magnoliopsida; order Lamiales; family Linderniaceae; genus Craterostigma; species Craterostigma plantagineum. The sequence goes on from JAPQWV010000007.1 coordinate 3,210,956, forward strand.
GATATTAATTAAATAACCCATGCGCATGCAAATTAATAAATGTGATTTAAATAAATAATAACGTCTTTCGATGCAATGCGTTGCTCTTGTATGAAATTCAGTAGTAGTTGTCGTACTGTTTGTTGGCCTTGCCTGATAGTAAGTAAAACGACGGCTGTGTTTTCTTGTGCTTGCAACCTTTTAATTATTACCTGCTGCTATTTCTTTAATTATTACATAAAGCTAAGCTAGCGTTCACATGGATCGATGATCAACAATAGTTATAGCAATATTCAAATGTTAGAAAAAGATTCCGCCGAAACAGTTCATTATCAAGACATAGCAAAAGAGTTCATTTCCCAACAGAAAAACACAAGAGTTACTGCAAAAACGATTAGAAATGGTGTCTTGGCCTTGTTATATAGTATTAGCTCTTGGTTCTGTGATAGAGAGACAGAGAGGCCATATATAAATGATGAAATAAGCACACTATAAATTGAAACTCTCTTTTGTGAAGCGACAAGCACCAGCTTAAAGTTAGTAAACTGAAGCTCGATTTAGACCAACCCATGATGCGTTAATCTCTGTAATGAAAGCAACCCTACTAATAACCCTTCTCGTGCTTACGATTACGAATACCTCAGGTATGTATATACGTATATACTCTTTCTCATTATATATATGTACGTTATTATTTGATGTCTTAATATGTGATCTTACTACGCAGTGGAGGTATTAACTGAAGCACTTACCAAAACATTTTGAAGTCCTCATTATTGTTATTCATCGACCATCAACTGATGTATTATGTAATGTAATAACCGATGCGGAGGACGAAGTGAAACAGATGAAGCTCTTTTCCAAGACTCTGTTTTTTGTGATTTTTTTTTGTCCTTTTGTATTTATTTCCTCGAATGAATGTAATTTTAAGAAGATGGGATTCGATGACAACAGTTAGTAGTTGCCTTCCTTATATGACAACAATTTTGTCCCCGAAAGCCTCGCGGGGCGGGGACGGGGATTAGGTCCCCGCCCCGCCCCGTTGCCATCCCTAGATGGCAGAGACTGATATGAAAACTGCTCGAAGTGTTCACGGCCGTGAGGGGCAATGCTTGTGGCCGTGAACAGTGTTTGAAGCAGTTTATCCTCCTTAGTTCGATGTTTATCCGATTGATGACGAGGATTGAGGCTTCAAGGGTCAAGATTGAAGCTTGGAGGATCAACTCCCAACCCATCTAGTGGAGAATAACCGACCAAACTGCTCCCAAGCGGTTTTCTACAGAAGTAGGGAGGTTACAAACACACTACATAAAATCAGTTTTGTGTGGTCAAGTGTGTGTGTAGAACTGCCCGTAGCTTGTGAACGAGAGAGTTTGAGAGCTTGATGTAAACACGAAAGTTAGAGAGGAAGATCTGATCTTGTAATCTCAAAAGGTGGAATCAATTAAAGTTCTCTGTTCGGGCCGTGGACGTAGGCTAAAGTTGTAGCCGAACCACGTTAAGATTTGTGTTCAGATTTTATATTTTTGCTGTTTTTCGTTTTGATCAAGTTGTATATCGAATCCCTTGATATTGAGAATTCACATACACGAAACTACGTCCATAATACGAATCTAGGTTGACCAGCCATATATCACCGTTGCCGTGAACCGCGACGTTAAATGCATGTCTTGTGGTTTTTCTTTGCATGTTATTCTCCTACCTATCGCGATTTATATGAAAAGAAGCGAAAATGGCTTAAAGGAAATTATTAAGAGCTATCTATCTATGGTTTATATTATCTAGACGCTGATATCAAATTATTCGATGAATTGTCATTTCTCTGTTACAAGGATTATCACACTACAACAATAAATATTCGTTGTTTAAGGATCTTGTTTATGGAATTATTGCACCCTATATTTTCCGTAACGACGAGATACAGAATTCAATCAACCCTCGTTATTTACTTGGAGACTTCTATTGGGAGACCGCACGAGGAAATGAACTACTAATACCCTCTAATGCTTTTGTCATTACCTTCTTGTACGAATGTCATGAGAAATTAACTCTATAAATTTACACTCACGCACACTTTTTCCTCAACAAACACACATCCAATATCCATCTTTAACAGAGTATTAACGTACGTGAGAAGATGGCCGCTGTTAGAATTGCCTTCTTATTTGCCCTTCTCCTCCTCACAGACTCAGGTCTCTCTCTCTCTCTCTCTCTCTCTCTCTCTCTCTCTCTCCCAAAAAACCTCCGTCTTAACTAAAAATCTTGAATCTGCTTCTCATATTCGCAGGTTGAGCTCTTGAAGAACAAACTAGGCTTTGACGACGCATTCAACTACAAGGAAGAGCGTGACTTAGACGCAGCCCTGCGAAGGTATCAGTTTCTGGGCTTATCACACTTTCATCATAATTCATAAGACAATCAAATCCCACGGATGATTCTCTTTTCTGAAACTCGAATTACTCACTACTCATATTCTATCATAATCTCAGGCGATTTCCTTATGGGATAGACATATTCTTCGACAATGTCGGCGGCAAAATGCTGGACGCCGTCCTCCCTAACATGAGAGACCACGGCCGCATCGCCACGTGTGGGATGATCTCTCAGTACCACCTCGCTCAGAAGGACCCCATACGCAATATGCTTCAAATCCTCGTCAAGAGGCTCCGCGTCCAAGGATTTAGTACGGACGAGAATTACCATCGCTACCCTAAATACTTCGAGATGGTCTATCCTCTCATCAAGCAGGGAGAGATTACTTACATCGAAGACGTAATCGAGGGATTGGAGAACGCGCCGGCGGGCCTCGAGGAGATCTTCACCGGCCGTAACGTCGGGAAACAGATCGTCGCCGTCTCCCGCAATTGAGTGTTGTTTTTCGGCGCGTTTTGACTTTTGTATCTAATTTATTTCGTGTTTATTTGTGTTGTGTTATTTTTAATTTCGATTCGTAATTGGGCCTCATTAGCCCAATTTATCATATTTACACAATACATAATAATGAAATTATATTTCCAGTTGTGCATTTTTTTCTCGAATATAGAAAGGCGTGCCGTGATTTCCTTGAGTAACACCTAATTCAATTAAGGGGAACTTTCGATTAAATCCCAAATTGCAAACTTTTTATCACATAACTTCCATGTCAGAGAAATATATCACTTAACTCCCGATTTACTGTTTGGTACACCATACAACACATTCTGGTACATTATATCAACGTATTTGGTACATCATACATTGAGAAAATGGTACATCAAACATCACTTTTAAGGTACGCCGTAAGAACACATTTAGGTACATTATAGCAACGTGTTGTGGTACACAATACAAACATAGAAAGGTACAGTAAACTGGTACAAACAGCAAATCAGGGAGTTAAGTGATATATTTCTCTGACAGGGGAGTTATGCGATAGAAAATTTGACTAATAGGGAGTTAAGTGAAGTTTCCCCTTTAATTAATTAAACTGGATTGCTATTCACCGCCCCCTTTTTCCTAGTTACCGCCCCCTAAAGGGCTTGAAAATGACATTTTTGCCCTTATGATATTTAAATTAATTTAAAAAGAAAAAACTAACTAAATATATAATTCTGGTGCGAAATACTGAAAACTACATATACAAATAAATTCGAACGATCGATCGATACGGAAAAAAAAAATTTCGATTTAACATTTTAGTACAGACCGATCGATATTTTTGGCCCTGCAGTGCACGGGCCGAACGATATTTTCGGCCGGACTGTTTTGGAATTCGTTGTTTTGGAATTTTTAATCAATTCAACTCCTTAGGCCCCAATAAGATAGATTATTAATACCAAATTTTTTCAAAATAAAAAGATTTTTTAACCTTAAATAATTTACATATTTTAGCCAGTCTCCTTAGTAAGACAAAAAACTTTACATAACCACAAAATACAACTTTATATACAGATTAATTAGAACGAAGCGGCTATATTTAAAAAATTAGTGAAGATTAACAAAAAGTAATTGCATTGCATTTTCACGCTTTCAAAATCCTGAAAAAAAAACATTAAAAAGGCAAAAATTAATCGTTACTTGAGTTACATAAGTAAAATATGGTGGGCCTAATCTTAGAAAGTTATGTATAAGTTAATAATTTATGGGCTAAATAAGTTTATGAAGATCCTTAATTTTTCATTTTATTTTTTGAAATAATATAATATATGTAGGTGTATATATATATATATATATAATATTAAAAATTTTAGTATTTCGTAATCGGTATACCTAATTTTAAAAAATTTCATACCATTACCGTACCGAAAATTTTCGGTACGGTATCATACCTTACCAAAAACTTCGGTATACCAAAATTTTCGATATTTTCGATACGATTCGATACGATAAGGACGGTATTTCGGTATTTCGGTATTTTTCCCCAGCCCTATCTATAAGTATGGGTTTCGGCCCAATTACTATACTTGGGATCAAGTTATTCGTAAATTCTCAAAACAATTTCCAAATTGGTTGAGGATACATGTAAGTCTTCGTAGTTAAATTTTAGTCTTTATAGTTGAAAACTTTAATATATGAAAGTTTGTTATATAGGTTGCTTCCAACGAGAGCATAACAAATGAATATATCAAGGCTATTGCCGCCGGGCCTGACAGACGGGTTCGATGTTGGGAGCATTATTACATAAATGGATACAATTTCCACACCTTCGACTATGGTCAAAACAAGGCAACTTTCAATTATGGAGTAACGGTTAAAAGCGTTGAAAATAGTTCTTACTATGGTATTCTTCGGGAAATTGTTGAGTTGGTTTACTTCGGGTCTAATAGAGCGCTAAAATGTGTTTTGTTTCGGTGTGATTGGTTCGACCCAGCCAGAGGTACCATCGTCCACGATTCTTATAAACTGGTCGATGTGGATCACACAAGGCCATACCCGACATATGAGCCTTTTATAATGTCCTATCAGGTCGATCAAGTTTATTTCGCACCATATCCTTGTATGACTAGTACGGGGGAGAAGTGGTGGGCAGTTTTTGATTGTCATCCTCGACCACAATATAACAATGTGGTAAATGAGGAACAAACCGCTTTTCAAGAAGATGTCATCAGTGATCCTCCATTATTATCTGACCCGAACGAACTCATCGCAGAAATTGAAGTTACCGTTGAGGAAGATGATGCATTAGACTTACAAGAGGACGGAGATAATATAAAGGCTAGCGAGAGCGAGGATGACGAATATCAAAGTGATGATGACAGTTCTGATGCATCGCATTCATCCTCGGAGTCATTTTAGATGTCTGTTTTTTTGTGAACTTTGTTATAGTTGATGGTATTTTAATGTTATTCAATTGTATTTTTTTTCATTTCAGGTTTTTTAAGATCAAGTAGATCCTCTCACCGTCGTTTGGGCGCTTTTGTTGGCAACCGCCTTTCTTCCACCAATGATGATGAAATTGAAGAGCAACAACCTACTCCATAGTTGGGCACGACATCGAGCACTGTACCATCATCCTCCACTGCAGATACGGTGCCCGTCACAGATGAACATGGAGCACCAGGGAAGCCTAAGTTGATTCCTGATACTCTAGAGTGGTATGTGTGTTAACTTTTTGGATATTTTAATGATAAGATCATAATATATAATTTTTTTAATTAGGTTTGATAAGACTTGTGTGGTTAGTTCGGTGACACGGGCCTTCAAGTCCTACATGGTGGAAGCGTGGACGTGCCTCAGCGATGTCCCCGAGGATGTAATACAGCGTTGGTGGTTAAATTTCCGGGTTTGTCGACTTATTTTTTTTTATTTTTTCATACTTTTCAACGTGTTACACTTACTTACTTGAATTTTGTAGGAGGGATATTCGTGGGATCCTTCTGATGCAGGTCGAGTGAAGTCTGAATTCCGCAATGTACTTCGTAAGCGGATCAAAGATATTATGCGGGGGGAAGGACTTAAATTGGAGAAAGATCCGGCATATAAGTCTAAATTTTTGACTGATCCCGTCCTTTAACAACTCAAGGCCAAACGGTCGACTCCTGAGTTCAAGCAAAAATCCAACATTCGAAAGGCGAATCGTAATGGCCGAGACGGTAAAGCGGCGAAGTCCGCGCAAGGATCATGTGCCACGAGCTACCTTGCAAAGAAAATAGTAAGTTTTTTTGTTTCATTTAATTTTTGTATAATCTCATTCAATTTTCAATCTTTCACTTTTCCTTTTACACTTTAAATTTTATGTTTGACAGGCTGCACAGAATAAAGGTGTCCTTCCTCCACCACATGAGATTTATGAGTAGAATCACACAAAGAAGGACAAGGCTTGAAGCGGTGGAGAGAAAATGCAGTGAGCTCGAGGCACGACTTGAAGCAGCGGGCGTCCGTAATGAGTCGCGTGGTTCAGATGCAGTCGAGTCGAATCCTGTGGACGACACGCAGACATGTGCAGCAGCGGCGTCACTGAGCAGAAATGTTCGACGCCATGACGACTTCTCGGACGGGGGATCCGGCCACGGTTTGGCATAGTTTCTTAGATTTGTGTCGAATTTTTATTTGATGTTGGCGACTTTATTGTTATTTATTTGACTGTTTTATTCCCGTTTGAATTTATTTTCTTGTATTCGACTTTTGGATTATTGAATGGATTTTTTTGTGTGTATTTATTATTTTTATGTTTATATATCATTTATTTGTAAAATAATAAATAAATGCAGAAAATTGGCTATTAGCGACTAAAATAGCGACTACAAATTACCAATTTGCGACTACAACATTGAGTGTCAGAGATTAGCAAATAGCGACTGCAGGTGTAAATCAGCGACCACGGACGTAGTCGCAATTTTTCGACCACGTCTTTAGTCGGCATCAGTCGCTACGTTAGCGATTACATGCCGTTGGTCGCCGGTTAGTCGCAAATCAGTGAATACAGAGGCGTGGTCGCCCGTAGTCGCAATTCAGCGACTGATTACCGACCACGTTCAATCAGCGACAACGCTTTTAGCGACTACACACCTAAAATAAATGGAAATAAATGGAAGTAAACTTTGTAGTCGCTGATGTAGTCGCTAATTCAGTTTAGCGACCAATATATCGGTAAGCGAAAATGGCTTAAAGGAAATTATTAAGAGCTATCTATGGTTTATATTATCTAGACGCTGATGTCAAATTATTCGATGAATTGTCATTTCTCTGTTACAAGGATTATCACACTACAACAATAAATATTCGTTGTTTAAGGATCTTGTTTATGGAATTATTGCACCCTATATTTTCCGTAACGACGAGATACAGAATTCAATCAACCCTCGTTATTACTTGGAGACTTCTATTGGGAGACCGCACGAGGAAATGAACTACTAATACCCTCTAATGCTTTTGTCATTACCTTCTTGTACGAATGTCATGAGAAATTAACTCTATAAATTTACACTCACGCACACTTTTTCCTCAACAAACACACATCCAATATCCATCTTTAACAGAGTATTAACGTGCGAAGATGGCCGCTGTTAGAATTGCCTTCTTATTTGCCCTCCTCCTCCTCACAGACTCAGGTCTCTCTCTCTCTCTCTCTCTCTCTCTCTCTCTCTCTCTCTCTCTCTCTCTCTCTCTCGCTTCTTAGTGGTAGATATATCTGTATATATATGCTTATTATACATATGTAGCGCGAATATATTGTGTGTATATATATATATTATTGGTGTTATTGGTGCATTTCAGTTGGGCCGTGGGCACATCACTGCATGGCGGGGAAGACGAGTGAAGAAGAAATAAGGCCATCATTAATTAGTCATAATAATAATAATGAGTTGGGACGTTCGTCAAGAAAACTGTTGCAATATTACGGAGTTTACGATTACAGCGATGGCGGCGGCGGCGGCGGCGGAGGAGGAGGAGGCGGGGGAGGCGGCGGCGGCGGAGGAGGCGGCGGCGGAGGTGGCGGAGGAGGAGGAGGCGGCGGCGGAGGTGGCGGAGGAGGAGGAGGAGGCGCCGGTGATTGTGAGTGACGGAGCATCATAAGTAACCGTATATATAATAAGTGATGATGATTTTAATTGGCCGTTTTAATTACCCGATGCATATGTAATTAATAATATGATTAAATAATATAACATCCTGGCTGTCATGCGAAACACACAGTCTGGCTTTTCGTCTTCTTCTTCTCTTGTATATATGAAATCTGTACTTGTTGTACGGTTTGGTTTGTGTATGATAATAAAAACTGTGTTCTCTTGTTCTCAAATCTCAACCTTTGTAACAGCTGCTGTAATTTCTTGAATATCTGAATGTGGACCCAAAGAAGGGAACTTAGTTACTGCATAGCGTTCACATGGATATCGATGATCGCCATGGTAACTAAATTATTGGTACGTATAGCATTTCAAACTTTTTAGAAAAGATTCACCAAAACTGTTCATATCAAGACATAGCAAAGACAAAGAGTTCATTCCCTAATAACACCAAGTTACTGCGAAGAAGACACGATCTGAGGTCGATTGTATTAGGTTCTTGTTTCGTGATTGAGAGAGACCATAAACGAGGATAAATTCAAACCCTCTTAACTCTTCTCGTGCTTACAAATATACCTCAGGAAATATAGCGCGCGTGTGTGTGTGTGTGCTATTTGATTTCTTTACATGTTCTTTGCACAGTGGAGCCATTACTGTGCATAACTGAAGTAGTAGCCATATCATCATCGTCATCAATAATGATGGGCAGAAGAAGCCAATAAGTATTATATTACTACTAGTAGCAATAATAATAATAATAAGATAAGCTTTTTGGTTCGAGAAAATTGCTGCAGTGCCGAACTGACTTGAGCGATTTGGATTGTGGAGTTAAAAACTGTAATAAATGGCTTATGTGTTGATGATTACTGTACAGTTGAAGTCCTAATTATTATTATTCATCGATCATATCAACTGATTATATATCATGTAATAATGTAATAACGGCGCAGTTGAATATATGTGTTAATAATATTGGTCATTTTGCATTTGGTCGTTTCCATAGCGACGACAAAGAGAATTATTTTGTCATAGAAGGAAAGAGTGAAAGACTTTCACTCCTTTGTAGGGGTGTTCAAATGTCGGTTAACCGACCGAACCGAACCGAAACCGAAGTTTCGGTTCGAACCGAATACCGAACCGAAAATTTTCGGTTCGGTATTCGGTTTTCATTTTGATAACCGAATAAAATTTAGTTCGGTTTCGGTTTACTACCTCGGTAAACCTAACCGAACCGAAAAACCGAATTTATTATTACTTTTTATTTTTCTATACATATATATAATTATATAAAATATAATCATATATTATTATATGTTCTATATTAATAATATATCCACCATATGTTATAAAATATGAAAAATATTATTCAAAATATTATACAAATATATATGATAATATATTTTTTTATAATTTAAATCATATTAACATATTAAATAAAATATTAAAAAATTAGCTAAATATCTTTTACAATTCTACATATGATAGTATATTTTTATAATATAAATCATGTTTATATATTTTTTTATTTCTTTTATTAAAATTCGGTTTTTCGGTCGGTTAACCGAACCGAACCGAAAAAATTCGGTAAAAACCGAAACCGAACCGAAATATTTCGGTTCGGTTTTCGGTTTATGAAATCCTCGAACCAAACTTTCGGTTAACCGAAAGTTCGGTTCGGTTCGGTTATAACCGAATGAACACCCCTACTCCTTTGTCAATTACCTTCTCGGACGCATATATATTATATGTGATATGCAGATAAAGCTCTCATAGAACTCTATTATCAACTTGGCTTTTAAGAAAAGGCAATAAACTTGTTGGGGTTGAGCGGTAATATTCCGGCCCAGCGGAAGATTGATTTTGGACCCGCGACAATTTGTTGGGATAGTATAGAAACCGAAATGACAATAAGAGAGAACACGAGATTTTTACGTGGTTCGGCCAATACCGCCTACCTCCACGGAGAGCAACAGCTTTACTATATTGAGAATATTACAGTGTACAAATTAACACTCGTGTTTAAACCAAAACTCGAGACCCCTTACCCACCCGGGTAATATATTTGTACCTATTCCCAACTACCCCAGTAAAACTAAAACCCGCTCTCACCCTTATCCACCCGGATAAGTTTTCCTCTCACTGAAATTCTCACTTGATTTGGGATGATAATAACTGAAGAATCCTCAGCCTATTTATAGATGTCTCAGCTCTTCTGGACCATTCAAAACCAGTGGCCAGGAATGCGCCGCGTCGCTCAGTTCTAGGCCGCTCGAAACCGGTGGCCAGGAATCCGCCGCGTCGCCAGTTGATACGGGCCGCTCATTCTTTATCTTTAAGATTTTTCTTTTTCTTTTATATAAATAAAATAATATTATAATATTATATAATATTATTTTATTAATATTTTTTTTCTTTTTTTTTCAGCCCTGGCGGCTGGCCTAACAATTCTCCCCCGCCAGCCGCATTTGACACCTACCGAGCACCGTCTTCAGCACCGTCAAGCACTCATCCCAGCGAGTCTGTCTGAGAGTAACCTATTCGTAATTACCACGAACGTCCATTGGCCTTCCTTGTACCAGCTACACATAACTGAATCAAGAATTCAGGTCCTACCAACTTGATTCACCCGCGGCCAATACTATGTGCAGCTGCCGAACCGACTCTACCCGTCGATTCTGAAGAGGAACTTCGACGCAACCCCTTCTCCAGCAGGACTTTCCTTCTCACCATCGTCTGCCTTTCCACCACGCACGCGCGACTTTCGTGAACCCATCGAAGTCAGAGTGTTTTGTACCACACTCCCGTCCAGACGATATAAACCTCCACGCTCTTCTCCCTTCAGTAGGACTTTTCCACCACGTGTGATTTTACAGACTCCCCCTGCTATGAAACTCCCATAGCCCTTGGAATCTAACTGGCTCAAGGATATCAAATTCTTCCGTAACTTTGGGACAAAGATCACACCACCCAAAGCTCGCACTACTCCGTCAGTCATTTTGATCTTCACAGTTCCAACACCACGAACCGCCTGACGGTATCCATCAGCCATGGAAACCGAACCTCTTCGTATCTTCTGGAACGTATCAAAATATTTTCTTTCGGAGCAAATATGGTACTTCGACCCCGAATCAAATATCCATTCATCCTGAGAAAAAACGTCATCATTGTAGACTGTGAGAACGTCTACAACATCATCCTTATCCTGTGCTATCATGGTTGTGGAATTTTCTTCGCCATTCCTGTCCTTCCTCCAAGTCGGACAATTCCTCTTGATGTGTCCCGGCTCACCATACTTGTAGCACACGATGCCCTTCCCGCCATCCTTTTGATTTGGACCTGCTGCTACCTCCAAATTTCCTGGCGTGAAACCTTCCTTTACGATTCTCCCCATGTATAGCCAACGTCGAATTTTGGCTATCCCCATAATTTGATCGTCTCCTCTTTTCATGCGCCAAAAGAGTTGACTGCACATCCACCATCTTCACCGTCGTCTTTCCGTACAAGATGGTTGTGACCAAATTATCATAAGAATCAGGAAGCGAGGTAAGAAGTAAAATGGCCTTATCTTCTTCCTCCAACTTTACATCAACTTTTATAAGTTGATCCACAAGTCCGTTAAACACGCTAATGTGATCCATGAGATTCCCACCTTCCTCCATCTTCAGCCGGTACAGCTCCCGCTTCAGATCTAACTTTGTGGTTAAGTTTTTTCCGAGATGCAGCTCCTCCAACTTCGCCCACAAGTCTGGTCAGAATCCTCATTAACAACATTATTAATAATGTTATCCGCAATGTACAGACGGATTGTGCTGACACATCTTGATCCCAAATCCTCCCAGTCTTCTTTCGTCATTTTCTCCGGCTTTGCCGTGTCCCCTTTCAAAGCTTTAGCCAGACCTTGGTGAACAAGGATATCCTTCACTCGTCTTTGCCACAGAGTGAAACTCCCCGTACCATCAAATTGCCGCACTTTGAAACTGCTTTCCGTCGCCATTATCCTTGCAGAGATTCAACAGCTTCGCCCGACACTGGCTCCCCCGTAACGAACCTTCTTGATATCTTTTCTGATGTGGAAGATTAGACAAAGCTGCAACCACAGAGCATAATCAGAATATCAATTAGGCTTGGCTCTGATACCACTTGTTGGGGTTGAGCGGTAATATTTCGGGCCCAGCGGAAGATTGATTTTGGACCCGCGACAATTTTGTTGGGATAGTATAGAAACCGAAATGACAACAAGAGAGAACACGAGATTTTTACGTGGTTCGGCCAATACCGCCTACCTCCACGGAGAGCAACAGCTTTACTATATTGAGAATATTACAGTGTACAAATTAACACTCGTGTTTAAACCAAAACTCGAGACCCCTTACCCACCCAGGTAATATATTTGTACCTATTCCCAACTACCCTAGTAAAACTAAAACCCGCTCTCACCCTTATCCACCCGGATAAGTTTTCCTCTCACTGAAATTCTCACTTGATTTGGGATGATAATAACTGAAGAATCCTCAGCCTATTTATAGATGTCTTCAGCTCTTCTGGACCATTCAAAACCAGTGGCCAGGAATGCGCCGCGTCGCTCAGTTCTAGGCCGCTCGAAACCGGTGGCCAGGAATCCGCCGCGTCGCCAGTTGATACGGGCCGCTCATTCTTTACCTTTAAGATTTTTCTTTTTTTATATAAATAAAATAATATTATAATATTATATAATATTATTTTATTAATATTTTTTTTCTTTTTTTTCAGCCCTGGCGGCTGGCCTAACAAAACTGACATTCCAAATTATATAGGTTTGACCAGCCATATATCGCCGTTGCTAGGAACCATGACGTTAAATGTCTTTTTGGTTTTTATTTGCATAATATTCTCCTGCCTATCGCGATTTACATAGAAAGAAGCGAAAAGTGACTTATAGGAAAACTAAGAGCTATCTATATGGCTTATTATCTTAGACGCGGATATCAAATAATTCGTTTAATTGACATTTTTCTATTAGAAGGATTATCAAAACTAAAACAAATATGTAAGCTGTGTTTAAGGATCTTGTTTATGGAATTATTGCACACTATATTTTCCGTAACGACGAGATACGGAATTCAATCAACCCCGTTATTAGCTTAGGGACTTGCGATTCTAATGCTTTTTTGTCATTACCTTCTTGTACGAATGTCCTGAGAAAAACTCCATAAATTTACACACACACACACACACTCTTTCCTCAACACACACATCCAATATCCAATATTTAACAGAGCATTAACGTGGGAAGATGACCGCTGTTAGAATTGCCTTCTTATTTGCCCTTCTTTTGCTAACTGCCTCAGGTTTCCCTCTCTCTCTCTCTCTCTCTCTCTCTCTCTCTCTCTCTCTCTTGGTGGTAGATATATATATATATATATATATATTATTACATATGTACTGAGAATACATTGTGTGTATATTTCCGGTGTTAATTGGTGCATTTCAGTTGGGCCGTGGGCACATCATTGCATGGCGGGGAAGACGAGGGAAGAAGAAATAAGGCCATCATCAATTAGTAATAATAATAATGGCGGTAATGGCGGCGGCGGCGGCGGAGGCGGAGGCGGAGGCGGCGGCGGAGGCGGCGGTAGAGGCGGAGGCGGCGGTGGCGGCGGCGGCTGCCCGACTCGGTGTAGTAATCAGCTACAGTGCATTGATCATTTCCTCGGGGGGTGCGTCGGCGTTTGCGTCAACGGCGCTTGTTATTACCGAGCAGCATAACGTATTTATAATAATTATTGATGATTTTAATTCGCTGTCCGTGAATAATTAAATACCCGATGCATGCAATTAATAATATGATTAAATAATAACAACGTCCTGTGATACACACACACTATGTCTTCGTCTTTTGGTGCAATAATGTGTGGCTCTCTTGTACGTATAAATCTGTATTTATTGGCCTAGCCCGATAATAAAACGGTACTTGTGTCTTGTTGAATATTTGTTCGTGTTATCGTACTTGGAATGGGGACCCAAAATTGTTGAAATTATTGCATAGCATTCACATGGATCGATGATCAACAATTGGTATAGCTTTCAAATTTTAGAAAAGATTCCACCGAAACAGTTCATTATCAAGACATAGCAAAAAGAGTTCATTTCCTAACAAAAAACACTTTAGAGTTATTGCAAAAACGATCAGAAATTAATGGTGTCTGGCCTCTTCATAGTTGTTATTGCTTGGTTCGTGATAAAGAGAGTCTATAAATTGAAAACTCTCTTTCGTGTGAAGTGACAAACACCGTAAGTAATAAACTGAAGCTCGATTTAATATCAACATGATGCTCATCCCTGTAATGAAAACAGCCCTACTAACCCTTCTCGTGCTTACAAATAGCTCAGGTAAATATATACTCTCTCCATTATATATAGATAATATATGTGTGTGTGTGTTTTATTTGATTCCTTTACATATTCTTATACACAGTGGAGCCATTACTGTGCATGGCCAAGGCATCTGAAGTAGTAGCCAAGTCATCATCATCATATGATGATGGGCAGCAGTCAATAAGTATTATTACTACTGAGAATAATAAGGTAAGCTTTGGTCCGAGAAAATTGCTGCAGTGTCGAACTGACTGCATGAGCGATTTGGATTGTGGTGTTAACAATTGTAATGGCTTATGTGTTGATGATTACTGTACTTATCAAAACAGTTGAAAGTTCCTCATTATTATTCATATCCACTCATCAACTGATATATATTATGTAATGTAATAAGGGCGGCGCCTATCGTATGCTGATGTGTATGAGATTATTCATATATGAGTATATATATAGTATTAAATAAAAATTCTGTCTTTGCTAATATTATTTGATGGCTCGTTCATGCGCAGAAAGCTGGGAACAAATAAAGCTATGAACTTTGAGTACAAAGATCCTCAGATTATATAATATAAGAACAAGTGAAAAATCATCTCACAGCACAGCAAATGTGAAGGTTGGATTACCACATGATGAAAGATCTGAGACTTTTTTGTATCATCACATCTCAGTATCTCACGATGACTAATCAAGAAAATGTAATATATTAAATGCAAAATTATAAAAATGGGTCACTAAGTATACCAATTTTTTTATTTTGGATCAATATGTTTGCCACTTACAAAACTTGATCACTAAGTATGTATATAGTAACAAAATTGGGTCACTAGTTACAAAACTAGGTCACTACGTATTTATATAGTAACAAAACTAGGTCACTAAGTATGTATATAGTTACAAATTTGGGTCACTAAGTATGTTTTTATAATAAGAAAAAAGAGGTCATTGACCCAATTTTGTAACTATATACATACTTAGTTACCTAGTTTTGTAACTGGCAAACATAGTGACCCAAAATCGAAAATTGGCATACTTAGTGACCCATTTTTATAATTTTTCCTATATTAAATAAGAAGCCCCCAAAACCTTTGTCTCTTTACGAAAGGTCAAAGCCATCAAATTCCTTGAGTCGATTTTCTAAATGGATTACTTATCCATACTATTGGTCATTTTGCATATGGGTCGTTTCCAATTACCATGACGACGAGATACAGAATTATTTGTCATTCCAAACAACCCTTGTTATTACCGTAGGATTTGAGACAAATTGGATTTTGAGACAGAATAAAATAAGAGACTCACTTGATTGTCAATACCTTCTCGGACGCCATGTGAAAGCTCTACAAATAATTCATACACATTTACCAAGCTTAATTCAAACATGGAGATGGCCAATATTAGAATTGCTTTTTTAGCCCTTCTCTCTCTCTCTCTCTCTCTCTCTCTCTCTCTCTCTCTCTCTCTCTCTCTCTCTCTCTCCCTCCCTCCCTCCCTCCCTCTCTCTCTCTCTCTCTCTCTATCTCTATCTCTCTGTGTGGTAGGTACAATATTTTTATCTGTCTATATAGTGTGTTGTATATATTTTTTGCTGTTGGGCCATTGCATTGCTTGACGACGAATGAGAACGAAGAAGAAACAAAGCAGTTGTTATTTGTTGGTTCTAGAAAATTGCTGCAAAGCATAAGCAGCTCAGTTGGGTGTTGTAATAATCAAGATTGCAATAACATCCTCGACGACTATCTGGGCTTCTGTAACGACGACGGTGTTTGTTCCTTCGCATGCTACTGATTAACTATTATTATTATACATGAATCCACAATCACGAGTAATTAATAATTATATGAATGCATGCAATGTATAATAATATAATATCTGATGTCAAATAAAAATATAAAAACACTGGCTTATTTTCTTGATGCATGATGATCGTTGATCTGGGCGGTTCGATGTTCTAGTCCTCCGGTCCACCCCAAACTAACCAGATGGTCCCTGTTGTACGTCACGGGAGAAACGTGTCACGTCCTAGAGAGACAATGGGAACGGGATTTCGGGAGCGAGCTTCGTAAGAGTGAGACCTAGCTCGAGTGACTGTGCCAACTTGTCATAAATGCTTGTCCCACTTGGGGTATTTATAGGCAGAATCTCGGGCCAGTAGGTGGGCCATTGGGCTTTATTATGAAGGGTTGGTGTCTTGGGCTTTATTATTAAGGGTTGGTGTCTTGGGCTTATCATTGACCTAAAAAATTGATTAAAATGTGTCATGATCCATCACTAGTCCCCCACTTTCTTTGTATATGTTACCAAGACGAAGAAAGTAATTGCATGAGAATTACCTTTATTTTTATTTTATTATTATTATTATTATTATTATTATTATTATTATTATTTATTTATCTGCACATGTGGGTTGGTGGGTCGGGCCCACACCTGTGGGCTATTCTTAAGCCCTTTTAAGATATTATAAATGGATCAATCTAATCATGAGCTTAGTCCAATGAGCTTCTTACTCTTTTTTTTTTCTTTAGCCCATTAGGTTATTATAAATAAGGCTCTTTTCTCCTCTCTTCTTCCCTAGCCGTCGTCATTTTCACACTTCGTCCTTCTACCACACGCAACCTCACCTCCTTCGCAGCTCCTCCTGTGGCAGGCGGGTTGCATTCTCACGCCGCACAATCTGCTCTATAAGGTATGATATCCATCTATCTATCAAACATATCTCAATCACTAGGAAGGAAGGCCAGTCGCCTTAACTAAGATGTCCGAAAAGGAAACAAAAAAAGAAAAGGTGTAAGTTTTCTCAATTATAGCCCCTCCACGAACCACTTCCGCAAGGACAGAGTGTGCCGAACCATGGAATCGAAGAGATAAGGCCTCGAGGGGGTGCAGGGTGCTCACTTCTTGGGCCGTTGCATTCTCAACTTTCATGTTGTAAGAATACACTTTCTCAGACGTTGCAAAAAGAAGACCTCCATTTGCGATAATGAAATGGTTTGGGGTTTCAATGTTGCAAATGGAGGTTCTTCTTCTTTTTGATTGAGATATGCTTGATAGATAGATGGATATTATTCCTGCTTGATTCCAACATATGTCAGGGATCTCTCTGTGTTCTCTTAGATTGAACATATGTTCCTTTCTCTCTGTGTTCTTTTGAAATTGAATTTTACGATCTCCAGTGTTCCTTTAGATTGAACATATGTTCTTGTCTCTATGTGTTCTTTTCAAGTTGAATTTTATGATCTCCCCACAAAAGAAGGGGACAAGAAACAAAATAAACAACACATGCACGTGACTAATATTAACTTCGGGAGTTCAGTTACAAAAGAAAGCCAAAAGCAAAACATAGTCCGCATAAAATTCTTGTCTGGTTTACAATGTCTTCAACTAGTCCTTCGTCTACTTCTCCTAGGTCACTCCAGCCTCTTGTTCTCTGGCTAACTGAAGGGAGAGCGTGTAAGAGATGGGGAGCATTCTGCCCCCATAAAGTCACAAGGCAACGGAAAGACTGATCAAGAAAAAAAGTAATATATTAAATAAGAAGCTCCCAAACCTTTTGTTTCTTTACGAAAGGTAAAAGCCATCAAATTCCTTGAGTCGTCATTTTCTAAATGGATTACTTATCCTACAATAATGGATGTGTTTGTGAGGATAATCTACTGTATATTTAATATTGGTCATTTTGCATATGGGGTCGTTTCCAATTTCCATAACGACGAGATACAGGATTATTTGGTCATTCCAAACAACCTCGTTATTACCGTAGGATTTTGAGACAGAATAAAAGAAAAGACTCACTCGTTTGTCAATACCTTCTCGAACGCATGTGATATGCAAAAGCTCTATAAATAAATACATACACATTAGCTTAATCAAACATGGAGATGGTCAATTTTAGAATTGCTTTTTTAGCCCTTCTCTTGCTAGCTTCATCAGGTCTCTCTCTCTCTCTCTCTCTCTCTCTCTCTCTCTCTCTCTCTCTCTCTCTCTCTCTCCGTGTGTGTGTGTGGTAGGTACAATATTTTTATCTGTCTATATATATGTGTTGTATATATTTTTTGCAGTGCATTGCTTGGCGACGAATGAGAAAGAAGAAACAAAGCAGTTGTTATTTGTTGGTTCGAGAAAATTGCTGCAGAGCATAAGCAGCTCAGTTGGGTGTTGTGATAATCAAGATTGCAATAACATCCTCGCCGGCTGTTTGGGCTTTTGTAACGACAGCGTTTGTTCCTTCGCATGCTACTGATTTATTATTATTATTATTATTATTATTATTATTATTATTATTACTATTACTATTATTCATGGATCCACAATCATGAGTAATAATTATATGCATGCATGCAAAGTATAATAATAAAATTAAATAAATATCTGATGTCACATAGACATATAAGCACACTGGCTTATTCGTCTTGATGCATGATGATCCTCAAATATGTTGCTATGTGGGGGTTTTTTTTTTCTTATTTTCGAAAATCAAACGATATCTTGGAAAGAAGGCCATCATGGATTTTAGTTGGCATCAAATTAGTGTCTACAAACTGAATTTTATTGGTGAATATCTGGTCATGATATAAAAAGAATGTTATAGCAACATTGTAATAGCTGCTGTAATTTCTTCAGAATTTCGTCGTGCAACAGTAATAGGTGTTATCATTAATTGCTGACCCAGAAATAAGCAGGAACGTGTAGTTTGTAAAATATTACAGAAGAAGACAATATTAATCCAGAGAATATCAAATAAGTGAAAAAAGGACGACGACGACAACAGTGCTCACATGGTAGCACTTAATTCAAATCATCAAATATTATATTATACACAATTGCACCCAAAACAGTTCATATCAAGATATAGCAAACATTTCAATTTCTGGACAAAAACACAATTTGCAAGGATGATCACAGATCCCTATCTGGCCTTTTTATAGTTTTGGTTGTTGGTTTGTAATAGAGACCTTAACGAAATGACGAACAAGAAAACTCTGTGAATTCAAACTGATTTCTATAGTATGACAACCACCATATACGTTTAAACTGAAGCTGGGTAACACCATGCTCATCCATGTAATGAAAGTATCTCACCTATCCCATCTCGTCCTTACAGCAAGTACCTCAGGGGTGTGTGTGTGTGTGTATTGACAAAATTATAAAAATGGGTCACTAAGTATACCATTTTTCGGTTTTGGGTCACTATGTTTGCCAGTTACAAAACTAGGTCACAAAGTATGTATATAGTAACAAAATTGGGTCACTAGTTACAAAACTAGGTCACTAAGTATGTATATAGTAACAAAAGTAGGTCATTAAATATGTATATAGTTATAAATTTGGGTCACTAAGTATGTATATAATAAGACAAACGATGTCAGTGATCCAATTGTGTACTATATGTTGGGTTTAGAGCAAATGGGCCTTGGGCCCAAATGGGCCTTGTCCTGGCTTTAATTAAATCGGGAAGCCATCCGATGTCGAAACGAGAAACCGTTGAAAGATTACGAATCTACGTTTCACGGGGAATCTAACGAATATTAATACACTCAAAATCAATATCGGTGAATGGAAAATTAATTTTCGAAGTTGGCCCAATAACCATTAAATGGTTGATAGTGTATTAAGTGTGGGATAAAGTGTCCCACATTTGTTAGACACTAAGAAAATCTTCGCTATAAATATAGAAACCCATTTTGGTTCATTCAAAAGGACTTGTCATGCGTATGGGCTTAAATGGACTTAAGTGGGCTTAAGTGGGTAAGTGGGCTTGAGAAGCTTATGTGAGTTTTGGCCCAAATAATAGCCCGCGCCCGGGCCCGGGCCCGAGGCCGAGGGCGTGGCCGTGCTAAAGTGCGCAACGGGCGCTTTGAGGTGCACTTTGCACTTTGCATGGAGCGAGGAGCATTGAGGAGCTTAAATTTTTCCTCCGTTGAGCGGCGTCAGCGACGATAATGTCACTGGTTAGGGGTGAGCAAAAATATCCGGAAACCGGATTCCGATCCGGTATCCGGTTTTCAAAACCCGAAAAAACGGATATCCGGTTTTAAAAACCGGATCGGATATCCGATCCGATTTATTTTAAAATAAACCGGATCGGATACGGATAGTGGTTTGTTTAAAATTCGGATATCCGATATCTGGTTTTATATTTAAAAAAATAAAAAAAATAAAAAAATAGTCCAAAAAGAAAAATGAAGGTCCAAAAAGGAAAACATATCATCAAGTAGAATATTTAAATTAACATTATTTTATTATTGTAAAAAACTTTGTTTGAGAATTGAGATAAAAAAAAACATAAACACATCGAGATGCAAGTTAAAAAATTAATGTGAATTTGTGGTATTGTGGTTATTATTTATAATGTAATTTTGAATCATAAACTCACATATTGTGTGAATTACTATGTTAGAAATTCTTATATTAAAAAATATATTTATTGTGATAAGAAATTAAAAATATGATTTTGAAATGAAAATAATAAAATATATAAGAAAAATAAATGTAAAAATCGGATGCGGATATCCGGTATAAAATATCCGAATAAACCGGTTATCCGATTTTCGGATATCCGATTAAAACCGGAGCGGATACGGATACCATTTTTCGATATCCGAAAAACCGGATATCCGGTTTTGCTCACCCCTATCACTGGTTACATGGCACGACGTATGTTGAGTGTGTAGATGAAGATGAGGTGGCATTGGGCAGCCCAGCTGAAGTGGCGTGATCCATTGGGCCGCAGTGGATTGTTGGATTGATCCGGCCTAGCCCAAGGACTCTGGACCGTCGGTGGGTGTCGGTCAGCCGCCTCGGGCCATCGGTCGGAAAATCGGGCCGCCGCCGTTGGGACATGCCGTAGAATCGGGCTGTCGGCCCGAGAATCCGGCCTGTCGCGGGCCGGCAAATTGACCGACAGTCCAGAAGTTTCGAAATATCTCTTTTCGACCCCTGGAAAAATGACAGAAGCAGTCCAGCAAGTTTTTGAATTTGCGATTAAGCCCCTGGGAGATGGAATCTATAAATAGGCCCCCATATTAGTTGGAAAAAAAATTCACTCCAACCCGAATTTACATATTTCACTCTCCAAACTCCCCATTTTGAAGCAAGAAAAACTCATTTTCGAGTACGATTCGCCGGAAAACTCTAATCGTTGTGCTGCGATTACGAGCTAAGAAAAGGTCGTTGTATCTTGGGAACGATCGCTGCTAACCTAAAACACTGAATATCGGGGCGATTTCGTCTTACGGTAAGTGTGTCTATCGCACGCCTCGACTGATCCTACGACGTTCACAGTCATGGATAATATGGATAATTTCAACAGATTGTGTAATGAATTATTCATCCTCTTGTGCTTACTCATAATCGTTCTAGGAGTTTTCATGTATTGGATCCTCACACACTGTATCTGCTTGTAATCAACAATTTAGACGAAGATAGCACTCCATCTTCTGAATCTCTAATCCGACGTTCATCTGCCGCCTATCAGAGATTCACAAGAAACCATTTCATTCTATTGCCGCTGACAAGATCGCAACCGAAGAAACAACACTATATACATACTTAGTGACATAGTTTTGTAACTGGCAAACATAGTGACCCAAAATTGAAAATTGGCATATTTAGTGACTCATTTTCATAATTTTCCCTGTATATATTCTCACGATATATATATGTATGCTCTTAAATGTCTTTATTATAATAATCCTAGCTATACACAGTTGGGCCATTACTGAGCACGGCCAAGGCGACTGAAGTAGGCAAATCTGATTATCATGGGCAGCAGTTTTATAGAACAACATTAAAGCCAAGAACTTATATCAGCGTTAATTCACGAAAACTGCTGCAAACAAAGTGCCCAAAGGAGTGTACGAGCATTCAAGATTGTCTCGTTAATGGTTGTAATGGCGAAGGAATGTAAGGATGGTATTTGTGGTTTCATTATTAACTGATTAATCATGAAAACGGCCACGGCCTATTTAGTATATGCTTGAATTGAATGCGAGATTGTTATTTTATTAAGAATTAATAAATACTTCGCCTTTTAGCCAGCTCGTTAGTTCATGCACAGCAAAAGTCGAACAAAAATAAAGCTACGAACTTTGAGATAAAGGTGTGTATATATTCCCCGAATATATAAAGACAAGTGGAAAGCATATATGCCCACAAAATCGCCACTTGATCATAGATCTATGGCATTAATTTCTAACAAGCGAAGCAGCTCCAAGAAACTGAAATTTTCTGAGAAGCTTTTTGTATCACTTCACGAATGACTAATCAAGAAATTAAAAAAAGAAGATTTTAAAGAAGCTCCAAATCTTGTTTTCTTTTTACGAAAGGAAGAAAAAAGCCAAAAGACAAAAAATGTATAAAAGATGCCCTCCAATAATGCGTCACTCTCCACTTGTTCCTTTTGCTTTCTCATGTTTAAACTGATCACAATCAGCAGAGAATTACTTGTTATTACCAATTCATCATCTTCTCCTCCTAAATACCTCCTTGTTCGAATGGCGCATAAGTTTTGAAGGTTCTTGCTTTCTCTTGCAGTGCAGCTCCCTGACAAAGTTGTGGGATCATCCATATCATATTATCACACAACCTTTTAATTTAATCGCTATATATATATATATATGTATGTCTTTGATGGCTAGCTCTAGTAAGGCATATGGAGAAGGTAATAATAATAATAACAACAACGGAGATCAGTGGGGCGTTCCCACGTTTCAGCATCAGCAGAGCATCTCCATGGATTGGACTCATGATGAACAAGCTATGCTCGAAGACTGTTTGCTCAAGTAATAATAATAAAAAGATCAATCTTTTTATGGTTTGCCTGGAAAATTTCTTGACTTCTCTCAAACTTTTTTTGCAACGACTTTTGTTTCGATCAGATATGCATCTGAGTCGAATATCATTCGATACGCTAAGATCGCCGTGCAGCTTAAGAACAAAACGGTGCGCGACGTTGCTTTGCGATGCAGATGGATGAGCGTGAGTTCTTCTTTTTCTTTATTATTTTATTACTCTACAAGTTTCGACTATTACCGTTTATTGCATTGTTTATCAAAACCTTGCACAGAAAAAAGACATGAACAAGCGAAGGAAGGAGGACATGAATGCAAGGAAAGCCAAAGATCGAACAAAGGTTTTTAAGAAAAACCCTAATCTTATCTCCGAGAAAAAACCTCGGACCGATATATAAAAAACTCGATTTATCGCAGGACAAGGCAATCGATAATAATAGTTCGATAAAGCCACCGATATCTTCTTCTCGCTTAGGTGCATCTCACGCAATAATGCTACCCATCGACAGCAGCAATAACCCCACCTCTTACAACAACATTGGTAAATATTACATAATCATAGGCTTAATCTTCAACACAGCGTTATGCTCAAGAATCCCAGATTGATGATGATGTCTTAAACTCCCAACTGTAATAACCGAAATGTGCGTGCGTGTGTGTGTGTGCAGATAGTCTTGGTAGTGCCACTAGGCATCTTCTTCAGCAGAATGCTTGGGCTTTCAAGCAGATATCTGCAAATCTCGCTAGTAATCAGATACATGAAAATATCGGTCTTCTCCGTCAAGCTAAGGACAACATATTCAAGATAATAACCAAGTAATGCATCATGCATATATATACTCATCCATGCATGAATTAACTGCAATTGATCTCCATTTTTTCTTGCATTGACTAATGAACTGTGTTTTTTCCATACTATTACAGCTTGGACGAGATGGGTCCCACGTATCGAAAGATGCCTCAGCTTCCGAGATTGAATGAAGATCTGGCAAATTCAGTTCTTCTTCCTCCACGAGCAGCTTTTCAGATTCGGTTGTAGCAAACTTGCGTGGAATTTAGCATCGAATGGGCTAATTAGAATAATGCGATTAGTGAAGGACTGTATCTGATATGAATACATGAAGCAAGTTTACTAATCAATGGCGTGCATTTTACCAATCAATTTAATTTTGCGACGAATATGATTAAAGATAAAAGTTGAAGGACCGTATTGCAAATAACACCTGCTAGTTGTAACTTCAGGCGTTTGATTTGAGCGTTATAGCGTTAGCCTCTCTCAATTGCTATGCTATTGCGTCTCTTCTCTAGGTTATTCCTACCCCTTTTCTTTCCCGCCAAAACTAGATGAGATCAGATGAATCGCCGCTTCTCGCCTCGCTTGCACGCCGCATCTCGAATTCCGTCGCAGTCTCCGTCGATCGACACCGTTCGATTTAAGCTCCGACGCATCGCTTCGAGTCACGAACACCTCAAAATCGCTTTCCAAGAGCTCAGTTATCAAATCCGAGCTGGTTTTATCGAGGTATGCGTCAGCTAATCGATCAGTTTAATGAGTACGATAGTTGTAACTTTGTTGTGTCGTACCGCGCGTGGAATTGACGTTTTCAGCTATTTTTATTTTGGTTGTTATCGAAAAGTTCGAAGATGTGTTTGAATCGCTAGCGACGCCGTTGAAGAAGCTTGTTGGATTGAAGCTTGATGAAATGGCTGCCGAAGGCAGATACACTTCCATACACTGTGAATTTTCTCCTCAAAGTGTAAGAAAAAATAATCACAAAAATTCTTATTGATTAAGCTCGCTTACGGCTTTTCTTCGTTGATAATGTTATGTTTCATGTTTCTTAATTTCTAGTAAAATTTTCTTTGACTGTCTTCACTGTATGCATTCAGTATGATTTGCGGAAATTCATTGTCTGATAGTGTAACCTATCATGTTATATAATGCTGTCTCTGCTTTCTTTGCTAATAGTTTTGGCCTGCTTCATTCCTCCGATGATAGTGCATTTTCTTATGCCATGATCAGCCTCTCATTCTGAAACTTAAACTGGTGAATCTCTTTAAGGCCCATTCTTCCTCTTTTTTCCCATCTCATTAGTCACTTATCTTCTATTACAGGACAAAGAATATATTAGTAGAGCCATTACAGCTGGCAATGACCTGAGAGAAAGACAGAAAGAACAGCTAACGCAACTCATCAGCATTCTTAAAACCATGCAAGCTCAGGTCAATGCCAACCACAATAGAATCTCAGAGAGTCTAACCGATCAAAAGGTCATGATGAAAAAGTACTTCCTCAAAGCTTTTCAGTATATTACTGCATGCCATCATTCAGACAAGGGCAGCGACCTCGCCCTTGTAATGCTGAAACTCCTGAAAGTTATGTTCGTTCAAGTGGGAGGTGCACTTAGTTCGGCTGAGGATGAAATGGACGAACTAATCCAGGATTTGGCCAAACAATTCCGTGGTCCCATGGTAGAGTATATCAAGGGCCTTAAGAACGACTTAGAGATGGGAACTTCTTTGCGCTTATTGGATGTCGTTAAAGACTTGGAGGAGTCATTGATGGTCAAGAACATGGAGTTGGAGGCAGCAGAAAACAAGTTAAAGCTTTCAGAACAGAGCAGGTTTCAGTGCTTGACCATGTTGAAGCAATTAGATGAATCTACTAGAGTAAAGGTACCTAACTTTACATGGTTATTTTTCCGGTCTAACCAAATGAAGTGCTAAAGATGAATTCACATTACAGGGTGTAGTTACCAAAAGACAGAGATGCCAAGTAGAAGAAAGTCCACATCCACCATATAAGCAAATTCCAGGTGAAGCAACGTTTAAAGAAATTCCAACTTCAGCGGCATTTCCCTCTCCCATGCACCGACCTATCACTCGTTCTCAGTCGGAAGTTCTCGGCGCAAAGTCACCTTTCACCGACTCAATTAGGTTCTTGCTCGCTTCTCCTTCAGCAACTGGGACAGACACTGTACGCCGTAAACGCTCAACACCTTAACGTTAAGCCTAAAAGTATTTGTTTCACTCAGGCCAAGGTCAGTATGCTTTTTGTTATTTCGTTCTTAGGCGTCGACGAAAACTCGTAAAACGTCAACATTGTCGACATATCTCGGTTAGAAGTAGATTCCTAATATGCAATAACTTGTCATGTTTTTTCTTTCGTAATAAATTTGCCAAATCACGATCCAGATAAAAAAAAGAAGTCTTGTGATTTAAGTTCTTGCGTAAAGCAAGTTGAATTCATATTTTGTAAGAAAGATGAAATTGATAAGCGTAGTTCTTCCTGAAAAAAAAAAGACGAAGAAGTAGGTGGCCTACATTGATCAATGATACTTACATATATATGTATATATATATGTATATTATTGTATTTACTTGTGGAGTTGGCAATACTAAATTGTCACATAATAGTGATTTACAACTGCAATAGAAAAACAACCCTTAATTAAAATAGAATAAACACATTTCAAGCATGGTTCAACTACTCGAGTTTAATACATCATTCGGCATTATATATCACAAACACATATAAGACAATAATCGAACTATAGTCTTTAGAATCTCTTCTCTTGTACCCAAAGACAGGTTTTTTTTTTTCCCATGAGGAGGAAGAACAAAATTGGCCCGATCGCTGCATCGAGTCCATATAAAAGTCCCCTTCGTGTAAATCATGATGATATCCTCGACCTCGACCATCGCCTTGAAGACGAGTACCTGCAGTCGAGAAGAGCCATGCTCAAGAGCTATCACCTCATCACAAGGAAAGAAGAAGGGTACGGAAGCTATCTGAAGCATAAGATGAAGGGCTGCTTCAAAGGTTTGTACGATGATCTTCGAGTTGCCGTTCGTTCTGGCTCCAACGTTAAGGTTGCCGTTAGGGTTTACAGGTTTGCCGTTAACTGGAAAAACGGCGGCGTGCTTGTTTTCAGATGCTTTGTTCCGCACCTTAAGGTGAAGTGATCTTGTAATATTCACGCAATATGTATACATTGTATGCACGCATATCTGTATCTCTATATGTCATGTGATTCGATTCATATGATCACATGCTTTATCTGTCTCTCGACGAGAGAAGCGAAGCTTTATGTCTTTGTCTTTTTTAGTATTTCGTGTGTAATAATAGAGTTGTGAGCTTAAAGGTTATTAGTTGTAACGTGTTGATCTTTTATTACGTGATTGTTCAAAGCTTTGTCTGATTACATATGCATTTTATATATTTATCTAAATCAATTATAGGCCAAATTATAATTTTAAGTCATTAAGTATACGTGTTTTCATTTTTGGATTACTATGTTTGATAATTACAAAAGTAGGTCACTACTAATTATATATATCAAAACAAATTTGGGTCACCCTCTCATTTTTGAGTAACTAAGTATATATGCTTTAAGTTTTTGGGTCGCTATGTTAAACTCATTTTTGCATTCATAGAAACATAGTGACCCAAAATCGAAAACGTGAATACTTAGACCATCTCCAACCGAGAAACGCATTCTCAAACTCAAACACATTCTCAAACTCAAAATGCAGTAATTCTTCTCCAACCGATCAACTCATCTCAAACTCAATAGACTATTTTGTAATATTCATTTCTTCACCAATTTTTCTAAATTTCAATACTATCCACATATTTTACAACTTTACAACTTAGACTACAAATATTATTTTTTAATCACAATAAATTATTAAGGTTAATAATAAAAATATATTTATAGAAAGATAAATTTATGTAATTCTGTAAGTGGGTTACGTTTTATTTATACTATTTTATTTTAAATGTTTGATCTTTTTGGATTGATAAAAAATTGTGGATAATGACTGTACATTCCAACGAGTCCACCTCGTCACTAGATCTAAAACCTACCAAAGACCTTATTTTTCCCTTATTTTAAATGTCTGATCTGTTCACATTTTACAAAGGCCTGGACTTTGTCAGCTTTTTCTCAGCTTTGTCTGACACAAAATATGAAAGAGAAAGAACATAAGAACTTCAACGTAAATTAATAAGATCAATCGCATCTAACCGCTGCAAACGCAAACATGCGTTGAAACGATGAGAGAGAAATTAAAATCGCAGTTTGCGATCGGTTTTTGGTATTGGTTGGAGTAAATTCATCAGTTTTTTTTTTTGTTTTTCAGTCCGGTTGGAGATGCTCTTAGTGACCATAAATTGAAAGGATAACCCAAATTTGTTTTGATATACAAAGTTAGTGACCTACTTTTGCAATTATCGAACATAGTGACCAAAAAACGAAAACATAACATGTATACTTACTGACCTAAGATTAGAATTTCCCCTCAATTATATTTGATTAGTTTGATTATGATGGAGTTACACATGGAAGATAGAAACCAAATATAATAAAATAAAGTATCAAAATCTGGAAATCTAATGTGATTTTACGTGGGATACTTCGACGAACAACAAAAACCAATATTGAAAACGTTGCATCTTTTTCCAATTACTGAATGAATTTCCGTATGGGTAGGTGCTCATGCAATAAATAGACGCAGAAACTTGGCATGTTCTCAATAATCGACGACCACTAGTTATCCAAACTAAAGAAGGGGTGTCTTGGCTTTGCTAATAGTACTGCAAATTGCAATAAATAATGTCGCATCTGCTTCTCTTACAGCCACAAACTGCATGGACACTTTGCTGTCTCAACTGCGTCCAAGAATTTGATATGCAATATCTTCATTCTCCTCCAAAAGTAATCTGAGATTCACTGCTCGTCTTCTTACATCTCTAGATTCGTCTCCCTTAAAGATTCAACAACCCTTTTCTCCGTTTTGTATCATTACAAAAGACACATCCTTGTCGAGAGAGAGAGGATGAAGATACAGTGCGATGTGTGTGAGAAGGCTCAGGCGACGGTGATCTGCTGCGCCGACGAGGCTGCTCTGTGTTCTAAGTGTGACGTCGAAGTTCATGCTGCTAATAAGCTCGCTAGCAAGCATCAGAGGCTGCTTCTTCAATGCCTCTCTAATAAGCTCCCCCCTTGTGATATTTGCCAGGTGAGTCTTGGATCTTTCTTGAGATTGCTTCGTAGACATCGATGTAATAACATATCCGATACTCTCATGTTAGGAGAAGACAGCGTTCATCTTCTGTGTTGAGGATCGAGCTCTGTTCTGCAAAGACTGCGACGAGCCCATCCACTCAGCAAACAGCCGAGCGGCGAATCACCAGCGTTTCTTGGCCGCTGGGATAAGAGTGGCTCTGAGCTCGTCGACTTGTAAGAACGAAGACAGCGTCCAAAGCAACAGCTCAGAGAAGCCAAAGCCTCAGCAGATGAATCTGAGATCTCCGCCGAGAGCCAATGGGTCGTCCAAGTCATGGACCGTGGATGAACTTCTGCAGTTTTCTGACTACGAATCGCCCAACAACAAGGTAATGAAAATGGTAGGAATAATGGGGTTCATTTTACGGTTGGTGATTTTCCTTTTTTTTCTTTTTTCAGAAGGAGCAGTTTGAGTTCGGAGAGCTCGACTATTTCTCTGGGTTCAATTTCTACGAGGAAGAAGAAGCTTTGGCAGCAGCAGAAGTGCCTCAATTGCCAGCCTCTCATCAGACTGCTAATAATTACACGGCTGCTTATGGCAAATCGTCGTCGGCGGAGTTTTATGGAGCTCATAAGAAGCCGAGGCTAGAGATTCCCGCCGGCGACGGCGAGGATGATGATGAAGACTACTCCACCGTCCCCAATCTTGGATAATGAACCTACCTATGTATATATGTTTTTGGTAAATTATGTGCGACGTTTGTCTGCTATAGGAGTTTCTATGTAAGTCTATCAAAACTTTGTTTCTGAGTTATCACCACATCGTTTGTAAACCAACTATGAAATTTAAAGAAATGCAAACAATCTTAACGTGGTTCGGATATGAAGATCCTACATCCACGATCGAACTGCGTCGATGAATTCACTATTCACTGTTGTTTACAAGACTCCACACACGGAGAATTTACACAGAAAAATGGCTTCTCAATAACAGCCAACGCATACTCACTCATATGAGATGATAGATGAAAAACAGAATCTTGAATAATGAATAGCTCTGCGTTCTTCAGCTTTTATATCTGGCATTTCGCGCCTAAACTTCCTTCTACTTAAGTCGTTGTTCACAGCTGCGTTTTAGTAAGTATAAAACGCTCCCTATTAATACGCGCGCTTTCTTCTTTTTAAACGGTCCCTTAAGCAGAACTTTCAAAGTGTCTTTGAAGAGCTCTTCATCCTCAGCTCATCCCTTCGTCTTCATCCTCGTTTTTCTGCTTCAATTTTAACACCAACCGTATCGTTTCATCTTGACATAAACAACCCATAAACGTTGATGTCTGAAAATAAAAGACCAATCTTGTTCAGTGTTCAACGGTCAAATATAAGAGCTTGTACGAGGTAAGACTTGCGAGATCCATCATTAGCCGATGCAACAGTTTTGAGAGTTTGAGCAAGAGACAAACTTTTCTTCGAAAGGCTTAACAGATTGGAAAACTGTGCATCCATGCGACGATCGTGAATTCGAGCTAGGCCCAGTTGGGGATGTCCGAACATGGAAGACGCGGCGCAATCGCATCCTCGTCTCGTCCTTCGAAGTTTCCTTTCGCCAGAAATTTGCAAGGTCGATCAGTCTATACACTGCTTGAAGCAAGCGTATCTGTGTTTCAATTATCGAGTAATTTTGCGTGTGATTTAGGAATTGGAGTTTATACACAAGAGCTGTAGCACAGTAGGGTACAGGCCCAACGTCTTCTCCACCACTCTCCACCATCTTATTGCTACCAATTCTGCCCACCTCATCATGCCCATCGTTCCCATTCGAGGTTGGTATTCGTAGTTCGTACGGATCTGAAAAAAATTTCTGCTTCATTTACTTCTGTGCCTTTGCTGAAATCAGTTTTCTTGATGAATATTGCGTTTGCAGAAAGGTTGAAGGATGTATTGGAGGAGCATTTTGGGTGTGCCTACGAACTGTTTGTTGAATTTACTGGCCTAATCAGGTATTCCCAACTTTTCCATCCCTACAGCTTTTCCTTGCATTACGAATCTATTCGTTGAAGGATAACCAAATGGGTGCTTGCCAATAGGGATGTCTTTATAAGAAGTTGACATTAACGATTAACCATCGAATCGAGATGGACTAAGCCTCGATAAAGTCGAGCTCAACAGCATTCTACTTCTTAATTGGTTGAAAAACCACATTTTGATTCCTATGTATACTGTGATCTTATGCCCCCATCAGTTGGTCCAAGGGAGCTAGCATTGGTTGGCACAGTGACGATAATCGTGACTATCTGAAAAGGCACTTTGCGGTATATACATACATAGAACTTTGTCAGCGATGGCAAATCCTAATCTCTTCACTTCACAGTTCCATCTATATATTTCCTTGGATTCGCTTTAATGTCTGATTTCAGGTAGTATGTTACTTAAATAGTCACGGGGTGGATTTTAACGGAGGCTTATTTCACTTCCAAGACGGCGAACCCTCGACGATCACTCCCATGATTGGTGTAAGCGTTTTTCAGTTAAACCATATTGTCTTAACCCTATTATTAGTCACAAACTCCATTCACTTTCTGCAACTCCTCAGGACGTTCTCATGTACACAGCAGACTCGAAGAACATTCACTCCGTTAGCGAGGTACATTTCCCATATTACTATATCTCTTCGCTCTTTACTCTGATGACGCAATAAGAACAGAATACGAGAAACGAGTAGCTAAAGTTGAGTTGGCTTACTGCTATTACAAGGTTACCGAAGGAGAAAGAACTACGCTCAAGCTATGGTTCACCCGCGACGAATCTTTCGACGAAGATGCCAAGCTTATTAACTCCCTCACGAGTTATTTAAGCAACCATCCTCAGCGCAGAGCTATTCCTACTCAAGCGCCCGACAATATGTATTGGTTTCCTCCCCAACAAGCCTCGAAATTCGAGGCTGGTTTCGATATACGCTGCGCAAGACTACACGCCATGGGCTTCGACGTACTTCTCCCCTGGAAGGAGCTAGACCAACTTCCTCCGTCTTCGTCAGACAAGTTGTTGAAATTACTGAATGAGCCATTACATCTGTCCCATGGTGTTAAGCTGTTCGAGTGGGAGTTTGTCAACATTCTGCACGCACTTCAGGTAAGATTTTTTTTCGATTCTGTCCGAGAAAGATGACACCGTACGATGTTTTATGTACTTCAGTGGGACCCACACGTTTGTGTTTGTAAGGTTGTGCAGTTTTATAATTGGAAGGCGATGGAGTTTGAGGCGGTCGAAGTAAATGAGTCTTCTTCGATCTTACATTTGTCTGAGTTGGAGCTAAGTAGCATTAAGTACTTGAAAGACTTCCTTGTTAAGGATGTTCGACTCGCCGAGAAGCTATTTGGGCATCCTCGTACTTGCTTGCTGATGCCGTCGAAAATTAACCTACCGCGAAAATGGACTGACAGGCTTTTCCCCACCTGAGTTCCGCCGTGTGCTTGGGCTGAAAACTGTTGAACAAAGGGAATTTTGGAGGGGTCGTTAGCCCTCTTGCCTTAGTCAAGAGGGTAATTCCGTTTTAAGGTGATGTGTGGAGAAAAAATGGCAGAGTAACGGTATTATTATCTGAAAAACGTACCCGGTTCAAATGACA
The DNA here is from genome assembly GCA_027422505.1 of Craterostigma plantagineum. Lineage (NCBI taxonomy): Eukaryota > Viridiplantae > Streptophyta > Magnoliopsida > Lamiales > Linderniaceae > Craterostigma > Craterostigma plantagineum. The sequence continues at coordinate 3,243,696 of JAPQWV010000007.1, forward strand.
TCTAATGGTATTTATAAGAGTGAGCAGAGTGGAACCGTCTTGGGGCAGTTACCACCCACGTTTAGCCTGTCTTGGTGGTTTCCCCCGCATATGACGCATCTCGAATGCCCACTTGCATGGTAGCGGTTGGGGCGCGGTGAGGTATCTCTCCTCGGGCTCGGCATGGCAGCGGTTGGGGCACGGTGAGCTCTCCTCGGGCTCCTTCCCTGAGCGGCCTTGATCCCAGTCACTTTGGGCATTTTCTCGTTTAGGCGTGGTCCTGGCTCAAAGGTTCCCAAGCATCGCTTCTGCCGGACGGAGACTTCCCCAGGTTGGGACCTCGGGTCATTGTCCCCTGCCGGACGAGGTCGTTTCCCCAGGTCGGCCTGTCTGGGCGTCATCCCTACTGGAAAGGGCCTTTCCTCAAGTCGGGGTGTCGGTGTATTATCCCCTGTTGGGAAGGGTTTCTTCCCCAAGTCGGGATGTTGTCCTATTTACGTCAAGTCTGAGTGTTTTGCCGCGGTGGTGTGAAAAACCCGAGGGTAACAATAGTCCCCCCTTCGGGTAGTCCAAAAGAGTATGTGAATTTTGGACGTTGTTCTAGTGGCGGCAAAATACTCGAGTTGGTGATATGTCTACTCGGATGTTAGCGGGGAGCTCTTTGAGCGAGGCGGGGAAGAGTTTCTCTAGGTCGATACGCCATCTTGTCTTCATTGCCACGTGTCGTCCCGCTAGAGGTTGCCGCGGATGGGACGTTTGGGCGGGAGTTCTGGCGCCTTTCCCCACGATCGACGCGGGTCGTCGAGGTCCGTCGATCCTACCCAGATCCAAGGGTCCAGATCTGTTATTTGGGGCCTATATATACCCCACCTTTCGCTTTCATTTCCTCCGCTATGCTTTCTCGCTCTCGAAATTTGCCCGAGCTCTCGATCTCACCTAGCTTTCTGCTCCAGCTCTTAGGTACTTGTAAGTTCTTCTTTCTCTTCTCCCTCATTCTTCCTTTAACCATGTCTTCGGGTAGTGGCATTAGTCCTAGGTCTTGTTCGGGTTCGGGTAGTTCTTCTGATGATTCTTCTTCTTCGGATAGTTTCTCGACTGGGGATTCGGGTAGAGCAGCTAGTAACGTTAATATCGGGGGTGAGGGCACTTCAGAAAATAGGGATTTAATAATTCAGCCCGAACCGGAAGCTCCCTTAGGTCGCCCTCTTCTTAACTTGGACCCCCCTCCACTAGAGAAAGATTTTCCCGATGTACGATCTTACCGAGCGGCAGTGAGGGAGTGGATTAGGTATGCCGAGGCGACCCGTGAGGGTTTGGTAAGTAAGGAAGGGGCGGAGGAGGAAGAGGAGAAGGAGTTCCTCCGTTGGCACGAAATTAAGGTGTCCTCCTTCACCTCCGCTCAGATCCCTCTCCTCCGAGCCAAGTCGGGCATGTCTGATCAATTTGAAGTTAGGGTGCCCTCCCTGACGGATGTTGCTAGCGATCCTCCTGAGGGGTTCGGGACATATTTCCTAGATTACATAGACATGGGCCTTCGATTCCCTCTCCCCCAATTCCTTGTAGATATTCTCAAGTACTTCGGTATTTCCCCCGGTCAGTTGGCCCCCAATTCTTTTAGTCACATTATTTCTTTAGCAGTTCTCCTTCGTGGCTTCGGCTATTCACCTTCTGTTCCCTTGCTCCTTTCTCTTCTTAGGATAAGTAAGAGGGAAGAGGGGAAGTTCTTCTTTTCCCCATCTCTCCGAACATCCGACCTTATTCAAGGTTATCCCTCATCCCACAAAGGGTGGATGAGTAAGTACTTTTTTGTCCGTTCTCCCGAAGGCAGCCCTGAGAATCAGCTGCTTCCTTTTTCGTGGGACGACGATTTATCCATTCGGAACCCCCTCCCTTCGAGCTCCTCTAGCCAGGCGGAGTCTTTTCTCTCGAAGGTCGGGGAGAGACGTTTTTTGGCTCCCGAACTCATTAAAGACGACCTGCTCTTTCTGTTTGGTTTTAGCCACAAAGTAACCGAGGTGCCCCCGAATTTAGGTATACATGCGTTCCTTGATCCCAGTCACTCTGGTTCCATGCCACCGTCTTCTAACCCCATTTTATTTCGCAGTCCAGCGCATGGATATCGCGACTGTGGTGGCCCTTGCATCTTCTGATGAGGAGGACACGGCCCGCGACCAGACTCCATCCGCTCCACCTTCCAGCTCGAAGGGAAAGGGGAAAGCCCCGGCCTCCACCTCGAAGGCCAAGAAGGCGGCAGGTAAGAGGCCGGCGACCTCCTCGGTTGGGGCGGCCCCGAAAAAATCCAAGACCTCCTCTGCACCTCCTCCTCCTACCCCAGGGCGGCTCGTTGCCCTGGGGCGACCTAAGCAACCCTGCTTTTTTGCTGAGTTGAACCCTGATGAGTGCTGGGACTTCCTGAAGGAGTTCCCCAATGAAGAAAACCGGCGGTGTTCTCGCGATCTTTCTGATCCTGAGATTCGGGATGCTTTATCTGGGGCCTTCGGGCAGGTAAGTCTTGGTGTCTTTATTTTTCAGAGACCTTCCGTGGTTGACGTCCTGCTGGCTTGCGCAGGGCCTCGTTCTTCTGTCCGACGCTATGAAGCGTTGGACCCACCTTTCTGGGGCTTATGATGTCCTGGGGAAGAAGGTTGAGGCCATGAACCTGGAAAGTGCCCAAGGGAAAAGCCGGGAGGATCTCCTTAGGAAAGAGCTAGATGAGGCGAAGCGGCAAGTCCAGGAGGTGAAGCGGCAATTGTCCCGAGCTGAGGTTGAGAAGAAGAAATCCGACCTTCTTCGGGAAGAGGCGGAATCTGCTCGTGAAGTACTTGAGGTTCAGATGGCTACGGATCATTTCTCCCAGAAGGATTTTGCAAAGGGGATGCGCAAGTTCTTCCGATACGGCTTTTGGGGATGTGTCTCCCAGCTTCGGGGAAACGGGTATGATCCCGCGGCCTACCCCTTCGAATTCCTCGACGCCAATCGCGCCTTGGAAACCGCACCTCAAGGTGGCTACCAGCCCGAACCGCGAACCAGGGTTACTTCTACCAGGGCGCTCGAGCCTCCTGTCCGTCCTATAGAAGTGGCTGCAGAGCCTGAAACTGAGGCAGAGAGGGGCGCCGGGGACGCTGGCGGGGAGGAGCATGCCGAAGCCACCAAGGCCTCCGAAGCTCTTGAGGGATCGGAAGGGGATGTGGAGGTCACCGAAACTCCCGAGGAGCAAATGGAGGAAGCTGAGGTCGGGGGAATTGTTGTCGAGAAGGGAGCTGGTGGGGGAGACGAGCAGGCCCAGTCGGCCGAATGAAGACTTTTCTTTCCTTCTTATTTTAAGTGATGTAATGACTTAAGACCTTATTATATATATATATATATGTATAATTTCGTTCAAGTGTGTTGAACATAGCCCTTCGGGGCATAGTATTTGTATGTTTGGCCTCCGGGCGCTTCCTTTATGCTTCTTGTTCTTATCCCAAATGTCCATGAATTCGGGCCTTATCCCGATCAAACTACCCCGGGTCGAGTAAAGCGCATTTTCCCCCGAACTGGTGGAGGCTTAGTCAATCTAACTCCGAACTTATAGGTTTTTCATTCTCTAGCCGCCCGGGGATTTAGGAACGGCCGATTTAAGCCTTGGTCTCTCTTAGGTCCGAAAATCTCGCAAACTGGGTAAAATACGAACGTTGTTTATAGTAACGTCTCTCTAGTTCGAATTATCTGACTTTCCGCTTACGCTAGGGAGCTTCTATATATATAGGATTTCTTTTACTCTTTGCCATTCACTCGCTTCCATATTTTTCCTGTATTAGTTTTTTCGCGTTCCTCTTCCCTTAGTATCCCTTATGGCTTTCTCCGCTTCTTCCAAAGGCAAAAATGTTGTTGGTCCTTCTATGGCTGGAAGAACCTTTTTCGACCTAGACGGCACTCCTGAACCATTTTCTGGCGCGGATATCCAGCAAGATCCTGCTGTTGGGGTGAGGACGCCACTTCCTAGTGGAGATGGCGATGACAAGAATTATCGCCGAAACCTAGCTAAGTGGTCAGCTGAGGCGGAGGAAGTACGGGCTAAAGCCAATTTTCCTTGGCATCGGGCCAAAGTGTCCACCCTGAGCCCTATTTCCCTCGGGGAGTATCTCGAAAAGGCTCGAATCCCCTCTGACTATGAAGTTTTATTGCCTGGTCCTTTGCAAGTGGCCTCCGCTCCCCCCTTTGGCTTCCTTACCTTTTATACTGATCAAGTTGATATGGGCCTTAGGTTCCCCATTCCCTCCTTTCTGCTAGACCTCTGTGAGACCCTAGACATTTCCCCAGGCCAAATCTTTCCGAACTCGTGCAGTTTGCTTTTGGCTCTGGCCGTGGTCGCGAGATGGGTCAACTTCCCCCTTACCACCGAGTTGATCATCAGCTTCTTCCGCGTATGTGAAAGGGATGCGGGCAAGCTGGCTTTTGTACCCTCCACTGACATCTTCTATGATAATTTCACCGCCACCAAGGGGTGGATGAACAAGTTCTTCTTCGTACGCCCTTCGCTTCAGCATCGGGATCGTCGGTTTTCCCTGCTGCGTTGGAAGGAGCAGTGTCAGGTCCCCAGTGACTCTCCTGACCTCTTACTGCAATTCTTGGCTCAGATTGGAGAGCGTCGGTTTTCGGTACAGGGGTTGGTATCAGGAGCCCCGCTTGAGGCGATTTTCCCTTCTCGGGTCATAGGTTCGGTGATTCCTCTGTTTTCTATACTCGCTCTTTGTTTTTGGCTCATTTCTCCTCTCGGATAAGTGACAGAGGGGATTCACTCCCCACCCTGGGTTTCCTCGCTCCAGGTACTCGAAGCCGACATTTTGGCGAAGGTCCTTCTACCCACCGGTCGGTTAGTGAGGCTGTTCCGGACAACGCGCCAACTCCCCGATCTGAAATGGGACGATCCAAACGTGTGAAGCCATCCCCTCCAGCTCCATTATCCGCGGAGTCATGCGAAGTTCTTCCGACGTCCAGGATTGTTCCTCGTCCTCACTTCCTGTTGGAAAGGGACGGGGAATCCGCCTTGTCCTATATGCTGAATTTCCTCACCCCTGAGGAGAAGGGTTTTGCTAAGGAGATGCCCGATGGCCAATTTTGGAAGGAGTGGGCTCTAGCCTTAAGTCAGGTACGTCAGCTATCTTTGGCCTCGGGTAGGTATGTTAGTAATTGTCTCACTTTGTCCCCAGGCGTATTCCCTGTCCTGCGAGGGAGCCCGACGGTACCGCATCCAACAGAGGATGACCGACTCAGCTCGGGACTGCAACGTGGAGATGACTATGAAGGTTAGTGAGGAGGCTCAGGAGGTAGGCCGCTTGAAAAACTTGTTAACTAGGGCTCAGTTTGAGGTTGGCAAGCTCCGTCAAGAGCTTCACTCGGAGAGAGAGATCCGCCGTAGTCGGGAAGTCCATACGAGTCAGGAGCTTGTCCCTGTTGAGAAGGTATCTGAGGCGGCCAACCTATACTTCAACTTCGGATTCCAAGGGTGTCTGTCCCAAATTAGGGCTAATGGCTTCCCGGAGAGCATCCATCCCTTCGATTTCCTAGATCCGGAAGCGGCGTTCATGGCTTTGGCTCCTCGACGTTCACCCCCGAAGAGGGCAAAAGCGAAGGATCTCTGGAACGAGTTTGAGCTAGGCGAAAGCAGCGACCGCTCGAAGAGAAACGGCCCAGCTGGGGCGAGTTAGTTGCGTCAGAGTCTTTAGCTTCCTTTTTACTTTCTATAGTGTCTTGTTTAAGTCTTTATTATTTTCCCGTCTTTCATTTTCCCGTCTTTCCGCTTTATCTACCTTGATGACATTCGGGGCATATTTATGAATAAAAGGGATTTATACCATCCGATCTCGACTTTGTTTCGCGTTCCCTTCAATCGCGTTCTTAAGAATTTGATTCATATCGATGGCGAGGTCCCTTGCCCTAGGTCAGGGGCGTCCCCCTGAACCTAAGGGAAGGCTTAAGGATTTTAAGAGAAAGTTCTCTGGGCGAATTGTGAGCTGCCTCTCGCAGAGGGATTCAGTGTGCGCAAGGTCTTCTCTTCCCTTGTGGAAGATTTCAGCCTCTCGCAGAGGGATACAGTGTGCGCGACGTTCCCGAAGGGAACAGTGAGCTGCCTCTCGCAGAGGGATTCAGTGTGCGCAAGATCTTCTCTTCCCTTGGGGAAGATTTCAGCCTCTCGCAGAGGGATACAGTGTGCGCGACGTTCCCGAAGGGAACAGTGAGCTGCCTCTCGCAGAGGGATTCAGTGTGCGCAAGATCTTCTCTTCCCTTGGGGAAGATTTCAGCCTCTCGCAGAGGGATACAGTGTGCGCGACGTTCCCGAAGGGAACAGTGAGCTGCCTCTCGCAGAGGGATTCAGTGTGCGCAAGATCTTCTCTTCCCTTGGGGAAGATTTCGGCCTCTCGCAGAGGGATACAGTGTGCGCGTTTAGTTTTTACCCCGAGGGGAATAAGTGACCCCTGGGGATTATTTCTCTTAAGGGATAAATCTTCTACCCGGGTCTTCGTATCTTTTAATTGTTTTAAGTTTCCGTCCGAATGGTCCTCGTATGAAAAAAGAAGAAGGTGAATTGCATTAATAGTAGTGTCTTAACATCCAAGTAGTAAGACAGCGACCTTGAACGAACGATACTAAAAACTTAATAAAGAAACATAAGCATGCATAATGAGGGTACTCCCTTCTAGGGGTAATATTTCCGAAGCTTGCGGGCGTTCCAGGGTCGATCGAGTTGCTTCCCTTCGTTGTCTTCAAGATAATAGGAGGCTTCCCCCGCCTTCTTGGTAATGCGGTAAGGGCCTTCAAACTTCGGCTCTAGCTTCTTCCTTCCTTCCTGGTTGAGGATCTCTTTCATCACTAGGTCTCCGACCTCATATCTTTTATTCCGAACTCGGCGGTTATAGGATTTAGTCATCCTTCTCTGATAAGCGATCATCCTCAGGGCAGCTCTTTCCCTTCCTTCCTCGACTAGGTCGAGGTCTTCAGCCCGAAGTCGAGAGTTGTCTTCGGGATATGTCAGGATTCTTGCGCTCTCCATTCCAATCTCGGCGGGTAGAACTGCTTCACTTCCGTAAACCAGGCTGAAGGGAGTTTCATTGGTCCCCTCCCGTGGAGTTGTTCGATACGACCAAAGGACGCTTTGGAGCTCGTTGAACCAGGATTTATCCAGACCTTCCAGTCGGGTCTTCAGTCCTTGGACGATGGTGCGATTGGTGACTTCCACTTGGCCATTGCTCTGGGGGTATGCCACCGAGGTGAAGACTTGTTCTATTGCGAGCTGTTCGCACCATTCCCTTAGCTTCTTCCCACTGAACTGTCTTCCATTATCCGAGATTAGCCTCCTAGGGATCCCATATCGGCAGATTATATTTTTCCATATGAAAGCCATGATGGCCGCCTCGGTGATTTTTGTCATGGCTTCGGCTTCCACCCACTTAGAGAAGTAATCCACGGCTACCAGTAGGAATTTCTTTTGAGCTACATTCCCTGAGAAGGGGCCGACGATGTCTAAACCCCACTGGTCGAAAGGGCATGGAGAAGTTATCGATTTCATAGCCTCCGCGGGAAGTCTCTGTAGACTAGCGTGTTTTTGGCAATTGATGCATCCTCGAACTACCCTCACCGCGTCTCCTTTCATCGTTGCCCAGAAGAAACCGGCGAGGAGCGCTTTTCTTGTCAGTGCCCTACTCCCGATGTGGCTCCCGCAAATACCTTCGTGGATTTCTCGAAGGACATACTCGCCCTCCTCCTTTGATACACATCGCAGTAATGGCCCGGCATAGGATCTTTTAAACAAAATCTTATCCATCAGAGTGAAGCGTTGGACCCTCCTTAGGAGCTTTCGAGCTAAGACTTTATCTTCGGGTAGGAATTGGTGACTCAGGTATTGGTATATCTCGTATCTCCAATCCCCTGGGGGAATGTCTGGGTCGGGCACGATTTGATCTTCGATTTGCCAAATGGATAAGGTCTTTCCCTTTTCCGCCGGCGCTCCTATGGCACTTGCCCATTTAGCTATCTGGTCCGCCTTCTCGTTTTCTGCTCGAGTTATGTGGACGATCTTGAGTTCCTCGAAGCCACCCTTGATTTCCTCAAAGGTCCTAACATATCTCTCTAAGTTTTCTCCCTTGACTGCAAAGTTTCCTCCTAGTTGCTGGACGACGAGTTGAGAGTCTGAATGTACTGTTAGGCGGGTGATTCCCATCCGACGCGCTGCTCGAAGTCCAGCGAGTAATGCTTCGTATTCTGTCTCGTTGTTTGATGCCTTAAAGTCTAATCTGAGGGCTAGGTTGGTTTCTTCCCCCCAGGGGGATATAAGTAGTATCCCGACCCCATTTCCTGTGCTACACGAAGATCCGTCCACGAACATTTTCCACATTTCTTCTGGAAAATCCCCGACTAGCTCTACCATGAAATCCGCCAGTGCCTGAGCCTTGATCGCCGTCCTAGGTCTGTATTGGATGTCATATTCCCCTAGCTCAGTTACCCACTTTACAGCCCTTCCCGATATGTCAGGTCGGGTGGCTATCTTCCCGATTGGCTGGTTAGTCAACACTACTATGGGATGCGACAGGAAATATGGGCGTAGTTTCCGGGCGGTGACGAGTAGGGCCAGTAGTAACTTCTCGCAGTTGGTGTACCTTGTCTCGGCGCCTTTTAGTATGTGACTTACAAAGTAAATCGGCTTCTGCACTTTTTCCTCTTCTCGGATCAATACCGAACTGACAGCTCGAGGTGTGGCCGCAAGGTAAATTGTCAATTCTTCTTCAGGTAGGGGCTTGTTGAGTGTCGGGAGTTCCCTCAGGTATTCTTTTAAGTCCTGGAATGCTTTCTCGCATTCGGGCGTCCACTCGAAGTTTTGGACTTTGCGTAGGATTTTGAAGAAGGGCAAACTTCGGTCTGCAGATCGGGATATGAAACGAGAAAGGGCGGTTATGCGACCCGTCAATCTTTGCACTTCGTTCAAGTTCTTAGGGGAGGTCATCTCCATCAACGCCTTAACCTTTTCAGGATTGGCCTCGATTCCCCTTCTCGTTACCATATACCCCAGGAACTTTCCCGACTTGACTCCGAAGGTGCACTTGCTGGGATTCATCTTGAGGTTGTACCTCCGGGAGGTCGAGAAGGTTTCTTGTACATCCGCTAGGAAACAGCCTTGCTCTCGGGATTTTATTAGTATATCATCCACGTATACCTCCACGTTTCTCCCTATCTGGTCCTTGAAGACCTTGTCCATTAGCCTTTGGTATGTAGCGCCGGCGTTTTTTAGCCCGAAGGGCATGACGGTGTAGCAAAATGTTCCCCTGGCCGTGATGAAGCTTGTCTTCTCTTGGTCCTCCTTGGCTAAGAGGATCTGATTATATCCTTGGAAAGCATCAAGGAAACAAAGCAACTCATGTCCCGACGTGGAGTCTACTAGTTGATCAATTCGGGGTAAGGGGTAACAATCCTTCGGGCATGCCTCGTTCAAATTCCTGAAATCCACGCACATGCGCCACTTGCCTGAAGACTTTGGGACGAGAACCACGTTCGAGAGCCAGGTGGGAAATTGGACCTCCCGAATGTGCCCCGCCTCTAGCAATTCCTCCACCTGTCGTTTGGCCTCGACGTCCATTTCCGAACTGAGGTACCTTCTTTTTTGGAAGACAGGTCGGGTGGTTCGGGAGACATTTAGCTTGTGCTCGATTATTCCCCTGTCTATCCCTATCATTTCCTTGGTCGCCCAGGCGAACACATCTGAGTTTTTCTTCAGTAACTTGACGAGGTCCTCCTTCAAATCCCGAGGTAAGTCCTTAGAAATCTTGACTGTCCCTTCCGGTGGCCTGATTATTACTTCTTCCGTTTCATCTTCTGCGGTTTTCCTTTGGGTTGTCCCAATGTTATATAAGGTTTCTCTTCCCTTCGGGTAGTCTCCACTTCTTGCTTTCGACGATTTAATTTCTACTCGGACTTCTTCTACATAGCACTTTCGAGCCGTCTTGCGGTCTCCCAGCACTTCTCCCACCTTGTCTCCTACTGGGAATTTGATCTTCTGGTGTAGAGCCGAGGCGATTGCCGTGAAGGAGGTCAGTGCAGGCCTTCCCAGGATAATGTTGTAAGGGCTCGATCCATCGATGATCATGAAAGGTGCTATCCGCGTCTTTCTCAATTCTCCTTCACCAAGAGTAAGCGGGAGATGTAAGATTCCCACCGCTTCGATACAACGTCCCGTGAAGCCGAAAAGGGCGGTCTCTACTTTGTCCATGGGGTAAGATCCTAAGTCCATTTGATCAAGTGTCCTTTTGTAGATTATGTTGACAGAACTTCCATTGTCGACAAAGACTCTCCCGACGTCGTGGTTGGCGACCTCGGCCCTAATTACTAGAGCGTCTTCATGGGAGTCCTCCCCTCCATGGAAATCCTCTGGTCCAAAACTGATTATCGGTCCGGACTTCTTGCTTCCCGACTTGATTTCATAATTCTCCAGACGTCTGACTCCGGCCTTCCTTGCTCTATTAGAATCCCCACAAGTGGGTCCTCCCGAGATTATGTTAATTACACGAGGTGGTAGCTTCCGTTCGGGGGATCTTCGCTGTTCCCTGTTGTCATGGCGCCCCCGGGCGTCATCCTCCTCTCTTCTCTGGCCTCTTCTTTCCTCCCTTTCTGGTGTCCTCCTTTGTCTTTCTCTGTGGTTAAGGGTTGGGTGGTTTGGTCGGGGATTGAAGCGGTTCCCATCTCCCGGGTATCTAGGCTTGGTCCCGAACCCGCCGGATCCACCTTCCCCTCCTGTCAGCTTCGCCCTTGCTTCAGGATTTGATGCGATCAACTTGTCCAACTCGCGACCTAGTTGGAAACAGCCTTCCGTCGTGTGTCCGTACTCGTGATGATAGTTACAATAAGTGTCAGATATTGGCCTTTTGGGGTTGTTGTCGATGTAAGGTGGTCTGCGAAGGAAATCGTACTCATCACATATTTCCAATGCTCGGACTTTGTTGACCCGCATCCTAGGGTAATTCGCCCGCGGCATAATCGGGACTGGAACGGGGCGATCATCCCTTCGGGAAGGAGGCCTATGACCCTGATCCCTGGGCGGGCTCCTTCTACGATCTCGAAGTGGGCTCTTTCGTTTTTTATACTCAGGTTCCCTGGCTTGGGATTCTTCCACTCGGACATACTTCTCCACTCGAGTGACTAATTCTTCCACCGTCGTCGGGTATTTCTTGACTAGGGACCTGAACAACTCCCCATCTTGAAGACCGTGATGGAATGCCCCGATGAGCAGTTCAGGTGCGGCATTGGGAACCTCCATTTTTATCTGGTTGAACCGCCGAAGGTAATCTCGCAGGCTTTCTCCCTCAGCCTGCCTGATATTTAGCAACTTTACGGCTGAGGATGGGCGCCTTCGGCTACTCGAGAAATGTTTCAGGAAAAGGCGAGTCAGGTCCTGGAAACTTTTAATCCCTCCTGGGGGCAATAGCGCAAACCATTGCTGGGCTCCTTTGATTAACGTAGTGACGAAGAGACGACACTTGATTGCATCGTCCAGCTGATATAGGGTTGCGTTTCCCTCGAAGGCAGCGAGGTGGTCTTCGGGAGGTCCGGTTCCGTCGTATTTTCCCATCTCGAAGCAGCGAAAATGCCCTGGCAGCGGGGCTGTGAGTATGTCGGGCGAGAACGGCGACGCCCGAGGAACTAGTGGTGCTTCTGGTGGGTTTGCTAGGTCCTTGAGTTTGCGGATTTCCTCTTTCATGTCCTCCAACTCGGCTGCTCGGTGTGCGGCGCGTCTCCTTTTGTTTTCACGTACTTCCCTGAATTCTGAGGCTAGTGTTCGGTTTTCGTCCACTTGTTCAACTGTGTTGGACTGGGCTTCGTGTTCTTCGTTGGATCCTGGCTGGTGATTCTCTTCTACATTTTGTCCGGGCTGATGATTCTCCCTTCCGTTAGGTCCAGGTTGGCGGTTTCCTCTTCCGTTTCGGCCAGGTCGGCGGTTTCCCTGATTCCTTTCCGCCATGAGTACCCCCACGTCAGCTGCCATTCTCCTCATTTCTTGCATCGTTGCAGCCATCACGACAGCGATTTCGGACAGGGTCGGCCCACTACCGTTGGGCGGTGCTTGGTCGTTTTCGACAGTCACCATATTAAATTTCTACTAGAGAGAAACTATAATTTCCCACAGACGGCGCCAAATTGATGCCGTCGAAAATTAACCTACCGCGAAAATGGACTGACAGGCTTTTCCCCACCTGAGTTCCGCCGTGTGCTTGGGCTGAAAACTGTTGAACAAAGGGAATTTTGGAGGGGTCGTTAGCCCTCTTGCCTTAGTCAAGAGGGTAATTCCGTTTTAAGGTGATGTGTGGAGAAAAAATGGCAGAGTAACGGTATTATTATCTGAAAAACGTACCCGGTTCAAATGACATCTAATGGTATTTATAAGAGTGAGCAGAGTGGAACCGTCTTGGGGCAGTTACCACCCACGTTTAGCCTGTCTTGGTGGTTTCCCCCGCATATGACGCATCTCGAATGCCCACTTGCATGGTAGCGGTTGGGGCGCGGTGAGGTATCTCTCCTCGGGCTCGGCATGGCAGCGGTTGGGGCACGGTGAGCTCTCCTCGGGCTCCTTCCCTGAGCGGCCTTGATCCCAGTCACTTTGGGCATTTTCTCGTTTAGGCGTGGTCCTGGCTCAAAGGTTCCCAAGCATCGCTTCTGCCGGACGGAGACTTCCCCAGGTTGGGACCTCGGGTCATTGTCCCCTGCCGGACGAGGTCGTTTCCCCAGGTCGGCCTGTCTGGGCGTCATCCCTACTGGAAAGGGCCTTTCCTCAAGTCGGGGTGTCGGTGTATTATCCCCTGTTGGGAAGGGTTTCTTTCCCAAGTCGAGATGTTGTCCTATTTACGTCAAGTCTGAGTGTTTTGCCGCGGTGGTGTGAAAAACCCGAGGGTAACACTTGCAGAGGCAGTTCAACGAGGGTAGACTTTCCGCTGCTGTCTCAGAATGGGAAGCTTATGCTTTGAAGTTGGCCGATGAGATGGCTCGTTGCTTTCCTTATTGGGAAGAACAGCGATCAGTGTTTGAAGTAGTTGGTCAATCTTAATTCAAGATTTTTTTTTTCCAAACCGAAAGTTTCATTAATAACTAGAAATTACTAATAACTAGTAAATTTACCGGGCTAAAGAACCTAAATGCATCCTCCGAATACATTCGACCATTCAGAGGAAAGAAACTCTCACGAAGAGAGAAACAAACTCAAACGAAAGATAAAAAAACACAACAAACTCGTAAGGAAACAGGATAAAAAAAAAAACGAACTGGTATTTTACTTGTATATTTTATCGTCTATAAAAGGAAAAAAACGAAAATGCAAAAAAAGTACTCCCTCCGTCCCACTAATTTTATCACATTTTGCCATTTCGGGCGTCCCACTAATTTTATCACATTTCCTTATTTAGCAAAAAAACTATCACAAACAATCAATATAATAATATTAAATACTCTTAAAAGACGTGTCAAAATATACACTTTAGTACTTTTTCATTGTACTATATTATTATAATAATACCACCTTAATTTACGTGCCCGGCAACTTATGTGATAAAGTTACCGGGACGGAGGGAGTATGTAATAGTAAATAACTAATACGGAAACGAAGCTTATTAAGTGGTTTATTTTAATAAAATGAGAGTATAATTCAGATAATCGCTCGGTTCTTTTTTTTTTTTTTTTTCGACGGACAACTCTATTCAGCCTGCCGATCCATTCTTCTTCGTCAGCTATCATATCACAATGTGCTAAGCCGAGCACAGAGACACAAAATACCCTCAGGTGCGTGCGAATCGGGGTTCTTGATTGAGGCGATCGGAAATACTCTAGTCCGATTCATTGATAGTAATGATTCTTTCTTTTCCTTTCCTAACCTTAGATCTTTGGGAGCTGGATCGAACAGCTGGCTCAGTCATCGTGGCCGAGTTGACTTTTCCGTGGATGATATAATTGCTGATCCTCCTTTATAAATTTGATCGATTGTAAGGTACGTTTCTGGGCTTTGTCGAAGGCGTGTTTTTTGGATGGAAAGTGGACTGGTAAAACTTTTATGTGGATTAGCGTAATATTTATCAGTAAATTATAACATCGTACTTCTCATGATTTGATTTTATTTATGAATTTGTGGGATAGTATGATGATGGTGGTGGTTCTGGTTCTGATCAAATAAAACACTTCTGAATCTTATCGGATGAATCTGGTTGCTATTGCGTCTGACATACGTTAACATCTTAGTTGATGATACTTAGCAATTGTGGTGAAGTTCTTGGTTGTTTGGGCACTTTGATAACGGAGAACATTGCTGGAAGTGGGTCATGTGAGTTCGGAGAGTCTAATCGCGTGGGATAATTTTTCAGGGTGCTTTGACATGCCGTTTTTTTCTACCCGGTCTTCTATATCGATGTTAACTTTGAGACATGTTTCATTATTTTTGCAGTCAGACAGGCCTCTGCCTTAACTTATTCTAAATTTGTGCTATCAAATAATTCAAGACCGTTGGAGTAAGAAAAAATGGAATCATCTGGTAAGTCCATAAAGAGTTTTTTAATTATCTGATGGGTTATATTGGCTGGTTCTTAATCCTCTGCTATAAGTTTGGGTTGTGGCGTTTCACTTACAGTGAAGCGTAAATCAAGTTACATCTCCTCAAGCTAGTAAATTATGAAAATAGTAATCAGTTCTCCTTTGAAAATAATATATTGCAGCTGGCTATCTAAGGGATACATCTGTTCTGGTTGTCACATTAGACTCGAGTGAAGTATACATTATTACCAGTTTGTCCACGAGGAATGATACTCAAGTTATTTACATTGATCCAACAACTGGGTCTCTTCGATACACAGCAAAGCAAGGCTATGATGTTTTTGAATCCCAGAAGGATGCACTAGAACATGTCACTAATGGTTCAAAGTGGCTCTGCAAGAGTATAACTCAAGCACGTGCTATATTAGGCTATGCAGCACTTGGAAGCTTTGCTGTTCTCTTGCTGGCGACGAAGTTGACTGCCAGCATACCCAATCTACCAGGTGGAGGTCGTGTATACACTGTATCAGAGAGCCAGTGGGTTAAAGTTTCGCTTCAAAGTCCTCAACCACAGAGTAAAACAGAAAGTAAAAACATACAAGAATTTACTGAGTTTGACATTGATGGGAAGCATTACTTCTGTGAAACTAGGGATATAACTCGGCCATTTCCAAGTCGGATGCCTGTTGATAACCCTGATGAGGAGTTTGTGTGGAATAAATGGTTTTCAATGGCTTTCAGAAACATTGGGCTTCCACAACATTGCGTCATTCTTCTACAGGTTTAGTGAGAATAGATATCTTTACTTTTTTTTTTTATTTCTCATCGGACTTATGTGATGGTGGCTCATTTCTGTTGCATTCGCCACTGCTTGTGGGTTTTTATAGCTGTAATATAACATCAACTAGGAATTCTTGCTTGGAATGGACAGGGTTTCGCTGAATGTAGGACTTTTGGCAGCCTTGGGCAACAAGAGGGGGTTGTTGCACTCACAGCTCGTCGTAGTAGACTGCATCCAGGAACTCGGTACTTGGCAAGGGGATTAAACTCATGCTATAGCACAGGTAATCCTGATAAGATCTTGATGATTTTTTCACGGCAATTCTTAGATTTCAAATATGTTAAGTGATGTGCTGAACTGCTTAATTTTTTATGAGTTAAAGAGTCTCGAATTTCATTACTATTTATTGTGGTGGGACTATTAAGGTCGATGCATGAATTACCCATATTATGCTGTCGTCATGGCTATGTTCTCTCCACCTTGTTCCCATTTCTCCGATTTTCCTCCCTTAACATATACCTTATCTGTTGCATGGACAGGCAATGAGGTGGAGTGCGAACAACTTGTATGGGTTCCCAAAAGATCCAGTCAAAGTGTTCCTTTCAGCACTTATATATGGCGGCGAGGCACCATTCCCATCTGGTGGGGTGCTGAATTGAAACTTACTGCTGCAGAAGCTGAAATTTACGTTTCAGATCGTGACCCTTACAAAGGAAGTGCGGAGTATTATCAGAGGTTATCTCAAAGATATGATGCAAGAAGTCTTGATGTAGCTGTTGGTGGGAGTCAAAAGAAAAGTGCTTTGGTGCCAATTGTCTGTGTCAATTTACTGAGGAACGGGGAAGGGAAATCAGAATCAATTTTAGTTCAGCATTTTGAAGAGTCTATAAACTTTATACGTTCCAATGGTAAACTTCCTCATACACGAATTCACTTGATAAATTATGATTGGCATGCTAGTGTAAAATTGAAGGGAGAACAGCAAACGATAGAAGGACTTTGGTATCTTCTTAAGGCACCTACAATTGCTATCGGCATTTCTGAGGGTGATTACTTGCCTTCTAGCCAGAGTACTAATAACTGCAGTGGAGAAATAATTTCCAACGATGGTTACGATGGTAACTTCTGCTTAAGAGCGCATCAAAATGGGGTGATACGATTTAATTGTGCGGACTCTTTGGATAGAACAAACGCTGCAAGCTTCTTCGGTGCACTGCAGGTTTTTATGGAACAATGCAGGCGGTTACGGATATCGCTTGATAGCGATTTAGCAGTTGGTCGTCAGTCTTCCAGTAACTATGCTGGTTATGTGGCCCCTTTGCCTCCTGGATGGGAGAAGCGCTCTGATGCAGTGACTGGGAAAACATATTTTATTGATCACAACACTAGGACGACAACTTGGAACCATCCGTGTCCGGACAAACCTTGGAAACGATTTGACATGACCTTTGAGGAGTTCAAGTGGTCGTCAATCTTGTCGCCGGTGTCTCAACTAGCTGATCTTTTCTTAACAGCTGGTGACATACACGCAACCCTATACACGGGCTCGAAAGCTATGCACAGTCAGATTCTTAGCATTTTTAACGAGGACGCTGGCAAGTTTAAGCAGTTCTCTGCGGCGCAGAATATGAAAATCACTTTGCAGAGAAGATATAAGAATGCAGTTGTAGATAGCTCCCGTCAGAAGCAGCTTGAGATTTTTTTGGGGCTAAGGTTCTTCAAGCATTTTCCTTCGGCTATGATCAGTCCCTTACATGTATGTGCTCTGCAATAAATATATGTTGAGAACACACAATGCTTGTGCCAATGGATGTTATCAGCTACTAAGTTATTCAAGTTTTTGACCATGTGAAATTTATATTAAGACTGTACAAATATTACATCTGGTACTGATAGTAATATGATTACCGCAGGTTCCTTCTCGTCCATTTGGATGCTTTCTGAAGCCAGTACCAAGCATGTTTGCATCTTCTGATGGTGGAGCCAGTCTTCTAAGTTTCAAAAGAAAAGATATTATATGGGTAAATGCTGATGGCTTAGTACTGCATTGTTTTCACTTGACTTACCATCATTTTTTTTATTTCCTTGTAGGTTACTTCACAGGCTGCTGATGTGGTGGAACTCTTTATCTATCTTGGCGAGCCTTGCCATGTTTGTCAGCTTCTTCTCACTATAGCACATGGTGCTGATGATGCAACATTTCCGTCAACAGTTGACGTCAGGACGGGACGTTATCTGGATGGACTTAAACTTGTTCTTGAGGTCTGGTATATCCAAACGTTGATCATTTCGCCTAAAAGCTTAAGCTTCTAGGGAGTGCATCATTTTTTTATGTTATACATTTATTTCTAACAAGCTCCCTCTTGTCTAGACTGATTTCTCTCTAAGCGAGACTTTGATGTAATTTTTTCGTAATGGGTGGTCATGGGGATTCGTACCAATTACCTTTTGGTCTGAGCTCTGATACCTTGTTACATGACCTTTCCAGCTAGCTTTTAGGTGGCGTGGTCATTTAACACCATTATATTCCCATACCTTAAATCCTCATAGATAATTCGTTTTATTAGTGCTTTTTCGTAAAAATGTAGGCGTTGGGTTTGAGATTGCCTCATTTTCTATGAAGATAAAATTAAAATGTTATGAAGTTGGAATTTGTTTGGTCCGCATTTTCATTAATTTTTTGTGTTAAACCTGCACAGGGAGCTTCTATACCTAGATGTGCCAGTGGGACAAATATTTTAATACCTTTATCAGGGCCTATCAGTGGAGAAGACATGGCTATAACTGGTGCAGGGGCTCGTTTACATGCCCAAGAAACGTCTAACCCTTCCATGTTGTATGAATTTGAAGAACTGGAAGGAGAGCTGGATTTTCTTACTTGTGTTGTTGCTCTAACATTTTATCCTGCATTACCGGGTCGAGGTCCAATGACATTCGGTGAGGTACAGAAGTCAGATATACTTCCAAATTCAAAATATAAAAAGTATTATCTTTGGAACTTGATTAATTTTGGAAGAGACAAATGTTTGATATTGTAATATATGCAGGTAGAGATTCTGGGAGTTTCTATTCCATGGAGATCAATCCTTTCCCACAAAGAAAATCGAGCTAGATTTGTCACCAGTAATCCAGGAGAAGCGAATCCCTTCGTTTCTGGAACATATACTTCAAACGATGTCGGGACTTCATTACTTCAATCAGAGTCAAACAACTCATTGATTGACCTTTTGACAGGAGAAGTAATGATTTCGGATTCGAATCCCCAAACTGTTGCACCTGTCGTTCATGAAGGAAGCGACTTACTTGATTTCTTAAATGATGCTCCGACTCGGTCGGATGTAAACAACGATTCGGTGATCTCTGAAAAACCTTCGGATGGTGCTGTTCAACAGTACATGAAAATTTTCAAACTTCTTGCTGGACCTCACTGGGTATGTCCTCTGCTGAAAATGAATTTGCTGATCGTGCTTTTAAATTCTGGTTTTGCTATCCATAAGGATTATTTGAGATATGTGTCAACATAATTGATATTTCGCAGATTCCTCCCTTCTGCTTATCAAAATCATAACTCATTATTTGATCTTGACACATTCAGCAATAAAATCGGTTTAGCAGCCTTTAAGAGTATTTGTGGCATGCTCATGTTAAATTTTACAGAACGCCGAATTTTTTAACTGATCATGCATCATCTTATGGACTTGACCAATTTGCTAGTTTCTGCTTAATGAGAAACATGCAAGTAAGGCGAATGATAGTTATTCTTAATTTGTTAAATCAACTGATGCACACTGATAGTCTGATTACTCTATCATTGATTGCTCGGGAACAAAATAGCAGGATAGAAGATTAGATTTCAACGAAGCTGTGAAGCTCGAAATAGAACGCCTTCTGCTGAATCTTTCTGCTGCTGAAAGGGATAGAGCACTATTGTCGATAGGCATCGATCCTGCCAGCATAAATCCTAATCTATTGCTTGAGGATTCCTACATGGCAAGATTATGCAAGTTGACAAACTCTCTTGCAGTGCTTGGGCATGCTTCACTAGAAGACAAAATAAATGCTTCAATCGGGCTTGAAAGATCGGACAGTGATTCTGTTGATTTCTGGAATATTACCCGGATTTGGGAGAAATGTTCAGGTGGTGCATGCCAGATACGTTCTGAAACTGCTTTGGCATCTGATGGATCCTTGGCTTCACCACCTGTCACAGATACCCATTCCATATTCATTTGTTCTGAATGTGGAAAGGAAGTGTGCAAAGTTTGTTCTGCTGGGAAGGGAGCTCTTCTACTCAGTTCCTTCAACTCCAAGGAGTTCTCGAGTTACAATGGCATAGCTTCCCAGGGAGGATCTGGCTCTGGATATTCAGCTGATGCATCTTCGAATCGCTCAACGGCCACACTTGGCGGGATTATCTGTAAACAGTGCTGCAATGAAGTTGTGCTTGATGCATTGATTTTGGATTATCTCAGGGTCTTAATTGCCCGACGGAGAAGAACACGTATGGATGGTGCTTCAGAGAAAGCCTTGAATCACGTGTTTGGATCGTCCTTGAGCAATCATCTTCCTGAAGAAGCCCGAGAAGCAAAAAACGCACTTGGTGCTAAATTACTGGAGAATTTGACAAATGGAGAGGAGTCACTTGCTGAGTTTCCATATGCCAGCTTTCTACATCCGGTACTCGCGACAAAAATGCAAATGTTTTCTCTACATTCAAGATTAGTTGATATCATACAGACACTGATCACCTTACCCCACAATCTCAAAATTTCAGATAAACCTAATTAAAAACACCTCAATAATGCCTCTCTTGCATGAGTGGAAACCTAGCTCTGTGCACCTGCTGCTTGAGAAAATCAATTGAAATAGGGACTTTATGAAAGTAAATGTGGAGAGTCTTTTGCTATTATCTGTGTTGAATTTGGTTGTGCCTTTATGCTATGTAGGTTGAAACAGCAGTAGGCTCAGCACCCTTTTCGTCGCTCATCACTCCTTTAGATACCATATCGGCAGAATCATACTGGAAAGCTCCTCCTAGTGTCTCGTCTGTGGAGTTTGTTATAGTCCTCACTGATATCTCTGATGTCTCTGGCGTCGTCCTTTTGGTCAGTCCTTGTGGCTACTCAGTGTCTGACGCTCCAACGGTAAGTATACATGCTACAGTTTTATTAGTGTGAAGCATTTTGCTTTGCCGATTAATTCCTTTCTAATGTGTATTCAGGTGCAAATCTGGGCGAGCAATAAAATTGATAGGGAAGAAAGGTCATGTACGGGGAAATGGGATCTGGGATCTTTGATTGCTTCGTCATCAGAACTCTGTGGCCCCGAGAAGTCAACCAATGACCACAAAACACCAAGACACGTAAAATTCGCCTTTAGAAATCCCATTCGGTGCCGCATCATTTGGATTACCTTTAAGCTTCCAAGAATTGGGTCCAACTCGGTGAACTTTGAGAGAGATTTCAGTCTCATGTCTATGGATGAAAATCCCTTCGCTCAACCTAGTAGGCGTGCCTCTTTGGGGGGAGAATACAATAGTGATCCGTGCATTCATGCTAAACGACTTCTAGTAATTGGAAAGACTGTGAAACAAGATGCAGGGGCTTCCTCTCCACAAGTCTCTGATCAATTAAACGTGAGGAATTGGTTGGATAGGCCTCCCAAGTTGAACAGATTCAAGGTAAAGAAGCTTCAGTTTCTTACTTCTCATTTTCAAACAGAATTCAGTTCAGTCTCAAAACCACTTAACCATGTAGCGTGTAACTTCCACTTCAACTGACTAATTGTTCATCCTTTTTCCCTCTATTTTCAGCTTCCAATCGAAGTCGAAAGACTAATCGAGAATGATCTCGTCCTCGAACAATTCCTACCCCCGTCCTCACCTATGATTGCTGGATTTCGTCTTGATGGTTTCAGCGCAATAAAGAACCGAGTCAATCACTCACCTGCTTCGGAAGAAGATGTAAGAAACCCTACCATCTCTCTTTTAGAGGAGAGGCTCGTTTCTCCA